>CM020217.1:74666876-75887709 GCA_009819775.1 Phoenicopterus ruber ruber
CATGTGTTATTTTCTCCAAATAAACCAGTGCTGATGTTTGTGAACAACTGAAAAACATCCCCTACAAATGGACATTGACTACCCAAACATAACTTACAGGCGAGAGCTGGAGAACAGGATTCATGAGAATCCTTTGATTTAGAGGAACTGTCTTAAATTCCAGCCTTCAGAGCACAGAGAATTTACTCTGCAAGCAGGTTAACGAGCAGGTTGATTTATTCTTATTTTTTTACCTATCATTACTCATTCTTTCATCAGATTCTTTCCATTAAGAGGCACTGATTTATAGGAAGAAGCGTTCCTCTAAGGAGTTTGGTAGGTTTTGAAACCAAATCTTGGAAATACTTTCTTTTTCAAGAAATGCTTTTTTGCGGGGGGGGGGGGGGGCCAGTATAATAAATCGGGTTCATTATAATGGCAGCATGCAGCTAAAGATGGAGAGGAACAGTCCATTCGGGCATACATTTTCTAGCTACTGTACACCAGGCTCAAGGAAACTGCGCCGTATGACTTGAGGATTATTAAGACGCTGGTGTAGCACAGCCCTGATGAAGTAAATTAACATTCTCATGCAGGGGGTTGGAAGGCCATCATTTGGAAAAAGCCTCCTTGCTACATTTGTTTACTGTGTCACAGGAAGCGTGTCCTCAGTCAACTGGGGTAATCATTCTCAGGGTTTTACATAGTTACAAAGCAAACTAATAGGCCAGATTGTCGAATTATGTCAATCATGTCTAACATCAACAAGCAAATTGCTGTATGCAGATGGGAAATTTGTAAAAAAGCCTAGATATTCAGTACAGTGTGAACAGGGCACGTTGCGAGATCACGATTTAAGACTAATGTCCAGGGGAATGTGACTTTCCACCGTGTGGCTCTGAAGCCAGATTGCAGTCTATTAAATTGTCTGGTGAGACTTTTGACAATTAGGGCACTAACCGAGGAGAACTTGTGTCATTAAGTTTTACGTCCTGCTTCTCCTATCCCATCACTTTACCCACCACATTATCACACTGGTATATTAGTGTCTTCTTGTTGCCTCTGCTGGAGTCCTCAGGATTTATTGCAACTTCACACCTAGATTGACTTCCCAAGGGCTCTAGCTGGAGGAGAGATGAGAATGAAGAAGTGGTCTGTCAGAATTTTTTTGCTAAAGACAGAGGAAAGTATATATATTCCTCCCCAGCCCTGCTGAGGATTGGAAGTCAACTTTTTAGCCCAGAGATCCTGATGTCAGCTTTCTGAGTGACAAATCCTTTTAGACACTTGTCATCTTTGCACCAGACACCACCCCAGGGGGAAGGGACTGTTTGTGCTGGTAGTTGCTGAGTGCTTGTGTGATTCACCCTGCCCAGGCTGGTACATAAGGGAAAAAAGAATGAAGAGCTTAAAAAATGCTATAAAGCTTTTGGAATGCTTAAATAGACTGAAGTGAAGATTGCACAAAGAAGTAAGATAAAAAGAAAGACATTAATCTGCAGAAAGAACAAAAGATCTATTAAATTAATCAATAGGTCTTTTACAGTGGCAAATATAATTTAGTTAAAGAAAACATAGGTAGTGCAAGAAGAATATAATGAGTTTTCCACCTCTCCTAAAAGCAAGGATTGAGACGAGCAGTTATTGACTGATAGGTATGTTTTTCAGAGAGGAAAAGCATGCTCTGGAGGGGGGTCTCAGATCTACGCTGAAGTTACAGAGCCCCCTGCACCCTACTGTCCCACGGGAATGCGGCCTTCGACTCACAGCAGAGAGATATCACCTCATCAGGAACTCTGGAACGCAGCTCACACCAAAGCCACTTTCTGTCTTTCCTCATATTTAAAATGAAATAGCAAGGAATAGATATTTATTAATTCCACAGCAACTTTAGCTGTCCTTTGGGAACATGACCAAAAAATGGTAGAAAAATTATGTATATTGTAAACAGGGACAACTGTCCAGGGCCGCAGGTAATGGGAAGATCTCTCTGTTACTGTAGGTACCAATGTAAGTCACTCTTTCCATTAGATAAGTCCCAAAGGGTTTGGTGTTGGTTCTGCCCAAGACGTACACTGGATTGTTCAGTCTCAATGAAATGTAGATTTGCTTTTTACTGTGAAAAATATAAGTGTCTCTTTATCCAAAGTTTTTCTACTTTGATACTGAAACCCCATCATTTTGATGGTCATTCCTTACTGATGAATGACTCTTTCAATGCTGCATTATTTTTCCAAGGATTCACTCCCAGAGCTACAGATTTTCCTGCATCACTGTTGCATGGCCTATTGTATTGTTTTCCTCTGATCCATGACCATTATTATTTGGGATTCCTTCATTCATCCTGCATAGCATGGAGCGCTTGCTCCATATTGTGTTTTTTCTTTACTAACCTCTCTTTGAAATACAGTCATGCACTACCCAGAGCCCAGGAATTTGGAGACTCAGAATTTGCAACAGGTCTCCCCTGTAGCATCAAAAGACTTACCTCCAACATTATTAGTTATACTGTTACAACTTCCCAAGAGTTTAAGCATCACAGTCTGAAAGGAGGTGCAGTGCGGACTGTCCCTCCTTCTAACTCTGAATGTTCATGGCCAAATGCAGGCACCTGCTATTCAACAACAGTTTCCTGAAACTTGGGCAAGAGGAGAGCCAGAAGCACTAAATTAAACTATTAGTGTAACACACAGAAAGGGTGGGAGTGAACAAACTTAACACCTATATCATGCCCCATCTGACTGGAGTACTGATGTTATTAATTTAAAGCTGAACCAGCCATCTGGGCTCTTTAGCATCCATATATGTTATGTTGGAGTCTGATCCTCAGAAAGGGGGAACCAGGAAAACTAATCTGCCATTCTGAGAAAGGCAATGATATTTCCTATTCTCAGTGTGAAGCAGCCTTTGCTGAGCAGGAATTTAGGAGGCTCATGGGGTCTGTATGTGCTAGCAGGCACAAAGGTTCATTTTAACTTCATCTGGCCCTTTGGGAGAGAGTAAACACATAGCGCATCTTTCCTTCCACACAGCTTCATAATAAACTTCCAGAGGAGCGTGAGCTTGACAAATCTCGCTGTACAATTCTAATTAAAATAGATCTTCCTTTAAAAAAATCGATTCCATTAAAAAAAAACCCTCCACAGTTCTGCTTCAATCTCAGTCTCACTAGAAAGACAAGTATCAGTAAGCTGTTGGGTCTGGTGAAAAAAACATACACAACCTGACATTGATTTTAAAATGCAATCAATTAGAAATCACACTTGACTTTTTTGATTGGAACTTAATTTCATTTGGAATGGGTTTGTGTCCTTGTCTACTATTAATTAGCAATAATAATAGTATTGTTCTTCTATGGGAATTTCAAACAGATCTGCCTTCCTATCAGGCAGATGGTTGGTACAGCTCAAAGCACTCTCAGTCGCAGCAGAGGTCTCAGCTCCATTACTTCTGTACAGCTGGCAAGGGAAGGCTTTGGTGGAAAAAATAGGTAACCCTGAACAGAGGAAGAAGTTGTCAGTGGAATGAGTTTATCTTTTCCAAGCTGCAACCTGAGAGACAGCCACAGGCCGGAGCAGCTGCGGCATCCTCACAGCATTGCAGCCATCAAGGCTTGGGTGCTGGGGCACTGCAGGGAGTTGTATAGGAATGCAGTAAGGTAGCGGCTAGAGCCTGTTCTATAATTCCAGGTATTAAACTGGTGTCAAACAATCTGACCCACATTTTTATCTAAAGCATTAGGCCAGACCTTCCTTGGCCAAAAGCAAACTCAGTTGCATTATCTTCTGTTTGTTCAAGGGATAAGCCTAGCAGCTGTTCTTGTTGTGTAACGTTTATATCTTTACAAACGCTGCAACAGCAAGGGAAGCTCCATGTGCGGGGGCTGGCCCCTTCGGTAACCTCAGAAGGAGCGGGATGCACAGGGCTGTGCAGAGCAGTCTCTCGCTGACAGGACACAATCGGGTGGATGGCTTAATTTTCTTTTTTTACCCTTACACTGCAGACTAAACACTAGCCTGCAGAAGTGCTTTCCATTAATATTCAGCTGACAGACTTCATTTCAAAGCAAGTATTTGTTATTTTCATAGATTGAAAGAAGCTGTTAGTATTCTAAAAGATAAAAGAATGGTTTTTTCCTTCCTTTTTTTGCCTGGTGCATCAAAGGGTACAAAAAAGTTCATAGTTCTACGTCTGGTTTTAGGACAAGGAGTGTGAATGTATGTGGAGCGTTGGTTTCTTTTTAATCAGCCCTGTTCTTCACACAGTAGTGTGAATAAAGCCTGAAGCTGGGCACTGTGAAAACTGATGTGGATTGGCACCTCTTGGGGGACGCTAAGCAGAATGATGCTTAGTGCCAGTTATTATGCAGTACTAGGGGGGAAGCTAAGCAGAATGATGCTTAGTGCCAGTTATTATGCAGTACTAGCCTAAGGATACACACAGAGATCCACGACCCGTATATATAAATAGCACAGGGAGCCCCTAGGGATCTCAAGGTGGCCAGGTGCAAGGAAATGCCCTCTCACTGGGTCTTACTAGGTTGGACTTGGCAGCAGCGGGGACCAGCTACGTGGCTTGTCCCTGGTGGCCTGGGAGTGTGGGCAGACTGGGCAGGAGCCTGACAGCTTCTGCCTGGGAGAAGCTTCCTACCAATAGGCAACTGGGGAGAAGCAGAGAGCAGCAGGGAGCAGTTGTCTCACAGCAAGGAAACACTGTTTGCCTAGGATACATGTACTTGTGTATAAACTTTGCTCCTGGAGTCCCAGCAGGACCACAGGAATGGTTCCTGTGACATGGGGTAGTCTGAGAAACCTACTATTGCTGAGGCATCTTTTCTGCTGGTTGCTTTAGCTGGCAAGGGCACTGAACCACCACCTTTCGAAAGACAAAGAAATATACCTACAAATACAAAGGGGAAGGGCAGAAGCATATATTGCAATGGAAAACAAGGTTCTCTGCATATATAATACTTCAACTCCATGGAACCTTTTTACCTACTATATACCTGTGTTTACAAAACAGAAGTTAGTAACTTCCCTAGTTCACCTAATACAACATAAAGACATCTCTACAACTACATGGTCTGTTAGGCCACTATTAAATAGATAGCATTAGGGCCATTAACTTGGAGGTAAGAGATGCCCCATCTCATACCCCACTCTCCAGAAGTCTGATTCTGTTGATAATAACAATGTGGCCACTGACATCATCCCACCTGCTTGGATTCTTATTTGTGATCAGTCCCACAGAACTACTAAATACATAAAATTTAATCAGACACAATACATTTAATGCTCTTAGAAGAGTAAAAGTGCCTGCCATTGAGAATTGCTCAAGGAAATAATGCAGGACATTAGTATATTAATGCCCACAAAACCCCAAATATTTCTAGAGAAAATAAAGTGGTTAGTTAGCAGCAAGAATGTTCATGGAGTCATGAGAGAAGCATCTTCAGAGATCGAAGGATTAAAGTGAACCTGCAGATACGACAGAGTGCTACTTGAAAGAAAGCAGTGAATTAATCCATATCTGCTACCAGAAAAATAATCTTAGGCAATACTGTAATATTGTTTCCTTCTTCTAGGCTGTGATCTTGCATTTGCAGAAAACGAGGCCTGTTGCAGAGATGCAGGGAGGCGAATTGTTCGCCTGAGTGGCTGTCAGCACAGGGGAAGGAGCGTGGCACTGCCATCCATCCTCCATCCTGACAGGGGCCTCAGGTGGGGGCGTGCCACCGCTCTGCAGCACAGGCAGCTCCATCACAATCTCTCACAGCCGCTTTTCAGTACGGTTACCACCTCACAGCCGTGGATTTTTAAGCAGATATCACCATGTCTTCTTCGCGTAAGGGGAACCACAGCTGGACAGAAATGGCCACAAGCCCTCTCCCACCAGAGCTTCTCCTTCTTCCTCCTCTTTTGCAAGAGGGCTTCAGCCGAGGAGCCCTGGGAAGGGGCAGGAAAGGGATGTGCTGCACAGGCACTTTCCAGCAGAGGGGAAATTATTTTGGACCAGCGTAACTGAATCTGCTCAAACAGTGAGGATCAAGTTTTCCACTAAGCTAAGCTATGGTCTGGCTCCAGTCCATTAGCACATTGGTTTAGGTGTAAAGCTACCTGTATATATTTTTAAATGGAAATCTGCCTGGTAGCCTGCTACCTGGTAATTGCATCAGCAGAGCAGGGTGAGAGATGGCTGGAAGGGATGTAAGCATGTTACGGGAGTAAAACAGGAAGAAGTCAATCATAATAAACATTTGCTTATATATTGTACGTTCTGGCATGGAAAAAGACTAGTGTCTCCTTTACACTCTGTAAAGTGAAGTAATTGAGAAGCTGTTCCATTCAGATGCTATTGCAACTGGGAAGTTATGAGATGAACTGCCTCAAAAAATTAACTTCAAGGAGACAGACTTAAAGTATATAAAAGAGGATCCTTCTCTGAACTTAACCAGCATAGCACATAATTCACTAAGCTTTAACGGTGAATTTATGATGTGGAAAAATTTATTTCCTATCCCATCTTCCCACCTAAAAAACAAAAAGAGAGAGAAAGGAAATAGAAGTATTTCTTACATAAACTTTACTTATATCTTCCGGTGAAATGGCAGGATGAAAAGAGTAATTAGGGTTCAAGGTCAAAATTAAATTCTGTTCACATCTCAGTCCTTCACACATCATTCTGCAAAACGAGAGCTGAATAGAGGAAGAATTAACTGATTTCTTTTAAGTTTAGTAATTGCAAATGCAAAATGAATATCATTCTGCAGACTTGGTGCCAGAGGACAACGCCAGCTAACGAAATAATGGTAGTCCTGATAAATAATTTATGCACCATATCAAAAGCTGAATGAGATAAAGAAATGGAGAACCCATTCGAAAATTTGGAAATTGCTCAAAGCTCTTCATCCAGTGACTCCCAAGAGGATGAGCACAGAGCACTAATAAACTCTGTGACCGTGTATAATTCATAAACTTTCCCTCATTTTTTGATTTTCAGTGCTTACAGTTTATAGTTAACAAAGGAACAAAGAGTGGAAAAATCCTGGTAAAAGTTGAGAGGAGAACATAAGCCAGCTGATTCCTCCACTTAGTCTATTCATAAACAGCATCTGTTTTCATCCCAAACTGCACATATATCCACCATTAAACTTAGTACATCGAAACCAGAAAAAAACCCTTCTGCTCACATCCTCATGCCTACTTTATATTTGTATTTTTATGACAGCTATTACAATGTGAGATTATAACACAACAAAAGCCATTTTGGGATGATTTTTATTAACAGTATTTTGTTGTGGCTCTTGGTTAATGCTCAGACTGAATTTGTTATGGATTCGTTCAACGGCAGTAGAGCAAACTCAGAGCAAACCGGTGGATGCCATCTGAAGGTAGTGGGGTGTTTCCGAATGCATTACATAGCAAGAAACTTCCCCTTCACATAGCCACATTGGAAAGATATTACTAAATTAAACAAACCTAAAATTTACATTCAGATAAGATTTGCCTTGAAATGATTTTGATGGTTGCAGTAACAAGCTTGTGAAGTCATATTCTGAAAAAACATGGTGGGCAAGAGGGTTATTTTTAACTCTTTGCACGTCAGCAATCTGTTTCTTGATTTCAGGCACAGCGCAATTCAGTTGCACAACCAGGCTTTTGTAATCTAGTGTGGATCTGAGTAGCTTGACGATTTGCCCTTTGAGGATGCAACATGAAATATTTTAAGCTGTTAAGATTTTTTTTTCTCTAAGATGTCTTAGCGTTTTAATTTTTATTTTTGCGGTCTACCTAGAAACAGGGGACAGTGTCCTGTGGCTTTCTGAGGGAAACCCTCCGGTTCCTACTTTGAGTAGACAAGCAGAGCACAGCACACTCCTCAGCCGCATGCCAAGTTTCAAGCTGCTGAAAGGCTGCGACGGCGGCCACAGCCTCTGCTGCCACGTGTCAGAGCGAGCAGCGTCCGGCTTGAGCGGTCACAGCAGAAGCCGGTGGAACACCCGAGGAGGAATCTCCAAACCGCTTCCCACCGTCATCAAAGACACAAAGAAATCAGGCAGTGCTCTCAGGGCACCTTTGCAGATCTGTTGTCCTGGGTGGGTAGATGGGAAAGAAGGTGACTACTATCAGCAAGCTACAGACGTGGCTACAGGGCAGCTGCCCTTTGGTGATCCCCTGTGCTCGTGCGCAGGCTGTCATCAGGCTGACGAAAGGGATCCATTCCCTCAGTTCCTCCCTGGCTGCCCTGCCTGACTCTGAGAGCCTGTTGAGTGTTACTCAAATATTGTTTACTTCATTAATTTCCGCCTACCATCAATTGATGAATAAATTATTCATAAGTAAATTTATAAATTATTCTACCAGTTCTATTGATGATTGAATAATATTGACCAAATAAATTATTCACCTTTCTTTTCCCCCACCAAATGACAAATAAATTATTTGTGAGTATTCTTTTTTTCATTATTAGATCAACTCTTCCATCTATTGAGACATTTATAAGATGTCACTCACTCTGATAGCTACACAATTTGTAAGCAGGACTCTTTAGGACCTATATTTTCATAGACACACAGAACTGGTTTAACTTTATTGTATACTTATATGGCAGTTGCTTTAAATATGAGGTCCTTTTGAACATTGAGGTGACATGTGGAGGTGTTTTTGTATATTTCAAAGCCAATTAAACAAAACATTGAGATATTTTCAGGTTAATTCTCACCCAACCAATATATTTTGAATTGTGCAGATTGTTTTACAGTTTTCTCTATTAGTACAAAATAGTCAGTGTTAAGGCTGCATGGACAGTCCCTGTGGTGACTGTCGTTATGACGGGTCAGGGGAAAAAAAAAAATACATCTCTAGGAAAGTGATACTAAGTCATAAGCACCTGTAAAGAAAGGATTAGATTCTCTCTATTCCATGGAGCTCAAGTTAGATTAAGTCCACCAAGTCAATCAAGCTGCATTAGCATGAAATCAGTATAAGGACTGTGAATAGTACACTGAAAAGTACTCTCTAAAAAGGTGCACTAAAAGAGACAGAGAGAAGGCATCTCATGCCAGCAGAGGAGCAGCCCTTCTGTAATTTTTCAGGTGTGACTGGCAGTGAGGATCAGAAGCGCATACCTCTCTCTGCTGGCATCGTTCTTGCCTCAGAGACCCACCAGTAAAGCATGTGCAAAGAGGTTTTGCTTGACTTTTTATGCTTTTATTTTTTTAATTTAAAACTATGGAGCAGGCGTATTTGCCAAGCTGGGTACGTGTAAGAGAGCGAATACAGCCCCAAGACAGCAGTTAGTTCTGCAGCTCGCACTGCCCAATGGGAGGAAGACGAATGGGCCGTGCAAGGGAAGCAGGACTGCTTAGCGAGCAGAGAGCTCATTTATGGGGAACTCTCCGGCACCGTGCAGCTCTCTAACATCTGGCTGCTGCACACATGAGCTGTCTCTCCTTGTTTCCCCTTTCTTTTCCACCCAGACGGGGGCTGTGAGCTGTCACTTGGGCCAGCGTAGCAGTGCAATATTGGCCTTTAAAACGCATGCACAGCAGAAAATCACAGCTCTCTGATTTTCAGAGAAAACTGTTAATAGGCCTCCCTCTCTCATGGAGGCATTGTAACAAGTCCCCGGTTAAACTGGCATTGATATTTTCACTTAGATTTCCCCATTAAAATAGGCAGCACTACTTAGGGAAGTGTTGTGGTCAGGACTTACAGGGGAAGCACCGAGACTTTGCATTCTGAAAAATAACTCAGTGGTCTTTGGGGTCAAGTTTTTAAACTCCCTTTCTCCCTGTTCCCCCACAAATACCCAGACACAGGAATATACAGAAAGGTACGATAGAGAAAGTGGGAACACAATAAAAGGGTGTCTAGACAGATGTGGTGTGGTCAGAGAGATGGACTGGAAGAATGCTCTTTGCAGTGGTGTTCAGAATGGATGTGAATGAAGCAAAGTCATATTGGTCAAGGCCAGAGAAAAGACCACTGCAGTAGTTAAGATAAAATGGTGAAGGGAATCCATGGGAAAATTTTAGATATATAGGTATGTAACAGACTATCTTTGGGACACTTATGCAGAAAGGAGCTATGAAATTTAGCCTGCATATGAGGATTTGGAGAGTAGTCTGAGCTGAATATGTGTCAGATTAAGGGTCTGAGTAAAAGACAGAGATGTTACTGATCCAGAACAAACATAAGTGCTCTATATTAGACAGTACGATGTCTATTCATTGGTAACGGTACAGTCCAGAATGTGAGTCTGGACAAGAGAAAGAGATGAGGAAGCGATCTCCATAAAGACATGCAGGTGGGCGAGAGAGAGCTGCCACTCCACAGGACGCAGGGGGAGCTGAGGCTGCAGAAGCAGATCACAGAGTCACAGAAGCTGAAGGAGAACAGGACCACAAGACGGTGTCATCATATTTAGTTGTCTTGCATCTCACTGCACCTGGTCATTTGCATCAATAGTAGGAAAAAGGACTTTTGTCACTGCTGCTTACTGCAGTTTAGCAGCCAGAGCAAGACAGAGCTGTGCAGGCGGTAGGTATTAGCGCAGCACTCGGAGCGTGGGGTTGGCAGCAGTGTAGCTAGGCCAATGTATCCGGCCTGAGGAGCAAGGACTAAGATTAGGCTGCAAAAAAATGTTCAGACTCACCTAAACTTTTTTTTTTAATAACATGTCCATATATGCACAGAGGGGTGGGTGGGTGTGTTATCTCATACATTGGAGTTTTTGCTCACTGGGGAGTAAAAGCCACGAGCAAAAACCTACTTTGGTGTTTCTCACTGTACCAGCAAAATATATTTGCAGCCTGGTTAAGTTTTTGCTCTTAGTTTTCCCACCTATGCTTTTGACTCCTAGTAATGTTTTACATTTAAGTCAGTTTTGTTGCTTTTCTAAAGGAAAGTCACAGAACACAGAGCTGTAAGGAGCTGCAGGAGGCCATCTAGATTTTACCACCATAATAGCTAAGAGGAAAATTAACTTAAATTGTCTGCCACTTTTAATTAATTAAAGAACCTTCAAACAGTCTTTCATATGTCTTATTTCAGGTATGACATTATTTGGGAAACGGCAAATTTTTCCAGGGGGAAAAAAAAAAAAAGACCAATAGTCTGACTCGAAGTAGTGGAAAAGAACATTTTAAAATTACAAGTATGTGAAAAGATGTAATTTTAGTTCACATTGAATCATATTAAGCAATACCTCCCTGCCTTCACATCCTACTCGATTCAGTGAAACTGTTCATGACAAAGATTGGACTCTAAATGAAGGACAGAAGAAGAAAGTTCTGGATATCTACCTCCTTACCTTCCTCTCTAAGGACTCATAATCTTCTTGTTCAAGTCTTTCCCAGAGCTGAAAACCAAATTGTTTACTCCTAAGGTCAGGCTGGACGGGGCTCTGAGCAACCTGATCTAGTTGAGGATGTCCCTGCGCATTGCAGGGGGGTTGGACTAGATGTCCCTTAAAGGTCCCTTCCAACCCAAACTATTCTATGATTCGATGATTCTATGATAATGTGACAGTGCTATTGGCCTCCCTTTATGATTTCTTTTTTGACTTTTGCAGTTATTCTTTCCCTCTCTTCCATTTCACTGCATTTTGCTCCTCAACCTTCTTTTTCCTTTTTGATTGTTATTTTTGGTTGCAGCTGTTGTAATGCCAGCTGGAAGAAATGAGGCTGGCATTCTCTTTTGAAGACTGTGAAATTAGTATCTATTATAAACTTTCTACAGACAGAATTGCAGTTCCACAGGTTTTCTATCTTAGCGTCATCAGCTCCACCATTTCTGAGAAATGGAGCAGACAAGGAAGGCGATCATTTCAGAAGAAAAGGAGGGAAGTAGCTGGGGAAATACCATTAATTCGAAGAACAGGGCCAACCCTATCAGATTAATCTGGTGCTCTATGAAGAGCAGTGCAGGGTAATGTACTCAGGATGCTGGCAAGGAGACAGGCATCTGTATTTTGGACTAATGAAGTCCTATTAAGATATATGTGCTTGGAAGTGTTCCTGGAGGACTGTAGCTAAGTGTGGATCACGGCAACCTAGTCATCATTCAGCAGAACGCGGCCGCCTGCCTCGACGGCTCAGATGCAATAAGGCAGTTTTCCTAAGCAGATGCGTCTGAGACCTCAAGGGCATCAAAGCGTCTGAGATTCCTAACTACGCTGACAATCTGGCAGCAGATCTGTTTGGCACAGGGCACCTCAAAGGCAATAGCGAGCTTTGGAGTTGTTTCTCTCTTCCCAACACCATCTTGCTCAACGTCTTTCAGTAAAATGCAAAAAAAAAAAAAAAAAAGAAGGGGTCAGGCTGAGAAAGGAATGTGATAAAGAGATGGTTATGGCCTTCTGTACTGCTTGACACAGCATCTACCTAGAGATAGTAAAACCATGGATAGACGAGTCTTGAGGGTGTCTGGAGTCAAACTCCTGGGGGCAGTGGACTAAATAAATAGCCATTACCACTCTCTATAGGCTTGAGAGACCCCAGATATCTGGGTGTACCACTCAAGCCAGCCGTGATGGGTTTGGGATGACGAATCACAAACGCTCTTTCAGCACTGATAGTGTGCTAACGTCTGTGAAAGGAACATGTGTTTTCTTACTTGGTATCCACATACAGATGCTGATTTTGTGGATGGTCTCCCAGCGTAAAGCAGCCTTTCTGGAGAAAGGGTCTCACCACTTCTTTACACAAAGAACTGGCTTCAAGGGTAGCTTAAAGGCAGCCTTAAATGTCAAAACTCTACAATAGCAGACAAAAAAAGATATTTTTAAGTTATTGTCACAGCTGTGGCATAAGATTATAGGAAATCTTTATATCGGAGTTTATCTGCATCAATTCCTGTTTTCTGTCAGCTTTACTGACATTTTCTTCTCCACTGTTTCAGTCAATATGAGTCACGAGGAGAAAAGGACATGTTTAGTACACAGGGACATTTACCTGAATCTGTGAACTTATTCTATGTTGTGAACATATTTCCTTCTTTTCTTCCTTCACAACCTGAATTGAGCAAGTGTGCATTGATCTTATTTCATCCCATCTCCTTCTTATGCTAGAGAGAAAAAATTGAAACACTGTAATTACTCAGAATCAAATTTCTTTTTGATATCAAAACCAGGAACCATTAAGGAAAATTAAAAAAAAAAATCCAAATTCCATTTCTGCAGGCTCAGCATTTTGCCATTCCCTCAGAAAAATGGTATTTTCAAAGCTTTCAGTTCCTATTATCCATTTCATTTTACTGTGTCAAAAAGGTGAAGAATTTTGTCTGTTCTTAGGCTATTCAATGCTATTAGGAATGAAAAATCCTCTCTCTAATGAAAAATCATGTTCGGCTTTATCGTGATTGTTCTAGCTCTTCTTTAATACAGTCCCCGTGGTGCGGTAGTACTGTTGCAATTAAGCCATCGAAGAGAAGGGTACTGGGGAAAAAGTACAGTGGGACTGTGTCTTTTCCTTGCCACTAGCCTGGACCTTCTTCGGTGGTGAGATAGCGCAAGGGGAAGGGGAGGACCTGGAGGAGGCTAAAGAAGGAGTACGAGCATGACCAGCTATTCCAGTCAGACCATGAAGGTCATGGGCTGATGAGCTGATGCACACAATTTGAGGGATAAATTCCCTCCTTTCCCAAATGCCATGTGATTTCCTACCCCAGAAAGCCTAAGTCCTTGATTTGTACGAATTTTACTCACAGTGACAAATGCAAGAAGTTGTAGTTAACATTCAGGAAACATAATGCAGAATGAAGAGAAATGGAAACGTGCCAAGTGATCGGTTCCCTGACTTCTTTTCTCAGTCACTGTATTTGAATCACACATAAGCTCAAAGATCTTTTTGCAGTGTATGAAGACAAATATTTGTTGGTCAACAGATGACCCCTGCTGGTGTGCAAAATCAAAAAAATCTCTGCCAATTGATTGATAAATTAAACTAAAACACCACCTCCTATTTATTATTTTTCCAGCCTCCTTTGTGCATATTTGCCTATGGTTTCTACTTCACTTTGATTAATCACATCACTCCATCAAGACTGTATCTCTTCAGTCTGTTTACCAAAGGATTCTAATGTTGCCTTCCTTTCTTACACTTCTCTCCATAATCAACCGCATGCTATTCATTTATCAATAGCATCTTTTCATCTCTGCTCCATGTGTCCAAAAATTTCCCTCTGATCATTTTCAAACAACTTCCTGGTGATCTTCTTGTCTCATTGCCTGTTTATTTGGAATAGGTGATTATAGCAACAGCTTCTGTTTTCCATGCTTCTGCACAATTTGTGGTGTTATCAAATTCAGACTTTTATCAGTAACAGTGTCATTATTGGTATGCTTTTTTTCTGTTTTCTCCTACTCATTTGACTTTGACCTAACTTGAAATTAAAACTAATTTTCACAAGAGTTCACTGAAAATTCACATTATTTGGCCAGCACATGCAATATCTTCCTTTATCCATGATTGTTTCATCTTGTCAGGAACAGTCCATCTGTTTTTCAGTTGGTATTACCATCACAGTTCTACATAGTTGTACTGTCTTCTCTTGGCAATTCGCTCAATAACCCCAGTCCTCTCACCAGCAGGGACTGGAACACGGGGAATGGGGTTGGGTGAGACATTCACATCAATACGCTGATAAGGCTACTTTCTAGTGCTAAATGAAGCTTCTTTATTTAACTTTACCATGCCAATCTAACAAGTTAGATCAGCTGTGCATCTGAAATCACAAAGCACATTACATTTTTTTCTCTGCATGATGTTGCACACACTTTCATTTCTAGAAATTATGCATTCCACGTTATGAATTGTTTGTGGCGTTTGTGCATTGTCACTCTCTTGGAGTCCAGGAAGGGACTTTCCTCGTATGCAATTTAACTAGATTGTTCAAGATAGATATTTCTGATGTAAGCCCACTGGAGATGTGCAACAGCATACTGTCATCTCTCTTGGTGGGAGGTTCCACGTCCAGCATCCAGCTACTGGGAAAGTTCTGCCTGTGGCTTTCCCAACCCTCCTCCTACCGGTCAGTAGCTTGTGTGCCAGTTCAGCCCTCATCCCTAAGAGAGAGCAACATTTTTTTTTAAAACCACCCTTATTTGCCTCAAATAACTGCTAAATTCTTGTCACTTTGGATTACATTTTATCTTGCCTTCCAGCTTCTTGTTAAGTTTAAAAGTGTGTGTTCTTTATAGAAAACTTTGTGCAGCTTATAATGTGTCCCAGGATTTTCATTTCTTCCTTTTCATTTCATTTAAGTGCTGCCATGTTAGTCTCCGGCAACATTTCCGCCTTAGGGACCTTCACCTTAATCACATTCCGGTTGTATTAACTCCATGGCTTAAATAGAAGTGTTTCTTCAGTCCTCTCCTCTGTCTTGTACAGCTATCTCAGTACATCCGTTGCAAGATGTAGTCTTTTCTGAAGCCTCTACATTTTTCTACATTTCTACATTTCTCTACATTTTTTTTCATAAAAAACCCTAACATCCAAGGAAAGTATTGTAGAAGTCACAACTCTCTGGAATAAAACTCCTTCCATAAACTTTAAATTAGATGCTGAAAGTGGTAACAAAAATGAAACAAGCAGATAAATAATGTTATATTTGCATTTCTAGTGGGTGTTTAGTACTTGTCATTCTGTGGAAAAGTTTTCTGTACTCAGGTACATGCAAACACAGAGCAAATGGAACTGGTTTGGGTTTGAGGTTTTTTGTTTGGTTCGTTTGGTTTGGGTTTTTTTTTGCATTGAATCTTATTGCAAACATGAATACCGAGGGCATCAGACCTTGTGGAATCTATTTCAGGAAAGAGCTTGCCATTAATTTGATTTCATTATGTCCTGATGACCTCCACAGCCTTAGTGAGGCCTGCAGGTAGGACCTCACTGGGATCCAAGAGCCTGTATAAGGGAGAACATGTGGACAACACTTTAGTTTCATGTACAGAGGGCTGCGTATGTACGTTTCCTGAGAGATTAAGTTCAGAACCAATTGTTGTAATGCTGAAGTGACACTTTTATTTAGAGAGAGCAGCACTGAAGGATTTAAAACTGGAAGCTTATGAAAATTTGCTATCATCATCATCATGTCCTTCTCCTTCCTCTTTTTTAATCAAATAACTTAATTCAAAGAGTAATTAGCAGTAGCATATCAATGTAAAGATACAGTATCTGCATTTTTCCTAATAATTAAGCTTCAGGTATAGGTTTTCTGCCTTGCTTAGTGTCTAGAATTCCTCATTTGTATGTCATTTTTATGTTTATTTTTCAATGTTAAGAAAAGCATACTACAAAAAAGGCAAAAGTTTATCATGTAGTTAAGGCACTAGATAGGAATTCAGACATTTCACACTGAATCCCACTGGTGTTACAGGTTTTCTCTGTGACCTTGAGCAAATCACTTAATCTCTCTGTACCTCTGCTCCTCATTTATTTTTTAAAGGATGATAATACTTCTTCTGTCTCTGTATTTACATTGCAAACTCCTTTTACTCTGTGTTTTATATGACTCTTGTTGCAGTAAGGATCTTATCTAAGAATTCTCATTATGGCCTTGCTTTTATCTATGTAAAAAGCACTATATTCTGTATGGTAGGTTATCCTGTATGATAGGTCACCCTGAGCTATGACCTGGCTGTATAAGGAGTTACTATTATTATTAGCACACCAGAAGTGTGTTAGAGACTCAGTCAGACTCAGAGCTTCAATGTTGCATGGCTCTTTTATCAAGAGATGATGGACTGGTCTTACAAAGGCTTTCTCTATAGAAGTAAAACAAATGTGCTTGGGTATGACTATTCTACCACCCTTGAAGACAACCAGTACAGAGTGACCTGCATCCATACCATTAAACTCAGCTAGCACTAAGGCAGGCAGGCTGCATGCATGTTGTCTATTGGGAACGGTCCCTGGCTTGTAGTAGCTCCCAAACTGTGTCCTGGAGATCACAGATGACACCAAGCTGAGTGGTGCGGTGGACATGCCTGAGGGACAGGATACCATCCAGAGGGACTTGGCTCAAGAGGTGGGCCCGGGTGAACCTCATGAAGTTCAACAAGGACAAATGCAAGGACAAATCCTGCATCTGGGTCGGAGCAACCCCCGTCATCAATATAGGCTGGGGGATGAAGGGATTGAGAGCAGCCCTGCCAAGAAGGATTTGGGGGTGCTGGTGGATGAAAAGCTGGACATGAGCCAGCAATGTGTGCTCACAGCCCAGAAAGCCAACCATATCCTGGGCTGCATCAAAAGAAGCGCGGCCAGCAGGTCGAGGGAGGTGATTCTGCTCCTCTACTCTGCTCTGGTGAGACCCCACCTGGAGTCCTGCGTCCAGCTCTGGGGCGCCCGACACAAGAAGGACATGGACCTGCTGGAGCAGGTCCAGAGGAGGGCCACAAAAATGATCAGAGGGCTGGAGCACCTCTCCTATGAAGACAGGCTGAGAGAGTTGGGGTTGTTCAGCCTGGAGAAGAGAAGGCTTCGAGGAGACCTTATTGCAGCCTTCCAGTACTTAAAGGGGGCCTACAAGAAAGCTGGAGAGGGACTTTTGACAAGTGCATGTAGTGATAGGCCAAGGGGTAATGGTTTTAAACTAAAAGAGGGTAGATTTAGACTAGATGCAAGGAAGAAGTTTTTCACAATGAGGGTGGTGAAACACTGGCACAGGTTGCCCAGAGAGGTGGTAGATGCCCCATCCCTGGAAACATTCGAGGTCAGGCTGGACGGGGCTCTGGGTGACCTGATCTAGTTGGAGATGTCCCTGCTCATTGCAGGGGGGGTGGACTAGATGACCTTTAAAGGTCCCTTCCAACCCAAACTATTCTATGATTCTATGATTCTAAGACAAAGAAACATTTGCAGGCTCTGTTTAGCACAGGATGTGCTGGTGTTGAAAATCATCATTGTGCCCACCCCAGCTACATGCTTCTCAGGTCTATCATCATGGGCTTGCTGGCACAGATCAGGAAATACACCGTTTTAGATTTCTCTCCAGCTTACACTCTAATAATAACAGAGACACAGTAAACAAGGCCCCATACACTGTGTGCACAGGACCTGCAAGCCTAACTCCTGGTTACTGCTGCCTCACTTGGCAGCAGAGCACTTAAATCTCTGTTGAAATCTAGCCCAGGCTGATTCTGAAGGGCTTAAAGTCTAAACCTATTTACCTAACAAGAAATCCTATTACAATACAAGCCTCTACACAGTTAAGATTCACAGTGTGGCTATCAGACAGCCCTAGTAATGGTGGGTGTAGCTGAACTATCACTTCCAGGATTATCACCCTCTCCCAGATACGTTGCCTGATGTTACCATGCGGGACAGAAAAACAGTAGCAAACAAAAAAGTTTTAACTACTTATTTTGCAGTTTGAAAAGATTTTGCAAGTGTAGCTTAATCATGTGCAACAACTGATTAAACATTACCCTGCATATTGCTTTCTGATGAGTGTTTTATGTGTTCCTGTCTCTGCAGACTGAAGAAGTCCTGAAGATTGATGGAGGGCCATGCTATTCAAACAGCAGGCGTTGCTGAGACAGAAGCTCTTTGTGCTAGGCAGCCTTGCTATTGGAAGTCTCCTATATCTAGTTGCCAGAGTTGGGAGCTTGGATAGGTAAGTCATTAAGTAGCTGCTCTCTTAAGTATAAATGGGCTCAGATTGTCTGAGTTTTTGCTTTAAGGGTCTAATTTTTTTTTTTAGTGTCTACTCATGTATACAAAGACAGAAAGACTGTCTATTCTAGTAGTGGTTTTCATTGTTCTTTCCTCCCCTTTGGAGAAGAGAGTAGGAAAACAGAGTTGCGGGTCATCCCTGTCAAAGTATTTCTGTCTGCCCATTTGTATTCTAAGCACATTGGCACTTGTTTTCAGAGAAGAAATGAAGCAGCATCCAGTAAAAATGTCATTACAGTAGCTCATTTTTGTCTGTGTGCATCTGTGTGTTGACCTCTAGTTTCAGCAAAACAGTTATGATGTATTTATATATCATCTTTTCTAAATTTACGAGCAAGCAATTAATGTGCTACAGTGGCAGTTAAAATTAAGTATGAGCCTGCAGAGTAGCTCGTCAAGTTTTGAATACTATTTCACTTGAAAGATTGCTTCAGGGTTTGAGAATTTTAACTGTGTTAATTAGCCAGTATTTTCTGGAGCTGAATGCGCTAAATAAGTGGGTTTTCTCTGTAAGTGATTTCCTGGAGAGCAGTAGAAAATCCAGCAGAGGAAATCAAAGAGTATTTGGTACTTTTGACCAGGCTGAGTTTTGACTGGTTATTGACAGTGCAACAGTAGTGTCACCTGCACCGACACTGCTGTTTTTGTCACCTTCAAAATGGCCTGGGATTGCTCTGGTAGGTGCTACACAAAGACAGGATTAAAAAAAAAAAAAAAAAAAAAAAGCTGTTTCAAAAGAATGAATGAAACAAGACTTCAAGATTTCCAGAATCCAGTAGACAGCTCGCCAGTGCTAATGCTCTATTAGTGCTCTTCTTTTAAATGACGGAAAACATTAGTCGAGTTCAAAATTGTGACACGACGTTGTGTGAATATGCAGTGCACTGAAAGTGAACTGAAAACAGAGCTACCTAGTGTCCACTGCTAGGTAATGTTGAGCTCCGTCTGAGGTCACTGGGTGCCTTCTTCAGCTGCTTAAAGCCACTTCAGAGGAAGAGGGAGACCAGGTACTCAGCTAGGACTAAGTGCATTGCAAATTAAGCCCCAGAATTTATATCTTCTTTCCGTTGGTGGTCAAAGCATCTCTGATACTTCAGAGGTGAAAACTTCACTGAGACTAATGTGATTCTGTAAATGGAGGCAGAATTCCTTACTGGTCCCTGCAAAAGTATATTTTATGCTCAGAGGCATGAAATCTAATTAACCTTATGCTATTATCTACGCTTGCACATCTTCAGAATTTACTGATGGCTATAAAATTATCTCGCCACAGTATTTGACTCGCTGACCTCCTGCGGCAGTGAATTCCACCAGTTTCATATATAATGTTGCCAATGGCAGTAAAATTCAGTTTCATTCTCTTGCATTACCCAGTGTGAAAAATACCACACTGCTAAAAAGCAGCCCTTTATTTGGACTGGTTATGAAAGAGAGAGAAGGAAGCACTAGAAAGGATAAGACACAGATGAATTAACTGGTTCTTCTGCCTCAGCACTAGGGCACAATCCAAACTTGTTGAATCTGTCAGTAAAAAGACATTGAGTGGCTTCAATAGACTTTGGAATAACTAATTGTTCAGGAAGAAATCCAGATTCATTTGTGCTTAATTTATGCTGATCCAATTTGAACAAGAGAGCTGGGGATGGCCCACATTTAATAGCCTCAGATTAGGTTCTTCAACGGGAATGTTTTGACTTTTCTTAGGCCTGAAGGGAAATTACCACTAGCTTATCTGATTCATTGAGTCATAAAGTCCGAGAAGCCGAGCACTTCCCTCCAGGGGAGGCTGCCGTCCTTCAGATCCTGAGTGCATGGAGCTGCTTTACGTGTGGAAGCTCAAACAGATCCTGTGCCTGGCAATTTTGAGAAAATCTGTACCAGTCTTTGGGTTGCCTGGCTCTCATTGGCAGTATGGGAGGCCTCCGCACCTGATTTCGGTGTTCCGAACTGCTCCTGCTGGAACCAGGCTCATAATCTTCTGCCACTGTGACACCTACATTAGAAGCCAGTTCGCAAGTATTCTGGATCAGGAGAGACAGCACTGCTACTTGTCATTAAGATTGCCCAGCCTTATTTCAGCTGTTTTGAAATTTGTCAAAAATAGAGTTCTCTGGGGTGATTTGCTCTACGGTGGGTTTTCTCAAGAAGAATATTTGTGGAGTTTTACTGTAGGAGTTTGAGAAATTGTCTGTTTTGGGACAGCAACTTCAGCGATACAATAAATGTCATATACTCTTTCTTTGCAAAGGACTCTGTTATTTTAATGGAAAAAATTACTCAGAGAATCAAAAATATTAACATGTTCCGATATAACAGTAAATAGTTACATCTGGGGACTCAACTACCGAGATCCAACAGCATGCTTAATATCACCACTGCCAAGATCTTTTAAGTTATATTTCTTATTGTTTAGAGAGGAGAAGAAAGGGGAAAGAGTAAAAAAAATGAAATGTAAAGTGTTGAGGAAGGACTTTTAACAACGCGCAATCTTTTCCCTTAGGCTAGAGGATATCTTGAGTATTTATTTACTTTTAAAGGAAAGCACCCTGTTTGACAAGCTGTTGTGTTACACTGAAGGCAGTGCTAACTGTCTTTTTGAGCAAAAGAGATAAAATTAGTTGAGATGGGTCTGGAACTGCTGTTGTGGAATCCTTTTTGCTTGAAAACAAATAACAAATACACAGAAGGAGAGGGAAGAGAAGAACAGAGATAGCAATTGCAGCTTCTGTTTCTTCTGCTTTTAACCGCCACCTTGCTGCTGCAGAAAGACTGTCTTACCAGCCACACCACAGTCTGACCAAATTGTACCACCGTCAAGTCAAGACATCATTGCTTTCTGCTTGTTTTGGTTGCTTGGTTGGTTGGTTTTTTATTGGCAGGTTTGCAGCAGTGTTGCAATGCTTCAGTCTTTGCGACCAAGTCAGGCTCTTATTCAGTAGATGGCAGAGAGCAAAGGAAAAGAAGAGACTGGAAACTTGAGAAAAGAAATAACAGGAACTCACTTCTCATCACACTTTCTAATTAGTCTGCAGGACTTAGCTAGAGCTCATAGGAACCCAGCAATGTCATCTGGGTTGTTTCTTCGGCTCTGTTTGGACAGGCTGTCTCTCTCAGCATCTGGATAACCAAGGAAACGGCTAGCGGGTCAGCCAGGGGGATCAAACTTACTTTGTCCCAACCATCCATTGTCCTAGCATCAGTGTCAAATTAGAGACCCCAACAAGCAGTGATGGATGGAAAAGCCATAAAGAAATAAATAATTCTGTCCTGAAAGCAGGCTTTGAATAATATACAGTAAATGAGTGAGGGGCCACATGCTGAGAAACCAGAATAAATACTGAATACCTAAACAGCTATTAATGAGCGTTGCCCATCTGGTATACTGACTGAGGCAGGGGTCCTGTGAAAAATAATAGCATGTGTCCGTGTAATTTAAAAACTGTATCATAATATATATGCACAGCGAGCTCATATTAAAATTGCCTAGGCAACCTTTGTTCTTACATATCCTAAATTTTAGAGAGCATGGCTCTGCAAAATTATTAATGATATTTTTCTGTAGGACTTTGGAAGCTCTCTCTATGCACCAATTTCATCTTCAGTGCAATATTGGCCTGTAAAATGACCAAAGCGCTGATTTGGGAGTGGAGGTGAGAGCTTATTCAAGGTTCTGTAGTAGCAAAATTTTAACATTTTTCTTACTGAATCATTTCTTGCATTCAGTGACATCAAATACAAAAAGGAAGCATTAGAAAAGTGGAAAACAGGTGAAATAATTGCAGGTGAATATACCAGAATAGCACAAAAAGGCAGGGGCAAAAGAAGAAACAGTAAGGCACAAAATGAGGTTCAATGACAGGATGCATAAGTGATGATAAGAAAATCATGGAGGTAATGATGCAATAAATGCATTTTTAAAAACTTTTCTTGCCATTCTTTCTGTGCCTTGCTAATCATGCCTGATTCAGAACCTTGGTCTTTCTGACTCTGTCCTAGCAAAAACACCAGACACCTTCTAAAGAGGAGGGAAAATATTGAAAGGTGATGTCTAGAAAGCTGTTTGTCATTTCTTTTGCTCCTCTTCACTAAAAAGGCCAACTCTGGATCAGCAGCTAATAAAGTCAACACAGTGAGAAGCACAGGAAATACTTCAGGCTAGAATAGGAAAAGTGTTGGAAAGAGATGACTTAAATGAACTGGATTTTCAGATCAAAATGACCAAATAAAACTCATCTTAGAATGTTTTAAAAACTGCCAAAGCAATCACAAAGTAATCAGCAACATGGGAGGTGAGGCAAGGTTCAAGAAGCCCCGAGAACAGTAATCATAGTGCCTATGCTTGAAAAGAGCAAAGGGTGGAGTTAGGAGTTACTCAGCCAAACCACAGCAAAATGCTAGAATAAATAATCAAACTATTTGCAATCAATTTAATCACTGGCAGAATAAAATAGAAGTTGAAAGATGTGCATATCACACCACATTGTGAAAGGTTTCCATGAGCGTGACTGCCTTATACAGAAAACTTGCCTTAAGAGATACCCTCTTTTTACAAATACCTCTTATTTTGCTTGCAGACTGCAGCCCCTCTGCCCCATCGATGGTCGATTTGGACCCCGTGGCCAGGACGAAATCCCGTTGCGAGCTCTGCAGTTCAAGCGAGGGCTGCTCCACGAGTTCCGAAAGGGCAATGCCACCAAGGAACAAATACGACTGCTCAATCTGGTTCAGCAGCTTCCCAAGGCCATTATTATTGGGGTGCGGAAAGGAGGCACCCGAGCACTACTGGAGATGCTGAACCTTCACCCCGCAGTGGTCAAAGCTTCTCAAGAGATTCACTTCTTTGACAATGACGAGAACTATGCCAAGGGGATTGAGTGGTACCGGAAAAAAATGCCTTTTTCTTACCCTCATCAAATAACAATTGAGAAAAGCCCTGCGTATTTTATCACCGAGGAAGTACCTGAAAGGATTTACAAGATGAACTCATCTATCAAATTATTGATCATTGTCAGGGAACCTACCACAAGAGCTATTTCTGATTACACTCAGGTGCTGGAAGGTAAGGAAAGAAAGAACAAAACTTACTACAAATTTGAGAAGCTGGCTATTGATCCTACTACCTGCGAAGTGAACACTAAGTATAAGGCGGTGAGAACCAGCATCTACACAAAACATCTGGAGAGATGGTTAAAATACTTCCCGATCGAGCAGTTTCATATCGTGGACGGAGACCGGCTCATCACAGAACCACTGCCAGAACTCCAGCTGGTCGAGAAGTTCCTAAATCTTCCTCCGAGGATAAGTCAGTACAATTTATACTTCAACGCCACCAGAGGGTTTTACTGCTTGCGATTTAACATTGTCTTTAACAAGTGCCTGGCGGGTAGCAAGGGACGCATCCATCCAGAGGTGGATACCTCTGTCATTACCAAATTGCGCAAGTTCTTTCATCCTTTTAATCAAAAATTTTATCAGATCACTGGGAGGACATTTAACTGGCCCTAAGCTAAACTTCATACAACACTTTCTGTTGCACCTGAGACATGCAATAAATGTCTCTGCTAAAATATGCACTTTTCATAGACACAGCTATCAAAGTAACTTTTTTCATGCATACGTGTACATATGCAGTGTGTGACCAAATATACGGTGAGATCAATTTTTTCTACAGAGTAGTAACTAACATAAATTTACTGTCAGCATAGTTACATCTTTTAAGATATAATAATAAAGGGAAAGGAGGTATTTAGGGACATAAAGTCAGACACCGTTAAAAGGGTCAGTGTTCCTCTCGCTTAGCGAAGTGTTTATGTGACATACTTATTGATCTCAGCAGAACGTTAGTTTATGCCATAAAAATTCATGTCAAAAGTCTGTGAAGCTGTGAGAAAGCATAATCTTCAGGCTATATTTGGTATGTATATTGCTAAAGGAATACTGACACTTTAAACACAGTGCTGAATTTTTACAATGAGAGTGGATAGTACTATTTTCTTATTATTTGAAATGAATATCTTATCTCATACAAACAACATTGTTTCAGAGTTCCTGTGGTGAGTTTGCACTATTGTTTTATTGTATGGACCATAGTGTCACTTGTAGCATGTCAATCATGTGTCAAAAAAAAGGTCAAATGATTTTTTCTTCTATGCTTGTGTGTCGACAAAGCTAAACATCGTGTACATAGTGTACAATGTTTGTAAATACCGGTTTCACACTAAGTAATTCTATTTTGTAAACTGAATATGGCTATTTAATTTATTGTGAAAATTAAATTTATTGTGGTATTTAAAAATGGAATGGATTAAAATTACCTATATGTGCAACAGCTTTTCACCTTTGCTTGATGTGCATCAGTGTGGTCCCTTAGCCCAGACAAATCATGTGCAAACGTGTGAGAGCGAGCTGCGTGTGTAAACTTGGTTCCTAGACAGTTGAGAAAACCGATACATGCGGTGAAGCTGAGTTTATTAAAAAACTCATCCATCTGGGAATCCGGGGTAATACACACCTCAAAGAACATTATTGCTGTTCTATTGCAGCACTTTGCTCTAATTAATTCAGTTGCAGTAGCCCGTGAGGCTAAAGAGTGACTGTAAAAGATTACTGTAACCAGGTATATCAGAAAAGCAGAGCTGCTATTAAAACCAAAACGACAGACAGACAAACAAGATTAGAAGAAGAGTTACAGCGATTTCATCACCGAAAGCTGGTGATGTTTCAGAAGCCAAGGAAAACAGTTGTGATACCTCTGCTTTTATCTGGTAACATATGCACCTGCTCCAACCAACCAACCACAGTGGTGTTGTTCCTGGTATAAACGTATAGCTCATGTTCCCCTTCAGTAAGTGACAAGAAATTAGTTCAGGAAATTAGTCTTTTCACGCTTTATATATTGTATGGCTCTTAAAGTTTCCTAAGAAAAAGAATAAAAGCAATTGAAAAATGTATTTTAGAATAAGAAAAAAAGAAAGAAAGACAAAAACCCCAATCAACCACTGTAAAACCAACATCTAAAGATTGATGGGGACACAGATTTTGGAAGGTATCCAGAACATCTGAATATTCTGAGCTACGGCAGCAGAGTAGCTGGTAGTTCAGATTATAATAAGATCAAGTTTTCCCTGGGGGCTGTTTATCTTGCTCAGTGATTTGGAAGCATCGGTTTTCTAAATAAGTGATTTTTAAATCTCTTGTGCGAGATTGCTACTTGTCTTGCTGTATCTTTAATCATATGTGCTAGCACTGTGAGCAATGTGCCCTTTCTTCGTGCTGCTTCGGAGCCTTGCCAACACAACACGGTAGAGCATATGTAAAATTTTCCTCAGTAGCTACAAAGCTACTCACTGTTTTCCTGTATGAGAGCCATTTATCCTGCCCACGTCCAGGCATAAAGGCTGAGACATTTAACTCACCTAACAGTGTTCAAAGAGGAGATTTTATCCAATTTAACATTCACAAAATCTTCAGGTGAGCAGACAGATTCCAGACGGCTTTGGGTGATACTTACTGGCTTCGTATAGTCCTGGCTACAAACTACAACTGAAGGCTGAGATATATACTTTCAATGAAAGGGACAAATTAGGACGAAGTTACCTCTAAGCATGAAATATGCATTTGAAATTAATATCTCTGCATTGATCAGAAAAATCACAGAGATTGTGATCTAACAAACAGGCACGACTACGCATATTCCTGTTAAAGTCAGCTGGCATTACTCCAGCTTATCATTTGCAATTTTGGAGACATATGGATAAATTTAGGTGGCATCTTAGACAAATCTGGTTCAAAAAAGCACAGAGGAATAGTCAGGAATAGCAGGGGAGAAAAGAGGATTCAGAGGCATTGCAATGTAATAAGAAGCCTAAAAGAGCAGGAGACTGATTCATTTTCACTGAGTCTTCAGTGCAACGTCTTCGAGACTTTTTGACATTACCTGGTGAAGAGAAAATTTCAAAACTGGTTCTTAATACATGGATCCAACCCACCACTCAAAGCACACTCCTAGGTTAATGGGGATTTTGCTGCAGTATTCATAACCGGTTTGAGAAGTTCTGACCTTATGGTATTTACCTCTTCAGGAGCAATCTGTGAATAATTCATTTCAGCCTCTTTGCTTTGCTTCCCAAATCCTGAGTGAATCATTTCTATTCAAATTGATCATGAGTGTTCAGACTGGGAAGAGCGCTCATAGCTTGAGTTTATGATTGCAGAGTGATGCACAGCTATATGAAGTTGCAGCTGTTAACTTATGGCATTCAAGTTCTCTAAAGACATTGCATCTTTCATATTTTCTGTACCGTAAAATTGCAGGCTTCACAGCTCTGATAAATGTTTGGATTAAAACTGCTAATATTTCTGTGCATTTTTATCAGATTGTCCCAGCTGCTATTTAAACTACATAGAACAACAATTTGCAGCATAAAAGAATATCAGAGATGAATTTGAAATTGTATTTTCAGAGATCAGTATATAGGTAGATAAAGGACTGACATTTGGAGATCACTGATTCATTTACCATTAACCCACTATACCGCCTTTTCTTAAGGAAAGCAGAATAAGCATGATGAAAATGTATTTGCTCTATTTTAATGGATTTCTATTTTTTGCCATGATATCTAAGAATACAAGAGACACAAAGTTTTTAGCCACGTATTTCAATATACTAGTCCAAGATTTTTAAGAGGCAGTGGGTACAAATGGAAACACAGAAGGCACCATCTGAACATCAGGAAAAACTTTTTTACTGTGAGGCTGACTAAGCACTGGCACACGTTGCCCAGAGAGGTTGCGGAGTCTCCATCATTGGAGATATTCAAAAGCCATCTGGACATGGTCCTTGGCAACTGGCTCTAGGTGTCCCTGCTTGATCAGGGGGTTGGACTCCCTCCTTCCAACCTCAACTGTTCTGTGAAGATCTCCCTCTACCATTAATGTTCTTCTTAAATATTGCCCATCAGTTCAGTGTTACATAGACCTCAGAGAAGGTCCAAGCCCAGTGTCACAAGCCAGTCCAATCACTGTTCAAACTCAAGCCGTGGAAGCACTACTGTGCACGTGTTTACTCCCTGGCTAGCTGACCTAACTCATATTGGGAGCCTGTGCAGCCTATTGGAACCCTCTGATTGGAGAAGATAAGGAAGTAACTTAAAGAAATCTTTCTTTTTCATATCCTAGATGGCCTCAGCAGTGATGTTGAGTGACAAAGGATATAGAAATACAAGGTCCATAGCAGGTAAACTTCCAGAAAAGAGAATTTAGTGAAGCTCTTTTCAAGAAGCCCACGGTGAGCAATGTCTCTTGCATGGCATTCTCTACAATAAGACACTGAGGTATACCCATAAACTTGGGAAAATAGAGCCACTGAAATTCGTTTCATAGATGCATATTATTTAAACTCTCTGCAGTTCCAACTTGTATTAGCAGCTACTTATACTGGACACATGCCTTAGGGATATATCCAGAACGTGTGGGCTGATGAGTGAATGCAAAAGATTCATGTTTGAATACACGTGGTAAAGATTTAACTTATATTGCTTCCCTGTTTTGATTTGAGTTATATGTAAGACCAAAGTGTAGATCATAATTCTAAGAAAACAAAAGCAAAAGTTCAATCAACCCACAAACACATGACAATAAAGTTTTGGAGAAACTTCCTTTCCCCGTCCTCCATATAGGCTTCTTGATACTAATGAGACTTGTTGAAAGCATGATTTAGCAAGCTAGATCTATTTTACTCTAAACAATCAAATGTAGCAATAGTGAGAGAATGAAGCTCCTATAAAATTACTGGGAGCTGGTTTGTGTGAAGCTTTCAAATGATGCTTTCGTAACAGATGAGACTTTACTACTTAAATCCTCATGCACGTGTCCAAGGTGGTAAGCTCAGAAATTTCATGAGTTTTAGGCTTTTCTGAATCCCACAATTCTGTTTCCAGACATTTTCTATTTGATGGAATAAATTTATTGTTAAACTGGGGTACCTAAATCCCATGCTGAAGTCATTGCATCCAGTTATTTTGCAGACACAATTTCACACATGCAAGTGATTTATCTCCCATGAGGTAGGGTTGAGTGCTCTAGCAAAAGGTGTTTGCTTGCAGTTTAACTGATATATCTCATTGAAGCTTCAGCAGTGTTAGAGACTGTTCCAGCAATAGCATATCACTGAAATGAATTATCTGCATCCTTGGAGAAGGCCAAAGATAGAGCCATCACTGGAAGGGATTTTTAATATCCACTTGAAAAAGTTCAAGGCCCAGCTTCTCCTAAGGCAGCTGACGTTGGAACAAGGATCATGCAGAAGCATCATTTGTTAATGACAGTCTAACAAATCACTGCTGCTGGTTTTGGTACAATGACTGAGAAGCCTGCAGTAACCAGGAAGTTCACAAATGACCCTTCTTGATGAAGAAGAGGTCAGGACCCGAATGTATCTCTGCTTTCATTTAAAATGGGATAAAATGCTATTTCTTTTCTGTGTAAAAAAAGAAACCAGATTTGTAGAAGGAGCCTACAATCCCATGGCAGTTTAAGTCAACCCAGCTGATGCCCGCAAGATCCCAACCTCCCTGCCTACAAAATATGCTCTTTCCCTCTCCTTTGCACTGACTCTCATGCTCCTTCCACATGGAGCTGCTTCAGTTCACTACGCAAGCAGGAGACTAACCTGCCCTAAAAAGGTGAGTAACGTCACTAAAACTGTACTGGGTCAGAGCAAAAGTCTTTTCAAACCAGGATCTGTCACTAGAAGTGGCCAATAGCTAATGCCTCGGGAAGGACTTAAAGACAAGGAAAGCATGAAGACATTTCCAGGCTCCAATGGTTTGCAGTCATTGGATGTCTCCAGTGGGACAGCGCAACCTTCAGATGTAGCACTGAGTGCCTTCCTCTTCTGTGTACTTACCCAGAAACCCCTTGAACTCACTGACAAGGTGTTCCAGAGCTGCACTCTAAACCCTCCTATGTTACCAATTTGCAAGAACAGATGTATGAAATGAATCAGAGAAGTTTAGGTAGTACCTTTAAAATCTGTTGATGAATATATTGATATGGTAATAGAAGTTTTATTTTCCTTCCCAACTCATTTTTTGAAAATACTATGGATTGTTTTATTAGTTTCTCAAAAAAAATACTCGCCATACTCCTTTAAAATTACTGGAGATCCCTGAGCAGAATTGGTCCTCAGATTTGTAAGAGACTGCAGAAACAGCCTAAAGTATGGTAAATTTTACTTTTTAAAGAGCTTGTTTGCAGAGAAAAGGACTTCAGGTAAATGCTTTAAAGAGATTTTTAATAGTTATCTCAAACATTTTTTGTTATTGTACCTGTCAACTCCAAGGAGACCAACTGGCTACTGGGTCACAGTGCTGTTAGCCTTCTACTTCAGTGTCACTGTTTAGAGCCTGTCACATGAGATTTACTTCATAGAGGAGGAAAAAAACATTATTTCAGAAGCTTGGCAACATAGATCTAGTGACTCTCAGATTGCCATATAAGGACTTAATTTTGTTATTGAAGGATCACGCGTGTTACTGAAACAGTGATGTGCCCAAGCTAATCATCATTACTACCTATGAGTTGATTTTTCCTTTGTTTATGAGTTTCTTTGAGGAGATCTCTACATGTGATATTCCATAGCAGACTTCTACCAGCTGATCAGCTCTGGGTAATCTGTTCTTTAAAGCCTGATTTACCTTCTGACAACTTTGAGACGTAATAAACCCATCTTCAGAACTACCAGCTATCACTCACTGCATTTACATTTACAGAGAAAGGATTTTCTATTCTTTCTGCAATAGTGCACTGATGAAAGAGTCAAGCCCTTAGAGAACATCCATGTGTTATCAATCTGGATACCAGCCCTTTTCCCAGGGCTTGCATTGACAAGCGCAAGGAAAGCACAGAAAAGACTAGAACGCCATCATCCATCTGCTGCACCGTGCTTAGCATATGGTAAATAAGATTACCTGCTGTTTTGAGAGCCCTGTTAAAACTGGCAGTAGCATGACTTTAGGAGCTGATGTTGACCAAGCTACCTGAATCTTTTTAGTTCATACCTAGCTTACTTTCAGTTCAGCTTTGACTCCATTCAACTTTATATCAGTTACAAAGTTCTCTGTCACGGTGCACAGTGATCCACAGCTCTCCCTGAAACGTATGTCTTGTGAGACAGAAAAAGAAACATCAGCAGAGGCTGTCACAGTCTTTGCCCCTGTACCTGCAGAGAAAGATCGTGGCACACCCAGTTTCATTCTGCTGACGTCCTTGTATTTAGCTGATTCCCTCTAACAACTTTCAGAATAATCTCCCCCCAGCAGAAGTGGTCACTACTTTAGAAGGTTAATGCTTCTGTGAAAATGTCCTGATTATTGATCAGGATTCAGGCAAAATATGAAATGTCTCTATTTTTAACAGGTTGCAGTCCTTTGATACAGTACATCTACTGTACACATAATACACAGCAAATCATAGGACATGACAAGGAAACAATGCCACTTCAAACCATCTAATATTAAGCCTCAGGCTGATTAAATAAACAAAAAGAAACATGACAGACTCATGCACATCTTACTCCTGGCCTTAATTGCAAACAACTGTTTTGTAATGTATGAGGCCTTTGCCATCCAATTCCTTGGCTGATTTTCTACTGATGAAAGACTTTCCACTTCGTTGAACTGTGAAGGCATCGTTTCTATTCCAAACCCATGGAGACAGAAGAATTAATTTACAATTCCCTACTATATGAAAAGAGTGATAGGCATTTCATAAGAGGGGGGACTAGCAGCAGCACTATTACTAACTTCATCTTCAGAAAATTGCTCCAGCTGTTACAAGCTCCTCAGTGTAGCTCCAGTAGTAGTACAGCTTTAGGAACAGAAAAAAGTCTTTTAACTTTGGATAGCTGCGGTGTATCGCAGTGCCTTGCAAAGAAGCAGCTTGGACCTATAGGGCTGGTGAAGCGAAACCATCATTTGTCTTAAAAAAGGAAATGGTCCATATTTATTATGCATTGAAAGGGCCAGCCTGCATCAAGGAGATAAAGGAAAGAATAGTTGTTTTTGTTGGGGCTCTTTTTAAAGTGAACGGTAGGGCCAGTCTTCTAAGAGGTAGCCACATGTAATTATCATCGCTATCAGTAGTAATTAGCAATGTATATCCTATACAATGGGCAGTTACCGTTACACCTTCAGGCTCATTTAAATCAATTTGCTCTGAAGGCCCACAGGATTAACTGGAAGAGAAACTTGCACTCAGTGCTGATTAGGGAAAAGGTCTGACTATGTTTCCATCCCGGAGTCTAAAAGTGCCACCTACATGCACGTGATCTGCCCTGGTACAGTGGCCTGCCATCCTGTCCACTGATAACTAAAGGGGAACAAGCACAGCTACTCATACAAGGTCTTTTATATTTAAGATCCAGTAAAATTTCCTTTTACAAAGCTACACAGGCTTTATTTTAAAAAGTTGGAAATTGACGTTGAGTATTTCACAGCTGTCACGTTCGCTTCCACTTTTGACACTTAGATATTAAAAGAAATTCAGAATATAGCTACTCGGACATCTTATCAAGCCTTGAAGCTACCTAAACACTCCAGACTTCTATTTTCACTCGATTTTAATGGATTAGAATAGCAATGACAAAAAATGATAAGTTACTTTATAAATGAAAGTAGTAGCGATGCATTTTTATATTGCATAAAAGAGTAGAAAAGATACAGGAGTAGGCTACAATTGTAGGGACCTTCTCTTCCTGGTTGTTCCTAAGCGTTAGCCTACAAGACTCTTCTTGTCAGCTTTCTTCTTCAACCCAAAAAGTGTACTGAGCTACATCCCAAGGCAGTTTCTACTTGCACCATGGCTAGGATATTCTTTGAATATATGAAACAAGCATTCAAATTCCCCCAGGCTGAGGAAACTCAGTAATGTAAAGTAGCCATTTTTGGGGGCAAGTACAAAACAGAACTGCTGGTGAAGCAAGGTTGCGTGCTATGAATGTTTGCTAGGCTTGCTCAGCACCAGCTGACCTTGTACAACCTCCTCAGGAAGCCTAATGGGTGGATGCCATGACGTCTTGGAGAAGTAAGAGGCTATACTGATATTTCTGGCACGGATTGTATTGGTTGCTGAATCATTAGAAGGCACTGTCCTTAGTCATGGTAAGGGTAACCTAGCACCTACTTCTGAGTTAAAAATTCTGCAAGGTGGTTACAAAGTTTAGACATTACAAAAATGATCCCCAGTTACCCCAAATGCCTTGGAGTGACACCCTTGAACTAGAAAATCTCATGTGCGGAACCAGGCTCTAGGTCTGCAAGTTAGCAGCCAAGTTAAAACCATCTAAGCTTATGAACACCATAGCAGCCTGCACAATGAAACCAACACTATCACTGTTTTCAGAAGAGAGATGAGACCAGGTACTCTGTAATATTTCATCTCTGAAGAGCGAATTACCAGGCTGACATTGTAGGTGTTCATATGGTATGGGAAAACCTAAGTACTCTGACTAGTTTGGTCAAACGGTCAAGTGGTAGAACTGCTCTATTAGCCACCAAGCAATCTTCAAACCTAGCAATGCATTACGAAAACAGCATTAGAGTTTGTTTGAGTAACACTGGTGATCTCATTTCATTTCCTTTATGGCTCCTTATTAGTTACAATTCAGCAGCTCTGATGTCCTTTTAACTTGCACAGCTTTTTGTGTAATCAAGCTGAAGGTGTAGTAGCACTTTATATTCAATTAATTCCAGGTTTTCTTCTGCAGCTTTTTGGAAGTGCATTCTGAGAATCTAGAAGGAGCTCATTTTCTCCCACAGAAATAGAAGTCAAATCCAAGACAGAAGCAGAGCCCACGGGAATAAAATACCACTGCCTTTAATTTAAGAGACCCTGTCTGCCACACCTATAGTAAAATCAGTGGGAGATAGCTCTGTTAAGCCAAACTTTATGATCCTGTAGAGAGAAGAGGGAAGTTTCAGGTGTGAAAAAGAGGGGAGCCATTGTTCAAAATAATGTATCCTCAAAGACAGGCCAGGGCTGTGTAGTAAATATGCTTTGTTGATATCGATTTTGGTCCTAGCATATCCAGCCAGTGTATCCCAGCATATTTTCTGCTTGCACATAGATTGGGAAAACTCCGTTGGTGTCACACTGCCATGCCCTGAGTATGGTCAGGTAATTGACAGAAACCTCTCGGGGGGACTGACGTAACACCCCTGGGAGCACGTGTGCATCCGTTCTCCTCCTCCTCTGCCTTACCTATCCCATCACCTTCCCACTCGGAGTCTCGCATCATTAGGCTCCCTATAATCTCTACCAAAAGGAAACACAAATGCAGACTAATCCAACGTCTCCCATGTGGTTGGTTGTGGATGGTGCTGACTCGTAGCAAACGAACAAAAGCAGGGAAGCTGCTGAGCCACGTACAGCTCATGAGCGGCCTCCGTGCAGCTCCCAGGGTTGGACTACACTTCCCAGCTGGCAGAGAGGCTTGGCTTTGCTGCGGGAACCCAAATCTGCAGTGGTGGGAGGGCAAGGGCAAAGCAGATTTGTTTGCTGATGCACCCTGGCCCATTACTCAGTAAAGAGCTGCGCTTCCTGGGAGGGCTGCTCTCATCTTCTCCTTAGGGATATAAGGCAGGTCTCTCCCTTGCTACATAACCTTTCTGTACATGTTCATGCAGAGCAAGCCTTATTCTAAATCTTTGATATACACCTGCTCTTTCCTAGTCTCCAGAGCTCATCTCCATCATATCTGAGCTCTTTCCACCTGGGAGACAGACACCTGGCGTGGGTCTTCTCTCAGTCTCTCCCTAAGGCTGTTTAAAAAAATCTCTTGGTAAGACTTTGTTTGTTTGTTCACATATATTGTTGTGGGTTTGCATTAGGGAAGGGACTCTGTGACTTTTGCGTGCTGGGCTTATGTCCTTTAGTAAAGCAGTAGCTATGTAATTGCTCAGACTTCTCACATGAGAGAAATCTTGCCCTTTTGCTGGGTTTCTTGCTTGATGACTCACTGAATTTCCAGGAGGGTAGAAAGGGCAGCTTTGTATGTCAAGCCAAAGGTACTATGAGCATGACTGACAAAGGTTATTACTCTCCTAATCAAAATATAGGAGAAATTAACCACTTAAAATGGAGCTAATTCCAGTTGTCAGCTCAATGTTTCAAACAAAGGGAGATGTCTGCATACATTTTGAGCCACTCTAAAGCAGGCATCGCCAAGCTGTGACTCCTGACCCACATGAATTTCACTCAGGGACAGTTCACACATGCCTTTCAGGCAAGGATTATGTTATTTCTCCAAGACAGGGAACGCCGTTAGGCTGCAGGATGCAAGGGAATCTGCAAAAGTTGTGGATGAGAAATTTTATGTGCTGAGCTAGCCAACTTGAACTGTCCAAATGAATCATTGCTATAATCCTGCAGTTTGTATCTTCGAAGGATAAACAGCTTCTGCATCTCAGAATAAAAGCCACACAAAAAAACTTGGAGAAAATAAAAATTACAGACAAAAGGCACTAGTTTCTTTGGAAAGAAAGAATACATACAAGAAAGCACAGATGTAATTTGACAAGAAATAGGAATAAAAAATCTGTGGCTGTAAGTATGAAAAAAAATATATTGACAAGTCAGTTGCCATATGTGAAGGCACAATATAAGAGATGGAAACAAGCAAAACCATTTAATGCCAGTCAAAGTATTTAAGACGAATCAAAAAGGGTTTTAGAGGAATACTGGAGAAAGGAAATAATAGAGAAAATAAGTTGATAAATAGACCAGGACATGTATTCCCTGATGAATGGAAAAATACTAAAGAAAGATTTGAAAATTAAATTTAACACAAAAAATAAGAACTAAAATAAACTGAAGACACATGTTGTAACTTGCATTTTCTGATGGCTTTTTCTCCAGGTATATACCTTTGCCATGTAGGTCATGTACCCCTACATAATCCTGAGTATCTTTGCCAGGTTTGTGGCAATCTGATGAGACGGGCTGAATTCTGCACCCTTGTGTTTGTGTGAACAAGGGGAGAGGCCCACCAGCACAACTGCTCGGCTATCCCACTTAAGAATACAGCAGGCTACGAAAGTCTCATTCCTTCCTACCGTAAATAAGAATGACCTACCTGAAGTGGACATGTTCAGTTTAATACTAGATGTTTTTTCTGTTTTCCCTCTATAAGCCAAACTTTCAAGAGGTCCACTTGCTCAGCTACGTGCCCCAGCTCAGCTGTGAGAGCCGGGCTTCCTCCCCTGCTCCCAGCAACCTCCCAAACCTTCCTGCCCTCAGCCCACCTCCAGCACAGAGACTAAAAAGCATCTTGCACTAGCTGGATACTTAGGCTCGAATTTCCTCAGCTTGTGGGATCTGAAGTCTTGGCCTCCACCTGCACCTCTCACCATCAGGGTTTCATAGAAAAGGTAAGCGTGGCAGTGCTAAATCCAGGTCTCTCTGGAATATCACCTGCCTCTTGCTTTGCTGCTCTTAGTGCCTGCCAAACTGGGTTCATAATGGGTCACTTTAAGCTGTTACAAAGGCAGGTAGTCCTAATTCTGAAGAATTAATACAGCTGTAATTCAAACAATAATAATAATAATAATGTGAGAGCTGGATTATCCAACAGAACCAGTGGGAAGAGCTCTCAGCTCATCACTCAGAAGCAGAGATGTTAGTTTCCTATTCAAAGGCCAGAGATATAACTAAGATGAAAATCCATAAGCAATAGGACAAGCTATGGAGCAAGAAGAGCATAACCCACAGACTAAAAAATAAAAATCATTAATACCTCAAACTGTGATCTTATCCTCAAACTCCACTGCAGAAATGCATTGTAATGCTCTAGGATAGAGAGAAACTTGTTTGACCCATTACCTGCCACAGAGCTTCAGATCATTCCTTGTCACGCAAACTTGAATACTTTGAAAGTCAGAATTTCAGTTTGCAACATAAATCCTAATAATTGTAGCTGTGATGGGGTACTGCTGTGTATCTGCTTCAAGCCACCAACTCTACCCAGAGAAAAGGATGGATGTCTCCTTAAAAATCTGTCCAAAAATTGTAAGGCAAAGTGGCACCACAGCTCATGATTTTGTCTGAGGGCATTTCTGCTGGAAAGCTCACCAAATTGAACATAACTTCAGTGGTGCATCTCTTTAATATGCTATTTTAAATGCACTATTATTTAATAATTAATTACATTTTAAACACAGAAAGTTCAATGGCTCCATGATATTTAATATTTTACCAACATTGATGAGCATAAAAGTCTTTCCCCAGCCATTTCCAGATAACATAAAAATTGGCGAGAGGATAAATAATCAGGAAGTCAGCTACTGTTACCCAATGATTGTATTTTATCGTCATTTTGACCAACAATACATCACTGGTTTATTGAACCTGACAAAAAAAAGAAGATCAAGATCAGTTTCTATGCAGAATTGCTCCATCAGTGTCAAGACCATTTACATTATGTCTCCTTCAGTATCACCATCCCTCCTTCCAATTTTGTTATCTGATAGGGCACAAGTCCCTTTTGTGTCATCTACAGGATGAGTTATCAGGATGCAAGGTAGTTTTCATAGCTGTCTGGGGGTTACTATATTTCTGTTCTTTTGCAAATGTCTTCAGCATATGAGATATCTCCGTTGTGCACAGCAGTTATGCTGACAAGGCTAAGATTTCCAAACATCTGGTGGCTCAACTGGCTTAGGCATAACCGCTCCGCTTGACATGCTGGATATCTGGAAACCCCAACCCAATGGCCAGGACCCTTAAATCATGGCTGGGTCAAAATTGCTTGTACTGGGTTGAAATTTCTAGGCCAATAAAAAAAGTGCACATGCTCTAGGAGAACAGCAAGTCCATCTGTTTCATGAAGAAGCCCCAGAACTCATCCCACTGAACACATGAAAGAGGTTGGATTGACAGTCCTGTTGACTGAAAGCTGCTGTGAATAGCACCAAATAGCCAAGAGCAGTGTGAATTTCTCTATAGTTACCAATGAGTGCAGGACAAAGCAGGATAAGAGGAGAGAGACTGATCTAGTCTTCATGCCCCTTTTAGTCCTTTCCTTTTCAGCTGATTCATGTGACAGCATCTCTTGTTCATAGAGAATAAGACTTTAGATTCTCAAACATTTTATTTCAGGAAAATGAGCCAGGAATAAGGGCATAAGCTGTCATAGCCAAGGTTTCTAAAGGTAATAGTAGTCACTAACCGGTGAAAATTTTAGTGGTAGTTTTTTAAAAAAGATCACTGAGTAAAAGTTCAACAGAACCCCTTGAAGACTGAAAATGGACCAGTTTAATGTCATAATTAAGACAAAATCCTCTGAGTGTTCCAGAGATTATAGAACAGTTAGTCTAACTTTTTTTTTAGCAGAGCATTAGGTACTATTTTTTAGAGATCAGATGGGAACGCTTTAAAAAAAGGAAAATGTCTTGATTTAAGGGTAGGCAGCCTTCCTGAAGAGAAGCATAATCATGTTTCACTTAGAAAGGTAATAAGAGGCAGTTGACTCCCATTAATCTTGAGTAGATAAAAGGATACAGATAGCATAATTAAAATTTCAGCGAGTGCATAACAAAGTTTCACAGTGGTTGTGAAGCGCTAAGAGTTGTGAGAAAAATGGAAGAAATTTGTCTAGTATTAATGTAGTGTAAGCTTTTCGCAACAATGATACTTCTATGAATATCTGTACGGGTTTGCCTATTTAAAGCTAGAAAACAAACTGTTCCACAAGATTAATATTAGTGTCAGTTTCTAAATTGCAAATGAAAATATAGGAAGACTATTTTTACAGGTGGCTTTTCCGCTTTCAAGAATATATTTTACAACTCAGAGAAAACATCAACAAAAATCTCAAAAGAAGCAGCAAGTCAACAGCCGAAGAAGCAACTGAAAAGCAAGATATTTATGAAAGTACACACAAATACGGATTTAGGTTTCTAACCTTAGCATTCAAGCTAGAAATCATCGGCTTTTAAGCAACATATATGATCTGATAAAAAGGAAGGCTCATCTTGCTATTAAGGCCCTGCCTGAAAACGCAGGCGCTATGGGTTGAATTTCTGGCTCTGCCTCAGTCTCCCTGTACGACCTTTGGCAAGTCACTTGTTGTCTCAGTTTCTTCTCAACAAAGTGGGAATCGTGTTTCTGTGCTATGTAGAGGTTATGCCAGGTAAATTCATTAACATCTGAGCCTGACAATGCACAGCAATAAGGAGCAGACAAATTAGACGTATATCAAAGAAGTCGGTGGCTACAAAAATCTGTGTTAGTGTGACAGAAAAACAATTTCACAAACATGTTTTATAATTTTTTTTCCCCTTGACATTTAGAGTTGCTGGACTTTTACCAAACTGTAAAATGTCTTCGAGCTTCAGTAGCTTAGCTTCAGCCTGATAAGGCAGCAGATGCCACATGAGAGAAGGCACCTGTTCTGCACCCTTGCCGCATTAGGTAATTACGTGCAAACCAACTTAGACATGTAATCCCTAAAAGTCAAACCATTACCTCTGTCAATATCTTGAGCTACTCATGGAGGCAGTGAGAGTGTGTTGAATGAATTTACAGCGAAGTATACCTCCTCAATGAAATTTTTGTGTGTGTGTGTGTGTCCAAGTGCGTGTGCACCTGTTTCTGTGTGAATCCATAGATTCATAGATACTTTTTTTTTTCCCTCAAGAAACTGGTGGATAAAGCAGTAACGGAAAGCTCATATTTGTGTAAATGAATTGGAGCCAGATGGTGAAATATTATAAACTGAAAAGTTCATAAGGTCAAACAGCCATATGGTTGAAATGCCAAAATGTCACATTAGGTCAGAAAGCGTCACCACAAAAAGAAATACACAGGAGTATTTCTGCTACTTTGCAAAAGGGATAGGAAAAAGATAACGATCCGTCACTGGTACCTCCTGCTTTCTGTTCTCACAGGTCCCAAATTACAACTGGCTCTGGTCAATAGCACTCATTTAGCTAGTGGGCGTGACTGACTGGGACAGCTCATACCTCAGAATGGAGATGGTAACACTCTTATTTTTCAGCCGAGGATTTACACTCCTGCTAACTTTGTAGTAATCTCAACTTTCCTTCTCATCAGCCTGTTTTACCCATGTAAACTTTTCAGTCACTTGTTTATCAAACACATCTGGCTTCCCTGAGGTAGCGTGCCATAAACTACACAAGTGTCATGATCCCCTCTGCAGGTGGTTCTACTTTAAGAATTTAGGAACATGTTCTTGTATTCTCAGTCACAGCGGTCAGTGATTTAGAAGAATCATATTTGAAGAGTATCATCAGGGTCAAGTGAGACTCCATTGGTGCTTAAGGGTCTCTTTCCCATCAGGCTCCTTTTCCATGTGTAATTGCAAATGCAGTAGAGTTTCTTTATATGGTAACTCTACCACTACATCAGTAGTTGGGGACACTAAAGAATGAGAATGTAAAGTTTTTATGTTTGCAACTAAGAGCTTGAAAATTCTTTGGGATACCTAAGGCTTTATGGCTCCTCCCAAGCAAAGATGATTTGGTCATTATTGTGCCATTTAAAGCAGGTAACTTGAACCAAAGCAATGATCAAAGTGATATATAAAAAAAACCCCAAAACAAAACCAAGAATAAAACATGAATAAAGGGAAATTTGGAGAACAGGATACAATTATTAGCAAAAGAAGATGCAGAATGCTAAGTGTTGCTCTGATGCGGCAATAACATTTTAGCAGTTGCAGTTGTGGGATCTATCCTTACATTTTCTTTCTTAATGAAAGGAACAAAGGAAAATGTCTGGAAAACATTCTGTGGACCAAACTGTGGGAAACAGAAGAGTAAAGGTACAAATGTCTGGATAAAATGATACCAAAGTCAATTGTTGACAAAAATCAACAGTAGAACTGGTCAAAATGTTTTATTCTAAAAAAAAAAAAAAAAAGGTTTTGTCACAAACAGATTTGCATTAAAAAAAAAACAACACAATACAAAAAATCCAAACCAGAAGTGTTCTTGCTTGATCTATAATATAGGTAATCTCTGCAAAGAGGGTCAGGGAAGGAATAACTAACATACATTATCAAGGAAGTCCCACATATATTCTGAAAAATAAATTATTTTTTTATTGAATGAATCCTGTCTGAATATACGAGCATCACCTACTTGAACCACAACATCACATCCAGAGTTATCAGGAAAATCAAGCTAAATGGTTCCACCCTATCCTATGTACCATTATGTAACCAGCTGTTTCTGGTCATCTTTGAACAGCATGCTAATAGCTAAATCTGAAGATTGGCAGCAGTCACAACACGTGGAAAAACACCTCAAATATTTTTTAGAAGTCTTTTGCGATGTGACCAGTGCATATTTTCATGAGGAAAGTACTAATCCACAGAAAGAATATACGGTTATATTGAAAGTAAAAGCAAAGAAATATTTACATTTTTCATATTTGCACATTTAAATATAATTTGTACAGTATGCCTAATGAACCATACATCTGCAAAGGAAAGGAACAATTCAGCTCTGTCTGCTGCCTTTTGTTTCCATTTGATTTATGTTTGCTTGTAAGTGATGCTAGATTCCCAATTGCTAGGTTTATTGTTTATAGATTTTTACTATTATTGGGCTGTACATACATACAGGAACTCATGGTCCAGAGATTTTTATTAACTGTGCAGTGAGAACTGTACACAGGGACCTTTTTCATCAGTGAAATACCAAGGAGGTGGGGCCAGATCCTAGGTACACCTTAGCACTCTGGGACTGAGGGTGCTCAAAGGTGGGGTTGTCAAGGTGTAATTATACAGAACCATGGAAATGAAGCTGAAATCCTGTCCATGCTGCATATGTACCACAGGATAAAAGCTCGCAGATTTCTGAATGCTGTAGCCAGCCCTACTAGTGTGAGCACAGCGTCAGCATTAACATGCTATTCTATCTTCCAGCCTCCACCGCAGACAGCCAGGACCAGACCAGGTCTGGCTTTGCGTGGCAAGAACTGTAATGCTGTCATCACAGAATCATTTCATGTTTTTACTTACAGAGAGTTGTCAGGAAACTTTTCCATTCTGTTATAGTTGTGGAAAGAAATGTCCTAGGCCTGTAAAATGTATCCCCATTACAACTGCTCTCAAGGGCATGGTTGTCATGATCTTTCATTAAAACTTGATACTTTCAGTGGAGCTCGTGCTACTGTTCCAATAACCTGCACGAAAGACATTCAGGATTTTGAGGCTGGAGAAGACTAACTTGCCATTTTTTACAGCCTAGTAGTCAAAGAGAGGTTCATGGGTGAGAAACATGAAAGGTTTAGGTTACTGATAATAAAGTCTTCAAGAGTTGGATCACACACCTACTTAAGATGATAGTTACAGAGCAAGCTAGACAAGCAATTTATCATTGCTGAGTTGTTCGTCAGGGAAATAATTGATGTCAGGAAATACTGACAAATGTGGAAGAGCACCAGGTTCAGCAAGATACATCCCTTACAGGCAACATCCTATCCTTGTGTGATGTAAAGGGCAGAAATCAGAAAAAGTCATGTAGGATATAATACAGACTAAGTACCATTTAAGTACAGTTTAAGGAAACAATAGACCATTATACATTTATACTTAATTTTATTTAGATTCTATAAGTCTAAAGAATAAGACTGAGGAACAAGAAAGCCTCATTGAAACAAGGGTATTGATACAATAATAGGTGTATCAAGAATTTGTTAGAAGGAAAACAACCTGTTGAGCACTATGGCTACATCTCTATCAGTAACCTAATCAGGGTCAGGTCTTAGTCTAGAGCACTGCGTCACCATGGTCCATATTGCTGGCACTCCTCATGGCAAGGCAGTGATTTGCGGCAACAAGCACTCTCCAGACATCTTATTTATTAGTATATATGTAGCCTATAATACCAGGGTATGAAGCATACAGAAAAGCTAGAATATGCTTATGTTAAGATACATGTCACGTATACAACTAAGGACACTCTCAGTCTTTTTTCTCAGGTCTAAGCCAAACAGATTCTCCCTTTGCTTTTGCTAACTGTAACTTTGCCACTTTACATTCCCTAACAGAAGTAGAGAGGTCTCAGCCTCCTCCCACACTCCAGACACAAGAGTCTGTTGGCCATGCCCAAAGGGAACACCAGAAGCCTCTTCATAACTAAGAGTAGTTCAAAATAAAACAGATGACAGAGCTAATGGAAGGAGCTGCTTTGGAGATGGAAAAACAAGAATCCCTTGTTGGAGCCATCCTGTGCTGAAAAAACAGGATAAGCAGCAATAAGGCTACTTTCATTCAATACCAAGCATATTCACACACCTGTGTGAGCCACTTTGTCCCAGCTCATGAGCCTCAGCTCTTTACTGAGACACAAATAAAGCCTAGAAACATTCTGCTATTTATTACTCAATGCAAAACATCAAGCCCAGACAGCTACAGGTCAGTCTGGGGCTATAAAGTCTGCGCAAAGCTGTTTTCAAGGTTTCCATTTCAATGCATGCTGTGCTGTCCCTCTTCTTGTCAACATGGCAATATCTACCACATTTGGAGGGTATGCTGTCCCTTAGCTGCATGGATACAACCGACAGCATTGTCTGTCACCAAGACTCACCTTCTGAAAGGAAACAGCTGCATTCAAAGCATTTGCAGGACCTTGGCACAGGCAAGTGAGCATTTTGCATTTCTTTTGCTCCTCATTTTGGGCACACTTGCCTGAGAGGCAAGATTCACGATGCTACATAGTCCTGTAAATCTGGCCTGTTTCAGCGCAGCAACCTTCCTCTGCCCGTCGTGATAAAGCCTTCCTCATCACGGTGAACAATGACTGTGTTTGACTATATGCTTCGCAAGGGAAGAATGGTGGTAAAGAGTGGTGGCATCTTTAGGCCAATGACTGCCTTATCACTGCACAACCCCCTTATGTTTCTATATGGAAAGCAAGTGAAAACAGATAAAAGAGTAATACAGCATATTCAGGTTGCCATAAGGGAAGTTAATCTTGCTGCTTTTATTCGCATAGGAATAGACATATCTTAAAGAAATAAAGATTCCTTTCTTTCCAGCTTTACTGAAGCTCATTGATGCCTAAAGCCTGTCCAAAACAGTATTACAGTAACCATGTGACCAACAAAGGCCATAAAATTATTTAAATACTTGCTGTTTCTGTTGTATTGCAGAGGTTGTAGAGGCAAGCCAATGGTATGATGGTTCATGGCTTTCTTATCCAACTACTAGGATTTTTTGTTATTTTGAAATACAGGGTAACAAGGATGGGAATCTTTGAGGTCTCAACTTTTATCAACTTAGCCTGTTCCTAAGCATAAAAGGCAAAACTAATGCCCAGGTACACTTGTGAGGGTAATCTATTTCCATGTCAAAGGCAGTAAGATTTTTTTTTAATACTCCTGGATGTCAATAATTTTGTAGCAGTTAATTCTTAGGTTGCAATTATAATTCCATGTTAAAATGAACCTTAAAGTAGAAAAACAAAAAAAAAAAGGAGGTGGGGTAAATCTCTCTCAGTAAAAGAGAAAGATGTTCCAGGAAGAAAAATTACAGCTGGAAGATTCTACCTTACTATGAGAACCTCTGAACCTGCAGCTTAAAATGCAGTACTACATTCAAAAAGACCGGGGTTAGTACTCCATACAGAATTTGTAGCACTTTTGTACCTTTTTCCCAAAGGCTGAGACAAATAACATTCCTTAATAGAGAAAAAATTTAACTGATTTCTCTTTATGTGTCATAAAATAATAATTTTTTTGAAATTTAACTTAATGGAAACTTTTATTCCCTGGAGAGTAGCTGGGAACTCACCAAAAAGTAATATATTCGCTCTGGGCTGGGAGAGGCTGAGAAATTCTGTGCACACAAGGAGCACAAACTGAGAGCACAGGAGACGGCGGGACCGTTGTGCTCCCCTGAAGATGACACAGAAATCCTGGTTACAAAACTTTACTGTGTACTAATTGAAGGGGGACAGCTGGAAAAGCAGTGTATCAGCTAGAAAATTAAGCTTGTTGCATATGAGTGAGTGATTCGTTCCATCAATTGGCTTATTAGCATCTCTGGAAAATATTCCTTTACTTTGTAGACTTTTTCTTCAGTGGATTTCACTCTGAGTCGTTTTCATTAACTGGAGCTCCCCCTCAAGGAATACAATGGGAAACTAGTTTTGCAATAAAAGAGACAGATTTCTCATTTTGACTAAAACAATCCCGATATCCTAACCTACAAAATCTTAGAGATTTTCTTCAGCGTATTCCCTCGCTTACGGCTGATATATAGTTTGCTAAACAATTTCATGTAGAAGTGAGGCTGTTCTTAAATAAAGAAACCTAGGCCAGAAAAGATTACAGCATTGATCCGAGTGACTTTGGGGACTTAAGTATGATTTTACTCAAACTACAATTCTTGTACCATGCAATGGCCGATACCCTCATTCTGCTCTAGTATAGAAAGCCTACGTTTTGGCTCACACTTCAGCAAAACTTAAATGAGACCTGCTAGGTGGGTGACTGCCTGGAGCTCCTAGCAGAACACCTCTCCAATAGCCCCACTGTCTGCCAAGGCAGTACCTGCAGAAGAGATGATGGGCCAGAAAATAATCCAGTGGCAAAAAGGGAGCACACGGGAGGACAAGTTGCCCACACTCTGTCAGGGAGGTCTAGGCCATGGTGTCCAGAAATATTCTCTAGGTTTGGTCAAAACTGTGGAAGGAATTCTTCCCAAGACATGGGGACCCTCATAAATTTTACAGCCTTAAATTTTGCATTTCTTCTACCTTGATTTCTCTGATATACGCATTTTGCAGGGTAGATAAAGAAACCCAAATCCTATCAAAACAATGGTATATATCAAACAAAACACAGTACATATAATTATTTTGGGGTGGAGGAGAGGAAAGAGTGATATATGACAAACGTTAGTCACCTGGCTGAATTCACTACTGCAGCATCATTATACAGGATGATGATACCTGTCCTGGTTTCAGCCAGGACAGAGCTAATTTTCTTTCAAGCAGCTACTGTGTTTTGGATCTAGTAGATGAGAAATGTTGATAATACACTGTTGTTGTTGGTTGCTGCTAAACGATCAAGGACATTTTGCAGTTTCCCAGGCTTTGCTAATGTGCAGGTGCAAAAATTTGGGAGGGTTGTAGCCAGTATAGTTGACCCAAACTGACCAAAGAGAGTATTCCATACCAGAGACATCATGCCTGGTATAAGTGAGGGTCGGCCAGTGGGACACTTCCCTTCTTTTTCCCTTTTTTTCGTTCGTTTGGGCCTTTTCCTTCATTTGTTCGGCTGTTCATTCCCTCGCTTGCTCTCTCTGGAACTTGCTGTTCTGGGATAGCTGCTGGGGAATATTCCTGCTCCCTGACTGCTCTTCGGGACAGGCTGTATCGGTCATCGGGTGGTGAGAAATTGTGCATTGTTCATTTTATTTATTCTATTATCCTTAATAATAATAATATATAATATATATTATGTAATACATAATATTTTTTTCTTTGCTGTCCTGGTGAACTGTTTTTATCTCAACCCACGAGTCTTCCTTTCTCTCCAATTCTACTCCCCACACCCCTGGGGAGGGGGGCAGCGAGTGAGTGGCTGCGTGGTATTTGGGAACCAGCTGGGGTTAAACCACGACAATACCCAAAGATGGAGGGCTAAGGGAGAGAAGAATGAATACCTCATACCAAACAGCTACTGGTGTCTTTACTACTAAGCAGGTGAGCATGAGTGAGAAGATCATCAGCATCATCGGGAATGGGACTTCACTTTGTTCCCTTCTCAATGCCTCCAGTATCCCCAGTGTCCCTTCACCTTGACTCATCAAAGGACCAGTCACACACATATAAAACTATATTAGATGGGAAAATATGTCTGTGACTCTTAGGATTTGACCAAGATACCCTCTGCGATAGTTTTCGTGGCATTAGAAGTTTCTCCGCCTGTCCACATTCAGTCATACTGTGGTGGTAAAATTAATATTTAAGATTTTGAGAGGTCTGGCACTTTATCCTGGCAGTTTGAGAAGTTTATCCTAACTAAAAGAACATTCCTGTTGACTAAAAGCTAACAGTCTGTGACTGTTTCCACCTCCCCGCTTTGAGCTAAGATAATACTGGGTGTGCCACTCCTATAGGCTTCACCGACAGCTGTCTCTCCATATTGTCACATTATTTACTGTTTGATTTCTTCTTCGAATAGTGGCAGTTAGTTAGCAAGATACTTAAGGAGACCATCCCTCCTAGGGATGGATACCTGGTTTTGTTAACATTGAAATAATTGTTTTTCATCACCTCTTTCTTTTTTTTTCTCAAATAGCATATAGGCTGGGTCTCTGAAATCACTTGGCAGAGAACAGGGGAGCAGAGGGGAGATGCTGGTTGAATGTTCGCTCAGTATGATCATAGTTAATAAAGCTTATGTCTGATCTGTGCATTATTATGTACTTGGAATCCCCAGATCCATGACAACACCTTAGCAAATATAATTTTTCGGGTTCTCCAGGGACCTGGTCCCACTCTTAGCACTCCGTGGTACAGCTCAGCATGGCATGATTAGCTGCTCCAGAATCTGGTTTTAATTTCACTTCTTCCAGAAAGTGGACGAAGTCACAAAGCTTAACCTGACACAGTATCTATCTCTTGGTTTTCTTTTTAATGTTGCACAGCAGATGATAGAGAGCAAAACGCCACGCACCATTCAGCCCAGTAATGTCACTCTGACATTCATCCAGCAAACCCTTAAAAGCTACAGTTCCATGTTATTTTTCTTGTACAAGAATTAGATTTTGTATTCTGCAGGCCCTCACAGTTTTGCTGCAGCCTACAGCAGGTGCTGCCCGTACGGCCACGCTGAGAGAGAGGTAACCTTCTGCCCCTGCACTGGTGGCTCAATACTGAACCTTTGCTGTAGGGTATTGCCCCTTACTCCTCCTCAGCAGCCAGCGTGAACGTTCAGTCATTCAGGAGCCAGGTTGCCAGAGATCTAATAGTTAATCGTTGTAAATTATGCTTATTTATTCAACTGAAACTGCAGGGAGGACACAGCCCGCGGAACCGGAGGGTTTCCTGGGACCTGCTGTACCTACCTACCTGTGAGCATGAAACAGCTGTAGAGTCTGCCGAGACAGAAAAGTTACTTTCGCTTGGTTTAGAAAACACGAGTAGCAACTGTTTGAAAGTGAAATAAGCTGCAGTTAAATGGACAGAAGGGATTTAATTGACTTAATTATGTCAAATTTAGTTAATTATTGTTCAGCTGGTGCAAACAAAGCTACTGTTCTATCCTACTACAACAAACTCTGTAGAACTTAATACTTTTTCCCAACTCTCCCAAGAATTACCTTAATGCTTAATATGACTCTCCACCAAAGTCAAGGCCTCAGTCTACTTTCCAGCTGTAATGTTACCCTTTTTCTATAATCGCCCAGTGCAAAAACCTCTTCCCCAGTTCTTCAGCAGCCCTTTTTCCTTGTGGCAGTACGGACCCTCAGGCTCTTGGCTAAATTTTAAGTGGCAAATATAACACTTCAAGGGGACAGCAGAAGCTACACCTCTGCACAGCTGATAGTCCTTTCCTGCCCACCCACACTTTTCTGAGAAAAAAAATCAGTGTTGCCTGTCTTTTCTCAGTGCTATGGCCTCTGGGATATGATCTGAGAAGTCCAAATATTTCATCCCACGCAAGGAGAGCTGGAGGGAACGCTCAGCAGCCAGGCACGTCTCTACTCACAGCCACATGAAGCCATACTTCATACTTTGAAGGCAGTGCAATTGCAGCAGGATTTTTCTTTTTAAATGTAAATTAATTCCCTCAAGTAAAGGGACCCATGTCTGGCCTTAAACCAGTAGAAATAGCCTATATGCAGCAACACTATATACACACATATATTTTCTAGAGAATGTTTGCTCTGATTCTTCTTACTGTCTTCCTGTTAGCTAACTAAGATCCTTCCTTCCTCGCCTACAGCTTTATTCCCATGGATATGCAACATACAGACCTTGCAAACAGTTCAGTTACGCTATTACTGTATTTATACCCCATCTCCTCATTACTGCTAGCCTCTGATTTGTCACAAACAATGTGCGACTAAGCAAATGCAAGCTTCTAACATCCAGGCTGCATCGCAAATTTCCGTTCACGCAAGAAGGAATAATTCTGTGCCCTGTGTCAGCTGGCTTTGCGGTTTGCAAAGGCTATAGTATCCCGGGCTGATTAGAGAAGAAAGGAAGAATGCAGAAAATGCGGTTGGTTTTGCTACTGCTACCCCCACCAAAGCGAGCACTTTTCATTTGTCTCTGCAGTGAGAGGGAGCCTTCCCGAGCCCCAGGTACATTAAGAAAGAATGTGTGCGTGGGGGGTCCCCACTGTGCGGTTACCCTAATGTTTTCAGGACTCTTCAGATGGGTCTTGCCGAATTAGATGCATAAAGGAAGAACTAATCCTGCTGAATCGGGAAATGAGACGATGGGGATATTCTGTATGATTCCCATTACCTTTATATTATAGTCTGCAAAGGCTGCAGCTCTGAATATATGTTACTTGTCTAATTCCCACTGAATTCAATGGGAGTTTAGGGTACAAGTTCAAACAAACTGCACGGGGAATGTGGAGGACCCTGGTGACCAGAAAAAGAACATTTTCCGTATTCAAGTATTTAGAGTCTGTATCTCAGCACTTTGAGTCTCATCTATAAAATGGGATTATCTAGGCTTCAGAATAAAACTGAGAAACAATTTACAACCTTGTTCTCTAATATGCCTTAAGCTTCTGGTGGTGTACCATTAAAATTAAGAAACACAAGGAAAAAGTTCCATTATAGAGCGACAAAGTTCATTTTAACTGCAGACCATATGCTCCAATATCACCTATCTTTCCATATTGTTAACTAAACTACTGGCATCAGCTTGATTTGTTGAACAAATAGATTAATTAATCTAAGAGAGACATGGTACGCATCCCCATTATCTTCCATTCTGTGCACAAAAAAGAGCAATCATGATGTGCACTTATATTAAATTTTGTCAGTAAAATATGCTTGCTTGATATTGTAGGCATTTGCATTTTATATACTTCAGTTACCATCTGCTAATGGTAATTTAATCATTCAATAAATAACACTAAAGAGAGCAACATTAATGAAGATTGGAAAATTTTTTAATATAATGAATAATTTTTAGTTTATTTCTGAGAACTGCAACTGCAGCCAGCAATAAAAAGGATAATCCATTAAAACTAGAGCACGATAATGAAAGCTATTGTTACGGTTCTGGCATAGTGGATGACCAAAGGGGATTGTAAATTCCCGGAGTGATGACTTTCCCTACCCTTTACTAAGGAATAATGTGTGAATCATTATGCTATAGACAGATGGGACTGCTCCAGAGAGGCTGTGATTGCATGCTAGCCTAGCAGAAGTTCCAGGAGGCACTCGTAGCTTGGATAACCCCAACGTCTCCGGCAGGGCAGGGGGAACCTGGGTATGACCAAACTCTTTTACAGGCTTTAGATCCCAGCTCAGGAAAGAATGTATGTCTCTTAGGGAGGGCACATCAGGCCTGCTGAATAGTTAACTCAGCTTGACTAACACACAAGTTTAAATAGAAGCATTTGCTTATAGGCTTTTCTTAATAAATGTATGCTGCGATATGCTTATAGATATTTCTTTTCTACCTAAGATTTTCATTCAATTTTTAGCTCAACCCATCAAAGCACGAAAAATCTTTTGCAAAGTTTTAAATGTACATTGAATCTGATCCTGTTTTCTGAGGCAGAGCCCAGATTTCTTCTTAACTGAGACTGCAAACTATTCTCTCAGTAAGATGGAAGCAGGCTTAATCCCAAAATACAGAGCTCCGATGTCCCCCAGTAAATTCCAGTCCGCCAGAGCCTATATCTCCATGCTCACATCTTCTGTACTGAACATCATCTGTAATTCTATACGTTATGAGTTCATATTGTAGCTCTTTATTGCATAGGGCCCCCTCCATTACTGCATTCAAACAGCACATACATAGCTTTCTGGCAGCTCCCTACCGGAGTACACCAATAACCAGCAGGCCCATAGTGAAGTACCTTGGATACTTTGGTGTGATGTCAGATGAGTCCATGATTCAAAATCATCCTCAGAGTCCCAACCAATACTATTTCCAAGGCACTAGCAGAGGCCACTAAGTGGTAGTTATACAATGCAAGGAGAGGCTGGTTTAAAAAAAAAAAAAAAAAAAAAAAAAGGCAGCTCAATTATCATGAGAGCAAAGACAGCACAGGTGAATCCATCAGCTCTCCTTTTTCTGTGACTAATTTAATTGAGTACTCAATATAGTCAGACTTGACAAGCTTTTTAAGACACTTGGGTCTAGTTTTCATTAGAGGTTTTTGGGAAAACCAGAAAAGACGTAGGAAACAGAGGGATCAAAGGACTTGAGACAGGTCATATGAGTGGAAGGACTACAGTGAAGGATCCAGGAAATGTGTCAGAGACACAGCAGCAGTAGTGGTGCAGCCAGGAAATAAGAAGAATTAATGAAAGAAAGATATGTCCTGTGGATCAGACCAACTGTTCAATTTTCAAGTATTTTCCCCTTGGCTATGTCATAGGAGGTGCTACTTAGGGAGACATCATGAGCGTAGTGTTATCTACTACTCCCTTTGTCCACCCCCAGTGTCCATAATTATCAGGGATGTTAGAGGGCACATCCCTGCCTGTTTCCTTACTGTCTGTTCATGGACACATTGACAATGGATTCATCTAATCCCCTTTTGAATTTGCTGATATGGTCTGCATCCCTCAACCCCCTTCAGCAACAAATTCCAGAAGTATGCAGAATCATAGATTATTGCAGGCTGGTCAGGAGCTCTGGAGGTCGCCTAGCGCACCATCCTGCTCTTTGTAGGGTTAACTTCAATGTTAGATCAGGTTGCTCAGGCCCTTGTCCATCTCAGCTTTGGAAATCTCCAAGGATGGAGATTCTGCAGCCTCTCTGCGCAACACGTTCCTGGATTTAACCACGCTAACTGTGAAAAATATTCTCCTCATTGGAATTTCTCGTTTCCCTTTCCTCATTCCAGTTTGTCAACCTTCCTCTTATATTTTTTCTATCCACTGTGTAAAAACTACTTCTTTTATTTGTTTTAAAACAATCCCCTCCTAATTTCAGAGGTTGCCTCCCAGTTATAGTATTGTCATGTGGTGAGAGCTGCCATTAGTCTTTTTTTACATTATGAGTGAAATTTCCACAAAAGTGAGAGGATTTTGCTCGCTTATGAATATTAAATGCAGTGAAGTGGTCTTTGCTTCCGTTGAGGTGGAAATGTGACTGTATCTCAGACTTTGGATTATCTATAATCCAAGATGAACTACGACAGTAAAATTAAATATGTAACCAGTGATTTATTCTTGATTGAATGTGACTGATTACTGCTAAATAATTTATTAAAAATCAAGTTTGCAGATTGAACAATGTCTGCAGGTACAGGAATATGTAACATTAGCAAACACCTGGTATGAATGTCCTTCTTTTGTACAATTCCTAAACAACCTGTGGTCACAGCAAGCACAGAATACTTTAAAAAGACTTTGGGTCTATTTGGTATGTGGCTCAGTACTTGATGGTCAGTTGTCTCGGGCAAGGGTGGTGTTGTGGTTTAACCCCAGCTGGCAACTAAGTACCACACAGCCACTCGTTCACTTCCCCCCCAGTGAGATGGGGGAGAGAATTGGAAGAGTAAAAGTGAGAAAACTCATGGGTTGAGATAAAGACAGTTTAATAGGTAAAGCAAAAGCCATGCACTCAAGCAAAGCAAAACAAGGAATCCATTCACTACTTCCCATCGGCAGGCAGGGGTTCAGCCATTGCCAGGAAAGCAGGGCTCCATCATGCGTAACGGTTACTTGGGAAGACAAAAAGCCGTAAGTCCGAACATCCCCCCTTTCCTCCTCCTTCCCCCAGCTTTATATGCTGAGCATGATGTCGTATGGCATGGAATATCCTCCTGGTCAGTTGGGGTCAGCTGTCCCAGCTGTGTCCCCTTCCAACTCCTGGTGCACCCCCAGCCTCCTCGCTGGTGGGGTGGGGTGAGAAGCAGAAAAGGCCTTGACTCTGTGTAAGCACTGCTCAGCAGTAACGAAAACATCCCTGTGTTATCAACACTGTTTTCAGCACAAATCCAAAACATAGCCCCATGCTACCTACTGTGAAGAAAATTAACTCTATCCCAGCCAAAACCAGCACATGTGGCTACGCCCACAACAGATGAGTGTAGCTCAGCATCCTACCTATGCCAGTCCTATCTGCTTTATTTTGCTTGAAATGTTTTCACATGGATAATTTTCCTCAGGGGAACAAATTTCCTGTAATCTTTTCTCACTCACCCTGTAACTTTTTGTCTTTTAGTCAAAGACTTGCTAAGTAATTGCTTGTCAGTGAAATAACTTTTTCCCATTTATTGATGCCTACTATAAATCCAGAAAATGATCCCTCATCCATTCTGGAATCTTCAGAGGTAAATAATTTCCTGTGTCAACTACTGCACTAAATAATCCATGGCTTATGAACTTCCAGCACCTCTGGACTGAGGCACCATTTCTTCATTATAATTTTAAAATAAAACACGGTAAAATATTTTATCATTGTCTTGAGTAAATGATCTCTCAGACATGTGTTTCTGAGACACGGCAGAGAAAAGATGAAATACGGACAATAAATATAGTCAATTGTAGGTAGTTTAGAGTGCAACAATAATGCAAAATGCTGTTGAAGCGAAACTTGCCATTCTTTCCAGTGGCTAAGACCAAAGAAAGAAAGAAAAAAAAAAAGAGATGGAATGATGTGCTGCAGGAAGCATGCTTACCTTTTGGGTCACAGGTCAGACCAGAGGTGGACAAGGGTGGAAAGACAGTAATGGCAGGAACGGCCAAAAAATTCTGCCTGCCTGCATGTAGTACAAGCAGGTGCCTGAAGGCCTGGGGCTACTCAGGATTCCCGTGGTGGGTGAAGGGGGGGTGTTGAGGGAGGAGCAGCTGCAGCAATTGCAGCTCTCCAGTGGCGGCTGGTCTCTTGAGCACCAGCACAACTCCTCACTCCAGTCTGTGCTGGCAGCAAAGTCCACCCCGGACTGGGCTGGGCAGACATGTAATGGCTGTGGTGACACACTGACTTCTCAGGGCTCATTGCCGTGATGTTCCTGCTTTCTCCACTGTGATCCCTGCTGTAGCTGCAGTGCCTGGCTTCTCCTCGGCTTCAGGCGATGCTCAGTACCTGACACCTAAAACCTCCTGCTCTAGTGTTGGCTACTGACCAGTTCAGAGGGTCCTGCTGGACCTGCGGACCTCCAGCCCAGTGCTGCTGCCCCTTCCCTTTGCGTGGCTCGGCTCGCAGTCCGGCTGTTGTGCCTGTGGATTCGTCGCACTAGTGCACGTGGGATGAAGATGCGCATTTCCAGCCAGCGGGCTTTGTCTCCTGTGCTAGCGTCCAGGTGAACCCGGAGGGCTGCACTCAGGATATCCTGCATTTCCTTCTTCTGAATTCAGGCCAGAGGCACTTTGGGACAAAAAGAGCTCCACTAGACAAGGCCTTGCCTCTTATCGTTTGTCAGCCTATTTCCCAGTCCTTTAGCCCCCACAGAACTGCTTTGGCAGTGAATGGCCTCTGCAGTTTTCGCTATTTCTAAACAAAAGGGATTTAAAGTTTTTCCCAGTAGCCTGAAGGGAATATGGCTGTTGCCCTCAACAGGCTAATTTGCCTGAACCCAGCTGAAGGGTGAAGCCAGCTATTCAGACACAGGTGAAAAGGAACAGAGCCACCCCCGCTATTGCTTACAGTCCATTTTAGTGAATTTAGTTCCCACTGGAGCCGTGAAAGCAGGTGACAGCAGCTATAGCCTGCTTCGTTCTGATTATTTCTGGCTTGCTCTAAAAGTAATTTACTATGGAATAACCCGCATTAGAAGCTGTGACTCTGCAATTTTACACAAAGCAAGTATAGCTTGAGTATCCATCTTACCTTGTCCTGACAAAGAGGGTCCTCTCCCATGTTGAGAGAGTGGTTTGCTCCCCCTGCCCCTCCAGCACCTGGTCTGTCTGCTAAAACAGCCAATGAGGTTGCCACTGGTAACAGTGTTTTATTTTGGATACAGAATGGTATTTTTTTCTAGGTCTAAAAGTCTGGCAAGCCTTTTAATTGTGCCTGTTCCAGCAAGAAGCTGCAGAGATGTAGTTGTAACACTACATCCAAATAGTCATTCATTTAAAAAAAAAACCTTGAAAAATCAGTTTTATGCTTAGCACTAGAATTGTGCTTAGTTCTTTCAAATTCATTAGACTGGAATATTGATAGATGGAGAAAATGCAATTTGGAGCTACACAGGCAGCTTCAAGGTAGGGTAAGTATTGGACAGTTTGTCACTTCAACATTATTTTACTAAAATCAAAGGGACTGTGCCAATTAAGGATGAGTCAAGGATTTGCTTCATTGCTCTATTAGAATGCCAAGCCATAAACCAAGTAGGGAAGTATCGGTGCTGCTTGAGCTAACCAAACAGCCATGTGAAGGCTGAAGTCACCTGAAATAATCCAACAGGCTCCCTTAGCCCTGTGTACCTGAACTCAGCCATCTCAAGCAGAATCCCAATGGTGCTGGAAGGCTAATCTATGCATAAGCTGTCCGAAGCACTTACCAGGAAGAGAGGAGGAGATACTATATTATACCTACTTCAGGAGTTCATTTGGATGGTGAACAATCCTTGGAGAGTCAAGAGCGAACAACAAGCAAAAGTAAATGCATAACCTGAACAACCTAAGGGAGTATGTATTTTAAATTCTGAGGATAAGGTGCATACTGTTGGGCAGATAACTTCACTCTTTGAATTAAACTCTGAGACATTTAACAGGCAGATGCATTCCTTACGTTCCCGAGGGAGATACTGAACATTTATTCCTTATGCCCTCTTCATGGCAAACTGTTCAAACAATTGCAGCAGGCCTCCACCGCTGAGCCAGCTGAACCAAAAGATGATAAAAAGCAATTTTTCTAGACATCCATTCAGAGACCCAGGAGTTCTCCCGCTGGCGAAAATAGCGGTGTGTGGCATTTGGAGTCTGCCAAGCTTGTGCCCCGTGAAAGATCACAGGCGACAAACTCGGAGCTTGTGAACAATGAGGAGACAAAGGCAGGAAAACAGCACCCACTGCCCTCCTCAAAAGCCGGGGAGGAAGTGTTGCCTTTACTGTTTTTTGCCGTCTGCACTTCATGATACCCGAGTATTTTGTTACTTAGTAACATAAATGCAGGGTTAGCCTATATGGGGAAAAATCTTAGGCTAGGATTGCTGCCTCAGCCAGTGTGAATCAAATACTTGTTTCATCTTCTGAGAATAAAGGAAAGTGTGTAGTGATAGGGAACCTTTTAGAGGCCAAATACAGAAAGAAAAAGAGCTGCTGCATTTACTACTGCTGCAAAAGATATAAAAGTAATTCATCAGCTCAGACTGAGCATTTTATGTACACCTTGCATGGAAAGAAAAGGATTCGAATATGATCAAATTAGGTTTATTACAAAGTAATAACACATTTCTGCTATGGAACTGGCCAGTTATGGACATACAGTAATTTCTCCTGTTGGTTCAAGGTTTGCCTTTGACAAAACTCAGTTCTCATGACAGCCAACAACATTTCACCTGGGATTAATGCAAGCCATTTTATTTCTATTTTCCTGGCTTTACGAATGTCCAGCTATGTATTCTAGCATATTCATGCATTAAGGAACAGAAAATTCCTAAGAGGCCTGGGGTTTTCTTTCTTTGTTTGATTGGGAGGTGGTTTTTGAAGAAATTCGCAGTAAAGTCCCAGGTAAGAAGAAATGACATATCTCTTGGGACGCATGCAGGTAAACTGAAACGCTACCCCAGCTTCCTCCATAGAAAGTCTGTTAAAATGTAATTTTATGTTTTGTAATTATCCCAAATACTACTGGATAGGACAGACTTTGAATATCATCATCATCTTTGAAGGGTACTAATTTGGCCTCCCTTCCAGGAGGACTGACGTGGGACTGTCTGTACATACCAGTTGCTCCAGTGAATAGCTGGGTGATGGGAGAACATTGCATCTGATTCACAGCTGCATGACACCAGCTCATGAAGCTGAAAGGCATTCCACTGGCAGAGAACTGCAATGATGTAGGTTGTAGAAAAAGTGGTAATCTCAGGAGTACCTCCAAACCATCAGGATTAAGGATCACACCTGAATCCTTTTCTTTTCATGCAAGATGTACATAAAGTGCTTAGTCTGAGCTGATGAATTACTTTTATATCTTTTAAAGCACTAGTAAATATATTGGTATCAGGGGATGTCGAAATGTCTCAGCCCACGTTTTCCCCTCCCTATAGTTCTCATGAGGAAGAAGCCCAGACACCCAGACCTCCGATACCTGGGATCATGCCGCTGGCTGCCGCACGGGGAGATGTGCCAGCAGTCTGTGTGCCACGCACCCACTGCTCAGGCAAAATGCAGTCACAGTGATCCCTCAGCTTCTGGTGTCCCTTCCTTCACTGAAAACTTGAGCTATCTCTATTTCTTACTGAAATAACTCGAAGGAGGCCCACCTTTCGTGAAAAAAATGTGTATGGGAATAAAGAATCCAATCTTGACGTTAAGTCAGTGAAATTGCTGCAGATTTAGTTCGATGTAAGTGAGAGCAGAAATTGAGGTATAATAATTTGACAATGTTTTGAGGGTATTATTTTCCCCAGAACTCCTTTATCAGTATCAGTTGGTGTGTTATTTATTCACCACACATTATACTGCAGTTTCCTGACTGGACTGTGACATTTTCCGACATCCTTTCAGCATTATTGTCAAAATTATCTAAACTAAAAGCTAAAAGTTTAAAATAATCGATTTTGCCAGTTTGTTTTAGTCCTATCTTTGCCTCTGGAATCTTTCCAAAACCTATAAGAGACTGAAATCAGTCCAAATTGCCTTCTCTGAATTCCAAAAGAAAGGGAGAAGAAAAGAAAGGAAGCTTTTGGAAGAAAGCTTAGCAAGTCAATTAAAAAGAAGTACAGTCTAAAGAAGTGGTTGCATGGTCTAGGGAAAAAAATCATTAGCAAAGCCTTACGGAAGACATTGACTTTAAAGTCAGAATTGACACTAAGGACAACAAAGAGAATGAGAAATAATGAAATAATGTTTCTTCCTCCTAATGAAAAAGAAAGAAGGAGAGGTATAGCATTTTCTGTTTTGAATGGCTTTCAAAAACCCCCCCCAAATACACCATTTTGTGCCCCCCTGGCATGAAATTTTTTGCTTAATTGTGTTGTCAATTCAATTAAAAAATGTCCCTTGTAATGCATGGGGCAGCAACATAATAAATTCTTGGTGTGACTCTTCTGAAACAAAACCTGCAAAGAGATAGACTTTATGCATGAGGGATCTTTACTTAGGCTTGGTTCTGTCTGAATTACGCACTAATACTAAACACTGTGCATTAACACAGGAAGCCTAAAACACAAACAATTCTTTTCCTGTGTCTCTGCTAGTAAGTTAATCAAGCCCAGGACAGCTCTGTGGCATTGAAGTCAACTGGAACAGCACAGCCCACGTTCATAACATAAAATTACCTTACCCTTCATAACCAGATGGCTTCATCCAAATTGCCTATTGGAAATGGTCCATAACCGTACTAACTTCTGACCCATGCCCAAGGCCTATGTTTGGAAGACTGATGACCAGTCTGGGTCAAAACCAGCAACCACTGGCAGTTGTACCGCACAGACACTTGAGCTGCAGTGTCTGGGAACACACCCTGGAACTGTTTGGTTTGCTGATATAGACACAGACTTTGCAGACACTGATCCTACAGCAAGCACAAAAGGCTTGCCATACAGTCTTGGTGAGTTTACGACACAGCTCAGAAGCTCAGAAAAGGTTCTGAAAAACAGAACCTTGAGTAAGACTTCCTCCACCATGAGTCAGGGAAATAAGGTAGCTGGGACTGGGATTAATATCAGGTTGTGTGGTGAACAGGGGCTGTCTGCAGGAAACCAGCTTGATGGGAAGCCATCTACAGCCAGCTAATAAGAAACACCAAGGAGAGAGCTTTGCCTGAAATATGATCTTATGCTCAGAAGGATCTCCAAGAAAGTGCCTCTGTCTGGCTGGAACCCACAGCCACAGCCTCCTCTTGAAAGCTGGTGCTGACTGCAGTTTCTCCTGAACCCTTCCTCTAAGGCATGCCTGGAGCTACCTTTCTCCATCTGTATGATAGCTTAGCAGGTAGAATGCTTACAGGGGAGCAAATTCCTGATGGCAATGGAAATGTAAGCAGCTCTTGTCCCTGATTGTTTGCCCTACAATGCTTCCTGCCACAGTTAAGCTTTGTGATTTCTTCTTTCATCCTAGCAGCGGTGAAATTAAAAACAGATTCTGCAGCAGCCAGTCATGGTTGGTGGTGAGCTGTGCCACAGGGTATTAATCTCCTCACTGCGAAGCTGTAATTCACTGCATGTGGACAGGCAGAGAAAGCTCTAACAGCACCAAAAATCACCAAAGAGAGTGACTGGCTCGAATCCTGAGACATAAAACTTTTCCTATGCAAGACAGTTATACAGGTGCATGACCAGTCCTGAAATTAGTGAAGGTGAGGGAGCACTTGGGATACTGGAGACACTGATAAGCGAAGGCAGTGAAGTTGCATTTCTGATGACCCTGATGGTCTTCTCACCCATGGTGACCTGCTTAGTAGTTAGCACACTAACAGCTGCTTGTCACTAGGTCTCATAACCTCTGCTCCTCTCCCCTTCTCTTCCATCCTCCTCTCTCCCCTGATCTCCTCCATTACTCTGTTCTCCTCGTGCTACCTGACCATGCTCCTCTCCCCATTCCCAGGCACATGGCGTGACCCCATCTTTTGTGTCAATACTCCTGCACACAGGATTCTCCTATGAGCGAATTCAATTCACAAATCAACACAAAACTACCTGCTGCCTTTGCAAGCTTACTCTTCTGCCAAGCGATTTGAATCAGCTTGTGGAGGAGTCCAGGGGCAGCTCAAGAGAATCAGCATGTCCTGAGGCCGCGAGGAGGAGGTGGCGGCTGCAGCCTTTGGTAGGGGTGATCTGTCTTTGGAACTGCACCTGTAGGAAGCACAGGCTTCCTTCCTCTTCCTCAGATACTTTCCCACGTCTTCCCAGCCACCAGAAGCCACCTAAATTATAGACACAGGAAGGGTCTGGAGGAGAGAAAAGCAACATTGTTCAAGTCTTTTGTTGCGGTTCTGGAGAAAGGGATTCAGGATTTCCTGAATCTGAAAGAGCGAGTACAAGGAGGAGCCCTATGCTGTGCCTATTCTTGTCTCTGTAGTCCAATCTTCCTTTTTCAGATTTAATTGCTTGTTTTCTTGGTGTGCATACTTTGCTTTAAAGGAATTAGACAGGGAGGTATTGCTCAGTGTGTAACTGAAATAAGTGTTCCCTTCCCCAGGCTCTCCTTTATCATGTGTCTATCCTCCTGACTCCTAACAGAGCTTCTTGGGGACTTTTATAACAGATTCTCTGATATTTGGCTCTGAAATAACTGTCTGTAAACACCGTGCTGGTTTATTCCATTGGCTGCAACACAGAATTTATTCCATTGGGATTTACTGTAGTATCAATGTTACAAAAAGAAAAAAAGAGAACTTGTGCAGCCACTGAAAATTATTGCCTTGATAAACCAACATCAGCAACAGAACTTAAATACTATTTTAAATTATGATTCACAGCTCTTAGGCCCTAATTCTGTATGGTCTAAGCATGTGATGATGAGAACAATACTACAAATAGATATATAAAAATATTTCAAAGCCAGGAAAACTAATTCAACATGCTAAACAAATATATATTAAAAAATGGTTGAATTAATAACAGACAAAGCACACATAACATTTCTTGTTATGAATGACCTATAACTATTCCATAATTGCAAGCAGTATTATGAAGAAATGCTGCTTCCTACCAAGTCATTTACTACTTGTTTCCTTTGCTATTCTCTTTGAGAAACTGGCCATATAAACCATGTAATGCATTTTGTCCCTTATGTTTCTCACGTAGGAGAAAAGCTATTTCCTTAGATCCCTAGGTCTCTCAGCCACATTGTTGTTAGCACACACATTTTTAGACATTTACCCAAAATGTATTAAAATAAGTTTCTCCTGCATCACATGCATAAATATTAATACTTAACATATGCACAGTTTAGATCTGGCAAGGAAGCTGTAAGATATATTGGCATCTTTTAAATGTTATTTCTCTGTTCTCCAGATCCTAAAGGCTTGGGAGGTGAGGGGAAAGATCTGTGTTTGTTGCTGTTTCCCTCAGAATGAAATCTCCAGCTAACGTGGTTGGAGAGATGCACTCAAACACGGGAAGAGGATGTAACAGATGCAGTGGCATCTGCTTGCACTTTCAGAACCTTAACTAAAAATGTTCTGAGGAACAATTTCCCGCATCCTTCTCAGTGAGCACCAACTTAGCTACCCATTGATAATGCTTTAAATGTCAACATCCTTCTATCACTGCTTATCAGAGACAGAAGAGGAATGACTGCTACACACCATCAAATTTCCCCAAGCCCCAGTCCAAAAAGAACCTTAAAGTACTTACCAATGATATTTCGCCTTTGCAAGCTGAGGTTGAGCCAAGGACACATGAAGCTCGGACAGCAGAACTGGGCTCAGGACCCCAAACATTGATTTGGAAGGCGGGGGGCATATTCACAAGACCATGCATGTATCGTTCACATGCCTGGTCATCTGATCATATGACACTACTGTGTCTGGGGAAATATTTTTTATGAAAGGTTTTTTTCTGTTATAAATAACAAATGCTATCCATTATTAACATAGCTATTTCTCACGTAAGGACAAATTCTCTCAAGCAGAGTAGTGGAGGCAAATATTTACCAACTGTTGTTATGGGTGGAAGAAAAAACACTGAGTGTGGGGGGTTTTTTAAATTATTTTTTCATTTGGAGGTATTTCCTACTTTCCTTCCTTTCTTCTTCCTTCTTTCTCTCTCTCTAGTAGAACCAGGAATCCAATAAATTTGCAACCTCAGGATCTGTATGAAACACAAACAAAAGTCCTTTGTTTCTATTCTACATGTTTGTTAACAGCAAAAGTCCTGCCAGAAGTGTACTTCAAAGACTCTCTTGCAATAGCTTCTTTCAGAGCTTTTCCTTCCTACTCCAAGGACATGATCTAGATCAAGAAACTATGTTAGACAGGAGACTTGTGGTGGTTAACCTAATGATGAATACAGCTCTGTATAAGTTCCCTTATGATGGCTTCAAGACTAAATACCTAACTTTTGGAAAACTATTTGGGAACATCATAGAGTGGTTCTTTATTATCTTTTATTATCTTTATTATCTTTTTATTATCTGCAGGGCAAACTTGATGGTCACCTAGTCCTCACAGTGCTTCCAGAAACCCCTAGATATGTTCAAGTGTAGCTGTCTTCTCCAGAAAGGGCTTGAATTCACCACTGTACATCTCACAAGGCACTGTAATATGGTCACTGCATCTTCACACCCAGCTCCACTGTGAGTGTGAGACATCATCGTTCCTAAAACACCCCACAGCTCACTTGGTATTGAGCCACATGTGTGGGAATTCTTCAGCCTGCTACTCAGGCTAAAATGCTCTAACAAGAGCCCCTTTCTGGAGGAGATTTTCGTTAAGGCCCTAGCTTTGCCGAGGTAGACCAGAGTTGGTTCATTCCTGAGTTTATTGATGTGTAGATGTCCCAGTCAGGTATACACAAACATGGAGGTAGTGCTCATGGAAGGAGAAAAAGGCTGTAATGAGACTACGGACAAAAATAACTGCTCAGGGTAAGGCGGCTTTCCTAATTCAGATGAAGTGTTTCAGGAGATCCACAGCAGAAGGCAATTTGTGCAGCCTCTGTACGAGCACGGGAGCAGGGAAAAAGAAAAAAAAAAAAGTCAGTGATAAACTCTGGACTGGGTGGCAGAGAAAATAATTTAGAGTATCCAGAAAGCAGTGGATGGGGAACTAAACTTGTGCAGCAGGGACCTTCCATAGCCATGGCCTTGACCACAGAAAACCTAAAGATGACAACAGGGAGCAAGCAGTGAGATCTCTTTCCCCAGAGAGTCCAAACCTCCAAGCTCTTCTCCACGAGAGTCAGCAGGCAACACTGCCTCCTGCCACCAGCCGTCCTCTGCCATCTCCTCCCACCCACTTACCAGCCAGACTCCTTCACTTAGCAGTGAGTCACGACCATCTGGAAATTAACTCATTTGTCATCATACAATACATATTTCCAGAAATGTCAAAGATGTTGAACCAAGTCTTGACAGCAAGGACTTGATTATAGTCTTGTTATGTCAGAGCAGTTGACCTGACATTATGACTAGCACTTGACAGGGTGATATGGACCTCGAAATGAGCTTAAGTAGTTTGAGTGTAAGTATGCTGCTCCCTCCTTTGAGGTTTTTGAAATCTTTTGTACCTGTCTCACCTTTCCCACCATCATGTGCTACCACATATATCATATTGGTGTGCTTGCTAGAAGATATTGATGCATTGATATTGGAGTAGGTGCCGAGGAGCTGCATGAGGGGGTGGCACTGAACAGAGGGGTCACAGAGCATGCATGGTAAAAAAAAAAAAGGGATGAAGAAAGTCTTTCCAGACACATTGATAGAGCTCCTCTCTCAGGATACCTTGTACGCTACGTTACCTACTCATAAGTGAAGGGTTTTGTATCATCCCTTGGGGCTAGAGCATGGACACAAGCGAGGTTTTATAGCCTGTAGCCATTTGGACACACCCCAGGAGCAATCTAGCAAAGCAGTCCAAATGTGTCAGCATTTTATCTGCTCGTGATACTACGGTATTAAGTAAAAGGAAACATAATTTGTAGAGACCATATTACAAGCACCACTTTTTACTCATCAGAGAAGTAAGGTAGGAATTTGAAAAAAAAAAAGGAATGAATTAGTTCACATGGCTCCTTGGGCAAATTCTAACACAAAATATAATTTTCAAAATCTCCCTAAATAGAAAGAAGAAGGTTAGTGGAATAGATGATCTTCATGAAACCTATTGGCCTTACATCCTATCTTCTGACTCTGAGAAACTATAATAGTCTCTATCAGTGGTATCCTCCTCTTTGCTTTTTCAGCTGCAGACTTGGGGGGAACATCTATCGAATTTGGTTAGTAGCATCCAATTGGTGACTGCATTTTCTCTTTTTTGGAAGATGACTCAGCTAGTTGTCTGTCCTGCTTCAAGAGTCGGCAGGGACAGAAATACAGCGAGTTCTTCCTGTATTCCAGAATGCATACTGAACACTGAAATAGACTTCACCATGGCTAAAAAACAGCACAATAATTTAAAAAATCCAACAGTTCACACCGATAAAATTTCAGTTATATATATCCACTTGCTGTGAAATATAGCCCCCTGAGAAAGTCACTTCAAAGCTTAGAGTAACAGCTTAAAATGAGACTGCACTTGTCTTCAGATGCAATGGAAGTCAATATTTTTCTTCTAAAAAGGCACCAAGAAATGTGATTTGATTTATTTTTCTTCTCTTGAAAAATGTCAGGTTTTGGCATAAGTCTTTATCAGTCTTTGGAAACTCCTTGAACATTGGACAATGTAGAGAATCTGCCAGTTGTCCAAAATGCAGCAACTGCATTGGGTGGATCCTCCTAATTGGTAAATTCACTATCTGGCTCCTCTATTTAAGTGCTGAATCTGAAAACACTTGTTTCCTTAGCTTTTTGCTAAACGAATCTGTAACTACTTCTTTCCCACCCCTGGAATAGAAGGTAAGTAGATACAGCTTCATGTGTTTACCCTATGGTTCAAAAATACGGTTCACAACATTGTGAAGGCTGCATATCAATACCTCAGGGTGTTTAACAATTGCCACCCAAAAATCTGAATCAAGGGACACTTCATGGACAGTATTAAATCCTGCTTTAATTCAGGACTCCATGAAGAGTAAAGTAGTGGAGAATCAGGCCATCAGGTTATGTATGACAGAGTAACCTCAAGTTTTCCTATTGTCCATGACAGAGCGTGAAATACCTGAGTTGAAAAAAGAGATGAGATTTAGTTCTGTTATTTGCTTTTCATGTCAGAACTAGAGCTTTTGGTTTCTGCTATATTTTGCTTTTAAAACCTAGGTCTCTTGGGAGACTGAAGATATATTTAGAACTGTTAAAACTTTTGACATAAATACAGTAGCGGAAATAAGTACTCAGTGCTCTCAAAATAGGTTTGGCTATTTAAGTAAACTGCAGTGAAAGTAGGTAGTTTGGGAATCACTTGGAATGTAACTTGTCCAGATCCTCAGCTGCTATAATTAGCTCAGGTGCTAAACCAGCTGTTTGCACAGACATTTAGGCTTAAGTAAATCATATTTGAAGAAAAGGAGAAAAAAATGCTTGAAAGAAGCTAGCTAAAGCTTAGAATTTAAGAATTCATTCTCAGGCCCTGAACCAGCTTTCTCCCTCTGCATCTCTCATCAGATCAATGCATCTTTTTGACTTGCCTCGTCTCTTCAGGCAGGAAGCATCACGGAAAACCTAAAACATGAAAGCGACCGCCTACCAGGAGACTTTGGATTTGTGATGCTGGGAAGAGTGAGAGACCCCACTTGGGGCTGGAGATATAAAAGAATCGGGCTAGATTTAGAGTCAGGGTATATGTAAAATGCAACTAGGCACAGCCTCTCAGCTATGATCTTGCTAAAGCAGACTGCTTCCTTGTCATTCCTTCTGGTCTTTTTAGAGGGCAACCCTTCCATTATGCTGTCTTACACCATTACATTTCATATTTCTCTTTTTCTCAGCTTTCAGCCTAATGGACACTACGTATTATTGCAATATCATATGAGTACTCAGCAGATCTGACTGATGTTTGCCCAGAATGGCATTTTGATGGATGTGCCAAGGGACCCACTGACCGGCACAGAAACCAAGGAAGGGACTGAGGACATGAGGATGGTGCATGAAGGAGACACTTTTCTTGGTCCACTTGTCCTGCTGTTGGGGTGCACAGCCAAATCTGGACACAGGAAAGTGCTGTGGGGGCCAGTGAGACAGATGTGGCCATGCCAGCCCTCAGCCAGCCTTCTAATGTCTGTTATTTAACCCTCATATTGAATATATCACAGGCTAAAACTGATTAAAAAGCAAATAAAATGGCATGGGTAATTTAATGGGGAATAAAAATGTAACACGGACTTTCTCTCTCTTTTTTTTTCTTCTGCAAGAACCTAAAAACTCTGATTTAGTTTGCTCCTCGATTGCTCCAGTGCCATGAAACATGCTTCAGCCTGCCCTTCAAATGCTTTGATCTCACAGCCACCACCTGCATGAATGTGATATTCCTGCAGAAATCTGCTTATCAAGTGGGGTGAGGAAACAGGGATCTTGGCAGAGAAGTGAGTGTACAGCCAGTACATCAACATCAGCGGTGCCAGGAAAAATGATGGCAGGAAGGTGTAGAGATGAACTTGCTTCCTTTACTAAAGGTGGTGTTGCTAGTAAAAGGACAAAATATGCACAGTATATACAATGCAGTATTTTCATCTGGGTACAATATGATACATTATTACAGACAGCCACCAATAAATCACGGGTCCTAAAATGTGAAATTAGTATGGTTTCTGGAATGTAATATTAAGCTGGATCAGTGGGGTAGAATGAGTATTTTGGTATTTGGGAGAGATGATGTTTTTTTCAGTGGGCTTCCTAAAAAAAATCATAGTGGCTTAAAAACTTCTAAATGACAACCTTTTTTGACTAGATTTATGAAAAGTAAGAAGAAAATCTTTCTTCAGGACCCATTTTGTAAAAAAGCTTTTGCTCACCTTTGCTTCTGTTCTTTGACACTCAGGTTTGCTGTGCTGCAAAGAAATGTTGTGGTACAGCGCACCTGTGATATATCCATGCTAAGAACAGATGAGGAGAGAAGGAACATTCATGACTTTGCAATAATGAGATTGCTGATCCACAACCTGCTGGTAATTCCTGCACAGCAGAAATAAAGCCAAAGAGAATTGCCAAGGATCTCATCTGCATGCTGACAACCGCACGTCTCCTCAGACGCATCCATCCTCAGGTCATGCTTTTTGTTTTTTAACCTTGCACTGGTATGGCTAATGGAGTGGCGAGCAGCCTTGTCCTCTGAGCAGTGAAATATCTGCAGACTCCAGAATTCCATTTATTTTGTCTGGTTTTATTCATTGGCAATTATTCATTGCCAAGGCTCAATTAGATAGGAAATTCAAACTGATAGGCGCCAGTTATATGAGAAGTTTGCCCCTGTTTACCTTAAATTGTTTTCTAATTGATACAAATAGCTATTTGGATGCTGCTTTATATCAGATTAGTCTCCAAAGATTAGAATCAGTTTAAATTGAAGTTAACCCGCCGCTGTCGAATTGAAATAGTGTTTATACAGTGCCTCACTACAGTATAAATTGGTTTTAAATTTGATGTAAGATAAATTGGTGCATTTTCCTTATGCAGATACAGCTTTATTTTAATAATACTTCACATGGTACAAAAACTAGCACTGGTAGGGTGTTTGCATAGATGGCCAGTGGCTCACTGGTTTTTGTTTGCTTGAGATACCAAGGGTTAATCAAGGCATCAGGAGGGAGAGTGAATCACCAGAATGTCTTATCAGTTGTGACCCGTTCAGCCCCTGAGACAGAGAAGAAATAAGGAAGTGATTTATAGGTTATAGCTGTTCGGGATTTACTCTTCGGGAACTGCTGGAGAACAGTGGTAGTCCGCACACTGCTCATCCGTGTCCCGATATGCTCCTCATCTGGGAACTTTCTACCAACACGGTTTCCCACTACCAGGGTACAAGTTTCCCACTACTTACTGAAAACAAAAACTTACCTATGTTTGTCCATAACGATTTCTGTAAATTAGACTGCTGCTAAGAACAGAAACATTTAACCCTAGCAATTTGTAAGCATACAGAGCTACTAAAACATCACTTATAGGTTGAGAGGGCCTGTCTGCTACTTTACACAAGTTTACCTCCCACCCAACTTCAGTATCTAGCTCAGAAGTAGATAGGATAGAGCCGACTAAAGCAGACACCAGTAAGTCACAAGTACTGTGCTTGATATGGAGGTCTGTGGCTCTGGGAAATATATTGTGATGGATGGATACTTTTTTAATCTATATTTTTTGAATGTCCTAACTATCTGTCAGATTTTCTTTTAAAAAGATGTCTATCTTTCTTCAGGCATTACCAGATACAGAAAATATCATTCAGTCATCTCACTGAAAGCGAGCATAATTTAAACAGATCTCTCTTTGCAAACAAGGAACAGTGGGAGACTGTATATACTGGGCACTCTAACAGCCACCAAGAAACAGTATTTTAACTGTAAAAGCTAGTGACAGCCATCTAAGTTCTCATAAAGGTGAATGTATATCATTTTCTTTAGGTCTGTCTAAGTTTCCAATGCAAATAGGAAAAGTTAATTACATTACTCTCATTATACCATACCTAGGATTGCAGATTTCTTCCAATCCACCTTCCTACTCCTAACAACTTTTTAAAAAGTAAGATTTTAAAAGAAAATATTTGAATATCAATGATTATGTGCTTTAAAAACATGACATAGTCTTTTTTTTAAAGACAAGCATTAGAGCTATTGCATTATATCATGCCACTTTGCATAAAAACTGCATCTGTGTTTACGTGCTGTGCACTGAAGACAGACTTTTCCTGGCTATCGGACTGCCAGGACACAACTGCACAGGGAACCAGTTTCAAGCAATTACAGAAGAGATTCAATGGGCGGGTACAGCTGCCCCAGGCAGAATATACGACCGATGTATTGTGTTTACATACATCACATAGAGATGAATACACTACACAGAGAAATGATAGGCATAGAATCATAGAATCATGGAATAGTTTGGGTTGGAAGGGACCTTTAAAGGTCATCTAGTCCAACCCCCCTGCAATGAGCAGGGACATCCTCAGCTAGATCAGGTTGCCCAGAGCCCACCCAGCCTGACCTTGAATGTTTCCAGGGATGGGGCATGGTAAGAGAATATACTGGCCTGCCACTTAAACTGAATTCACTGCCATTTTTTACTATTGACATGAGCATTCAGGAGCAGGGCAAGTTCCCTTAGCTCCCAGACGAACGGTAACGACTATTGTATAGCATTAATACAAAACCACTATGAGTCTTAGCACCTTCCAGCAACGATTAAGGAAGAATATTCAGCAGTCTACCCTCTTGAAATTCAAAAGCAATTAGTAGATAGCAATATTGTCAGTGCTTATTGCACAAATAAGCAAGGGAGAAAATCTGAACCTCACAGTTAATTTTCTATTTAGTTCTCTTTATCTATTTGTTCTTTAACAACTTTTACGTTCTGCATAAAGTGATTTCATTAGCATGATGAAACCCGTGTTTCCTTCTCAGGAAAGCAGCCCCAAAACCCTATTTACTCTTGTGCTTTCTAGAACTCTTGTAAGGTCTATGAGTGTCTTGAACAAACTACTTTTTCCATATTAACTGTCTTCTGTGCTGTCAAGAGATTGTTAGCATTACTGGACAATGGGACAAGTCAACAGTATTGTCTGTGACTTTCTCCTTACATTTATGTATGCGTGATTATAAGTTTGTGTCTGTGAATGCTGCTAATAGGTAGCACCTGAAAATGCTTACTTTTCACACATAAAAAAGGTAGGCAGAGAAAACGAGGAGGAGTATGAGTATGGCTAGGGTTAAAAAAGGATTGGGGTGGCGTGGGCAGGAATTGGGTTGTACATAATGTTATAAGGGATAACTATTCTATGAGGAGGTAAATTAATGAATAGATTTTGTGTGTATCTCCAGGTTAAATTAGTTTGGATTTTTTGAGTGTATGGTCTGGAGTGAGGTAGTTTAAAAGGTTCTTTCTGGCCCTTGATAATGAGGAGGCTCATTAATTGTTAGGTCAACAATTTCCTTTGCTCTTTAAAAGTTTTTTTGGTTGGGTGTTTTTTTTTTTTGGTTGTGGTTTTCATTTTTCTAGGGTTTTTGGTAGCTTGATGAGTTATTGAGTTCTGCTAAAGTGAACCGAGGTGGCTGTATGTACATGAGTGTGCACGGGGTTGCACAGTTTGGGTAAGTAATGAGCTAGGTGATGGCAAGCTTTCTGGCTGTATCCTTCTGCTTCTAGATTATGAAAGAAGAGAGAAGGAAGGTGATCTGGTCATGACAACTACAGGTCTGTCAGTGTGACCTCGGTGCCAGGGAAGGTTATGAGCAGGTCATCCTGAGTGCCATCATGTGGCACGTACGGGACAACCAGACGATCAGGCCCAGTCAGCATGGGTTTATGAAAGGCAGGTCCTGCCTGACCAACCTGATCTCCTTCTACGACATGGTGACCCGCTTAGTGGATGAGGGAAAGGCTGTGGATGTTGTGTACCTGGACTTTTTACTAAAGCCTTTGACACCATTTCCCACAACATCTTCCTGGAGAAACTGGCTGCTCATGGCTTGGATGGCCATACTCTGTGCTGGGTAGGAAACTGGCTGGATGGCCGGGCCCAAAGAGTTGTGGTAAATGGAGTTAAATCCAGTTGGCGGCCGGTCACAAGTGGTGTTCCCCAGGGCTCAGTATTGGGGCCAGTCCTGTTCAATATCTTTATCAATGATCTGGACAAGGGGATCGAGTGCTCCCTCAGTAAGTTTGCAGATGACACCAAGTTGGGAGGGAGTGTTGATCTGCTGGAGGGCAGGCAGGCGCTACAGCGGGACCTGGACAGGCTGGATCGATGGGCTGAGGCCAATTGTATGAGGTTCAACAAGGCCAAGTGCCGGGTCCTGCACTTGGGTCACAACAACCCCAGGCAACGCTACAGGCTTGGGGGGGAGTGGCTGGAAAGCTGCCCAGCAGAAAAGGACCTGGGGGTGCTGGTCAACAGCCGGCTGAATATGAGCCAGCAGTGTGCCCAGGTGGCCAAGAAGGCCAACGGCATCCTGGCCTGTATCAGAAATAGTGTGGCCAGCAGGGCTAGGGAAGGGATCGTCCCCCTGTACTCGGCCCTGCTGAGGCCGCACCTCAAGTACTGTGTTCAGTTTTGAGCCCCTCACTGCCTGAAAGTCATTGAGGTGCTGGAGCATGTCCAGAGACGGACAACGAAGCTGGGGAAGGGTCTAGAGCACAAGTCCTATGAGGAGCAGCTGAGGGAACTGGGGATGTTTAGCCCGGAGAAAGAGAGGCTGAGGGGAGATCTTATCCCTCTCTACAACTACCTGAAAGGAGGTTGTGGAGAGGTGGGTGTCAGTCTCTTCTCCCAACTAACAGGCGATAGGACGAGAGGAAACGGCCTCAAGTTGTGCCAGGGGACATTTAGATTGGATATTCGTAAAAATTTCTTCAGTGAAAGGGTTATCAGGCACTGGAACAGGCTGCCCAGGGAGTCACCATCCCTGGAGGGATTTAAAAGACGTGTAGATGTGGTGCTTAGAGACAGGGTTTAGTGGTGGACTTGGCAGTGATAGGTTAACGGTTGGACTCAATAATCTTAAAGGTGTCTTCCAACCTAAATGATTCTATGATTTCTGTGGTATATGAGTAATGCCACTTTTCTAGAGCAGCTGCTAGGAGGAAAAAAATAGGTGTTACTTTAAGGGCTTCATTTAAGCCCTCTGTTTTAAAATATCTTAATTTGCTTGTCTTTTACTGGTGGGGGGTCTTCTGGATTTGAGAATGCTATCTTGATCACTTTTTGGTATGAAAATAAAAGGTTTAAACTTTTACCTATAGAGGATTTCTCGTTCACTGTTTGCATAAGCATTCAGTGAGCTTTCACAGCAGATGTGCTTTAGGAGAGATATGTAAGAAATAGTAATACATTGCTGGCTGCAAATGCTGAAGCTGAAAGTTATTCTTCTGTTTAAAAGCTCCTTATTGCTCCTTTTTTCATGTCACTTACTAAATAAACACTATCTAAGGTAAAACATAAATACTGTGTGAAAGAACAAGTTAATGCTAGTATAATGATGCAGAGAAAGGGTGAAATAAAGCTAAAAGTCATCCAGAAACAGCAAAAAGCGATTACAGGAAGGTATAAAAATATATCCATTATGTTGTAAAATCATATCTGTATGTAGCTGCATATTAAAACGGAATAGTCATCTTTCCCACTGATGCTTTGTTACATATTCTTTTCTGTCTCAGAACCAGCCTGGGACTCAAGTAGCTGATGCTCATGTGTGCTTACCATGGGCACTGACCGCTGCAGAGTTTCTTCCATGTCATTTGCTTTTGCGTAGCATGGCTGCCATGCTGTTTCCTTAACAAGCAGGTTTGAATGTATCTGCAGAACTTGCATTTCTAGAAGTGAGACTGGGCTAGGAAATGTGTATGTACCTTTGAAACTTGATATTTAAGCTTTACTGACCTGTTAAATCTAATAGTGTCCTTACTGTAATACTGAATTATTGCAAATTCAGTGAAAGAATTCTCATCTTTCAGGCTAAAGGATAACTTTATATGCTTGTTTGCACTTGCTTGATTCAGGGATAAGTTACTATTCCAGGAGCTTCTCTAAATAAGAACTACACTTACATAAATTCAGGTGTCAGAAGAACATGTATAGTCATTTTTACCCTCAAAGTAAAGCAGCTTCTCTTGATTTAGCCAATGTCATTTCAGTTGCATTTAAACCAAAATGAGCTATTTCTATATGAGGTTGAGTACCCATCTGAAACTAATTGTGTAACTTATTAATGTAATTATGAACTTGTCGTGGGTTGACCTGGCTGGATGCCAGGTGCCCACCAAAGCCGCTCTATCACTCCCCTCCTCAGCTGGACAGGGGAGAGAAAATATAACAAAAGGCTCGTGGGCCGAGATAAGGACAGGGAGATCACTCACCAATTACCATCATGGGCAAAACAGACTTGACTTGGGGAAAAATTAATTTAATTTATTGCCAATCAAATCAGAGTAGGACAATGAGAAATAAAACCAAATCTTAGAAACACCTTCCCCTCACCCCTCCCTTCTTCCCGGGCTCAACTTCACTCCTGATTTCTCTGCCTCCTCCCCCTGAGTGGTGCAGGGAGACAGGGAATGGGGGTTGTGGTCAGTTCACCACACATTGTCTCTGCCGCTCCTTCCTCCTCAGGGGGAGGACTCCTCACACTCTTCCCCTGCTCCAGCGTGGGGTCCCTCCCATGGGAGACAGTCCTCCATGAACTTCTCCAACGTGAGTCCTTCCCACAGGCTGCAGTTCTTCTTGAACTGCTCCAGTGTGGGTCCCTTCCACGGGGTGCAGTCCTTCAGGAACAGACTGCTCCAGCGTGGGTCCCCCACGGGGTCACAAGTCCTGCCGGCAAACCTGCTCCACCGTGGGCTCCTCTGTCTCCACGGGGCCACAGGTCCTGCCAGGAGCCTGCTCCAGTGTGGGCTTCCCATGGGGTCACAGCCTCCTTTGGGCATCCACCTGTTCCCGCGTGGGGTCCTCCACGGGCTGCAGGTGGGTATCTGCTCCCCTGTGGACCTCCATGGGCTGCAGGGGGGCAGGCTGCCTCACCATGGTCTTCACCACGGGCTGCAGGGGAATCTCTGCTCTGGCACCTGGAGCACCTCCTCCCCCTCCTTCTTCACTGACCTTGGTGTCTGCAGAGTTGTTGCGCTCACATCTTCTCACTCCTCTCTCTGCTGCTATAATCCCGCAGCAGTTGTTTTTTTTCCCCTTCTTAACTATGTTATCCCAGAGGTGCTACCACCATCGCTGATGGGCTTGGCATTGGCCAGCAGTGGGTCCGTGTTGTAGCCAGCTGGCATTGGCTCTATCGGACATAGGGGAAGCTTCTAGCAGCTTCTCACAGAAGCCACCCCTGTAGCCCCCCTGCTACCAAAACGTTGCCATGCAAACCCAGTACAGAACTTTTTTCAGCAGATAAAGTCTCTAAGAAGAACTTTGACAATATGTCACTGCTTATACTGAATTCCCTTCATGGTACAAGTAAAAGTATTCCTCATACTGAGCCAGCTGACTTGTGCTATTATATTGTTTGGATACAAATGTTTATCAGGCAACTACAAAACATTGAGTAACTTCACAAACTCATTGAATTTCAATGGTCAAGGAAGCGTACAATACTTTATTTTGTATTAGGTAACCAATGTATGGAGCTTCTAGAGTCCAATCTAAATCTGTTCAAGCAGTGACAGCATTAAGCAGGCTGAGACTAAAAGGAAGTTAGTGGTAAGTGAATACTATTATGCCTATTGTAGCTTATAATGTCACGCAGGTATTTTGCTGCAGATTGCAGCAAGAAGCACTTATCAGCTGTATGATAAGCTGTAGAAATCAATTTTGTATGTCATTTCTAAGAGAGAAATTTCAAAATGGAATATGGCACATGCTTTTCAAATATGCTACACCACCTGGCTACGTGACAAAATCGTATCCTTTTGTTACAACATGAAGAGGGGAAAAAAATCCAGAACTCATTTTTAATTCAGGGTGTGCTAAGTTTATCCTCAGGGTGTTGTGTGTATACATGTGGTTAACATAAATTTATTTTACAGTTGGTTCTCTCTAACAATATAAAACCAATTTTTATCAGCTACAAGGACCCAGCTTCCTGTTAGGTATCTCTAGGAGTGAAAATAACCTAATTCTGGGAACAAAGATCTAACCTGTGTTTGGGCATGTACTGGTTTCGATGAGTGACATTGATAACAAGTAGGCATTTATATAATCTAATATAAAGGTACATGTGGCAACAATCAGGGTTTCTAGGTACTCTTAGAGACTCAAATAAATCAAGGAACCTTAGTCAAGACTTCTACTATGAGTGCAAGTCCCTAAATATTGGATTTTCATGTCAGCTGAAGAAACAGTAATCTTCTGTGTAACAGATACACGTCCCCAGGCTCAGATGTATCAGACCTCAAGTTCTAACTAGCGTGAACCCCTATATAAATGCAAATACAAGACAGCTGTAGTTACTAGCAAGTATAAATGTGATCATGTTAACTTTCTGTATTTATTTCTCCTGTGTTTGTAGCTGAGCTGAGGCAAGCAGAGAAAACTGCCGGTAGATCTCGAACTGAAACTTGATTCAGATGTCAAGCCCTTTCTGTAAAACCACAACTACTTTCATCTTGCATAGCATGCCTTAATTTTGGAAGAAGTAATTGCTATGCATACTATGAAGTATGCTTTGAACTCCTTCTAGAAAAGGGATACGGAGCAGCAGCAGCGTCAACAGGGCCCACGTACTGTCAGTACTCCTGGCTCCGCATGGGCCTGAAGCCTGGCTGCGGCCACCTGTTGCCTCAGGTACCTGGTGGATGGGCGAGCGGGGGGGGGGTCTTCTCAAACAAGGGTAAAATGGCAGCTCTTCCGTAACCCTTCATGACTTTATTAGTTAACAACAACAACAACAAAAAGTCGTACGTAACTCCAGCACTGAAAAACACAAACTGCTGTTCTGTTGTGGAAAGCAGCAGACTGCGTGACTTCTCGCTTCGGGGGGGGACACACGACACGACACCCCCACCACACCAGCATGTCGAGCACCTGCAACCGCCCCGTACTCCTGTCCCGGGGAGACGGGCCGAGGCTGAGGTACCGGCTACCGGCCCCAACGCGGCGGGAAGCGCTCCCCGGTCACGGGCGGGCCAGCCCCGCGGCCCTGGCCAGTCCCAGGGGGCCGGCTGAAGGGAGTCGCCGTGACTCTAGCGCCGAGCAGGGCAAGAAGGGCCCGCCGTTTCCGCGCACGGCAGTCGGCCGGTGAAGTCGGGGCTTCCTGCTCCCTGCCGCGGCCGCCATGCAGTACCGGGCCCGCACGGTGCTGGAGGGGTGGCCACTCTGCGCATGCGCTAGAGGGCTCCGCTGAGGGGCGGGGACAGAGCCCGACGCCCGCCGGTGGACCGTACCACTGCGCGGCGTGGGGATGAGCGAGGAAAGAGCTTCCTCGAAAAATTCGCTTGTGAGGACTCCCCGCTGGCTCCTTCCTTGGCTGCGTGTGTGACCAAGCGACAGGGGCAGGGACAAGCAGGCTAGACCCCGCGCTCGCTCGCACGCGCCATCTCCGCCTCCTTCTCTCCCTCGCCTCCCCCGGCGGCGGCGGATTGGGCGCGCCCCGCTTGCTCCCCCCTCCCGCTGCCGATGGTTGGGCCCGCTCGTTGTGCCCGTGGCCCGGCGTCGCGAGTTCCCGCTCTCCCGCGTCTGCCTTCTCCCGCCCCCTCCCTCCCTCCCTCCGTGCCGGCTCGGCGCTCGCCTCGGCCTCCCGCTCCCTCCCCCCGGCCCCGGCTCGGCCCCAGCGCGGCGGCCCTATGGCGTACAGTCAGGGCGGCGGCAAGAAGAAAGTCTGCTACTATTATGACGGTGAGCGGGGCCGGCGCGGGAGCGCGTGTGTGAGAGTGGGGGGAGACCCTCTAACGGCTGCCTGAGGCGGCCTGCCCCCGTCCCCCGCCATTATGGGCGCCCCCTGCCCCGCGGAACGAGCCCTCCTCCCGGCTACATGGCGGCCCCGGCCGGGGGTCCCCGCCGCCTCCACCTGCGCCCCGCTCCCGCCATCGGCTCTGCGCACTCGCTCCCCGCCGCGGGGCTGAGCCCCGGGGGCCGCCGGGCGAGGGGGAAGGGGTGGGAGGGTTGGAGCCGGGCGAGGTGTGGGTCGGGCAGCTGCCTGGCCTGCCGCGGAGCGGCTGCCGGGCCGGGCGGTGAATGCTGTGTCTATTGTTCCCCCCCCACCCCCCCCTTCATACCCCCCCCCCCCCCCCCAAACCGAAGAAAAGTTGAGACACTCCCCTTCATCCGCTAAGCATAGAGGCGCTGGAGTCGCTGCCGTGTCTGGCTCCTCCCCCGCAAAAAAAGTCTAGGCCATGTGTAGCTTCGGCACCTGGTGATTCTTGGGCTGAGGCCTTCCCCTTCCTCCGGCTTTCATACAGAGCTCTGGGGTGCGGAGGGGGCAGGGGGCTCTGCCCCCCCCCGCCCCGAACGAACATGCCTCGGAGTGGAGGTTTGGCTTCCAGGAGCCTCTCTTCTGGCAAAACACGAACGTTGCATGCGTAGGTGTTTAATAATAGTGAAATTTGAGTTGCTTGCAGGCCTTCTGAGTTTGCACGCTTGTCTGATGAGGACACAGTGACTTGTGATCTGCATTGTCAGTCACGTCGAAAAAGTACATAAAGCTTGTGCTTAGTTTCAGATATTTGCGGCAACTTGTTTGTGGTGTCTCTGGCCACGGCAGCGAGAACTTTTAGTTTTCTTCTTGAGTTTGTATTTCTCTTTCCTTTTTTGTACTGGGAGGGTAAACTCGTTAGTCCGATTAGTTAAGAGATTTGATTTTTTTTTTTTTTTTTAAATGGCTTCCTATTGTAACAATCCTTTAAGTTGGCGTCTGAGACTGGTATTGGTTGTAGCCAGGAAGCTGAGGTTGAGGCTGTTTGGCCGTAGTGCTTTGGTGTTTTCACCATTTTGGAAATGAAGATGAATGACTAAACCCACTCAGATATCAAAGGTATCTGTTGCTGTAGCAAATCTGCCATTCTTTAGAAATGGCAGATCTTGTGGGGCCTGTCTTGGTTTTTTTACCACACTAAAGGAGGCAGAGTGATGGTTGCCGCCCCCTTCTCTTTGTTGCTAGCTCTGGTTCTTTGTTCAGCCTAAAGGGGAAAGGAGGCCCCTGTTAGGGATAATTTTGGTGAGGCTGGGATCTTACTTCTGCTAGGGAAGAGGAATCACTTTTCGCCTGTTTGAAAGGAAGACTGCAGTGATAGTTTAGAAGCTTTCTCTCTGCAAATGTTTGTGCGGTTTTGTTTTTTTAATCAATATGGGGTTTTGTTTTTTTTTTTTTTTTTTTTTTAATAAAGTCAGGTGGCTTTAGTTTACTAGATATTGGTATCTTCAGTTTTTCTGTGATCCTTGGATTTTGGTACCCGGTGCTAGTATCAGTCTCTATCAAGAGCGAAAAAGCTATACTAGTGAAGAGGGGGGAGAAACTGGAGAAGGAAGAAGTTTGGAGGTGGCAGGATAATGGCGACTTAAAAGCAGTTGTAGCTCATCTTGCTTGAATATGTAGACTAGGATAAATGCAATCAACAATAATGTAGAGACAAGAGTATCTGTTGTATAAGTGATTTTTAAAAAATGCTTTCTATGTGATAGAAATGAACAGCTTTGGAATATTTTTGATGTCTTTCTTAGTTTTACACTTCTCTTGGAAATAGAAGAGTTGTTAGAAGAAATTTTAGAGTTAATACCTGCACTAGATATGCAGGTTTCTAATGCTAATTTGTGGTTCATCTGGTAATTCTGAGTATTTTGTAACTGTGTGGTACCCACAAAGTCTTGAACCAAAGCGAGAGGAGGGTTTGAAGCCTTAAATAACCCCAAACTAAAAAAAATACAAAGATACCTCAAGCACACAACGGAGGTAGTGGTGTATCTCCAAGGATGTCATAACTGAAGTAAATAACCATTTTTTGTCATAATTGTCCCTCTACACATACTTTCACTCTGCTTCTTTAAAAGTATACACTAAAAAGTGTTGAAAAGTACTAGAAGAATATGTGCATGTCTTCTGAGATGCAATTAATTCCTACATGCTTTTTGTGAAACTCAATGCGATTATCATCTAAAGTTGCTTTTTAAGATTAGCCCGTCACTTACCAAGTTTTCTCAGAGTGTATTGCTGTTAACGTTTTCTGATAATTAACAGTTTTAATAGCCTTCACACTGTACCCAGAACCAATAAACTTTGGGTAGATGAAGCTTGATTTCCTTTTGAAGTTTGTAACAGACTGTCAGCCGCATCCAGTTTGCAGGATTTGCGTTGCTTGTGATTGTGCTTAGGTCAGGAATTTTATTTAAATTTGAGCCAGTATACTATGGGAAGAACTAAAAATATACAAATTAAAATACTTTAGCCATCTTATCTGAAATATTTTTAATAAATGCTTCTAGTCTTGATATACATATGGCCATAGCTTAGTGAAGTCTGTTCCTCACACTGCTTAGATCCATGCTAGATATGGAAGGATATTGTAGCTTTTATTGTACCATGTGTCTTCAGGTTGTTGCCACGGTCTTGCAGCATGTGGCTCAGGTAGTTCAGTGGCCTCTTCCAAAATAGATATGTGTTGTACAGTTGCCCATAGCAATGAGGACAGGACCCAGATGGTCTTTCCAACTCTGTGCTCCTGTACAGCAAAGCACAGTTCTAGAGAGTCGCGCAGCAACTAGCATGGTTACGGTTAATAAGTGTATTTATTCCAGGCCAGTGCACTAGCAGTATTGTTTAGATTGCTGCTTGTGTGTAATTTAATGTGGGTGTTCAAGAGGCTCTACCTTCATGAAAAATTGGAGATCTGCATCAGAATGTGGTTGGTTCCACCCATAAAGACGAGACTAAACCTGTTTTAGTAGGGCGGTATGCTACTATATTCAGACATTGTTGAAGTACATTAGCACTTCTAGTTTAAGTTCATCTTATCTGCAGATGTAAGCTTTAACTGAAGTGTTTCACAGAAATTCATCAATGCTTTGCGAAAGTGGCTTCCAAACACAGCGGTGGTGTCTGACCTCTGCTCAGGGCTCAAAAGTCAGAACTTTGCTAGTCTTCTGTTTTTTAAAAACCAGAACAAACCCCCCAACCCTTCAGATGCTAGTGCAGTAATTTTAGGCCTGTTTGAATAGCTGTTTGTTGGACTGATCAGACATTGATGATCTTTTTTATATTCATCTTTACATGAGGTCACCCATTAGTATTGCAGAAGTCAATCCAAATGTAACTACCGCTATTAAGATTTTTTTTTTTCATGTGGTTTCCATTGTAGCGGTTAGGTTTCTGCACTTAGTGCAGTTCTGAAATACCTCTTGATTTCATGGTAACTGTACTTAAAATAAGCAGAAATACGGTCAGTGTACATAACAACTTATCTGTATCGAAGTTACAGAGTAATGTAACTTAAAGTTACAAAGTATCGAAAAAGATAAGTAAATGTGGTATCTTGCCTCTTCAGGCCATTAAGACTGTTTTGTAATGGGTTAATTTAAAGGTGTTATTTTCTATATATCTTAGTAACTAGAGAAACTAACGTAGTTTTTTGGGGACATGCAGCTTTTGTTAGTCAGCTGTGTGTTTGTCAGATGTAATTGAAGTTACTTTAGGGCATGTAGCCTCTTGTATTTTTCTGTGTATTAGAATAGTTAACATCTGTAGACTTTGCTCAAGTCTCAGAGAAGTGAGTGTCTAAAACTTAGCTTCATCGAAGGAATCATGTGGGTTTATTTTTATTTGACAGCTCTCTTCAGAATTTAGGTGAGTAACTTGTATGAATTGAGAAGTAATATTTTCTTTTTAATATATTTGAACCCAGAACATAACAGAGTATGTAATAATTTACAGGTAGGTCTTCTGGTCTTGATACCACATTTTGCATCACGTGGTGAACAGTGCAGGACAGTAAACTCGAGCTAGCATTAAATTGGCACTCAGTTCATCTCTTTTTAGTGAAGGACTTAACTTTTCAGAGATTATGTTGTTACTTCTCAATGAGAACCATTTAGCTGATATTTTTACTGGTATAAACCAGTAAATTTCACTCTTTGAAGCCTTGCTGTGAAAGATTAATAGATTTGCCAACTTTCTGCATACACTACTTTGCATTTTTTCCCTCCACTTCCTCTTTCAGTTATGTTCTTTTCTTTTGCACTTTCCATGTGCACTCACACTGGTGAGTGATATAAAATATGCTTGTAACACTTCTGTATGATTTTTGCCTTTGTATTGACAAGTTTAGGATCAAGTACTCGTAAAATCTGCAATACTAGTCTTGTGCGCTTGGCCTCACTGTACCCATTTCTCATATATACACATACTCTAGTCAGAGCTAGTCTGGCACTATATGCAGAGTTTTTTAGCTACATCAGCGAGGAAGGTGTCCCATCCCTGCACATGCTAGCTCTTGGTACACCTTGCTTTTTTCCCCAAAGTACCCCAGTAAGGCTGTGATATATGAAGAAGAGATCTATAAGTTTCAGGATCAGTGGATGAAGTGTTTGTACCAGGAAGGGCACCTTCTCCTTCACTGGGTAAAGGAGGAGAGGCTTTTGACACCTTCGCCTTCACCAGAGTATAATGTCTCTAAGATGGGTCCCCTTTGTGATGTGATGTTGGCTGGAAATCAAGGTGCTAATGAAGAAAGAGGAACCTCTTCCGTACCTTTTCTTTCTCCACCCCTGCCAACGTACACATCACAACAGTCCCTTGAAACTTAATGGGCTTTTTGTCCATATGTTTGAATTTATCTTTTTATGAGGCTAATGCCAAAACCCTTTTTTGTTGGTGATGCTAAGACCTGAAAGATTTAAATGCTGTTGCCTGTTGCTGAAGTGTATTATATTGATATCTATTGTTAGTCATTACTGCTGACCTCTAATATAGAAGGATCAATATGCATCTGCCGAGTACTTACTCACAGAACTTCTATTTGATTAAATAAGCTCCCATTAAATTTACCAACTTGCTAATTCTTTTAAAAGTTCTCCTAAAAAGTAAAGTGAAAGTTAACAGGTATGCTGAATTTATTGATCGAATTTTTTTAAGTGTACACTGCAGTGTATAGTATGTAGAATATGCTTAATTTTGAATCTGTTTAATTGTTAATTGCAATATATCAAAGGATATGTTGCAAGTATATTTGGGAAGCTGCTTGGTTTTTTTCTTTTACATAAGGGAAAATAACAGATCTTGCATTTTACATAAGATAGAAAATCATTCTTAATTGTCTGCTTCCGTATCCATCAGCATTCTGAGTAAAATGTCAGTGATGAAGTAGTTAAAATTGAAATGACCCGTTTAAAAAAAAAAAAAAAGTATGAAATACATACACATTCTTTAAGCCACAACTGCATTTGGAATGAAGTTTCCTCAAAAGCATCACATTATTGAAAGTCACTATTGTCTTAAAAATTTCAAAATTTTAAGATCTTACTAGCTTGAAGCTTTGTAAATCTGGGATTTAACAGTAACTTCACAAAACAAAGTAGGGCTAGTAAATGGTTGATTTTCATCTTCAAGTCATTAGTTTCAAAGAGCTGTGATAGATCTTTCCTAAACACCAAATTTGTAAGGTACTGTTTTGTAAAATGCTTGGAAATGTTTTTGCTGGTGGGAAGGAGTGTGTTTATACTCTCTTAGTACCTTTTGCTCTTGACCTGCATGTGACCAAAACTGCAGGCTTGCAATAAGTATCTGCAAGAGTCCCGGTCTTAGTAACTGACAAGAAGTGCTAATCTTCTACTTAAATAGCTGAGTTAGGAGTAGGTCCAAATTCTTCAAAGTTCTGAACTTAATGCTAAAACTTGGTATTTCCATTGTTAGGGGATGACTAAGAGCTAGGTGCTGAGTGATTGTTTTTCTTGATAACTTCATCTTACATTACATTAGGCTGTATCTGTTTTGCTAAGTGTCCTTACTCTTCTTGTCACTTTGAAAGCTGGATTTTAGAATGCTTTGAGATTTATAATATTACTGTAATGCTTGCTTTTCTTGATAGTTGGTGATGCTACTGCAAGCTGACATTTTCCCTTCCTCCTGAGCTGGAGCTCATGTTGAAGAGGTGAACCTAAAGCTGTTTTGTAGCAGTGCTGCTTCTTACCTCTGACTAACAAAATTTGTAAAATAATATGACATTGTGAAAACAGTGTTTCTTTCCTTCCCAGTGGACAAGGCAAAGCATGTTGGAGGATGTGAAAGAAAAGTAAAAATTTCAAGAAGGTAAAGTTCCCTAATCCTACCAGGAAATTTAGTCAAAAAGAAAAGAGGCGCTATTGTGAAGAATTGTTATGGAATTCTCCAGCTGAAAGCCATTGACAACTGGACATACCCTTTAGGCTTGTCTACATTTCCAGAAACATATGGACTGCTAGTTCTGTTTAAAATGGTTCATGTGTCGGGAATGTCAGTGTGCAAAGTGGAGGCATGTATGGTCTAACAGTACCCGAGCTGGGGAGAAAACTTACTAGCCCATGATCGCAGCCATTCTTTTCTCGGAAATGAGTGTCAAATTTATCATCTTAATTGTGTGTCTAGTCGCTCTCCAATTTGACAAAGCTGGGCTAATCTGGATTACAAGGTTCTGTTAAACTACTGTGAATCCCTAGCAGCAGGTGTCTGGGGAATGTTTGTGCATGTAGTTGCAGCAATGGATCTGAAGCTAACTTCTGGAATGTAACTGTTAGGGTTAGTAGTTTAGGACAGGCTCAGGACAGTATCGTAAAATCAGCTCCTGCAAAATGGTAGGTTTTACTACAGCCTCTGTTGTGGTATAATGTGGCTATGCCATCAGTAGTTTCTACTCCCCTCTTAATTCCAGTTCTGTTTCCCATTGCTTTATTCTTCAGTTCTGGCCCACTCTTGGTTTGAAACCACGTCTTGTAGGCATCTTCGCTTCCCCACTACTGTCTGCTTGTCGTAAAGGTGTTACTTGGCCTCCTTTTTGCCCTCTGCTTCTGACCTGCAACCTTTTATGGGCAGCTTGTTTTCCTCATGGCCTTTTTGAAATAGACAGTAGTCCCTTTGTCGGGTTTGGTTGGTTGGGTTTTTTCTGGAATCATACCTGCTTGCTTATCTTCTGAGAATGATTCTTTTAAGTAGCAATGAAAAATTGTTTTGTAATATGAATAGCTATTAATTTGTGTAATATTGACAGGTGATATCGGAAACTATTACTATGGACAAGGGCATCCAATGAAACCTCATAGGATCCGAATGACCCACAACTTGCTGCTAAATTATGGCTTATACAGAAAAATGGAAATTTACGTGAGTATAAGCAATAAAATGTCCACTGAAGCATTTTAAGTTATTTTTAAAAGGCTTCAAGTATTCTCACAGAAATAAATGGAGAGAAGTGGAAATAAAAAATACTTAAATAGTGTATTCAGAGCTTTCTTACTTAGAAGTGAAGCAGTATTTTATGACTGGTGAGGATTGCAGATTGTTGTCCATGTCTGGAAGAAGTGAGGTAGTACCCCAGTAGAGAATTTTCACCACTATTTTTGAGTGGGAGGGTGGGGTATTAAGGGGACATTGGGGTAACTGTACAAAGAAATAATCAAGTTGTATACCAACAACAGAGTAGCCCTTGTTTTATGTAAAACAGTGCTACTCTCAGTGTGATTGTTCTCCCTTCAAAGTAGGTTAGATTTCTTTTGTCTGTTTTAGCAAATTGTTAGCTGATTTTGCAGAGCACTCTCACTAGTTCTATAACTTATTCTTGTTACCAGCGACCCCACAAAGCTACTGCTGAGGAAATGACCAAGTACCATAGTGATGAATACATCAAATTTCTCCGATCAATAAGGCCTGACAATATGTCTGAGTACAGCAAGCAAATGCAGAGATGTAAGTGTCAATATTAGGCTAAATCTGTGTTACATGCTTTGATGGTTACCATTGTTTAATGCTAAATATTCACCAATACAGAGGTGTGAACATGACTTAATGGTGTGAGTGGGTTAGAGGAATACTGTAACAAGAGTAACGTGCCTGTCTTTAGCTATGCTAATTTTGGGATTTTTCTATTAAAAGCAGCCATTTTGGCAAAAATGTTCTTTAAGCTTATTGGAAGGATTTTTGCCTCCCCTTTCACAGGGTGTACTCTAGATGTGAAATAACACTTTCTGTAGGGTTACTGCACAGATTAAACTTTAGTTGTGAGCTGTTTGCCAAAGTGTTTTAAAATCTGTTCTAATGCAAAATCTTTCTGAAAAAGAATGGCTTTTGGAAGAGTAGAGAAGTAAAAATCAGTGTGTGAAAACATGTTTAAGTCAAGAAAAAGTTACCCATTCCTGTTGGAGGGAGATAGCAAAAATTGTACATTATTCACTGTTCACTCTTTCTGTTAATTTACTACTTTAATTATAGGAATAGACTCAAAGTACTGTTAGGAACGCAGTTTGACAGCTATTATATCAACTTAAAAGGCAGTACTGTAGCCTCTTTATGATGCCTTATTCTCAGCAAATTATTTTTCCAAGTAATTGTGCGTTTCTTAACATGACCTACGTTAATCAGCACTTCTTCAAAAAAATCTAAAAAATATCTAACTTCTTGTTAATGAGGAGACAAAGCTTCCTGTGGAAACGAAAAAGAAAAGAAAAAAAGAAAAGATAGTTTGGAGTCGTCTTCAATTATAAAGACTTTACATTGTTTTCAGTGTTTAAAATATAGCCTGACAAAAATGAGGTGGGGGAGGGGGGTAGTTAAAATGCTGAATGAACTATGCATTGCATCTGTAAGTGTTATCATTGTGTATAGCAATGTCGTTGGAATGGTGTTTTTGAAAAGTAATACATTTCTTACACAGTTAATGTTGGAGAAGATTGTCCTGTATTTGATGGCCTGTTTGAGTTTTGTCAGCTGTCAACTGGAGGCTCTGTTGGTAAGTATAGGTTGTTTGCCAGCTATTGTGTAGCTTTATTACATCTATATCAGCAACTTTAAACTTTGATAGTATATTTAAAACTGAAGCAAATATAAGGGTTTTTTTAAGAAAGAAATAATAATCGTATATAAGTTACTTTATATATCTCATATTTGACAGTCTATCTCAGTATTGGTAAGAGATCAGATCTAGGAGGAGCTTATTTAAAAAATAAGGTACTATTTCATGTAACAGATGTAAAGGCCTTCAGAAGTTTCTGACTACATGTCTTTTCATTTTTGTGTATGTCTTTTTACAGCTGGGGCGGTAAAATTGAACAGACAACAAACAGACATGGCTGTTAATTGGGCTGGAGGACTTCACCATGCCAAGAAATCGGAGGCATCTGGTTTCTGTTATGTCAATGATATCGTGCTTGCCATCCTTGAGTTACTGAAGTAAGTTTATGATGGGAACAAGATAAAATTATAGAAAATGTCAAATTCAAGTATTTAAATATTTGAACATAGGGATTGTAATTATTATTTCAGTGAGCTTTCATAGCCCGTGTTGAACTCATACAGTTTCATTTAAGAAAACTCCAAGCTCTGCCCAGTTTGGCTTCCGCAATAAGTTTAAACTAAAATACAGGCAAGCTGAAAAGATAACTAATAGGAGATAGGTTTAAAACAGATATTTAGAAGTACTTTACACAAAGGATAGTGAACTTCTGGAACTTGCTGCTACAGGAGGCTGAAGGAAGCAGATAGCAACGACAGATGCAAAAAAAAAGTCACAATCATGGACGAGAGGTCTGTAAATGGATGTTAAAAGATCCAAGCAACGATGCACCCCGTAAAACACCATATGTTGTAATTCTAGATGGTGGGGAAGTACTAGGGTAGCAGAAAATGGACAGACTTACATTCTCTCTGTAAATGTTAATCTCCTGTTGCTACTCATGGGGACAGAATAGTGGGCTAGATGGATCACTGCCCTGACCCCTTAGGGCAGTCGTCATGCTCACAATCATACGCCCATTTGGGTTCTCAGTATGCCTGCTTGTTTCCTATCACTTGAGTCTTCCCTGAATATTCCTGTTTGGTTTAATAACGACTCACAGAATCACAGAACCAAAGAGGAATATTCAGGGAAGATCATGCACAGAGCTTCCTTGGATTGTTACATGAATTAATGTGGCTGTTATGAAGAAATAATGAAATAACAGCTGTGCTGCTATGACTGCAAACTAAAAAAATGAGGAGTAATGAAAAAGTGATCATATAATTAACTTCAAGCAGTAATGCTTCACTAAAATTTCAAATCCTGTGTGTTACTTATACTGCTTCAGGGGACTGTATCCCTTCTCATAACACATAAACCTCATTTTTTACAAAAAATATTCTAGGTATTTGACTATTGTGAATGGAGCAGCTGAGTCTGCTGGTGAGGGATGGGGGAAGCAGCTGTAATCTGGAATTGTTTTTTAAAGATGGAGAAAGTTTCTAAAGACACTAACAAATAGTTAGTATTAACGTATTAAGACATTTATTTTAATGTACAGCATGTATTCAGGATCTGTCTCTGCAGTCTAAGAAAAGCGATACGATTTTCTGTGGTCCAGTCTTGAATTTTTTAGCTTAACGTGCATGTGAAGGCAGGAAACTTTCAAATAGTTATGGGTTATGTAACCATAGGAAACTGTCCCGTTCAGTGTCTTGTTAAGTGAAAAATCTTAGCCCACCTGAAATTATGGCTGCTCAGACTCACATTCTGTAGCACTATGCAAAGCATGATGAAAATGTGTCTTCTGATGTATGCGTCTTCTGCTGTTGATAGACTTTGTTCTTTACTGAACAACATAGGATTTAAGGGGTACTTACTGTTGTTTCCAGTGCTCTGAGGCTTCAAACCACTGGTTTCTTTATCCATCTCAGATAAGCTGATCTGAAACCTGCAGTATTTAAGGAAATAATAAGCAGTAGTGTAACAATTTCATGCTAATAGTAAGTGTGATACACTTGGAAATAAGAATGTGCCTATCTTTACAAGTTGCAGAGGTGAAGAAGAAAAATTGATGAAAAATAAGTATTTAAATTTATTTTTTGCGAGCTTATGGAACATGGGTTATTCCTGCTCCTGGCACTAGGCTGTTTGAACAGTGCACTAATAGATGTTTTAGTGCAGACTGTGTTGGTAATTATTGAGAAGGTAGAAAGAAATGCCCTGTGAAAGGGACGAATTCAGCAGATGTGAATGACAGAAAGTGGTGTGAACAGAAACACAAGGTAGAGCTTCTATGGAGTGAGACAATTTGGGGTACATACTAAATACATTACATACTGGAAGTACTTATTTTGCTGACGATAAGTTTATTTTCATTATTATCTAAACTGTACTGAGAATTCTAAGAGCATACGGTCACTTCAACCAAAATCATCAGAATGATCATAATCTTGGATTTTTGTGTTTGGGTTTTTTTATTAGGTTTTTCCTTGTTAGGTATCAGTATATTATGAACATAATAGATAATGATGATTTCTCATACATTATTTTCTTTCTAGGTATCACCAAAGAGTGTTGTATATTGATATTGATATCCATCATGGTGATGGTGTTGAAGAAGCATTTTATACCACAGATCGTGTCATGACAGTATCATTCCATAAGTATGGTGAATATTTTCCAGGCACAGGGGACCTTCGGGTAAGGTTGAATATGAAATTTCTTTAGGCGATAAATTCCCTCTTACTCTCTTCCTTGTAGATACTGTTTTAGTACTAGGTTACAATAACTATATCCAATAATAATATATAACAGTAAGTTTTCAGAAAATATGTTAGTCTAGAGTGATAGATTTGTTGAAGAACCTTAGGAAAAAAAATACAGGATAGTGGGGAAGTAAATTATTCACTTTACATGAAATCAACACCTTCACTTCTGAATAAATTGTCTGAAGTTTTAGTTCAAATATATAATTAGTTTAGTTCAGTCAGATTTTGGAAATGTCTTTAGGAAGACTGGTATTTTTATAACGATTATCTGTAGGTTTCAATTCTGCACATACAGTGAAAAGTAGCTGTTTGGAGATCACATGGCTTCAAAACTTATTTCAAATCTTAGAATAACTTCATACCAGAGCTTTAATAGTCAAAAGCTTCAGTTGCAACTTGAATTTACTGTATTCTCTTTGCCTAGTAATACAGTTGGCTCAGGTTTGGAATATTTCTTATAAAGTGTGTTTTGAGTTCTCGCGATGCTCGCTGCTGAAGAACTTGAGCATGCCCCACAGACAATTGTGTACTAAGCCTTATAGCTAGCTTGAGGGAGGGAGCGTTGGCCTGTGAAGAATTATCATTTAAGCTGTTGTAGAATCTCTGGCAAAGCTGAAAATGGAAACCACTTTTCCTGGCCCATCATATTAATGTTTAGTAAGTTAATCATTCCTCGTGTTAGACTCTGGTCCATTAGAACAGGAAATTGTTCCACTTCACAACTTGAAAGAGTGTTTCAAGTAGTAGGATGAAGATATTCCTAGCTTCAAATTCTTACGTTAAACCTCTTTTTATCAGAGGCGCTCCCAGGATAAGTCACTACTCCGGTATTAGCAACTTGGTGCATTAGTTTCTACATACAGTTAGTAATTTTTTTAAAAAATTGTAAACACTTCTAAAAAGTTGACCCTACAAAATTGCTGCATTGGGAAAGTTCACTGTTTCCCTGCTATCTTTAAACTGATTCAAGAGATGTAGATATTTGCATTTCTGCTAATATTCCTGAAATGTGTGCTCCCTATGTGTGTGCTGATGATACCCAGAGGACACAGGAGTAAATGAAAGTTGAGCTGTAAATCAGTGGGGTGCTAAGCATTCATTTCAGCGTAGTTGTTGGAGCTGAATGTTATTACGGTTGTTAGATTCTGCTAAACTGTGTTCTAAATTGATTTAGGTAGAAATCAGATTAGGCATTGTTTTTATCCATGTGGTTTAACTTGACCGGCCACAAGGTGGTAGTGGTGCTTCAAATAAAAAGCAGCTCAAACCAGGATGTTTATCATGACAAGCTGTTGTTGCTGAATTTGGCTACATTTTTTTTTCTTTTGGAGGGTTAGATATCTTGGCTTTTAGAAACATCACTTCCCGTTGACAGAGAAGTTTATGGACTCTTCACCTCGCCACACCCAGGACAAAGAATTTAAAGATAACACAGTTGAAATAAATAGAAGAATATTGTATGTTATTGGGATTTTTTTTTTAGCGCAGTGTCAGTGACAAACAGTACCTCAGGCATGGTAACTTTTATTCTGTGCTGCTAGCTAGTATTTTGAAATGAGCATTGTCTGCATACAGACTTCAGCAGGCTTTATTGCAATTATTACATCCCCATAGGAAAAAAAAATATTAGCTTTTTCCTATCTTCAGAGCTTGCAAAACTAATTGAACTAAAGGGAGAACCAATTCTCTGAAAAGCCAGTGTTCCTTCTGGCAGCCAGTGTTGTGCTGCTTGCTTCTGCTCAACTCGGTCTGCCGTTGCTAGTTATTTACATCAACAACCAAATCTTATCCTTGTTTTTGTCAGTGGGCTCCATTCAAGCTTGTTTCTGTAATCCTTTAGTTAGTTGGTCTAGTTTGCTGATCAGGCTACACTTATTTGATGCAGGAACAAATCGCACATCAGCTGGTGATTTTGTGATTGCAGCTCCATCAATGTAGCTGAATCTCGCAGAGGTTGTCTAGTTCAGCTGCATTCATCCATTTTCTACTGAAGATATTGTGCAGTCTGAACTTCCAGTGTCCTTAGTAAGTTATTTGACTTTCTACATATCTTAGGTGATAGCACAAATCTTATATATGTAGATAGGTCAGCTGAGACTGTAGTGCTACGTAGAGGTCCAGGTTCTGTGAGGAAATTTGATCCATTGATGAATGGGCAACTACCAGAATGCTATGTTGTTTCTTTAGTTACAAAAACCATCCGTTGAGTAGCTCAGGCTGGAAACCAATTACCCTGTTTAAGTGGGAAATTGTGTGAGTGTATGGCTTTGCTATATTTTAGGATGAGATCAATTTAATGATTTTTAAAATCTGGAAAGCAAGGCACTATCATCTTGGAGAAGTCAGCATCTGAAAGCCTAGGTGATTCACTCTGGGAGATTCTGGATAACTGTCGTGCTCCAGATCAGCCAGAGTTGAGTTCAGCAGGGATCTTCAGCATCACTAATCTTGCAATACTACGAAACGTTAATAATGTGCTGGAAGCTAAAAAAAAAAAGGTCAACTGTTAACATTGAGCCTATGCTGCATTAGGTCATCCATCCCCATCCCCATGTCTGTCTGTTCCTCTCCCCCTCCAATAAAAGATAGTTACTGGAAGTGACACATTACTGTTGCATTCACTTCTAAGGAGGCTTTGTTCAGGAAGAGGAAAAAGTTTCAATAGCTAGTGTTGAGAAGTTTAGTATTTGTATCACTGGGCCATGCTACTGGTGACTTGTAGTTTTTCAAGGATGTTGGAACTGAAGTGTGCTCTTTTTGCAGAGCTGCTGTTTGAAAATAGTTTACAGCCAAACTGAACAGGTTAAATGTTACTGTCTTCCCCACTGCACCTTCATTAGTGGCAGATTCAGGGTTTATTCACTCAATATTTTTGCAAAGAGTTTTTTCTTTTAATACATATGTTGTCTAGGAAAGCTGTTAAGATAGACTACTACGGTTCCTGCCTTGTCACCTGATGGAACTGAGAATAATCTGCAAGTTAATTTTTTTGTTTAAAAAGTCTCAATTTCTTCAAGGGCATCTATAAGTGGCCTCTGTTTGATTTTCATCTCTCTCTTTTGCTGCAGCTAGTTCTTTGTCCTATGTTTGGAGCAAACAATATGGTTTTAAAAACCTTCTCAAGTGCAAGTCTTCTATACAGCACCGAAAACATGCATACGACCTTGCTCTTCTCAGTTTTCTTGCTTATTTTTGCTTAACTATTTTTACCGTGCTAAACTGATCAGTTATGTTTTGTCTTTTCATCTTAAATCTTTGAATTAAAAAATCAAGTGTACTTACTTCAAATTTAGTCTTGGTGTACAACTTCTACACTCCGAAATGATTTTATGGGAGAATGGGAATCAAATAAGGTATTTCGCCTCTTCCCTTGGAGACATGAATAATGGTATGGAATAGCTCAGCAGACTTGCATAGACTTTTTTCCATGATACCATCATGTGCTTCTATGTTTGTAATAAAGCATTTGTCATCTTTGCTTATAGGACATTGGTGCTGGAAAAGGCAAATACTACGCTGTCAACTTTCCAATGAGGGATGGTATAGATGATGAATCATATGGACAGATATTCAAACCAGTGAGTACTTTTTTTTTTAAGCTCTCTGAAAAGATACTAATTTCATTTTGTGGATTTATTTTCATCATGTGAATTAACGACTTGCTGTTTCATATTGATTATAGATTATATCCAAAGTAATGGAGATGTACCAGCCCAGTGCTGTGGTACTACAGTGTGGAGCAGATTCACTGTCTGGTGACAGGCTGGGATGCTTTAATCTTACTGTTAAAGGTAAGCAGAAAAGTGTTTGTTTATTGCCTGTAACTTTTTATTTAATAGAAACCTCTACCCTTCATACTGTTTTTCAAGACACTTGCATGATGAGGACTGGAGTCACAAAGATTTTGTTCATTACTATGATTAATCACCTCTTTCTTTGCTATACAGGGATGGCCAAAAGAAACCCAGAAGTTGCCTCTTTCTTTCTGTCCATCTAAAAAAGTTAAGAAGCTTGGTTTTCCATGTTCTTCCTAGCCACTCAAGTGATTCCCTTTCTTCTATGCACAGGCTTTCTGTAGCTTTAAAGCAACGCTGTGGAATGACAGGACGACAATAGTCGTCTTACTGCAACACTTACTATGATGGGCAAATAACAAAACTAGTGGTTCACATAGTAGGACTACAGATACTAAACATCAAACACTTTGGGCGTAAAATAGGTATTACTGAAATGAGAATACTCGCTGCATTGTTAAATTTATAGTGGTGTTTGTTATACTGAGCCTTATGTTAACATTCCTTTTTATTAACTTTTATAGAATTAATTTATTTTAGTATTACTTACGTTTCTACCCAAAAGCGTGATTCTCAAAATTGGGATGAGATGTTAATTTAGCAAACAACATAAATATTACTACTATTATTATTATTTTTAAATTTTTACTATTATTTATTTTTATTAATTTTTATTTAAGTGATAAAATGTTAAATGAACTTTTGCAAAGCCTCGAATCCAGCCTGTTTGAATCATTCACTTTCTGGGTTTTCTTGGTTTTGTGTTTTCTTAATGAGGCAATTAGAGTTTTGTAGGCAACAAAATGCAGTATAGTATCTGTCGGGTCTGCAGTGTTTCAGGGTTCTTTTCTTGATTTGCACCAGGTGGCAAAGCTACTTCAGTTGCCCATACAGCTCAGATTTTTTCCATCTTACATATCTTGGAAACCAAGAGAGCTGCTGCCTCCTACAGATGCCTTTCAGTATGCTGTATCTCCCTGGAGTGTGTACTGTCTTGGCACCAGTTCACTCTGTAAGCAAGACTTAGCAACCTCTAATACAGGTTCAAATTTAGAAGTAGAAAGGACCGAGTACTGATTTGCTGTTTTCCCTTCTTTCCCCATTACATTTAACTGAGAAATTGTCCCTAGATTTGTCACTGTGTATTGACATCAGTTATGAAAAGACAAAACACTAAACATTCTAAGAGCATTTCAGAACAGCAGCGATAGACCGTCATGCAAAGTCTCTGAAGACTGGGGTGGATAATGTTCGATGGATTTTGTACGTTTCTTACCTGTAGATCTTGACTTCTTGTGAGGTTGTGCTTAGCTCTAGGGGAAGACAGTTCTGTTTTACTTGAATCAGTTCAGTTCTTACTTGATAAGTGCAACTGCATATGTCTGATTAAATAGTTCATTATATATATTTTTCTGTTTAATAGACATTTTGCATATATTGTCAACTCTTTTTGTGTTTGACAGGTCATGCTAAATGTGTGGAAGTTGTAAAGACTTTCAACTTGCCATTGCTGATGTTAGGAGGAGGAGGATATACGATTCGTAATGTTGCTCGATGCTGGACGTATGAAACTGCTGTTGCCTTAGATTGTGAAATTCCTAATGGTAAATATTAATACCCAAATTAATATTTTATTAAGAAATAATCATGGGAGGGTTTAAGTGAACAGATAGAAAATATTTCTATAGCTACCTGTAATGCATCAGTTTAGAATAAACAGTGTAGAAAGTTATTGTTAGGATTTAGCCAGTAAATTTTCAGTAGCTTATGCACTAAAACTTAAGCATTTGGGGCTTTTTTTATGCCTTAGCAAAAGCTTTAAATGATTGGATCGTTTTTGGAAAATGCAAAACAGGTAAAACTTACAGAACCTTACTTGTAACTAATATGAACGTCATCAGTATGATAGAATATATACTGCATTTTGATTGTAACAGTGTAGACCTGCGTAAGTTGGGCACCATGGGCATAGTATTCATAAGAAATTAATGCGTATGCAAGTGTCCACTTTACATAGTGAAAAATAACTGTTTCTTCATTGTGTCTATGACTTAAAAGTAACCGTGAAAGTATATTGACTTCCACTCTTCCATTTGACTCAATTTTGGCTATACAAGCTATCTTAAAATTTAAAATAAAAAAAGCAATAGTAGTCTTCTTTTGAATAGTTGAATAGTGAAGTAATTTCTCTGAGGAAGATCCCCAAAGATCCTGCACTCCCTTTACTTCTGGCCAAATATGCCTCTGGACATGTTTTTGGAATGCCTTTTTATAAAATTGATATTTGGACTGGTTTGTTGCACATCAGTCACTGGCAGTTTTCATGTTGGACTGCAACTTTTGCTGATAACGTTTTGCTATTCATGTATCTTGCTGGATTCATAGTGTTTCCGTCTGGCTTCAGTGGAATGCTGCTGTCAGTGAGAAAAGAATATTTGGACAGTACTTTGCAAGATGTGTATTTTCCATCTTGCATGTCAATATATATTCTTTGTCAGCCAAAGCTTTTGAAGAGACGGTAGTATTTCCTTATCTTGGACTTTTTTTCCATTACCATGTCCCATGCAATGGATATATATGCAGTTTTTTGGATTTTTTTTTAATGTTTGTCTCAACTTTGCGGGTCCCTGTCATCTTTAATCTGTTCTGAGAAATAACAGGGCATTTCTAAGTGTTGCAATAGCAACTTAATCTTCCTGTCTCTTTTCTATCCACCTAACAAGATCGTTTATCCTGTAATAATAAAAAACGAAGAAACAAGACAAAGGGTTCCATTAGAAGTGGATTTCAGTGTCTTGTTTCTTAAGGGTTCTATGCTTTTTAGATTTCTGTTCCTTTGTCTGGGAAGATGCAGTCGTATTCAACATAAAATGGAAGGGGAAGGGGGGAACAGACAGACATGGGTGTCACTGATTCACTGTGCAGCACTCACCATGGATCTTGAACTAGCTGTGGTCTTCCACCTAGTAATACGTATTACATGTTTTACTGAAGGAATATTTTGAATGGCTCACTTAAACCTTTCAAACTGGACTAACTTTGAAAACAGCTATAAGAAATCATCAGTTGTTCTTCTCTTTTCTGCAGAAGTAGCATTTTTAATTATTTTATCAAATTTGTTCCTTACGTTGTTCCAGTGTTTGTTCTAACATGATTACGGTAGAACTTGCTCTTTGTATTTTGCCAACAAATTTAAGTTCATCTATTGAATAATCTAGAGGAAAAACACTGAACAGTTCGGGCAGTACTTAAGTATTGCTTACCTGAATGCTTCAGGTTTGATAGTTCTCTAACTAAAATCCTGTCAAAACTACTGTTGTATTTAAAATGTTTAAAATCTTTTTGGGGTCACAAAGTTGCCTTTTGTGTTTTGGTTTATAGAGTTGCCATACAATGACTACTTTGAGTATTTCGGACCAGACTTCAAGCTTCATATTAGTCCTTCGAATATGACTAATCAGAATACACCAGAATATATGGAGAAGATTAAGTAAGTAGTGATTACCTTACCTTATCTATCAAGTAGGTCATGTGGATCACACTTCTCCAGAGGTTTAATTGTTAGGCAGTTTTGAAAACTGTATGCCTTTCTCTGTTACATACTAAAAATAAGTACTGAAAAAATTTTACATATTTTTCATTTCTGTGAGAAGAGGGACTTTTTAGAAGTCCGTTCCTACAACAGTATGTATGCTTATGAAGTCCTGTGACTATAAATATGAAAATTTAAGACACAGCTTGGATTTTTACTTTTTCCAGCAACTAAAGAGATGACTGTTTTACTTGGCTTCCCATTCTAATTTTGTAGAAAGTTTATCCCGCCAGGAAAGAAGCTGGTATGCTGTGATGATTAGGATTTCTAATTCTCAGCTCCGTGTCTAAACATGAACCGAGATTGTCATTCTTTGTAGCTGTCAGCTGTAAAAATAAAAAGTCACGTGTGAGCTCGGACATCCAAAACTGTGGAAAGATAGTGATACGTGTGCAGGCAATTGAGTGACTGTGGTTTAACAAATCCACAAGGTTTGAGAAGTGCTCGTTGCCAAGCTATAGCGGGTATGTGTTTTTAGCCTGGGACGCTTTTGATACTTAGTTTATTCCTCCTCACATCCTGAAGTTTTGATTGTAAACAAATGTTTTACTTCAGGGATGGAGTAATGCATACATACAATCAATTCTGTACTCAACTGATAAGAGATAATTGGTTAGCCTGAAGTACTCTTTGCTTACCGTGCCTTGTCTCTGCTCTGGGTTTAAACGCCCACCCCTGCCCCGAGTTTAACAGGCTGTTAACGATGCACAGAAATTCTTCTGGTTGCTAAAAATAGCTGAATAAAGACGTGAAACTAGCTGTGTAAGTTTGCCAGTACTGCTATAACCTGTAAAACTGTCAAATTGCAAAATTCACCAAAGCAGTTAAAATACTAATTTTTGAAGTGGTTGGTATATAGACTGTGATTGGTGTTCATAACACAAATATATAAATCACGATCAAATAAAAGGGTTTTGTTTTTTAATAATGTACAAGAGGGAAAAAAACCCCACCTATTTTTCATTGATGTAATTCTACAAAATTCCTCTGTAGTAACACAGTGCTCAGCTGGTGATCTGCCAGGCAGCTTGCTGTATGTTGTGTATTGTTGAGCTTTCATGGTGTGTGTAGGCTGCAAAACTTGCTTGCTCTTTAACGCATCCCAGGGCACGGATTGTGTGTTTTCTATTGACAGAGATACAATCTCACGTCCTCATACTAGCACCCACAAGAAGAGCAGTGACTGATCATTTCAGAGAATCCTCCTTCAGTTAGTTGTATGCTTTCCCAGAGACCTAGCTTTAGGGGACCCCTTCGATTGGGAAAACTGCTTTGCCAGGTCATGTGATTTGAACAGAGGCAAAGACTGCAAGGATTCCAAAAAAGCACCAGTTGCCCTTTAGCTCTTCAAATTGTACAGAAGGATACTAAGATAATTGTTACAAATGCTGATATTTGACGCTTGCCAAACCTTCCTCTCTACTTGGACTTCTTTGAATGATAGTTTTGAGTCCCAAGAGAGGCCCAGTGTCCTTCCTGTTCCTGCACGTGGTGCTTTCAAGTGTGGGGTCCATCGCATCAGGTTGCTTAGACAGGAGAGAACTTCTCTGTTCTCCCTGAAACAGCTAATAAGGAATCTTACCCAGATGGATCGATTTTGACCCTGAGGTCATTGCTGCATGCAGTTGGGAAGTCTTCATGCTTTAAGTGGCTGACTTTCTAAGAAAAGAGGATAGTTTATTATCCAACTTGATGCTCTAGCCTATTATAAACAGAGTAATACTGTCACTCGGTTCAGCCCAAGTGGGCAGTACTTGTGCTGACTCTGAAGAACTGAAGATTGAAGTTCATTGAAATAAGTGTTTAAAAGTTCAAAGAAAATTATGTTCAAGTACACTGTGGATACTAATGATCTGTTAGGGATGGAAAGCTTTCTGAACTTGGCATGCCCTTTTTTTTTTTTAATGAAACAATGACTCTAAAGCAAAGCAGGTTAACTTTGAATGCAGAGTTTTCAGGATTTAATACAAAATCCAAGGAAATGCTACTTCCGTGTAGTAATAACTTCACTTGTCTGTGACTTGCAGGCAACGCTTATTTGAAAACTTGCGCATGTTACCTCATGCGCCTGGTGTACAGATGCAGGCCATTCCTGAAGATGCTGTTCATGAAGACAGTGGAGATGAGGATGGAGAAGATCCAGACAAACGCATTTCTAGTAAGAAATATCTTTTCATGATAGAGCATGTCCAAGTAGAGTCTCTTTAGATATAACTGTTCAGAACCTTAGTCCTAGTAGTGCAGCATTGGAAGACTGGCAGGTTTGTTTCCTGAGTAAAAAATTTTGCCACTGGTCTGCCAGTTTTGCTGTTCTTAAGGTGGCATCTGTGCACAAATCTGAACCTGTTAAAGGGGTCTAAAGAAGTGCTAAAAGAACGTGGGTGTTTGCATCTTACGAAACAGTCTGGCTAGTTCAAATCTAAAATAGATACTCCAGAAGTCTCAGATGAATTTTAACTAAAGGAATACAGGACTTCGCTTCTGTCTTTTGCTATTCACAACAAAAAGTAATGTTCCCCCTTGATGTAAAGTGAGATACTGTGTTTTCAGAAAAAAAAATCTTTTATTTACTTGTTTTGGTGTTGAGAGAGAGGTTTTCCATACTTGCAACACTACCCTTCACTTTACCATTAGCCTTTGTATGGACAATGAGTTGTTTTTCAGCTATAGCTAAGAGTTTCCTGCTACACTTAACCTTTTTTGATGGTGATTGGAATAATTCTATAACCTCTTATTGGTGCACTGTCCATTTTCTGAACTGTTGAAATGATAATGTTTTCTCCTGTGATTTAGTTTTCAGTATTTGAAATTCATTTGATACATGTTAAAATACTCCCACCCTCTCCCTGTGTCTCTGTAAAGCTATTTTCGGAAGTCATTGCGAGAGTCCCAGAGTATCTTGCAAGATAGTATTTTTATCCATAATTTAGTTCATCAGCATTAAATGATTACAGTATATTATTACTCATTCTTAATTTGATAGTTCTTTCTCATTAGGCCTATTGTAGCTGCACTTTATGCTCAATTAATTTCATAACTCTGAATCCTAGTTAGAGCATCTGATAAGCGCATAGCCTGTGATGAAGAATTTTCAGATTCTGAAGATGAAGGGGAAGGTGGACGACGAAATGTTGCAGATCATAAGAAAGGAGCAAAGAAAGCCAGGATAGAGGAAGACAAAAAAGAGACGGAGGACAAAAAAGCAGGTAGAACTCTGGTGTGATTTCATCCTACATTTTAGAACTGCAAATGTCGGTTCTGCCAGGAGAAAGATGCGTTTTCTGTTAGAAGTTAATTAGCTGTTGAGATGATGATTTATTTTTTCCATCATATTTAAAGCATCTATTTTAAATTAATCAGTTTCAAGATACAGCTATTCACACTATAATAGTGTTTTCAGCCAAGGGTTATTGTTGCTCTCCCACAAGCTTGAAATCTTAGAGCCAAGGATTTCTATAGCTTAATGAAAATAGGCATAAAAAAGGTTTGTTCTTTAAATACGTTAGACAAAGCGTTTGTTCCTGTTTGCTTTTGTGGGGTGAGCCAACTAGTTTTCTCTGAAACAGAAGCTGGAAAGGGTTCTGGGGATAGTGTAATTCCAAGGACTCTTGACTTTTCCAAGAACAGGCTACATCTTAGGGCTACCAGACTACCACAAGGAGCTCAGGGGAAATCCAGGTCACATTACTCTATACCATCATTACGGCCAGTCAAGAGAGACTTGCCCTGAGGTATTTTGAATCACTTGGCATTGTGCCCGGATCACTCCTTTGGATGGATGCATTAACACTGTATGTTAATATGTAACCAGTGACTTCTTTTAAAAGCAAGTTCCTCCTGGCTAGGAGTGTATACAAAAAAAATATAACTTGGTCATGCTTTTTTTCTTCTGAAGTATTTTAAGGTTTTCTTGCATCTTTTGGTATATTTAAAATTCTGTTATTTTTCAGATGTTAAGGAGGAGGATAAATCCAAGGACAGCAGTGGTGAAAAGACAGACGCCAAAGGGTAAACACTAATTAATAATGAATGTCACCTTTTTGAAGACTGTTTATTAAATCAATACTTTATAATATTTTAAATTCTGTAGAGATCACTTTCAGTTCCTGATAGTAGTAAATATTTTAAACTCATGACAGTAGTAATTCAAAATTGCATTTCTAAAATAGTTAATTGAAAAAATGAAACAACTTAACAGTTTATTTTTGCCTTTGTACAGAGCAAAATCAGAACAGCTCAGCAATCCTTGAACAAAAGATAGCCTCTCATCAGTTGCAGAATATAATACTAGAGTTGGAGAATACCTAAAAGAAGAAAAGTTTTCGTATTGAGAGACTCTGCTGATTTCATTTTGTACTATTTGGCATGGACCGTATTTATTTTCAAACGGCTTTGTTCTGGTTTTTGGCAAGTTGTATTGTGAGTTTTCTAATTATGAGGCAGAAATTCCTTTCTTCACCATGCTTTATGTAATAGTATTTAAAAATGGATGTGAGTTATTATGTTAAATGTCTAAACTGATCTATTAAAGTAATTTGCATTTCCTGAGCTGATTTTACCTTTTTTGTAATTTTATCTTTATTAAAAAAAAAAAAAAAATTGTACTTAGTTGTCTTTTGTCCATCATTGAACTACAAAGAGGAAAAACTGCATATAAATTAGGCAGACTTGCACTTACGTGTGAGTAGCTAGTGGATTTAAATGGACAGCTGGCGAACACACAAGTTGAACTGTGTTGCTTTCATCGACTCCACACATTTCAGTGGCTTCTGCACGGGGCACAAACAAACGTGCGGGAATACAAGTACGTGAGATTTGAACAGGCTGAATAAATGGGTGAAGAGGAGTCAGAATAAGGTGGGTTGTATGAACTTGCATTTTAATGTAAAGGTTTAAAGCTCTGCAGTCGCATGCCTTGTACCGTCCAAGAATGTTGCCCACCATCAGAATCTACACAGAAGACAGATTCATTTGCTGTTCATGAAATTTGTATATGCTCATCTTTCAAAGCTTGCAAGATAGGAAGTGAAAGTTTGGATTTAACTTATAACCCATTCCAATTTTTTACAACTAGGAGCAACACAAAACTTTGTCCCCCTTAGAAAGAAAGGGTTTTATTGCCTACCGCCTTTGATTCATTAGTTAGTCTGGTGCCTGAATTGAAACAGAGACCCGAGTGCACACATTCCTTTTTTTTTTTTCTTTCTCTGTCTACAACAGTTGTCTTACAGGTTGCCATTTAATGAAAAGCACAAGCTTTGGTATCAAGATTTCAGAGCAGTGAGCACAGAAGTTTGCAGAACTGCATTGCTACCCAACTCTGTGTGTGTGGTTGGTTGGGTTTTTTTAATAAAAATTAATCTTACTAGTTCTTTTCTTAACCTATTTTCTCTCCTTTCCATACAATTCTAGGATTGTGGTCTATGGCCTAATTGTTTCATTCGTGTTAAGATTCCAGTGCACTACTTCGAATTACTTGTGCATTTGTTCTGCCCAAATGGTATATTCACTGAAGGCTCTTCTGAAGGCATGTCATGTGTTGACTAATTTGACTTTTTTTCAAATGAGAATAACTTTCACTAAAACTAGAAGTACTTGAATATGTAGGAGGGGAAGAGTTTTGTTTTCTTAATGCCTTTTTAGGTTTTGGGGTATTTTTTTTTTAATCTTAATTTAATCTTTCTGAACATTTCATCTTGGAGTCTTCTCTTCCATTTGGACCCTTGGGTAACTTAAGGGTCAGATTCTTAAACGTGCAGGGAGAGATACAGTGGGATTTTTCAACGCTTGTGTACTAGTGCTGTGGTCTTCCTTGCAGGAAAGGTACTGTAGGACTCCTGTTAGGGTTTGCCTGACTCTGTATTGAAAAATCAGCTTTATTTTTTTTTGCTGCAGTTTAGTCAAGCTGACCAGTGCTTCCCTGATACTTGCATAATAATCTATTTTAATGGTAAATTTGCCTAGTGATTTAAATACTATGCTAGCTTCCTATATACGACTACAGAAAAGCCTTACAATTCAGCTTTTACCAAGAGTAGCATGACTCTGAATTGCCTGCTTCAAGTCTTTGTTACCTTTTAGGCTCTGAAGCTTAGCAAGAAGATGGTGATTCTTTGTGGTTTAAGAAGCTGTTAATTTTAAATAGTTTGTGGATTAATTGCTGGTTCTGTTGGGAACGAAGACTTGAGTATGTGAGTAGAATTAGTGGACTGAAATACAGTATTTAAGGGGATAAAATGGTGGTGTTTTTATATGAATTAGGCTGTTGCCATCAGTAGACTCTTTGGCATGTCAGTGTGTTTTTGCTAGACTGAGAACCTCTTCACTCCAGTATTGCCCATGTGGTGAAGCATTGCTTTTTTGTTTTATGTGAGTGGAGATGGTTAAGGAGCTCTAGGACCATGCTCTGGCCAAATGGTCTGTTTGCCTTTCTCTAGTCTTGTGTTACCTCTCCCCGAATTGGATCAGCTCACTTTTTTTCTAAAAAAAACAAACCAAACAAACAAACCCAACCCAAACAAACGAAGAAGCAAGCTGTTCCACTTCATATTTCTAACAGCAGCAGGCAGCCCCTCTGCAGCCTTCGTGTGCTGTGAAAGGGCCTTGGTCCGCAGCTGACTTCTGCGAGGATGGGGGAAGAGTATTTGGGGTGGGGAACGGGGAGGGTGCTGTGAAAATTAACTTATTTAATCTTTCAGTGGATCATACATGCTCTCTGTACACCTCTTGGAGCGTCCGGAACTTCAGAGATGCTTTTTGTGACCTGAACGGGCTTGGGGAAGACTTGCTGCATTTTCCTTTCCTTGACTGAACCATGGATTTGGAGACAACGTCTGGGAGCAGATGTGCAGGCTCCCGTGTGAATCTAACACCTGCCAGCTCTAGGGCGAAGAGGATAAAAGTTGGGTTTGGGGAAGTGGTAGAAAAGCTGTAGGATTGTACCAAGAGGGTGAGGAGAGGTCAGTGACGCCGTAAGTGCACTGATATTTGTAAGGAGTTTGGCACTCTAAATTTTGTTACGGAAGTCTTCACTTTACAGAGCTGAAGCTAACATATGTCTATATTTGCAGTGTACATACAACTTAGTATTTTTTTTAAAAGTCGTTATATACCCTGTTCATGTCTATTACAGGGTTCTTAAACAAGTAACCCGTAATCTCTGCCACTGTTACAAGTAGATCAAGAACTATTCTTCATTAGCTGGGTTTTCCACATAAAGGTATTGAAAAGATCCAAGCTTGTGGCTTTGACTCACTTCAGCATAAAGCAGTAAAATGTAGAGACCTTAATATATGAATGAAATCCAGGAATATGCATAAGTGATAACTAACCCTTGACTCGCGCAAGATAAGCAAAAAGGTTAACCTTTTTGCCTCATCCTCAGTCATCTATGGAAAATGACGATGCTACTCCTATCCTGCTGAAGATTCATGAATATCTCTTCTATTATTAAATGAAGGTGTAACTTGAAAATACATAACTTTATGTCTGTATGTGGCCTCACTACTCAGGCAACTTTCCTTGAATTAACTATGCAAATTCCCTGGACACAAGCATTTGATTCCCCCCTCGCCCCCCGGAAAGCTGTTGCTCGCACTTGTGCAGCTTATGCAGACTTAGTCCGCAGGATTTGACGATCCCTAGTGCCTTGTGTAAAGTTACTTTATGCTTAGTGTTTATGCTTGGATGAGGAAAGTTTCCTTCCCTTGTCCTTAAAGAACTGATCTGCATTTCAAGCATAATTTGCTTTTAGCTTTACCTATCCAAGAAAAGATTTTTGCTTATTGCAAAAACTGGCAGTCACCATCCAATTTTTAAAAACCTGACGTCTATGAATAACAATAGATATTTTTTTTTTTAAAAAACGTTCATGCTGGCTATCAATGCTGAAGCTTTTTTTTTTTTTCCTTGTATTTCATTTATTACTACCATCTCCATTCTTTTATGAAGGATCTTGTAAAACATTTGATGATGTTGTCACTTCATAAGGAGTTTGTGAATGATTTGTCTTAGGAAGAGCTCAGGATACTCAAGAGTATTTCCAAAATGCAGTGTTCAGATATTTTGCAGGCCGTTTTTTTGGTGTAAACAACTACTTTCTGCTCAGGTAGAAATATGAGATGTGCCTGTTTCATGAGCTGCAGTACATTGTACCAAGACATTCTTTGAAACACTTGCTGTCAGTCTGCGTACAGATGGAAACAGATTTTTGCATTGTTAATTTCTTCGTTCAACGGGAATGTAAATATGAATGAATATCAACAGCTATTTCTTGGGGAGGGAGAAGGGTCAGGATTTTTTTCTTTTAATGTGAATTCCTTCTTCGGTTCTGTTCCCCAAGTGACTATGCAATGTTTGGCTGGTCTTTCAGGGAGGACAGAAGTGACCGGAGGGGAGTAGCCCTTTCCTTTTAGCAGAAGAGCTACTTCAAAATGGACTTGAAACTGTGGCCAAAACCTTGAATTTATAACGTGGTTTGCATTTATGTATTTGCAAAACCCACTGAAAATATATTTCATGTACTCACAGCTTTGCATTCTTTCAGTAAGTAGCGTTTTGGGAACATCAGTTGGGGGGGGGGGACACGGACAGGGGGAGAAATCTGAAAGGGAATTCAGAGTCCAGAATTTCTTTTGCCCAGAGCCTAGAATTGATTAGTTCTGTTCACACATATGCTAGTGGTTTAAGATGGATGATGTGGCTCTTTTTAGCCAAATTTTCAGAGGCCGTGGAGTCTCCTTCTCTGGAGATATTCAAAACCCGCCTGGACATAGTCCTGTGCAGCCTGCTCTGGGTGACCCTGCTCTGGCAGGGGGGTTGGACTTGATGATCTCCAGAGGTCCCTTCCAGCCCCTACCATTCCGTGATTTAGAAATCTGTAAATTGAACTGTATTAGAAAGGATTATTATGTATGATTAATAGATGTTGCAAACATACAGTCTGTAAGATACTATTCAGAACATGACACCAGAAATAGTACATATTATCAATACAGTTAACAACCATGGGCTGTTTTTTTAAGAAATGTAGTAATTTGTAATAATTATCTATTTATGAGGTGAAGACATGAAAAACGGAGACAATATGTGACCATATTTGGTCATATTATAATTCACTCCAGACGGTTGAAAGTTGACTTCAATAAATATAATTGTAAATGTAAATGTAAACATCTCTTCTTGGGTATGGTTGAAGCAGGCAAGAATGATGGATTTGCAGAGGGAGAGGATTAGGTAAACTACAGCCATCACCCTTGTTCTCTCTGCTGCCGTTTCCTCAGCACCACCAAGTACATTATTGGTTCCCCATCCCACGGCAAGAGAGTAGCTGCAATCTGTTCTCTGTCTATGGCTGTATCCTGATTTAACCAGCACCTGAAAAATGGTTCTTTAGCTCACTAAAACTGTGAATGGATGCAGCCATTTGAAAACGTTGTATTCTAAGTGACAGTTTTGCTACTTTTTTGCTAGTAAAAGAATCCTTCAAAATCTTTACCTTTTTTTCTGGCTCACTTGTGTCATTCTGTTTAGTCATATCACCTCTGTAAGAGTACAAGCAAATGGAACGGGGAATTATATGAGCTTATTTAAAAAGAGGTTATATACCACAGCCAGCAGTAAGTTTAGTGAAGTGTTTAATGCTTTTCAACTTACCTTAGAGAACACAGTATCTTTTTGAAATGGCATTTGTGGTAAACAGATGACCTGGCAAAATTAGCTATTGAAGCTGAATAACAGCAGGCAGAAATAAAGAATAACTTCCTAGGTTAGAAACTTGTATTAATAATAGTCTAGGCCTAATGTTTTCCATGATCATGCTGCCAGAAGTGGAGGGGGAGAGAAAGAAAAAAAGCTGTGGGCAAGCTTTAAGTAATTCCATGTTGCAGTTGCCAAACCAGAACCACATGGATAATGCATATGCTGAATTGCTCTTTGTTTTTTAAATCTATTTTAAAAACTTTCTTTATGTGATGCTGCTTTTAACAATATTTGATTCCATAAAATGCCCCAGAGACTTAGCTGGTGGAGGAAAAAATTCTATATCGTTGCAGATTGTATCATGCTGCTGTATTAAGCCTAGAACAAAATTGACTCAATATTTTAAAAGCAGTTATTCTTTTCTTTTCTTTTCTTTTCTTTTTCAGGCTCGCGAGCAATTGAAGACAGACGAATCGGCATTCGGGCTTGAAGTGAAGGGAAGATCAGAGTGAGTGAGAAGGGTTATGAGTCAGAAAACCACGCTGTTGTGTGGCTGATTGAGACCTCATTCGGTCAGGAAGGTTTTTAAACACAATAGCAACATTCTTTTAAAGTTTCTACTTAGTACCTTTCTGTGGAGACTGAAATTATGAGGGAGATTTCTGACAGCTCAGTTTGGAAGAAAAAGACTTAAACACCACGGATTTTTAAATGGAATCTTTTTCTGTGCTAACAGTCTTCACATTAACCTTTTCATTATGCGAATGAAAGGGCCATGCTTCCCTACTTGCATCACTGTGCAGGGTTTTTTGGTTGTTTCCCTTCCCTCCCTTTCTTTTTTCCCTATTTTTTGGCAGTGTTTTTTCATTCCATGGTCAGTGAGTGGTAACACGCTAAAGGAATCTGTGAATAGACAGTGCTGCTGTAAGTGCAGATACGTATGTTACCAGTCTAAATTGCACTATGCACCTGAACATCAAAAACCTAGACACGCTCCTTTTTTTTTTTTTTTTTTTAAAAAAAAAAGAAAAGAAAAAAGCTGGATATTGCTAGAATTGCCCTGCAGAGTCTTACGTGCTGCTTCCATCTAAAGGGAAACATTAAAACCAGTAAAGGTGGCACATTCTCGTCAGATCAGGTGTTGGTCTAAACCACTGGCGACATGGGAACGGTACGTAAATGCCTGTTCCCTCTCCCCACAACCAGCAGGAGCCCGTGACTCCGTGTTTGCACAGAGCAGGAGGAAAACAGTGCCTTGGTCACCGGTGCTGAGACAGACCACAGCTTTGTGTTTTGCAGAAGTAAGGACTTGTGCTGTATGTGTTTGACTTACGGGATGAGGCAGAAGCACCGCTGCGAGGCTGTGCTGCTCTGCAAACCCTAGTGAAGGTTTTTTGTATGTGGTACCTTTAAAAGAGCTTTCTCAGCTTTCAGCAGCAGTCCCGGGGGGCAACATGGGTCTCTGTTTAGCCTAATTTAAACTTTCTCTTGTTTACCCCTCACAGGCTGGTGTTTCTTAGCCTGGACTGCTTGCAGGGGACAACTCTAAGGCTCCCATAAGCTCCTAAACTGATTTTGTTTGGAAACCCACTTCATTCTTTAGGCCTCTGCCTAAAGGCATGTTTGCCATATCAGGGGTAAGCAGGCTTGGAGGAAGACAAAAATCCAACCCCTGGTATCTATAAAGTTTGACAAAAGTGTGTTCTGTTCTGTTTACCTTACTGGATGTTTCCTATTCCCAGATGGATGGTGCCTTAAGTCTTAAACTGATGGGTTAAATATTTAAGATACGAGCTATTTTGGGTGCCTAATCTGAAAGAGCCATTTGGGATTTGATGTTGAGAGGCAGATAAACAGCAGTTCTGCAAATCAGCACCTCCAAATGAAAGTTGCTATGGAGAGCCTGAACATCTTGTAGTTTCTGAATTGATGAACTGAAATTTTGGAACATGACTTAAGCCTTTATGTGGCAGCAACAATGATTACTGACTGCATACATGCCTCTTCTGGTTTCTCTGTGCTACATGATGACATGAAAAGTTTCTTTATGAATTTCTATTTTTAATATTAAAAGTATTTCCAGTACTGTTACAAATCCACTTCGGTATGGGTTCATTGTTTTCTTTTCTCAGATTGCTAAGTCGTCTTCTGAAAGCAGGCTAGGAGAATTGTAATGCAGGTCTTGGCGTGTCCCTATCGCGTTCATTGTTAGTGCGTGGTAAGCGTGCCTAGGCACGCTACAAAGGAGCAACAGTGCATGATACCATGGCTGGTTTGGCTCTTTGAAGCCCCGAGTGATACAAACCTTGACAAGCAGTTGGGGTAGCTCCTGCAGGGACAAGCGTTGAGGCAGACCGCAACTAAAGGCGCGTTTCTTATAACACGCTGGCTTGAAACGACCTTGCTCAGCTTCCAGTAGCTGTCTTGCCAGGACGGAGTTCAGCTCAGGTTGATTTAAAATTAGGTCTCAGGTAGGCTGAGCTTGTGTATAAATGAAACAATGCGTTTGAGGTGCTGGCTGAATGCAACCCAGCAGCGGGGAGCTGAACTCTAATGTTAAGACTGAAACTAAGATATATGATAGAGAGGAGATAGATAGAAGGGAAATTTGTTGTTGTTGCTGGTCACATCAGAGGGTGCAACAACAGGACTCTCACTGTTAGTCCTGGAGACCTTGCTTCACCAGAGCCGCCTCCTGCCCCACAGCCGTCTCATCCGTGCTTGTTTAAAAACAAGCAGGTCCTGCCTGTGCCGCCCCAACCATGGCATTTCCTACTCGAGCTCCCCAACAAAAGGATATGGGAGTTACCAGGAGTACTGAACCCTGCGAGAAGGGCCTTTGGGTAAGATATTTATGGAGTTTCAGATGCTGCAAGGTTAGCTAGGGTGCACTCCTCTGTTCCCTTTCTTTCAGTGGATCACTTCTGGTTTTGGGCAGCACGCAGCTTAGCTCTGCACGCGCTCCATGTGCTGTACGAGCTGGTGGGCACGACCGGTCGTCTGTGCCCGACCAGAGCCTGGAGTCGTTTCTGGGAAGCACAAATCTGTGGCTCTGAGGGGGCGGCAGCCGGCAAAAGAGGAATCGGGGGCTCCACCTCTTCCCTCCTCCCTGTGCAGGAAGTTTTGTGGGAGTTTGTTCAGCTGTCACCCTCGCGGGGACACTGCCTCCAGGACAAACAGAGGAGGTATGACCTCACTCAGCTCCGCTCCCTCGCAACGAAACGCCGTAAACAAGGGCTGCCTGCACATGATAGTTCTCGTTAATCTAAACACAGCTAACACAAAAGATGTGCAAGACCCTCTAGAAACCGTTCAGCAAAACATCAGAGCCGAAAGCCTCATTAGCAAGCACTTAGCTAACATGCTTCTGGTTTTGAAAAGAAGCTCAGAAAATACCCAGTGAACTCCTGCAGCCTCTTTCCTGAACTCCTGAAGGGTCATTAAAACCACTGTTGCCCTGTTTAAGGAATTTGAAGTGTGTTTCTTAAGGCTAAAATGTGTTCAGAGTATCCCCGTCTCACCCCGGTGGAGTAAGACCAGTGCCAGAGACTGAGTGCGCTGGATGGGCTTTGCTTCTCCTTTTTCTCTTGCCCTCCCACCTCCTCACCTGTCTGCTCCAGTAACCCAGTCAAAGGTGACATAACAGACTGGGTTGAGGAATTGATCTGGGACTTGGAATAACCCAGCAAAATGGTTCTGCACTCTCATTCTCTCACGAGTTGCCACCACTGCAAGGCTCGTGCGGTGGTGACGGTAGGTGGGAAGGGGCAGAGGTCACCTAATGTGGTACCAGCGCTGGGAGAAGGGCTTATCAAACGGGGTTTCTTTGGTGTTCTTTCTCCTTGTTACTTACAGGGCTCATTTTTCAGGGTACAAATTACATCGATTTAAAAGCAGTATTATGGAAGTATTCCATATTGAAGGTGCCTAGTCTTTTCAATATTAACGTTCAAGTAGTGAGTAAACTAGTCCTTGCTTAATAAGACAACTGGAAAATATTACCTGATTTTTAAAAGGAGAACAGTTCCCCATTAAAAGAAGCCTTGAGTGTTTGATGCTTAACTCCTGTTGAGTTCCAAGGCTGCTGCTCTAGCAAGGACATCTTGTTAAGTCGGTGATAAAAACTTGACTACTTTTTCAGGGTAAAACCTTACATGGTATCTTAAAAAAAAAAAGAAAAAGAACAAAATGAGGTATCTGCAAAATACTTTGTCTTGTTTGATCTCCTCACTATTTCAGCTTCCTTTTCCTTCTGTCCACATTCTCCAGCCCCGGGTGGTGAGGCCAGTGAAATGCTGGTGCATGTTACCCGTGTTCATTGATGAACTTGGCACTGAGGAGCTGCTACAAACCGCTGTTTTGGCCCTGCTACTATGCGTAGTCCTATTTATTGTTTCACTTCTGCCTGAAGTTTTGTTATGGACGGAGGGTTTGTTTGTAAATTCCTTTGGACTTTCTCAGCTTAGTGAGATATGTAGGGGGTGGGGGTTCAGTGCATTATTTCTCTGCCAAAAATACTTGGAGGCGTCCTTCAAATGTTCTGTTATCTCAGGCTTCTTGCAGCTGCTTTATGGTTTGGTTTTTTGGTTTTGGGTTTTTTTTTTTTTTGATATCCCTACTTTCACTGTTTGCTGGGTTTTTTTTTTTTTTATTCATCATGAAATCTCAATTTAACAGTCATGGAGACTGTACAGAATTATTTACTCACCAATGTAAAGTCCCTTCTTAAACAAGTCGTTGCTTTATAAAACTTGATGGGATGACCTGGCACTTTGTGTACATCTCAGAGAGCCCTTGTGAGTCAGGTGAGTACTATTGCTTCCTTCTGTTGCTAGGAACAGGGAGGCAACGATTAGCAAGTCCTAACCCAGTGCAAATTAAAGAATCTCTTATTGATTTTTGATTTTTTTTTTTTCCCCTCCCATCTCTTTAAGTTTTCATACCACCACTCAGTCTCCTTTTTATGGTCTGAAGCAGACAATAGATAAAGATCCTAGTGAAAACAACTGCAGACATGTGTAGCACAGGGTAAAATATTAGCAACTTGTACATTCATGTTGACCTTTCTCCTTTAATGCCAGAATGCTTGTGCTACTTGAAAGCAGCATATTGAGAAATAAATCACTCCTTATTAACCCCCACCCTCGCAAAACAAATAAGGCAGTTGTAGCACAGTGTCACTGTCCTGAAATGGAAGAAAAAGCCCTTGTTATGCACATGGCTAGGAATGCATTTTGGAGATTTTAAAAGGCCTGGTTCAGGCAATCTGAACTCCTCCCCCCAAGCCCCTTAGGATCACTAGTCTTCTGGAAAAGTCCTAGTCAAATAGCAGGCCAAATAACCTAATGTGGAATAGTGATCTATTTGTGTGTTTTGGATCCATCATTTGGAATGCTCTAGTGAAGAAATAATTCCCTTAAAATCATATGGATGCTATAAAGAAGCATTAGAAAGATTTTGCTCTTTTAACTATGTAGACTTTTATCAGGTAAACTTTTCCTTTCTGCTCAGCAGCCAAGAAACTGTGCTCTGCGTAGGGTAGCTGGGGGTTACCTGGGCAAAAACATGGGCAAACACGGGCACTGCGGCTGCTCCAACCCCGGTGACAGGCACTGCGGCTACTCAAACCCCCGCGACAAGCACTGCAGATGAACCAGAAAACCAACCTGTGCTGGTATCAGTCGCCCCTATACACAAGAAGAAACCTTGGAAGACGAAGTCAGCTTGTTTAGTAAAGGATGAAGAAGCTTCTTCTAAGAGGGAGCAGGAGGAAGAAATGGAGGAGGCAGACTACTCCGAAGCAGGGCCATCCCTAGAACAGGAGAGGGAAGAAGGAGAAAAAGGAAGGGGAGGACGTTTGGAGTGATGGCGTTTGTCTTCCCAAGTAACCGTTACGCGTGATGGAGCCCTGCTGTCCTGGAGATGGCTGAACCCCTGCCTGCCGATGGGAAGTGGTGAATGAATTCCTTGTTTTGCTTTGCTTGCGCGTGCTGCTTTTGCTTTACATATTAAACTGTCTTTATCTCAACCCACGAGCTTTACTTGTTTTCCATTCTCCTCACCATCCCTCTGGACGGGGGAGGCAGTGAGCGAGCGGCTGTGTGGTGCTTAGTTGCTGGCTGGGGTTAAACCACGACAGCAATGCAGAGAACGGATAGGTGCTCATGGCGTTCTCCAGCATCTTCAGGCATTGCATATAAAGCAAACGTGCTGGCTGTGCCGCATTTCAGAAAATAAATCTGCCTAGAAGTTGAGAAGGGATAGGACTGGAAACATGGAAATTCTTGAAGGGTCTCTAGTTCAAGAAAAAAGTTTAGGGTATGTCAGCATCGCATCCTGGAGTGAGGACAAGGACATTCCTGCACTGTCTTTGAAACTAGATGTGGCATAATCACATTGGATAGTGTTCCCCTGAATTAAGTTCTGTGGACGGAGAGGACTTGTTCAGTGCAGAACCGTATGGACATGGCTGATCTGTATTTGGCTGAAAAAACACTGTCTCCATGCAGTGCTGTAGCTGCGCGTCTCTGTTGGCACTCCATTGCACAACTGAGAAGATCTTTCAGTTCATGTTTCAGACCAGAAAGGTAGGTCTTAACTGCTTAGCATGCTGAAACACACTTTTTAAAATCAGTTTCTGAAAATCGTTGTAGTAGTTCTGTTGATAAAGTCCTTAATTCCCCTTTTCTCATCCCAGGAATGGCCATGCTGAAGAAAACTTTTTTTTTTTTTTTTTTTTTTTTTTAAGATTCTAAACATCATGTAGGATCAAGACAGAGCAACTGGTTAATTAAATTGTCTGTGTCAATCTGACGCTCAGGTTAAATCCACCCGAAGGGTACATGTATTATTTTAGCATATGAGATGTTCTGCATTAACTGATCACACTGTTTCCAGGTAACTATCCATAAAAAAGGGACAAATCATTCAAAATTAAGTAGCTGGGTAATACAGAAACTACAGCAAAACATCTTTTAGAAGGTCAACCACAGGCGATGAGGAAGTGCCTCATTCAGGAAGCGGTGGTAAAAGCGCCTTGAGCAGAAGTCATTGGGGAAAATTCTCAGCTGACGTACGTAAGTGCGGCTGTACTGACATCAGGCCCGTTGAATCCTTGCTGTTACTACACAGCGTTCACAAAACGAGAAAACATATTGACACACTTGCTCGCTAAATAGTCATTCACTCACTACATTCAAATATACAGGCCATAGCAGAGCTTGGATGCATTCTTTTCCATAGAAGATAGCAAAGCTGTATTGTTCAAGATTTCCAATAGGCAGAGAATTTTCTGCCACATACATGTTTCAAAGTTGGGCTGAATATTTATTTTTTTCTTCCCTCCAATACATTATGCACTAATTCTGCTCCATCAGTCAGCAGATGCATTTGATTCTAGGTAACAGTTCTGGTGTCCATGTATTAGCTCAGGAATATTCTATTAAGACATTTTCTTCCATGTGAAAAGTGTGTGGGTGTCTGGGCTCACTTGATCTTGAATTCAGTGAATGTCTGTGCTTGCTGTTTCTTTGAAAGACTACTGTAAGTCAAGGTTTTAAAGGCTCGGATAAAATCTTTAATTATATTATCAATCCATCCACCAATGACCTGGTTTAGCAGAATGTACAATAAGCTGCATTTTTTCTGGCAGGATTGAGATATTTTTTTCTTCTTTTTTTTTTTTTTCTTTTTAAGGCCATAGCAGGCCATTAATTTTTTGGTAAAAAATGCTTTTTCTTAACACAGGACTGCATTTGGATGCAAATACCTTTTGAGATGCTCTCATGGGACTGATGTTTTTTCCAAGGAACACTCAGTACCTAGAACGGCTTGTATGTACAGACAACATTTTCCTGTCACACCAAAATAAGATCATGAGGGTGCATACGTGTGTGTTGGTCACGAAGAGTACCTCACAGTTATCTTCAGTCTGTTTTACACACAAGCTTGATCTAGGCAGGTCTTGAAGAAATATTCATCAGTCTAGAAAACAAGCATATTCTCTGTTTTAAGGAAGAATGAGCCATATATGATTGTAGGCTAATGGTTAACGTGGAAATCACTGTATCTGTGGACAGCATCATTCTTTCCATCACTGGTGCTGCTGGTGGGTTCCCTTCTCACTCCGGGAATCTTTGCAAATAACTCAAGGCTTTGAAAATGCCAAAGTCCTACTTCTAGCCTTCCCCTCTGTTTGCAAAATGTGTTTCTCCCTCTTCAAAACCAATTTGCGTTAGTAAATCTTAAGGTCCTGGCACAATCCTGAAAAACACCACTTTCCTCCTTAATTTTTTTTCTCCTTTGGCTGGAGGTTGTAATTCTTTAAGACTTTGGCATTCGGTGCTTTGCCAACGCATCTGAGGCTCCCTGTTGTTCTCTGCCAAACAAAACACAATATCCTTCTTTACAGCCTGGCAACTTAGCACATGCTGTATATTACCTTCTGCAGCCTTGCCTGGGAAATGAGGATTTGTACGTTTTTGGAAGACCCAAAGTTTTCTGTAACTTCATACACACACACACACACACACACATATATATATATATGTATCTGTCCTGATAATCATGCTGTGGCATTACTGAAACAGCATATCCTCGATCAAGTTCATTCATTGAGCTTGAAATTAAAGAGTTAGTGGAGAAGTTACACAGTTCTCTATCAATTAACCTGTATTAGCAGGAGGAAGTTTGTTTCTATGAAATTTTCCGGTAGGGGCCTTAAAATAATAGCTTTACTTTTGGGGCCAACTAAGCATCTTCACAATTTTGTTTCTTTCTGTTGTTACAGTGTTTGTTCTGGGAAGGAAAAGCATTAGTGCTGTGAAGCTGTTTGACATATTAAAACATGTGACTTGTGTGTGTTCTTTATGTGACGCTTTCTGCTTGACATTTGATTCATTTGCAGAGCACATCACATGCTGCAATTGCAGCTTTCCAATATCTGTGTTTATAATCTTCAGTGAAGCAGCAGAGCCCAGAATTGTGTGTTATGAAAAGTTTTCTGTTCTCTTTCATTTTTCTTTGTAAAATCAAAAATGTTTTGCAGGCCCTTCCTGCTTTGGAGCCAATTCTTTTCAGGCTTTCCGCAATCTCAGCAAACCTTCTGCTTGCTATTTCAAGTAGACCAGTTAGACATGCAACAAGTTACAGATTTCAGACCTCTGTATACAGCGAAGCTGTTCCCTTTTTCTCATTGCAGATACCATGACCTGCTAGACTTTGCCAGTCTCCCAGTCCTCACTTAAGCTCTTAGGCTTGTCAACTGTTTCCAGATTTTTTTTTTTTTTTAATCCTGGTTCTAGCTGTAAAGTAGGTCATTCAGAGTTAGAATGGGATTAAGTTTTTCAGATCTTATTCCCAAAATATGTCACTTAGAATTGACTGAAACCATCTTGAGCACTTCCAAAAGCTAAAACTATGCAGAATAGTCAAATATTTCATTTTAAAATATTTTCTTTTGGTTTTTTAAATCTTCTTACTAGCAAGCTAACTACCTTTAAGTAAATTTTGAATCTAGAAGTAAACCTGAATTAGTGGTGTGTATTGCCTTTATAATTTCCTATTATCAAGAGAAAGCAGTTTTCTTTGGACGTTTTTTAAGGTTGGTAAAAAAAAAAGCCCAAAAAAACAAACCCCAAAGAAAACCCACACCAGCAAATACTCACTTTGATTAGCAAATGAAAAAGCAAACCGAGCAATCTTCAGCACAGCTCTGCTGCCAGTTCTGGTGCTGGAGGCTGTAGACTCGTCTCCCCCTTCCCTGCAGCGCTGGGGTCACTCCTGATTCTGTTCTCTGAGTCAAGATTTGAACACGTTAGGCATATGGGGATCTACATAAGGGTAACTATAATGCAATATTATATGCAAGATGTGAGTATACGGGTAGTGAGTATATGGGAATATCTATGCAGCTGCACCTGGGTTCCAGGTTGCTGTCCTTATTAACAGCGTACAAAGATACCAGCCCTCCAGATGTGGCTGAGCTGGCCTGCCTCTCGTGTGGAAGGCAGAGACATGAATAAATATTACATGGTTTCTATATACTATGTAATCTGTTGATTTGACAGCTGAAAATCTCTGCCAGTATCTGTAATAGGATCTTTCCTTGAAGAAGGAATGTTTTTTTTATGGATAGGTACATACTTTTACAGTTACATTTGTAATTAGCCACCTTGAAGAAAAAGATATGAATCTCAGAGTGAGGGGAAAACTCATTTGAAATTAGTTCCATGGGAGAATCCTGAGTAGTCTTCTGAGATCTCCTTAAAGTGTGTTCATTTATCCTTATGATAATTTATTGGATGGATTTAATATTTCCAAGTCTAATGGGACTTCAGGTTTTATAATGCTGAAATAGATCATATTGCTTTTCTAGCAAAAGAAAGGGGAAAGGCTGAATGTAAATGTCATCCTCCTCTTGAACATTAAAAAAGCATGTCTGGAAAACAGTGAATACAGAAGAAATATTTTGTTCATTATTGTGCTTTTCAAAGGAGTGTAATAGCAGGGTTGTATTTCTGGAAGTACGCTGACTTTTGGGGATAGGAGGGTAAAAGATACTGAAAGTAAGGAATGCTTCAGTAATACAAGTATCCAAAATAGTATAGGCAGCAATCTGAACACCCATTCGTATTGAAAATACCAGCAGAGCACCACCCTACCAAGAAATGAAAATACTTTAACTGCTTTTAGGAAGTAGCGAGAAAGATGGATTTGAGCAGATGCCAGGAGATGTGTAAATAACGACTATAATTACAGTAGCCTTCCTGCATAATTAAGGCCAAATGAAAAACATACTCTAGCAGCCTATTCTGAGGATTTAGCCCCTGAATGTGTAGTGGTGCAGCCCTGTCATTTCAGGCACCCATGATGGCCACAATCTTCTTCACGGCATCTGCTGTCAAGGTCAGGGTACTGGAGATGACCTTCATCAGCGAACCACACATCTCTTCACTGAGTCCCAAAATGTTTCACGCTGCTGCAGCAGGTCCAGAGGCAGATATGAGGCTTGATGTTGTTGCACTGTGGTGCCAACTAGCATTGCGCTGCTGGTTGGCACCTGCTTTTTTGAGATCGGATGTGATGAAAGTAGTTCTGGATCTTTCGGTTTCAAGCTGACTCACTCCTGTGGATGGCAATAAGTGCCGTGGCTGGGTCTGTGATTTCCTACCTGATCAACGGTTTGTTCTCTCCTTCCTGGTGTAAAGCCATCCTAAGCATACCGATTATATCACTGTCTTCCCTTGGACATGCAGACAGATCAGTAACATTATTCTTGGAAGAGTCGTATGTGTGTTATGTCCCCGTTGCTGGCATACTGTTATTTGAAAAAGCAGTAACTTTCTGAACTTAATCTGTCAGTTGAAATAATAACAAAGTTGTACCTAAGTTCTCTCTCACCCACTGATGTGAGAGAACACATGGGAAAATCACAGGGACATGTTTCTCATTAATTCAAAAATGCCCCAAACTCCAGAAAACAATAAACTAATAAAAATCAAATAACAGTGTGATAGTCCTTTACAAACAAGTCGTGTGGGTAAAATCTGAAGAGTAAAAATTGAAGTTCTTACAAAACATCATTATTTTCAACTTGACCTATCCCTGGGAAAGGAGACTTATACTAACCATGTGCAGAATTTTGGTAAAATGCTGAATGTATTTATTTCCTCTACTTCTTTCACTGGATCAAATCTATTGCAGAGATACCTTTGTCTACCAGGTCATCACTTGTATTAGGACTTATGAGACAAGCACTCCTAAGCTCAGGTATGAATCTGTGCCACAATGCTAGAGTTTGAAAGGAGTGATTTAATCAGGACTTTACTGATTGCTAAGTTTCTAACCTATTTCTGATCCTTTACATCAGGTTGTCATTCCACATTACTGTTTCTCAAGTAGAAAAAGTGTTTCCCACTGTCCTTTATTTCTCATTTTCCTCCCAAACTCATTTCTATCCCCAAACAAGGTTTTACTGTCCCTTCATCTGTGGCATGTTCCAGGGCTACACTGACAGAATGTCCTATGAATTAATCTGAGTTAGATTTTTTTTTTAAGCCTCCACAGAGGTTGGTTTTGTTGCCGTGGTTGTTCTGTTCTGTTCTGTTCTGCTCCTTTGTTAATCAAATTGTTTCATTAAGAGATTTTCACTTTCCTCCATCCTTCAACAAAGCAGTTGCTCGTTTGCTTCTTTACAAATGGGATCATTTCACTAATGTGGTTTATTGCACAGCCCTGTAAACAGAACAGTAACAGCAATAAAGTGCAGATTGAGAATAGGAATAAGCAGGTAGGGCTGGGGAGTCCTTATAGCTGGGAATTTCTTATACTTGCTCTATCGCCTGAGAGAACGTTGCATGGAACCACTTCCTTGCTTTTTTATATTCTTTGTGGCTGAGATGATCATGGAGGTAAAGTTCAGCTCTGGATGTGTCTGAACTTTGTGAAAAGTTGGACTCAAATCAGTATTTCCAGCAAGTTTAACCGGAATGATGCTTCAAGTGCTGGGAGTCTTGCTCTGTTAGGAGTTTCAAGATGTTCCCTTGGCATATGTTCAGTTTAGATCACTGGAGGCTGAAATATCAAAAACAAATTGCAAATACGACTTACGATTTGGACTGAAATTCCATAAACACTCTGAAGTTGGAATAAGTGGTCACGGCCACCGAAACTACATTTTCACAGCATAGTTGAGCTGATCCAGTCGCTGTGGTTGAGCCGCAGCCGTGTGCATATCGCTTCCCTGCTGCCCTGCTGGGAGACGTAGTCCTGCTCCTTCACGTGCACCGGCTCTGGCCTCGTCTGCCCCGACACTGAGCCCGCACTTCAGGGCCTGAAGCAGGGGGTAACCTGCTTGCTCTCCCACATCGCTCAGCTTTCTGTGAATTTATGTTTCTGAACTGACTCACCGTAGAGTCACATAAGTGATGCCAAAGCCAATGTCAGTGTTCCAGAAAGACCTCCTGGCTTGACTGGGAGACACCACAGAGTAGAAAGCCATTTTCTCTTTGACTATTTCTTCTGGTGATCAATGGCCCTACCTGAAGAACAATTGTGTCATATTTCCAGTTTCCCCTACCCAGTCTACCTCATGGCCGTTGATTTGCACTGCGATATGGATTAGGGGGGATGTGAGAGAAGCAAGATTTTATGTGTAAAGGTCCCAAAAAAGGACATATGATAAAAGATGAAAAGCGTGGCAGCATGGCCCTTTCTAGCTCCCTCCCATTAGGTTTTGTCTCCTTCCCCCAGGACAGAGTCTGGCACAGTGACTGAAGGCCTGACAGTGTGTTCTGCAGGAATACAGCTGATTACTTAGACATGAGTAGCCTCATTTTTGAGGCTGAGCAGGGAACACTTCTGGGTCCATGTGCATTAATACTGCTGCACGTACTCCTGCAAGACAGGAACCTGAGGTGAGCATTTGCAAAAATGACCATTGTGCTTCTTTGTATATAAACAGTTGGTTTAAGTCTCTTAATTCCTAAATTTCTTCCAGAAAAAATCCTAGCTGCCTCATTTCTGCTGGAGGCAAAATTGCCCAGCATTCAGCAGTGCTATGTAGCTTAATGATAACCATTAACCTATACCTTAGATAAGGCATTACTCTATCTGTCTTCCAGTTTCTAGGGGTGCTCAGAGTACAGTTTGTCCTACACAAAGGAGTGAGAAGTGAGCAGCATCTTACATTCATCCTGCCAATATTTAGATGTTTCAAACCTTTAAATTGGGCATGGTGGAGACTGAAGTCAGCCCTCCTATTAGAACTGGAGTATATTTATTTTCTCCTTTTGACAGTAGTCTACTAAACATAGAGTACTAAGTAGTTTTTGGAATAAGGCTGAAGTCTAAGTTGCCCTGGTGAGTTCGGTAACCACCAGGCTGTCTCTGAGCTACTGCAGTTCACCTATGCATCTGGCCACATGGATTGCGACTGTCTCATCTGCTAAATGGGGACTGCCATGGCTAGACATATGCGATGAGAAGGCTGGTCATTTAATGTCTACATGTGTTGAACTTAAAAGAAGGCTTTCACATCTCATAACTGCTAAGGCAGCAATCAAATTATCTATAGAGATCTTTCAGCATAAAACAAGAGTATATGAATGACACTGAATGAGGAGTTACAGATAAATCAGTATTAAATTTAATAAGCCCGATTTGTTTCTTATACTGATCAAAATCTAGAGAAACAACTTTGAAATCCAGTGACTATTATTTGACATTATAATGTGCCAAGGCACATAACTGCAAGGAAACGGAACCATTACCATTGACTTACTGTCAAAGTGACCCAAAGGTGTGACAGGATTGATTCATTATTTTCTTTTCAAAAGCGTAAAATATAACAGATTATCACAGTCCCTCTCCCTTGGGGACCAGAATGCCATCCTCAGTCTTTATGGAATAACACTGAACTTGGAGAAAAGCTTACAGCTTCAATAGGTCTTTACAACATCCCAGGAGTGCATAATATTCACACTTTAAAGAGCTTGTCACAGTTCTCCTTTTACTTATGTAAACAGAAACAAACATTTAAACTGTAGGCACAAACTCTCTTGTAGGCAGACTCAAATAGAGGATTTATTTTTATTGCTTCTTTCATTTTTTTCCCCACAAAAAGACTCTCTACATGTGACAGCAAATGTTCCCCACCTCTACAAAGACATGAGAGAAGGATTTCAAAGATTTCAGTAACTATGAAGTTTTACTTACTTTGGCCTTTCAAATTGTGTGTGCCCCTGATTTAGCGGAAAATGAAGAAGTCTGAGGCAGGCTACAGTTTCCTCCATTAAAGAGCCCTCATTCTGTTTTTCATGTGGAAATAGAGGAAGGTCATGTTACCCTAAAATATGCCCTTGTGGATCAAAGCCCTGTTCCTTATGAGCCCTGGGAACCGCGTATCGCAGTTGACAAGCCTCTGAAGTGCCAAGGCTTTTTCCTTTAATCCCAGCCATACCCACACCACAGCCAAAGCCTGCCCTATAAATTGAAGATACTCCCTTGTTCAAGAATTGTCATTAGCACAAGAGGCTTGGAGAATGCCCGTTTGCTATGAAAACCTGCAGTTACATATGTTGCAGCCCATTTTTATATCTTCCTGCTTTTAATTTCATGAGGGGGTGGATGTTACACGTGGCAGTAACACCTGCAGAAGGTCCTGGTGCCACCCTTGTGCCCCAAGTGTCCCCCAGTGAGCCCTGCCAGGCAGCAACCCCTTTTGCAAAGCAATGTGTGTTTGTTGAGCCGGACTTCTCCCCAGCTGAGTGCCAGAGGCTCAAAGGGACAACTCAAGGTGACTAAAATTGGCGTCAGCTTTCTGAAGCGCTCTCCTTACCAAAACAAGAAACCTGAGCGAATACATTTTCATTTCACCCCAAGAGCTCTGCCATGGGTAAGCCTGGCCCCATGCACAGCTGAAGCCATCCCCTGGCACAGGTGGGACCCCACGTTCCGGGACCCTCCTGCACCCCACCAGGCGCCTCCGGGTGCTCTCAGACACAGCCGGGTAGTTCAGCCAAAGGCAGTTTTTAGGCTGTCAACAAGGTGGGCGGGTGGTCGGGAGGCCTCAGAGCACACTGGGCTCAGTCCTGCTCGTGCTTGCGCCCTTAGCTGCGGCGATGCTATAACCTGAGTGCTGGGGTAGGGAGATTAGTTTTTAAAGCACGCAGTAGAGCTTTTGACTTTTGCAGGAGTGTTTCAGTGTGGTTTGACCAGACCGGTAGCTTCTGGTTCAGTTTAGCAGAACAATATGGAGAAGCTAACCATAAATGGGTTAAAAGCAAACAACCCGCCCCTCTATAACTCTCACGTTCTCCTGGTTTCCTCTAGTGCTGTATCTAAAGGAGAAAAAAACTCAAACATTGCAACGAGCCTTGTGAGCTCGTGGCATTCTCATGATGGGATCCAAGTGTCCCCAAGGCTGTTACAGGAGCCTTTGCTCAGAGGATGGGCACTGTCACCATGTCCTGCAGCACTCCATACAGTTGCCGAAAGCTGCTGCTTGTGCATCGCCACACATACGCCTGATGGCCCCGGAGCTGCTCTGTGCTGTTTGCAGCTTCAGGCTAGCTCTGATTTGAGATCATCGAGTTCACCAGGCGGGCAGCACCAGTGCATGGATACTCCAGTGAAGTAAATCTTTGATGGAAACGTGGTCACTACGGTGGATGCTGTGGATGCATCATTTTCCAGAGCAGTCCAGTTAATGAAATCCTCTCATGCAGCTATAGCTATTAGAATAAATGACAGTTCCTGTACTGTGTAGTGTCAAGGCCTTGAGCTAATAAACATTAACTCTATGAAATACCATTTTGCTCCATTCAGTTTTGCTATAGGAGCATTTAGTGACCTGATGGACTTGTAAAGCCCCAGAAACGTTCTTTTAGTCTGAGGTAATACAGTTTCTTTGCAATGCATAAGTTGAAAGCCCCATAGTGACAGAATCCTAAATTATGAGCATCAGGAAATGCTCAAGAGAATCACAAATGAATGTATCTACAACCATAAAAGCAATAGTAATGATCATTCAATCACAAGAGCTTGGGTTTCAGGGTAAAAATGTCCATGTCAGTGCTGGAGAAGAGATGGAAACCCAAGCAACTGAGGTGGACAGAGGTAGAAGAAATTAATTTAGCCAAATCTAGTCATGTTGGAAGGCAGGGTACTTCCCTCTGATGATATTCATCTTCCTAAGAAAAACCGCTCCAAAACTTCCAGAGCTTTAAATTCCTTCCACCCTGAGAGAAAGTGGTAGGTGTTTCAATGCTGAGGACAAACCACATCTGCAGGCATGGGTGGAAAGACTGAAGGAAAACACCACATTGCTACATTTACCTTATTTAATGGCCTAGAAGGGAGTTGAAGGTTTTTACTATTCCCATCACAGCAATAGAAAAAACACAGTATTATGGATGAGATTTTAGTCATGCATACACATGTGTGTGTGTGTGTACACATGCTGTTCTCCCCACACAATCAAATTGGAAATGGTTATTTCAGCCAGGACTGCATTGTTGTAAGAGAGCCTTTTAGGTGGATGAGTTTACAGTTTAATTTTCTATAAGCCCAGTAAAAGAACTGAGAGGGAAAGTACAAAACAGAAAAAAGAAAGTTGAAATGGAGTAAGCCTGTCGATCTGGCTTTTTTCAGCAGTACACAAATTGACAAGAAGATCACTTACTGATGGACAGTTTAACAGGTATGAACCTTCCCAACATTGTCAGCACTGGCATTTTATCCAGGTATATAACAGTAATCATAATAGTGAAGCTGGAATTCAGGGAATACAATATTTCTTGCAAATGGTGTGAAACTATATTTCTACATGGTGTGAGGCTAGTAAGTCTGTGCTACTAGGATTGATATTTGCGCCTGCATTTACCCATTTAAATGAACAATGTGGTTTTAATGTTTATGAAAGGACAATTTGTGTTCTCCACCTAGAGCACTAGGAGGTATTTGAAAGAAAACAATAGAAATTAATCCGTATTGTGCCATCAGCATACCCGTGTTCTGCTTTGAACAGGCTGCGCTCAGTACCAGCTATTTTGAGCTGCTTCAGTTTATTTCATAAAGCTGCTACTCCTCTGCATGGGTTTGCATCTGAGCAACCAGCCCCTAGGCAGCCCGAGAACAGGATCACCCACCCATCAAATCCCCGTACAGAGATCGCAGCTGGAAGCAACATCCTACAGTCCCCTGCCCCAGCGAGCTGCCCGTCTGTTGAGTGAGGGAGTGAAAAGGATCATGTGTTTCTCAGCTAAACGTATTTCCCCTGGGAGTTAGGCTGAGCACATCCCACATATTTCACATAAGCTACTGAAAAGCCCTCACTTAGTTAAAGAGCTCTGAGTGGTTTGCTGGAGGGGTAGGACCTAACTAGCCTGAGTCCAGGAAGACATCATACCCCATTCCTACCTCCCTGATCTGCCCCGATCATCCAGACGTTCACTTTTTAATGTGTGTAAAGCAGTGTGCTAAACTGGATTCAGAGGGTGTATCTTCAGAGGGTAACATATAAAGACCAAAAGCTGAAAGAAGAGAACAGGGAATCTCCTAAACCTCCCATCCACCCCAAGAACCTCCTCCAGGCCCACCAACAGCAGCCTTCAACAAAAACACAAACCCAGAACTAAACAATGATCACAATTATGTTTTGTGCTTGAAAAAACAATTAGATAAGTGATACTTCTAAGAACGTAAACTTCTCCTATAAATGCTTGCTGCAGACCTAAACACTTTCTGAAATACAGCAGCTTGCAGCTGGAGAAAGAGAATGCCACAACATTTATGTGTAATCATTAAGAATTATGTTAAACAGTGTGATGGGGAGAAAGTGCAGTTTTCCTGAAGAAACGTTTCTAAAGAAAGAACTCACAACTTTTTGGAAACAAGATCCAGTGTACCAGATGTCTCTGATAAGACTAAGTAATTTCAAATGTTTCTTACTATTGCTACAACTTGTTCAACTTCATGGGGTTCAGCAAAAGCCAGCCTGTTTGCACAGAGAGACTTCCACACAGCTATTAGTATCTCCATTACAAGCTTGATCATAAATCCACTGAAATTAAGAAAACCTATCCTCATTTTCCAGGGGGACTGAGTTGGATAGGACATTTTATGCAACTGGAAACAACGGCCAAGAATGAAGCAAAGGATTATTGAGGATTTCTTAGGAAAAAAAACTCCAAGGCACCATACAGGATTGAACCTTCATCAACAAGAAGAGTCAGCATCTTTTAGAAATCCAGGATGTGGGGTTTTTAACCTGCTATAACATTAACTACTCCAAGTTCTTGTATGCCTCTGATGTTATCACCCAGCCCAGTCCTTGGAGTGATGCTATCACGTTCCCTTTTGGCTTCGTTTCCCCTGCAAGGGACAGAGGAAAGAGGACAGAGATAGCAACAGAAAGTAAATAACATAAAAGGATGATATTAGTAAATATGTTTGTTTCCTGTCAATCTCAATACAAACTGGAGAGAGGCGATAAGAAGAACCACTGCTCCTGTCTCCAGCCAGGGCCTTTACTCCCAGTTGAGGCAGACAGAGGGAAGGAGCAGATGCCTCCACGGGTACAACAGAGACAGGACAACTGACAGTTGCTGCTTCTTACGGTGCATTTGATTGTAAACAGAAGTTATCTTCTTTTACAAAGCACATTGCCCTAACATTTTTTTTCTGACATAGGAGCTTCCTGCTCAGCCATGAAGTTTGTCGTACTTCGCTCTTCCCAGCTTGGTAGCTATAGCCAAGGACCCAAGTCAGCAGAGGTTTAAGGCAGGCTGATTTTCAGATCCTATAGATCCTGTTAGTGAATCCTGTACGGAACCAGAGAAAACTTCCTTTGACCGAGCCCCAGTTTGCTGACTGAGTGCACCGTGTTCATTCCCTCTCTGTATTAACTGACACACTGCTCTCTGGAAAAAACACAGGACAGACAGACATTTGGACGGATATATCTGTCCCTATGCCTTTAAGGTGATTAAGTTTAGTCCTTGGATTGCTCAGCCACAACCTTCTTTTGGAAAGAAAAAAAAAACAAACAACGAAAACCTTGGGAAAAAAGGTTCTTTAAAAAAGAAAACTTGCTCAAGAAAGGGTTTTATTCTGCATTTAGCACAGAGCAGACTTCTACATGGAGAACATCAGTTACTAAAACAGTCAAATAAAGTTGAATCTGGTTCAAGGCAAAAATATAGATGGGTTATGTACATATTTCAAATACATAGTCATATTACATGGCATATCCTTTCAAAGGAAAAGGCTATGATGGATAGATCAGCTGCACTAGACTTTCTGTTACCAAAATGTAGCAGTGAAATAGTTAACAAGTCTGGCTTTTACATTGTCATACGCAGACTTCATTGCTAGCATCCCACTGAGATGAATGAAGGCAGCTTATGTCTAGTGTTATTGTTTCCATGTGTTTGGCTCCAGACTCAAGCCAGCATTCCCCTCAGTTTATACTTGAAAGGTTATCTTCACAACCAGAAGAGACAGAAACTTTCGGTAAATATATGTATGTGTAAAGAGAAGGGCAAATACAGGTTAACTCCACTTATTCAGTTCCAGCTTTCCTGAATTAATGTTTTGATAGTTCTAGAAAAAAAAGAAGAATTTTGTTTACAGAAGCTTCTGATTATCTGAGTGGCTGAGATGCCCCTTACAGCACATTTGCTCTGTTTTAAACATACAGGGCAATCCAATCAATACTAACATAATTTTATCTCATGGTTGATAATTTTCAGCCTTTAAGGCTAGGCAATGAAGTACCGACTAACAAAGAACACAGCAAAGTATGCAACAAGGAATTGCAAATGGAAGAAACGAAGTCTGAGTGGAATTTTGAAAGGGAAAGGCAAACAATCTGCATTTAGGTAAATGAAAATATACCGCTTGTAACAATAGTGCTCCAGAAGGAAAACGTGTGTGAAGAGTGGAAATACTTGGGTCGGCTTGTGTTTTGCCATGTGATTCTCTCTAAAGCCTGGGTTTGTTTCCCTTTCTCCATCAGCAATCTACCTCTGAAGTTTCTGCAGGGCAGAGTACATGTTATTGTGCATTACCTATGCTTCCCTGGAGACAAGAAGGATTCAGAAACAGCTTATGCAGATTGTTATTTTTACCCTACCTTGAAAATTATCCTTCTTCTCTGAATGACAGGATTCAGATAAAGGATAATTATTGAAGTATTTCTCTTAGGGAACAATAAAAGTGCTAAATACAGTGTCTCCAGCAATATCTATTTTGGTTTTTTGCTGAATCCAGAATTCTTCTGATACAGGGTCTCATACATATTCCCTAGCTATAACACTGCGTGGTTCTTATTTTCTGCAATACTAACTAATAGCTCAGGATTCTTGCCCTTTAGAATACGAGATTTTTATTTTATTTTAAAACTCATCTACGAGGATATCGTTCCACAGACTATTTTATCAGACATCTAGCAAGAAAGGAGGTAATACATTGACAAGGGTGATGCAGGAATGGCGTTGCAGTGCCTAACTTCTAGGCACCCCCTTCCCTTCGGGTAGTAAGAGCCCCCTACAGAGAGCCATCAGAGTCCCATTCAGGTGGCCTCAAGTCCAGCCTTGTCCTGAGCCCGCGGTTTCTTGTCAGCAAGAAGCCTCTGAGAGCTTAGCACTACCATGGGGCTAAGGTGGAATTTAGGATGTCTGAATATGGTCCCTGGCAGCTCAGAGAATCGGATCCACAAAAGCCGGTCGGCAGACTGGGATGCAGACCTGTAAGCCGATAGGAAATGGGAAAGAGGGGGTTATGCCTGAAGCGTGGTCCTTTTCAGGAACAGATCCAGAGCGGAACTTAACACTTCTGTTCTGTGGGAGGTCCTTCTTTAGGCACCTTAGTCCAAAGCTGAAGTCAAGATATCATTATTCATGTGCATTATTCATGCAAAAGCATAGGCTCCCCGAGGGGCTCTATTACCCCTAACAATTAGTTACTTGGATAAGTTAGGGCCGGGTAGATAATTTGAGAATTACAACTCTTGCTGTAGGCACCAAGTGTTCACAAAGGAAGGACTAAATGTATTAAATATATAAAATACATTAAAATGTAAAGCCCATATTAATAATTATGGGGTTTTTTTCCCTGTAAAATTATCTTTTTCATGGATTTCTAGTTTCCATCACTGAATTTGCTAAATAGCTGGAGACAAGTTAAATTTTTAAACGTACAAATGTTCTAATAAGCTTTTGCTAAAGGAAGCCTTTGGCCACCTCAGAATCGAAAGCAGCAGGCCCATTTCTCATCCAGCCTAAAGCGACATGAGTGCTACACTGATCTACACCGGAATGCAGGAACCTGTTGTACAAAGAGCTGTTCCTCTATTCAGCTTAATCTCATCGAATTTTACTAACACTAACCAACATAGTTACTCAGGCCCATTGGCAATGTCAGTCCTCTGGTGTTAGTATGACAGGCTTTAGCAATAGCTGTTCAGTAAAACTCAAAGCTGTGGCACGACTCATATTCAAAACTTTACCAGTTCAACGTTACAGCCGGTTCAAAAATGACATTTTCTGAGAGTCATTATGCAAAGTTTGAAAGGTCTTGCAGAAAGCCTGCGAGGTCTGAGCAGTGGACACAGATGAGGTGCTCTAGAGAAGGCAAGCCAAAAACAACGGGGACAGGATGACCTGGAAAGGTCCATCCTTTCAATTGTTGTTATGGTGGCATATTTCTTGAGCAACCTTAATTGCCTCTTAATGAAGGTTTATTTTGATGGGGGAAGCAGGAGTGAACAGGATTGTTGATTTTTTTAAGAGATACTGAAAGAACAGGCTACAATCACATTCCTATCATTAGTTAATGACAACAGAACAGAAATAATGAGGCTAAAGCAGCAGCAGAGGAAAATGAGCCTAAATGGAGAACTCTTCATCTGTAGAGTTACACGGAGATGGATTTTGTCATACAAGTTGTGTAAAGATTTTCATCAAAAATATAGAGGCTTAGATTAGATACCTTTCCAATGAAGATGGTTCCCAGGATAGCGGGTTCAAGATGCAGGATGGACTAAATGCCCTCCTTCTTTCAGCTAGGTCTCAATCCATTCTTCTTTATGTATATCATCCTCCTGTCCTTGAACGACTCAAGAAAAACTACAAAAATTCTTTGGGCTACTTTATGACCCAGCTTTTACTCTTTTGTTTCCACGACCATCCCTTCTCAGTCCTCTGGGACCACAAACTCTGTCTCCCTTGGCTGCAGAAATGTAATAAGAACCAAATTTTGATCTTGGTTGCATCTATTCAGCCCCAGTCTAATAAATAGCATTATGTGAGTGAAATGGTAATTAAAAAACATAGCTAAGGTTAAGCGTGAGGGGAATCTTTCAGTCTGTCTCACGCTCTTAGGACTCAGGTTCTCCTTTATGGCTACATGCCAAACAATATTATGTTCCCAATGAGAAGGCAGTAATCTTCTCTGGGACACAGGCTTGGAGCTCTTTTGGCTGCCGGGCGGGGAATGCAGTGGCTTGGCAGCGCGGAGCCAGCGCAGCAACAGTTTCAGCCTGGATCATCCTCATGAGTTCCGCAAATATCAGCAAATTCAGCCCTTCAGTTCCCAAATTTGAAAAGATCTATTTCAGCAGAAACAAACTCACAACAGAAGTGGGTGTAGGGATTAAAATAATACCTGGAGGGAAGAGAAGGGATTATGAGCAGGTAACATTGCCTGAATATGTGAGAGTCTCTATTATGCTTTTGCTTGTATTTCCATCTCATATTGGCATTGAATACCATAATTATTTTGACCCTGCGCAGGGCTCACCTCACTGAAATCAAGGCAATTAAGGTGCTCCTTAGCACTACCTCCTGAGGGACATCTACATCTACGAAGGCAGTAGATGTAACAAAAGGCAGAAAATCGAGTTGCCCAGCCTCGGTGGAGTGAGGCAGGGTGGACTGCCCATAGTGGCTTACACATCGCAGGCTTTCCTTGTGCATGGGACCACGGCAAAGGCAGGATCTGTTCTGTCTTGAGGTGTGTGTTAGGCAGTGGAAACCAACGAGAACATCGTTTCTATCGTGCTAGCATTGCACAGCAAACACTGCGGAGGGCTCTCCTCTCCTTTCGTCAGCACTGTGTTAAAGCCATCAGTGCAACAGCTGCAGGGGACACACACGAAGGACAACCTCAAGCCATTGCTGCAGGCAGACACTCACCCCAGCCAACGTGCTGCATTCACAAAGCTGCCAGCAGGAAACCAGCCCAGCAAATGCTCCACCATGGGGAAAAGAGACCCCTTCCAGCTTCCAGGGAGGGAGCAGGCAACAGGGAGGTCGTGTCACACCCATGTGTGACAGCAGGCTCTGCAGAAATGCCCAAAAAACAGTTCCAGATCCCCTCGAGCCTGGAAAATTGCTGTAAGAAAGTTACATCTGTGCTTTCTTCTTTAGCCATACAAATTGTAGGGTATTACACCTGGTCTTTAAAATCTCTCTCAGGCACACCTCCATGTGAGAAGGCTTGCCCAGGGACCACAGACACTTTGCACCAACTGTACTACAGGCCTACCAGTTCTTACATTGCAGATGAACAGCCATATGGTACCTTATATTTTAGGTCTTCTTTTCTCTTATGAAGACTTTGAGCAGTTGTTGTAAAGGCCTCATCTTCTTCCTCCTGGAAAAGTGATTTAAGTTTGGAGCACAAAGATAGGTTCTTGTACCAGAAATAGTGTGGCCAGCAGGAGTAGGGAAGTGATCCTCCCCCTGTACTCGGCCCTGGTGAGGCCGCACCTCCAATGCCATGTTCAGTTTTGGGCCCCTCACTCCAAGAAAGACATTGAGGTGCTGGAGCGCATCCAAAGAAGGGCAACGAGGCTGGTGAAGGGTCTAGAGCACAAGTCCTATGAGGAGTGGCTGAGGGAACTGGGGATGTTTAGCCTGGAGAAAGGGAGGCTGAGGGGAGACCTTATCGCTCTCTACAACTCCCTGAAAGGAGGTTGTAGCGAGGTGGGGGTCGGTCTCTTCTCCCAAGTAACAAGCGATAGGAGGAAATGGCCTCAAGTTGTGCTGGGGAGGTTTAGATTGGATATTAGGAAAAATTTCTTCACTGAAAGGGTTGGAACAGGCTGCCCAGGGAAGTGGTTGAGTCACCGTCCCTGGAGGTATTTAAAACACGTGTAGATGTGGTGCTTAGAGACAGGGTTTAGTGGTGGACTTGGCAGTGTTAGGTTAATGGTTGGACTTGATGATCTTAAAGGTCCTTTTGAATGTAGACTATTCTATGATTCTATGATCCTGTCAACAGCTGGGAAGAAATACTTAAAGATTTAATCACCTTCCCTGTCTGACCAAATGGCTACTTAAAAAACAGCTGCAATGGAGGCAGTCCTGTGATAGTATGCTGCTTTGAGGAGTCTTCAGGTCAAGTAAAATTGTGTAAACTAATAAAGAGAAAACTACTATCAAGCTGGGAAATCAGAAAATAAGAATATATGGTCCTTTTTCTGCTTTTCACTGAGCTCCTGGTTTGGAACTGTAGTGGAACTACAGTATTTCCAGAAAAAAAATGGAAAGTTGGTTTAGGTAGAATTTAAGATGTCTCATTTATTATTTGGGATTTATGAATATTTCTGTCCAGTTTTCCTGAACAAATTACAGCTATGAAGAGCAGCATTCCCAACACGCAGGATTCAGGCAGGCAACATGTGTGGGGTGTCTCTGTGGACTGAAGTCCCTGTGCTTGTGCTATGTGGAGAAAGTATGTGTGGTTTTGTGTGCAAAATTCTGGCTAAAAATACAGGAGTGCCTACCTGACAGAGAGTATGTGGCTGGGTTACTCTAATTCTCCTTTCTGGCTGTCTGCAGCCAGGGCAGATGGCGATGCTATTTGCATCCTTTTTGTTATTTTATGTGCTTTGAGAAGGAACAGGAGGGAGCCAAGTGAATGGGAGGACCAGTCCCTTCTCTCCGTCCATCCTCCCCTTGCAAGTCCTTGATAGTTCTGAGGAGAAGGGGGGACAGGGAAGATAAATCTTCGGGGACCAAAGAGGAGCTTGAGCCCATGGGACTTTGGAGGAGGGCAAAGAGCAGTGAGGACTTTGTATGTGATGCATATGGTGAGGCAGGAAGAACTTCCCTACGGGGAAGTTTTTTCGTTAGGAAAATGAAGATTATAGAGCTCTTGCATGGTCAGTAAGAAAAGGTCAAGCTTAAAGTCTGTCATGTCATTAATGTAACAGGTAGGCTATAAATTAAAAAGAGAAAGCTTTGGGAGGAAGGAAAGGACTCTGTGTGTCCCTCAAGCTGTGCATGTATGCTACTATTAAGATACTAGTTCAAACCAAAATGTTTCCAGTTGTTACACTTCAGCCCCCATTTTTAAAAGTCATTTACCCTTACAAGGAAAACAGCCTGATTTTGTGACTGTCTGACGAATTTTCTACACTGTTTTGGAAAAAAATAAATCTGCAATTCCATTATTTGTATGGAGAAAAACTTTGAGCATTGACAACTGTCGGAGTCTTCTCCTGGTGAAAATCACTGGAGATTTTTTTTTTCCTGTAGGCTGAACTGGAAGAGACCCACTAATGTGACTTGTATAAAATGGAGCAGTTAGGGAAGAAAGGTAAAACACATGTCTTTGGGGTCTCCCTTGTTTTGGGCCACCAGAGCCAAGTTCTGAGTGATGCTGGCTGCTTTGAAGTAGCTGGCTGCATCTCCCTCCTGCCTTCACCACGCTGCCTGCATGAAGGTGTGGCATGGAAGGAGCAAGAGGAATCCTCCTTGATCCAAGGATTGGTCTGCTGGTGGCCAAGACAGCTTTATGCTAGGCAGTGACAGAAATCTTCTATAATGCACACTAACATCTGGCCCATGCCATCTTTTTCTGGTTCAGCCGATGCCTTTTATCATGTGAAAACACTAAAAACAGATCCAAAGCCTCCATGTATAATTGAGGCTGTAGCTGTTGTTTCTTTTTTATTATTATTTGAGAAAACCTTCATAGCTCCCTTTAGATTTTGCTGCTCATGAATTATAAGTCTGCTCTTCAAAGCAGAGGAATGTAGCTTTCTGGCGCTGGGAGCTGTCACTTCTCCTGTAGGAAGGTAGACAGTTTGACTGCTCCAAGTTGTATAATTGCAACAGCCAAAGAAAGGATCCACTTCTTTTTCCTTTCTAGGGCACACAATATGAAGAGGTGGACAAGCTGTCTTTACATTGTACCTCAAAAACGTATTTCCACGCTGTCCCTTCTAGCTAATCCCATTTCTCCGTTGAATGCTCACAGAGCAAAGGTAGGAGTAGCACAGACCTTGCTTTGTTCGCTGTCTTTCCCACAGAGTGCTTCACACGTTGCCTCCAGAAAGTCCAAGCTCTTGGAGATGTTATGTTGGTCTACAACTACCTTCTCCAGGCCACTTGGAAGGATTGGCTAAGTGAGAAGAGTGTAACTTTGGTCTCTAGTGATCACAGGGAGCAGGGAGGGGGTAGTAACAGGGGTATTTTGAGGGTAGAACACCTGACGTGGTTTAACCCCAGCCAGCTACTAAGCCCCACACAGCCACTTGCTCACTCCCCCATCAGTGGGATGGGGAAGAGAATTGGAAGAGTAAAAGTGAGAAAACCCGTGGGCTGAGACAAAGACAGTTTAACAGGTAAAGCAAAAGCAGCACGCGCAAGCAAAAGGAAACAAGGAATCCATTCACTCCTTCCCATCGGCAGGCAGGGGTTCAGCCATCTCCAGGAAAGCAGGGCTCCATCACGCGTAACGGTTACTTGGGAAGACAAAAAGCCGTAACTCCAAACGTCCCCCCTTCCTTCTTCTTCCTCCAGCTTTATAAGCTGAGCATGACGTCATATGGTGTGGAACATCCCTTTGGTCAGTTGGGGTCAGCTGTCCCAGCTGTGTCCCCTCCCAACTTCTTGTGCACCCCCAGCCTACTCACTGGTGGGGTGGGGTGAGGAGCAGAAAAGGCCTTGACTCTGTGTAAGCCCTGCTCAGCAATAATGAAAATATCCCTGTATTATCAACACTGTTTTCAGCACAAATCCAAAACACAGCCCCATACTAGCTACTGGGAAGAAAAGTAACTCTACCCTAGCCAAAACCAGCACATTCTCCAGCCCTCATTCCATGCCATTTACATCATGCTCAGGTACCATACTATCCAATACAACCTTATTAACCACCACCCGCCTTCCCATCCTTTGATACAATACACAGATATCATTCCCTTAGTCTATGGACCACCTCTGTAAAATGTCGATAAAATGCCCACAAAATGTCCACAAATGCCCACAAAATGTCCATTGAGTTCATTTAGGCCATGACTTTGGGCTCCATCTGTTATGGTGGTCACTCAGGACAGGAGAGATGGTGTGCTGTGTGGAGTTAGTTATTTGGCACCAAAGCCAGCTCAGAAAAGGCCTTGACGCTGTGTAAGCACTGCTCAGCAATAATGAAAATATCCCTGTATTATCAACACTGTTTTCAGCACAAATCCAAACCATAGCCCCATACTAGCTACTATGGAGAAAAGTAACTCTATCCCAGCCAAAACCAGCACAGCACCATAGCTTTGCTATGAGGAGGGATCATCCTGCCGGAGCCTCCCAGCATGTCCCCTCTGGAGCTGGCAGGCGGCTGCAGCAGCAGGGCTGCCCGTCGCTCTCCAGGCGCCCGTGGGAGAGGCTGCAGCATCCTGAACGCTGGCAGCGTGTGCCCCTGCCCAGCGGCAGACGAACCAGTAGCTGTAGGGAGCAAAGGAGCTCATGGCTATGGAGGTCAGAAAGAGCGTCTTATAGGACCATTGCGGGATGTAAAGTTCTCTTCCTGGGCTTTTTGGTTTTGGCTGCTTTCATCTCTAGGGGCAGGGTGCTCTGTCTATGTTTTCATAGCCTGTAATAACAGATGCTTTTTAATGAGTGCACGGACAGACAGCCTATTGTCTGGGTTTGTCCCTCAGAGCTGCATGGTGGGAAGGGCTATTGGCACTTGCTTTTGTTTACTCTGTTTCTAAGGACGTGTGGTCCTTAGAAGGATGGGGATTTTTCTATCTTTCAGGTGTTTTTATGGGCCAGGCCAGAACATAGCCTATTTGTGTTATCTTTGTTTTTCTCGGAATAACCCAACTCATGCCACCGCCTGAGAAGGACCTCTACCTACATTTAATCCGAACGGACTCTGAGGGTATCCAAATGGCCCCAATAAACAAGAGTGGCCTATCTGAAAATATTTTCTGGTTGTGAACATTGCAATGTAGGCTGAGCCTAGTTAGAAAGCCTGGCTTGTGTGTACATATTTTCTCTTCTTTTAGTGTCCCAGCGGGGCAGAGAGTCCCTGGAAGGCTATCAAGCACAGACTGGCTTTCAGAGCTTACTCCTTGCCAGCAGGCTCTCTGTGTGAGGCCAATAAAATTTGTTTGCACTTGATAACAATAGAGTATTTTTGCGCTTCACAGTGTGTCTCCTTGGGACTAACTGCTGTTTGGGAAGGCCCTTAGGTCTATCCCTCCCCTTTATCCCATGCAGGATGAAGACACCACCCTTTCATGCCCTGTCTCTAGAAGATGGCGACTGCTATGAATGCTGGGCTGGGCTTATAGACTGGCTGGAGAGGAGTTGCTTCCAAAGGTCAGACCTCAGAGGAGTCAAAGGAGGGATAAAAGCTGGGGAAGTGGAATTTGGCTCTGTAGTCAAATAACTCACGGGCGAAGGGTGTTCTTTGAAGACGCATTGAGATGCGGCAGGAGTGTGGGGCAGCTAGCTGTTCCTCCTGCACCAGGCCGTGCAGAGGCCTTTTACCTTCTGAAACCGTCACCCCGAGGTTGATCACCTCCCATCTGGAGGGCAGCGTGGTCCCCGGAGCAGCGCTAACCCCGAGTGCCCAGGAGGCTGGGGGGCAGCGTGTCCCAGGAGCTCTGCCCCGCTCTTGGTACAGCAAAGGGTGTTTCACCAGTGTAGCGTAACGCCGAGAGGGATCTGGCACTAAGCGTTGCGAAAGTTTTTCCTCTCCCTCTCTGTGGCCATCAGGGAAGTTTTTGGATCCTTCTTCTTTCTTTCTAGCCTTTTGAGATAACCGTGGATGCAAAAAAAATCGGGATAGGGTGGAAAGTAGGTTATGGGGTTGTGGATAGGACTGCATGCAGCAAATGAGAAGGGGTAGCGCCTTCCCAAAGGGTGCCGTAATGAGCTGCGAGACAGATGCTTTGCCTGGGATGACACAAATTCTGTGCAGCGGGGTCTTGCTCGTGACGGTCTAAGGTGCTCTACGAATTTATGAGAAAAGCTCCTTCACAGAGATGTGACACCCTTGCTGGCGCAGCAACCCGCGGGGCAGCTGGGCAGACCCCACCGCGAGGGGAAGGCCAGCGTTCCGCTCACGGGATGCCTAACCCGATAGTTTGCTGACCGCGGCTCTTCTCTCACTCACAGCGTCTTCAAAACCTAACACAGGCACCTTTCGCGTCGGTTCTAAAACCCCTATAAAGTAAAATACTGTTCCTGAGAAGGATAATTATTGCAGGTCTTACGATCCAGAAATGTTTCCTAATAACTCTGATCTACGCTGCCTAAATTATTTTGTAATTCTAAGAAAATGACAGCGTCTCCATTTCAAAAACGCTCAGAGAGGTTTATATTTAATACAGTTGGCTAAAACACTACACAGTATATTTTACTACTGTGCAATAAAAAATAATAATAATGTGAACAGTCATATCTTCCTCAAGCTTAGCAGCTGGATCTTTTTTTTTAAATCTTAAAAGCTTGATTTGCCCAGTTCTTGTAAGGGACAATTAAACTTCACGATCTACCCTTCAAAAAACGACCTGTGATTTTGAAAATTCTCATCTAATGGTTTCCCTACTTGAAATATGTCAGAAGTGCTTTATTTTTCAAACTGATGGTGTTTGGTGGTTTTTGAAAAGCAAAATAGAAACATATCAAGGAGACAGAGACAGCTTTTCCCATACAAAAGGGCTACATACTGTACTAGAGTTAAGCTATTCTTACAGATGCATTTGCCATTTGGTTTGAATACATATAACTAATCGCAAAAGGTGCTTCATTGAGGTTTTAAACAGGAGAACGTAAATTTTGGAGAAGAAATGAGTATTTTAGTTAAAAGGGAACTAAAATCAGTTTCTGATGATGCTTCCTAATTTATACAATAGCATGACGTGACATTTCCATTGTAGCTGTTTCACTTCCATACTAGAAAATTTGCATGATCAGTGTGGTAAAAATTAGAGGATTTAATGAAGTTTTCTGGATGATTTATAATCTGATGGTTTTTGTAAGATTTAAAATTGCTGACAACATAGAAAACCTGAAGGGGTAAAGGAGAAAAAGCAGTAGAAATCATCTTACAACTCATGCTTTTCATTGCACAGACACATTTCTTTCAGGAAGTAGTTCATATACTTTAGTTTTGGAATGGATTTTTTGTTTGAAAGGGATTCAGAACAGCTTTGGCTGCCTGTTACTGATAAATCAACTTTTCTGGACATTGACTGACTCCTCTGGAGCTTTGAAATGTGTTTGCTTAGCTGAACAAGATAATGAAAAGCAACCAGTCTGGCCATTAATTATATCATTAGTCGTCTTTAAGTCAGCATTTACCACACCACAGTGCTGTACATGAGAATTAGCTCTTGCTCCTGTTGCATGCAGGGGCTCCGTATATTGGCGCTGAAGTTAGATGGTTCCCATGAAGCAAGCATGCAGGATTCAATCTTCGACAGGGGACAAAACTGAAGTCTTGCTGTTTATTCCAGGCAGTCATAGCAAAGGCTGAATAACGCTCAGCAAGATAAAATCAATTAGCAGTTGAGGCCTGTACACAAAATATTTTTATGTCAGGGATTTTGTGCAATGCTTTCTGTATAAATATCATGATTCATTCCATTCTTTAATACAGTTAAACAATGGGTGTTCCTTAACAAGGGACGTCCTTATACACGCTATTTTATGCATCTTGGTAAGTACAGGCAGCGTTCATTCTTGACAGCTATAGATCAAATTACAAGCAAGCCACAGAGAATTATGTTTCTGCAGAGGGAACCCTTAGTCCCCCACTGGGCTCCTGTGAAAGAGGTGGCCAAAAGCCAGCTAACTTTGCTCCCCAACTGCAAGGAGCCAGGCTGCATTACACTGCTGGCAGCACTCGGCGTCCCCGAGGAGGTTTTTCTGAGCAGAGTCCAAGCGCAGCCACCACCCAGGGCTGCACGGTCTGGTCTGCAGCTGGGGGAAGCTCGCGCTGCAACTCATGGCTGGGGTGGTGGCCAGGAGAAGACTCGGCCAGGGCAGCTGGAGCCTTGCCTCTTCCAGCCACCAACGCTGCTCCTGCGGGACGTGTCAGTGTGGGTGCCACCACATCCACGCCTGTCTGCTCACAATCGTCCCCACGGGCTGGGGGAACAGCTGACGCAGGCGCTGCCTACAGCGTTGCCCTCACGGTTACGCCGCGTGAGCAGCACTGGCCTGCTTAGGGTGCAAGACCCCAGGCGCTTGCTTCCTCGTTCGCCCCTGCCTCAGAGCGTTTGGACCGCTGCAAGAGTACATCCCTCTGACAGCTCACTCCTCCATAGGAGAGTAACTTGCGCTGCAAAAATTTGCTTCACGCAGGTACAGCTGTGCTCCCACCGTGGATTGGGTGGGGGTCCGTCTCTTCTCCCAGGTGATGGGATGAGAGGAAACGGCCTCGGGTTGTGCCAGGGGGGGTTTAGATTGGATATCAGGAAATATTTCTTTATTGGAAGGGTTATCGGGCACTGGAACAGGCTGCCCAGGGAAGTGGTGGAGTCACCATCCCTGGAGGGATTTAAAAGACGTGTAGACGTGGCGCTTAGGGACATGGTTTGGTGGTGGACTTGGCAGTGATAGGTTAACGGTTGGACTCGATGATCTTAAAGGTCTCTTCCAACCTAAACGATTCTATGATTCTATGATTCTATGATTGTACAACTCATTTGGTAAAATCACCAACCCAGTGATACAGTACACAGAGCAAATTTATAAATAAAATCTTTATTGTGTACAAATGACAAAGAGATTGTAGTATTATATAAGGCCACGACTTAAATGGGTGGGGAGGGAGGGGTGCCTTTACCAACTTCTATTCTAACAGTTACCGTTTGCAATTACCATTTCCATTGTTCACCAAAACGTTTGCAGCCACGCTTAATATTGGTTTTCAAAGTCACAGTTGATGTTCATTAGTGCTCTATGGCAATACTTATCTCCTGTAAGACATAGGGGTTTTTTGTGTATACATATATATACGCGCACACTGTAAGAGTGATATTTCTTTAAAGGCCTGGTGGAACATCTCAAATTCTAGTAATGAGCTTGGCAAGGCTGCCCTTTAAAAGATTCATGAGTGACCAGGGAGGATTTTTGTGGGTCTCCTTTTTTTTTTTCTTTCTTAACAAAGTACCCAAGATGGCTGCAGCTCTATTAAAAATCCATCCTAATGACTGTTTAGGTACAGTTCAGTGCCAACTTTCGTTTTAGCCTCAACTTAGCACTTCTCATTAATTTCTTACATTCTTCTTGGACTGAGGATTTCCATATTTGGTTTTACTCTTGGATTATGTCAGAAAATTTTGAACAAAATAGTTTCAGCTAAATGAATGTGAAAAAAAAAAAAATATCTTCCATATGTTGTTATCGAAATCTTCTGCATCTGTTTAAGTCAAAAATGGCAAGCCAGAAATCTTTATGTTGGCTTGCAATACAGCCTCTTCAAGAAAACACTCTCCATTTGAAGAAAATTGGTTAAGTAGTTTTAAATCAACTTGTCATTTTTCTGCATTATATGTAGACCTCTTTCATTTTTCCCCTCTCCCTTTTTCTTAATTTAGTTTTAAACTCTTGTTTAAAATGAGTTTGCCAGGGTTTCATTTACTAAGAATATTTTTAATGACATCTCTGTTATGGATACATTTGTCAAGAACTCCAGCTGTAAAGGCAAATTGACTTGAACAAGCCAGAGTGGATGCCATTGCTTCAGAATATGAGGGATGAAAAGGTTTAGAGTGTATTCTCAGCTCTCTTGCCCAGTTCATACCAGTTAAAGTGTCAGACCTGATGACCTTACTTAAGTCAGTATAACAACATAGTTCTGCATGTGTACAGTCAGACTGTTTCTTGCCCTTTTAATCTAAAACAGAGAAATAACACACAAAAACTAGACTAAATAGAAAAGTTGACAAATACCCACTTTAAAGGTCAGAAAATCACAACGGCTGTTGCTACAACAGTGCTAAGACTTCACACCCTCTTTATATTCTTATAAAGCTTACAACTCACTTTGACAAATGCCCATGTTCAGAAAAAGAATAAGCCTTTAAACTCGAGTACTTAAATCCAGGAAAAAGTAAGACTTAAGGTAGCTCATTCTCTGGTCCACTAAGTATCTAATAATTCGGAGCCCAGTGGGATGGCCTCAATGAGAGAGATATTAAACTCTCCCTTTCCTACTCCTTCTCTCCTGCCAGAGTGAATACATTGGGGAGGAGGGGGAGGACTTTTCTGGGAGATGGGTATCCAAACCTCTTCAACCAGGCACGTAAGCTCGCCAGCAGTTCCCAAGAGCACTCTAACTCTCAGCTATTGTAAAAATAAGTACATAAAAACATATGTAGAAAGTCCCCCACATCCTTCCTTTCCCCTCTTTGCTGTTTCCCACTGACTAAACAGGGCAGCTGGGAGCAGGGCATTGGAAATGTCTTTCCCAGGTAGCTAACTTTCTCCAGACGTTATAAAGGGAGCCTAGACATCAAATCCATGTGTGAAGTCAAGGAGTTATGTTACTCCCCCTTCTACAGGGAGAACTACAGTGCAGAGCAATTAAAAACAAAATTTCTAAATGGTCCACTACTTCTGCATTCCTCATTCTCGTGTAGAAAACCTTAAATACCAAAGGATGAACCGTTCCCATTTTGTTAGGCTAGACTGGTAAATACTCAGACAATCTAAAAAAACCCCACATAATACTTCTAAAATATTGGACTAATTTGCCCAAGGTTGTATGGCAAACCAGGGGCAGAGACAGTGGCAGAGCACATTTCCCTGGGACTCCCGTTCAGTGCTTTGAGCACACAACAGTCCTTTCTCTTCTTCGTTCCTACTTTGCTACCTGAATTACAGGGGTGTAAGACGTAAGAGATCTCAACCTCGTTCTGTTCTGTTTTGAGGAACACTGCATTACTGTTTTATTTGCTGATCTACTGCATAAATAACCACGTCTCAGATGGTACAGGCATATGAGGGGTAGGTACTACTGAAACCCATGTGCTGGCTCAGGCAGGCACATTACAAAAAATCCTTCATGTGTAGGATGACATTACTAAAGTTTCCATGAAAACTGTGTTTGTTAAAAGAAGCTAAGTTAAGTTTTCATGCATAACTTTATTTTTGACAGTTTCTCAACCTTGGCTTTGTACTTTGTTTGCATTTCCTTGTTTTAAGAGGAAACTGGGCTCATAACAGATATCTGAAAGTCACATTCCTGCATGTTGTTTTATTGGATAAATGAGAGATTTTGATACTTTAAAAAGAAAGAAAGAAAGGGGAAAAAATGTTTGTTCTGAAGTGCTCAGACTGACAGGAGTCTGAGATCGGGGAATCTCAGTCTCCACCTTGATCAGACCATGGTTATTACTGCTCATGGAGGGACAGAAATCCACCACACTCCCTGTTGGCACTTGGGTGATTAATGAGATGACATGCACAGAAGCAGGTGGCTGAATTTCCCTTAAAATAAGACCAGTTACATTCATAGAAGAGTGTTAAAACGTATACACTAGGAGAAAACATGAAGTGTGTGTCCTGGGTAGATGTCATATATAATGACTGAAATTGTGATGGAGCACCAGCACAACGTTCCCTGAAACCCACAACCTCTTCACATGTGGTCAGTACAGTGAGGTAAACAAGATCATCATTGCTGCTCTTTGTAGACTCTCTCTATATGTAGGGATATATATACACACACACTACAGTACCACTACACACATTACTACATGAGGTTCAACAAGGACAAATGCAAGGTCCTGCACCTGGGTCGGAGCAACCCCCAGTTGCAACACAGGCTGGGGGATGATGGGATCGAGAGCAGCCCTGCCAAGAAGGACTTGAGGGTACTGGTGGATGAAAAGCTGGACATGACCCAGCAATGTGCACTCACAGCCCAGAAAGCCAACCGTATCCTGGGCTGCATCAAAAGAAGCGTGGCCAGCAGGTCGAGGGAGGTGATTCTGCTCCTGTACTCCACTCTGGTGAGACCCCACCTGAAGTCCTGCATCCAGCTCTGGAACCCCCAACACAAGAAGGACATGGACCTGCTGGAGCGGGTCCAGAGGAGGGCCACAAAAATGATCAGAGGGCTGGAGCACCTCTCCTCTGAAGACAGGCTGAGAGAGTTGGGCTTGTTCAGCCTGGAGAAGAGAAGGCTCCAGGGAGACCTTATTGCAGCCTTTCAGTACTTAAAGGGGGCTTATAGGAAAGATGGGGAAAAACTTTTTAGCAGGGCCTGTTGTGACAGCACAAGGGATAATGGTTTTAAGCTAAAAGAGGGGAGATTTAGACTAGATGCAAGGAAGAAGTTTTTCACAATGAGGGTGGTGAAACACTGGCACAGGTTGCCCAGAGAGGTAGTAGATGCCCCATCCCTGGAAACATTCAAGGCCAGGCTGGATGGGGCTCTGGGCAACCTGATCTAGTTGAGAATGTCCCTGCTCATTGCAGGGCGGTTGGACTAGATGACTTTTAAAGGTCCCTTCCAACCCAAACTATGCTATGATTCTAGTGTGTGTGTATATATAAGAGGTTATAGACTATGAAAAGGTGGAACTGGTTTTAGCAGCTGAAGATCAGTGCAGAAGGGAGAACTCAGCGAAGAATGATGAGCATCTCTCTCTTTGCCAAAAAATTTTCTTTTCTGATTAATCTCTGCTGCTGGTCAGCATGTTACAGGTGTGTTTGCCATTGTGTACAGTTGTACTCTACAACACTATTTAGGTATAGAACACATTTGCTGCAGGTCTAGCATTGATTATAATATATAGCTATACTTGTAGATATGTAAATTGCTACATTTAGCAAATCGTCTTTGTACCTTTGGTCACCACAGACACTTAATGCGAGTGGTTTAATGCCAAATGCTAAAGGACTGGGACACTCCTACTAGTGAACCAGTTCCTCCTCATGAAACCAGAATGGCAATGCTTCAGTGCTGTTTTGTTTGCAACTTTTTCTACACAGGCTATAGATTTTAATGGGGATCTCATTTTTTACTGTGAGTGTATAATACCTAACTCTAAATAGAGTCCACCCTTTAGACTGAATAGTTAACATGTAATGGAATATTATATTATTACTTTGTAAAATAAATGTTAAAAACAACTGATTTATTTCCAAAATCTGTTTCTGCTTAGAGACCTTACTGATAACTGCATTAAGAATAATATGTGGCTCTGTTAGTGCATGTGTATTTTTATTTAGTTGGATGTTTATACATATGTATCTCATGAGGTAAATTCTGGACGACTGTTATTGTACCCTCCCTTTCCTGTACACCAGCTTAACTTTTACTGAAACACAAGACAGTTTTCCCTGGTCTCTCAAGGCCTTTTGGAAATCACTACATTGAATTAAAATTCTAAAGCAAAGATACATAGGTAGGAAAAGGATCTTGAGCTATGCTTTTGACCGCCACTGGCATTAAGGTAGGATAAAGACAGACAGACTGTCCCTTTCAGATTATCTGTTCTAACTTCAAACCTCCACAGGAAAGAAGGTTTTCCACAACTTTCCTGTTGTGTAATCTGTTAGACCATTGAATTATGCCTGTAGTTAGAAATCCTTCCCTAAAACTTAGCAATATCCTCTTTCTTACAAACTATACTGATTATTTTTTGTCACATCTCCAGCTGACACAGAGAACAACTGATTTCTCTTTATTATAACCTTTCATGTGTTGAAAAACCAAACTGAACTCCTAGCCCTCCAAACCTCTCCTTACCTGGAGTACACAAACCCATTTTTTTTTTTTCTTTGTAAAACCTGTGTGTTGCTTTCCTGTGCAATTTCCATATTGCCTAAGATTGTTCTTAAAGTGCATCTTTCCTAAAACATGCTCAAAACAGTCCTGTTGAGCCCTTGTCTCTGCACTCCGAAGAGGACTAATGCTTGACTGATGCTGTCCGTGAGCCACCTCAACCCCAGGCTCCTTTCCTGTTGCCCGGGTAGTCCCCATTTTCTGTTTCTGAATCGGATTTCTTCTCTTTCCTGAAGCATAGCCCTTTGCCGAACTTTTGCTTGATTTTTGGATCATGTCTCCAGTTTATTACCATATGAAAACCAATAGTATTCTAGGTGCCCTTTTATGTGCACTTCCAGTCTTCCCAGTATGGCAGCAAACCATTGACTGTTATACCCCAAGTTTAGTTTTTGCTTCATAGTGTTGTGGTTCCACATAACACCCATGTCTCTTTGTCCTTCTGCCAGTCCCTCCCTTTTCTTTTTCCTTACTCCCCAACCACTTCTCACTCCTCTTTTTCCCCAGCTCTTCTGTGAAGCCATACCTAAAATCACTACTGTATTTGCCTTTCTCCAGCTCTCCAGACTGTCCCATTTCTTTTTGTTGTCAAAAGCTCTCACTAACGGCTCAGAAATCGTTCAGCTAATTTCCTAATGCTGTGTGAAATCCTTCGACTACTACTTTTTTTAATTATTAACTTATTCTTTCCTCCTCTTGGCATGTTGTAGATAGAGTTTTCCAAGTTTAACACTCTTGGTAGCAACAAGTGCTAGATGTCTCAGTGGTTACATTGGCTATAACAATTTTAGGGAAATTCCCTCCCATAGCTCTCCCATGCTGCTAGCAATACAGGGACTATAAATATAGCCAAACCACAAGCATTTTTACCGCTCTAGCTGATTTATGCAACATGATGGTGAGAATGTCATCAGGCAATCCCTGCACTACCATTCCTGTCTACGTTAGAGGAAAAGTTGGAGAAGTTTTTAAACTTGTGATTTGAGGGTAAGTGCCTCTGATGAGAAATTTGGCACAGTGGGCTAGAAATGTTAGTGAATACAATCAACTTAACAAACCAGTGAGGCCATTTTCTTTCAATGCCATGTGAAAATAAATACAAAAAATCTCTGATAGATGTGCTTTTTCTTCTATTTAATGCACAAGATAAACATGCATGTCATCGGGCTGCTGGTTCATGAGGACTCGCGGCATTTCCGATGATGGGTCTGAATCAATTTCCCAGTAATTCCATTCTCTTGTTTTAATACAGTCAGTCAGCTGGAATACATACATTTTCTTCTGATATCTGTAGTTTTAAAACACAATTTGGACTGTGTGAACTTCTTATTAATACTCTTAGGATCACAAATAATAACTGGAAAATTCAGGGCATTAAGGCACTTTCTTAATAGAAAAGAAAATCCACAAAGAGTCTTCATTTCTGTACTTTAATATGCCAATATTTAATAAAGGTGAGGATATATTTTGATAAAGAATGAACAGCCCCAAAAGAAAAATCATGTATTTACATGCCAATATTCTCCCTAAACTAGGCATCTCTCTTCCCTCCTTCCCAAAAAGCCACACTACTCCCAGGGTAGGAATTGCTGCCAGTGCACAAACCAGCCACCCGAAGGAATGAAACGTATTTTAGCTTCAGTACATGAAAATAGCCTCAAAGTGTCACTAGAGAGCTATCGATAATCTGGTTCTAGCTACATTTTAAGGTTTTGGGGCTTTGTGATCTTTTCACCCAAGAGCCACTTCTAGTTTAACCCTCCTTATTGCTTAAAATGCCCATCACTACGTATGGCGATGAAAATGCCCTGGCCACTTATACACGGATGGCAAGTCTTTCAGTATCACAGTTCAGGTTTTATGAAGGCAAAGAGCATGAAGTGAGAAAAGAAATAATGTAGATCTTAAAAAAAAAAAAAAAAAAAAAGGAAGCTGGTAATTTATTCCCTCTCCCTTCATAATCTTGACCAAGACAAATAGAAATGTGACTTTAACAATGGTAGGAAGTGAAACAGCCTAACCTTTCTGCATTTAGCCTGGAAGCTTTTTCAGAGCAGAGACTGTCTCTTGTATATGTTTACACAGCGCCTGGCACAAGCAAGGCTCATATTTAATCTGGACCTTTTGAGCCCGTATCACAATATAAATACTTCCTAATAGTAGTTCTTACGGGAATGAACCTTTGTTTGCGCTGCTGTCCAGAAGCGGTCCCCGGCCGCTCTCCTCCTCCAGGATTCCTTCCCAGCTGGCCACGTCACTGTCATCTGCTATTCAACTGCCTTTAATGCAGCAGATTCCTGCGAAAGGAAGCCTGCAGTACGATCACAGAAAATTTTAAAATGTCCAGTTTCACTTGCAAATGTTGCATTTCTCCCATGTATGTTCCTTCACTCAAGTGCTCCTGGGAACACCTTGTGTTCAGCTCCCTTTTACAGTGTCATTTGAACTCGCGTGGCTTTCCTGAGGAGTTACGCTACGTGTGTTCCTCATTTTATCTTTGTCACAAAAGATAAAGAGTGTATTATTTATCCTAAAACCCTCAAGAACAATTTAGCACTTCCATCATCTGCAAATCTACGTGACAGAGCCACGCAGAATGTTTCCAGTGATTGCTTCTTGCAGTTACACCTGCTATGTCTACCATGAAGCGTTTAGGAGGAGAGAAACTTCAGAAGTACTATTTTGTTTCTACTTCTATATATCCACAGATTATTAAACTAATGACTATCATAACATGTATGCAACAACAACAACAAGATGCAAGTCAAAGACCTAAAGCCTCTTTAGATTAGATTAGATTAGATTTGCACTAGGATTTAAACAGAGAACAGTTGGCTTTGAATCTCTCTTCTCTGTTTATTAAAGTTGATAGTCCTATTCTAACATCACTGGAAAGGTATTTTCCCCTTCTTTCTCCCCTTTGGCCCAATTTATAACATCAGAAGCTTCATGATCTTGAAATGACAACTTTCTGCGTAGGCAACACAAAGGAAAAAAATTTACCAGATAACACAGCATTCAGTGGATGTCAATGATCATCAAAAATTATCATTTTTACATTGAAAATATCAAACTTTTCTGATGATCTATCCACATAAGCTTTTAAATACATTTCTGCATCATCACTTCAATGTATAGGCTTGTCGGGTATTAGACAGATTTCAGGTGGTGGCAGCAGGGGAAAAGCTAGGCCTGATGAACCTCCAGGGTGTAAACTCTCGCACAATAATAACGAGGATGTTTCCAGCGGCATCTCGTTTTTGTCATTTGTGACAGCAACACGTGAAAGTGCTCCTGTCCGTTTTGCCAGTGTGGTCCTGTGTGTCTTCAGTCTCTCAATTCAAGCAAACACAGTCACTTTCCTGTCCTTTTATTTCACACACTCCATTTTGGGTGCTTGCAGGTGGATGCTGCGTGGAAGAATCAAATGTATTTCTCTTACCGTTTGCAACAGGGGAATTTCAGAAGTGCTTTGTATCGCTTAACTTCCATCTCACGGATCTCAGTGACAGAAGAATAAGGCCAAAATGAGTCCTTTGCAAAATTCCTTATCTAATTTAGTATACATATGATATTGTTTCTCCATGTGAGCACTAATTCATAAAGTTAGGTGTCAAACAGCAGAATAAAATATTAAAAGAGAATCCAAATATACCTGCATAAAAACATCCAGAGAAATGGATTCAGAGAAATTTTGGAGTTATCCTCACTCCACTGTTTTAAGTTTTCTTCCTGGATATTTATTAGAAACCAAATACATATGTAGGATATGCAAAAATAGAACCAGGGGAAAAAAATCATGTTCCTTCATGTATTCTGAGTATCAGCCCATGATTTCTGCCATTTTGTTTGATTACTAAGACGGAAAATACTTGCAGCCCGATCTCCTCAGAGGTGCCGTGTCTGGTAAGCTTGCTTTAACAGGTTCCTGAACAGCGATGTAGAGCTTGTGACTGGCCTAATGATTCACTCCTGAAAAATGTTACCTTCATCAATTTTGGACTCGGTTTCCTCAGTGGTTTTCGAAAGGGGTTTGGCTTTGCACTCCAGTGGAAACAATGTCTCTCGTAATTAAATTGTATTTTTTAAAGACAGAAGGGGAGTACTTTACGCCTATGATAGCCTTGCTCCAGAGGGTTAGAAAAAAAGCAGTTTCTTCCTTTAGTTCCTAAAGTTTGGTGTTTGTTGTTTTTTTTTTTCCCCTCTTGTTCTCTCTCCTTTTGCAAAGGCCCTGCCTATGCAGGTCTTCACTTACTGGTCCAGAACAGTGTTTTTCCAGCAAGAAGCCTATTAGCAACAGCTCTGCAATGGGTTTTGCTTCTTTGAACAGCAGGTCACCCTTGTAAGCATGACTTTTGTGTTATCAAATTAATTTAAAATATTCAGGTGGGTCTACATACCAAGTTTCAGATAACTACTCCAGTATAGGCTAGCAAGTCACTTCTTGCGGCTATCACAGCTACGCAGCAAGTCCAATTTCCCTAACCAATAGATTTATAGGTATTTTATTTTCTCTCTCTTTTTTAGAAACTAAGCTGTGAACTTCAGGAGACAAGAGTCTAGTTTGGACTGTACCTAAAAATAAATCTCTAGTCAGAGTGGTCTCCGCTAAGAGCAACTATCAAAGACTTTATTACCAACAGTATCAGCTGTGGTGCTGGAAAGGACCTCAGAAGGTAGCGTTGCTTGGCTTAAAACAATTCCTCTCCAGCACTCTTCTAGTGCAGGTTATCGCATACACTGCCACAAGAATTAACCTAAGAATCCCAAGTCCTGGAACATGTACCTACTTGGTGATAACAACACGTACACCACCAGCAATGCTTCCCTGTATTGCTGTTCTGAAATCAGAATTGTGTTAGGCACAAAAAAAAAAACCACCAAAAAACCCCAAACCACCTTTTAATTGAATAATGGCTTTGCCATTTTATATAAATTCATCATAGCTTTGAGAACTGTTATTCCATGTATCTTGTTTGGGTCTTTCTAACTGCAAGTATTAATGTCCTGTTTCATCTGGTATCTTGGTAGCCCTGTTCTGTCATCCTATAGCAAAGACTGAGGGCAAAAACGTATAAGTAAGACTTGTGACCCTCCTCAAGATTTCAAAACATTCAGAAAGCATTAACTGAAGTTTTACGTCATCTCTATCAGATACCATTATCCATATCCTAAAATAGGGGCATTCTGAAGCCGAGTCTCTTGCTTTCGTACAGAAAGTGTACTCAATAATACAGCCCAAATTTACATATTCCTAACGCTGTACTTTATTCATGGGGCAACACTTTGGTCACTCATCCATTTATCCATAATCATCACTTTGATCCCATTGCTGACCCTCCTCTGGATCTTCCCAACAGGCAACGTTCCCGCTTCAGAGCACTCTCATCTCAACACTTGCCTTGGTAAATGCATCACGAAACGCGCTGCTACGGCCTCCCTTTCTCACTCCTCACGCAAGCAACAGCCCTGGAAAGCTCACCACCACGCTGGCTCTCCCCAGGGCAAGCTAATACACAGCCTCTCAGCAACCTTGTACTTCATGGGAGCACCAACTCTTACATTCCTTTATTCGAGCCCCAGGAGGCTGCCTAGCCTGCCTGCCTCCGCCCTGCTGGACTCGGGTGCAATCCCAATAGCTCCCAGTCATTCCCAATTAGCTGAGGTCCCCGGAATTGTAAAGCGGACAAATTAACCTCACCGTCTACAGTATGTTATAAGCACAATATACTATTTTCACTTGCTGCAAACTTCAGGAAGGAAAGTACCTGTTTTATTCTACCCCTGTGACCTAAGCAGGGTAGAAAAATTGGCCATAACCTCGAAACAGGATGCTTTCAACTAAGCGACATCGTTATGGAAAAGACATTTTACCTCAGTCTCTTAAAATCTAACGAACAAACACTGAAATGAGTCAGGTACCACCAATGATGACCTTTTGCTACTCTTTTACTATACGAATAGTATGAAGACTGAATTCACGGGACTGATTCGGCAGGAAAACATTAACTGGTATTACAACTTCAGACTAGGTGTATTCTTCTTTTTAAAAAAGCAATATAAAAGGACTTGCAACTTAGAAAAACCCAAACAATCAAAGCGGATGAAAACCTTTGACCTTTATCTAGTCATCTGCAAGTGAAGTTCAAGAGTTAGCTGTTTTGAACAGTACTAGATAACAAAAAACATTCTTAAAACACAGACAACATCTGCATAATGGAGTAAAATACTCGTATATGCAACGTTTGCATCAAATACAACCAACAGGAGTTTTTAGGTACGTCAGAAGTTGATACATGGACACTGGATTTGTATAGAGTGCTTGTGTACACAAGCGGGAAGGTGAACGCGCTCCAGCAGAAGCCAAAGCCTAGGCTCCGTTTCCCTCCCCCAGCTTGCCTTTCCCTCTCCTTGCCTTGCTTCCTTGCCCGAAGGCAAAGTCTCTACCATTTCACATTAATAACTACCAGGACCAGATACACAACTCGAGTACTTGAGGTCAGACATTGAGATTTGGAGAGTCTGAAATTAAGTTTAGATATTACCAAGATAGGCATGAAATTTGAAAGGACTTTCGTACAGTCAAGTTTTGACCTTGAACAAGGAAGACTGTTGCCTCGGTCTAAGTAAATAAACATAAAAGTAGTAAATCTCTAGAGCCTCTAGTCAGGCAAAATTAGATTCCAGTGTAAGTTTTACCTAAAAATATGACATTTTTTCAGCACAACAGAAGTTACCTTGTTCATAGCAATAATAACATTCTGCTTCAAAAGAACCACAGCAACCCACAAGACAGGAAAATCAGCTTGAAATCACACATTTTAAAGTCACATTCATTCCGAGAGAATTTGTTGAAATTACAATAGTCATTATGATTAGCATTTTCACCGAGGCAACCAATGCAAAAAAAAAAAAGGTATAAAGCTTTCTCAGTAAGAAGATTAACCATCTCACCAGTCACTAACACCCAGCCCCTTCATTTTTCCTTGTACATAAATAAGGATATTCTACAATTGCACGGGAGTGCCCACTCAGTCCCGTGGAGACCGAGGGAGGAGGGATGCTCTTGCACAATTCTTTGGCAGGAGGAAGCAGTTCAAAACTCCTCCATTTCCACTATTCCAACCCCCTTCTGATTCCCACCTTCTTAAACCACACGGTGGAAAACTGGTACCATCAGATCTCACCCGACTGCTGAGACCGGAAGAGTAGACCACACGACTGGTCTTCTTAAGACCTATTTTTGAAACTCCACTAGTGTTAAGACTTGGAAAGAGATTTCAAGTCAAGCCAAGCCTTGGAATGACAAAGCCCCAGCCCAGGAGCCCGACTGCTGCAGCAGGAGCGATTCTGCACCCCCAGGAACTGGAAGCGCTTCAGAAAATGCCACCAGCTGAGCGAGGAAAGAACATGAAAGTTTGAGGAGAGCAGGGTAGGAAAAATCTAAAAAATAACTTTACTTGCGATTATGTTCTTCGTATGTACACACACAGTTTGACAAAGAAAAAAAAAGAAGAAGAAATTCAGACTTCTCTTTAAGAATCCTTGGATTTAAATATATATATATTTATTAAAAAGAGACATTGACTCTATGGCCAAGACATCATGCGTCTCAGAACAGGTTTTTACAGCCATGTTATAAAAACCCCTTAGCAAAGCAGTTATGCACTAGACTTCAAACACATGTACTCCAAGAATGACACTGGTGTGGAGGATCTTGTTTTACATCCATTTATTTTTGTCCCTCAGCAATTATAGCATAGTTTCAATACATTTCTAAAGCTATAGAGAAATACCAGGGCAACTAGAGTACATACAAGCCAAAGTTAAAATGGTAGACAGCTGAATTAAAAAAAAAGAAAAAAGAAAAAAACCAAAAAAAGTATGCATTCAGCAGGAAATCTACTATACTTCATTCAGTTTAGGCTTTGTTCTTTAGGGAACAAGGTGCTAACGTGCCATTTTCTCATAAAATGAATCATAATTGCTTCCAAAGAGTTTCTGCTGAAAATTTAGGTGGAAGCAAATAAGTGTAACACTAAACTTTCTCCTATAAACTTAGAAGCAACACTTTCTTGAATCAATTTCCACCCTCCAAATACCACTGCTGCTTTTCTTGCATGAACCCACTGTTCTATTAAGGCATAATATGCCCTGAGCAATATGCTGGAAATTAGCCAAAAAGCCTAACAATTAAAGGCAAGCACCAAGTGATTATTTTTATAGACAAATTTTGAAATCTGTTTTGTAACTCACCTGTACTCGGGAGTAGCACTTGAGGAAAAAAAGAAAATATTGCTTTTAATTACTTTGAGCAGAATGGCAGTGTTAATTCCCCCTTTCTCCCTCCAGGCTAAAGTTTTCAAGCCAATCGTCTAGGTACCTAAGCAGGACCAGCATACCAAGACGTAAGTGGGACGTCTGTTCAAGAGCTTAATTTTTAAGCAACTCGGCGTAAAAAATTTCAGTGCCCCACCCTAAGCAATTCAAGTTAATCTTATTTTCCTCAAGAGTCAAGACTTTCATGTGCTGGATACCTCTGGTCTTAAAAGCAAGATGGAGCCTGGACAGGAGAATTGTACACTGTACATGCTCAGACTGCCTTCCAGTCTTCTTTTTATAGCCAGAAAAGCCTACAAATTACCTGGTGCACTGCTCAATTTCTCTAAAAGATGCACAGTATTACAGAGTCCAGGATCTAGGAACGTAGTTTTCAAAGCTCGTGCTAACAGCACACACGACTGTCTCTATACAAATTTAGGCAGTACTGGCTAGTCCCTTTAAGCTACCAGAGTATCCATAAAAGAAAGACAACCAAATTATACATTTTATTCACATTTATTTTTCGCTTTTAGTGTGCTCACAGAAAATTAGAACACCTTAAGCAGGAGTTTAATAGCAATTTTTGTAAGCAAAGTTACATTCCATCTCTAAGTCAAATTGGTCAAAGCTTCTCCAGTATTTACAAAAACATGATAGACAAGATGCTACACAAAAAAAAACATTGCATCTGAAGAGTTTTCCTTTATTTTCAAAGACAACTGGAAAAGAAAGCATTGTCTGCTGTAATCAAAAACATACCACAGTATAAACAGTAACCATTCCACTTATCACAGCTTGGTTGAGTTTAAAATTTGTGTTTAAAAGGTCCAAGATGACTGCAGTTTTACAAAAATGGGCAGGGTGGAAAGAGTTGCAAACTTCATGTGCTTCTGGATATCAAGATTTGTTTTTTTATACAATAGTCACAGTTAAAAACACCCTGCTGGTAATACATAATTACACTTTATTAAGGTCATAAACCAGCAATAAACAATAAAGCCTATACAACTTGTATTTCTACTTAATCACTGACTGATACAGCTAACATGAGATAAGTGAAAAGTTCCTATGGTTTAAATGAATTCCTAAGACTATGATCTCTTTATCTGGGTATTGATTTTTATTTTTTTTTTTCCTTTTTCCTTTCCTTCTTAATCAAGACTTGTAGTGTTGTAAACCTTATAGAACATCTGCCTCACAAAATACATCGTAATAACTTTCTTTTAAAAAAAAGACTAACCCCTTACATCATTTCTGGCGGGGCGCGCTCCCGGCAAGGGCTGCACGCCCCGGGTTCCCCACTGCGGCCCCTGTCACTTCATTTGATATCCCTTATTGACCCACCCATCTCCTTCATATATGGGCATGTCCATAGACCGATCGGGAAAAGTTTTATAATATGAAGAGAGTTGCAAAGTATGAAAAAAAAACCAAAAACAAACAAAAAAAAAACAAACAAAAAAAAAACCCGAACCAACCAAAACAAAACATTAATACTGATGAAAAAAAAACCCAAAAAAACCCAAAATATAGAGGGTGGGAGAGGAGGGCGGAGGGGGGCCCCCCTCCGCCCGTTGGAATGGCGGCAACACACAACGATTTGAGATGGGAGCTGCGGGGGGAGAGAAAAAAAAGAAACGAGACATCTTTTAAATCAATCCCTGGTTGTAGACAAGTTCTCCGAGACCAGTACCTGGCACCACTCCAACAAACAAACAGGGGGGAAGAAAAGTCCGTCGGCGAGGGGCGGCGGCGGCGCTTACTCCGCCGACTCGGCGGCGGGTCCCTCCGGACTGCTCTCGGAGGGGGGCTCCTGCCGCGCCGGCGCCGGCTCCTCCGCGGGGGCCGCCTCCTGATCGCCGCTGCCCGCCTCGCTCGTGGCGGCGCCGGCGCCCGCCGCCTCCTCCGCCGCCTTCGCCTTCCCCTCCGCCGCCTGCTGCGGCTGCTCCTCCGCCGCCGCCGCCGGGGCCTCTTCTCCCGCCGCCTTCTCGGGGGCGGCCTCGTCCGATTTGGCCTCCTGCGAGTCCCCCGCCTCCTCCTTCGCCGCCTCGGCGCTGCCGGCGGCGGCCGCGCAGGCCTCCTCGGCGGCGGCCTTGCCCTCCTCGCTGCCCGCCGCCTCGGGGGCCGCCGCCTCCTCCTTCCCGCCCTCGGCCGCGGCGGCCGCGGCGCCCTCGCTCTCGGCCCCCTCGCCGGCCTCCTTCTTGTTCTTCTTGAAGGAGAAGCCGCTGAGCTTAAAGGACTTCTTGAAGGAAAAGCGCTTCTTTTTTTTTTTCGGGGTCTCGCTGCTGGACGAGGGGGTCGCGCCCTCCTCAGTCTTGGGGGAGGACTCGCCCTCCGCCGGGGAGGCCGGCTCGGTGCTCTCCGCCTCGGCCGCCTCCTTCTCGGAGGCGGGCTCCGACGAGGCCGCCTCCTCCTTGCCCGTCTCCTCGGCGGGCGCGCTGCCGTTGGCCTGCACCTCCTCCTTGCCCGCCTCCGCCGCCGCGGGGGAGGCGTCGCCGTTCACCTTCACGTGGCCGTTCTCCTGCAAGACAGCGACGGGCGTTACCGGCGGTGCCGAGCGGGCCGGGGGGACGCGGGGCGCCGCCGCCCTCCCCGCCCAGCGGCCCTTCCTCGCCCGCTTTCCGCTCCCGCGGTTTAAACGCCCGGGCCCTCCGCCGCGCCTCGCCGCCCGGGCCGGGCCGGGCCGGGCCGCGGCGGGCGCCCCCAGCGGCGGGCGGGACGCCCGGCGGCCGCCAGAGGGCGCCGCGGCTCCACGCAGCGGCAGCGGCGCCGCGCACCCCCGCCCCCGGCGCGCCCCGTCCAGCCGCGGCGGCGGCGGGGGGCGGGGAAGGCTAACAAAGCTCGCCCGGCCCCGGCCCCCCGCCCGCCGCTGCCCCTCTCCACCCGGGCGGTGCGGAGAGGCGCCCCCCCGCCCCCCCCTCCCCGCGCCGCATTTGCATCTTTCAGGCGCCCGGAGCGCGGCTGGCTGCCCCGGGCGGCAGCTGCGGGGGCGGCGGGGGGTGCCCGCCCGCAATGCCGCTGCTGCGCGGGGCAGCGGGGGCACGGCCAGCCCGGCAGCCGGCTCACGGCGAGAGGGGGGGGTGTAAGAGAAAGCCGTGCCCCGCGGGCTGCCGAGCCCCCGGCGGAGCTGCCGCGGACGGGGCGGGCGGCGCAGCCCCGGCCCCGCGCTCCCGCCCGAGGGGGCTGCCCGCCGCCGCGCTCCCGCCGAGCCCCCAGCCCGGGCGGCTCCGGCCCCCGCTACTACACGGCCATCCTGCTACCGCGAGAGGCGTTCCGCGCTAGGCGCCGACCGTCTTCGGGAGAAGGAGGTTACGCGGGCGGTAAAGCCAAGCGGTATAAGATCCTTCCGTTTACGAGCCATTGGGAGACCTCACCGTAACACACGAGGGATTTAAAAAAAAAAAATTAAAAAAAAAAGGGAAAAAAGATGTGCCCCCTCCCCCCCACGCAGGAAAGATAAAGGAACAAATCACTCAAAGCAGAGCCCGTTAAAAAAAAAAAAAAAAAAAAAAAAAAGACATTATTCCTTTGCCTCGAGTTGCAAAGACAGAGGGATCGACCGTATTCTCCATTGAATGTGCCACTGAGGCATCAAAGGAAGAAGAATTAAACAGGATGCGAAAGAGAGTCCGTCGAAGTTGGCTTAAAAAAAGGAGTAGGTTTAATATCTTTTTTAATTTTTTTTTTTTTTTTACCTGTCCATTCGCCTTGGATGGAGATGCAGCCACTGCTTCCCCAGGTTTCTCGGCGGAGGCTTCGCCCTTTGCAGCGGTCTTGGAGAACTGGGCACCCATGCTGTCTTATTCAACAAAGAAACTCAACAGATCCAAAAGGAGGGGAAACAAAGAGCGTTGGGTTGGTATAAATACTGGGCGACCAGCAGCAGCAGCAACACACACACACACCAGAGGGGAAAAAAAAGAAGAGAGAACAGAACCGATTATAATGCACTCCTTTTAAAAAATTTAAAGTTGAAGAGATCAAAAAGCAGCAGCACAGGAGGGAGGGGAAAAAAAGGGAGGAAAAAGTCGAGCAAAAAAAAAAAAAAAAGGAGCCCAAGTTTAGTAAAAAGAAGTAATAAAAAATCCCAGATTTGTAGCCGTACTGTAGACAAGGAGAAAATGGAGAAATCTCCCTGGTTGCTAATAAGATGCGGAGTCCAACGCCCAAGTGCACAGATGAATGGGCTTCCCGAGCGGTGACGGCAGCCCTCCGCCCGGCGCCGGCCAATCGCCGCCGCGCCACACAAAGGGGGGCGGGGCCTGGCCGCCCGGCGAACAATGGAGCCGCGATGGCAGCGGTTTGAAATCAGCCCCCGGCCGATAATGAATGTGCCGCTCCGGCGCGGCGCGGGCGGGCGCACGGAGCTCCGCGCCGGGGAGCGAACAAAACACCCCGAGAAAGCGGGGCGGGCGGGCAGGGACAATGGTGCGAGGGGCGTGCGGGTGAGTGTGAGTGCGAGTGTGAGTGTGAGTCCGTCCCGGCCCCGCCGCCCGCCCCCACCCGCTGCCGCCGTGAGAGAGCAACAGATAGTGTGTGCGAGCCCGGGGCGGGGGGAGAGGGAAGGAGGGGATTTGCTGCCTCCTTTTTTTTTTTTTTTCTTCTCCTTTGCTTTTTTTCTTTTCTTCCCTGGGTTTAATTGGTCGCAATTGTTAAATCGCCCCCAATTTGGAAGGTATTTGAACCACGTAGATCGGGTTTCGCCAAACGAGATCACGAGTCGAAATTAGTAGGTCTGTAGGCCAGATGTTGCAAACGCTAAAGCAGCGGCGGCAGGAGCCGCTGCCGACGCAGAAACGGACCCCTCCCCCATAGCGATATTGGCTTGGAATAAAATATTTTGTGATTAGCCTACGGCTCTAATTAAATTCTGCTGTCTGATTATTCCTGATTTGTGTTTTTAAAGTATTTTCTGAGGCGGTGACCCATTTCGAGATTACATTTCCATGCACTCAAGTAGTGGGCGAAGCGACATTATCAGGGAAACATTTGCGCTTTCCTAAACCCCAGCCCCGAAACGTGTATTTACGTTGAATTTAAACCCTCGAATAAGATGTAACCCGAAACTAATGCATGCGAATTAACGGTGATCTCGGGCGCTTAGCAGCGATGGGGTGGGTGAAATATCACGGATCCGATTGATTTCCTTTCTCGGGGGAGGGGGCGGCGTGTGCGGGGAGCCGGCCGGCTCCCTCCGCCGTGCGATGCGGGAAGGCTGGCCCAGACCCCCCCTCCCCGGCACCACCACCCCCTTTTAAGGAGCAGAAACGAGCGTCAGAACGATCGTTTCCCAAACTCGGGTAGTCTCCTCCAAACGCCTCTTGTTTATAAACAAGGATGTTAAAATTATTCCGATAATGAAGGGCTGCGGAGCGGGGAGGCTCGGCCCAGCCGCCCACCTTCCTCTCCCCGCGGATTACCCGCGGCTGGCGGGGCCGGTGGGCTTTGTGCGGCCGCCGCCGCCTTTCAGTAACCCCGGCGAGGGCAGCCGGCTATTTTCAGTCGCTCCAGGGAATATTCCGTTTCTTAGGGGCAAAAGGGGCATTTGGGTCTTTTTTGGGGGGATGGAGCCTCTCCCTCCCCCGCGCCGCATTTCACGCACAGCTCCCCCGCCGCCCAGAGCCGCCCCTGGCCGCCGCTCCCTTTGTCTCGGCCGCCGCCGCCCGCCCCGCCGAGCCCGGCGCAGCGGCCCCCGCTCCCGGCGGGGCTGCCCCCCCCCCCCCCCGCCCCGCGGCCGCGCACCCCACGCCGGCAACACCCGCGCACCCCCCGGGGCCGGCGCGGGGGGCGGCCGCTGGCCCCGCCGGGGTGAACGCCCACGGCGGGGCGGGGGTGCCGGTGCCGCCGCCGCGCCCCGGGGCTCCCTCGGCGGGGCCGCGCCGCCGGGCGGTTTCCCTGGCGACGGCCGGGGGGCGGCGGGGGCTCCTCGGCGGGGCCGGGAGCGGGGCGGGGGGCGGCCCTGCCCGCCCCGGCGTCACCTGCGGCCGCCGGCCCCGCCGCTGCGGGGCTGGGCTGGGCTCTGCGGGGCCGGGTGGGGACGGGGCCGGGGGCGCCGCGGCGGCCGCTCTCGGGGGCCGCGGCGGCGGGAGCCGCTCTCCGGCGGTCCTTCGCCTGCCGCCCTCCCCGGGGTGCGCGGGGGAGTGGGGCAGGGCAGAGGGCAGCGGCGGCAGAGGGGGATGGAGAGAGCTGCAGAGGGCTCACCTTGCGGCGTGACGGCAACGCGACCGTGGGGCACGGACAGCCGGACAGCTTCCTTCTTCGTGATCCTCCTCCGCTTCCCAAGGGGACTCCACGCGTAGTGTTTTCTCTGCTCCTTTTAATCTGGATATTAAGCCGATCGTGATTTTGTTGTTCTTGTTGATTTTGGTGGTTTTTTACACTGGTTGGTATAACAGATCACCTGAGAAGACCTGCTGGAAGACCATGACAGGACTTCGCAATCAGTATCAGAAGTCATCTGTCTGCCTTGCACGGCTATATACAATTTCACCTGCATGGGCATATGCAGTTTTGCTTTCCACTGTAGCTACATCTGAATTTCAGAGTAGTGTCACTGAAAAATTTCACAGAGTGACTGTGGGAGTTTTGATGGCGTATGCTTTGCATTATGCTTTTGATATGTTTTTCAACCATTTCAATGTTTTACAACTTTAAAAGAAAAAAAAAAAGAAAAAGGGAAAAGCCTTGACTGATGTTATTCTAGATGCTTAGTTCCACAAGTTCTTCTGTAGAGTCTCTGGACAAGCAGGAAATCTGGACTATACGTACACTCCCTCTGTCAGTCCCAGTGCATTGTAACCTGGACAGCTGTCTCTGCTTTCTAACCCAAACCTTTGAAGGTGAGGTGCAAATACAAGATTTAACCCCTTGACTGACCTCTTGAGCCCACCAGTTACCAGGCTGCTCCTTGTCACACCACACCTTTAAGCTTCCAAGCAAACAGATACGCTGGAGGGGAGATTCCTCATTCTTAAACTTGCACTTTACTCAAGTTCCTGATCTTTTCATCTCCTTCCAAGGGGGAAAAAAGAAAGGGAAAAAAAAACCCCAAAACAATCCCTGATTGGTGTATTGCAGCAGGACTAATCAGATATGAATGTGAAAATACCGATTTTCTACAGTGCCTTCCACACAAAAAGGTGTTGCAGCGTTTCTTTGGCAGGAACAAGGATGTACCAGTGTAAAGGTGCTTGTGTACAGGCTGTTGGACATTTAGTGCCGCAAAAAAGTAGTACCATTATAAGTGTATTTGTGTTAGGGCTTTTACCACAATAGCTGTGTCAGCAAAAAATCATATCCCCCCATGTGACATGGGTGATGATATTTCTAAGAAGATGACAGCCGTGACTGAGAGACAGCTCTGAGGAACCCAAAAATGAAGAAGAAGAAACAGGGCTGGGGAGCTGTTCTCAGGGAGGCGGCAGGATTCGCCTCCCCGAGCTTCACCAAAGGTTAAGGGCCCCGCCACAGCCAATTTCCTGATTTCTAATTGTGTTGCACCCCCCCAGATGAAGTTGTCTTTTTGCAGTGCTTCCAAAATGTGACTCCTCTCAGCACATTTCACCTGAGATTATTTTCATCCTCTCCATCTGGGAAGGGGGAAGACTGAGGTGTGGACTGATGAGGCGGTTTGTACAGTGCTGCCCAGCAAATGGGCATCGCAGCTGACTCTGAGTTACTGATGCTCGGCTCTGACTTCATGATCATTAATACTGAATCTGTGCCTTGCAGCTACAACTTTGATCAGGCATAAACACAAACCTTTCTGTCAAGCTAGCCAGGTATAAGCATGGTATATAGTGCTCATGTCAACTTTACGCTGACCTGTGGGGAGGCTAGAAAAAAAGCTGCTAGCTTTCGGCCCGGAAGCAGCTGAGGCAAAGTTGCCCCCGCAAAGTGTTTGGCCGCGTTTGAAACAACAGCTGGATGCTGTGCCACGCTCTGGGTTATGTGGCTACAGAAATCCTGACCTTACCTCACGTCCTCCGAAACTGCAATTGGCCTCCCTATGAAAGCGCGGCTTCCGACTCCTGTAACCACCGCCCAACCTCCCATCTCACTAATACTCAGCTTTTAATTTTTTTTTTCCCCCAATACTGTATAAACATCCCTTCCCATCCATTTCTGCAAGGCAGGTAAATGAAATGTTACTCTCGTTTGACAGTTCAGGAAAAGGAGAAAGCGGCTAAATAACAGCTCCCTGCTGGTGTGGCAGCTGCTCTCCCGAGTCCCAGGAAAACCCATCAGTGACATTCACCCTCGGCTAAGGTAAAAGCACAATCATGAACACGTTTTAACTCCTGTTAAATTTTGAAACTTTTAAAAACATGTCCTAACTTGCCACGTGTAGACGGGACACAAATGTATTTTAACACGTTTGCTGGCAAATGCACTAAAATGCAACACACCCTGTCAACACTGAGAATTTGAAAACATGTTAATTAAAAGTTTTCACTGACACTTTTTTTTTTTTTTTTTTAAATACACCTTTATCCTCGTCCAGACAAGCCTTTAAAGAAAGTGAATCTAAGAGCGGTTTTGGGAGCTGGAATCCAGTGTTTACAGAAATCCTGAAACAGCATGTGCTTTCTGGTGCTCCCGTTGTGCCTCTCCCCTGGGCTATCCGAGCTCTGAGGAGGCGCTGGGAAGCCTCCTTGTGTCCTGGGGTGCACGGGGGCCTTTCCTCTGCGCAGGCAGCGCAGCAAGCGAAACAAAAAATGATAAAGTTTACATCGAGAGATAATGTTCCCTATATGCCAATCTACCCCAAAGCCCTTTCTTCTCTTGTCCTGGTCATTATGGAGAAACAGTGTAACATATGCATAGGAAAGAAAACATCTTGCTTTCCCAGAAACTGTCCGGCTGGGACAGTGGGGGAATTTCATTCTTGTTTTAGTCTGTATATACTTTCTGATAACAAGAGAACAGGACAATATGATCTGAATAATGTTAAAAGTTTCAAGTTCTAAAACTACATTCAGATTTGTGGAATAGTTGCACTTTTTCCTGTTTCTGAGAAATGAGTATTTCATGATGTCCTAATCAGTGCTGAGATTTCTTACTGACACATCACTTCAGTTTCTTCAAGCTTTACTCCAGTTTGGTGCAATGCTACTGAAAGCTTTTAACCTTTATGTCACCCACAACCATTACAAGCCCTTTACTAATATTTGCCAAGCTTTTATTAACTGAATACATTCAACAATGTTTGTTAAATAGGATCCAGACTGTTTGAATGTCCGGTGTGCTGGGAAACTGAAAACTTAACAGAGCGTATATATTTTAAAAATATCATACAGTTTGTCTTTCTCATATCTAATAAAAAAAAAAAAACAAACCAACTGTCAACCAACTAGATAACCAGCCTCCAGTAATGAGGCTGGTTACTTCTAGGGGGGGAAAAAAAAAAAGACCCACAAACGAAAATCAAGAATTAGAAAACCCAACAACAAACCCAACCCAAATCAAACAACAATTCCTTAGATCATACAAAAGCAAAAACACTCCAGTAAAGCTCAAGCCCCTCCCTTAAGAGCAATCACAGCAAGAAACAACAACTAACAGGGAAGGTGCAAATATACCACTAAATGACTGGTCCCTGCTACATGCTGAGTCTGCTTTAAAGAACCACGTTTCAGCAGCAAAGAAAGGGCATTGGGGCTCCGTTGCATTAAGCAGTGCATGGACAAAAAAATGGAGATAGTGGCCCTGCAGTAGGGAGTTGTAAACATTTTACATCAGTCAGTTCTAGGGATAAATACTGCTGCGACTGTAGTTCCCCAGCAGTTCTACCCGGGCTGTCAGCGCTGCGGCAGTCCTTTACTCTCTTCGTTCCTGCGCTCTGGCCCTACAGCTCCACTCCCTCCATTGTGCCTGCCCTGGCTTTCCTCTGACCTCCCGATAAGCCGTTTTAGAGAGTTAAACCAGCAGAAAACTATTCTCTCCCCCCCCCCCCCCCCCCCCTTTTTTGAGGGGGGAAGGGTAGTTTCCTGCTGGTTTAGCTTCTGTAACTCTTGGTGTGGCCAGACAAGTAGCAGCGATGACAAGCAGGTGATAACCTGATTTGGCGTGAAGTTAAGCTGCAGTTCCAATGACATTTGCTTCAACAGCACCACTGCCTCACACAATCCCCCTTCTCTGTAACTTCTGCTTGTTTCCATTTTCCCGCTCCTCCTTCCATGGTGCCGGGAGGACTGATCTGAGTAAAAGGTGCCTGATAACCAGGTATTCGTTAGAACGGCATTGGCAGGTGATGCCTCATCAAGTTTTTTTGAAAGACCACGTGCGCTTTGATGATGAGTGCTTTGTGTCATGTGGCTACAGCGTTTTTGATGAACAAGCCAGCCTGGCTTTTATGAATTTCAGATAGACTGGTGTGTGTGGGGAAAGTGTAAATAAAAGTGGAATCATGCACGGGTACGCTGAAAAGCGTCACAAGGTGTGAAATGAAACTGATGGCCCCAGCGAAACAGAAAGCCATCTAAAATAGGAAATAGGAAGCATTTGTGCTTGTCTCGGAGACTTGGATTCCTGATACTTAGTTGTTGTGAATTGAAACTGATTTAGGGCTAAATCAAGCAAGGGCTCGGGGTTGTGGACTTAACAACCCCCATGTAAAGTGCCCAGGCTCTCCGTAGGGCTCCGGCTGCGGGGAGAAAACCAAGTGCCCAAGTCTGTAATTTGCCTGGCTGGCAAGTAAAGGCTGGTACCCTGAATCTGGTTTTATGATCCTTGCTGCCTGAACAAACACATTGTAGCCACAAGGTGCAAAAGGCTAAGACAGTACAAGTTGTTGTAGTTATTATTATTACTACTATTATTATTATACTCCAGCTCAGGAAGACTGTTTGCTTCAGGTAACTGGAATAAACACTATATGTAGTGCATTCCAGTCAACTTGGCAGAAATGTGCGTGACCGGTACTGTCTGTTGTCCCAGTAGGGCACAGATTTGATATCAGTGGTCATATAAGCCCTGGCTACACAGAAAGCCATCTAACAGGGGAAATAGGAAGCATTTGTGCCTGTCTCAGGGGCTTGGATTCCTTATATTTGGTTGTAGGGAAGCATATCCCTTCACTCGGGAGCCAGCGCTCTGACCTCTTTCCTGCCGTGAGGTGCTTTAGCCCCTTTGAAAGCTTAAGAGGCAGTCCTCTTTCATCCAGCAGCTCAATGGTGGGGCTCAGGAAACACGGGTTTAATTCCCACCTAAGAAAGTTTGAATCCCTTCATTTACCTCCCCCTGCTTTTCCCATGAAGTTCTGGGGTGAGGGAGTGTGAGCACAAATGTTTCCATTTTTCTCTTGCTGAAGCTGTTCAGCAAATGAATTGAGAGTAGCTCTTTGGCATGGAGAATTACATAGTAATTGCTCCAAAAAATGAGCATGATTCTGCAGTCTAATTGTTTAGCATGCTTGCCTGGGAGCAAGAGACAGCTTGCCTGGGGTCCTCGCTCCACTGAAAATGCTACTGTTTCCTAGTTTCTAGCTCTTGGAGCCAGCAAGGGCTGGCACCCAGAGCCCAGTGTTAGCAGCGTGACACAGTGACTACAGTAAACAGTCGTGATCCCTTTTTATCTCATCCTTCAGCCCCCAAATAATCATTTCTTTGCAAAGTGGAACAAACTGAGCAGAGAGAGCGCTATCATGCTTCCAGCTAGGCAGGTCTGCCGCACAGCTTACACTAGGGGTAAGGGAGGATTGCATGCTGTGGACCCTTCGCTCCCAGGTGACAGGACCCCCTTCACACACAGGGTAGGTCAATGCCCATGGACATCACGCGCAGAGACCTCCTCTGTGTCCCTCCGGGGAAGGCCCTTGGGGACCTGCTTCTGCAGCGCTCTGAAGAAAGAGGACAACTGAGGTGGGACACAGTCTGTTGGTTGGGCACCTCTGGTAGCACCTCTAGCCTCTTTCTTTCTCTCTGCTGGCATTTTGAAAAACTGTGACAGATCACACCTTCAAGCTAGGACTACTGGTTCCAGTCTGATGAATTCAGCAACTGAGTGATGGTTTTAAATTCTCAGTTTGGGTTCGGACGACCAAAAGGCACATATGTCCTTTTGTAGATCTAGCTGCAGCTTTTAACCCCTCAACAGAGAGACAGGTTCATTGGCGCTTCATATTAGATATGTCAGACTTTCCTTTATTTTTTTTTTCATTGACACAGTGAAAGAATGAATCATACTATTCAGAATATCTTTGTAGTATTATATACCCACCACAATTTTATTTTGGTTTACATTATATCTAAACATTTTCATATTAGAAAGTGCTTATTCTATGTGTATTTTGTCTTTTAGCACCTTGCTTTTCATAGTGACCTGATGCAAGAGGATTAAGTTCATACCCAGTTCTGCAAACTCCTAGAAGAGTCCACCCTACTTATACAGTGAGTCCAGTTGTCATTAGGAGTATGGATCTGTAGGACGAGAGCCATCAATTTAAATTTAATAGGTAACAGAAACTACTGTTTGCACATTGAGGGGATTGATCCAACCTCTCAGTGTAAGAAATGGGTAATGAAGGTGTTTTGTTTTTTTTTTTAACAGTGTCTTTAGAAGTCTGCTGTATAAATGTTCCTGCAGCCACGTACTGATTTTTGAATATGTAGCGACTGGGACAACCGAGAGGTGATTTCTGTAGCCAATATTGCAAGAAACCACAGCTATGAGTCTCAAAGGCTGCAGGCCAGTAAATTAAGGGTTGTTAAAACAAACGGGTTAACAATTACAAATTCAGCTGTTTGATTTAGAATGGCACATATGCGTAATGCAAGAGACAGGATGGGTTACTGGTGAAATAACTGGTTTAAGATGAGGGCATTTGTGCCCCATTCCTGCTCTGTGGCAGACCGCCTATGTGACTGGGGTAAGCCTCTGTAGGTGTATCTGCCCTGCAGACCAGGGTGCTGGGTTGGGGCGCTAGCTGTAGTACATCTTGTTGTGGACATTGGAAGCAGACATGGAGATAAGCACAGATGAAGTGACTCCACATCTCAGTGAAGAAAATCTTTCTGCCTTGAACTCTCTGTGTCTGTGTTGCCAAACACACCTTGTACCCAAGCTGCTGTCAAGCCACTGTCAAGCAAAGGCAGCAGGAGGGCTGCATGGATGAACAAGAAGCTCCTGACTAAACTCAAACATAAAAAGGAAGCACCCAAGAGGCAGAAGCAGGTGACCCAGAAGGAATATAGACACAGTGTGCAGGGATGGGGTTAGGAAAGCCAAAGCCCACCTGGAGTTGAATCTGGTGAGGATGAGAAGGACTTCTACGTGTACATCAGCAGCAAAAGGAAGACTATGGAAAATATGGGCCCGCTACTTAACAGGGCAGGGGCCCTGGTGACAAAGGACACAGAAGAGGCCAAGCAACTGAATGCCTTCTTCGCCTCAGTCTTTGCTGGTAAGACCAGCCTTCAGGAACACCAGGCCTCTGAGATCAGAGGGAAAGTCTGGAGCAAGGAAGACTTATCCTTGGTGGAGGAGGACCCCGTTGAAAGGAACATTTAAACAAACTCAATGTATACAAGCCCATGGGATCTGATAGGATGTACCCACAAGAGTTGAGGGAGCTGCCTGATGTCACTGCAAGGATAATCTTCGTTATCTTTGAAAGGTTGTGGTGATTGGGGCAGAATTCTGAGGACTAGAAGGAAGCAAATGTTACTCCTATCACCAAGAAGGGCAAGAAGAAGGACCTGGGGAACTATAGGCCAGCCAGCAACCCCTCAGTTGCCAAAGACAGGCTGTGGAGTCTCCATCTTTGGAGATCCTCAAAAGTCACCTGGACACAGTCATGGGCAACTGTCTCTAGGTGACCCTGCTTGAGCAGGGGGATTGGACCAGACAGTCCCTGGAGGGGCCTTCGCACCTCAGCCACGCTGTGATTCTGTGTGATCCGGTGTGTGATACTGCCTATAGTGCTGCCTCAGCTATGCCTATACTCACTTCAGTTACAAGCTGCTGCATTTCTGTGACCTTGTGCCTCAGTTAAACGGTTTATGAAACATGGATATTAATACACCCTCTTATGTGCCTTGGAAGAATAAACGCACCAAAGATTGTGAGGTGCTTTCGGTAAGTGGGGCATACAAATGCCTTCAGTACACATTTATAGGAAAGAGAAACTTTACAATCTTTTTTCCCCTGTACAGTACAAATTACATTAAAGTGTGAGAAAACAATATCTGTAATAATGTTCTTGAAACTAGGTGCTAGGAAGCTGAGAAAATCATAGGTTTAATGTGAACCCCTGCCTTTATAAGTTCCCATGCCTTCTATGATACTATGTTAGAGTCTATACAGAGCAGATGAAGCGGTGTCATAGTAATTTTTGTTTATTCCTTTTAAATTATACTTTCTCACACTTCAGTAAGGTCTCCCATTTCCCCCCATGCAGCTATAAAAGGCTGGCTTCAGTCTGTTTAGGCTCAAGCCACGCACGCGGTCTTTTATTGACAAAAGCAGATGGTGATTTCCCTGCAATCCGTTTCCTTTTCACTGACTGGCATGTGAAACACGGAGAGCATACTGGAGGACGCGCCGTCATACCATGCCAGCCTCAGAGCGCTCCCCTCACCCGGGAGAGCCCAGGACCTGCCTGTCCATGAGGGATCTGAATTACTGGAAACTATTTTGCATTTGGCTTAGAGCTATTTTGACAATCTTCAGCTGTATCCTTTATTTCTTCCTTCTTAGCATGTAAATGTCCTTTTTATAGCCGCTATTCTTACAGATTTTATAGTTCTCTTTTCTTAAAGCTTCTCATTCCCACTTCCTCGTTTTTATTTAAGCCAGTCCCTTTTCATCTCCTGGGCATATCACACTACGCAAAATGCATACATTCAAGTGGCGAAATCTTGTGTCTTCCTCAAATTATCTCATGACGGTGGCCTCTATTATCCAGTTTTTAATCTTCAAAGTGGCAATTATGTCCTTTTTGCCATACTGCCTCTTATGCTTATGAGGAGCTCCGCAAAATGTATTATTATCTTCCTTTGTATACTTCCTTAAAACCCTCCTTTGCTATTACACCTACCATGCAGAGCAATGACTGGTTACTCCATTGATTTCATTTTTTTTCCTTGGATTTATTGGTAGTTCTTTGGAATCTGCAATCTCTGTGGGATCAAGCCTGTCTCTGTGGGCTGACATTGCCTTATCAGTTAGCACAAGGACAGAAAAAGTGCAAATTTAAGCCTCTGAGGTGCTTTAATCTTGGCAGTCCCTGAGTAGAGTTCCCCTTTCTGCATCTTACTCAGCATTGCTAGGGAGGATGTGCAGCTCACTCGGTGTGTGGGCATAAAGCCTGTAAAGAGCTTTGGAGCAACAACTCGTCTAAGACAGCACATGCAAGGAACAATTTATCTTTCATTCTTAGACCCCCATACATCATGGGCACTTTCATTTCTTTTTCTTTACCTCCATCAGGATTTTTAGATTGCTTTTCATATGGCTATGCTCAGCACTATTTCTTTCAGAACCATTCCCATTTAAATTTTCCATTCATGTACAAAGAAAAATTTCTGAAATGGACTAATAGAGCATCTGACTCATTTAAATGCTTATAAGCCTAATATTGCATTCACATTACTGAAAAATACTGAAATGTTTTTCTTTAAATATGAATTTTATGAAACATTTATAATCATGGGAACTTTTTGTATTCTTAAGCATTGTGAAGTTTGTACATACAAGAACATTTGAGATGCAGTCATGGGTGGTCTGGAAGACTGTGAGCAGCAAGCATGAAGTACCTCCACACTAGTAAGAGCAAGAAAAATTCAAGCCAAAGATGATGGAAAAGCCACAATTATCGCTGGATATGCAGTTGGATTTTCAGTGCCCAAAGAAAACAGGTAACATCATGCTTTTTGAGATCCCCTTCCAGACTTTGCACATTTGCAACGAAGTGGAATTCAGTCCTTCTACAGGCTGCAACTTCTGCGGTGGTGACAAACAGAAACTCACGTTCAGGCAGATTCAAAATGGAGCTGCTCCTGGCTTAAGCAGGCAGATTGAGAGCATTCAGTCTGCGAAGTTTGTTCTTTATGGAAAACACAGTTTGAGTCTTCACTGATACTGATACTAAAAATGTCTCAAGGTATAAACACATATTATAGTGCTATCAAACTTTTCAAGCAGTGGGTCAGTGGGCTTCCTGGGAGATTCGGATAGGGACAGTTTCTTTCTTCTTTATGATCTCATCACTCCACAGATAGAGCAGAGACCAGTCCTTGAAAGGCTTTCATATCTCACCTTTCATACTTCACACCTCATATAAAACCTCTTTATAGAGGGTAGGGCACAGGGGGACTCCTGCCCTCCTCCCCTCAGGGTGCAGGACTCTGTTTCCAGCACAAACCCTTCCTCTTCTACTCCCTCCCACCTCCTTCTCGGGATCTAGAGGTCCACAAGTGATCCTACACATGCAAAAGCTCTACGCTGCTTTGGCACTTGCTTGAGGAGCAAGAGGAACATGACTGACAGGGGTGAAGAAGAAGTCAGGAGCTGAGGTGGGTTTGGCTGGACCTGGCCAGTGGAGCAGAGGGGCAGGGCACTCGTGTCCCAGACGCTCAGCTCTGCAGTAGTGTCAGCAAGCGGTAATGTCATTGTCCTTTGGTGCCGTCATCGGCAAGCACAGCTGTCCTGCCCCTCACTGTGCTGCTCATCGACCCAGGAAAGGAAGGTTGCTTTGTTCTATACCGCCAGGTTGTGCTTCAGAGCAGATAATTGTATCTCAAAAAGGCCTTGTGTATGATTAGAAGAAGCCAGGCTGTCTGAAAGGTTTCGGAGGAGAGGTTTTGGCACCACAGCACCTGAGACTGGGAAATGATTGTATTATCTGGCTATTTCTCCTCAGAGATACAAACTGCATCCAGCTGCCCGGCCAACAAAGGGGTGAAAAGAGGAGGAAGGCTGACCACACCTTTCTCCAAGCTGTGGGTTCCCTTTATCTTTTTCTGCTGAGACAAGGCAGGAAACACAACTCAAGTTTGCCTGGGTGTTGATACAGACTGGTGATACAAGGCCGTGATCTCCAGCTCATTGCTACGATCGGAGGAGTGCTCAGGACAGAACATTTCACTCACTCCGTAGGAAATGCACGTCTCAGGGGTGGGTTAGGTGCCCCCCCAGGTGTTTCTAGCAGCACTGTTCGGAAACGCTGGTGAGGGAGACTCCAGCTCACTGCCCCGGTGGGTGTCCCTGTGCCCACGGGTGGACAGCAGGGGTTGGCAAGTAAATTATTAGCAGAGCACACAGTCCCTGAGCCAAAAAGTGGGCTTCTCACAAGCTGCATCTTTGGATGTATCATAATGTGTCATAATGTAGTGAGTTGCTTCCCTTCTGACACCTCAAAACAAGGTCCGGGGCAAATTACCCTGCTTCTTTCTCTTCCTCAAACCTTCATGGGTGGCCCCACAGAGATATCACCAAGTTTGACAAGGGAATGAAAAAATGCAGTGGTTTTATTTTTATATCTATATTTATTTTCTTTTGGGTTTGAGTTACTTGGAAATCTCTTTATATAAAAATTCTCTGCAATGTCATTTGTTTCCTTGGGCGGAATTTGTCTCCAGCTCTGCAGAAATGCTGTACAAATGTTATACTCTCACAGTTGTACTTGAGCAGTTGTCAGAGTCTTCAGAAAAGGTAACAGAATATAAACTAATAGAAACATTCAGACCTGGTATTTCTTAATTTTATTTTTAGCAACTGATGATAGATTGTGGGTTCAATTAGATGTGGAGGAAGTCTTCCAAACACAAGGCTTTTCCCCTTAAATTTTGTACTTCAAAAGCTGAATCAGTATATACCTACAAGTACATCTACGCACAAATATGTCTGTTATGCATTGACTCACTAATCCATTCATCATACACAACCCTTTACAAGTATCACAAACTTGCTGCCGTTAAACAGAGATAAGAGCAACTCAAGTTTTGGTTTTAATTCTGCTTTACTCAGCACGTGTGTTTAGATATGTCAGCTGTAGATGAGATTTCTGAAAGGCGTCCTTGGTAAAATCACTACACATTTTAAGTTACTCTTACACTTCATTAATGAAGATATGGTTTGGTATTTACTAGATCTTAACCACTGAAGCAGCAGATGTATAGGATTAGGAGAAAATGTGAAAGGTAAAATGTTGCACTACTCAAATCACCACAATATTTGCGTATTTCTGAAACAGAAAATCAAGCCAGCTCCGGTTTCCAAAGAAGTTATTGAAAACCTCATTGATGGCTGCACTTGTCATTGCACTCTGCTTTTATTAGCTCTATTAATGATGTTAGGCAGACACATATTGTTCTCTTTCAAGCAGCTTTCACAGGGTCAGCATCTAAATTGCTTTGTTTTCTGACTAATTTTAGTGATAATTGATAGCAAAGAATACACGGAAATTGTAGAAATTTGCTCTTCTGAGAACTGTTTTGTAACCAGGTCCAACAGCCTTGTGGAATATCCACCATCCCCCTGTGTTACTCTTCTTACCTTGTTGCAATTATTATTATTATTGTTATTATTATTATTATTATTATTAATGTTTATTAGAGTGGCAGGGCCAGTGAAGTAAGGCTTTTCAGGGTGTTAGTCAAATGCTGAGTAGTAGGTAGATCCCCCCAAGCCCAAGGTTTACAGTTAGACAAGATAAACACAGGAATGGAGAAGAGCATAGTAGCACAAGCAGAAACAGCCACAAAAGCAGTCCCCTTTTCAGGGGGTGGTAAAGGGGAGGCTTGTCAGGGAGAAGGACACCCCAGGGGAATGGAAGAGCGTTGGGGGCAGGCTGGGAGGAGGCAGGGAGAGGACGAAGTGTTCTCTAAAGCTGGGGAGAAGATCAGCCAGGACCAGAGCAAGCCTCTGGTCGGCACAGAGCAAGAACAGACTTCAGGAAAACCTCCAAAGGTGCAAATGTCCAGCACTTCCCGGTTTGGCTCCTGTTATTCCTAATTAGCTGGCAGCTGCCTTCCTCTTTCTTTGCAGTCCTTCCCCAAAGCCATATGGAAGTAGGATTAAGGTGGGTGGAAAGCACCACCTTTCTCCACATAACCTCAAAGCCAGGGGATCTCCTCTGAACGGCTCGGGGCCTGGCATTACTGCCACCATCTGCTCACTGCTCCTCTTCTGTGTTACGGCCGTGGTAGTGTTCAACAGCCTCAGACAAGATGCAGACAAAGTCCACTGTCTGCAAATGCGGTTGGAGGCAGCTAGGAGAGCTTGCTGTATTGTACTGGCAGATGGGGCAAAGAAAACATCCCGTCTCTTTTTTGTGCACGGGAAACAAACGGGTTAAATGGTTTCCCTGAGGTCATACAAAATGTCAGCAGAAAGGGGAGAACAAAGCTTACTTTTCCTGAGCCCAGCGCTGCACTTCAAGTCTAAAATCCCTGCAGCTCTGGTACAGGCAAAAGGGAAGGTAAGGAAAGAGGAAAAAGGATTAGTGAAGACAGGACATACTGGCTCACGACTGCTCGTACGAAGTGCCTTAATCAAAGCTAAGCTTTTACACAGCAGCACTGCAAATGGCATGGAATTCACATCTGAAATGAAAATATTGGCAGAAGTGTAGTCTGAGACTATATTTTATGTTCTTTTTTTAGGGTCTGTTTCACTGTATCTGAGTGCCTCATGATCATCAGCGGATTTTATCCTCACAAAATCATAGCGAGGAGGAAAAGTTTTATCCCCATCTTGGGAAGGCAGAATTTAGGCAGACGACTGATGAAATGTGTTATCTTGGGGTCCCTAGGAAGACTGAGGATGGGTTCAGCTGTAGAGCAAAAGCTTTATAAATTTCAATCTATATTCCTAAATCCCTTAAATCACCTTTTCTAAATTGGATTTTTATGAATCTGAAGCCTACTGCACAGTCTGTGTTTATATTGCTGTCTGAGAGAGAGAGATGTGTGGCTCCTGCTCTCTTGCTGGGTCTTGCTTGGGGAGTTTGTTGGGAGCCTTTTCAATAGAATTATGAGGAAAGGCGTGGGCCTGCTGCAGGGGTAGGGAGGCTGAGGATGGTGACATTGAAGGAACAATTTCATTTGCTCACCAGCCTCAGGACTATTTGGCCATATGAGTAGCCTTGGGAAGCTGTTTGTGTGAGGAGCTGGAAGAATGCACATTTGGTGCTGAATGAATGAGTGTTGGGAAGGGGAGTTTACACGAAGCAGCTTCTTAAACTCTTCACTCTGGGGAATAGGTCTGATGGGAGATGGACATGATTGCTTCCCTGTCACCCCTTTCTCCTGAGCAATGCCCTGGACATCATCATGACATACTCTCTCTGTGGCTCTAGTAATTGTCCTTCGGAGCTCATAGATCAAGGGACTGATGTAAAGGTTGGGATCCTGGAATCTCTTCCACAGTCCTCTCACAACTCATTTGGAAGAAATTTGAAGCCTCTCCCATAGATTTACCTTGCCATTCGTCCCAAGAAAGCATTTTAGGATACATTCTTTGTATTGAACTGTACTGATTGTTATATGCTCTTGAGATCTTGTTTATTATTGCCTTTTTCTCTCATACTGAGTCATAGAAGAGCTATTCAGTTTGCCCCCCGCCCATCCCCTCCTCCCTGCCTCAAGAACAAAGCAAATCACTGCATATGGGTCCCGCTGCTTATGAATGCAGTTTTCCTGAGGCCTCAATCAGCACAACATTTCAAGGATTAGATCTGCATTTCCCAAGTCAGGGCTCAGAACCCCAGATAGAATCTAGGGGGTTACTAATGCGTCCATTTACCTGAAAGAAATTCGCATCCTTTCTATATCTATTCTTATACCTAGTTTACAACTGGTAGATCCGTAAGAGATCCTGCAGCTGATACTCATTTGGGTACTGCAGATGAACCAGATGCCAGCAGAAATCCGAGACGATCTGGAAAAAGGGCAGGATATTGTATGGACATTAAATAGGCCAGTTATTTGTATTTCCTTACTAATACTTTGAGCATTGTCTGTAGGTCTGAACTTCAACCATCAATTGCTCGATGACCATGTAGACAAGTATCCATTGTGTTTATCACCGCCACATTGGAAAGAGCAGCCCGTCATGTTAAACACTGCAGATTCTATCTGCCTTATCACTGCAGGATCATGTTGTGTCCTGTTAGCTGGTATCACAACAGAGGCTTTGTTTGTGTAATGCTAGACTTGAGTGTTCAACATAATGAATACTCTCTTACAGCTAGTTTACACAAGGATTGTTGCCATTTTTCACAATGAGTTTTTTTTTAAATATATGCCTGTATATAAACAGTCAACATAACCTAGAAGAACTTGAAACTCCCATCTGGATGGTGTATTTGATTCTTATATCCAGGAATTCTTTCTAAGATACTCTACCAAAAAAGTGTTCTCTTGTTCTTTCTTTTTTTCCCCCCCCTATAATTGGAGGAGAATGTTTGTACACTAGATAATTTAATTTTCTTCTGCTTAGTGCTTGAACCTTCTAGATGTTATAACTTTTTAATTTTTATTTTCACCTAGTTTACTAGTCTCTAAAGAGCCTACCAAATTGTCAGTCACATTTCTCTGATTCTCTGTTCCATAAAGCACTATCCACCATATTATACTTTTTTTTTTTTTCTCTTATCATTGGTCTGTGTGATCCTTGGCAAGAGAATAGACATGGTAGGTTCTCAGATATTTGGTTCCATCATCAGAGGAGAAAGGCTTTGGTATTAGTTTCTTTTCAGGGCCACAGAATCATGCATAGAAATGAGAGCATCTAATCACAACTATCTTCTCCTCTCAGAACAGTAGCTACCTTCAAATAGCGTCTGTTCACAACCTTTTCTGCCATTATAACTGGTGTAGTACACTCAAGCGTAATCAGTATTGTTACCACAGAAAGGAATACATAATAATACATTTATGTCTTTACACTCGAGAATAAAAATGTATAGAGGGAAAGGCATAAAGAGGTCATGTCAGTGCTTGAATATACCAGCTGCAAAGCAAAGGAGCTGGGGAGAGTCAGTGTCTACACTCAGCGTTTTGAGTCTCCAGTTGTGACAGCATTCACAGAAGCTGCTTTACAGATTAGGGAATTGTTTTCAATTAGGCCATTGTTTTCAGCACTGACTATCTAACCCTGCTAACCTTGGCGTTAGAAAACATAGTGGTAGAATGGTGAGCCTGTATAAGCCTTGTCTGAACTTCATCTTCTACCTCTCTGTGCCCAGCGGAGCTACAATACAGCTATGAAGAGTCCCGAGGAAGACAAGACTAATACATCCAAGGCAAACAAGAAATACAAAGCACCAGTCCTTACGGATATATGATGTATAATCCTGCAGCATAGCTGTCATTAGCAGCTACTACGCTTGAATAGAGATGATTGCAGACTTTGGCAAGAATTATATTTCATTTGAAAATGAAAGTTTGAAACTAAAATTTTTCCCATGAACATATTTGTTTTGACTTCAGATGGAGAAACTTTCCAGTTCAGGATGAAATTTATGGTCAGAATGAAAGTGAGAGAAAGAGGGTGAGGATGGAAATTCATATTGTTTGGGATGATTCTGTGGTACCAACCAAGACAGATATTTTTGTCAGAGGAGAACTTCACCCTCTCTAGCCTGCAGCATCATAACTTAGATACTTAGCACTGGAAGATTATATTTCAGCATGCCAAGCTATTGTGGGGAGCCGCCTTCTTTCTCCCGGTCTTTCCTTTTGTATATATCCCACTCTATAATTAATTTTGTATTTATAGGAAGAAAAAGACAAATAATTGAAATCTAAAAAAGTTTAACAAGTGGTAAAATTTTTATCAGTCTGAATAGCAACAATAATTCAGCACTCAGTTTTTACTGAAAATATGCACAAAATTGCCCTGTTAGGTATCATTAGTGCTCTGTGAATGGTCACCATTTTTCAAACTCAATTCAGTGTGCACCAATAACCTTCTAAAACCATCCTTTCCATTCTATAGGCTGTTCCTCGATATGCTGTTCTTCATCTGTTTTCTTAACATTTTCTCATGAGTTTTTTACCATTGCTGTCTCTAGTTCATGTCTTCTGCTGGTACCCATGTTAGGAAGCAGGTATTACCAAGCAGGTCTGCTGACAGAAGATGAGGTGGCCAGAGGACTGTACTCTGGTAGGAAAGACCTTGAGGAAATTGATAAATAACTCCCTGCTTTTTTATCAGGTCTTCACTGCTAGCCTAGAGATCAAGTGGGATTTTAATATCTGATTGTACTGGCAGAAATGAAACAAGTTCCACACAGCCCAGCCCATCATCATCGTATCTTTTAGAAGATGCATCCTAAAAGATGACAATCATCTACCCTATGGGATTTCTTCTCCCTTCTGCTTCCCTAAGGGGCAAGCATACTTTGGAGTGCAATAGACATGCTCAAGATCTAATGAGTAAAATTAATATTTTCTGGGTGGTGAATTTTTACCATGCTAGAAACCCACTTACCTGGACCAAAAAGAGTTTGACTAAAACTCCTAAGCATAAAGCCGGAACAGCAACATCATGCAAAGTCAAGTGAAAATGCTGATAACTGACTGTAGCCTTCCCTTATTTGTTCTCTTGCTAAAGTCAAACTAGCAGCCACCATGGAGTTCTTTTCTTGCCAAAAAAAGTCTGGCAAAGATGAAACTTCAGATACACTGAGGAGACTGGGAGGGGATGCTGAAATATGGCTGTGGGTGGAGATGTCTGAGGGGATGTGTGACCGTGCAGACAATCTTTACATGTTAAAAAAAAAAAATGTAGTCAGAGAGATAAATATTACCACAAACTTAAAAAAAAAAAAAAAAAAGAAGTGCAAGAATGCTCCCAAGACCCTGGCAGCCAAAAAGACAGGAAATGTTTATTCATATATGGGTCTATGTATTTAAAAAAGAATAAAATGTTGCTCTCTGAGGATGACAACTTAGACATAAACTACAATGGGAGTTGTGATGTGATTAAAGAAGAGTGCATACCTCTGAGGATAATAAAGAATTGATTCCCTTAAACATTGTGCAAGCTTTAAAATCAGTGTCTGTTCTGGACAGCATCCTAGGAAGCTATCCAGATACGGTAAATCAGGGAGAAGTGGCTGAAATGTCTGGGGACTTTTATTCCTAGTATAATTGCATTTGAAAAAGTTACCCTGAAAGAGTTTGCACAAAAGATAGTGGCAGAAAAATGTTGCAGTTGAAAAAAAAAAAAAAAGTATTTACATTATTGAGAAAGGATCACAGTCATCCCTGCTTGAGATGATAGGATATGGAGCTGCAACCAAGGGAGTTGCTATTCAGGTGTTACTGTCCACAGCACTCTGATGATGAGACTTACTTGCAGTATCTGCTCCAGGGAGTGTACCTGGTGGGATTATTTTACAGTCCCTCTAAGGGGTTAAAAAGAAATCTAAATGTCAGAAGAGGGAGCTCAGATGCAGTTGAAGTGACAGTGGTGAAGATTAATATTCAACCTCTGCCCTTGACAAGTCTCTAAGGCTTGGCAGATTCTCACTAGAAGTCTATAAAATGCTTAGGCATGATTGCTACACTTTGGCAAGGGCCAAATTCCTGAATTCTCTAGAGGGAACAAAAATAAAGAAATTATGTTCATCATATATACTTCACTCCCATGAGAAGGTTACCGAGTTGTTTGTATATTTTATATCAATTCATATCGCTTCCTACAGTTGGCAATAAAACCCTCACCAAAACTTTGGCAAGCAGCTAAGAAAATGTTCTGCCAGACACCATTAATACAGATCAATCTGGTTTTCTTTGCCTGAACCAGAAGATTACTTTCCTGAGGCAAATCACAAGCAGTTTTTTCCTCAAAGGCTTGCTTTTTCAATCCTACTGCACGCCAACAAATCTAGGATAATTCATAGATTCATGGAAGTTAAGGTCAGAAGGCATGGTTAGATCACCTACTCTGACCTCCTGTACGTTTCAGAGCAGTACATTTCACCCAGTTACCCTTGTATGTGCTCATTAACTGGTGTTTGGCAAAAGCACTTCCTCAGAAAGTTATTCAGTCTCGATTTGGAGACATCAAAAAAGAAAATCCACTGCTCCCTTGGCAGTTCCCCCCCACCCCATTAATTAATTACTCTCACAGTGATTAGAAAAAAAGAGTGGGGGGGCTTTTCTTTCCAGGATGAGTTTGTTTGGCTTCAGCTTTCAGCCACTGATTCTTGGTACACTTCTCTCCACTAGATTAAAGATCTTCTTAGTATTATCTCCTCATGAAGAAACTTACTCACTGTACCTCTCAGTCTTTGATAAACTAAATAGATTGGATTTCTGAAGTTTCTCACTGAAAAACACTTTATCCAGCCCTCAAACAAATTTTGTGGTTATTTTCAGTATCTTCTCAAATTTTAACATTGTCTATGAACCTTGGATAAACTATAGTTCTCATGAATACTGAACACAGAGGTAAACCCCATTTCTCTGTTTATTCACGGTCCTTCTTTTGATAAAAAGTAGGATAGCTTTATTCAGAGTACTTTCTGACATCATCACAGTGCACATCAACGGCCATGAGGTAGACTGGGTAGGGGAAACTGGAAATGTGACACAATTGTTCTTCAGGTAGGGCCATTGATCACCAGAAGAAACAGTCAAAGAGAAAATGGCTTTCTACTCTGTGGTGTCTCCCAGTCAAGCCTGGAGGTCTTTCTGGAACACTGACATTGGCTTTGGCATCACTTACGTGACTCTACGGTGAGTCAGTTTAGAAACGTAAATTCACAGAAAGCTGAGCGATGTGGGAGAGCAAGCAGGTTACCCCCTGCTTCAGGCCCTGAAGTGCGGGCTCAGTGTCGGGGCAGACGAGGCCAGAGCCGGTGCACGTGAAGGAGCAGGACTACGTCTCCCAGCAGGGCAGCAGGGAAGCGATATGCGCACGGCTGCGGCTCAACCACAGCGACTGGATCAGCTCAACTAGGCTGTGAAAATGTAGTTTCGGTGGCCGTGACCACTTATTCCAACTTCAGAGTGTTTATGGAATTTCAGTCCAAATCGTAAGTCGTATTTGCAATTTGTTTTTGAAATTTCAGCCTCCAGTGATCTAAACTGAACATATGCCAAGGGAACATCTTGAAACTCCTAACAGAGCAAGACTCCCAGCACTTGAAGCATCATTCCGGTTAAACTTGCTGGAAATACTGATTTGAGTCCAACTTTTCACAAAGTTCAGACACATCCAGAGCTGAACTTTACCTCCATGATCATCTCAGCCGCAAAGAATATAAAAAAGCAAGGAAGTGGTTCCATGCAACGTTCTCTCAGGCGATAGAGCAAGTATAAGAAATTCCCAGCTATAAGGACTCCCCAGCCCTAACTGCTTATTCCAATTCTCAATCTGCACTTTATTGCTGTTACTGTTCTGTTTACAGGGCTGTGCAACAAACCACATTAGTGAAATGATCCCATTTGTAAAGAAGCAAACGAGCAACTGCTTTGTTGAAGGATGGAGGAAAGTGAAAATCTCTTAATGAAACAATTTGATTAACAAAGGAGCAGAACAGAACAGAACAGAACAACCACGGCCACAAAACCAACCTCTGTGGAGGCTTAAAAAAAAAATCTAACTCAGATTATTATTATAGGACATTCTGTCAGTGTAGCCCTGGAACATGCCACAGATGAAGGGACAGTAAAACCTTGTTCGGGGATAGAAATGAGTTTGGGAGGAAAATGAGAACTGAAGGACAGCAGGAAACACTTTTTCTACTTGAGAAACAGTAATGTGGAATGACAACCTGATGTAAAGGATCAGAAATAGGTTAGAAACTTAGCAATCAGTAAAGTTCATAAAATGAACTATTTATTTTCAAGGTAGACTTATTGTGCAAGAAAAACTTATATGCTAGAAAATTATACCTTAATTAGATTAAACCTAAAGGCAGGCAGTAGAATCAATTTTAGTAATAAACGTCCACTTTCTTCTACAAAGTACCTAGCAAGTTTCCTTGGGGAAGATTAGATTACACAGTAGCAAACGTTCTGACCGATAGTTTCCCCAGCACGGTAACTGGTGGTAGCAAAGATACGAGTTCTTTGGGAGGATGGGGAAGTATATAGTGCATATACAGCCCCATTTGCCTCACTTGTTCAAGGGCAGGCCCTTGCCTTTCTTCTTATCTACTTGCTTGCTGCTCCTGACAAATTTCCTTACAACTTACACAAGAAGTTGTAAGTACTTGACATTACCTTGCCTGCTTTAATATATATATAAATACATAGAAGCGCATATATGCATATACATCGATATATACCTATTTTTTTTTTGTTATGGAGCCTGAAACTAGAAATATTATCATTTTTTTTCCTCATTGAACATGGTCCTTGAAGAAATTCCTCACTGCCTATTTTGCTCCATGGTCTTTCTTTGTGGTCTGCTTCTGTAAGAGCGGATATGTCTGGTCTTCAGATGATCAATTATGCGACAATTTTCCTCAGCATGGCCCCTGTGGATCACTTCTCTATGGTAATAACTCTTATGCTTTATTTCTGTTTTTCTGGGGAATCCTCTAGATCCATGTCAGGCCTCCTGGAGTTCTCCAGCATGGAGGAGTGCCCTGGTTCCTGCTGCCCCTTGCCATGGTCAGTCAGGGTTTCCTCCAGGTTGGTGCATGCCCTCAGCACCTCCTTCATCTCAGACCATCTCCTCAGGGAGATGAAAGGGATTGCTGAGACACTGATGTTTCCAAATGGACCAAAGAGATCACATTACCAAAGGGAATGGATATGAAGTAGGGTTAAAAAATTGCTTCTGAGGCTTTGAAAATCTCATCTTAGTTACTTGCAGTTCCCAGCTCCAGAAAGTTATTTAGAATGACATTTTGTGGCTGAGCTTAATGTTAAGTGATCCTTTTGTGGTATTAGTTAACAATTGAGAAAAACAGACGGGTTTTGAGTACAGCTTTTCCCATCCTGTGGTAGATATTTAAGACAAGTGTAGTGGGTTGACCCTGGCTGGATGCCAGGTGCCCACCAAAGGTGCTCTATCACTCCCCTCCTCAGCTGGACAGGGGAGAGAAAATATAACAAAAAGCTCATGGGTCGAGACAAGGACAGGGAGATCCCTCAGCAATTACTGTCATGGGCAAAACAGACTCGACTTGGGGAAACTAGTTTAATTTATTACCAATCAAATCAGAGTAGGACAATGAGAAACAAAACCAAATCTTAAAACACCTTTCCCTTGCCCTTCCCTTCTTCCCAGGCTTCACTTTACTCCCAAGTTCTCTACCTCCTCCCCCTGAGCGGCGCAAGGGGACGGGGAATGGAGGTTGTGGTCAGTTCATCGCACGTTGTCTCTGTTGCTCCTTCCTCCTCAGGGTGAGGACTCCTCACACTCTTCCCCTGCTCCAGCGTGGGGTCCCTCCCATGGGAGACAGTCCTCCATGGACTGCTCCAACGTGAGTCCTTCCCATGGGCTGCAGTTCTTCATGAACTGCTCCAGCGTGGGTCCTTTCCATGGGGTGCAGTCCTTCAGGAACAGACTGCTCCAGTGTGGGTCTCCTGCGGGGTCACAAGTCCTGCCAGCAAACCTACTCCAACATGAGCTCCTCTCTCTCCACGGGTTCGCGGGTCCCGCCAGGAGGCTGCTCCAGCATGGGCTTCCCATGGGGTCACTGCCTCCTTCAGGTGCATCCACCTGCCCCGGCGTGGGGTCCTCCCCGGGCTGCAGGTGGATATCTGCTCCACCATGGACCTCCATGGGCTGCAGAGGGACAGCCTGCTTCACCATGGTCTTCATCATGGGCTGCAGGGGAATCTCTGCTTTGGTGCTTGGAGCACCTCCTCCCCCTCCCTCTTCACTGACCTCGGTGTCTGCAGAGTTGTGGCTCTCACATATTCTCACTCCTCCCTCCAACTGCTGCTGTGCAGGTTTTTTCCCCCTTCTTAACTGTGTTATCCCAGAGGCGCTACCACCATCGCTGATGGGCTCGGCCTTGGCCAGTGGTGGGTCCATCTTGGAGCTGGCTGGCATTGGCTCTATAGGACATAGCGGAAGCTTCCAGCAGCTTCTTACAGAAACCACCCCTGTAGCCCCCCTGCTACCAAAACCTTGCCGCGCAGACCAAATACAACAAGTTACATGGATTACTTCCCAGAAATAAATACCTAATTCATAGCCCTGAATCCCTCATGTACCTTCCCCATGCATCTGGCTCGGCCCATGGTGAAACTTAGGAAAGCCTTTGTGCTGCTTTGTGCTATTCTCTACGAGCTAGGAGCTGCTGGGCTGCTCTGCACAGCAGCCAAGTCCCCTCATCACCACCCAACCGCTCTGCTTAACCCTGCTTTGTACACCGTAGCACCAACAAAGAAGATGACGCTTGGCTTGTATTTTCTTCCCAGAAGTAGCCACAGAAGCTGAGATCAGTGTGTCTACCCTTAAATCACCCATCAACCCTGCCCGTTTCCACCTCTGAAGCAGCCGCCTCTCTGGTCTGAGTGACAGTGACAGACTGGGTCACACAATCAGGGAGGCTACTGCGCGCAGGGCGTGCGGAGGGGCTGCAGCTTTAACGGGGTTTTTTGAGCCATGCAATCTCTTTTCCTCTTCATGATATCGTGCGCTGGGCACGGCTGGGAGAGCGAGCGCAGCTCAGTTTGGGCCAGGTGCTGAAGGGAGGAAGGGAGCCTGTAGTGGGGCCGGCGACTCGACAGGCGTGTGCTCCTCTGCTCTGTCTGCCTGGGCTCTTCCCTCCCCTCCAGCACGGCGGGAACTTCTGGAGACATCTTTTCTGGCTCCAAGGGATAGGACAGTATGCTGGGAGTTTTAATCCCCATTTTCTTTCCAGGGGTAACCCATTCACCTGAAAACTATTTCAATGAAGATTAATAAACTAGATGAAGAGGATTAAAAAAAAATAAAAATGAACCTTTTCCTCCTCCGCTCTCCATCTCCTCTGTCTGATATCTGCAGTACCTTGTTAAATCTAACAGTAACTTACAAATTCATGTAAAAGTGGAAAATATCTTTATTTGTAGCAAGCATTTTGACCCAGATTGTTGTAACTATCAGTGCTGTAAATATGGGTAAAGTTTGTTACCTCAACCAAATTGTACAAACTTCAAGACCAAATTTTTTTCTGCTGCTCCAGAATCTGCTTCCTAAACCCCTGGGAACTTTATTGGAGTCCATCAAAGGAATGAAATAAACTCTAGAACGCTTAAAGTCCCCTTAAAAAGTTCTGACTTATTTTTTTCACAATCAAATGGGTAGAGTTATTCCTGCCTAAGGTCAAATGGGTGGAATATATGTCCTGAATTGTGGTACAAGTCTTGAAAGCCACAGCTTTACTCCACATCTCCTGCCCTTCCCTCTCCTTCCCTTCCTTTTGGGGCAGAGACAGAGAAGAAAAGGAAGAGATGTGGCTCTTTTCATCAGCTCTTTTTAATGCAGCCTGATTTAGTGCACGTAGAAGCCATTTGTATACCAAGAATGAGCCATTTTGCATCACTAGAATAATTCCATTGTACTGTATTTCTGAAGAGTAGCAAAGCTCGTGGCTATTACTGTTAAATAGATTTGAACAGGAATCATAGGCTATATAAACAGCTCAGTACATAATTCTAAATGAAAATAACATACTAATGTGTGAGTGATTTACACCAACATCAGCTGTCTCTGCGAAAAGTTAGTGTTTGTTCTCATGCTTTCATTTTCCTGGGTGGAAGATTAACTACACATATTTTCTGATTTCTTTCTTGAAGTGGTTTCATATTAGCATAATATTTTTGTTCCCACAATTTCACTCTCACACAGATTAGTAAACTGGAATACACTGTTTTTTAAATATAGCTCTTATTCATCAGATGCGTTATTCAGACTTCCCATATTCACAGCACACAAGTATAACTGCTGCAAGCACATTCTCCCCTTTGCTGTAAGCAACATCCTTTTTGGTTTTCCTTTAGATAACTGTATGTAAGGCTGTTGCAGGGACTGCATCTCAGTGCTTAAGTACTGACACTTTTCTTACGGGCTGGATACTGTGTGTATGAACGCTGTCAGTGAACCTAAGTAAGAGGATTACTGCTGTGACCAGGCACAGAGTTTGGCCCTACATAAAGACGGATTTTTGTACGTGCCATTAGGAGAGCTGTGTGAATGGCTGAAGGCCGAGTTACAAGAAGATGTTACTGTGGGGTAATGAGATACCGATAGATCCAGGTGGTTGTGCTCTTGCCTGTAGCAAAGGAAAGCTAATTGCTCAACAGTGAAAAAGTGTGTTCAGAGTTTAGCTCACAGGTTTGTATACTGCAAAGGGTTTTAGACATACTGTGGGTTCAGTGAGCTACTTATGCATTTTATCCACCCACCGTTTATCACTTTTTGGAGTAGAAATGATCTGATGCCACATGCCTTGCATAAGTGCCCTAATCACTTGTACAGAAGGTCTCACTCTTTTCCCTGCCTTCTCTCTATCCTGTTTTATGTGCCTTTTTTTTTTTTTTTTTTCCAGAGGGCTACAGTTTAAGCAGGAGTTAGAAACATCCCCCCCTCTCCTCCGCTCGGCCCCTGAATAGCTGCAGCCCCGCGTTTAGGGATCTTCTCCTGTAAAAAGAGATGTAAGTTTCTTCTCCACTCCTCTCTCCCCTGGGCTAAGATAGACAGTAAACCTCCTTTTACTGCACATCATATTTAAAAAGGAGAGAGTGCAGAGTAGTTAATTCCAGCCTTCCATGGGTCCTGGATGATGCTGAGGGCTAAGGGTCTATAAAACCCTCAGAAGGGGAGGATTTGAGACAAATCCATCCCCCATGAGTTCCTGTTGACTAGATTTGGATGTTTCTTGCTCTGCTAACCAGTGCACCTGAATCTTCTTATGAGGCAGTTGGCTTTCTCCTAAACTAACTTTACTAGTCCTGTATTCAGAGCCTAATTGTCTTGGGAGCTGACATGGAGGTATCGCTCTGGTGAGGGTCAATGTATCTCACTCCATGGGGGAACCAGCCCTCAGCACTGATGAGAGGTGATCTCATCGAGAGCACATGCTTTGCTTGAGTGTAAACAGGGAAATGAATGCTGATTGTGTGACTTCCCAAGAAACTATAAAAAACTTACTGCAGGGGCAAGATGTAACTTTCCTGCTAACATCCTACTGCTTAGGATCCTTTGCATCCTAAATGCAGAGAGGAGGTGCAGGGACTTTCCTATGACCTTGTGACCTTCCTCCCAAAACTTCTCATGGGCCTTTTCATGCTGGCCAAAGGTTTCTGTGAAGCTAACTGCTGAAGAAGAGTCCGATTATGACTATTTTAGAGATGTTATTAACATCAGCATAATTTGATAGATCGGGATGCCAAGTCAGAGAGATGGAGTTATTAGATGTGTGGAGGAGTACAAGGTTTTGGCAGGAGAGGGCAGGATAGAAGCTATAACACAATTTGAGGTGAGTTCGTAGAGTAAACAGGATTGGCAGAAGAGTTATTAGACTGGAAAATGGAATTAAATTCTAAGGTTGGGTTAAGGAGAGTTTTCCAGATGTTTAGTGTTAATAGAAATAATGATGTGGGAAAATAGTAAAGACTTTAAACTGGCAATGTTAGGACCTTCAGTACTCATTTCAGGGCTGGCATAGACATTAATAAATAACAGATTTACTTTAGTTCTGTTTTCTGAGAGCACAGCAGCCATTTGGGTCTCTTAAATGCTTTCCCTTTAATGAGCACCCAGGTGTCCGAAGTGTTACGGGAGCACGTTGCCTCAGCCGTGCTACCGAACGTGAACCAGGAAGTCTCAGGATGGCAGCTGGCTCGCCTCCACTTTCACAAACATTTAAAACCCAGTCATCGCTTCCCCTGCCCGCAAACGGCAAAAGAACATTTTTATCTGACATCGCACTGCTTTTTTTTTCAGAAATCTGTCCCGAAGTATCAGGAGGTTTAATCATTGCCGTTCCCTTAAAGGAGCTCCAGGAGTCAGTTAAGCCCATATTTCGTGTTCCAAGTGAAGGGAAATGAAAAGCTGCTTAGGAGTTCAAATGACGGGGGGAGGCACTGGGGAGTCTTTGCTGGGGTGTGTCTGTGGACATAATAGCTTGCCTGGAGAAGCAAAAGGCAGCAAGGGATGAGAGACCCGTAAGCTGAGGGGGTCTGGGGCAAATATGAGCACTTCGGGTAAGGCTCTGGCTAAAAGTGTGGGGATACAGTGCCATCATGTTCTGATCTGGCAGATTTTCCATGCTGAAGGAAATGAAGCATTGTGAATTTCTTCTAAACAAGGTTGCACCAAAGAAAACCCCAGTTCATCAACAGTTTGTCTTCCCAGCTGGAAACATCTACAAATAGCTAGACCCTTGGATCAAAGGAGTAGTAGTAGTATCAAAGCCTTTGGAAATGGCAGCCTGAATCTAGACAGAACATTTTTTTTTACAGATCTGTTTTGGATATAAGCTGCTGCAAACGATTGGTCACCAAGCTTGTTATTATCAGGGGGCTTTTTTTTTTCATGGCTAACTGTTTTGGGACTTTCCTAAGTAACAGTTATCAGAACAGCAATACTCACCAGGACCTTTAACACCTGCTCTTGAGCCAAGGTGCAGGCTGTCTTTTGAAGGCCATAGTTCTACCTCCAGCTGAGGTCTGTAGCATTTTGCTCACTGCTGCTGAAATGTGTCATGCGTCTCATTCTTCCTCCCACCCTCATCCTTTTTCTTTCTGCCTTTCTTCGTCCCTGTCATATTATACTATATATTTTTGGCAGGTTAGTTTTCAGCACGGTTAGGTCCGCTCGCAGAAAGGCTGAGTGGGCACCAAAGCCAGCACAAGGAAAGGGACAGGAGTCTGTGCCTGGCTGTAAGGTTGGGACATACCCTCCCTCTTTCAGCTGTTGATGAGTGATGATGTCTGCTCACCCTATATAATGCAACTGTATTTGAAAATACAAATACACTCCTCCTTCAAGTTAAGTGTAAAGGGAGGAGTAATGCTCATCTAGCAACTGCTCAAGCTGTATCCACAGTAGACAGGAGGGTTTACTTTGGGTTTGCTTTATGCCTTCTACTGTCACTACATCTGTACTTCCACAAGTAAACACGAACGAGCTCAGAAGGAGCTCTCACACCTCACTTGTTGCAAGCTGGACAGCTGCTTCACAGCGGTCTCGTACAACGCAAGCAGGCAGAGGTGCACGCAACACTGCGTCAGGCCCGCTGGGGAGGCACGATGCTGCCGGCATCCATGTTCCAGCGAGGATGGGACAGCGGCTGCTTGAGGAATACATTTCTGTGACACTGAGTTTTATTCACTAGGAGTTTGTCACCTAGATTTCTGCTCTTTGAGCGTGGACACTATCTGAGGAGACAGTTAGGTCCTGCCTGCACTATGTAAGCAACTAAATGTAGCATCTTTTTTTTCTTTTTCTTTTCTTTCAGGTAGGATGTAGCTGCTTTGTGTTAACACACCAGCTAACCCCATCTTTCTGGATGGAATAAAACAGTATTCTAAATGGTCTCCTAAAGCTCGCTCTGCTTTAAGCTACTATAATGTTTAACCAAACTATATTGTAACAGACAGGATTTACGAAAAGATATTAGTATATCTGTTGTTAAAATACAGATGGAGACAATCCACAGAAAAGGCTAGATGCTCAGTGGTCATAAACTGGCACAGATTTAGTGGAATTAACAGAATTACACTGATCACAGGTAAGGGTCTGGCTCTCATTTATTTTTTCAGCAACTGAAATATATATCATGAGAGAATCTCCACCAAATGTCCACCTAGCGAGTGTGGTCTTCTGCAGTTGCAAGCAATCACAAATTACACCATATGATTCTTTCCAGAAACCATTCAAATTCCGTTTAAAAATTGTCAGGATTTTTGCATCTGATACCCTTTTTGGGAGGCTATTTAAGCAGCTCAGAGTGCTTGTGGTTAGAACCTAACTTTCTGCTCAAATTTGTTGTCGGACACTGCTTATCCATTTGCTTTTGTGGCAATACTCTTTTGAAATTGCATAATGATTTATCTTTTCCCTTGGCTATATTTATAGAGATCAGCCACCATCACTCTCAGCCTTCCTTCCCCGGACTACGCAAGCCAAGCCTCTCTGGGCCCATCTCACAAGGTGGGCTTCCTAGTCTTCTGACTGTCCTGGAAGTCTTCTCCATGCAACCAGTTCTCACCATCATGCCCTTCCCTTGAGCAAAACTGACCTGAGCCGTGCATAGCATGCCAGTAGACCATCTATGCACTGACACGAGCATTTTTCTGACTGCAGGTATACACAATTGTGTTATTCATAGCTGGGCCACTGGTAGCTCTTGGGAAGCCTTGTGTTTAGTGAGTATTCCCAGGTTATCCCCCTCTTTTGACATTTTCAGAAGTTAATCTCCCAATTTACAGCATGTTTCTGTTACTTGCTCTTAAATCCATGGCCTTGCATTTAGTGCCTTTTATATGTACACGGTTTTATTCCTGTAGTTCTCAAAATCATCTAGTTATTTCTGCTTGATCTCTTCATCTTCTTCTGTTTTGAAGTTGTCCCGAACTTTGTGTGTTACTAACAAATTTCATCATGATGTTTTCCATGCTCAGTGAAAACATTAAGCACAATCAGCCTCAATCTTACACAGTCAGAGGAATCACTTGGAGTCAGACTTACAGAATTATTTAGACGTCTAAGATGAAGAGGAGTATGTTGCAGGGTTTCCAAAATTAATTAAGGTATGGCTGGGGTGAAAAAAGCAGCAAAGTTCTGATGTATGGTCGTAAAGCACTTTCTGTCTTGCCTGAAGATGACAAATAATTGCTGTGAGTGGAAATAGTATGTACAAATGTAGTAGGACATATCAAATCTGCCTGGATTCCTGTCTACATCTTTAGATACCGAAATGAGTTTCAAAATCTTGAAGGGGAGCATGTTCCCATCAGACAAATGCTAGACAGGGTAATACCTGTGGCAGATACTGTAACCGGAGACTGGACAACACAATGAAGTGAGAAAATGTATTTGTTTAAATTTCTGTGAAAAGGTTTTGTAGAGAAGAAAGGAATTTGGCCACGTCAAGGACAGCTGCTCCCAGAATACTAGAAAAATACAGTAGATGATACTCATTGCTAAAGAAATGTGATTCTTATTATTTAAAAGATGTTTTCGGTTTGAGTGTGGTGGGTAAGACATGCTTTACTGAACATTAACTGCACCAAGTAGGTGGAAGAAGTAAAAACTGTTTAGAAAGACAAAATGTGCTATAGTTCAGTTCTGGAAGGAAGAAGTTTTTCCCACAGTTGAAAAGGTTACTTGAAGCTACTATTTTCTACTCCGTGTAATTCTTTGAAGTTAGCGTACAGAACATGTGGATGACAAAACAGGCCACGCTGAAAGAATATTATTAAAATTTAAAAGTTAGATCGTGCTACCACTGTGACTGCTTTGTTACTGGAGCCAGTTCCCTTACGCGCAAACATCATTGCAGAGTAATTAATGGCTTAAAGGCTCTGTTTTTTTCCAAAGGGTTTCTTCGGCGCTCCTGGAGCAGGATGGGCAGCGCTCACGGCGCAGGCAGGCAGCCCGTGGCTTGTATTCGGCTCGCTGTTCTGTGTGTGGCTGCATGCTTTGTAACCCTCCTTTAAAGGCAGAATTACTAATTTCCATCTGGGCTTCCCTCACTGCTCTGTGAGACTGTTTTTTCAGCACGGCCTCGTGGAGTCGGACGGTTTATTTTTGCTAAAGCACAGAAAAATTAAACTGAAAGTATCCATTGATTTTTGGTGTCCAAATGGAGTTCCTGAGGAACTGATTTTTGACAGTACCTTACACAACTTTCTACGTTCAAAGCGCAGTTCCCGCTAACTTAAATCACAAGGCACGGCATTTTTCTAAATCTGGTCCCAGGCACTTGTTTTGGACAGGCTGGGATTTCTAGCTGCCACTGAGAGCACAGCCCTTCCCTCAGAACGGGCCGGGGTGGCGGGAGGACCACAGCGATCTTTGGTTCGGTTTTTGCTGCCTTTCCCCACAGAACACATGCTTTCATTAGCACCAGCTTTGTGGAAGGGTGGAGAGGAAATTTTTACTGCCTTTCTCTTCAGAGGTCTCTGTTTTGTCCCGCTGTACATGCAGTAGGGCGTTTTGGGGATCTAAAAAAAATATCTTAGAGCAGCAGAAATGCCCCCTGGCCAAGCCTACTCCTGATTTACACCTTCAGGACTAGCATCAAGCGGAGACCCAACGTATATGTTACAGTTTGCTTCTAACTGCAATGGGCTGCTTTATTTGAATTGTCCCCATTTTCCCTTCCTCCCTCCCCCTGTTCCTCCCTATGAAAGCATGTTCTTCGCTTATGGATAGAAAGGAAAAAATTCTTCTTTAAATATCCTTATGAAACTCTTTCAGGTTCTATGTTTGAGGTATGTCATATCTGGAAACTTTTCAGCGTTTTCCATATTTCTGTACAATGTATATTTTTTTTACTGCTAAGCCATCCTATATGAGTTAAAATTCTTACATTTTACAGTATTTTAAAGGAGATAATTTTGTCATTAATCCAAAAACTATGCAGCAGGCTATTTTTCATACCACATCACAATTCTCCTCCTACTCGTTCTCAAAGGCAATCAAAAATCCCAGATGTTTTTCCTGCAACATCTGGCTCCCTGGCACAGGCTTCTGAAGCAGTGTTTGCAGCCTTAAAGTCATGTCTTGGTTTTGTCATTTAGTTTACTGATGGGTTGTTGGAGTCACTGGTGGCACAGGGACTGGTTTGCTTTGACAACTCTTTCAGTCTAAAAGAAGGAGATGGCCTTGCAGGCACGTTGGGATTCTGCTCAGAAATTTTTGGTACTCAGGAATGTGACGAGCTCAGCCACCTTGGCTTCCTGTCTTGCAGGAGTACGTGCAGCAGTATTAATGCACATGGACCCAGAAGTGTTCCCTGCTCAGCCTCAAAAATGAGGCTACTCATGTCTAAGTAATCAGCTGTATTCCTGCAGAACACACTGTCAGGCCTTCAGAGCCACTGTGCCAGACTCTGTCCTGGGGGAAGGAGACAAAACCTAATGGGAGGGAGCTAGAAAGGGCCATGCTGCCACGCTTTTCATCTTTTTTTATATGTCTCTTTTGGGGACCTTTACACATAAAATCTTGCTTCTGTCGCATCCCTCCCACTGTGCTTTGATCACCAAGCTATGTCTTTCAACTTGTCTCTCATGGGGTGTACACGATGCAACAGGTCCCGTAGGATACCTGCTTTCCTTATATTGGTTGATTGATAGGCTAACTCTCCCCTAGGATTTAAGTGCTATACATACAACTAAGGTAGCATTCCGGGTGAGTGTCCTAACTAGTAATTTTTGCCTGTTTCAGGAGAGGAGAAGATCTTTTTATTTCTTCTCATCCTTCCCACCCCTCTAAAGATCTAGAAAAGTTCTGTGTTCATCCTAACAGGGAGAGAAACAAACATTTTGTTGATTTTCCTGATTGGAAAAAACCCTTTCTCCTTACTTGAACGGTAAATCTGCTGTTACCAAATGCATATGCTACTGCCAGCAATATGTCTCAGCCGGGGGCACATGCTGCTCACTTTTCATCAAAGCAGCAGAGGGAAACGGCTCCGTGGAGCATGTTCTGCAGTTGCCTACTGAAACCTCTGAGACTGGCTCTGAATTTCCTGCTTTGAAACATTTTGCTGCCCCAGCAGAACGGTTCATGTAGCTGGCATGAGGCAACCACACCTCTCTTCTGGGCTCCAGCATGCTTTCCCATATGGGCAGGATGTGGCTCTCTATGTCCTGTCTCCTCCTAGTTATTTGTTTGTGTAATTAAATCTTCCACACCGACATGGAGTTCTTGCGTGCTTTTATGTACGACATGATTTACAGTCTGGAAATACCATCATCCCGTTAATTTGCAACATGTACGCTCTCCTCATGTCATTGTTGGTACTACCTGTGCAATATCATACAGCACTCAGAGAGGTGTTATTCTGCTGATTTCTACCTGCACGTGTGACTGGTGCTCGGTTACATCTTTTCCACAGTACTTAACTGAGGATTTTAGCTTACACATCGTGGTGGGTTATGAATGGGATGGCCAAAGCAGGGACCTCATCTGCCCAGCTTGTATGTTGGAGGCTGCTCCCCATAGCAGAGTTCTCTGAATGACTCATGAAGCAGGTCTTGCAGTTAGCTTACTTTAATAAATTGGCTGTAAACACTACAGCAGCTCCAGGTCTGCTCCAAGAGCTGCCCAGCTATCCCTGTGAGGGCAGCACCCCTCCAAGAAAGGACGAGACAGATGACAGAGCATCATACATCTTTCAACCATCTGACTTTAATCCCCTACCACATGTGAGTGAGAACCCTTAGATGTTTTACAGGGTCACTTTTAGTTTTATGGCAAAAAGCACAAGACAATTGTTTAATGTACTAAATAAATTGTCACTCGTAGGACTTTTGGTATCTTGACCAGCTACAATATATGTGAAATGGGAAAGGATCGGCATGAGAAAAGGATACTAGAGACCAGCATAAGTGAGCAGGGGATGAAATAAAGAGGAAAATGAAGGCAGCAAATGTAAAAGAGAGTGAGGCAGTAGCCATGAGGTCTTCTACAAGTAGATGTGAACTTGTTCTGCGTTCCTCATCCTCTGGCCAGGTGGGGCACTACTAAAGGTTGTTGCTCTTTAACCCAGCCAAAACCTTGGTGTGTATCATTTGGAGCAGAGGTAGATGCATTTTTCCAGCTCCGAACAAGCATAAGCAGGAGTCATCCTCTGACAACAGAAGTGAACCGAGTAATTTGTCATGAGTGATGGTTTAATGTCCTACTCCTCATTCAGGGCCAGAAGTCTAAGGCCAAATCTCCACTGCCTTGCAATTTTTTTGTGCTGGACACAATGGTGTGGGACATAGACTGGGATCCAGGCTGGGCTATTCAAAAAGGCACAGTAAAACATGCAGGGTACAAGTTTGTTTGCTAACAACGGTTTCCAAAAGCTCTGCCAAAGGATGTGCGTGAAAGAATGGGAAGAGTAGGAAGACCAAGGAGAGGAGGAGTCTGTGCAAGTGAAGAAACACTGCAATGTAGGTCTGAGCAAAGGCTGTGAGGAACGGTTTGTGCTATTTTACAGAAGTTAGAGCTTTAGTAGATTATGGCAGCATTTGTGCACTGTAGTATCTGTGCCATTGTAAGATGCGTGAAATGGACTGGTTGTTTTACTTCAGCACATAAATTCAATACTGAATAGAGTTTTTTGTTTTGTCCAGTACAGATAAGGAGCCTGCCACTGATATATCCTGGGGATGAGGCAGGGTGGTGGTGTGACAAATTCTTTATCTACACTGTGTACACATAAAAATGTCCACTTCTTCTGAATCACAGTTACCAATATTGGGAGGCTTGCTCCATCTTTCACTCTTGCTACTGTATCAATTATTAGAATCTCTTACTTTCAGAAGATTTAATTAGTATGTTGGTAAATATGGTACTATGGCAACATGCCTACCCCAGGATTCCCTATGCTGCTAGGCCTGGTGCAGCTGAACTAATAGAAAAGGCTAATGGGAAAGTCTAATGACCATTTTTAGAGCTTAAATGCCAGTCATTTAACCTGACACTCCACAGGCTGCCAGTTGTTTCCTTGGGATGTTCATGGAACAGTTAAATGCAAAATAAAATTTGCAGTCAGTGGAGCTGCTTTACAAATATTCTGTAACGCTGGAACTCTTCAAAACTCCCTGAATATAGTATTCAACAAATGATATCTGACTGGCTTTCCCTCTCCCCCTTAAAAATTTTAATGTGCTCATGCACTGCCACGATGCATAGGAAAAATCCTATGGAGCAGTCCAGCATACACAATCTGTCAGACCAAGAAGAAATAAAGGTCTGTTGTTAATTCAGACAAATGGTCAGCAGCTGCAAAATAGTTTCCACAAGAAACAGAGCAAAACCCTCTCAGTTATGGATAGAATTTTTTACGATTTTCTGTTGCCTTTTCTAGGGCCAAAATATACTGCGTATATTCCTACATAACTTTTATTCGTATTCTCTGCTAATTCAGTGCTGTAAGCTAGAGCAACAAAAAGCCCTCTTTAAAGTAAGAAAAGCCCAGCAATTTTTATACTGCTTTTCAATATTTTAAACAAATTAATTGCCCCAGTCATATCATTACAGAGAGTAAAAATGCCCCAGCAGCACAAGTGAAGGTTGCAATTCTGCGTTCTCCTTGTAAGACTGCAGCCGTGGTGATGGGCATGGGCACACTTGCCAGCCAAGGGTGCTTCTCTGATCACAGTGGATATATGGTCGCTGAATTAGGGCATCTCATCATTACATTCCAGAATACCTGTCATTCTCATTGTAACAGTGCTTTTCCTAGCTGAGTCACTTTTTATGTGCATCACAAGGATATCCTACGTCTCTAATACTTTGCTACTTAGGAGAACAGGGAGAGTTTTAACAGTTCCAATTCAAAATACACCAAAAAAAGCAAAACATGATGCTATCCGGAGCCTTTGCTGCTGCTGGGATGAACTTACCGCTTCCGATGCAGGTTTCTGTACCTGAAGGGTGGGTAACAGGGACTGCAGCAGTATCACAACAACAACTTCAGTCTCTCCTTGTGGCTTTACAGACACTGGCAGAAGTGATCGCCAGGAAGATGGGCTGCGTCAGACACTCCTTTCCTAACCTGTTAGGGTCAGTGTTTGGGTCTGTGGTATTCAGCTCTGCATTTGCAGGTGATATGGGAGCCTCTCAAATACCACTTTTAACTCCTATCCCTTAATGACTGTTTCTAGGAATTTTGTCAGGACAGTATCAGCGTTCCCCAGCACAAATCCTAGAGTGAAATCTGGACTTATGTTATTTAAATTACACATAGCAAGCTGAGTTTTGTTCTGCAAGGTACACCGAACTGAATCTATTTTGGGTGTACCTTCTTTTAAATCATAATTTTAGCCAATAAGCCAGGAGGAGCTTGAAGGGCTATTGGGTTACTGGAGATTAAAATATTCATATTGCCCTTTGCAGTCTGATAAAGAACACATCATCTGCAACATTTTTACTGTTTTTTAAAAACCCAAGCGACAAGAAAATAGTCCTTATTTGTCCACCTGAGACACATTCAGTAGAGCTCAGATGTGGATTTGCATGTTGAATAGACACACATTTCCTCCAAGTTTAGAGAGCGTGGGATCATCCCCTTGCCCACTGCTGACTACAGTGCCTGGCAAATTTAAGAGTATCTACATAAACTACAGGATGCAATTGCTTCCTTCTCATCTGTGTCAAAACCTTACAGGAAAGTTCTCTGAGCTGAATGCGTTGATTCAGCCCCAGAGACGTGCAGTCTGTGAGAACTGCATGGAGAGATGAAGTCAAAAGGATTTAAAAAGAGCTTAACATTTAATAGAGACTGAAGTGAGTAAGCTGCAAACACAAAACATTTCCAGAACTTCATCTCCAGCACCCTAATACTGTTTTTATGAGTTATTATCACCTATTTTAAAGAACATACTAATTTCTATACAAATGAAATGACATCATATAAGCTACACAAGTACCACAGACCTAGTAGCGCATTTATGAACATGTGGTTTATTGCTGTATTTTCATGGGCACCCGATTTAAATATTTGAGACTGGTTCCCCATGTGAGTGAGGATGTGGAGTCCTCTGGACTGTGTAGGATTTATGTTGACATAAGTTCAACCTTGTGGGTGACACCACCAAACGGAGGCACACGGTCCTTCTGAAGCAGCAGCGGTCATGTGCAAACTCTCTGATAGGCGGTTCCACAAGAAGAGTGAACTTCAATACATGCAATTCTTGTTTAAGAGTCTTAAAAGGCCCTAAGGTGTGACTTGTTTCAATGTCCTTCCCAGGAAAGGGTCAGCCTCCTCTGAAAGGTTCGAATTACAGTATGTTGGGCTGCAATTCAGTTACACAAAATAAAAACCAAACCAAAATAAAACGGTTGTTAGACTGTCAGGTCAGGAAATCCTTGAGCTCCCCTGGACCTTTCCACACATTTTAGTCTTGTTTGCTACATGTGCTTCTGCAGGATAAAGGTCTTTAATTCTTCACTGCTTCCACTGACATTTGGGCAAAGTGAGAAAAAAGGAGTATAGAAGAGAATGCTGATGGAATAACACATATTCAAGTGCAAAGTAAACTTCTGGTTAAAGCACTCATCCTGACTCCAAATTAGACATAGTGGATGCCTTGAGGGCTCAGAGGGTTATGTCAAGAACATTATTCCATTTCTTTTGCGTAGTTATGTATGTCGTTCTCATTCTTGAAATATTAAAAAGGTCTGTTGCCTACATTTTAAGGGGAAAGAATATGTTACCGTTCTGATGGAGAAATTTTATGAAATGCTTTTGCATATAGATGAGCGTATGAGCCAGATTCAGAATGGGACTTCAGCAAAGTGACGATGGTTAAGCTCAAAAGTTGGATGCCTGGCGCCAGAGACGGGGTTTACGCTGCTGAATTCCCTGCGCTTTGAATGCGGGAGAGTTTGTGGTTTGTGAAGAGGATTTGCAACAGCCAGGACACTGAGTGGAGGAAATGCTGGGGACAGCTGTGCCTCTGAAGGTCTGTCCCTCAGAAGTTTAACTCAGTGCTAATACAGGTATCTCTGTGAAAATGGATTCCCTGCCTGGAACCACTTTGGCATCTAAGACAACCGAGCCTTTTCAAGGTGGCAGTAGTAGCGTGAAGGTGTGTGAATGTAATGGGCAGCCTTTTATCTTTCTGGGAGCTGTGATGAGCAATCACCTTACATGATAAATTGCTCTTTCCTGTGAAGTATTACTTGGAGACATGCAAATGCCACCTCCTGGATCTTGCAAACAAATATTCTCTCAAGTTGGCAAAGCGGGCTAAGTTGACTCCAGTTTCTTGTGAGACTTTCCTTCCTCTCTCTGTAGGTGCTGGGTGTTTAAACCACGGAATTTCCCAGTCATTTCTCAGCTGAGCACAGAAGAAGTGAGCTTTCTTATTTCCCTATTAAAAAAAAAAAAAGGTGGAAATGGTAATTTTTGTTTCTCTACTGAGGAAAGTTTTCTTATTTCTTTACAGCAAAAAATTAGAAATGAACGAACCTTGAATTGTTTCATGGGAAACTGCAGCTTTCAGGCAATTTCATGGCATCATTTGTTCCTTCTGTTGACATGGTGTGTGGCTGTAGAAGAAAGAGCGCAAGATTTTGTGCCTCCCCTCCCAGCAGTAACATAAGAACATTTCCTTTTCTAAACTACTGCTTGACTAAAGTATTTCCTAATCTTGTAAGAGGGGGGAGAGCTATTTTTCTGAGGTAATGACTTTACTCAGAAATGACAGTGCACCTAATGCTGGCATATGTCTGCTGTGCTGGGAACTTGTGTCCAGTGCGCTATGTTTTTTCCTCCTGTCAGAGAATGAAGGCATCTATTTGAAGCCTGGAGTCAATCAGGTCACATCGCGACTTCTGTACATCAGTCTGAAGCAGTGGGACCTCACGCAGTGGAAGTGCATCCAGGGCAGGACGGGAACAGGGCTGGCATGTGGCAGGGCTGAACTGGCCTTTCCCACAGAACAGCTAGAAATAAAACAGGGGAATTCAGGATGAAATTCTAAAATAAAAATCAAGTAGGAAGCTTCAAACAGGCCAATAATACATCCCTCTTCTTTTAAGTGAAATTTCTGTAAAAATTCGGAAATGTTTTTTTTTTCCTCAAACACGTTTTGTTTCTGACTCTGTTAAATGTTTTAAAACATTAAAAGATTTTAGTGACGTGGTAAATTCTAACTCCTATAAGCAATCAGATTATGTCATTGAATCAGCTGTAGTTATAAAATCTCATTGAAGACATAGTTGTAATTCTTCTACAATGATATGTTTTGAGGTGATAGACATAGATATTTCTGTCTGATGTGTTACTATTCTAAGGAGTTTTTGCTATTGCTTATCTTATTCCATTACAAGTGTTTAATAAGCTGGCTATTTCAAAACACCCTGTGGGATTTTAAAGGTACCTTTTCTTGCCCCAAAATTCTTCAATCTCTAAGCCACAGGTTAAAACAAATAATTGCCCTACCACACCAATGGCTTCTGGATTTCGTAAATAAATATTGCTTTAGTTTTCAGTACGGATAAGCAATAGTTCCAATTAGTATTTGGAGATAATTACATTAGACATCTTTCAGAACCCACCCCACCAAAAAACCCTTCAAGATCAGCATGAACCTAATTAAGCATAAATAATACTCTTAATTACATACATATTGCAAATTTAAAATAGTTTTATAGCATTTGCTATAGTGTGATCACTGCTTCAGTACTGAATAAGAGAACCGATTCTAGCTAGCACCTACAGAGGAATTATGTCTGGAGTTACATAAATCGTGCTTTCAGTATGGGCAGGTTGTGAGCCACAGCAGCTTAAGCCCGTCTCTAAACATACCATCACTTGACAGAGGCTTTTGCATATTCACATGCATCTCTGTTTCGCAGGGCTCCGGCAGACAAGCTCGCCTGGTCTCCCCACGGCAGTTTCGCACATTTTTGCCCCAAGCTGTTTGCTTGGCCCCTGTGCTGGGTCCTGTTTGTCCACCGGGGAACCAGCAGCTGGGACCCCCAGCCCCACCACTGCCAGACTCACAGTTTAGATAAACCTGCCTTCACTATCCATTGAACATAGGCCAAACTTTCATCAAAATGGCTGAGACACGGGCACGTAGTCCATTTTTGTTTTCTGGGAGAAGTGGCCTTGGGCACTGGAGCAAAGTAAACTGCTGAGCAGATGACAACTGCTTGAAATCTATAGATTTTCCACAGTTTGCCCACTTACTTACCTGAAGCTGCTTTATATCTCTGTATTAATTTTTCTTTTCTGTTAATTATTACTCCCTTGTTTCCCAGCAGGCACATTAGACTTGAGTCTTCTCTTACATAAAGTTGCACCGATGTGATTCTACTGTGTTCATACTATTCTGGACATATGGAAGTAAAAGCAAGAAGCTTGGAACCTGTGTGGCTTCTGTTTCCGTTTTATCTTAGTAGTTTTAATGGGAGGAGATCTTTTATTAAGTAAGGCAAAATTCTCGTTATAACAACTCGAATAGCAGTGTCCGACATCAGTGGCCTTTTCTATCTGAAACTGTACTTTGCAGGACAGTGTCACAAAATATTGCCATATTAGTGTATTCCCCGTGACTGCCTAAAGAAGTTAAAAAGTCTTGTTTATTCATCTTTGCTAATTTGTACTCTACACTGTTTCCAAAAAAAGGAGGCAAGTGCTAAATGTTAATGGACACTCTGAAGGAAAACGTATTTCTATTTGTGAGACCCCTTAGAAAGTTAGAAGTCAGCCTTAGAAATCAGACCTTTTGAAATTCCTTATAAAAAGAAAACAAGGTTCTTTTTTGCTCTTCATGGATATCAAAGGAATTTTGTATGTGATTGAGAGCATCTGGCTCTAATTGTGTTAAATAGCCTTAAGCATCTGACTTTAACTATAGAAGCTGAGAAATTCCACTACGGGTGCCACTTCTTCATATACCTTTCAGATGCAGAAGGAATCAGGATGCTGTCTGTATTTCAACAACCAGCCTTAAAAAGAGCGAAACATGACAGAAGCAGAAAATAACAGTAAGTTTTGATTTTGGAACAAACAACATGCTCAGCATGGATCAAAACAGGGAATTCATACAGAAACTGGAGTCTCTTCTTAAAACAAATTGATTTGGGCCGATTGTTTTGCATTTTCATCTCAGACATTATGAATGCAGAGTATTACTTATACATTCACATTTATTTATTAACAGTATGAGCAGCACATGCTATACCGTGCATGATTTAGTTTTCAGCTCACACATATTACAACCCTACCAAAGCGCTTTAGACAATAGCATTTCTTTATAATTAGAGTGTACATGTGGATATTCCTGAAATTATGTATGTTTAGGGAATTGTATTTTAGAACTAGGATGGAGGACTGAGATTAAAAAAAAAGGCATAAAATAAAATTTAATGATAGGCTGCCCTTTAAGATGAAGTCTTTCCTTTCATTGCAGCGTTCATTCATTTCTATGGAGTGTGAGTAAACAGAAAGGAAATAGCTTTTGGCCTGATGAGCGCTGGGAGGATGTTTCTGTACAAGAATACTTTGTATGCTGTACATCCAGACAGTTTTCATTGCACTGGCTGGAAGAGATTGCCAGGCACTAATGTTATTAGTGAAAAATGCTGAAGCTGAAGAAGATAAATCCTCACCTAAGTGTTATAGCTCAAGCAGTTAAGAAGTCCAGTGAAACTGTGATATAAAGTGAAGAGGGCATGAAAAATGAGTTTGTAAGCAGAAGCTGTCACTATATTCAAATGGCTTTAGCAGTCCAGAATTATACCTCCTGCAAATGTGATTCTACAAATTACGGAGCGCAGCGGCCCTGATCCAGCAATGATATGACTTCATATCATCCATGCCCCACTGATGCAATGACTTACAGTCCTGATGTACACAGGAAAAACGGAGCAGCACCAGAGACTTTCTTACAGACAGCTGCAAAGCACTGGGCTGTGTTAAAGCCAGCTTCCTAGCCCCCTGCTTAATCCGCCCTTGCCTTATGATTTTAGAGAAAAGCCTGTGTTTGTTTACACGCAGACCAGAGCACCCCAAGTAAGGCGGGATGGAATGAAATGGCAAAAAAAGAGGCCTGTCTGCATCCTAAATTATTACAGATCCCATTCACTGCAAAACAGTTTAAACAAAAGCAATAAGACATGACAGTCTTTTTTGCTGTTACTTAGTTTCATATGGACAGTCCCTTGTGTTTACAGTCAGTGAGTCGTGTGAGTTCAGACAACTTCAGGCTGAGCTGTTTGTCCTTGTGGTATTTCAGATTTCACACCTCATGCTGTAAAACTTTCCAGGACCAGCTCTGTGCTTTGAAGTATACAGTGTATGGCAGTAAACATTAACGAGTCATAAATATATTCGGCCAAAAAAAATGTTCTACAGATTATACTTGCCTTAGTCTGTGGTGATACCGTTCATTATTCTGCAATTTCAAGAATGTGTAGAATGGCAGATAGCTCATAATCATGCTGTTTTGATGAAGCAATCAGACTTTATGGAAAACTTTTGTCTTAAAGGCTTAAAATAAACAAATAGATATTGAAATAAATTATTGTGGCCATGTGTTTTCGTGACCCAAATAGTTAAAAGGTTTTTGCTGCTACTTAACCATGAAAGAATTCCTATTCAAATGAAATTGTCACAACAGCAAACAAACTCTGAAGAATATGACAGTTAAAAGTGTGATGTTTAAGAGCTAATATTTTAATGAAGATAATGCTTGCCAGCTTATGTTAACAAATCATAGAATCATAGAATCATAGAATCATTTTGGTTGGAACAGACCTCCAAGATCATCGAGTCCAACAAAGGGCTAGTCTAATGAAAGCAGTGTGTAATTATTCGCCCTGGATGCCTGCTGTCAGTGTATAGATACTGTACATTCAGTTATACTGAGCTGAAGATAAATGTGCAATACCTCTAACAGACATTTGCAGCTGTACAGCTGCGTTTATGTGTCTGTACGAAGCCAAGTTTTGATAGACTTTGTGAGTACAGGTCAAAATCGCAGCCACACCGATTTCAGTATGTCTGTCACGAGAGTCACTCGCATAACGCTGGCTGACGCCCGACGCGCTGGTGAGGGGTTTCAGTGTGGGCACGGCCTCTACGCTGAGCTCAGAATTAAAGGTCATCACGGGGCTTGAGTATTTCCTTTCTCGCCGTTTTCTCATAGCCCGTAGCAGCAGCGACGTCTTCCTCGGCTCCCTCCACCCGTGCATTCCTGTTCCTTCTGCTTTTCGTGTCGCCCCGCTTTCCCTCCTGAGCCCCTGGGTAACGTCAAACACTCTGTTTCCTGTCTTAATTGGTGTGGCCTCCCCACACGTATTTAAGGTTTCACTCCTGCGATTAGAGTCTTTGCAGGCTGACTCGAGAGAGTGTTGTGGACTTGCTGGGAAATAGATTGGCCCTCTGCATGGGTCCACTTGCAGAACTATGTATTAAGTGCAAAGTCTTCGTAGAAAGAAACTGCTTAATTATGACGAGGGTGAGTAATACCAGAAGAATGAAAAAATGCACACACACGTATACATACAAGTATGCATATTGAGGTCTATATATGAAGGAGCAATTCTTCCCACAAAACAATACCAAGCCCAAGAGATTTATGTTTTAATTGCAAAGTAAAATATTCCAAAATTGTCTAATTGATGGATGGGAAGCTTTAGTAAAGTGCTGAACATAAGGGAACCTGACATTAAATGTTTGGTACACTGCCATGACATTTGCTGAATTTTATTTTTATGCTGAATTTAAACCATCAGTGCTGCTAAATTTGATTCTTAGAGGAATAATGCAAAATAATGGAAAGATAAAATAGAAAAGAATGTAACTCTTGTGAATGCGGTCAGATACTACATTTTATACTTCTGAAAATGACAAAAAAAAAAAAGATTTATTTTGTTTTGCTTTGAAATTCCTCTACGTACAAAGAGTGGAATGTTCTTTAAGAATTAGTGGGTTACTTTAAAGAACAATCCCTAAGATTTCCTTCATTTTAAATCTAGGCTTTTCAGTATATTCACTTTCTTTCTTTCATCTTTTCTCTTTGTGGAAGGAGAAAATAAATACCACTGATTGATGTGAACATTTATATTAATCCTCAAGATGCTGACATTCAGCAGGCTTGATCCACCCATTGTGTTAAGTTGCAGTAGTGGTAAATTAGTACCATCATTCAGTATTTGTCTTTGCAGAAGTGTCTTAGGTAACATAGGTACTTTTTTGGGCTTTACCTGTATCAAGAGGATAACTTGTACTGGCCTTTGGTTTTATCTCAGGTGTGTCTCAAGTCTCTTGAAAGGTGGAATAATTTGGGCACTTGAGTATGCTATGTTCTTAAAGAACCCATTTGGTCACTGGAAAAGTCCTTGCAAGAATGAACGCTGGGCAAGTAAAATAGGAATTCTGCATGGAGTGCCTGGCAGTTTTCCTGGATAGTAACCCAGTCAAAGGGGCCAGACATGTTTACTATGGGCTGCCTAAGGTGTCTGATCCGTCCAGTTCATAAAGTCCATCTGGGGGTCCTGGGTGAGTGTAATGCCTTTCTTATCTAAATGTGAATTATCATCGTCACATCTCTTACATCCTTGAGCGTGAAGGACTGTGTGCAAGCCCCTGTGGGTTTTAGAGTTAGAAAATACAACCAGTACCTAGATAAGAAATCCATGAGTGAGTCTGAGAGGATGATTTTGTGTCCCAGCTTTGTCTTGGTATTTTTTGGATCTTACCTCACTCTTCCTTCCCAGAGTATTCAGTACTTGTGGAACCTCATGGTGTGGTTGTAGTTTAAAGACATACATCGAACAGTGTAGGGGACAGTGGCTGAGCTATACAGTGACTATTGATGATTTCTAATTAATTTGAAAAGAAGACATGGTGAAGTATTTTTATAAAAGAGGTAAATAAATCAGTGACTCTTGCTGATCAGTTAAGCCCATCTGACCACTGATCCCTAGAACTTGATCAGAGTTTAGGGAGGTAGTGTTACTAATTGGACAGGGTTATGATCACAGTATTCATGCACTTTCTCTAGGGAAGGTGATTTATCATAAAGAATAAAAAGGAACATTTCACGTTTGTGCCATGTTCACATCAGGGGAAAAAAAAAGACAATGTAATATTTTTAAACTCATACATGTTCACAGTCCTAGTGCAAATAAAATGGCTCAGTTTTAATATGGTGAGACCTTGTGAAATAAAAAACAATGGAAAAAACTTGATGAGCTAGGATTTTTTGAAACTTCAGCTTACCCTGCCTATATTGAAATTTTTACACACATTAGGTAGAAATTTGCCTCCTTTGCGTGAAAAGAGGCCAGGCTGTGAATCAGGTAAGATGACCTATGGCCTAAGGCTTTGAGCTGTAGCAGATTCAATGGGCCTCAGAAGACAATTAGGAGGCTATTTTTCCTTGGGGGAAGTTTCTTCCCAACAGACTTCAAGGATTTGGCAAGATTTTTATGTTTAACTACGTTAAAATTGCAGACCATGAGCAGAAAGGTGTCTGCTGTCTGTGCTTTCACTCCAAGATGCCCTCTGTCAATGCGGTTCTATGTTTTTCTTATGTGGACATCAGTTTCCCAAAGAATCAACATGCGCTGTTGTCCTGCTTTACTTTTGAAGAAAAAATTGGAAAGCATAAATGCTGACGCTATTACACATCAATCTAGCAATACTTAGGGGACCTCTGCTCACCTCTTCTTGGCAGGTGAGGTGGCCTCAGGGGGAAGAGCACAACTCCCTTCCAACACACGGTCTCTTCTCTGCAATACCTGGGCGTACACTGAGGCACTTTGTTCTCCCCACACCTCTTTCCGAACACAGGAACCTGAGCTCTTTGCTTACCCTTTATTTAAAGAAGAGATTATCTAGGCTCAGTTGGGAAGATCAGATTTTACCCTCCCCTTCCTTTCTTGCAACTCCCCCTCCTTCTCTGCTTCCTATCAATAGTGAACAGAGAACAAAAAGTTTTGCATCTTTGAGGAGGGCAGGATTCCGTCCAAACTCCTCGGTGTTTGCACAGAGTCTGGTATAACGCTGCAACAGAAGTCACTGGAGTGACGATGTACTCAATTCTAGAAACTCAGCAAAAGATGGAGACTTTCTCCATTGGGGATAGAGTACTCAAGACACATGTGAATCCCAAACCAGTACATCCTTAATCCAAGCGACCCTTGGCTAAAATAGCTAACATGGATTAAATCGTCAATGAATTGGTCTTTAATTCAGATTAGCAGCTCAAATTCTGCTACATTCAGCTGCTCATTCGACTGCTTTGCATTATTCCAGCAGCATAAAGCAGCAAGTGAATGTGTCCCAGCACATTTCTTGTGAAATCATGGATTTGTTTAATAATTGCTCAGCCAGCTTGATTTGCCCCTTTTACAAGTCACCTCAGTGAGACAGCCGTCAGCTGGAAAGGTTTGCAGTATGGCAGCTCTAAGAAGATTTTTGCCTAAGGGAGCATGATGTGTTACAGAAGTCATGAGAAAAAAACAAACCTTTGAATGTTTTCTTCAGTTTGATTGCAATTTCCATAGTGCTTACTGCAAAACATGCGAACTTAATATTTCTCCAATTTTCTATGGGACTTGCTTTCTCATTCCTTCTCACTGTTTACCTCACAGTTTAAGTCTATCAATTCCCTCTTTCAGGTTGTGAAAAATCTCTCTAGAATAAGCACCCCATGGAGCCAATTATTTGCATGATTTGAAATGAGGAATTTGTCAAACGTAACCCTTTTTCTCATCCTTTAACAGACAAGCTCCCACAAATATGTTTGCTGCTTAAAATTGCCTGGCAATGTAAAGAAAAGTCTTGTTAACAAGAACTACTGGAAAGAACCTTGTGATTTCTTAGCATAACAAGCTTTCGGGATGTCGAGGTTGTGTGCCATATGTACTTTGAGTTCTGGTACAAGTTCTGTCTTATTCCTGAGTCAAGCATTTCCCAGGACATGCTCCCACATAGCAAAACGGTTAGTGCAGTGTTATAAAAAGTGGTGGATGCAGTAAAAATGACAATGCATAAAGGCAGCTTAGAGTAATATGGAACTAATTTATTGAACATAAATATGATTTTCCATACCATACATTTTATAATTCAGCAGTTCTAGAAACTGCATATACAGCAGTAAACATAAGAACGTGGACACCTTACTGAAATCACAGCAAATTTGTCAATGGCTTCAGTGGGAAGGTGCTGAGGCCTGGGATTGTTTTTTAAAGACCATTGATAAACAGAAAAGCACATTCCAAAATGTGATGATTGCAAGTACTTGGCAAACTGAGTACATAATTTGCTGAGCGTGGAGTTTGGAATACACAAATTGTATTCACAGAATGGGAAGCTGAGCTTTAGTCCAGATAAAATTGATACCTTTACAGGGAAGGGATTTAAGATATCTTTTTGCCTTCTCCTATTTAAGACTAGTCCGCGTGTTGTTTGTATGCTGATTTAATTTTATGACAGTTTATGAACATATGATAAGCTGGTCAGACCACTTTGTTTTAATTAAGAATGCAGGCATATTTGAATGATTTACAGTGATTTAAGTGAACCAGGTTCTATAGTGCAGTCATTAAATCTGCTAAAATACCCAGTGTATAAACAAACTGTAGGATGCTGTTTGATCAATTGTCAGAGTAGAGGGTAAGTTCCTCTATTATTATTGGCAAAAAATGAGCTGCATAGTGTAATCTCTCAAGATAAAGTAAATACATTCTTTTGCAATTAGGCTTAAAACCAAATCCGAATTATAAAGGATTTGTAGTATTAATTTGCCATAGAATCAAAAATACAGCAGGAAGAATTTACCCCATGAAGAAAAATACTCAATGAAGTCTAAGGCATTTTACACAGAAGTTTATGGACTGAAAAAATGTAGAACGTGCCAGTGCAAAAGATGCACTTGTCCAAAAACGGATGATTCTCATTGAATCTTTAAGTTACAGGACAGGAGGTTTGGGTCTTAAATCTCCCTTGCATGAACTGGTCTTCTCAGGTTTAAAAAGTACAAGATGTGGAAAGGATGGGAGAGGGGTGCTGACTGCATCTCAAGAGAATGATGTGCAATTCTTGGCACCTCCAAGGACAATGCATACATTTCTGGGAAATATTTCCTTATAAGAGCAAGGATCAGGTTTGACTTCAGTGTAAGCTACAGGCTGTCAGCTGTCCATCTAAAGTCCCCTATTCATTGTTTCACTTCAGGCACTTGAATTAGCCAGTTTTAGGCCAGCCCTACAAATGATATTTATTTTGTGCTTATCTTTGTTAAATTTATTAAAAATGAAATGCACCCAGTTACCCAGCTGTCAAAATGGGGATTTGCATGAATAAAACATAAGTTATTGTTTATCCTGGTATTTGGCTTCTCATCTGAAACTGAGAATTAGTATAATGAAGGATAGAGGCTGTTCTTTATCAGAGCCAAAATGAATCAGGACAGAAATATAGGGAGTTGTGATTACACATTTCAGTAGTTGGCTTCAAATTTCAGGTAATGATTTAGAAGTAGGCAAATAATGAAAGATGAAGTCCTTACTGGGCGACGTTCCTGGCATGTTCAAGAGATTGCCCATATAGAGAAGGTCTGTATTTGAAATGTTTTGCTGCTGCTCTGGAAGGAGAGCGGCGTTTAAGCAAAGGCTGCCGTCCTTCAGCCAATAGCTAGAGAGGAATGATTGTAGCAGCTAGAAAAAAATAACCTTGTGACTTTGGATAGTCCCATTTTTCTTGATTATAGGGTTTCTTGAAGTCAGTTTGAACTCTGCAGGTTGGAACAGTATTCCAGGCATGTTCTATTACATCTAACTATTTGAATAATTCTTCCTATTATCAGGTATTGTAGGGCAGTAGCAAACTATATACTGTGAGGAACCGTGACCACAGCCTCTTCAATAAAGTTTCATAGGAAGAATTTCCTTTGTGCACAGCTTGGCTGGAGCAAAGCAGAATCTATAAAAAGTTTTTATGTTCAGTCCGTAAGATTACATGTAATGGAGTTACCTTCTCTGTAATAAAATACCTGCTTGCTCATATACCTCTGTGTGAATGCCAAAAGCGTTTTCCCATTGTATCGAATACAGAACATGCGTAGTTCTGCTCAAATCGGATAAAGTTTTATTTTCTTTAAATACCGATGTATTACTTAAGCCTCATTGCTTTGCACTTTTTAAAATAATTGTTTTTCCTCTTTATTTTTCTTATATTTCCTTTCTTTTTAGGAGAAAACATCCTAAAAGAAAGATCAAATAAAATGGAAATTATGATAAAAAGAACAATAAAATATCTAAGCCAGTAAAATTCACGCTCACATCAAAGAGCTGAAAATAATATACAATTTAAGTTTCTTGGTTCCCATACAATGAATCACTTGGCTTAACTATAGGTATGTTAAAGTAGATAAATGACCTTGCTATATGATGTTTTCCTGATCAGGAGCAATGCACATTTCCCTGTATCTATCTAAACCACATGCACACACTGTATACAATGCATATGCAGTATGTTGTGCATACACATATATACACAAATATGGTATGTTAATCTCAACAAGCAGAAGGTGCAATGGCCATAGATGGGCAAAGGGGCAAACAAGATGGGAAAGCAGAAGGCTAGGGGCAAGATAGTTATGGCATGTACAGTTTATTCTAGGCAAGGCCTAAAACTCAGAGTATTTTATTTTTATAAAAAAACATGCATTTGCTGCATTTTTGGGGGAGGATGTGTTTCAAGACACACACATGGTGAATGCAGAAACAGTAAAGACACAAGCATTTGTACAGAGCTTTGAAGTGGCTTGCAGACCTGACTGAGGATCAGTTAACTGTGCACCATAAAATGACAGTCTCATGAAAAGCATAGGTGTTGAAACAGACATTTCTGAGGCATTTATGACGAAAAATATGGTGTGAGGCGTGCTATAGGACTGCATTTGCTAGTCAATCAGATTGGTGTAGAAATGCCAGGAGTCAGCCAGTTGCTGTGACAGTGGCTGTGTGAGCCAGCCAAATGGCGTCTGGTCCTAATTTTCTGTGGCTTTTCATGGGTGGGTGAAGAGCCTTACTCTATTTCCCTAATGTATTTTTCCAGTCATAGCCGCTGCTGTTGTTTTCCTTTCAGAGCAGCCTGTACCTATCAAAACTTGACACAACTGATGAAAATGAAATTTCCTACCTCCCTGTTAACATTATAAAAAGTCATGCAGCATTAGCAAGCCTTTCCTTATTATTTCAGGGGAATATTTAATAAACTTTGGGCTGCTTCAGGTTTCGGTGGCACTAATGCTGACCAAACACAGCTAGAACCCGGAGACAGAAAATTTCTCTCATGTGAAATGCTGAGATTAAAAAAATGTTCATATCAGGCAGGAAACAATTCTAGTGGCAATGCAGATAGAATATGTGAAATACATTTCCAAGTCGTTTTCTGTCCCTCTTCCATACGTCAGCCTCTATGGCCATTTTGAGTTTTAAATGACAAACTGCTGCCTTCAGCTGCCCACCCCATGCTGCCACCAGACCCGTGTAGCAGAGGCAGCAGGATGATGTTGTCTCACTCCGTGGCTTGGTGTTAACTCCCAAGGTGGCTAATGTAAATGGAAATTGATGGTTGTTTGTGGGTATATGTGGCTGCAAATGAGGGTGGCTGAGCAGCCAGCATGTATTGCACTTACTGCTCCTGTCAGAAGGACAGAAAGCTGGCAGGGCCAGCAGTGAGATGGGCAGTAGGAATTGTCCCCTCCACACTCACCAGTTAAACCCAATAGAGGCTGCAAGTCAGGGTCATCAGTCACGACTGATGGATAATGAGCTCTCCCTACGCTTAATTATATAAACAGAAGGTTTTACAATTACCAGGTAACTGTAAGAAAATCCTTCTCCAGGGTAAGCCGTACCTTTTAGATTCTAGGAGATTTGAATTCAAGTTCCTTGTTTCGCTCAGGTATGTTCCCATTACATGCTTTTGTTCTAACAAAATGAATTGTTCCTCTGAGACATTTCTGATTAATCCATTCAATACAACTCCTGTATAAAAAGGAATAATTTTACAGATTGTGTTCCTGAATCTGCAATGCTTCAGAGGAGCTAGCTTTATACAATATTTCTTTAATTTATAGAAAAAAGCACAGTAATACTGGATTATGATATATATCCAGCATTTTGATAGATACAAAACTATGAGGACACTTTCGTATAACACTTAGGTTGAGCTATTGAGTCCTACGGTGTCTTCACAATTTTGTCCCTCTTTTCCCCTCCTTTACTCCCAAAAGCAAAGTTCTGCATCAGAAAGGACTCCTAAGGTGTCCAAGCCCAGCAAATTCCACATACATGAAGTGAGTGATGCAGACACTTGTGTAAGGCTTTGAAGCGACAACTTTCAGAGGTCCTGATGGAGGCTACCCAACTGCTGAGTTAACTGGCAGGTTAACAGTGCAGTGTAAAAAGCCTGCCGTTCATTTACTGAGTCATTTGTGCTGCAAGGATACACATTCTGCCTCTATTTCTCTTGCCGTCTTGCAGCCTATGGGGAGAGGTGTGAACAATTAGCTAATGAAGAGCACACTATGTCTAGACAGAGCTAACTGTTAGCAGATGATCACTGTTTATACTTGTCAGTGAGCTGAATGACACAAGCAAGATAGATGTGCATCAGGAATAGATATCACTGGACTCCAAATTACTGTCCTTCTTGCGATGTTGTTTTCCCTTCATTGTCAGAAGTACAGATCATGCTGAGTCGCAGCCTCATCATTTCTTCAGTGATGAAGAGGCGTGATGATAAGACCTTTGAAATATTTACCTTCTGCACAAGGTTTCCTCTTCTGGTCTTGCATTGTAAAAATAGAAATAATGGTATGTATTGCTTTTCACCCACTAGGGACTAAAGGATCAAGGCTTAAATATTGTACTGGCAGCACTGTAAGAAACCAGAGCTAGACTTGAAGATAGGTGCTAGCTTGGGACTCAGGAATCAACAGATCAGTTCCTGGCTTTGTCGCACATTTCCTGTTTGACCTTGGGCAGATCATTTTGCTTCGCTTCACCGTGCTTTGCTTTCTCATCTGTGAAGTGTGGATAAAGGTGCACTGTACAAGGACAACTATGTGAAAAGTATTATGTTGCTGCAATCAGGGGAAGGACTTGTAGATATTCCTGTCAATGAACTTGCGTGTGGACTTTTGTAGGACATTTTCTTTTACATAACGATTTTGTGGAAGGTAGACACAAGCAGAAGTGTAAGCATAGGAGTAACTATTTGTCATTTCATCTGTCTTGCTGTAGGCGAGGCTTGAGAGCTAGATTGCTTTGTGGTCCTACAAGTATAAAGCAATATTTTAGTAAACGTTCGAGAAATCATATAACTGTAATGCTTAAGTTGCACCAACTAATGGAAGCTGTTAGGACAACTATCATCTAGAAGCAGAGTTTTAGGTGTAAAGAAGAAATTTATGGTTCTGTCTGGTTTAAAATGAGATGGGAATGTTTTTAAAGGGGTTGCTATTAGGAAACATTTTGGCTTTTCTTTCTAGCTATAAACAGATGCTTATTCATATTATGCCAGATTTACTAGCTAAGGCTGCTCTTCATTAAGTTTGCAAACTTCAGTAAGTTTGCAGACGACACCAAGTTGGGAGGGAGTGTTGATTTGCTGGAGGGCAGGCAGGCGCTACAGAGGGATCTGGACAGGCTGGATCGATGGGCTGAGGCCAATTGTATGAAGTTCAACAAGGCCAAGTGCCGGGTCCTGCACTTGGGTCACAGCAACCCCAGGCAACGCTACAGGCTTGGGGGGGAGTGGCTGGAAAGCTGCCCGGCGGAAAAGGACCTGGGGGTGCTGGTTGATGGCCGGCTGAATATGAGCCAGCAGTGTGCCCAGGTGGCCAAGAAGGCCAACAGCATCCTGGCCTGTATCAGAAATAGTGTGGCCAGCAGGAGTAGGGAAGGGATCGTCCCCCTGTACTCGGCCCTGGTGAGGCCACACCTCGAGTACTGTGTTCAGTTTTGGGCCCCTCACTACAAGAAAGACATTGAGGTGCTGGAGCGTGTCCAGAGAAGGGCAACGAAGCTGGTGAAGGGTCTAGAGCACAAGTCCTATGAGGAGAGGCTGAGGGACCTGGGGTTGTTTGGCCTGGAGAAAAGGAGGCTGAGGGGAGACCTTATGCCTCTCTACAACTACCTGAAAGGAGGTTGTAGCAAGGTGGGTGTTGGTCTCTTCTCCCAAGTAACAAGTGATATGACAAGAGGAAATGGCCTCAAGTTGCGCCAGGGGAGGTTTCAATTGGATATTCGGAAAAATTTCTTCACCAAAAGGCTTGTCAAGCATTGAAACAGGCTGCCCAGGGAAGTGGTCGAGTCACTATCCCTGGAGGTATTTATAAGACATGTAGATGTGGTGCTTAAGGACATGGTTTAGGGGTGGACTTGGCAGTGCTAGGTTAACATTGGACTTGATGATCTTAAAGGTCTTTTCCAACCTAAATTATTGTATGATTCTGTGATTCATCAGTGATGCATAAATCCCTTTTGACTGATTGGCAAGACACAACAAATAAGCTCTCATACAATGGGGGACCTTGCTTACTGTCTTTGCAGTGTTTTTATAGTCCTATTCCTGCAATATTCCTATTGACTTTGGTGGTCCAAACTCAGTTTTTAAGATCTATTCACAGGAAGAAATTCTGAGGGATAGTATTTTGTCTGTGCTGAGAGTTGGATGCAAAGTACATCATATAGAATATAAAGCAAAATTCTCAAAGCCAAGAAGGGACTGAGCACACCCTGTCTGTTTTGTGGTCAGTATTTCCTTGAATAAATTGCATAGAAGATACAAAAGAAGAAGGAAATGTTAGGGCTTTGCTAATGTGACCCTGCATTGTATGTGTAGGTTTTTGAGTAGCTGTCTATCCAGCCCTCCAGGCTATATCCTTGCCTAGGAGTGATCTGAAAAATGATGTAACAAAAGAGTGCATCATAAATCCCTAACAGATTGATAATGACTGAAAGTGATCACCTCTCTAGGGATGATGTTGTTTATTATACTGTCAGTTGTCTATAAGAAATGATGGCATCGGTAGGTGTGGTAATGGAAACCGAGCGCTACGGAGCCCTTGTGGACAGGCCTTGGAAATGGAGTTGCAAAATCCCCTTACCTCCTGGGGTGACCTTTTGACCTAAGAGCTGGCATGTTTCCATTTATTACTGGCACTTGTACTTTGGTGATAAAGAGCATAGATATGAAGTCTACTGCTGGCCCTCTTAAACAGAATGAAATCCAGTCACAGTTTTGGGCTGAAAAAGTAAGTCTGGACATTTACAGGTAGATGTCTACATCCTAAGTCATCACCCTTTGCTGCTTTTATAGCTGTGTGAAGAAGAAAAGTCACTTTTAGGTCATGATCCACATGATTTATTTCACACCTCTGTGCTAGCATGAGACAAATATGAAACTAGAAATACTATGTTCTCTCCATTGACTGTGAAGGGAGCCAAAGGTAACTCACTTTGGTGCAGATGGAAACACTGAAAACTTCCTCTAGCTTACATTAATGTGACTCAAAATGTTCTGCAGAGTTTGGGAGTCATGAGGGTTTTGTCCCCTTTTAAGATCAATGCAGCTTTCAGATGTCTCCTCAAAAGGTCACAGCGGCAACTGAATTAAAAGACTTGTGTTTGAATGGGAGCACCTCTCTCCTGCTTGTTGTGCAAGGTGAGGAATTCCACTCTACATGCTCATTCTCCCTGTGAGAGCATTAGAGGACCTGACACTAAAATCCCTTCTGTAGATCAGTCTGTTTGACAAATCTCTGCTTTGACTTAGGGGAACTGTTTTTTTTGAAGTTTACCAATTTTGCACATTGCAAAGGGGTAGAAAGAGGTCAGCTACAGTTCAGTAGGAAATGAGTGGAACGCCACTGGATTTACTTTACCAACGATCCCTTACAGACATTTAATCAGAATTAATTTCTCTTCAGTCTCATCAAGGCTGATAAATTTCATGAGAAGACCAAGCCATTTATCTCTGTTATTGAAAGCTTGAGATTTGGAGAGGACTAAATGAAGGGAGCCCTCATTATTTGTATTTATACAGCATACACACTGAAGTATTTTTAGCTTTCATGCTGTATTCTTAACACATTTGAAGTATAGAAGTGGAAACTGGGAATAATTTGTCTGTGAACTACATGCCTGTGGGGTGTAAGCTAAAATGTCTTCTTTGATCTAACAATGAAGTGAATTTGTGTCATGGACCACACACTTGAAAAAAGGCAAGCAGTGGAAAGATAGAGGGAAGAGTTCAAGCATTAATGCTAAAGTCCATGTACAGTGTGTCCTTTCCTCTCCACTCTGCCTTAAGATTAAAAGGCAGTTGCTGGGGTATTTAGAAGAGTTCTGCGTTGCTGTGGAGCACAGCAAGACTTTGAGCTTAGAATTAATGCACATTAGTGGAAAATAAAATTATTCCTCATTGCTTTGCTGCTGTCTGTATTTTGACAATTTTGTTGTCTTTCTCTAAGTGCTCTTTGTTCAGAGGTGGGAGAAATCAGTTCATTAGGTGACCTCTTTAAGTGGGTTGCTTTCCATTTTTCCTAGCTGACAGTGTAATGGATTTCAGGGCTTTCAGTCAATACAGGATATGTTTTTATGCAGCTCCTTTGTTGTCTTTTTTTTTTAATATGCTAACCTTATTTGTCACAGACCAAAACTATAGGTCTGTGGTTATGCAGTGTGCACATATTCTGTAAATATGTTTGCATTAAGATACACAGAACCGAATTCAACCCTGATAATACTATCCTTGATTTTATTGAAGTTATATGAGGGCTGGGCTTGCCTCTGTGTGAAAGTCAGCTGATGGTTTTCATCATGAGGAAGAGTCTGAATAAATGTGTGTTGCTTATTTGGGATATCCTGCCTTTCCCCTCTAGAAGAGATGAAAATGTTGTCCTAATTAATAGTGATTTCATCATGCTGCTACCCACTAGATACAAGCACTATCTTGCCGACGAGACATACTGGGTGTTTTTTCATAATAAATGAAGCATAAATAAAAGAGAGTGTCCTTATGCTAGACGGCAAATGGAGGAGGATATTAAAAGTGCTTTAACTGTGATCAGTGAAATTCTTAGCTGTCCCAAAGTGACTTAGGCTCACTAGTCTGATTAATGTTTTACAGTAGTTATGCTCCTGAACCACTTTTAGTGTTTTTGGAAATCCAACCTAGTCCCAAATGCAAGTACATGGAAATAAGAACTCTGCCCGACTCACTGCAGTAAATTAAAATCAGATGTCTGAAGACAGCCTCTAGCTGTCTGCCCTGCCTGTCTTCTGGATGGTGTTGCCCACGAGTTAGGGATCTCCTGTAAAGGAGTGTTTGAATTGCCACAGCGATTTGTGCAACACACTAAGATAAACTGAAATCGGAGCTGGTTTACCTTACATGACCAGCTGAAAACAGGAGCTGAGTTGTGAGCAGCTTAGACGATGCTGTCCTGAGGCTAGCAATGTCCCCCGCAGCTCAGGGAGTGAACAGCTCAGCCATCCAACTTTAAAATGCCACAAGTCTGTCAGAAGCTCTAGTTGAAAAAGAATAGCCTTAGACATGCAATAATTACCATTCATAGGGGAAGCCACCATCTTAGCAGAAGGCTTGGTCCTGGTCTCTTGCTCCCTCACTGACAACAACAGAAGGAATTTTTCCCAAATAAGGACACCATGGTTGTGTCTAAGGAAGAGGACATAGAAAAAAGTGTTAGATAATTTTAGAAGGGCAGACAACTTTCTTTCTTCATTGACAGCTTTTGAACCTAAGTGTCATATAAAGCAAAAGTCTCATGTAAACTAAAAGACCAGCACAGACAGTATCAAGTACTGACTCTCCCAACTTGACAAAGTGATCGGTATTAGGAGGACATTAAAATTACCTCCAGGTCCCCAAACTCTCATTCTAGTTGCTTCCCAATAAAAGTGATCCTGAAAACGTTTGTGGCCAGTTAGTAAGCCTGTCCAGTAGGATGGAGCCATAGGAAAGGCAAGGCCAGTAGTATGTCCATTTCAAGAGCTGCCTTATGGAGGCATAAACTGTTACCAAGTGCCACAGCTCTGGGAGCACCAGTTTGTGCCTATGAACTCACATGAAATCTATGCCTGACCCTGACAGCATGTGCAGGAATGTGTAGGTAAGATAATACCCACTCTTCCCACCCTGATACTGACCTGTGTCCTCTGCCAAACACAGGGAGCGGGTTCACTGACTCCAGAGAAGGATTTTCCACAAAAGTAAAGAGGAGGAAGAAAAGAAATCTCCAAAATGAATCTGTTTTGCTGGTTCCTTTGGGTTGAGGGAAGGAGCAGTGGAAAGAAGGAGAGAAGGAGACAAGAGAAGGAGAGAAAGGGAAAGAAGGAGAAAGAAAGAGAAAGAAAGAGGGAGAAACAAAGAGAAAGAGAAAGAGGGAGAGACAAAGAGAAAGAGAAATAGAGAGAAAGAAAGAGAAGGAGAAAGAGAAAGAGAGAAAAAGAAAGAGAAAAAGAGACAAAGGAAGACAAAGAAAGACAAAAAAAGAGAAAGAAAAATTCTCCAATCCTCCAAAGATTTTCATTAAACATAAGTAATGAGGAAAATCAAACAGTGATCTGCTGTTGTTCTGGTAGACATATGCCTTCAACCATTTGTTCTTTGGCTTTCAAGTACCATCCTTGTAGAGAAAAAAAGTGAAGGAGAGGACTTTACGATGTGAGTCTCATAGCCTGAAAACATCAGTATTTATAGGAGTCTGGGGAAAACCTTGTAAAAATATTTTCATTTATATTTCAGAAGATTTCAAAATCATCCTTAGTACGAGTTTTTAAACTGTCAATGGTCACTTCAAATCATCTTCATATTGTATTTTGCAAAACTGACTATTGGTAGAGAAAACTGAACCATTACAAGATTGAGTAGGGGCAACCCAAGTTCAAATTGTAGGCAAGGAAAATGTGGATTTAACAGGGGACTAAAATGGCTGGAGTGTTCCTCTCTTTCTCCCAGTAGCACAGCTCAATGTACAAGCATGTTCCCATACAGCGGGTCGGTGCGTGGCTCACCAGCCTCCCCGTACTCTCCATCCGCACAGTCGCTGCAGCTCCAAACCACCGTCAGCTCTTTACAGCCAGTGAGGACACTGTGAAAAGTGATTCGAGTACTGGCTTGTGGACTGCATTCCCTCAAGCCCTGGGCTGTTGCTGGTTTGGAGGTCACTAAAGGCAGGCACAAATGAGATGGTTTGTCCCTTCAGCTCTTTCCAAGCTGAGACATGTTGACATATTTTTTCTAGATATCTATTTAGACTTTTTTCTGAAACTATTTTTCCCCCTGCAAAGGTATGAAATTGCCAGAAAGTTGGCATTAGTAAAAGCCCTGGTTTTAATTTTCACAGTTCATGAAGACTTTTGATTAGAAGTCAATTAAAGGTAGTAAGTTAATTTTTAACCAGTGTTTGTTTCAATATTTTTAGAAAATATATTTTTTGAAGTTTGTTTTGACTTTTTGGTTCCAGTTTAGAATTTATTTTTGGAAATCTTACAAACTTTCACAGGAAAAAAAAAGTGTTTCCTCAGCAAACCTACCTAAGGATGTTAGTTGCATAAGAAAATGAAGTGAAAGGAGATAGAAAATTCTTTACCTTTTATGACTGATAACACAAATGTGCTACAAGAATTAATGCAATAGCTGTGTTATACCTCCCTCTGAGTGACAAAGCTGCTAATTTGTCTGTATCTGTAGCATGTTATCAGAACTTACTTACTATTGAAGATTTGTTTTCTAGGAAGCAGTTGTATAAGCTCCTATAAGCTATATATAAACACCAAAAGGGCACAAAGACTGGATTAGGGCTATGGAAACTGGAAGCTAAAAACAAAGAGAAAATACAGTTTTAATGATAAAGCTGTTTTCAGTTTTAATGAAATTCTGTAATGGTACTGAGAGAAAGTCACTCTGGCCCTGTTTTAGCTCTGTTGTATAGCAAGGTGACTTTTTAAACATCTTTAGCCTTTGAGGTAACAGTGGGTATCACTTTTGATGCTTAACACAACATTCAGGCTAAACACCTAAAATAAGGGTCAGCCAAAAATCACAGAGAAGTCAAAAGTCAGGAACACTTATGTAGACATTTGTCTTCTAGTATGGGAGGCCATCAGCTGGGAAAAAATACTATTTTTTGGCTTCCTCAGTCAGCGTAGAGCCGAGAATCAGTCCAACCTCTAGAGCCAACCTTAGAATTAACTTCTGGATCTGAAAGCCTCTGTAAGACTGAAATGAAACATGAGGTTTGAAATAAAAAGGTGGAAACACAGTGCTTCTATTGCTCTTTGTTGACATGATTTTCATATAATTAAAGCTGCAGGTGTACTTTTGATTATGCAGGTATTCTGGTGTGTGGTTCTGCGTAAATAATATGTTTGCAGTGCTTACTGGCAGATTGTTCATTATGAGCTCATTTATTTGATTTCCCCTGTGCAAATAGGAAAACAAGCCAAATTCTGGGCTAGTTTTCCTTGTCTTGTGGGAAAACCTGCACATAGGGACAGAGGAGGTGTTTTGCTGGGGAGGGCACGATTCCCCTGCTTTCCCTTCAATATGTCAGAGAATTCAACATCTGCAGCTAAGCAATGCTTGATAACTACTACAGGAGCCATGGAGACACCCCTCTTAAGTTCTCTATTTCCTGAAACCCAAGAAAGTGGCTCCATTAGAGCTACGCAGCTAGGTTTCCGCTATACAATGAGTCTGGTCATTTATGTTATGTAAATCCCGAATAATGGCAAAGTCTGTGGGTTTGATCTGAGATGGAAGCTGACTCTTTCAGTGTTCTTCCACTCGATCAAAGATACTTCAGTACTTCAGATGGAAGAGGGGAAAAAAAAAGAGAAAGTTTTAGAAGTATGGTGCCTGGTTAATCAGACTTATTTACATGTTCCTGCAAAGCTTGTACCTTGTGCTGTAGCAGTGACTTAATTTCAGCCTCTAGCTATACATGTGTTCGAAGGCTTCATCATGTGTTGTGTACCACAGCATGCTCTTTTGCGTAATACACAACACACGTCAGTCAGTCCTTTGGATCCTCTGACCTTTAATAAGCTAAAGTGTAGCAGCTCATAATTTCAGTGGTCTGGATTCAAGACCTGAAGCCATGGCCTAAAATCTGAAGGCTCCATACATCCACATTTAACTTCAGCAGAAGCATATTTTTGCTCTCTACACCCTTCCCTTCTCTCCTCTGTCCCAAAAAGGCATATGTAAATTGATGTGAGAAACAATAGCACCTCTGTTATCTAAATTCAGATATTTTGACTGTTGATTCTGTTATCCTGCTTGAGAAGAGACCCCTTTCAATGTAATTTTTAAAATCTGATTTTAAAGTAACCTACAATTCCACTTCTGAGACGCCACTAAGAGATGACCCAATTAAAGAGCTGCATATCAAGACCATAACTTCAAATCATCTTTTGGAAGGCACTGATGAAATTCCTTTTCCATTGTCATTAGATACTTGCATTCTGACAACCAGTTAATCATGGAAATAATCTTTTGAATATGCGTTAAACCATAGCTATGCCTAATCATCCCATTAAACTTCATCAGGTCATTCTTCACGAAGATAAACAGCTTAAGGAGCATTCTTCCTTTGATCATGTTATCCTCTAATGCTTTTGAATGGAGGGTGAATGTATCCTCCAGATTTCATCAGTCCAGATCTTCAGTGAGCTTCTGCATTGTGCTTGCAGTTTCCTCAGGTGACTGGGGTGTGCAGCTCTTCACCATTGCAGACTGAAACATGCGTATGAACTTTAATGTACGACAGCCTGTACTATAATGAGTCTAAATGTTGATTGTTCATCTCCTATGTGGAGGGGATACCGGAGTACATGAGTGAGGAAGGAGGTCTCATTAAGGCAATAGGCATATGGCTAAGTTTTTAGGAATTACTTCAGCCACTGTTTACAGCATAAATAAAACTGGCGTTTTCCTCAGGAGTGTGTTTAGACTGAAGCAAGTTAGACCTCCAATGCCTGAGGCGTTAGCCTGCCTTCTAGCTCAGTAGGGTGATCTGCAGTGGCCATGTGTAGACCTACTTTCTTCAAAGCAAGGGGTTTCAGTCCTTCTCAGTCAGTCCCTGGGGCACCTTCTTCTCTGTCCAGTGACTATAAGGGGCCAACATACCAAGAATGAGGCACACTCAAACCCTTTGCTGGGCCAGTTGCCTACTGCTTAGGTATCATGGCATATGTGTCCTGGTTTAGGCCAGGATGGAGCTAGTTTTGTCTTCAGCAGCTACTGTGTTTTTGGATTTAGTGTGTGAAGAATGGTGATAGCACACTGATGTTGTTGGCTGCTGCTAAACGATCAAGGACATTTTGCAGTTTCCCAGGTTTTGCTAATGTGCAGGTGCAAAACCTTGGGAGGGGTATAGCCAGAATAGTTGATCCAAACTGGCCAAAGAGAGTATTCCACACCATAGACATCATGCCCGGTATAAGTGAGGGTCGGCCGGTGCGCTACTTCTTTTAGACCCTTAACTTGCCTTAATCGTTAAGCTTCCCTTTGGGTTGCTTTTTGGTTCCCTGTTTTTATTTTTTTTTTCCCCCCCTGTTCGTTCGGGCCTTTTCGTTTGTTCATTCGGCTGTTTGTTCCCTCACCTGCTCTCTCTGGAACTTGCTGTTCTGGGATAGCTGGGGGGGGATACCCCTGCTCCCTGCCTGCTGCTCGGGACGGGCTGTATCGGTCGTCGGGTGGTGAGAAATTGTGCATCGTTTGTTTTATATATTCTATTATCCTTCTATATATTATTATTACTATTAACATTATTAATATATTTTTTTATTTTTCCTTTGCTGTCCTGGTAAACTGCTTTTATCTCAACCCACGAGTTTTTCTTTCTCCCCAATTCTCCTCCCCACCCCACCAGGGAGATGGGGAGTGAGAGAGCGGCTGCATGGTATTGGGTTACCATTTGGGGTTAAACCACGACAATAAGTTAGGCTGGGGAAAAACAGTGACTCACTCTTTTTTCCATTGTTCCGGGTTCCTCAGCTTCTTGGGTAGTGAGAGTTCAGGGAATGCAGGTCTTGTAGACTGAAGGGTTCGTTTTAAGGCTTGATCTCTGAGACACATCCTGTCTCAGGGTCTGAACTGGGAGAAGGGCTCAGTGGGCGCCACTTTCTGTGAGATGAATATGTAAAGCTGGGGGGTTGTTTGCCAACCACCTTCGCATCAAGAGACACAACCTTGTTCTGTGCTGTGAAGAGAAATGGGGAAAATTAGGTCTTTGACTGGCGTAGAAACAGATGTCAAAGTAAACCCCACTGGCTACCTCAGTGTGAGGAATGTAAGCATGCATTCTTTATGGATAAGGTACAGAATAGTATGTGGACCTGCTTTAAGGCTGCAAGGAAGAACACAAAACAGAACCAAGATGATGACAGAAGTTATTGCAGCTTTGATAGCCCCACTTAGAGTGTGCAGTGTAAATGCAGGCACTTTCATACACTGATGTTGAAAGGGTATTACCGCTGGCCATGGCAGAAAGCCTGTCTATGCTCCTGACATACATTTCTAGAAGAATAGTCCTTGCAGGCACTGTGATAGAGACTGAGCTCACTGTCAGAGGCAAAGCTCCAGCAGACAGGCAAAGTCCAATCTGCCACACAGGCACCAGTTGCATATTGCTCAGTGATGGATGTCTAGCAGCTTGGCAGACAGGTACGTTAGTGCGTCAAGGGGAGGTGATTACTGTATTTTAGAGGTTTCACAACTGAAAGTACGGCTGCCCACCTGCTTTGCTTTGCAGTTATTTTATTGATGTGTACATGTGAGATCAAAGGTCTAATGCTTGCATCTTTTTACATTATATTTATTATTTTATAGCCCTACTCGGCAGATTTTAAGAGTAGATGGCAGTAAGGTAATTTCCCTCCCTACTTCAGCAGGGGTTTTGAAATAAGAGAATTTTCCTCGGTGTATCCCAAAGCATTAAATGTCAGTGTGGCATGATGAAAGCTGGAACCGGATCTTTAGGAATGCTTAATTAACATTGTGTGGGACACACTAGTCTTTTTCATTAGCTAACAGTTTTTCATTGCTGTTCATTCAAACTTTTTAAGCACTGGATTAAAAGGTGCTTGTTTGAATAATTTGAGTGGCAAAATGTCAAGTGTGGTGTCAGCTAAGGTTCATTAGGAGAAGCATGGGTTACGGCTAGCTGGGGCAGTAAAGTCTAACCATATGAGCCAGTACTTGTCTGAGCTCACCTGGCTACGCTCTTCGGAGAATGCATGTGACGCTGTGTGTTATCTCATAGCATTGTATCTTGCAGGAAGATGACACTCTGCCTTCCAAAAAGCAGCTGTTTCCCTCTTCGTTCCTGCAGCAGGAAGCCTTGCCTTTTATGTCCACCTATTTAATACCTTTGCATGATGACGTGATTAGAAAGCTGTGGGTTCCCTACTGCTCGGTGTAGAAAAAAATCACTCTGCTTATATTTTCCTGTTTTCCTCTCAAAGCTTTTTCAAGCAATGTAAGTGGAGATTGCTGCTTAAATGATGGCCTGCCTTCCCCTTCTTCTACACCTGGCCATGCATTTCTGCAAATATAGTTACAGCAATGCTAATGACCGTGTGGCTGGGCTGTGAACTGCATGAAGGAATGGACCCCAGCAAGAATTAATCTGTTTTAAAAAAAAGGAAACATTTTTGAAGCTGCAGCCTCAAGAGCTATGAATTGACACCTCTCACCTTACTGGATTCAGGAATGTGCAATTTCACAGTAAGAACAATTGTTTTTTCTCTTTCACTGCTAGGCATTTATTAAATTCCAGGTATGCAAAGTGATACTAGCAATAGTTTAACTAAAAAAATCTGTTGGGAGTGCCTCCAGCATAGGGCTGGAACCTCTTTATGTGAGATGAAATACATTAGGGTCTGATGAAGGAAGAAGCTCATTTCAGCAGTAACAAATGGGAAGATGCAACAGGTAGAATCACTGTCTATAGCACTGTATCAACGTAGGAAAAATAATATCAAAGTTATTGCAGCTCATGCTAAAGATTCATCTGGTCCCATACCCTCACAGTTGCCTTTAATGCAATCTCAGAGAGATAATCTAGCAGTATATAATTTTCTTTTATATATATATATATGTATATATTATTTCTTGCACACCATACCACGTTACATTCTCCTATCTTCCTCCAATCCATGTTTTGGGCTCCTTGAACAGGAAATGACATTGTATCTTCAAGTTTAATAAACCACTTTTCCATGAATTTGTTTAATAGCATCTAATGCTTGTCTTAGACTATTGGCATCTAAACACCCTGTGGCAATGGGCTTTATAATGTAATCTTCTAGTACATAAAAACAAAGTGGTTTTGCTTGTTTAAACCTGCTGCCCAATTCCACTGGGTTTCTCCTAGTTCTTGTTTTATGAAAAATTGTGAGTAATCATTCTGAATTAATTTTCTCTAGACTATTCATATTTTTATGAAGCTCTGACAGTTCTCCCCTTGTTCATTTCTTTGCAAAGATGAAGATTTTTGGTCTGTGTAACTTTTCCTCGGACAGAAGCCACGTGACACCTCTGCATCTTGTTTTTGTACTGGTATTTTTGGTACTTACCCTAGGTTTAACAGAGTCTGGTTGCCGTTCTGACTCCTGCTCACCATCTAACCGATGTTGTGAAGAGTTTTCAATGGGGCCTTTCAGATTTCATCCCCAAGCAGCAACAGCAAGCGTGGACCTGGGCACTGTGTCCGGGAAGTGTGCTTTTGTCCCCTGCTAGTCACTGTGCGTTTACAAACACTGAATTTCATTTGCCATTTTGTTGCCTCGTCACAGAGTAGTTTTGTGTCACAGCTGTGCAGGGGTGAGGTACAGTTGCAAATACGCAGAGTTTTATTTTTGAATAGCATGAATAACATTATAATTAATGAGCTTTTCCACATTTGTTCTCACCATTTCCATGAAGTTTATGGACAATGTGAACATACATGAACACAGTTTCCAGCGCAGTCCCTGTGTGCAATCCATGTTGCTGGCAGACCCCATCCGCTATGAAATCCCTCACCATCTATTATCCCTGCTTTCCTTCTTAGCAAGTTATTATCTTTATCTTCTGATTTTTTTTTTTTTAAACCTGTGGTGAAGAAATTTGTCAAAGGGGAACCTTTAGGGAACCTTTAGCAAAGTTGCCTGGGCCCTGCGGGCACCCCTGGGCCTGGCTGTGCCTACCTGGCCCCCAGGGCTCCCCCTCCTCTGCCCAGGGACCAGGACCCCATGTCAGCCCCTGGCGCCGTCAGCCCCTGCCCCAGCAATGCTGCAGCAGGGCCAGTCCCCACCTCCCCACAGCCCTGCCCACTCCGCCATGGGCTCTGCCGAGCCCGGCTCACCCACAGGCCGCTGTCCCGGCCTGGCCTCGGCCTGTCCCATCCCCAGGGAGGTGCCCGATGCCCGGGTCGGGGGCTGGCCCGGTGCCCCCGGCTGCCCTGCTCCTGGCTGGGGCAGTGGGACAGGCCCTGCCTGCCGGGCCCTGCCCTGGGGGGCCCCCACTGCTCCCGGCCCCGGGGAGCCCCCGGCCCCCTGTGCCCTGACAGCAGCGCTGTCCCTTCACGGCTCTCGGTCCAGTATTACTTCCTCTGACAACGGCTGGGTTGACTGCCCTTACTGTATCATTTAATTATCTACAAATGCTGTTCTTTCTTACTATAATTGACCAATTTACCTGGTACAGGAAGCAGCCTCATTTGTCAGTTTTTTTCTCTAGAGCCTCCTGCAAAGTCTGAAAACAAAACTCTTAAAACTCTTTAAACAAAACCTCTCAAGCTTGAGGACCAGGTTGAGTGACAAAGCTATGCACCACAGTTAATATCCAGGATATTCATAGCTGAGATTGTTTTAGGGCAGCTGGGACAATGTTATCAGTGATTTTTTTTTTTTAATTTTTCTCTAAAGCTGTCGATATTTTAAACACTTTCTTAAACTTTGCTCTAGCAGAAACCTTGCTAATATCTCTGTAGCAGATATTGATGCAAATCAATCATTTATCTTTTATTATACGGCTTCTTAGTGTGCCCTTCTACGTCAGTCACCTCTGAGCTCTGAAGACTTGCTTGCTCCCTGTTTAGCGTTTTTGGAAGAAATACAGCTTCTATGTGACTAGCAAGCTCTTTCTCAGAATCTCTTTTGACACCTTATTATACATTTACCAGCCTTTTTACTCTTTTTAGTTTTTTGTTTCTTTCACAAACTTCTATTTTTGAAAGATGTCATGATGCTTTTAATAGTTTCTTGTGCTCTCCTTTTTAATTATGCTAACTTTTCTTAAGGTTTTTAGAGTCTTTTGATTGTGGTATACATTTCCTCTGAACATCTCATTTTTATTTTATAAACTGTCTCCATGGCAACTGTAAGCGTTTTTATCCTTTTAGCTGCTCCTTTTAATTTAACAAGCTTCCTAATTTTTAGTGATTCCTTTTTTTTCTGAAGTAAGCTACTACAGTTACAGGGTTGCAAGTTGAGGTTTTTTTGTTGTTCTAGCAACAATGCTGAATCTGAGCATACTGAACACAGTCATGCAGAGCAAAACAGAGCCTGGGCACCATTCACTATTAAAATAAGTGTATTTTCTTCTCATGTGGCTTCACCGATTAGTTGCTTCATTAAGGAGTTGGTTACAAAATCTAAAAATTTTATTTCTGTGTCACACCCTGTCGTAATATCTGAAGTCTACCTCTGTTATCTCCCATCCTGCTCAGTCATGGGCACAGCTCTAATGCGTATATTTCAATGTCAATATAGAACTTTAACACACAGGTGTATAGGTATTCCTTATATTTGCCAATAAATCGATTTTATTTACTTTCATCACTTAAAATATAGCAGTCTGCACAACTGGTCAGTACTTTATCATTTGTGTATAGTGTTATCCTTATTATCAATGTCACACAGCTTGTCTTCCTTCCACTAAGTTTCTGAATGCCTATGATATCAAAACAGATGTTTGAGTTTACTTACTTTTGCGTTTGTTTAAAACCACTCACCTAGCCTTTTTTCAGCTGTTGCAAAGAAGTTAACTCCTGCAAGGAGCTTGCTTGTGAATAGTGCCGTCTTGTGCACCCATCAGCTTTCCCGTCCTCTGTAGCTTAAAACCCACCTGGTAACCTTTCACATTTCTGAGGCCAGCACTCTGGTTGCAGGTTGTTTTGCAGTCTTGTTTTATTCGAACACTGGGAATCCGCATTACGGTGCCACCCCATCCTTGGGGCTTCCCCCTTGTCCACAGCTTAAGCACTGTTTAGGTGAAGAGCCTGTGCAAAGCATAAGCATGATTTTCCAAGTCTTTTGGCTGTGGAAGAATTGCTCAGAGAAGACAGACTGCAGCTGATAGCCACCTCAGCTCCTGTAACAGCGCTAAGCCTCTCTCGGCCTGTTGATGACAGCTTCAGCCTAATTGCAGGCTAAGTTTTCTATGCGCTGCTATTAAACAGACGCTGGTTTCCAGCGGGACTGCAGTTGCCTGGCATGTCAAATCATTTCTTTACAACAGAGCTTATCATTGTGTCGCCTATACAGCCCCACTGATCCTTCCCAAAAGTCCTTTTAGCACATGTGCAGACGTATTTTCATCCCCTGATGTGCTGAGCGCGGTAATTGCTGGAGGCCGGGGCTAACTTGCAGCCTCCCCCCTGGTCTGCCTAGCACGCTCCGATAGGCATAGCTGGCAGCTGGGTCGCGGTATACGTAGCTGGGGGAGGGCAGTTCCTGGGTGTTTTAATTATTTGATATTTGTGGTGGGATGTTAGAAATGGTTGAAGGAGAAGTGACAAGGTGTCACTGTCTTCACTGCCTCAGCTGCTTCTGGGGGCTTACGCAGCCGCACAGCTGGATGTCCAGAGGATGAAATGGAAGCTGTGCTCTTGGCTCCCTTCCAGCTGGCTCCAAATGCACTTGAGAAACTTCCATGTGATAGTTAATGTAGCACCTGCTCAACAAACAAAACCCAAGTTTCCCCTCCTCCGTTATACTGTACATCTGTTATTTTGCTGACATGGAAACTAGCGTAACAATTAGATTCATTACTTGCCCTCTAAGTTGATTCCAGCTAAGCTGAAAAGCCCTTAGTCTGTTCACTCGGTGATTGTTTAGGCTGCAGCACAAATTAAGAAATTTCCCCTCCAATGAGATTTGTTCTACATTGTAATTGCACTTGCATGTGTATGTTTATACTCGAGGTGAGACTGAGAGGCAACTTTTTCTTCTGGCCAAATACAGCTCTCGGCAGAGGCATGTTTGCATTTTGAGTTCTAGTTCTAGGTCTAATTAGAGACCAGAGAGAGCAAATATGCAAATGCCTGCAGAAGATAGCCACATCAGAAATGGCATAGACGTACACATCTAACCACCTCACCTGTCCTCTGCCCTTTAAGCCTTCTCTGTTGGGACTTACTGGGACATTCCAAGTATCCCAGCAGTTTCAGACAGCTGCTATTAACAAAATAAGCTGCCAGAGAAATGTTTCCTTTTTCTCCACAAACTTGGAATTTTTCCCTTCAGAAAATCACACTAGTTCAAGGCCAGGACAGGGAACAATCATTCTTGAAGGAGTGACAAGGTTAAAGTCCAACTCCTCTCCCACTCCTCAGCTCCCCCACAGCTGTTATTTACTACTGCTGTGTGACTTTTAATAACCTGCCCTGCAAAGACTTGCATTCTATAGGGTTACTCACGTGCTAAAAACAAATATATGCCCAAAACTGGAGGTTAAGTGGTTGATTACCAAAACCTATGTCTCTTTCTGACCTCACTTTAAATCATTTCATATTTTTGTTGTATGGTTTAGACCTCCTGCTATTCAGACCGCTCCTTAGCTTCGGAATTAATGAGGATAAGATAATACCCTGAAGCACAGATCTAAAGCATGCTGCCTTTGTGGAGATTTTGATTCCTAATATAAGCACTGTGCTCTGTGTGTTCCCCTAGAATGTATATTGCTCTGAAGCTGATATTTTGCAGCAAACAAGTGCAGGATCTCCTGTTCAGCATGTTGAGAAAGATGCAGAGTGCAATTGGTTTGTCTTTGTTTACTTCTCTTGCATTACTTGTTTTAGCTTGGTACAAAATGGCCATTTTATTCTGTACCCTCATCAGGAAATTATGACATAAATACTTTTAAAAGGTAAACAAACCTATTACAAGGTCAACTCTTTTGATACATCAAACCAAAAGAAATTCCCAAAGACTCTCATATCTCTGGAAAGAAATAGAATACCTTAAACTCAGTCGCGCCAAAATGAGATCTCTTCACTAAGCATAAAACTTTTGTCTTTGGAGATTGAATAGTACAGAAGGGAGCTGAGTGAGAACAGCTCTGTATTTTACACTAAGCTTTCACTCAGATATCAGCATTGTTTTCCTTTCTTGCCTACTTTTGGCTTGGCTGCCCTGAGCCAAAAGCTGTAGTGAGACTTTTCTTACTACTCAGAAAACTGCCTCCATGAAATCACTTAGCTAGGATGTAAGAAAGTCTTACTGCAGTCCTAGCAGCTAGTAAACAAAGAACGTAACTGCTTCCCTGCAAGCCTTCATGTGTAATGAACCAGCTCCAGTGCATTTTACATGCACTTTTGTTAGAAATCCTGAGGCCTGGTTGTTTATGAAGTTTTGGGCACCCTATTTTGACTTTTAAACTATTTTGGCTTTTTGGAAGTCAGGAATTCACTTAGAGCAAAGACAAACTATATTTATTGTGGTTTTGTTAGAGAGGTTATGGTGCGATCACAGTGGTGTTAATGTAGAGAGAGTCCTGTGTTTTTCTCTGTTGTGTGGGGATATGCAGCGGGTGAAACAGGGGACCCTTTTTGGAGCAAAGAAGAATGGTCCAGGGGACAAGAAGCCTGGAAGGAGTCTGTCCAGGCATCTTGTAAGCAGCTGCTTAGAGAAGAATCAGTGCCCACCGTCAGCCCAGGCAGGCACTAGGGAATTATGCAGCCCCATCTAATCTTCAGTACATCAATCCAGCCCCATGGGACAGTGAAAAATCTCTGTGAGCGCTTTAGTTAGATCACAGCACAAACCTGCAATTTAGTGACTCTTGCTAATTAGGATTCTATGTGATCCAGCTACTGTATGGTTTTATCCCCTCCCTAACCAATAGCACCAATCTATGCTAAAAGAGGAATTTGATCCATTAAAACTTTCCTTTTGGAAGCAGGATGGTTGAAGAGGTACCCTTCTCATTTGTTCGTGCTGCTTATGCAATGGTGTCCCGCTAAGCTGGAAACATGATTTTTCATTCTTCCCATTACTATTTTTGCTACCAAGCGTAATAGCAGAGCACGAGCCATCTATCTTACAGCATGAACTTGTTTTTATTCGGGATGTAGGGCTTAGTTACTGAAAAGAAAGCAAGATACAGCTTTGCATAACTATTGAGGTTCTTTTCAGAGGTTAATTTGTTACGTCACATAGATTATCTGCTCAAATACTGTACATTCCCTTACCCTGAGGCACAGAGGTTCATTAAATGAGCTATGCAGCGAAAAAAAACAGCCTTTTTCTAATACAGTTTCTAAGCCTTCTGGCAGTTCTGTGCAAAACATCCTTCCCATGCTCTCAGTTATGCACAGTCTTCCAAAGGGGACCCACTGTGCATCTGTCATAAGCTTTTTCCAGTGTCACTAGTAATAAGGATTAACCTCCCTATGCCTAGCTCCTGAGAGTTGGCTTTTTATGGAGACATAAAGAATATCTGGGGGCAGAAAGCTGTACTGGTGCAGCATCCTTCACTTTAGCATCCACATCACCCAGTGGCTTGGCAGACCCTGAATTAGTTGACCTTCAAGGTACGGTGAAAGGCCAGTCTATTTACTCAGCTTTGTGCCTAAGGGAGGTAATCGTAGGAATTGGAAACGTATTAAACAAAGCAGTGCTCAAGGATGAGACACTATCTAAGCCGACATTTTGTCAATTAACTATGAAAATTGACTGAAAGTTTTCAGTGAACAGAGGGAGTGTACGGGGTGGATTATGCAAGCCCCCAAATAACCAAATAAATAAATAAAGCGGCATGTTCTAATGACAGAGATGAAAGTCGGTGAACTCCTGCTGAACTGTTAGAAAACCACTGGAGCAGTATCATTTATTAATAGGCAGCACATAAAACTGGACTACTGCAGCTGTATTATCCTAACCTACAGTGCAGTATTTGCAATGGGCCAAATTCACTCTCTCCTGGCACAGGAAGATGCACAAAAGGCCGTCAGAAACTGATGGTTCTGATGACTCAGCACCGACCCTCCCAGCCTCAGCTATGCTCCCTCTCAAACCAGCATCTTACTCTTTTTTTCCAGCTGTGCCAAAAAAACTTATCCCCTGCAATGGAGAAGGGTCTCAGGAGATGCTGGAGAGTGAAGTCTGCTCACTGGTGGGTTTTACAGAAGGCTCCCTCAGTAGAGATCACAGTTTGAAGCCAGCCTTTGTGTTGTGGATGAACTTGCTCAGTTTGTGTGTTTTTTTGTTTCCCCAAGAGCTGGAATGGGCCTTCTCCAGAGCAGTAGTCCAGAGTGGGAGGCAGTGAGCAACTTCCCTAAGCCTCTGTAGCCCATCCCAAAGCTGGACGTAGTTGCAAACATTTTGCTCACGGACACCTAAAATGTACTCTCTCTCTCCTGCTTCCAGGATGCTCAGTTCCTCCAGGAGAAGTCACCTGGTTGCCATTCAGCTACACAGGACAGAGTGAGGTCAATGCTTCATCCCACAGAGTGGTTAAGGGTGAGAGGGCCAGTGAGTAATGCTGCAGGCATCTCGCCTGAACATCTTTACTGGTTTGTAATGTAGCCTCTTGGGACAATCTGCTTGTTAGAGCTCAACTTTTGGTTTTAAATTTTTTTTGATTGAATTGCTTGAACAAATATTCTTTGAGAAATGGACTACTTTGCTTTCTTGAAAATAGCAGTTATGCAAGCAGGAGTAACTGGTACTGTGGCAGCAGAACTCTTTTGCACAAATGTGACCTAAATTTCTCTACCCTGAGGCTTCACTTGGTTTCAATGCATGAACCTGAAGGCAAAATGAAACCATGATGGTTTTTGTTGTTTTATAAGGTATTTTCACCTCTTTAAAATCCCATCAGAAAACTCTAGCCTAATGTATGAATCTGTAACCACGCAAAACTAAAGTAACACAAAAGAAAATATATAGTAAATACCCAGTAAACAGTAAATAATTTCCATATAAAACCTCCGATGGTATCCGTATGTCTGAATAAAGGGTGACTGGGCTAATCACAAATAGGCAGGGATTTGTGTTTTGATTCCATTAAGCATGTTATAAATGATAAGTGTTAATATTTTTCTGTCTTTCTGAAGGACCTATATGAATATAGCAGTGTTACTAGCTGTTGTACTCCTCATTGACAGCTCATCTCTTATTCAAATGGATGAGTAGCAATGGGTGTAATTCTCACTTCTTTATTCTTTCCTTGTTCACTGATTTATTCTTTCCCTCCTCTTATGATTATCATGCTCTCATTATGTATTTAATGACATGTATTCATAGCGAGAAATTTATATCCTCTGTGTTTTGATAGTTACTAATATGAAAGCTAATTATTAACGCTATTGAATATCAACTGTTTGTAGATCATGAGTGAGATAGATTGATGTAGCTCCCTTTTTTTTAAAGAAACATATACCTTCCAGATTTGAATCTACTAACTGGGAGTTAATGCATACAGAAGTCTTCAGTTGTTGACACTACCTTGTGTGAGTAAACGCATGTTCAGCCACCACTGTGTTAATGGATTCAAGCACTCCTAATGATTTTGGAATTAGTTTATATACTGGGATGCATGGACTTCTTTATTTACTGGAGTGGCTAGCTAACAGGCTTTGTTAGCCTAAAGGCTGTGGGCTTTTGTGTATGCATGCGCTAGACATCCACTGCAGATTCTCAAATTGCAGCGACTTTCTTGCCAAGATGGCAGGCAGCTGTCAATGTGGACACTAGCAAACACAGATGGAGCAAGTCATTCAGGAAGGGATGCGATATTTGCCAATTCAGACTTCCAAGGGGCTTAGCAGGTCGGCAGTTACCACAGCCCCACGTTGTCTTATTCTCAGATCAGCATAACGAATCATGCCTGGGAGACCAAGTTAATCCCTTTCAGGTTCCCTGGACTGTAGATCTTTCTGAATTTTCCTTTCTTTATCCCTTTGTTTTCCTCCTGCTTTGTACTGAAAGTTAACTACAACAGCAAGAATGTATTAGGCTACTTGGAATACTGTCTTCAATTCATCCTGTCCTGCTGGTACACGGCGCAAGCTGCACAGTGAAGAAATCCCTGCCTCACTTCTGGAATGAGTCAACAAGGGGGTTTATAAAATGCGACGTCTATGCACACACGCACACAAACAGGCACGCATGAGTTGGAGTTGCTCTTGTCCTGGTTTGAGGGTAAATGCAAATCTGCTCTTTGAAGCCACCATTTGCCAAAAGACTGCACAATCTGCCCCTGTCAATCCAAGGAGTTATTAACTACTCCCCAAGTACTTCCATGGCATGCAGGTGGCCTTCTCCAGCTGGTTAGATGCACTTCAAAAGCAGTTACAATGCCCTCTTCTGCACTCGGCCAGAGGAAGAATCCCATTCCATCCCATGCCTGGAAAATTCAGCTTGAGGCATTCTTCTCCTTGTATGAACAACTCCCATTGTGTCTTATAGCAGGGGGTATGGGATGTTTGAGGATTAGTCCTGTCCTCACTAAGACACATCTGTTGTCCATTAGATTAGAGAAAGGACCCTCAAATACCCTCTGCACCTAGGGCTTTTGTCTGTCGGCGCAACTCTATCCTGCCATGCAATTGGACCTGTACTTTTTTGACCTGACTCTTTGCCGTGATTTCTCCCGGCCATGTGACCATTAGGTGGATGTTGAGTAGCAAAATTCATTGTGTATCCTCTTGTATGATTAAACAGTGTGTGAGTAAATTTTGATGGCTGGGCAAAATACAGGTTTTAGTACACTTTGACTGTGGTGGTATAAGCCACCAACTGGAGATGGGTCCTTCTATATAATAAATCTCCAGGTCAAGTAGGCTCGAGTCTCTCATCTGTAAAATGCAGAGATATAGCATTCCTAAATTAAAACCAGATTTGGATTATCCCATAAAGATTAAAGGTCATTTCAAGCCTTTTACACTCCTTCAGCATAACTTCACCCATTTACATTAGGGCTAGAATGATCCAAAAAGCTCTCTACTTTATATCAAATTAAATTATTCTCATTTACCCTGTGTTTGAATCAGGCCTAGAATATTCAATAGCCACAAAGAGCCTGTTTTTTCCTACTAAAGTACTAGGGTTATCTGGGTTAGAGGTAGGTATGTCATCTGCTTTGGGAACTGTGTTCAGAAACAGTGCTATCTACCTTCGAAGTGGTTGTTCCCAAACTGTGCCCTCGTGAGACTGTAGCTGACTATAAAATCATATCACTTTTACAGTATTGCCAACTACAAGGTTGAAACATGATGATCTCTGAGATGTTGCTAACAGTGATAGTGCTCCAGTGCTTTGGGAACCCCTTCTTTGATAGAAGGTGACGGCAAAATCTTTCCAGATGAAACTAGGCCAACATGAGTAATTGATTTTATTGGTTCAGCAGTAGAATTTATAAATAAAAATAAAACTAGTACAGATCAAAGGGAATAAAAAAATTAATTTTTACTTGACAAAGCAAAACACCCAAAAATGTCACTTTGCGTTGCATGGGATGTTCTATTTCACTTGAAATGAAATACTTCATTTTTTCAGGAATGTGGGGGGAAAAAAGCAAAGAAGGATGCATTAGAATTACAAAATGTTCAAAAAGAATTGCCCAGCTTCACTTAGAGGGACAGGTAAAATGTATCACTAGTAAATGTGAAAGGCTGAGAATAGATGGCCAAAACCACCTCTGAGAAAGGAGTGGAGAGCAGACATTTAACACTCTTACGCTTGGGTCCATCATTCTTTAATATACCTCCAAAGCATAAGACTGGCTCTTAATACTATGGAAAATGTCTCCCTGTTGGTGTAAAGCATAATTAGTAAATAAATAATAATTCGTAACAGCAAATCATCCTATGCTGTGTTTTGTAAGATTTTCCTATATCCATTTGGTTAGCAGACAAAGCAGACATTTTCACTGATTATGCTTTTGCTCCTCAAAAGATTTGCCCATTAAAAAAAGTAAAATTCTCATATTTGAATCATCAGAAGAATGAGACTTAGTATCAATCAGAAACCACATCTACTTCCAGAAGGACACTGGCTGTTATGAACCTCATCATGGAAAGCTGAACAAAGCTTGAATAAAATTTTGTGTTTGTTAAAACATGTTGCAGCACTGCAGGTTGGAGGAAAGGCAATTGTAAGCCACATCGTGATTACCTAGGAATGACCATACCCATAAAGCGAGTCTCCTGCCCTTCCTTGCTTAGCATCTCGTGCTAACAGAGGAGGACTTCAGGTCTGTTCAGTGTTGCCCGGTGCTTAGTTTTTATTTAGGTTTAAATTACAGAACCACAGGGCAAGAAAAGACTTCAAGAAATCCCCTGGTCAACTCCACTGACCCCAAATGGCCCATGTTGTTCCTGGGATAATCAGTCTGTGGTATGGGCAACAACAGAGGCTTTGATACCACTTTTTACAGGCTTATTTGCTATGCTCCTTTAGCTGGTTAACTGGTTCCACCTCTTTTCCCTTTTTGTCATTACTGGCTACGTTAAGGGTTGTTTTGTTTTGTTTTTTCCTTCATCAGTTCTGTACTGATTTTATCCCCCCTTGATTTGACTGTGGGAATCTTTGCCTCAGATAAATATGAATATTGCCCTATGAGTGTTCCTGCAATTATTAGACTAGATTCATTAGCAGATGTTTGCAGGGCAACAGCTAAAAGGTTCCTAAAGGCTAAACTGTATATATGTGTAATCTATAGACAAAATCCATGGTGGCATCAAAGATTTTTTAATTATTCAGTCCACTTGCAATAGATTGTATTTTAAGATTTGAGATGATGCCAAAGTAGACAGGCTGAAGCTCAGCGTACCTGAAATTAGTGACTGGATTGGCTACAGTGACTAGCAAAGCTATTATACCTGAAATCATGACTGTCGTGGTTTAGCCCCAAATTGTAACCCAATACCACGCAGCCGCTCGCTCACTCCCCCCCTCCCTGTTGGGGTGGGGAGGAGAATTGGAGAGAAAGGAAAACTCGCGGGTTGAGATAAAAACAGCTCACCAGGACAGCAAAGGAAAAATATAAAAACATATTAATAATGATAATAATAATATATACAAGGATAATAGAATATATAAAACAAACAATACACAATTTCTCACCACCCGACAACTGATACAGCCCGTCCTGAGCAGCAGGCAGGGAGCAGGGGTATCCCCCCCCAGCTATCCCAGAACAGCAAGTTCCAGAGAGAGCAGGCGAGGGAACAAACAGCCGAATGAGCAAAAAACAAAAAGGTAAAAATAGGGAAACAACCCGAAGGGAAGCTTAATGATTAAGGCAAGTTAAGGGTCTCAAAAGCCTAAAAAGCCTAGTGGCCCACCGACTGACCCTCACTTATACCGGGCATGACGTCTCTGGTATGGAATACTCTCTTTGGCCAGTTTGGGTCAACTATCCTGTCTCTACCCCTCCCAAGTTTTGCACCTGCACGTTAGCAAAACCTGGGAAACTGCAAAATGTCCTTGGTGGTTCAGCAGCAACCAGCAACATCAGTGTGCTATCACTGTTCTTCTCACGCTAAAGCCAAAACACAGGAGCTGCTGAAAACAAAACTAGCTCCGTCCTGGCCTAAACCAGGACAATGATGTAATACATTCCAATATTCCTTCCATGACTCAAGCCTTTCATTTGGTAGAAGGAGTAAATTGGGAAACCTATATACAAAAAAACACTGGGTAGAGGAAAGTTAAGAATGTTGTCAGGTTTCATCCAAGAACTTTTCAGATACGGCAACATAGTGCAAAAAGAGGTTACTTGTGACTACAATGAATAACTCGAAGTGTCAGCAGAATGAAGGGAAATAGTTCTACATTCATTCTCATCAGGTTTTGTCCTTTCTTAATATTATAAGGATGTCAAAAATGTCAGAAATTGTAATTTTATCAGTTTGTCTCTTACATAATTTATTTCTTCTTCTTTATAAAAAGGAAAAGAAAGAAGACTATATCAAATTGACAGCAGTATCACTGTACTTTACCATTGTGTTAGATTTTGATAGCTTTATTTCCAAATGGGGGAGGAGTTAACTACTGTTTCTAGTCTACTTTCAAGCCTCCTGTACAATAACAATTCATGTGGATATTGAAAGAGCTTGGCTGCTCCTTACATATTGTCTTACTCAGTGATTGTTAGCTATCAAACTACTATTTACATTTGCTGAGACAGATTTCTTTTGGAGTTTCTCTTTTTTGGAAATACATCTAGCAGAGAACTCATCCTCGCATAGTCTTAATTATGCTATATATCAAGCTTGTAACACGAAACTGATTTCAAAGTGAAATGCAATCATTATTTAATAAAACTTTGCAATGTATCACAGAATCACAGAATGTTGATGGTGGAAGGAACCTTTCTAGATCATCGAGTCCACAACCCCTGCTCAAGCCATGTCAGATAGAATAGGTTGCCCAGGACCGTGTGCAGTCTGGTTTTGTGTACATCCAAGAGCAGAGATTTCACAATCTCTCTTTGGCAGCCTATTCCAGTGTTTGACCACCTCACAGTTAAAAAGCATTTGCTTACATTCAGATAGAATTCCATGTGTTTCAGTTTGAGCCCACTGCCTCTTATCCTGTCGCTGGGCACCACTGAGAAGGATCTGACTCCTTCATGTACAGTGTGCTAACTAAAGGTAGGATCCGTCTCAGCCAAGTTAAAGGCCTAAAAGATGGGTGCATAACCTATTCCTCTCAATGTACCATCTCATCCTAGAAGGATTGTCTGAGCAACATGATGATGATGGCAATTTGCATATGGAATTTTTTTCATTGACTATCAAGGGAGCCTATAGCAGTGAGTATACATAAAGGTGATTAATTTCTAAGGAGGTGAAGATAGTAAATTTAATCTCTTGCTTTTTGTTTGGTTTTTGTTTGTCTTTTGCATGGTGATGACTTCAGAGAGAGAGAGAGAGAGTGAGAGAGAGTATATAGGGTATTTACGACTATTTGTTAACTTCTGTTAACACAGTGGATTGGTTACAGAGTCGGTTATTCCTCCTTCAAGCTATAGTGGTTAGCTATGACTCAGCAAATTAAATGCATGCACTGTTGCTCTTTGGTACTCCCTGAATGCCAGTTAAAGCGATTCCAGAACAAATACTTGAATATTTAAAAATAAAAAGACAAATTTTATGAGTATTGGAACTGTGTTTCTGGAAACAGAATGAAATTCATCTGAGAGAAACAAAGGATAGGCAGTGGCCTCTGGAGATAGGCTTTGGGAGTTGGCTTGGAACAAAATAAACAAGTTCTGACCAAGTTGCCCTCTTCATTGACGCTGCATGGATTATAAGAGAAGCAAACCAACAGAAGAAAGAAACACAATGGCTGTGAGAGCCATAAATGCCTTCCTATCAGATTTGGGTGAGGAACCTTATTTTTCTTCATCCATTTGTGCGTGCAGGCACATGCATATTTGTACAGAAAGGTAAAGAAGATGGGAGTAGAGGTGCTAAACGTATCTTGATTACAGTGTTCATTTTGCTCAGATTTGAAATAGACTTCCTGAAATTTCCATGTGTTCTGCCAACGATGGAACCTAGATCAAAACTTACAGGAGCTGGAATTATATTTTTTAATGTAAAAGCTGTTTAAAAAATGGAAAAGCTTCTATGCAAGTGGAAATAGGTTTTGATTTGTATGCTTTGTAGTATACATCTTTGAATTAGTCAGAAGGTAGCCAGCTATCATCTGTATCAGACTTCACATCCAAGATAACAATTCACTTATCATTCACAGCTGAAAATATATGGTTTACATTTGTTTGAATGGTGGCTTCCATCTACATGTATCTCTAACATACTATCTAGGTCATATAATGGAGTTATCTGCTTCTTATAGGGCATTTTTTCAAGAAAAAAGAAAATGCTACTTTGCTGAAATGTATTCCATTCATGAGAAGGGTTATGAAGATCTGCAGAGCTTAGAAGAAAAGATCAATAATGGCTATCTTTTCAGATGGGCTTGAATGAACAGTTTCAAGGCCTACAGTTATCAGTGTATTAATTGTGTAAAGATAAAATCCAGCTATGAGCAGAATGTTATGTGAGCCAAAAATAGGTCACATTTGAATGTTTTCTAAAGACCTTATCAAAGTTACTCATTTCCAAGGATGATGAAAAATTGTTTGCATGTGTGCAGCTTGCCATAGTCAAACAACGCTGATTTCTAGTGGTATGTAACAGGCGACATCGTAAACTCCTTGAAGAATGACAGCAGCAGAATGCTAAAATTCTATTAAAAACTCAATTTGTATTATATGGTCCCAAGACTTTTTGGGAAATTTCTATGGAAAGAGAATAGTTGTTGAAAGCTGGCTGTGCATCCCAAGTGCTAGTAGACAAAGGAAACACACTGCACAAGGTGTTAGGTGGGTTTTCCATTTAGTTGCTTTCTTTAGCCAAAATTCACCTAGCATAAACTTCCTCCCTGTGTACTTTCTGTGTCTGAACAGCAATGACCAAATATAATTACAGGCTAATGTGGCACGTGCCATTTCCCGGTTGTCATTGTGAGATGAAGTGACACAAGACAACACAGTATGACTGGATCTGTTTTTTATTGGTGATGGTTTCCCTGAACCGGAGATGGATACGGACTGCTGCGTGGCTGTAGGCGAGAGGAGCAGGCGTTTTGGGAAGCCTGAAACCCTTGGGGCTGTCCTGGGCCCGACTGAGATCAGATTTCTGGTTTAGGGAAGAGGTGGCAGACAGCCTGCATGGTCCTGCAGACCTGTGTAGAGCTGCAGACCTCTTGTTCTTCTCCCCCAACTTTTTCCCAGAGGTGTCAGAGGGATTCTTATTTTGCCCAGTGATACTGCGCTAAATGGACCATATCAATTTGAAAGAGCTTAATCAATCAGCACTTGTACATATGAAATCTATTTCCTGTGTTTGCAAAATTCATTGTGACTCATTTGTTTGAATAATGCCAGTCACTGATCAGATATTCTCTAAGATGAATAGCTGTGATACAGAGCTGCCGTGTTACTGGGCTACGATTAGTTTTATTTCGCCGTTAAAAGCAATGTCTTTCCTCGTTGATCCAGTCTTTCTGACTTTTCGTCTGTGACAACAGAAAGGTATGGATCATCCTTCCCAGTAAGCGGCCTGGGTCTGATTTTCCATTTGTGTTTTTAAGAAGCCACGTCCCAGTGCTGTGCTCTGCCTGGCTCTCAGCTTCCTCCTGCAGACTGGTGGCCTTGGACAGAACAGCCTTGTCTTTAGATCCTCATTTTTCTACCAAGCTCAGACAAACTTTTCTGATTACTGTTTCAAGAATTAGCTCACCTAGTAAAACAAAAGTTAATTTAAGCCTACAAATATCTGATTATTGGGAGAATAATCTGTTTCAGACACACTGGGTGGGGTACTAACAGCATTAGAGCTTTAGCCTTGGATTCATAACCTTGTCGCGTGTTGACCTTTGAGATACAAGCAACTCGTTCTTCAAAGCCTACCTTGGAGAGCTGTAAATGATTAATTCAGCAATAATAGCTAAGTGTTGTCTGCAGAGGACACGCCTGAATGAGTACACAACGCATGTGACTGAATGAAACGTAGTTGGAAAGTTGCAATGCTTTTGAATTAAGTAGGACCACAGTTTTCGTGATATCCAAAAATGTCAGATGATTTGATGATAAACAAATTTAAAACATAGATTAGGTTCCTAACATTAGATTTCTAACAACAATGCATAACCTTTCAGATGAAGATCCCGACTGTGGTTTTAACTCATGACATGAATTCTGATAGAGATGGCAAGTAAGGTTAGTATGAGTCATGCTCTACAGGGTTTTTGTTCATAAGCTTTGAGGAAACAAGTGTGAGAGCAGTAGCTCTATCATATTTTGAAATGCTCCTAGGCTGATTTAGATTTTCTGTCTGAGGTGGTGGTGAGGACACTGTTCTTGCAATTGCTTCCACACAGGGCTGTTTATGGTCCCTTGGGTCTTTCACTGTCTCTCCTGCAGCCTGAGAGACAAACCACATCTATCTGCTTTTTCAGCAAACTTTTTTCTGAGATATTTGGCCTTCCATAGAGGGGTAGCACTGCTTACAGCATGCTTATTGGCTGAATGTTGATGGGAGAGCCTATTTTGTGATGTCGCTTTTCTTTTTACAGCTTCTAGAAATTAGTTTAAGGTACAAATGTACTTCCTTTTCTCTTTCACTTCCAAAAGCACTTGGACTACCCTGGGAGGATTATCAACTGCCAAAACTAAAATTGCAACCACAGTATCAGAAAGATCTTTTTCATAATTAAATATAGAAAGCACTCATCATGTCACATATATCAGCATGAGTCATTAAAGTTCAAAGCCTGGAGAAAACACAGCTAAGGTCTACAGCACCATGCTTACAATGGTGCTATGGAGAGCAAATCACTTGCATACTTTAAATGCATCCAGGCTAGGAACTGAGCTGAACAGGGATGGGGTTGAAAGTTGTATAGTTGGGCAAGACGTAGCAATCCAACTCTAGCAGCTGGATTAAAAAACCAACATGTTTTGCTCTTCAGTCATCCAAAGTTCGTCTTGCAATTCACTGATGCAGATGCTTGTGGGAGGGATCTTTTTGGCGAGGTGCTGGAGGGGACTTTCTGACTGGGTGGGTTCCCAGGGACAGTTGAGGGCCAGCCACCTGCACTCCAGGAATGTGCTCTGCCCTGGGTGAGTGAGGCAATCCATCAATACGTATTCCTCCTATACAATGTAATGCAAGTATGTGGGGAAACAGCAATTTAATTATATTACACCGATGACATTATTCACTGTTCTAACAAGCACAGGTCATTTTACCTGTGAGGAGATAATTTCTTGAAATCAAACATCCTGAATGTCCCCCTCATCATCTTATAACTGTTTTAAAGCATCTCTCATAACCAAATAATTGTGCCAGCTGCAACAGAGTGCTTGCACTGGAGATCCTGCTCCAGTCATCACAATAATGTGGAGACCAGTTTTGACTAACACCTGTGAGTTAAACTCTTCTCCCTCTCAGAAAGAACTGGATCAGGTGAGTAAATCTCCACCCTCCCTTTCATCTCCTCATGGACATTTAGATAATTCCACTCCAGTAATTACCTAATATAAACCACAACTCATAGCTGCCAAAAATTCCTGAAGACAAGAAATGAATGTGCAGAGCAAGTATATGGGACCCAAGAGAATTACACCCCAAGAAGGGAGAAGAACCTGTGTGTATGAGGTTGTGGTTTTAAGCAGGCACAAGTACAGACTATAGTTAAAAGGAGTGGTTTTTCTCTCAGCCTTTCTTTCTCCTTGGTTTCCCAAGGCCCTGGACTTATGTTCGTGACACATCCCTTCTGCTGCAACTAGTACTTGTGAGGACATCCAGAGGGCTGGATGTGAGGAAAAGGATTCAGCTAATAAAAAAATAAAACCACTTTTTTGATACGTTAGCTTTTACATCTCTGATGAAATTTATTCTGTGGCCATGTAATGAAAATACACAGAGGCTGAAATGAGGGGCCATGTCTACTCCTTACACTTGGACTGGATTAGAAGGAACATGAAACTGTTTCACTCTTAAGAATTTGTACAAGCAGATTCACACAAGCACTTTTGCTTCCAAAAGGACAAGTACAGGAGTGGGAAATGCTCTCATGGATGAAGTACAGCAACTCTATCCAGTCCTATCACGTTACGGTCAGAACCTGTGCTTCTGTTTGTCTTTCAGACAAGTAATTTTTCTTCATGTCCTGAGAGATCAAAACATATTTTCCATTGTCAAGTGAGAGAGGAATAAATCTATGTTCCAACTTTGAAAGTAAAATCCAGCTGGAATGTTTTTCCTTTTCTTGCTGCATTCCCTGTTTTCTAACTACGATGCAGTGCTGCAATACCCACTACTGCAAGGCAATGTCTTGATTCACCTTAAAAAGTGTCTAACTTAAAATAAATGCCCAGAATGACTAAATGAAAGAGCAGTGTAAATGCTGAAAAGAAGATCTAATACCTTGTGTCCTGTGCTAACATTCTGGTCTCTTGAGCTATGGCATCAGTTCTGAAGAAAAAAAAACCAGCCTCACATCCTCTCTTCTCTGAGGAGTAATCCTGGGATGATGCCACTTTTGCAGATCATAGGTGTGTCTTAATCAGAAGACTGCAAGCACAATGCATCTTCATTCTGCATGCGCAAAATGAAATACAGGCTTAAGGTGCACAGTCTAGTTCTTTATGACACTGCCAGAGGCATTTGATAAACCCATCCTCATTTACTGAGCTCTATCTGATCATAACTCTGTAGCCAGTCGTATCACTGCACCTGCAAAACCTGTACTGTGACTCTGTAGCTCTCATGAAACCTACAAAGCTAATAATTCTGAGAGAAAATTTAAATAACTCCAACTATATCTTTGTTGGCAACCCAAGCCGCTTACAAGAGGTTTTAGCTGCCAACAACATATAAAAATGGCTAAGACACAGAAGAATGATATCTGTTATCCTAATTTCTCAAATTTGACTTCCCTTTTAGGAGCAACTGGACTTTCCAGCACTTCATGTTTCGTTTCGTTTCTTTTCTTTTCTTTTCTTTTCTTTTCTTTTCTTTTCTTTTCTTTTCTTTTCTTTTCTTTTCTTTTCTTTTCTTTTCTTTTCTTTGCTTTGCTTTGCTTTGCTTTTCTTTGCTTTGCTTTGCTTTGCTTCGCTTCGCTTCGCTTCGCTTCGCTTCGCTTTTTTCCTTTGCTTCTCTTCGCTTTGCTTCGCTTCGCTTTGCTTCGCTTTTCTTTGCTTTTCTTTGCTTTTCTTTGCTTTTCTTTGCTTTTCTTTTCTTATTTGTCTTTTATAGAGCTAATGAAGTGGCATTTTGGCTTCCCTGTTGGTTGCTGATCTGGATTATGAGATATGACACAAGGAAGGGGGAGCTGCGCTGAGCATTTGTTTCACATGTGGGCTACGGAGAGAAGTAAGCTCTGGGCTTTGGCAGAGGCTTGTCCAGTCACTTGCGTGGATGAATCACAGGTTTCAAGGCATGACAGCAGCTAGATATAGGCCAAGAAGTCAATGAAGTTCTTCTTGGAACTATATGAATATCAGGTGGCACAGAGGACACAGAATGGGGGAAAGAGGGGAGGAAAGAAGGCAGACACACACATAGCGTGGGGGCAGGAGAGGTGGAAGCACAGTGGCGTTGCTAGTAATACCTTGCACTGTCTGCCTGGGAGTGAACCCCTCCTTTTCACACCCCTGGACTAACTCTTTGCTGCTGTGGAAGAAGTCACAGTGGATTTGGCATTGGTATCTGGGCAGTTCTGAAGGTGATGTTGCCGTTCTCTGGTGAAATAATTTAAAGCAAGAGGACAAAAGCTGAAGCTAGATTAATTCAACCAAAAAGTAAAGTTCATAGTTTAGTAGTGAAAGTTATGAAACACTCGCAGAGCTTTTCTAGTAATATTATGGATTCCTCATCACTTAGGTTTCAAAATTTACAGCTTAAACAAATACTGAATGCAAGAATTGCAAGATGACATTTTGTGGCCTGTGTCACCTATGACTATGATGACTCCTGCTCCTTATGGTCTTCATAACTATGCGTTAGCGCTGTCCCAGGCTAAGGAAGATCTGCACCTGCTATATTGTTGTGGCTATTGGGATCAAACTCAAAATTTTGTAGTAAGAAGGGGAGAGAAAGAAACGGCGTCCACTCCCTATACTTACAGACAGAGACCATTCAGTGTGTATGTATGTCTATGTGCCTCCTCCTACAGCCAAACTGGCTTTCCTGGGCTCCTCTCCTGTTGTGACACATTCCCAGATCTGTACTCCAGTTTACTGATGTTTAGTTGTGCTGATTTTGTTCATGTGAAGTGATCTGGATTAAAGATCCTCATAAAATGGATAAAGACAGAAATGGGTGACTGGTGGCCAGGGAGAAGGGGAAGTTCTTATTGTGCCTTTGGCTACCAGAAGATTGTGTTGGATCGTACCTGTGTGTTTGCTCACCCTGCCCTGGGCTAAGCAAGATCTCAATGGCCAAAGATTTCCTGAAAGCAAAAATGGGTCTTATAAAAAGGTGACAGATGAACAGTGAATTTCAACAGTGTTATGGAGCAAGCAAGTTTGGAAGGAGAATCTAGATGACTGGAGTATAGGTGTGCGCAGACTAATGATAAGCTATTATTATGTAAAAAGCAGTAATTATCTGGAAAGTATTAAGGGAAAAAAGAAGGAAAAGATTTGTAACATTTCTACAGCTCACAAAGTACAGAAAATAATTTTTTTATTTTGAGCAGAAGGAAAAATTCAGAAAAAAAAGAAATAAATGGTGACTTTTTAAACTCCTGAAACTTCTTCAGATGAGTTATACTCCACCAGCGTTTCAGTCAAGCTTAAGTCTTCTAATCCTTTCCCTCTGACAAAATCTCAGAAAGTGTCTCTACTTAGTGGATTTAAAACTGCTGATGTTAAGCCAAATGCTGTACATTTGCATAGAAATGTAGTTACAAAACAAATGCAAATTATTTCAGGGCTTTGCAAGGTCTAGCATCAGGCCTCTTTCATTGTCTGACACAACCCAAAAGTTGTGGGAAGATAATCAGCTGCTGTCCTCAACAAGAAAAACACCTTTCTCATAAAATAGAACTGGTCTTTTCTTTCTGTAAATAATACCCTAAGTATACAGCCTCCTTTAACCACGGTGTTATTAAATCTAGGGTTTGATGTCATAAACACTCGGTAGGACTGTTAATTTTATGAGGTACTTTTAAACTATTTTAGACTAGCATTTTAAGGATCTCTTTTTATGTATTGAGATAACATGGACATATTAAGGCACAAACTTATATTATACTGATTGTTTCCTGTTATCCTCTGGCAATTTTTGATGTGCAGTGTTTTTGTCACACAGTTCTTATGCACGAAAGGGCATACCTCCTGATGGTGCAGGACTAACACTGAGCGGGACAATTCCGGCCCCCTTTCCCGGCATGCGCCTGCAGAAGAAGGAAAAGATATAAGTAGGTTTTAAAGGATTTCATAATGGTTCTAGAGTTTGTGGCTGGTCTATTCTAAAGTTGTTCACAGAGCGCAGCAACATGGATCAACGTGAGTGCTTTAATTAAGCGCTGAGTTCTGATGTATCCTTAGACTAAGGATGAACATGACCTTATAAATACATTGAGAACTTAACTTAAACAATGTACCCTCTACTCAGTCTGATTCAAATCATGGTAGTCACTATGGAATAAATAGGTTCGCTAGATGATAATTAAGGTGTAAACTGCGGATTGTATATATGTATCTCTGTTAAACATGGAATTAGGAAAAGGAAACTTTTTAGGTCATCTCATGTATCCTATTGTCAATGCAGCTTTGTTTATCCTATTATATATCTAAAACACTTCTTGCCATCTTTTAAAAAATATACGCAATTTTGGCAATAAATAATCAAGTAAAGAGCTATTTCTCTTTTCTTACTGATGCTCTCCATACCATGCAACATCCTAGACTTTTATCCGATTCCTGGCTTTTCAGAGCTGAAAATGGAAATACGAAAAAGGGGGTGAGTTCTCCTGAGACAAGGGCTAACTGACAGAGCTTGGCATTCAGGACCCCAAGTACACACACTCACTTGCAGCGCAGGTACCCTGCACTTAGTGCTTCCCATAAGTAGTGGCTGTAGGCTCCTTACACTGCGCCTTGACACCAGGATCCTGGCACAGAAACCCTACCCCTCTGTTGCATGGAGCGGTTGCATCTAAAGATGTTAGAATACATGTATTTTCTTTCAGAGGTGTATTTCACCTCATTGTCTCTATAGTGAGCTTAAAAGCCTAATACTGGCCCTCTGAGCAACCTGAACGGTGCTGTGCTTTGGCATTGTAATGCCTAAACTGGAATCATCAAAATACACAATTAGGATCTTGCCCTTAATGAGCATATGTTCTAGCTCTCAGGTGCCAAGTGTTGATGCTGGGTACTTTAATAAAAGGTCAACTTTTTTTCTGGGAAATTTTATATAATTTTACATTCTAAATAACCAAACTAATGTGATACTTACCTACTTGACTGTGTGGTTTAAAATTTGATCCCTCTTTAACAGGCAATGTTCTTGATCTTGTTTATAGTGACAGCACCTTCTCAATTTACAGCAAGGAGATTTCAACCTTATCTACATAGGAACAAAATGCATGGAACCTATAGCTCCCATTTTCCCCATTTACTTGCACAACTGTTTTTCAGTCCACTTCCAAGGAACGGTTTTCACAGATTATTCTCCCACATACTTCTCACAATGTAATTTCAAATTACTGATACGAAGGAGTTTCTCCCATTCTCTTTTGGCATTGGTGATGTGAGAGAAAAGAGAGAAAAATGTTTCTGAAAAAGTTGGAATCTAATTAAAAAAATCTAAAATAATCTAATAAAAAACAATGATGTGGGAACAACAGTGATGGAAATGAGTGTTACAGTGGGTGAAATGAATAAAACTTGCAAAACAAGGAGTTATTAGAGCCTGTGCTGGTTTTTAGCGTGTCCTTGAACTTTCTTCTCCAGATGAACTCCATTTACAAGAGTGAAATAAAACCCTTCTTGGATATACGATGGTGCTAGCATCTGCCATTCATTACACACCTGAGCAGGTAACTCCTAAGTTATTCTTTACATGCCTGTTTCCCAATGATTGGCAAGAAATTAAATTTAGAGCCAAAAATTTGGGAAATGATTGGAAGAGCAATGCCTTCCTTTAATACTATGTAAGGTGACATTCTCTAAAGTGATTTTTTCTCAGGCACAAATAAATTCCCTAACGTTACCTTCCAGTTACGTAAGTCATAGGTAGGTCTGCATTTGAGAAGTGACACGAATTCAGACTTTTACATCTTCTCTTCGGCTTCTCAGAATGCAAATCTTTAAATCATCTTTAAATATGCTGGCTATGCGCCAGTGGCAGATTGGTCCTATGCATGTGTATGAAAATTTCAGTCCTTCCTGAGAGTTTAAGAAGCTTATATAGTTCCTAATGACTGCGATGACAGCTAGATGAAGTTTTGGTGTCAGGGACCTGATACAAAATTTTGCTTCACTTATGAATTTGACTTCAGGCAATTTCTCAGCAATACTGAAAACCCAAATGCAGCAAAAGACTGAAAACAAAACAAAAATAAGGAGGAAGTCCTGTTTTCTTCTTTTCACCTCTAAAAATTCCAACTCCCGTTGTAGCTCCCTGAATGAGAAGAAATGGCTTTTGTAGGCATTTCACTTTTTTTACTTGTTAAAATTGGCAGCTAAACACCCTACTTGAATATGCACAAGTAAAGCAATTATACCATCGGATATTTCTCCCGTTATTTCATCTGCTTAAAACATCAGGCAATACTGTGTGCAGCAGTAATTTGTTTTCAAAATTAATTTTAAAAGTCTTCCTTACCAGAAAAAAGAGTTGATGTTCATCCTATTCTCTTTTCAGTTCCCTGCCACTTTCTCCATCACTCGCTATAATAATTTTCTGGGCGCTCACTGTGCCACCAATGGGTTTTAAAGGTAAAATATTCAACCTTTAAAGTACACTATTTCTTAGGCAGCGGAAAAAATTGCAAAATTGAACATGCCATTAGTGAAGTTTGACCAAGCATTCCTTTTTTCGCATTTCTTAAAGGACGAGTTTTTTACGATGATCCACAATCGCCCTCTGCCACCCCTGATCGTGTTCTGTCCAGGTGTACCATGGCTAACGCAGTAAGGTAGTAAAGGTACCATGCTGCGTACCTGGTTGGATTGCCCTGCACGCTTTGTTGGCTCACACAGAACACAAATAAATAATAAAAAATAGATCTTCACCTGAAACGAATCTTTATACTCAAACTCCGTAACACCTTTTGTTTCCTACACTGTAAGCTGCTCGGGAATGCTAGCAATTGCAGGCGCTCCAGATAACAAAGCTAACGCTTGCTTTAAAAAGTACAGGAAATTCAGGGAAACCAGACCAATCTTTACTAAATTAGGCTTTAACTTTTGTAGATTTTATTGTCCATACACCTGATAGATTCAGAGGTTAAGTAATAACATGTGGACTTAGGTAAACACCCAGATGTACATAAAAATATGTTCTTGAGGAAAACACATTAAAAGGGTTTGGTTCCATTTTCACAGCTGTAATTTATAGACTACACGGGGCATTTTTAATGGGTTGTATCAGACATCACCAGGCTGTTATATGTGGCTGGATTCAGGTCTCAGTTCCACCAGAAGAACTATTACCCAAAGCTTTCTGTTTTCCATTCTCCTTGGTCTCCTTTCATGGGAATTAAAGATACAGTGGCAGTCCGTATCAATACTGCCAAAATGCTGAAAAATTAAAATGTCTTGGGAGAAAGGAGGGGAGGGCACACATTTTCAGTAAATTAATTTACACTGTGTGCGTGCACTCCTCTACTTTTTGAGCTGCACTCCTCCGTAACACAATCTCTACTGAAGAAGTCTTTGGGTTAGATTTCCATATTTTGACTGGAAGTGAGTGGTACCTACTCCTTGGGTAACCTAACTAGAATCCAGCAATCGTGACATGTTTCTCTTTTGAGTTGCAAATGCTCATTTAGCAGTTAGATAAAGACAGTGAAATCAGGTCCTATTTGAATTAACTCCCCAATGCAGAGCTTTTAAGCTCAAGGCATTTTGTTATTCACTGCTTTTCCCTCTCTAAAAGGAGTTATGAAGCACAGGGACGCTATGAATCTCTGTCACAGAGCACGCAGGGTGCTGAAAACAAGCTGAAAATGCATTGCTTTACAGCATTTCAGGCATGACCTTAAACAAACAAACCTGCCCCGCTTGTTCACCTTAGCATTTCATGACTTGGTTCAGTGATGTCCAGCCGACATCTCCGAGGCAAAGGACGGCGTCCTGCTCCCACCACTGCCTTTTCCAGAGGAGAGGGGAGCCGCTGCCCGGGCTGTGCAAGGTCTCCAGGCTGCGCAACGCAAAGTGCTTTGCTGTGTCAGTGCGGATGAAGGGAGGCAGTCTGATGGCAACCCTGCGGGGCCGTGCCGTGTTACTAACGAGGTAGGAAGTTAAAGATATATGGGTTCCTGTAAGATGGTGATAATAATTAAGCCATGTTATTTTGGTGCCAATTTTTCCACAAGGAGAGCCGTTAATTAGGCTAAAGTTTTCTCGTGTCTCTAGACCTTTACTTTTCTCCCCAGGCGAGAAATCTCATTGTCATTGCTGACCCTGAACTTTTTCTTCCACCAACATCTCCCTCTGGTTTATCACTAGGGTTGGACCCTTGCCAGAGTTTGCCCTCACCCTGACCCTGTCTTTGATGAAATACTTGTTTATACCTTACTCAGTTCTCCACTCAGCTAATGCAATCCCCTCTTTTAAATTCCCTCCTGAATGGTCTCCTTGAATTGTCTGGATTTAATTCAGTGTTGCCAGGAGAGCACAAGATGCATACTCCTGTTGTAATAAGCTTATTTGGTATTGGATCAAGAGTGGCAAGCTGAGGATATAGGATTACAATACCTTTTCTTTTTCTTCCTTTCTTTCTTTTTCTTTTTTTTTTTTTTTTTTAACATGCTCTCTTGTTTCTGCTGTCAGAGCTCTGTTTGGATAGATTGTTATTGAATGCGCCTGGGGTGCCAGGGGCTCGCCCAGACGCGGGAGCTGCAGCTTGGCTTGCGCAGGAGGAGGCAGGCAGGTGGGCAGCCACAGCCTGGGAAAGACGGGCAGGGGGTGCTGGTGGCCGCTGGGACGGAGGGGCTGTCAGCTTGCACAGGTAACTCAGCTCCAAGCCCAATACTGGGCGCTGTTTGGAGGGGAGAGAGGATCTGCAAGAGGAGTCTGTCCTGGGGAGTTTTAGGCTGTGGAGCAGTAGTAAGAGAGAGGACTGGGTGAACTGGGAGGATTTGGAGTAGATAGGTATTTATGCTGGGACAGTTAAGTGAGAGCACGTTACTCATAGCAGTGTGCTTCTGAGGATGTTAAGTCTTTCCTTTAATATGAAGAGATAGCGATCACTTCTAGTTTTAATTAGCTTCCATGAATAAGTCCAGCTCTGGGGTGAAAGAGAGAGAAGGAGGGAGTTATTGAGGTGGGAGGGAAGGAGTAAGCAGGAATGAGTTTGGGAAAATGAGGGGAAGGTTTGAAAAGATGAAGAGTATGCATAGGGTGATTCTGGGGCAATGTCTGTGGAGATGGGCAACTGTGAGACCTAGGAAGGAAGGTACAGTGAAATTAAAACTTTTTTTCAGAAGGGAAATAGTAGAAAGTCGGAGGTATGAGGGCTTCTGCTCTAGAAAAGACCGTTTCTCTGCAGCAGTAATCATCTCTAATTGGAGAAGCCTGTAATCTAACTTCTGTTCCACTCACAATTAGTTGGGAGGTCCCTGTAACATATTTCCTTTGTTCTCCTTATCTCAGCAACGATGAGGGACTGTCAGTGAAAAGAGCCTTGCAATGGGGATAAATTGACTCAGGTCTTTTTCGAGACCACTTTCAATGACAAAACTCTTTCAGGGACTAAACCTAAATTAAAATATTCCTAGCATTGCTACAAGTGAGAGAGCAAATCTCCTTGCTTACTCAGCTGTCCTATTGACTCCATCGTGCTCTGTCTAGTCCACTCTTTTGATTCCTCTATAAGGACCTCATTACTTTCTAATTTAATCCAGTCTACTACTCCTTGAGCTGAACTTTTCCAGAAGGGGACTAGACAAGATCAATGACTGAACACATTGTCTTGGTTATTGAGTTCAACAAAAATCTTAATTCAAACAGTTGCATTTTATATGATTAGATCACAGCTTCTAAGTATCTGCCATCTCAGGCTATGTTTAGATCTACCATCCTTGATATTTCAATACGAGAACAATGTTTGCTCAAATATTTTTCTTATTTCAGTTTACAAACCAAATTATGATATACTGTTTTGGGCAGTCATCCATTTTCATTTTTGCACAACTTAAAACTTCTTCAGGTTGTCCCTGGTGCCTGTCAATGAGACAGGGAGACTGCTGTTGTCAAATTATGTTTCAGAGCTGCCCTGGATTACTAATGACTGGGGGAGATCTTGTTAGTGCTTTTTTTTTTTTCCCCCATAATAAATTTTAAATTCCAATTGTATTTATAGTGGACAAATATATAAATAAATAAAACCACCAAGTAAGCTATTATCAATTACTGCTCTTAACTGCGCTGGCAGAAATGACAAGATCCTTGCTATGTTTCTTCTGTTGACTAATGGAGGACATAGTTTCCATGAACTGTCAGCCAGGCTCTTTTTAGAAAAAAATAAGTCATAAATGAAGTTTTCCTCCTGTAACATCAAAGTAATTGAAGAAGCCTTTAAAATGTATAAATGAATTGTACTGCTTTGATTCTTCTTGTTTCAAATCCAAGCTATATCTTAGAACATTTGGGCTCTTTAATTCATTGTAATCCACAGAAGTAAAAATAATATGGCCTCTTCCTAACGAACAGATGAAATACTCTTATAAATAATAACAACATTACAGTAGAAAATCAGCATCATCTATGCATAAACTCTTCTAGGAATGAAGAATCTTGTTGCCTAGTTTCAAAGTCTGTCCTGGACTTGCTCAGTGATTTTCATTATGTTACACCACCTTCATGTGCCTGTTTCTCCATTGTAAAAGTGCATCTGCTATGAACTATTTTGAAATCTAAGGTCATGATCTTCACACATTTCATATCACTATTCTTATTTGAAGAAAATATTTGACTGTGAGTGAGTTATACTGAGTGAACTATTCTCACTGATAAATAGTGAGAATACTGTCCCAAAGCTTTCAGAATCAGTTCTCAGATATGTGGACGTTAGAATATCTGAAAAAATGTAGATCAGAAGTCCACACTAGTTGTAGCCGTAAAAATCCACAAGCAAAACCAAGTCCAGAATGCAGCTTAATATCTTTCTGTAATGTTACTATGATCAAATTTCAGTTCGTTGCTGGAACTGCATCAGGGACATGATTAGATAGGAAAAATACATTTTAGAGATATGAAAACTACTGTTTATAATACACTATAAATGCATGGATGCCCTATCTGGTTCATACCTTAACCTCATTTCAGTTTTGCCCACTGAAATGATAACCCACTTTAACAGCTTTGATCTAACTTTTTAATCTTTTGAAGAATTAGAAACTTATTCTGGATCTGACATTTGAAATTCAGAGCAATTTTGCTTTGACTTTGAATGTAGACCAAATTAAATAATTTACAACTTTAAATTCCACTCAAGGAGTGCATTGTTGCCATGTATTTTCTTTAATCCAGCCCTTCCAGTCTAATGCTTAAGGAACTTCTTTATTGTTCCAATGCTGCAGTGAAAACAAAGAAGGAAGTATGTAAACATTCATTTAATCAAGTCCTGTCCAGCTCCCTTTTTTTTTTCTACCTTGTTAAGCCTCCAGTATTTTACCTTGGTTAAAGTATTGTGCAAACATAATTTGACCTTTCTATCACCATCTCATGTAAGCCTATCGGAAAATGAGTGTACACAGTGCTAAATATATGCATCTGGGGGAATTTTGGCTAGCAAGATTGTTAAGATTAAAAACATGTAAAAAAAAAAGTAGAAAATGCATTAAAAAAGCATTAAAATATGCTAAATGGGCATATAAATGCATAACATTTTAAATCTTTCACTCTCCAGCTCAGCTGCTACTGAATGCTAGAAACATTCAGTAACACTGATATTTTTTTCTATGGCAGCTCCTTGAAAAGTTAAAATTTTGCTCCGCAGAGTGCCAAGAAACACTTTAGGTTTGTAAAGTCAAGTTTTTCAGCTCACTGTCTTCCTCAGCCCAAGCTTATCAGGTTCTGCTACACCTGATATGGCAAAAGGGCTTTTCCTCCAGAGCCCAATGCAGGAACGGTGGCTGTGTCCCTTCGCACCGAGACTGCAGGAGGAGTGATCGTGGCAGTGGCCTTGTTTGCCTAGTGCTCAGCAGTTAGCATCCTTATTCCAGCGTGAGTTGAATTTCTTCTCTTAGCCGACAGGATCAAGCTCCTACTTCCCATAGAGGTACCTCACTTCCAGGACATAGGGTTCTGGATACTGTTTGTTTGGTTTTGTTTTGTTTTGTTTTTTTTTATTTTGAAGGAAAGAAAAACATACATTCAAATAATCTTGCATTTCTCTTTATTGTTAATGTATGCTGAGGTCCATTCCCATCTCACATCAGAACTCCCAGAACTGACTCAAGCTCTTTAAGATTAAGATAAATATTCACAAGTGAATGAAGGGAAATCTGAAATCATGTTGGAATTTAAAGAGGGTAAGATTTGTCTCTTTTAAACTCTGGAATTCATAATCCTTTAGAGTAAGTCCGTGTTGGTAAGAACAACAACAACAATCTTCCTGTAATCATGTTTGAGCAAACAAGTATTAACTAGCATGGTAACTTTTTGATGTAAACAGAGCCATTCACAGTCGGTACCAAGGTACTTTGAATGTCATTGGAGATACTCAAAACTCAGCTGGACAAGGCGCAGAGCAATATGATCTCACTTTGAAGCTGGCCCTGGTTTGAAAAAGAAGTTGGACTTTTTGACCTCCAGAGGTCCCTTCCAAGCTAAATTGTTCTATGATTTTATAACTGTTAACTTGCATTAAACCTACAATTGCTCTTTCCACACCCAGATTTTACACAGTGCCCATGGAATTATTCCTGATTGATTAGCACTTAGCTCCAAAAGTGAGCAGTCTGCCTTCCGATTCATGACATCTACCTCTCGGTATGAATTTTAGCCTGCCTTGTTTATGAGTTAAGCTAAAACAGGTATGGGACACGCTCAAAGGCTGTGCAGAAAAGCAGTGTCTGTTCAGGATGGTAACTGATTGTTGTTCCCAGGCCAAGGCATAGCCCAAAGCTGAGCTGGCAAATGGATAAAATGATATAGGGTACACTTAGTTCAGCCTAAATGCAGACAGCCCCTTCCAGGGGAGACTTGCTCTGTCCTTCCCGGGCTGTATGTTCCTGCTGCCTTCCTGCCATCAGACAGAGCAATTGAGCAGCCGCAGAGTGAGCCACATCCATTTGCACTCTTAATTTAGTCCTCTACAAAAGGTGATTAGCTAGCAATATGCTAGGGCTAGCAATATGTTAAATCAACCTAGTCATCTTTATTTAACATTAATATCTTTTTCGTTGAACGTGTCAATTTGTAGTTTTAATCAGCAACATATGCGCAAACTCTTAATTCCATTGTTCTCTCTTCAAAATAATATATATTACTTCACAGAGTAAAGCATATATCTAAGAGTTTATCAGGTGACCTAAAACGGACGTTTTCAGCATCCAGTTGCAGGAGCCAGCGCAAGTGGAGTCTTATATGGCACATTTACCTCTTGTGCTGGTGGCCTGGGACAGGTTTTCAACTCTGGAGTATCTGACATAGGATATCCTACTATTTTTTCTCATCCCTCATGGATCTTGTAAGTCAGTGCAGGAGATAGGAAGGAAGATGAGAGTTCAAGGTCCTCATTTCCTGCTTCCCTGACCAAGGTTTTATCTTGTGATGCAAGACTTGCAGAATACAACTTCTCGAAGTGCCATGCTGTTGGTGATTGAAAGAGCAACCACATGACATCCTAAAGACTGTCTTTGAGGCAGTCCCCTATATTACTGGACTTTCCCAGCCTAGTTGTCTAGTCATCCTTGAAAAGGGTAGACCTATTCTTTCCTTCCACCCAAGGAACAGTTTCAGGGTTTAGGCCAACCCATGGGCTTGCAATGTTAATTTTCAGAGCACATCTTAGGTGGAGTCATACAGTGAGAATCACTCTCATAATTACCAGATGAGCTCTAGGACATGTCCTTACCTGACTCAGAGTATCAACTCCCACAGAAGTGATAATGAGAGACTACTTCAAGAAAAGTGTCTTCTTGCAGGGTTCGTCTGTATAATTCTACAAATTTCTCCAAGTTGCCCAAATTACAGATTTACTGAGGAAAGGCTGTACAAACTGACCCTTTGCAAAAAGTTAAAAAAACCAACCCTAACAACTTTCCGCAAGAGCTGTGCTGGAAAAAAAAAAGTCTGTCATCATATTTTATTCTACCACTTCACCTAACACTGAAATCTCAATGTTACAGCTTTTCTGTCTTTAGTATGTATATATTTTTGTGCACATTGTAATAAACACATGGGGCCATGATACTGTCAAGTTTTTCCTGTCTAATGATATAAAGTTTAAGTCTTCCAAGTCCTACACCCTGCAGACCTCAAATTAGTCTCAGATGGCTTGACATGCTCTAATACTGCACTTGTATGTTTGTGAAGGCTCAGTGAATTGGTTATTACTTATGCTTGGCTAATATCAATGTAGACAGAATTGACGTGTTTAAAATAAATCGTGGTCTGAGCAACTATTGATGTTTTTTTGCGGCCAGTGCTTAGGGAGGTCTTCAGCAGGAAGACTGATCTTCTTTTTGACATTGTTATACTGTATAAAGAGGCTTTTGCATTTTTAGATTTTTTTTTTCCACCCCTGCTTTTGGTTCTTTTAGGCCCGGGGGGTTGGTAGGCTAGTTGTTTACCTTAGCTCTGGTCATTCTGAATGCCTATTCTTCCTCTTATCTCTCCGGTGGTATCCTCTCCATCTGTTCAGTAAGCACTAACAATTTTCTGCCTTATCTTTTAAGACCATCTTCAGGAGCAGTTTTGCAAATGTTTTCTGAAAAGGACTTGGCACTTAGAAAGTCCAGCTGCAAAACCATTTAACTGAGATTTCAGGGGAGAACATAGAGAAATGAACATAAGCACTGTTGCCTCTTTTTTTTCTTATGTAGAATCCTTCATGGTATTTTCACTGAGCTTTAATCCCCTCCACCTTCTCAAAAGGCAACAATTTGAGAAAATCTGGGAGATGAAGGGCAAGGCTAAATCTGTTAGTTCAAGTAAAGCACACTTATCTGAATTTACTCCATCAGTAGGCACGTAAACTGAACGCTATTAAAGGAGGCATACATGATCTTTAATATGAGTATCTTTACAAGCAGCAGATGTAATATATAATAAAGATGAATGAACATAGTTCACCTCCATTCCTTCTTCTTCCCCATTTTCAAATGGAACGCTGAAATTAGATTGACTATGGTGAGACTGGCAATTTATTTAGCTTTCTGAATATACCTTCAAGCAGGCTTAGCACACCAACATAATGTAAGTTTGCTCTATAAGGCTATTAATATACTGTAATTAACAAAAAGTGTAATCAATCATCTGGCTTATTGCTGGGTGTCTTACATATTTTGACTTGTCTGAAGGAAGGAGACCGTAACAGTAAAGGACACTGTGTTATTCAGATCACCATCTTTCCAGTGACGGGTGCCATAAATTATAGGAAACAGGAGAAAGAAACAAGAGCTGATCAAAATTCCCCTGAATCTTATGAGAATTATGGCATTTCCAAGAGTGTCTGTATCTTGAATTAGGGTGAAGAAAATCTAAAATTGCCTTGTAAAGGAGTTACATGTCAGTTTAGATAAATTTCTAAAAAAGTTGCGCACCAAAGTCCCTTAAAGAAGTGGTAATGGGAAAATAGGGAAGTTTTTCACATGGATAAAACTGGTTAAAATAAAGGAAACTCAGAGTAGAAATATATGGTTAGCTTTAAGTGGAATGAGATCACCACTGAATTCCCACAGTGATCTCTGCTTGGGGCTGTATTGTTCATGAAAGCAATAAATGATTAGAAAAGGGGGTGGGTGACTGGTGAAGAGGCAAAGCTCTCTGATGGTACTGAGTTATTCAGGACAATAAAAACAAAATTTAACTTCAGAGTATTTCACAAGCACATCCTGGTATTGATTGACTAGGCAATACAATAGCAGATTATATTCAATGCACCTAAATGTGAAGGAATGCTCATGGGAAAAAAATCCTGCTCTGTTGCAAAGTGATGGGCTCTGAGCTGACTGTTATTAGAGAATCTTAGGGCTAAACCAGGAAACTTCGTAAAAATAGCAGCTCAAGACCTGGTCCTGGTCAAAAAGTTGAATTGACCATTACAAGGTAATTGGGAAAGTGGGGACGGCAAAAGAGGGAATAGCGCTACACTGCTGTTTGAATCCGTCTGGGGCTCTGAAGAGGACAGCGAGGGGGAAGGCAGCAGCCGACCACACGGTCTCCCACACCCTGCCGGCCACCTGACAGTCTTCAGAAATCTCATTTGTCTTCAGCCACTGACATTTGTAAACAACTCGTGACATTCAGGAGAAGAATCACACGAGTTAAAATCTTGGTTTTCCTCATTCACGCAAACGAGTGAAGATTCATACTGATTGGGAAAGAGTCATACTGAGAAGTAAACAAGCAAACCACTCCCCCGTTGAACATTTAATGAGAACAATGCAATTTAGGAGTGAGAATCGCCATAATTTTAAAACACATCCTCTTTCTTGGGAACACTTGTAATGAGCTATAGAAACCAAAATGACTAATTTGCTTATGTACAGAGGTGTTGTGTGTTCAAATAATTGTAAGGACGATCCACTATTTAATAAAAAAATTAAAATTCTTCAAGCGTAGGATATTGCTGATGCAAATCAGTCTGGACAAGATTTGGCTGAAAGTTAGTATGTTTTACAACTGTGATCCAGAGTCACATAGTGGACTATTTGAAAACTTTGCTTTATTTTTTATTGTGAACAATTGGATTTTATCAATTAGTGAAGAAAGAGTTAGCAAGGTTTTCCTACCACATATTAAATTGTCATTAACATAAAGCACACTGGGAAATCTTGCATAGTAGGGAATGTGGGGACAGAGGAAACTGCATCTCACAAAACTGATTAAAACAAAAAGACCAACAAAATATATTAGCACTGCTGATAAAATACCCATCAGATTTACTGTAATGGTTATTCATTTTCCTGCTGAAGGAGTTAAACCCCTTCACTGAAATGTTGATGGACTGTCTGATAAACTGTAAAAGTAGCGGGTTGGAATCTTATTTTGGGGGTAAAGGTAAGTGCCATCATATTTGCACCTATTCTACATAGGCCTATTATGCTTGGTACCATGAACTACTATAACTCTGACAGAAACAGACATAGCATTCTGCTATTTCTGTTATTTATTTGCAAAGCTCTTACTGTTATTTTTGTATGATTCTGTGTGAAATTTGTACAGTAACTCCATCAGTGAGACATAAGAAAACTTTAAAAAGAGTGAAAAGAGCATATGGGGGGGAGCCTTGCAATCTCTGAAGTCTTTGTGTGCTTACAGAATGGGGAAAGCATAAGAGTATTATTATATACAAGGGTAAACTGGGGAGGAATTGGTTTCACTGTCCCATTACATTGGGGGGGAGGCAGGGATTAAACATACCTCTTATCACGCTGTCAGGCAATGGTGAAAGCTGTTGGCTTTCTCATAGAAACCTTTTTGCCAGGCCATAGCATGAAGTTAAGGGCAATAACCCAGGAAGGAGAAAACTTGAGCGTACAATGAAAAACTAAGGATTTAATTAAAGCATGCAGTGGAGAGATTGCAGGGAAGGTCAAGCTAGTGAGCACCTCAGTTCTAAAGTCTGCTTTTGGGCCTGGACTCATATCTCTAAATGCTGCTGTGTCATACCACGGAGATATTGGCTGTAGATGTTTTCACGGTGTGTCCTGTTGCTTCTTCTTCAGCGAATTTGGTCTCCACTTTAAAGATACAGTTCTCTGTGTTGATTGTAAGCCAGTCAGGTCTGCCACGGTCCTCTCCTCGAACTCTTTCAACTGATCTCCAACTCTATCACCATCTGAGTGTTCCCACCTCAATTGTTGGAGCTCATCTGACTCCATAATGTGCTGGGTTTGGGAGCAAAATGGAAAAGCACTGAAGTGAATAGAAAAACAGGGTGGTTTGGGTTTGGTGGGGGTTTTTTTGTTGGTTGGTTTTTGGGTTTTTTTCTGTTTGAATACCCTGAAACCATGGTGCTTTACCAGGCAAGCACCTTGCCATCTCATGGAGGAGAAATAAGAAGTGGGGCATGGGGAAAATCTTGGGGCAGGACCACAACAGCTCTGGCTTAGATTGATTTACATATTGCCAGGAAGCTGCATCCTTCACCTCTTACAGCTCAGGATGTGCCCACAGTAACGCAGTAGTTTAGATCAAGATTTCATTTGCCTTGTCCTTATTTTCCATGCTTTCATTTGCATTCCAGAGTAGTCTCCATGCCCAAGTCATATTCAGTTTAGATGAAATTAAGTGATAGTTACACTCCTAATGCACTGCAACCATGGGATGACAATCAGCCCGCATAAGTGGACTTAGACCTAGTCTGAAATCTTCCCACCGAACAAAACCAGCAACCCCCTCTCATCCGCATGCCATGGACATGAGTTCTTCAGCACCTACTCTTTGGCTTTGAAGGTCTGCTCCTGTTGCACTGTGTCGTGTGCTGCCAGTGCAGACACAGCTTCGCTCCTTGAGGAGGGGGTAAACTTGGAGTAGACGGGGAGATTTTTATTTCTGATTTCAGTCATCAGCTTTCTGGAGTGGATCAGTGTTAGCTGAGAAAGAACTATCCCATATCAAGAGCCAGTAATTTCATTATCCCAGAACAGGAACCCTTGATTTAAGTACTTACTCTTACCTTGGCATATGAATAAGGCGCTTCATTGTGACGTTAGGCAGGAATAGATCAGTGGCCTTGGAAAGGGTCTGTCGTTACAGGGGCCCAGGTTGCCTGGCACTTTTGTGGTTCCTCACTTTGTGCAAAGGCACGTAACACTCTAGCATTAATATCTGCCCAGCACAGGTTGGCTCCAAAATCCCAAAGATGTGAATGTTTGTAGAGCAGGAGGAAGCTGTTACTATGTGGCTCACATAAATGTTCAGCAAAGTTATAAGCCAGCCCATCTAAAAGAATAATACTTAATTTACAGATTGTGAGATTCAAAACCTTATTTTTTTAGTTGGATTTTGACTCTCCTTTTCATTACTCTTGATGTATGTTAAACTCAAAAAATAAACAATTAAGAAAAGCAGAAAATGTAAAATGCTTATATATTCTCATGATTCTAGCACCCAGTTTTCAAATTATTGGGAGGTTTGTGAAAAAACTTCAAGATCTTGCAGCACTGTATTAGAAGAAGGAAGGCAAGTACTTAGAACAAATAAACAAAAATGCTCACTGATATAACCTTGTAAAAGAGTGCATAAGAGTGCTATAGTGATTAATAATTTTCCCCCGTCCCGTTGTCGGCATTGAAATACCACTGAAGTCAATGTCTGCTCTCTCTGAAAAATGGACCTTATTTATTCAAAATATTTTTTTCTGAGTATGTCTCATCTATATCTTCCACCAGCCTGGATGATGCTGCAACATATATATATATAAAATAAGAAAATAGGATTAACTCTCATTAGTTGTCTTCCAGTAGCAAATAAGTGCTAACTTTTCTGTTTATCTTAAATAAAGTTTTCTTACTCTCCAGCCTAGTAATGTATGATCGTAGTCACATACGCAGCACCCGAGTCTAATGAGTTTACTGGGTGCTAACCAGAGGAACAGTAATTCAAAGCAGATGTTAACCGACACGGATTATGTAGTCCTAATAGTGTGATGTGAAAAGGCACTCGATTATTTAGATGTGTACCTGTGTCCTCAGATGTGCTCTTAGATGTTTAACGTCTGTAGTATTCTAATACCCTGCCTTAAGTCACACAGCGATTGTAACAAAGGAGGAAAAAAAAAATGTTACTTTTTTGTGTAACGGAACACCTTTTAACTTATATAATTTTTGGATCTGCAGTCCTTCCTCTCCCCTGGGAAAAGAAGCAAATTTTTATTGCTACCCCATGGTTTGTTTCAGTTGCCTGTGTAGTCACCAAGTATTTGCTTTGCCTGCAAACACATTGTACTCTGGTCTGAGTCAGTTTTTAGGCTATGTTTCCAACATAAACACTTAGGGCATGACCCTTTGTTGTACTCCATGTTTTGTTTATTGACTCATTTGCACTTAAAATATGTTCTTGGAGAGACTTTTTTTTCAGTATATTAGTTCGAAACTGCTCCTAGACAGATTGTTTTAACTAGTGCAGTAATTAGTATGTGTGTTCAGAGTCAAATATTCAGGATTTTCTCGGTTTTGCTATAAGTTCACTGAGTAAATTAGTACAAGTCACAGTTTCCCAGTTTCTTTTTTTTCTGTTTATCCATTTATTAGTGTATATATATACATGATTTTGGTCGTCTTCTCTGAATGATCCCATGTAGGTGCAAATTGTTGTAAAAGGATGATAGAGTATACCACTATTAAGACATGAAGTGTTGATTTGCAAAAGAGAGAAGAAATTGAATGATTCAGCAGAAGATCTGATATTTCTGTTGCTTCCCTACTGTCCTACCGAAGCTCTTCCCCCCACCTAACTCCTCAGAGAAGAGCTGCCTCATTTTCCCAGCAGTACAAAGCCAGAGTGGGCATTAGACAGCTGCCCAGAGGTAACGTCTGTAACTCTGTCTGCGGAGAAGCATCTTTAAAAACAAGACTATTTACTGTTGTGAAATATTTTTAAGAGGCCGTTTGTTTTTCTGAAGTTTTCCTTTTTTACATGAATGACTGGAGACCAGTCAGATAACAGAAGAGAGAGCCTTTTCGTCTGGACAACTCTTCAAAGAGGTGGATGGGAATTTAGCCACATGATGGCTTCCATTGAAAGAAGATGTACAATTAGATCTATGTATTATTTAACCAGTGATTTTTGACCTTTGTCAGTCTGTGAAGCTGTAAACAATTTCTGTGGAAGATATGATCTCTTTAGAAATTTCACAAACATGGATCGTTCCATGCATATTATGAAGGTGTTTTTCATAATCAGCTTTCACACTTGCATTAGAAACAGTATGTGAGCCACTTTAGCCATCTACAGGCCATTCTCCAGAGGAATTTCATGAACCTTTTCTCTGTATCATAATTCTGTGCAGCTCACAAACATAAAAGTGAAAAAATATCTTGCTAATTTAGCTCTAGATGTTAGTTTTCTGTAGCATTAAGCGAGTGTGAGTTATAAGCAATACAGAAGTTCTGTTTTTTCTACATAACTCAAGACGTGTAGGGGAAGAACCTGTAGGGCCTCATCCAAAATCTTCTGAAACATCTGGGATCCTTTCCATTAAGGAAAACTTTCTTGGTCCTTGTGCTGACATTGAATAAAAAGACAATGCTTTTCTTCACCTAGCTTTGCTTTTCTTGAATATATTGTCTGTCCTCTGGCTACAGTTTTTGCTGTTGTAATGACTGTACCCTCTGTGCTCATAATGACATTTAGACTTCATAAAAATCTTACAGACACTGATGAGGTCTTCTCACCAGAAGAGGAGAGCTTTAATGTCTAGTCAGGACTGCAGAGAAATTTTGCGTCTTGAATGACTCCATTAGGCACCTCTCCAGGTTAATCAGCACTTGAGGTACCTTAACTCATCGTGGCTTCCCAGCAGAGAAGGGATTTCAGAAGTACTTATTCCACCACAGACTACTGCGGACTTGTGTGTCACATCTCACATCTTCCGCTGTGCCTGTAAGGGCTGGTATAACCCTGAGCTGAATTGATCTTGTGATTGGTAAAATGCATTGGGACTCTTCTGCATAAAAGTTTTTCTTTGACAGCAGCCCTAGCTACTGTACATAATTTTCTTCGCTTACTCTCATTAGAATAACTTATCTAGTTGGAAGTATAGAGGGAATGAATTTAGGTCATTCAGAATATAATTACCCAGGCTGGCGTTTGGCCAGGACATGGGAGTTAGCAACACTGAACTTGAGAAAAATGTTAGTGATGTTCATATATTTCCTTTCATTGTTGTAAAGAAATTGCGGTTTCTGTAGTGACTGCTGCAGGTGACTGCACATCTGACATTCCCCTTATGATGCATTACAGCTTTATTTGTATTTCTACCTTGCTAGGGAGAAGATGGGTCACTCTGTTTTTTTATCACTGATGGAAGAAGTTTAAATCGTGGATGGGCTATGGTTAAAGGTGAGAAAGGAAAGATTACTGGAATAAGAGCTCCGGCTGTGATGAAGAAAAGAAGGGCCAGATGATGTGTAGCTACTTCATGTATGGATGGGCTTGTTCTGGGGTAGCAGGACTTAGCCATTTATCTGCACATAGCTAAGTGTAACATGAATTTAGGGGTGAAGTCACTCAGTACCACTGCATAATAGTACGCCCACTTTGAAAAAGGAAACACTGAAAATTTGGGTCTTAGCATGTCTTTAGAGGCTAAGACTTAGAAGACCTCAATTCTGTCTTCCACCACAAGCTTCCTGCATGATTGTAAGCAAAGCACATTTGAACCTGAGGATGTAGATTTTGCACAGGAGCCAGGCACCTAAAAGTGAGGTGCTGCGCAACGGAGCTGTTGCAGTGCTCAAGTGCATTTTGTAGACTTGAACCTCAATCTCGGTGTTCCTTAATATCTGCTGCTTGCAAAATGTAAGTAGCTGTCCTTCCCTACCAAGGAAGTGTGGTGAGAGCAAGTGTCACAGGGGAGATGAAGTCCTCTGGTATCTGTCTAAATACTGTGTTTAAGACAGGTGGATAAAGACAATGATTCACACAGAAAATCTGTTTAGTTATGGACATTCCTTAATAACAGTTAAATATGTTCCATGCTTTCTGGTAGTTGATCCAGATACGGGATGAAAGCCTGGTCCTGCGCCCAGAGAACAGGATGACATCCACCTCATTTGACTCAGCTGACAACGTGAGTCGTCCTGTCTCAACTGCAGATTCTGTGTGTAGTCAGGGAAGGTGGCGAGCCTCTCCAGGAGGCAGCTCATACCATCCTACAGTGGGTGTCTAAGCCAGAGGGAGCTGAGGACAAGCCCTTTTGAGGAGCCTGTCTCTTTTCACAAGCTAGTGAGGAGAGTCTCTGGATGGCTAGCTCAGCCAAGGCGCCTACCTGTTTGATGGCTAAGTAAGATTAAATGAATCCCGCTGTGGTCTCCCTCCAGGTGACAGAAGACCTTTGAGGAAGTTCAAGGGTTTAATCTCTCCTCATGATCCACAGGATATACTGATATTAAAGATCTAGGTCCATAGCAAAATTTCTTTTTATAAAGCGTTCTTACGAGGTAGTCTGTGATGAATCTTTTCTCCTTAGCTCTTGGAATTGTTTCTTTGCATGCCCTAAATAAAACGGATTCTGATAAAACCTCATCCGCTATAAAAGAAAGGCTAATGTAGTTGAACTTTCTTTATGTCTGCTAGACAATGACAAATCGCACTCCTCCTGTGTCAGCTAAATAATTAAAGCTTGGTTTGTGAAACGTTACTTACCTGTAATGAGTCATCTGTGGTTAAGAGAGAAAACAACAGCAACAAGAAGGCAATGAACGTTTTAACTGGAAACTTGACTCCTTTTGCCTAAGCTAAAGCAAAATCAAATGAAGCCACTGTAGTACAAACCCCTCTCCAGTTCCAGAGCCACGCATATAGCCTTGCGTTGTCACTTCTGCTATTATCTGAAGCCAGGAAAGGAGCGTATTGATGCTGAATTGCTCGGGTGTATAAGGCTTGATCATTTGTCTCAATTTTCATGCTGTAGTGTCTTCAACGTTGGGAAAGCAAGACGGGTTTCTCCAAAGCAAAAATCTTAAACTGTATGCCACAGCTTGAATGGTCTGAAGGACTCTTTAATAGGGACAATAATTTGAACAGTTCATGAAGGCTTATTGGCTGTCACTGGAATGAAGCATTTACAAGGCTGGGATTCCAGTTGTGAGAGAAATACTGCACTTGCAGTGTATTCTGTGGCAGAGAGACTGGGACATATTTTATACACACAGCTACTCGTCCTTATATTTTGTAACCTTTTCAGATGTCTATTGAAAATATATGTAAAATAGACATCTCATATTTAATATTAATCATCTAATTAATTACTTAAATATCACAATAAAATTAAGCATGGAGAATGCCATCTGTAAGTCATTCAGAAAATGAAAACTGGTGTATGAAGTTCCTCACCTTTTCAGAGCCTTGTCTTCCATATTTCCTATTATTCTTAAATCAGTGAATATATGCTTCTAGTGTAGGGACTTCTTGATCCCTTGAAATACAAGATGTGTGAAGCTTTTATCTATATTCCTTAAGGGGGGGGGGGGGGAGGAAAAAAAAGTGATGCAGATGGATCAATATAAACATATATGACAGTAGCTTGGAGCTGCATGCAGTAGCATAAGTAAACAGAGTGACAGGATGACTTTTCAAAACAAGCTTGTCATGTTTATGCTTGTTATCGGCTCTCCTGACAACGATTTTCCCATCAGCTAACTATAGACTTAATTAGGGCATTAACACAGTCCTGCCCCCACACCTCCTGCCTTCCCCCAGCTAAGCACTGGGTCATTACTGGGAGGAATGAACACAAACAAGAAAATGGGAAAGAAAGAAAGGAAGAGAGAAAGAGGAGAGAAACAAGGAAAAATGGAAAGGAGTAAGGAATGAAGGAACGAAGAAAAAACATGATTTTGATGACATTGCACAGGGTGGAAGGGAAACACGCAGTGCTTCTCCACGTTTTGTACCCGGTTTTGCAGGACAGTTCATAGGAGCAAGCAGGCCAGATCACTCCACTGAGAGAAGCGAGACTAATTTCTGTGATTTCCACTTGTAAATGCCTACAAATGCAAGAAATGTGAATTCTTCCATTATTTGTTAAGATACATCCCTCACCCTCACGCAGTCATGGAGCTGCTCTGTGTAATGAAGATCCTTCCTATGCACAAGACATAACATAGCAAGTTGTAAGATGCTTTTGGCAGGCTGTGCTTTTGAGGGGTAGAGATGCTAATTGCTCACCTAGAGCTTGTACAATGGCTTCACATCAATTAAAAAAATGTGGTGCATTTTGCAATATCCAGTCCCTGTGGATAGTTCCTACGTATCACACCCAGATTAGAGCTCCATGGCAGACACTTACCAATAGTGACTGGACTAACCTTGAGCATTTTCATCACTATGTTGTTCTTCATAATGACAGATTTTCATATACTACTACTTTTAAACCTTTGTGTGCATAAACAGGACATTTTTGAATTGGAGTGGGGAAGCACCCAGAGTGGGTGCTAAGGTGACAGACAGATGTATGAAGGTGCATTGAAGCCATAGACATGATTAAAGGACTGGAAAATCTGCCTTATATGAAATGCTAATGGTGTTCAACCCAGCTAGAGTGTCTGAGAGATGCTATGAGTATCTTCCTTACACTTTGTAAGTTATGAAGGGTTGAAAAGCTGGTAGTAAAGGGCTTTTCCAGTCTATAAAACAAGGACATAAGTTAAATATAGTTAGATTTGATAAAGCCCCCTTTTTTAACAGCATTGGTATAACTCATAAGGTCTAAGGGTGGTTGTTTTTTTTTAAGTATATGCTCTAATTAAGGAAATATTAACCCAGAGAAATCATTTGGCCTATGTTGCTTAGGTCAGATCACATCAGTCCTTTTTGGCTTTATTTATCTGTGAATCTAGGAAATCTATTATCATATTCTGTTAATCTGATTCTCCCTCTCTTTGCCAATGAAGAACAACCCAAAGCTACTGTTATACTCAGGGAATCGAAATTTTAATGGGCTTTGATCTAAGCATCTTACCTCTTAGGGTAAAATATATCCTCACCCTGACAAAAGAAGTGATAGCATCCTGGACCATTTGCTCTCATTGGTTGCAGATACTTATTAAGACAAAAATGTCAGAAGCAATTCAACCACATTGTTCCCACAGTGTTTCTCAGAGGGACACTAGGTACCTGACATTTTTATCTGTTGTCATTGGCTTTCACAATATTCTCCCAGCTGAGAAGGCCCCAGTGAAATTGTATGTTCTTTTAAGATGGGTCACTTAGCTGAAGGAAGGCTGAAAATACCACATGGAGTCTCAGCTGCATAATTTCCAGTGATTATTGTGGGACCCTGTGTTCCTGGGCCTTGGGCAATGCTTTGAAAACGAAGGGGCTATTGCCCAATCTTTATATCTCTGAAAGGAGATAAAATTAGAGCAGTTTTTAGACTAAGCCCTGCAGGTTCACTGAGCAGCTGCCTTCAAAGGAAATTTCCTTGTCTCAATAAACAAGAAAACAGAAGCACTTGGGTTTGGACACACCAGTCTTCTACTTGGGAATACTAGCATTTAAAAATCAGATGGCTGAAAACAAGAAAGCATTGTCATCAATGAGAAAATATTATGTATCTGTATGAGCTTTTTCCTAAAGTGATATTAAGTAGTTCTGCTTATATAATCCCATCAGCCCGGAGTAAAAACATCAAGGTTTTATGAGTAGCTGAGTTACCTTGGACAAAGCATCTTAGTTTACAACTCTGCTTTTCACCCTGTTTGTAGATATTCCAAAGACACTAAGCTCTCTGAAATTAGTTTATTTTTTAAAAGTACTTCGGGAAATTCTCATTAACTGGAATAAACTGTGCTGTAATCATCATTTATATACAATCCACTTGAAAGGCTTAGCATAGGCTGATTTTGTTCAGACAAACCTCGTGTAGGTAGTCTCTACCATTCAGTAGAGGCTGTAACAGTGGAAGTAAGTGTCAAACCTCTAGCAGGAGCAATTTAATTACAGATAATGTAGACTAATCTAGCATGGTAGAGTATATGAGCAGGACAGCTGAGTCAAGATGAACGTACATGTTTTTGTTTGTCGCTTTTCTGTCACTCCAAAATTGCTTTTAGTATGTATTGCGTTTCTGAATGCAAGGACTTGGTTTTATCTACTGTCAATCAACCAAAGGAGGTCAGGTTTGTATTTGGATAGGAATTCAAGTAAGGAAAAGAAAAAGTTCCTTTCAAAAATTTAATCCCTGTGAGTGATTTAACTACTGTCAACTGGGGTATGAAAGATCAGATTCTTTTGGGGATAGTTCATCTCCGTGCAGAATAATGGTCAATTTGTATTTATTTTAACTGTGTCAGTCAGCACCTCTAAGTCTCCTTTGCCGGTCATGGTGAGGGTGCTTGGCAAGTCTGAAGCCACAGACAAATTAAACAAATTGCTCGTTTGCTCATTAGTTGTAGTACATGAACTTGAATATTCCTTTGCTCTTGACATAACCAGCTTTCTGATTAATGAGCAATTCCTGTTTCTGATTTTATTTAAGGTGTACTTACTGCAAGGAGCCTAGTGGGAATAGTGGGAATTAGGATAGAAGACTGTAGTGAGATTCTAATACATAGATACTCACAAAGAAGTGTCCATGAGCATCTCTCAATAACAGGAAAAGACAAGTCTAAATCAGGAGAAATGAATCAAGCCTTTTACCATGCAGGCTGATACTGAAAGTCTGCAATGTCCACATCACATATTTGTTTTCTCTCTTTTAAGCTGTGATGTGGGAGCTGAAGTGGTACAGCTAGGCAGTTTTAGCACTAAATTCCTCTGAATTACCAAATTAAATGTCTAACAGCTGGCATGATGTGGAAAAATCAGCTATATCCATCTGTAAGGAGGCTTAGAAAACATCACAGACTTTTACTCTTCCTGATCTGGTCACCTAGAAAATACTAAATTGAGCAGCAAGAAAGTATTTTTAGAAGGCATAAGGAAAGTATTTCAGCACTTCCAACAGGAGACTGAAGCTTGTTGTTCGATGTGATCCTCTCGGCTTTATCAGTGTAACAGAATGATGCTGATTTGTATCATCTGAAACATGTCTGGAGGGACTGAAAGATGTCACCTCGCCAACACTTTCTCTCAAAAAAAGAAGAGTGAAAACATCTCAGTAAAATTTCTGTGAATGCTTGTTTTTTGCGCTCTTTATAGAAAGAACAAAAATGAGGAGTCAAAGCAAGCCAATGGCCACAGAGAATTAACGTTAAAAGCTAACCCCAGCTGACAAGTTTTTTTCTCCTTCTTTGTATCACACTTTTTGGTTGGCAGTGAGTTTTTATGCATCACTGTCTTTAACCTTGAATACTGCGAACTGGCCTGGGAATCAGGATTGTTGTTAGTCTGCTGACTCACTGTAGCTTTGGGCAAGCCACTGAGCTGAAATTTCAAAAGCGTCATGTAAGTCTGGTGCTGCCTTTGCCGCTGCAGACCCCTCTGACCTTACGCTGAACGCACCTGCTCTCAGGGATGGGGAGGGAATCTTAACAGCAGCTGCTAACGAAGATTTCGTGGGTGCTGCTCCTCTCTGTGGAAGGCGAAGCCTCTCCTACTTGCTGTGGGTGGGTCAGGGGAATGAAGGGGGTGACAAATCCTGCCCTCTGCCCTCCTCCCTCCCTTGGCCCTTACAGCCTCGCTGAAGGTCTTGGATCTGTTTTGTAAAGCAGTATCCCCAGAGACTGCTGTTAGGTGCCGTGATCCAGACAGTGATACCCAGTCTGTCTCTAGCTCTCCAGACTTGAGTTAATTGTCATGTCCCACACCTCACTGGCACACGGTTAATGTGATTTCACCTCAAAACATAGGGACATAAATGAGATTGAATATGGAAATTATGACTATAATAAAATTGAAAGAATAATAACACTAACAGTGGCAATAACAATAATAATGATAGTAATAGTAGTGTGTCAGAGTCACACGGTGAATGAATTTACTATATTTAAACCAGCAGAAAATGAATCATCTCTACTATGTTAGTCAAATATACAGTATCTCTTTGTGTACTTCCCTTTTCTTCTGCTGTCCCACTCCCAACACCCACTTTCTCTAAGCCGTCCTCCAGCATTTGCTGCCTTCTCTCCCGCCTCTTCCCGTGCCCCTTGACGCCCAGCCCGGCTGCTCAGCCCAGCGCCGCGTTGCACGAGCCCCGGTACCCTGCCCCTGTCCGTGCAGCCGCTGCCCGCAGGACCTGCGCTGCCCGCAGGGGTTCAGCGAGGCTCCGGAGAGGCTGTCTTCGGGGGCCTAAGGAAACAAAACACCTGTATGATTCTTAAGGCAAGCTTATTTCTTGTGCAGAGGTAAGATATGACTGAGGTGTAAGAGGCTGCCAACTCTACAACATCTGCAGAAATTCAGGCTGCCTTAACCCTTAACGTATGTGAACCTTACCAATGAATGAGGGTTGATCTTGTCTACAAGTAACAAGTGGGCAGTGCCAGGACTGTCCTAGTGCCTCCATGTAAAGTTCTCTCTGCAGTATTTCGGCAGTGACTTCAAATTGCAGATGAATCGCAGAGCAAATATTTCCGTTTCCATAAAAGTTGATTGCTAAATTCCAAAGAGCTTTAGTTTTGGGGTGTCTTTTCCAAATTACCTCAAAGCTAATTTATCTTTTCTTGGAGGCTGAATGGCTGAATCAACCCTGCAGTGATTGGGACCGAGCTGTTTTCAGTGCAGGGGTAAGTAAACAGTATTTTATCAAGAGGTCTGTCTTGCAAATGATTTAATCAAGTGATTGCCACAATGAGTAATAAAGTTATATTCTACCAAAACCTCCTACTGCCTTTATTTGAGTAAGTTAATTCCTTTGCTCAGTGCTGAGGGTAAGTGAAAGGAAAATAAAAATGCAAAGAAAAGTCTAATATTTAGGAATGTGCAACTCCAAAAGAGTTATGGTCTTAAACTGGATCAGGCTAATCTCTAGTTTAGAATGATTATGTTTGCAAATAGTAATGTCATGTGCTGGTGATAAATCATCTAAATTTTAATGTCTCAGCAGAAGGAATGTTGTTAACAGTTACTTAACTTAAGGGAAGAAACAATCTGCCCCCTCCACTCGCGTTAGCTAAAATGAATTAGGTCCCAATTCTACAAAGTACTAACTAGGTATGTGCCTTTGCTTTCCCAGGGAGCACTCACTTTTCTAAGTGCCCGGGAAGAACAATTTTGGCCCTGTTGTCCTTTGGCATCTAACTATTTGTTATAACTGGTTATTTGGCGCTGCGAAGGTAAAGTTTATGGCTGCAAGCCAAGAAGCGGCAATGCTAATCTGACGGCTTGCTGCTGCCACAGGAGAAGGTCTCGCTCCCTCCTCCTCCCCGCTCTGTGCCTTCTTTTCTTCCCTCTCACAGTCCTGTCCCCACTGCTTTGTCTCACCCTTTACCTCTTTCCTTGAGCTGATTCAACCAGTTAACTCAAAAGAGAATTATCCAACTTTCTGGTTATTTTCTTCCGAGTTAGGGAAGTGAATGGGCTGACGGTGGCGTCTGAAGAACGCTGTGGTAGGCAAAAGGTGAGTGGCAGTACCGCGTAGCCAGGACCGTACAAGGAAAACATGGCTGGGAGGAGGTGGGATCTACGCTTTCTCTTAGCAATGAGCTGTTTGATCCGGCCACCACGTCTTGTAGAAGTGGACTGTGGATTATGTTGGGTCTGATTCTCTGCTGCCATGAAATGTATGTAAGTGATTGTACAAAAAACACATGGAAAAGTGCCAACAAGTTAGTGCAGCGATGTTTTACTCGCTTTCATTTGGATTCCCTCTATCTCCCCGTACAAGCAGTGGAAAATCAGACCAAATATACCAACTCTTTTTCTCTTTAAGATAGTGGACTACTTTTGAGAATGTCAGGTTGTAGTTGAAGGGGTAAGTAATTTCAGAAGAGGACTAAAAATAATAAATAGATGAGCAAATATTATTGTCAGAGGAAGGGTTTTTTTAAGTTTGAAACCCTCCCCTCCATGTCAAAAGCAAAACAAATAACTCTAGTACATCAGCAGTGGAACAGATAAACACCTCAACGCAGGTCTCAAAGATGCTCACCGTCTATGAGTATATCCAGCTGATTCTTCTATATGTTTTTTACTGGTGGAGCCAGGCAGAAAGTAGAACACAACCTTTAGCTCTGTTCTGTTTTCTCTGGCTAACTGGAACTGAAGTTCTGCTTCCCACTCTCCCCTATTTGCCAGATTTTCTTGTTGGACTGTAAAACAAATCAATAAATAACTTGTAATTAAAAAAAGGGTCCTGTTGCCTTCACCTTACATTTATTAATGAAGGGGAACGATGTGAAATATGTCAAAACCATGAATGGATCGTCTCGTGCATTTTTCTAAAAACTTGCGTATTGTGACTTGTGAACATCTCTACACAAAAGATTGCAAAGGATATTTGTTGCATAGGAGCAGCAACGTAGCGTCCTTGGTGATGCATTGAAGTTGTATATCTGCAGTGCTAAAGTCTGATTTCACCCTTCACTGTGCAATGGTGTTTTCCTGTTTATCATAGCATTTGCTTGTCTTCCACGAGAGAGATTTTTCTCAAAATGTGTGGTTATTTGGTTGGTATTTTTGGACCATTTTCAGCTGTTGGCTTACTGCTGAAGAAGAGCGCAAGGGAGCTTCTGCATGAGTGCTTACTGATATGGCACATTGTCCTGTGTTATTGCAACTATATGCCTGTGCCATGGTCACTCTTAATGTACAATCTTCTTTGTCCTTCATTATGCTATTCTTTGTTTACTCTGAATATTAAAGTGGCCAGAAAGAGTTACATAGATTAGGGCTAGACAAAGAAAGACTGAGCATATTAGTTGTGGTTGATGTTGGAGAAAAATAACAGCAAATGTATGTTATTCATTGAATGTTCTCCTACAAAAAATAAAGAACTCTCCTATGCATTATCCGAAACATTTTCTATGTTCTTTTTTGGAAACCATCTTGTTTTCAGTAATTCTCCTATTAAAGTTTTCTACCTTATTTTGATTCAGTTTTGTGTCCTTGTAAGTATATCTTCACATGTAGGGAGAACAGAGTATCCTGCTTGAGCTTTTCAGTGTTAGAGGACAATTTTGCTCCAAGTGTGGATGCGAATTCCCTGTTAAATGCAGGTGGATCTGTAAAGGCCTTTTCAAAAATAGTTTGTGTTGTATTTGTAGCAGGGGATTGGGGAAGTAAGAGTTCTTATTTTAAGCTATTCTCTTTGGTGCCTCTCAGTCTGAGACGCAGTGAAACTACCAAGATTGCACTTTGACCAGACAGCATGTGAGGAAATTAAATTGTTAATCTCTCCACTTTCCTTGCTATATTTTATTTCTCAGTTTGTTGTGTTGTTTTTTTTTTTTTTGTATTTACTAATTAAAGAAAAGATTATGGATTTTTATGGTGTCTTTTGTCAAGATATGGGAAAACACTTTGTAAATATTATCATACACGACGGAATTAGCTAAAACTGAATTAGCATAGTTGTTTCTAAAACAGGCTACAGTAGCTGCATGAAGGGACACAAAAATACTACTAATCAATTTAGGTTTAGTAGTAAATAACACTTTTGAATCTGAGGAAATATTTAGTTAGGTATTTTGTGATTACCTGAATTGGAAACTGGCCAGGCCACCATGGTTCATATTACATCTATCGTGAAAAACTCCAAGACATCTGTTTTTGTCATAAGTGAACAAGACACTGTTTCTTTTTAAAATCCAAATTTCTTCTTGTCTCTGTTTTTAAAGCCTCTCCCAACTGCTACTTAACCAGAAACCTGCTGCTTTGAACAAACATTTGAGGACACTTACCTTCTCCCAGGACACATGTCCTGAAGTGCTGCATAGTTCTATCATAGACCTATGTACTGGGAGCCCTTGTGAAATGCCTTTCAATTTGGTGGAAGGCTAGAAAATCATATGATGTGGAAAAAATACAGGATTTGTAATCTTTGAAACCATAATTTCATAATCATCCTCCTCAGGGTTTTTCACTCTACCTAGTATGCACAGGCTCAAATTCAAACTCAAGAGAGATTGAAAAGGCATTTTTTTTAAAGGAAAATTAAAAGGCATGATATATAATGACTAGAAACACATTTCCACTCATCTCCAGGAGAGAATTCTGCCTTTGTTTACTACCTATTCTTACCTTTGGCTTTGCCAGCTCTGGAAAATGGTTGTAAAATGAAGCCAACACTACTCTTGAGAGTAGAGCTGGATTAGCCACAAGGCAGAGTGCATAAGAACCCTGGCTATATCAGCAGCCCATGCAGCTGTGATGAGGGAAGATCTCCTTTCAACACAAAAGACCTTTTTTTTTTTTTCTGAGGAAATCTTTGCCAGCCTCATTAGGCTGGCAGAAAGTCATACCCACCACAGAAACTCGTGTCTCCGTAACAAGGAGATGGGTAATCCCATGCAGCTTCTGTCTGGAGCCATAGTGTCAGCATTGGTTTTGGGCAGGCATGTCTTCTCTCATGGGGGTGCCCTGGCCGGCACAGGGATCTCTGCAGGTGATGCTTTGGCTGAGTTGGCTGCTGAAACCTTTGTTCTCCTGGAAGAAGCCTCAGCCCCGCTGAAGATGGAATGAGAAGAGGAAAAAGGAGACCCCTGGCCCCATTTTTTGTCTTTCATGTGATTATCATACTAAGCTTGCTGGAAGAGAATGACACACTGACTTCCTGATTCATGAAGCAGCTACCTATGGATGTGCTCTGCTCATCTCACCACAGACTGTGTGATGCACAGCACATACCATTTTACCCACTGCTGTTTTAAAGCTGTGCCAGCTTTTTACAGAAATCTATACTCACCTGTCTGCCAAAGGTGAAGGTATTAAATATGTTCTTACAAATGGATTAACATGTGCTTTTCATTATCTGTATTTTCCTTTTATTCACATTTTTCTCCTTACAAGTAGTTATTTTGGGTAGAATAGAGTTGATCTTACTTTATGCAGATGAAATATTGAAATGTACACTGTAAAAAAGTATAGGGGGTTTTCATTAGAAATTGCAGAATTGCCACTAGTAATGTATGACAGCACCAGGGATTTTGTCCAGTGCTACTTATTTCACCAGGGAAATAACGCAGGGAAAGGTCAAAATGCTCCTTGGCACTTTCACAAAAATGTCCTGTGAATTTCTCTTTTTTGAATTTTCCACCTCTTGCATTCTATGCGTTCTTCTGGATAGTTAGGTCTGAAAGCTGATGGTCTTTGTCACCCTTACTATTTAGTATTCGGTCCCCTCACAAATGCTTTCATGCTCGGGCTATTAGATCAACTGAAGCTGGTTCTAAGAATTCTCTGTCCACCCTACAATGAATGGTTTGTTTCCATTCAAACTAGTAGAAATAAGTATCCGAGGACATGGGAAGATTTTTCACTGGACAAAGCTTTAATTAACTGTTGCATACATATGGACAGGCTTTGGGAGAAAAACACACTTAGCCAAGAGGAGCTCTATTTAAAAGGAAAGGAAACAGGCTTTGGCTACATGGTATTGCCCGCCTATCTATAATACGGAAGTTAAATAAAGCTACATTTGAGTTGAGTTTGCTAATAATTTTAGGTATCTCTTCTATGGACAGGATTCTGTGCTCATACTGATGGTAAACTGTCTGCCAGCCTTTTCTGCTACTTTATTGTCAAAAACAGGTCAGTCCAATTTTCTGATGAAGGAAACTAAAATGAAAAACATGATTTTGTAGTTTTTCCTGTAAAAAAGAGAGGTTAACTACCTCTATGCTAGTAACTAAAACAGGTCAGGCACTGTCCTTCAGTTCTGAAGTCAATTGGCTTGACACATTTCACATCTCCATAGCTAATCTCTCCCAGCTCCCCAAACCAGGATGATTGCATTCAAACTGCCTATTGGGAATGATCCTGGCCTGTGTTATCTCCTGCTCCTCTACAAAAAATGATCTGGGAGTGTTGTAGTTGGCTCAGATCAAAACTGCGCCCAGGGATTGTGCTAGTGATTTAAATGCTCATGTATTAGTGGTTGGGCTGTGCCCTGGCAATGCTTGGCTGGCTAGCAGAGATGTAGCCTAGGGTTTTTGGGTCCTCGGTCATATACGGTCAAATGGAGTCACAGACACAGCCAGAATTACCCTGACCTTCAGAGGAGACTGCAAGCCAACAGAAAAATGTTGCTTTAGTAGCCATTTTCTTACAGGGTTTGTTTAGTAGCTTGATGAAAGGGAAACAGGATAGGAAGCTCATGCGCAACGACATTGAACCTGGAAAATTTCCCTGTTATCAGTCCATAGCTTCAAATGCACATATGATTGATCCAAATTGTGAGTGACTACTGGGGATTTTGTCTTACATATTCAATCACTTTTACCTGTCACAGCTGGTGGCTGTGCTTTGATACGTGAAGAGTAACAGATGACTCCACCTCTTACAAGACAGGGAGGGAGAACAGGGTAGTTACCAGCAACCTGTAAAAGAAAAAGGCTTTTATAAATAGTACTGATACAAAACATCAGTCACACCATGTAACATACTTCAATTTGTTTATTGCTGAAATAAAGATGAGGCTGTAAATGCAAAGATTTTTTGGAACTTGCTGTTTTATGTTAAACATCACATCATAGCAGATAGCGTAGATGGAAGGTTTTACAAACATCAATATAAAGTTACTTTACTGATGGACTTGAATCTATCTCTGTGTACGTGCTTTCTATTTGTTTCTCTTTGATTAGGTGATCTGCGTGTTCTGCAGAGTCCATTGAAGACTGTTGTGGTTTAACCCGGGAGGCAGCTAAACACCACACAGCCATTCGCTCACTCCCCCCCTAGTGGGATGGGGGAGAGAACCGGAAAAAAGGTAAAACTCATAGGTTGAGATGAAGACAGTTTAATAGGACAGAAAAGGAAGGGAAAATAATAATGATAAAAGAATATACAAAACAAGTGATGCACAATGCAATTGCTCACCACCCGCTGACCAATTCCCAGCCAGGCCCCGAGCAGCGGCTGCTGCCCCCTGGCCAGCTCCCCCCAGTTTTGTTGTTCACATGACGTCATATGGTATGGAATATCCCTTTGGCCAGTTTGGATCAGCTGTCCTGGCTGTGTCCCCTCCCACCTTCTTGTGCACCCCCAGCCTACTCGCTGGTGGGGTGGTGTGAGAAGCAGAAAAGGCCTTGACGCTGTGTAAGCACTGCTCAGCAACAACTAAAACATCGCTGTGTTATCAACATTATTGTCATCCTAAATCCAAAACACAGCCCTATACCAACTACTAGGAAGAAAATTAACTCTATCCCAGCCAAAACCAGGACAAAGACTGAAGAATTACATACTGTCTCTCTCAAAAATCTGCAGAAAGGAAGATTCTGCAGGAAATGTGAGAAATGCGGAGTACTTCCATGAAACTACTGGTTTAAATGAGGCTAACTTGACTTTCTGGAGAAGGAGTAATGTAGTAATCTCAAAGAAAATGTATCAGAGATAAACATATCAGTCACTGAGTTGTCACAAACACTCTTGGCTTTAGAATAGGGAATTTTCATATGTACTTAGATTTTGAAGTGCAAAGTCAGGCAGTGTAATCTTAAAGTTTAATCTATTATGGAAAAGACTAACTCAAAAGTGCAGGGATATTCCAAATGATATTGCAAAGATGTAGTGTAAAGGATGATCTCTGGGTAGGAGAACTATCATGAGGCTATAACGTGATAATAAATAGCACAGGTGATAATAACTTCTATGTATTTTATGAGCATCTTTTCAAAGCATTTAAAGTTCTATTCAAAAGCAATAAAATACAAACAAATAAAACTGGAAAAAAAAAGTAGAATGAATAAAACCAGTATGTACGGCAAGGTTTAAAAGATAAGCAATATTGATTGTACATGGCTGAAATCCCGCAATTCTTCTTCGGGGATGTCTCCCTCAGACTTTGGTAGGCTTTTTGCTTGATCTATGAAGGCCCGATCCAGTTCCATGCAGAAAGCTAATGGAACATTGCATCGAGTCCTGAGGAAAGACTGGTGAAAGTAGTATGTGTTTTTATGAAGGACCATACAATGTTGTATTCTGAGAGAAAATTAGAGAGCTAATGATGCAAAAAAATAGCAGTTTGGTGTTCCTGTTGCACTCTCCTGTAATACATGAAGGAGACACAAATATTGTCTCTAAGCAATCTGAAAACTCAAAGAGTAAAAATTTGTTCTGATCGAATATCTCTTGTATGATGACCTCAAAGTCATTAGACATACAGGCATATTTTTCTTCCTGAGAGAATTGTCTGCATTTGTGGAAGTTCCTTCACTTCAAACCAGTGCAAACATCCTATGCTGAAACAGTTGGTAATGAGGATCCTGTGTCCATACTATGCATGTTTTGGAGGAGTTTATTTTGGACTAGCTCTTGTCTGCTCCTGTGGAGTGAAAACTCATTCTAGTTGGAGTGTGTTATTTGATCTCCTGAAGCACAACTTTTGGTTTGGTTATGTTTGAAAAGAATCCATTTGTTGTGCTCTGGGAGAGCTCCGTGGTATGAACTGAAGGACAGCAAGTGGGATACCCACTGCAAATGAATGTCAAAAGTGTACTTCTGGTTCCTAGAGCTACAATGCAGCGCTATGAAGTTCTTTTTCCATGACCTTTTGGTAGATTTTTGGTGAGCAGAAGAAAAACCTTGTTTGGGAGAGCTGGAAGAGCTACTGTCCTACAGATATGTGTAGAAATTACTGCAGCTCACTCTGTTCTGCTGGAATAGGAGAACCTCATGATCTTCTCTTGGGAGATCTTTTTCCAAACAATGCTCCAAATAATGGATATGAAGGGCAATGACAGCTATCTTCTGAAGAAATACTCTAAGAAATGCAGAGTGTGGGGTATACTAGAGGTCTGAGGCAAGTTTGCCAGATTGGCCAAGTAGTAATGAGAAATATGGGAGAGAAATAGGCAATTTGCTTCTATAAGGAAAATGAAAAGCAAGACAAGAAAGATGTCATTCTGTGAGCACAAAAGCTGAAGAGCCTGATTCCCTACAGATTTCTGTTTCTTGTTTTTTTGGTGTCTAAAGAGAAGTAGCCTTTAGCTGAAGTTTCTCCCGTGGTGGGGCCATTTGCAAGAGCTCCTGTGGGAGTTTTCTGATAATGGATGAGGTGTATGCTCCTGCTTCTTATCAGCCAGGGCATCTATGAAAGATATACTTATGCACACACAGAGTCTGCCTCAATAACCCTCTTTTTTCATGGTAAATGTAATTAAGCACTATCCCACACTCTTATAAAGTGGTCAAAATCTTTTAAAAAGGATATAAAAATTTGGACCATTTTTATTACTGCACTAAGCATCCATATTAAATATTTATTTTTAAGGAAATTAAAAAAAAAAAATCACTTGGCCAAGAAAGTGCTAATATTCACAATTATTTTCATTTTTTTTTAAAAAAAAAGTAACACTTCTGTGAAGGCACTCCCCTACCTGCATTTTTGGATGAAGACTAGGATAGCATGACTAAGTTAGCTTCTCTTGGCTTACTAAAGAGGGTTGCTCTATGAAACATTTTGATTGTCCATAAAATGAAATTACTGAAAAATAAACGTGTGTGAAAGGAAGCATTTCTGTAACGGGAGTTTTGTGGAATTTAACTGAAAGTGGGAGTAGATTCAAATACTTTGCAGAAGGGCTGGCTGCCTCAGTGGGCTGAGGTGTAGGGACAAGCGTGGGGCATAGCTCTTTCCCCCAACCCGTTTGTAACCTGTCACCCTCTCCTGGGTGGTGGGAGGAGGCAGACTCCGGCTTCTGGGTCTGGCCTGGGCTTCGCAAGGGGTGTGCTGGCTGCTGGTGCTCCTCAGATGCTGCTGCCCAACTCCACACGGACACAGCCATCAAAAAACTAGAATCATTCCTGACTCTGTCTTTGATCTTGCCTTGTTTTACTTTGGACTTTAAAGATGTAGAGCCATCTTTATATTATCTTCTCTGATCACAGAAGTGTTTAAATTCTGCTGAGGTATGTAAAATCGTTTTCTGCTCAGGCTGACATGTCAAAACCACCTGATTTTCATAAATGTCTAGTAGAGCTAAGTGTTGAAAGGTCTTTGCTTCATTTGATCCCACTAATACTTAATACTAAAGAAAAATAGCTCAAATAATAGCAGAATTTGACAATAGTAATCACTTGCTCATTGCTTTCCTCTTATCTCTCATTGCTATAAGACATTGATTCTTATCCAAGGTGTAACCTTATTGATTGGTGACATTACAAGGATGTGAGCCAAGTGAACTTTGTAACTAATCACAATTTTCTTTAGAAACATTTTTTTTGAGAAAAAAAAGAAATTTGGTTTCGTTCTCCATGGTCTGACTTTTCTTCACATTATCATTTCCAAAAGTTTGCTTTTCTTCATTAAAAAAGCGTGAAGAATTTCCTCTAATTAGTTTCTAATGGCAAACAACATCTTGACCTCATTTGTCAGAAAATGCAGAGCTGAATTGTATCATTTAACAAGGGAATACCACACATGTATGATTAATGTATGGCACTTTCCATGACCCTATTTGACTCCCTTTGTGAATATTTAATGTATTTAGCATTGTGTTTTCAATCTCAGATGACATAAAAGTCAAGAGCTCATAGCATACAGTGCTTCATCTTATCAAATGAGCAATAATAAACAAATAACAGAGCTTTGAGATATTTTTATAATAATTACAAAAAATAAAATACAATCAAAGACTGTAGAAAAGACATGTATTCCATTTCTCTCTGTTCATCTTAAATCCAAACAGAAATGTTCTGAGGCAAAGGGAAGGTGGGGATGCAGAGAGACACGCATGTAAGAAAGTCAGCAGGGTATCCAGACTTCAGACTGGGAAGCAAAGGTACAGTAAGCTCTGAGGAGAACACACCAAAATCCCCTCGACTGACATTCTGGGATGCCCTATTACATCAGCAGTAATATATGGGTTGACCTGACCGAGCTCATGTCGTTTGCGCCCTCAAATCTATTACTAATTTTTATGCATATAGAGAATGGGGTCAGCTTCTCCAGAACATAAAAACTTCTGTTGATGGAACAACTTGGTTACCGTAAGGTCCAAATACATACCCCTTTGTCTTCTACAGCATACACCATTCTGCAGGAGAGTGATATCACTTCATAGTCTTCACCTTTGTGCTCCCCGTCCCTCTTGGAACAACGCCATGCACGCTAGTCAGACAAAACTCCCATTGAAAGCACTGGAATTTTGCTTGAGTCTAACATTAAGAACCAGCTCTTGTTTTGTCTCAAGGACAAAAGGACAAGGAGGATTCCCACTGTTTTTTATTTAACTTGGGGCCACATTATAATGCTCAGAACTATCTATGTCCTTCTCCAAGCAGCAGGGAGACTAAGCAGTCTGTGTATCCTTCTTGAGGTTCAGTCTTCTCTCCGTGTGAGCCAGTGGTATCCAAATGGCTTACACACCTTTAGGAACAAACAAATAATAATAAGGCTGGTGTAGATTTTATGTAAGCAAATAGTTGTCCACATTGTAACTTCAGATTTTCTTTGGAATTTTCTTATTCTGCTCCCTTCATTCACTTGAGTGGATCACAGCTTCATATAGTATGATTTTATTCCATCTTAATTCATCATGGCTCAAATATGTGAGCTCACAATACTCAAACTCAGGTGTGGCTGAAGACTACACTATGCTACTGCGTCAGTATAATTTGCTGCTAATCAGTAATTTGTGGCTACATCAGTATAATTTCTCACTTTGTGGTCATATAAATTGACCCAAAGTTAGAAGTAAATAATATGTATACACAGTACTTGTTAAAAAATTTAAATATAGTATTCCTTTGCTTATTTTTATTTTCTGTTTTTAGTGAATACCATAGCAGAAACAAACACAATGATAAGAAATGGAATTGTTATTTTGTAGGTGTCGATGACAAAATTCTCATTGATTATAGTAAGGACAGATTTTTTCCAGGTATGTAAATTTAATAAGAATATGTTTGTGACAATAAGGTTATTTGTCTGCAGATGTGTCTACTTTATATTTGGCTTTTTATCTTTTCTCATTCCTATCACATACTACTCATTTTAAGGCTAAGTATCTTCCCAAAATCTAGGCTTATTAAATTAAGAACAACAGAAACACATGGATCAGAAAAAATAATCAGCTAAAATAGTAAGTCTAATGGTTTGAGAAGGCAACATAATAGTCATAGATTTTATTAATGGTCATTTTAACAACGTGGTGTGCTCATGGCATAACACATCCTTAGTAACAGAGAAGAAAAACTAGCTGCATGCATACATAGCGAAATGTGAAAGTGCTATTGCAGAGTCATTTTCAGCAGCAGTTTGTTACATTTCCACACTTGATTTTGCATATGAGTCGTGTTCTGTATTTTGAGGTGTGAAATGTGAATTACAGATGCACTGAGAGACTGAATGATCCATGAACAAGCCCTGTGCAACTGGATCCTCACGGCCTTCAGCTGGATTCAGGGGACAGGGCCTCTGGAGAGCAGCGTGGAAGACTGGGATTAGGTTACCCGACAACTTTTACTTTAAAATGTATTTTGGGGGGGCTATGACAATCCTATAAGCACTAGTTCTGGGCCGATATAATAAATCCCTTGTTAGTAAATACGTGGCAAAACAAGATTTTTTTTTATTTGGAGAAACGGCCACAGTAGGCTTTCAAGGTGACAGTGACACCTATGTTTTTTAAGCCAGCCTTTGAAAACTGATGCCTTTCACTCTATCTACACTCAACATTCAGAGCTATTCCCAAAAGTTATTCTTAGTCCTACACAGTGGCTTACAGCTGTTCATAGGCAGTGATACCGATGCCTCAGAGCTTGCCATTGGAATGTAGTTTGTGTAATATGCTGAATTGCACAATAGAAATTGACAGTAAAACAGCTGCTCCCATGTAGACCCAGCATCTAATAGAGAGATCACGTTAACAGAAATGAGTGGCCCAGAGAATTCCTATTTTGCAAGACTCTTTAGACCACCTTGAGTTTAAATGGTTGTAAATCGACTTTGTGTTACACTGCAGGAGGAATAACTCCCCAGACACCTTCCTCTGAAATAATCTTTTTTCGTGTTAGGACAATGTCAGTTGGCAATTTTTGTTATAGATCTGAAGAGGAATATACCTGTTCTCTACTGTTGCACTGTTAGGTCAAACTTCAGCTTAAGCCAGGTCTTCCTGGGTGATTAATAGACACTGCGGTGATGGATACTTGAATGGTACCTCTGAAGCAGTAGAGTGACAACAGTATGCTGTTAAAGACACATTGCTCCAGAGTATTAAATGACTAACACTTGACACAATATTTATTCACTTGTCGTTTATCATTCCTGAAATGTTTCAGGGAATATCTTGGCATTCAAGCATCTTGCAAGAGATTAGTATTTTTAAGAGTTTTCTCACTGAAAGTGATTAATTCCTGTTTGTGCCTTTGATTCCAGCTCTCTGGAGGTTATTGCGTGGGCTACACAAGACCTTCTTGAGTATGTAAAGAGCTTCATGTTGTCTTTCTGCTCCCGTGATCCCATTAGCTCTGATGGGAAGGTTCTTAGATGCAGACTCCATTGATAATAATCACTCCACTCTACAACATCACTTAATACAACATTGTCTTCATAACACCAATACTAAAGCAACTGAGAATTTCTTGAGGCTAATAGAGTTTTTGCTTATTGCTTTGAAGTAGTGCCAGAGGGACTAATAAAAAAGTTATGGATGTGTCTCATGCTGTCAGTCTGTCTGCTTAATGTGGCCTTGGTCATACTCCTGTCTACAATTGTTCTGTACAGAAACGACGTCAGCAATACAGTATAGTCTTTCTTACCTCTTCTTGCCTGGCTTTTCTTTCCCTTAAAGATGCTGCTGAGAGCTTTGAGGCCCTCTGCTCTTTCCGTCTGAGGGCTGCTGTGCAAGGATAGCTTGCTGTGAAGTGTGAGTTTGAAGTTTCTTCCTGACTTGCACCCAAACGGCCTCTCTTAGATAACCAGCAACCGTTTGGGCTGATATGATCACAGGACGTGGCCATTTGCTGTTAGCTGTAAAACTAGTTCTCTAGTTTTCTTTTACTTTTCTATTACGGTACCCAAGCTTTTACCTCATCCTTTTTTTCCTACCCAGCGCAACTGATTCCTTACCATACCATTTCTCCCTTGTCTTGGTTGAATTTCAATACGAGCAGATCTGGCTTATTTCAAATGGTCAAGACTTCTATAAAAACTCATGTCCATAGTACAGTAGTACCAACTACAGAAAGCCTGTTCTGGAGAACAAGATGGGAGTGCAAAATAGATAGCAAAATGTACATAGATAGATCTTCCTGAAAAGCTGCCCAGAGATTCATTTCCCTGGGCTTTTTACATGTTGTGGTACTTCATGCAACTTTGGATTTTGTGTTCTTTGATAGTGTTATCACAAAACTGCAGTTTGATATCACTAAGACACCAAAAAGAGGTTTGGAAGAATGCAAAATGAAGAACTAGTTTCAATAGACAGGTCTCACCATATTAATAGACTCGAGAGAATAATAGCATCAGCTGTGCTGGGATTCCTTAGTGGGATCCACTAGCATGCCCATGATGGATTATAGCCCGGGTATTGTAATGCTGTGTATAATAACTGCTTGGCATAGTATTTAGGATATCTGCCGTGAGTAAAATCATTTGAATCCTCTGAAGTTTATGCATAACATGAAAGCAAAACTTTCTTATCAGGGATGTGGTGTTTGTTAGTATGCTAATGACTGCAGGATTTTCAAATACAAGAGTGACAAGGGTTATATAACTAACGTGTTAAGATAGTTCACAGCCACTTCCGTTTTACTAGAGCATTACAGTCCTGTGAGCTGCAGAGATGGCTGAATAGATTGTCACATGTCATTACTGGATATGTGGAAGAAAATAATTACATCTGGAGAGAGACAGAGAATTTTATGAAGAATGGCTGATTTTGTCTATCAGTATTTTCAGAGAACATTTTATTTGATTGTAATTGTATGAGCTCTTAGCCTTTCTTAATTGTACTTTGAGCTGCAGATAAAAGCAAGGTCTGAATCTCCAGTCCAAATGACATTTTTGTTTAATTTCATTTGCATAAAATACACTAATCGTAACTGTTCATGTTTTTGCTAAGGAGCCTCAGTGTGATTTTGGAGTTTAGAACCAAACTTGAAGTCATGTGAGTTTCATTTGTGGATTTAATGTGAGCATGCTCAAGCTTCTTCTCTAAAAATCATTGTTATGGTACAATGTCACATACATAATGTAACATCTTAACATGATGCAATACCAGGTGCGTGTTGTCATATTTTGGATCAAATGTAATATAAACACTATTATGTAAATGTAATGGAAACATGGAATACTAGAGAGAATGAAAATATCTCAGGGCATTTTTTATCATAGCGGAATTGTTGTTGTGCTGTTTTGACTCTAGTAGTTAACCAAATGTTGCACTTCTTCAGGTTGTTTCTCTTAAAAGGTAAAATTGACAGTGGACCTAAGCCCCACGGGTGGACAGTGAATGCACATGTTTCTGCTTCTCCAACTGCAGGACATCGCAGCATGTTGCTTCTTGGCACACACTCTCACAGTCCTGTAAGACCACATTCAGGTGGTGCCTTCAGGAGTTTCCCACAGCCCAGTCCCTCTCCGTCTTGTGGGTTGGCTTTTATACTCTTTTTCCCTTTATTTCACAGACAGTTGAACATATATAAGAGTAGTTGCAGCAAAAGATCTGCTCTCACGTTGTCTTCCTTTTGGGCAGTGGCCCATTCCTGTTTCTTGGGGAACGCATGTGGTTTTTTTAGCCATCTTTTTCCCTAAAGGAATTTCAATAGGTTCTCACATTTACTCCTAAAAAGGATGGCAGGTTTACCCACTGTCGTCAACATATTTTAAGTCAAAACACAGCAGTATTAAACTTGCTTTCTTAAGAGACTGATCTAACAGTTCTTAGACAGATGAGTAACTCTTCCAAAATATCGGTCTGACTCATTACTTTCTGCCCACACAAACCCCCTTCTAGTTTCATTTGGTTTAGTGGCATTTTTCACTTCCTGTCCTGAACTATCAGATAGTCTTTCTGTGAACTGTAAACAGTGGCAGGGTTTCCACCTAAGAAACTGCTGTGGCGGGTGATGTGTAGAGACAGTTTAAGCAGAGCACGCTGGAAGGCTTTGCAGTGTCAGAGGCAAGGTAGATTCCAGGTGGGGGGTCAAATTAGCTTCAAAATCCTCCAAGACCTTTTTTATAGGAAACATTACAATAGGGCTGTCACCCAACACAGGCAGACAGTCATCTTGACTGAGAAGCATATTTCCCTGTTATTTTTACAATACAGTCAAGACAGATATTTCATCCCCTTCCCCATTTCATTACAGCGACTCTTTCTCTCTCTTTGTGCTTTGTTGCCTGGAGAGTGCTCCTCTCCCCGGACCACTGTCACAGGCCACTAGTCTGTGACAAAGCTCAGTCTCAATCTCCCACAAAGCTGAAAAAGGGAAAGTCACAAAAGAGCCCTTTCTTCTTCCTTTTGGGCTTTGCCTTTTTCCTCACGCGGGCTGCAACAGGGACTGCGCACAGCACGGGGGTAGCTTGCAGCAGATGGGAGAGGGAGGCATGTCAGAGGCGGGAGCCGGCAGCAAAGCCCCTGCCTGCGATGACCAGGCTTGAGTGTCTCAGGCCAGAGATGCTGCTGCTGTCTCTGCCTTTGCCATTTCTGCCCCGTTTGCCTGCATTGCTGCCTGTTCTTCCTCTACCTGCACTGTTTTTAATTTAACCCACATACTTTCTGAAAGGTGCCGAGCATTTCGTTTTCCTCCTTCACACTTATGAGGTTGATCCTTTCACTAAACAGTCATGTAAGCAAGGCTCAAGAAAAAATATGTTTACAGAAGTAATTAACTGAAACTTACAGAATTTTAGACAGCTGTTTTCAGTGGACTGACAGCTCAAAGGTTCACTGATGTCATCATCAGAGCTGAAAGATAGCTAAAGCTAATTCATTACTACTAGTGGTATAACCTGAACTTCACAGGACACTGTGATAGAGTAGAAAATTCACCTGAGAATCTGAGGCTGGGATTGTAGCTCACACTGACCTTCAGGTTCCTCAGGGGGTATTGCTTAGTGATTGATAGTTTCGCTTGGCATACTTAGATTGCTTAATGTTGATCTGTTGATACAGAATTTCACTGCAGTGAAGACACAATCTAGACCACCTTAGGGCTATGACAGACCCCAGGAATCAGAGGCTTCCAAGCATCCTCATCTCCTTTCCTTTCCCCTATGAAATACCCACTGAGGTTCTTCACTGACAGAGGGAGATGGGATTGTGTAGTTAAGGTTGGGTCCAATTGTGAATGAGAATGCCTTAAAGTTTAGGTATCTCTACAGTTTTGTTCTGCAAGTGGATTTGCTGCACTTGCTGAGAAATGCCTCTCACCCAGGTTGCCCGATTGGTGATACCCATCTCCTCTTTACATCCTACCAGGGTCTCCTGCTGAGCTTTACTGTGGAGCTTTGTCTGGCAAACGTTCACAGAAACCATCCTCTAACAGGGCAGAGATGATCACAAGCTTCAAATGATATTTGTGCATTTGTCCTCCTTTTCTTACTACAGTAGTATTGCAGTTAAAGCACCCAACAAGGAAGTGGGAGAACGAGGTAAAATTCCTTCTCTTTTTGATGGTCAAGTGGCAGAGTGGTATTGGCATAAATTCAAATGGTAAGATAGGATACCTTCTTCGGTCGAGTACTACTGTTTGTCTCTGCCTTCCATAGTCTTCACGACCAATCATCTTGAGACTTCTGGACCAGGAGACCTCAGTGCATCTAAAGGGCCCAGTGCTGAAGATACTCAAGCTGACATCACCTTCCTGCATAGGCATTTCCTTGTAATCAGAAAGATAAAGATCCTTTATTGCTTCATTCAAGGAAGGAGAGACAAGGGAAACAGTCGTTTCCCACCTGAAGACAGAATGGGAGAGAGACTAATTTTATTCCAATTGATGTATTAGGCCGGGGAAAGTTGGAGTCTCAAGCTCTATTCCTCACACCAAGGACCTTCTCCAATGTCTCTTTCATTCAAACATCAAGAACAGCTAGACACAGACATAGAGTATACCTATCTTAATTTGTCTCTTGGATCAAGATTTGATTTTTATTTTACTAATCTGATTATTACCAATCTAATTTCCTTATAAGGCAGCACCATTTAAAACTCTAAATGAGATATCTATCTATATCATCCATGTTTTGGAAGTTAGATTATGTTTAGGAGCCTTAAATGTGATTACTTGTCTAGTTATTCTTTGTATACATTTACTTCTGTGCTACAGTTGTGTACAGGAAAATATGATCATAATGCACTTATAATCTTAACCTAAGCAAAGCAGTATGTTTTTTGGTTAAGTTCTGTTACTACTTAGCTTCACATAGTGAAGAATGTGACTTCACTAAGCTTTTTTTTCTTCATAGTTTTACACAGTTAGCTGAAGTCAGTCCTGGAGTAACTCCATTAAATCTAATGAAATTAACTTCGGCATTGGTTTGGCCCAGTGTGTTTCTATTTTGAAGTGATAAATTGTCCATAAGAAGCATAATCTTTTACTTTGCATGTGGTTAATTTCACAAGAATGGCAACAATCATTTCTGAGGCTCAACATCCTTGAAAGTATCTTTGTGGGTCATGCTGAGAATGAAAAATATTATGTATACATAGCATCAAAGGCACCAATATAAAGCTATAGTTTAAAAAGTCAGCATTCCTGTGGTATTAAAAGGAATTCATCTGAGGAAAATGGCAGAAATCATTCCTCTGAGAACAGCAACACTGAGCAAATGTACGCATGTTAAAATGTCTAAATGTTTTACTGTTGTCTATAATTGAATTAGGTTCCAAGTGAATGAAGGGAAAATAAGACTGTTTGAAAAAGAGCAATCAATCGTACTAGTCGGTGGGAGGTCAAAGAGGGAATGTGACAAACTGATGAACCTGTGGCTCTCCTTCACTTGAAAATAAGGGGACACTGGTCGTGTTCAAATAAAGCCATCAAAGAAATTTTTCTTCAGAACAACATCCAGGGCATAGAATAAGTTGGAAGGGACCCATAAGGATCATCAATTCCAACTCCCTGCTCCTCGCAGAACTACCTAAAACTAAGCCATGTAACTAAGAGCGTCGTCCAGATGCTCCTTGAACTCTGACAGGTGTGGTGGCATGACCACTTCCCTGGGGAGCCTGTTCCAGTGACAAACCACCCTGATGTACACCCTGGCCACAAAGATGTACAAATACATCTTTGATGGGTAATTATCATTGCTATTTGTGAGGGGAGTGACCAAATCAATAGTTTATTAAAAAGACATGAATAACCTTACTTCACACTGATTCCTTATGTGGTTTTCTGACCATGCCAGGAAGCTCTGTGCTGAAATCAGGACATACAATGACATTCCTAATGACTAGATTCAGTTCAGAACGAAAACGCTTTAGTGAGTGCTTCTATTTACTGAATGAGCCATGAATTACAGCTCTGTTCTCAACACTCTTTCAAATCAAGGAAATAAGGCACAGAGCTGTTAAGCTCCTATCTCTCCTATTGAACTATTACAATATAGGTCCTAGAACTTAGCTACTGTGATAAACTGATATTGAAATTACCCTGCTCCGGTGGTAGCATTGTTCCACTTTGAAAAATGCTTCAAGATCTATGCAAAGAGTAGCAAACCTAATGGTAATAGCTCTCTAGTCAAATGGCTAGTGTATTTCCTGGGGAGAGGCAATACCTGCCTTTCTGTCCTTGGTCCAAAATGCACTTATTGAAAATGGAAAACCAATAGAAGATATAATAGCAAAATATTCTACAACCTGATGGCTAAGGTACTTTCCCAAGAAAAAAAGTTAATGAATAAAATCCAGAAGTCATAACTATCTTTTACAGTGTTTTTCTGAGCGGAGGCTTTCATTTTTTTTTTGGCTGAAATGCAGTGCATTAGCTCAGTTGGAAAGCTTGAATAAAACACTTCTTACAGAAACAAACATAATTTTTTGTTTGGATTCTTTCCAAACTGCATTATTTTCTGAATTAATTTTCCTAAGACCAATGAGTTTAAAATCTATTCTTCACAAGTTCCCATTCCAGACAAAATCATTTGATCACAGAATAATTTAGGTCATAAGTGACCTCTGGGAGCCATCTGGACTAATCTCCTGCTCGAAGCAGGACTAACTTCAAAGTTATATCAGGGTGCTGGGGCCTTATATCAGGGCCTTATCTAGTCAAGTTTTTAAAATTTCCAAGAAGAGAATTTTACTTTAATTGTTCTCAGAAAAGACTGTTAGCTCCTGATTTCTTTATTCAAATATTTTGGGCTGATAAAAAGCTGTAGTGATAAGACAGTCTGACTTAAATGCTAGCCATCAAGGACAATTTTAGCTTGAAAAGGCTTGAGTCTCTGTACAATGAAGGAATAAAATGTGTCCTCTGCCTGGTGTTTCAGGATAGCGACCTACACTAGCTGCTCTGGGCCGTCCTCTGAAGGAGGTTCCCTCTGCGAACCTAAAGAACTTTCCTAGGTTTGGGTTATCCTTTGATCTTCCATATTTGCAGACTGTTCTTCAAAACAAGCTTGCAGGAGACTTCCTGTTTCATTGTTTTGAGGTGTTTTGATTGTATTTATCCTTATACAGGAGTGCTTGTATGACTTCACCACATGGGTTCGTTTTATGCTTACTGTGTAAATTAAGACTTGTTTTGATTTTGAGCCAGGCAAGTCACCATTTATTTGTGTGTCACCATATACTTGTATGTGCTTCCAGAAATTACATTGTAATCAGTTCCACTATTTATTTTGAAATTCATTCTTCATTCATTTGTTTGTGTCACCAAGGAAAAAAACCAACAAACTTTTATAGAGTTCTGTGAACATTTACCAGGAGAATTAAGTAAGATAGTGGTTTGCCTCCACCTCACAATCAGAGCTTTATTCTCCAGTTTCTGTTCTTGAACAGATTCTGATTTTGATCTCTGCTATTTCTGCTGAAAATCATATGGACTTTGCAAAGAGTTTGCTTTCTTTACAAGACATGATACCCCACAGCCTGATGCCCTTGTGTTGTGACTACCTCCACATTTATTGTGTTTGCTGTTGCCGTCTCTACAGTTTGTTTACTCTTGCATTCAACCTTTCTGACTTTGCATCCACTTTGTATCAGGTATATCTCAGTCCTTCAACTATTTGCAAGCACTTTGGTTTCCAGTTCCATTTCACTAGCACTGAAAACATTCACTCATTTTTTGGAAAAGTCAGGTCAATTTTGCTCACTGACATTCCCTTTGACACTGCTGTTCCAAAAATAATTTTGTTCCTAATTAAGCTCTTTGTTAACCATTGCATTCACACTACTTAGTTCAATTGGTTAGATTTGTAATGTAATGGTCAACAGTATCAGCTGCCTGCTTTTTGCTTTTAAAGAAGATGTGTCTTTCCTTTCCATTCTGCTATTTCTCCTCATTCCTGGTACCGTGCATCCTAGATGTGAAGTCTCTCTCAAAATTTGCTGTTACCTTTTCTGGCCAAGGGAGTATTTCTCCAATCTTCTTGTGGTTCCTGTTTTGAGCAATTGGGTTATGCTCCACAGGATTTCTCCATTGCCCCTTGAATCGGTCAAGAGGCCTAAACTGCAGGAATAATTTTTTTAGAGATTTAGTTGATGTCTGTCATCCTAACTCTGAGCCCCACCCTAAACACACTGAAACTTTCAGCTATGTTCTGTATTTGATTTCTCATAGATTTCATGTAAACTCTTTTTAGGTTATCTCACATACTATTTAAGTTCTTTGTCTTCCCATAATACTTTAGTTTTAAATGTATTCATTTTATCCTTCTTATTCTGTGTATTTCTCCTCCACTTTGTGTCCAGTTCTCAAGTCTACATAGAATAATGTATTTTTATTGGTGTCAAATTATGTATAGCTTGGTCTTTCTCAGAGTATGGCTCCATTTTGATGGTAGAGCAGTCGTAACAGCTCACTGTCAACAAAACCCAAAATTTCTCTTTACCTTCACTGGACTGTCTGTGTCAGCTCTGTTTCTTGTTTAACTACTTGATTAACAGATTCAGCTGATTAAATAAGCCGAAAAATTATTCTTTTCCCAGGTTAGTTTTCTTTCACCTTAGTGATTTGAATTGACTTGCTGAAGTACCAGATGAATACTGGAAGGAAGAGATAGGAGGTGGAAGATGGTGGCAAATGCAAGAGTCTGCCTCTGTGGTGGTGGGGAATTATTGGGACAGATCAAATGTGCTCATGGAGCTGCAACTTTAATAGCTTTTTTAAGTTAGGCACACTCCCTAGCAAAATGTAGCAAGCTTTCCTGCTCTTTCCTGTGCCTTAATTTCTTACTTCACAAAATTTATTACCTATTATTTAAGATTTCTAGATATTTATGGTCATAATGTGTTGATATCTATGATGACCATTTCATAGATCTTCAAATTTCATTTAACCCTGTGCATTTGATTTTATACACATCGACTGAAATCTATTTTTCTTGATACTTGTTAACACAGTGTTAATGAGCTTCATTAAGTCTACAGCAGATTATCAAAGATTAGATTTTGTAGGTTACAGGTATTTGATATTTGACTACCCTCTTCTCTTTGGAGCTTTTCCAGATCTCCTTTTCCTCCTGTGATTTAGTTTCTCAAGTCTTTGGGTTAGATCATTCCTTCCTTTCCATAAATATTCAAGAGGAGCATTAATAGTTCTTGGTACGTTGTTATTCTTGACCATTTTGGCTATTTTCCACCTACTTTCACTGTCTGAGCCTTCCACAGATAAATCCTCTCTCTGAAGATTGACTGTGGTTGCATTTGTTTGGGTTTTTTCCCCTTTCTAACTCATTATATCACTCCATAATTATAATCTAAGAAACAAAAAGCTTTATTTTTATCCTTTCTTGCTCTCAATTGGATACCTTTTTTTCCCACATAGTTGTCTTTCAAAAAACCTTTTCAATTATTAAACCTTATATCTCCTCCACTATGACATATCACTCTGGGTCATTTTCCTACCGTATTGATCACATCACATTGTGAGTGATATTTTTAGTCTCTTTGTCAGCTCTCCTTATCTCATGTCTGATAGTCTTCTCTCTCCTAGCATCCTCTGTGGTTTTAACACAATCTTTTAAAGTTTCAAGCTTGTTAATCAGCTACAGCAGCCTTTATTTTGGCTATCTTTGATATCCTATGTTATAACTGACTCATGTCTCTTTTGTGTGGTTCTTTCATGTTTCAAGTCTTGTTTTCTCACACTTTCTTATTTGCTCTTATGGAAGAGTGGCCGAAGTCACAGTTGGCTTTCGACAGGCAGATATTACTCTTGTTTCTTGAACCAACAAATATACAGGGCTGATCATGATACTTAATGTTTTTTGCAGTGACTTTGTTTAGCATTTTCAGATCTCCAGTGAGTTTATTGACTCTAGCTTCTGATCGATAAGATGTGCTCCCAGGAAAATCTGGAAGTGTTACAGTCATCTCTACCACTCTCCACCACGTTCCTCCCTCATAAGACTCTCAGCGATTTTTCCCCACGATTGTTGTCTTTAGATGTTCAGTTTTCTTAGGCACCATGCAACACAACTATGATGAAAAGAGCTATTGCTAGGAGACAGATCTGTGTTTCTTGGCCACGCTCACCTGACATGTGCCAGTAAGATTACCAAATCTCATATTCCCTCATCATATGACAGGAGTCAGTATCCACTTGAAACAAATGGCTACTAGCTGAATGTAGCTCTTGGCAATATTTTATTTTGTAAGTGGAAAACCATTCTTTTTGCTTTTGTTATTCATTGTAGCAACATAGAAGAAGAACCTTTTTTTTTTTCTTTTGGCATCCATTGAAGTTTTATGGAAGACATGGCAATTTAATATTAATTAATATCCACTTATAGCAAAATGTTTACAATAACTTTCCAAAATTGTGAATTTGACATTTAGCAGCATCATTTAACAGAGCAAGAGGAGCTTTCCAAACTACAGTTGAAAGTAAATTAACTGTGATATAAATGTTTATAACTTTAGTCACTTACTGAGTGGCTAAGGAAGCTTTTGTTACGGCTGGAGACTTCCACATGGATGATATGAGATACTTCCTCCCCAGTTACCTTGCCAGACATTATGTTTTGCCTCAAGTATTTCTATTTAAAATGCTCATTATTTTAGCTTGCACAGTTGGAACTAAAATTCTGCATACCAGGGCCAGTGTGTTTTAGTGATTTCTCTTTTTATTTCAAATCCTTTAACAACAGGTTACTGCTTTAGTTCATAGTCCCCTGTGAAGGGGTCCAAAGCAAGAGGTTTGGGGAGACTGGAGATCATACTCAAATAGCAGGTATCTGTCTCCATCAGAGCTTGTGTTCATTTACTAAGTCAAAACTGTTACCATAACAGCTGTCATACCCTTAATTTACACATTACCCAATGGCTGAATCTTAGCCTTGTAGTTAGTTTTTAGCATACTCACAGAGAACTCTAACCTATTTGCTGAAGAATATCTTGAAATGGCATTTGCCTGAGCTATGAAGAGCTCTAAAGTTCCTCCAAGGAGTTCATTTTGTAGAGAAGGGATTTAATCCTTTCTACTGACTGAGGGACTGGTCTTTTCCTAACACAGTCCAGGGAGAAAAGCGTGCATCAGATGTTTGTCTTTTTACACCCCCATCAGTATTTGAAGAGGTATGAGGCAATAATTGCTCTGCTAAGGCATCCCCTGATGTCAGTAAATGAGAGAAGGGTCCAGAGTTACACTAAGTGATTGAGTGGGAAAATGCCAACACTTGTTTGATGAAATCCGTAAGGTCATTGTTGAGGCAAAGTAAATTGTACAGATGAGCAGTCATGAGCTTCAATCTGGAAAGCAGATGATGTGTGCTTGCATCCTTCATAGAAGGGCTAGTTAAAAAAGTAGTTAAATTAACCTCCTTGTTATTTCATTCTGGGCAACAAAAAGCAGAGGAATGCTATATTTACTAAATGACCAGGAGATGAACTCTGAAGTTTCCCTGTGCATTACAAATGTTCAGAGTTTCTACTTTTCTTCCATTTAAGAGGACCACATGTATGATATTGCTGTGATTATGATGATCTTTCAAAATACAAGATGTGTCTTTTCGTCAGCACCTGAGCACCACTAAATGTGTTATTGGTAGACATATTTCGACAAGTCCAACCTGTATTTTAAATAAAGCCTGAATAAAAGTTTTGCACAGGTAATTATTTAGCCAGCTAGATCACTTTCCTTCCTTCCTTCCTTCCTTCCTTCTTTCCTTCCTTCCTTCCTTCCTTCCTTCCTTCCTTCCTTCCTCCCTTCCCTTCCCTTCCCTTCCCTTCCCTTCCCTTCCCTTCCCTTCCCTTCCCTTCCCTTCCCTTCCCTTCCCTTCCCTTCCCTTCCCTTCCCTTCCCTTCCCTTCCCTTCCCTTCCCTTCCCTTCCCTTCCCTTCCCCATTTGAAAACATTTTCCAATATATAAAGTTAGAAAAAAATTAGCTGAAAAGAGGAATTTCTTATCAGATGCCCTTCTCTGCAGCCCTCCTCCAGTCAACACCCACTCCACCCAGCTCAGAGAAGGGAGCGTGACAGAAGTGTGTCGGGTACTTCAGATCCTCCGATACGTGGCAGAGTTAATTAGCTCTTTTCTGTGAATTGCCTGTTTGTCCAGGGGTAAGAAAACGACCCTTTATCGGGAACTCGTGGCCCTTTAGCAGTGGAATGCACAGACGGACTCTGCAACAGGGGATTTATCTGGTGGTATTACTTCCATGGAATGTTTCTTTTCTGCCTATAAAGCTCTTCCTCCCTCCCCGCACCCTGCCATCCCTCCACTCAGTACATGTCTGCATAGTCCCCCGAGTCTGTGATTTACTGCCTTTTTTGGAAACAGGAAGGCTAAAGCTATTTGCAAGTATAAAATTATATTCATGTCAGAGTTAGGAAATGAACTTTTTTTTTCCACATTTTTTTTCCTCTGGTTTATGTGCAGATTTTCGTAGACATGCTGTTTTAGGTAGAATGCTTTCTGAACATATATGATCAAAATGAAATGACAAATTCTATGCTGGGGTATGTAATTCTGGTATCAATTGAAAATCACAACCCTCTTGCTCCCTTTCCATCCAGGTAAGTCTCCAAGCCTGCCTGGTCTCCATGCCTGTCATTCTCTAGACTTGACTATTAAGGTATCAGTGGCATGAAAAGAATTTTGTCAACACAATAGCAGATCTTTATATCTCTAGGGATATCTCTAAATGAGTCTGTTCTGGTGATCGTTAGGCATAAACCTCATATGCAGAATGCTTCACCAATGATGAATTTTACTGTCCCCTTTGAATGAAGTGGTATTTGTTTACTTTACAGAGACAATGCCCGATAGACAAATATTTCCGTCACTTGGCTATATCAGATGGGTTATCAGAACTATTCAGGTCTCATTGAATAATCAAGGAGAAGAATGCAGAAGGACTTAAGACAAGTTGCTGTGGAAATTAGAGAAGAAATGAACTATATGTGGTAGATGGAATAAGTCAAGGCCTTTTTTAATGTATACAATCTTTATTATTGCTAAGAGAAGTGAAGTTGTGAGTGACTATCAAGAGAGAAAGCCATCCTTGAACCTGTCCTGACATTTTTTTCTCTTTCTCTTTTGCTTTCTGTTCCTTCCCTCTTGAAGGAATATGTTGCATTGCTTGTGTATGATGTGCACGTCTACCTCCAGCATTTGCAAGATATTTATTTGTGCTACTGTTCAATACAATGGGCAGTTGCCCAGTGTGCTTGCATAATGCTAGCAGTTCTGTATGAAGAAATGAGAGATTTCGCTTTGGTTACAAGCTGACATTTGAAATATGGTCCTTACGTGTTTCATCTTGGTTTTTTAGGCATCTGTAAAGGCATGCACACAAGCAGTGCTCATGGCGTGTTTAAGACCTTGCAAATGCACACTATTGCTTAGTCTGTGCTGATTAGTTCTTCTGCCCATGTCCTTGGCGGTGTTTTTCACAAGGGGTGTCAGGCAGCTCACTCCTCTGGCTACCAGCTTCCTGTCCGATGCAGTTCAAGGCATTTACCATCAGCTGTATAACAAACCTTCTTCTTGTACGAGAGCTGAAATGCCTTCCCCAATAAAAATATGTGTTGTTAATTTTTTTTCTGGAAAAGCATAATTGATTTTAACTGTTTAGTTCATTGAATAAGCTCTAGTGCCTTGTCTGTCTTTGGATGCTGACCTTGTCATGGATTACTCCTGGCCTAGTTTTTAAGTTATTCCTAATGCATTTCTAATCTCAGTTGTCCATGTTAAAATGTGAGATTTGGAGGGCAGGAACTTCATTGTCATACCTGATATATGTAGGGGGCCACTGATTCTGAGGCTCCGAGTTATTGTTGTCCCTTGTCCTTCCTCCGCCCTCACACTCACTGGAAATGGGCAAAAAGTCTTGACACAGTGCGAGAGATGTGACAATGAAAAAACCCCAACGGTATTGACGGACGTGTTTGGTCCAGTGTAGTTGTCTCAAGTGGAAATGTCTAGTACCCTGTGGTTGTCAGAGGGAAAATTCACATCTGTCCAATACTGTCCCAAACCCACATCCAAAACCTGAATATTTCGTCATTTCATTAACATCTCTACCTAGTGTTATTATATGCTTATGCCAGATTGTTACACAAGACAGAAAAAAAATGAGATATGACAGTGATGTATTTGGCATTTGGTGTGTCAGACCTCCGGTGTATATGGGATAAGAACTATTCAGCATGTGCCATATGCCAGGAGGCTTCTGGGGAGCTTCAGACCCACTGTGGGCTTGTTGTGGGGTCGATCACTGCACGCACAGTAAATCCGGTGTACCCTCGGAGCTCCGGGCTCACTCTATATGCACTGAAGGCTGATGTATCAGTGTGCAGGGGATGTATCTACAATCTCTGCTGCATAGCCAGGAATCCCAGACAAATGCAGCAAATCCTGCCTGGTAGAATTTCTAAACATAAGAAAGAAAAAGGCGGGAAAACCCAGTGACATAGTAGCCCTCGTACTCAAAAGAGCTACCCACCTCATCACGTAGGAGTATGCCTTTCTTATATTCCGTATGAATCTCCGTTATGGGTCATTTTGCATCCCCCCTCGGGTGAGGACCGTGTCTGTATGTGAAACTAAACCCTGAGCCCGCATAATCCCTTGTAGTTCCACCAGCATCAGCGAGGGGTATGCTGGTTTACTTCTGCTCCTGGTTTGGCCCCATTCCTTGGCTTTTTATTAACTGATTGTTATTCCTTTTTTTTTTTTTTTTTTTTTTTAAACAGTCACAGAATAGTAAATGATAATAATAGATTACTGCACGGATGGGTGTATCAGCATATGTTTGTGGGGGGATGTGAGAGACTGAACTGTGGGATGACCTCCCTGACATTCTCCAAAGCCTTTTTTCTTTTCCCAGGCTTTTTGGGAGGGCGTTTGTCTGAGGGGGGGGAATTCATTAGGTATGCCGGGGAAGAGATTTCTTATGTTTGCTTGCAGATCTTTATAGCCTTCATGGAGTGGGATGCACGGTTCCCATAACTATGTGATAATGATCATTTGGAGTGTGAATGTTAATTTGTGCAATGGGTTCCCAAAATATGGGCCATGTGCCTGCTGAGTATGTTTTATTTTAAAATAAATGTGCATACATAATACACACACAGACACATGCTGCCTGCATATGCATCCATAATTAAAAATCTAAAATTATAATTTGTTTTCGAAGGAGACAAAGCAACAGCTCCCCAGTACACTCGCAGCCATTGAGCAGGATCCCAGCCGTCAGGATGGTTTTGTGAGCCCTGCCGGAGATCAGAGTCCCACACGGACAGCTGCAGCCACAAAGCACCCCAGTGACCTAGATTGAGCCGTAGATTACTGTCTGCTTTGGCCTGCGCCTCCCATCGCTGCACCGGGAGTCTGATTTTGTTGCACAAGCTGACTTGCTTACTGCTCTGACCCATTTTACCATAGCAACCTGGTCTGCTGTACCAGAGGCTAGAAAAAGCACAGGCGACTTTTGAAGGGTTCCAACATTAAGTTCACTCTCTGCTCTTTTTTTTCTCCACTCCCCCTCTTCCCGCCCCGAATGTGCTTAGCAGACATGACGAAGAAGAACTGACACTTTCCAACAGCACTGGAAGCCAGGAGAAGATTTAGGCGAGGTATTACTTATGAACTTCTAATACATTGTTCACCCTGATGAATGTTTTTGACTTATTTTTCTTTTCCTGGCAAAATTAGCCAGATGCTTCCCTTGCCCCAAACGTCTCAGTCCTGATTTTCCCTCATCCATCCCCATCCCCTTTCCCCAGTATCCTGCCCATTTTACTTTCGTAAGTATATTTCATTATGTCCTATGTTTTTGATTTTCTGATAACACATGAATAAGTGCAATGAGGTGTTCAGGAATAAAGCTGCTCTCAGTGTAATATGTTAGCTGTTGTCCATACATTTGTGTGTTTACATGGGTGCATGTGTTAGAAACAGGAGGAGGCAGTTTAGAGGTAGCTCTTTTCAGACATTAATTTAGTCTTTGGTAGGCATGATTCTGACTGGGGAAAAAAAGAAAAAGATAACCCAAAACACTATGGATAATGGTGATGAGATTTGAGAAAATCAGATGCTGACGATTTTTCAAGACTTTGTCTTTTTTTTTTTAGCGTTGCTGAGAAAACACTTCATGTTTGCTAAGCTCGGAGATGTGCATGTAGATGTAAGCATATGCAAAAATAAGCAAAATCACAAGAAAGTCAAAAGGAGACAAGTGTTATGAAAGACATTGGCTTTTCCTCCATGTTTCACATATTTCTGAGATGCTCTTAAAGCACCTGAGCATTTTTACTAGCCAGCCAAAGGAACTTTGCTCAGCACCTCCCCAGCCCAGCCATGACTGTTCCTGCCCTCACGGGTGCTGGGAGAGGCACAGTCAGGCTTCCAGGCTGACAGGCATCAGAGATGCGTTTCATGTTGCAAAATGTTTTGGGAATCTGTTTTGCAACCCACACAGAGAGTCCCAGACATTCACAAGTCATGAAATTTTTGAGTTTACTGGTAGCAGTGCTGCTCTGGGTGAGTAGTTTGGGTTAGGCTCATTTCTGCTGTAGACAGATAGCTCCTGGTTGTGTTGGTTCATTTGTTTTTAGCTTCTAGAAACTGGTAAACGGATTCATGTTTTGCTAATCGGCGCTGGTATTGTGTAAGGCTCAAGTTCTATATCTCTCCCAGCTGGCTAGTAAGACAAGGTATGAAAGTGGTACTACGTAAAACTCTCAAAAAATAGCGCAAGGTGCCGAAATGGTTCTGATGTAATTGAAAAGTACATCTCTCAACATTCCTCTTTCAGAAGGACTATCCTTATCTCCAGGAACGTGGATGTTTGAGCTGTTTGAGCTGAGCACCCTTTCAAGCGTTTCAATTCTCGCACAAGGGGAAGGTTTCTTATACGGCTGCTGGCCAATGCCTTGAACTGTGTCTGACAAGAAGCTGGTAGCCAGAGTGAGCTGTCTGACCTCCCATGTGAGAAACACTACCAAGGACATGGGCAGAAGAACAAATCAGCACAGGCTAAGGAATAATGTGCATTTGCGAGGTCTTTGACACGCCACGAGCACTGCTCGTGTGCATGCCTCTACTCCACAATGAATGGGAAAGCATCCATCAGTCCTGCAAATGCAGCTCTCCTTGCCTATGTGTTGTAAGGCCATATCTGGGCATACCTCAGGGTAACATATTATGCTATATCCTCAGAATATAATGGGAAGTTGGATTCTGTGTAAATGCATTTTCTAAGAGGTTTCAAACTGTAATTGCAAGCAGATCATACATAAGCAATACACTCTGGAGAGGGGAAAGAGGCAAAGATGAATGCACCAAAGCGTATTACATTCATAAAGTTGCAGACTCCTTGTCAAAACGAAAGATTTTTAAAAAATCACATCACTGCTATCATTTAACCCTGTAAAAAGATCCAAGCACCTCAGATCTTATACTTTAATGACAACCCCTTCCCAAAGAAAATAAAAAATTTAGTTGAAAAAACCCATAGCAACTACTATTTCCTCACCTCAATGTCTGGGTATTTGCCCTAATTTCCACTTAACTTGGACTGAGGTATCTACTAGTTCTTATCTAGATGATGTAGATCTGGCTTTTGGTGCGGACAAGTCTGACGGGTGCCAGGGCTAACAGACTGCTGTTGGTGGGCAGCAGTGCTATCATCTATGCCTGGACTGACTCTACACCTTCCTCCTCCCCTGTGCCCTTCGCCAGATCTAACTGTGACTAGCCCTGCCAGGATAATGTAGTACTCAGCTTTGAGGAAAGTAAATCTCTCTCTTCCTTCACTAGTGGGAAAAACTTGAAAGGCCCTGTCCAGACCTAACATTTACTAAGTCAAATTAGTGAAGTCAAATTAGTGAAGTCAAATTGTGGCAGGGCTTCAACAGAAATGGGAAAGATTCACTGAGTTGACAGTCATCACTATGTTCATGGTACTGCAGTTCTAAGTTTTCCTTTCTCCTCTAGGCTGACCTAACCTACATGGTGAACATGGAAGTCAACAAGAAAGTAAACTATAATGCACAAGGCATTAAAACCTCAAAGGCAGAACGACCCTTTCTCAAACATTTTGGAGACCAAATAAGCGTACATTTATCCTGATGAATTCTATGTTCTAGAGGTTGAGGCTGAGTGTCGTTTTCTGGGCTTTCTGAAGGATTTAAAAACTGTTAAGTGTAAAGGGAGAGATATTCTCTCTCATGTTTCCGCTGCCGTACGCCCTTCAGTTATTTCATGGAGTGCATGGGATTCATTAGCCAGTCTTGTGGATGGACTCACCTTAGTGAACCGATCATTTCTTTATTGCTTCCTGGGGCTTTAATGTTCTTAATCATAGGGACTATTAGCTTACTTCCAAGATGAAGAACCATCAAAGGTGCAGTTTGCCAAATGTGGGTTTTAAGGGAAGAAAGGTTATGTAGCCTGAGTTGAATTTCACTGGTCCTTTGCACTGAAGGTTTTGTCACTGTGCAAGACCTTGAAAACCACCTAAAAATTAGATCTTTACAGGCATAAATGTTGTCTTCTCTATCATTTCTTAGGTAACATGGTTCATGCTCTGGACAGCAATGTAACGTACTCTTATAGGCTATATTTGACCACTTCATTGGAAAGACTTCAGACACTAAGAGTTATAGGTTGTGTACAGGTAGGTGTAGGAATTGTCTCTCACGGGTAATTCTCTCTTACCACTGACTAGACAAATGTCCACCCAAAAAGCTATATCAGACTCAACCTGTGACTGGAAATCCTCTTATGGCATAGAGCTACTCTAAAGTTAAGGAACATGAAACCACTGTGGTGGGAAACGGAAGTTGATATCAGTTGCAGAGATCCAGCAGAAACATAACAAAATTGCTAAAAATCAAAGACAATGCCCTTTTTTGACTTTCTCTGAAAAGTGAACTGAACCTCTTTTGCTGAGTGTCTATTGAGGGGATAAATCATAAACCACAGATGCTAATTTAGGGATGTTAATTTTACTGTTCTCACACACCACAGACAACGGCTGCAATCTACTTTCCCCAGTACACATCACCTTTGATCTGGAACAGTCTTTTAACTAAACCTCCCTATTCCTACTCCTCTTTAGAGTGTGTGTTTAACTTACTATTTTGCATACTACCAAAGCACCTAGAGGCTCTAGGTAAGGTCAAGAACATTCAAATGAAGTTTTCCATTTCTCTGTTATGTACTGGTGAAGGACAAGTAGTTCTTTTGGCTTTGTCTAAACATATAGTTACAGATAAGTAAATATTAGCTAGAAACAATATGACAATGGTTTAGTTAATTAGAAGAATGTAGAAAACACTAGAGAGATGTGGAAAGAGATGGAAACAAGTAAAGGAGAATATGGCAAGCAGAAGTAATGAAGCTGGCGTGAGAGGACTTGCAAGAGAGAGGTGGGAGGGGATGGAAATACAGGTCTCAAGAGCATGAGGAGGAAGATCCTCAGCTGGGAAAAGTGAAGCCAGAGTTGGAAAGCACCACTAGTGTCCAATGCTTATGAAGATGTGCAGCTGCTTCTGCTTTGGATGGATCTTTCATGCAGCTGCTGGCTCTGCCTAGGAATGTCTTCTACCTCTGGGACCGTATGATACACACCAGTACTGGGAAGAGATAGAGCACTGGCAAGCCTTTATTTCCATCCCAAACTGTGCTGTCACACAGGATGAAGAGAAACATTTTGTGTTTGAATAATAATTTAAAATAACTATTTTTATATTTCAGTTTAATTAATTAAAGATTCCTTGTTTATTTTTATTCATGTTCGCTGTCTCCAGCTGCATCTGAATCTGCTCACTTTTCCCAAAAGTCCTTTCACAGTAGGTAGGACTGTAATCAGGTACATTTAAAAACACATAGAAAGAATAGCTTTCTTGGCTAACATTAATCCAGCAAAGCCACTGCTTCTGGACAGATGATATAAGATTACTTCTTTTTTGTGCCAGGCATTAGTGTTTGGGACCTGGATGGTCCTACCAGAAGGAGAGAAAGCAGTGGAAAAATGAGTGAAGCTGAAACACTGAGCCTTGACGTGCTGGGTTTGCTTTTGCTGCTGCTCCTGAGAGGATGTGAGAGATGGAGGTTGTGACATTCTCTGCAGCATCTCTGCTCTTCCCCACCTCTGAATTACTGATGGCAATAAGAGCGATTCTGCTTTTGCTTAGAAGCCAGCAGTGCACATCTCCTTTGAGCAGGGTTTGGTCTGTGCAGACACTACAGCGACATTTGGATTAAATTTCAATAACATGTTCCTGTTTTAAAGTCTGTCTGTTCTTCATGTAATAGGTGCAACAACAGCAAGGGTACCTTGCCTGATGCAACACATATTGAATAAGAGAAAGAACTGGGCTTCTTAAAGGCCAGGACGGGGGATACAGAAGGCAACTGAAGTGAAAAGAAGAATGGAAGCACCAAACCAGGCTTTGTGGAGTGGAATGAGAGGAAACAAAGATTATTTTCCTGGGGTCAAGGTGGAGTTGATGGAGAAAATGCAAATGAATTTAACAGTTCAAGCATCTCTACTCACTGATTAGTCCCTTGTGGGATACATACTTTTCCAGACACAACAGCACTGAGTGTACTGCTAAATACTGAATATCTGTGAAAAATGAGACTTGACATCCTATTAAAAAGAAGATTCTCATTTTCCCATAGTTACACCATATTATTCATAGAGTTGTAAACTACCAGCATAATCAGCTTTACAATTTACCTTTTGTGTTACAGGAAATTATCTATGGTCAAATGAATGCTTCTGATTTTACAGGTGAAGGATATGATACTATTGAAAGCTTTTTACAGCTTGTGACGTGACCCTTGTATGTACATTTTTATAGAGAAACAGTAAAGATATAGATAGTTTTCACTTTTAATAATTCTGCACATGTAGCATAATAAATGGTCTGGTCAAATAAGACCAATATTGGAGGTATTAGACCCCTGTAAATCAGACGGAGCTGTGTTAGCTGAACAGTCAAGAAAATGTCAGTTTGGTAGTTATAGTTCTGTCCAATGCTTTCTAGTAGCACAAATATTTGCAGGAAAAGTAAAATATTAAAGTGTGGCAAAAACACAAAAACTTAGCCCTGCAAATTGTTTTCATACGCCTACAGTGAAAGAGGCCAACATTTTATGATAATATTGCTTAACTGCTATGGACATTTTTCCCCATCAGACCATCTTTAGACTTTCTAAACTTAAGCATATAAAATTGTGGTGCTTGAAAGTGCATGAAGTTGTTCACTAGTAAGTAGACATGCAGTTTTTATTAAGGCTTATGTCCACATTAACAAGTGTGCAGCCCTGTCAGAATGGTTCATAGAATGAACAGAAAGCTGAGCACTGGGGGTCTGTACCATGCATTTTTGCAGTGGGGGTTACGTTGAATTAGATCTTGTCTAGTCCTATGGATCAATTTTAATTACAATTTAGAAAGCAGGAGATGAAATGCTAAAGAACATCTTTTGTCCTAGCTTCATCCAAAACCAAATCTAGTTCATATACTCTGAGACTGCTCTGCAATACAAACAAAACCATTCATTGTAACTAGAGATGGTCAAGTAGATTCCTTAAAAAAATGCACTAGAATGCTAATGCAGATGCATTCTGTTTTACTGAGCATCAGAAAATCTGTTTCATGTGACACAAGAGGCCAAGAAGTTCAGTTTTTGTCAATTATTCTTAACACTCAGGTAAGAAACTTTCATCCCTCTGTAGGCGTAACAAAGCTGTCATGCATACAGAGCATGTAAGACAAGCTCCAAATAATAGTACTGATGGCTGTAGTTTGAAGTGAGCGAGGCATGCCTTCTAAAGGTGAAGATGTGCCATGCTCTGAATAATCTGTTCTCACTTACAGTGTTCTGGTATGTTCTTCATGGTAATTATTCTGAGGTTAGAGGTCTGGTCTCTAGAGATGGCTGCTGTTTAATGATGTTTGGTCACCAGTGAGTCATCTTCTAAAATTCTTCTTAGCGCAGAAAGGAATATAAAAGGATGTTTTTATTTTTCCGCTTCACAGAAAAGAAATCATAGAATAATTTAAGTTTGAATGGCTCTCAGAAGGCTGTCTGGACTAGACTCTGTTCAAAGCAGGGCTAACTTCAACTGTCTTCCATGACCATTAACACGTGCAATCATAAGGCTTCCTCCAGTAGTTTAAAGAAGTCTTTTCCCATTTCTTTGTCTTGACTGAGCAGTCTGTGGCAGATGCCCACCATCACATCCACTTGTTGACCCTGCCTCTGATCCTAACTCATAAGCTCGCCCTCTGTCCCTCAGTCATTCTGTAGCAAATCTCCATACAGGCAAGTCGTTCCTTTGTGTAGTGAACCCTTCCCTCCTTATTTCACCTGCTTGTCCGGTCACTGCAGCACTCCAATCATGTGAGCTATTCCACCGTGTCTCTGTGATCCCAGTGAGGTTGTACATCTGTGACTGGGCCTCGACTTCTAATTCTTCCTGTTTGTTTCCTGGACCCCATGTGTTTGTGAACACGAACTTGACATGGGCTCTGAGGCGCACTGCTTTCTCAGGGGAACAGTGAGATGCTGCTCCTCAGGTGTTTCCTTCCCGCTTCTCGTTCCTCCACTTCTCTTCAAACTATGATTTTCATCTTCTAATAAATCTAGTTTAAAGCCTTTTTCGCCAAGTTGGCAAGACTGTTGGCAAAGATGGTCTTGCCTTACTTTGTCAGATGAATCTGACAAATACTGTATACTGTATTTCTGCAGTAGCTTTGTTTCCTCGGAGAGGATCCTGTGGTTGCTTAAGTGAAAGCCTTGCCTGCAACAGCCAGGATGGGTACCTCCACACCCTGCAGAAGGGAGTCTCTTACTACTGTTACTCACTGCTGGCACACTGCTTTTAATACATGAATCAGGTTGATCCAACACAAACACCTCCACCAACAGAACTTGTTCCTTCTCATCTGCCATCAGGGCCATATACCTCTTCCGCAACTGTGCACCTGCAAGTGGAGAAAGAGCCTTCTTCCTCTTGTTAGAAGCATAAGCTTCCAAAATTCACTGTCATGGAGTCCCAAATCTCCACCCCCTCTAGCCTGGCTGTCCCTTCTTCTGTAAAATGCAGGATCTAGCGTCTTGACCTTGCAAGGTTTCAGCAAAGACCCTGTTGATCTCCTGCTCCTCTTCCTTTGTGCTTGCATAATCTGATCACCTCCACTCTCAGATCTTTTACCAGGCAGCTCAGTGATTTGACCACAAAACATCTCCCACTGATGAGGTGACCATCTATGGCAGCCTGTAAAAACAGCCTAAAGCATCCTATTAAAAGACATATGCCATTAAAACCAGTGATGCTGAAGGAAATGCAAGTTAAACAAAACTTGATATTTAAGAGTGTCATTGCCTTTCTGAGAGGATCAATTTCTTTCTTGTTTTGTATTTTATACATGCCCTTGGACGGTCCAAACTCAGATGTAGAAATGATTTCTGTTAATCTGAATATGGATTTTAAAGATAAGAAAAAAGCCAAGTGCAGGAACACTCCCTAAGATAATCAGCTTTAGTAAAAGGTTTTATCTTTTCAGATAATTTCTCTGTTTGTGGTTTCTGGCTTTCACGGTGTAATTTTATTTTTGTTATGAAATATTTTGTCTCCAGCTGTATACTACTTCAGGCACAGTCAATGGCAGTTGGAGGTCACAAAGAGCTTCTGATTTTGGGTGCTGGAGATGCACACAGGTCAAGACGTTACTCTCTTTTTCTGTCGTGCTCAGAGAGTAACAAACAGGAAAGACATTAAAATTGTCAGCAGAGAAGAAGAAAAAAAAACCCCAATTATCCTACCAACCAATAATCATCAGAAGCTACAAAATCCTGATGTGTACATAAGTAGAATGTAATGTAACTTTCCTCTCTACTTCTAGCCAGAAAATAAAGTTTATTTGTTTGTTGTTTTATAGCTGTGGAATTATCTGAAGTAGTGCAAAAGGAATGCAATATAGGCATAAAATATGACTGCACTAGAAGAAATGGGGATTTTATAAAGTTTAAGAAAGAAGATTATGTATTCTGGGTGCCTCTCTGAAGATGATTCCAGGGAGGTTAAATATATATTGAATGTGAGACATCTATATGTTATTCAATAGCTGTTCAGCAGAGTAGTTCTGTCAGAAAAGTGAGAATTTTCTTAACAATTTTTCCTTATGCCAAATTTTCATCACCGTTCCCTGGGAAAAAAGTAGGGAAGGGGGTGCAAAAATTTTCTTACAGCAGCTCTGAGGAGGGAAACGTGTCACATCCACACTGTATACACATGACGCTATTGTATATGCTCAAACAAGTTGCAGGGACATGGAGAACCATTCCAGGTCCCTTATGAAAAATCCTGACCTTCCTGAAGTTAATAGACTTGAAGGGATTAGAAATTCACTCATTTACATGATGCAGTGAGGTAGCTGTATTATGTTGCCTTATCGGGTTTTGGAGGTGTTCCGATAAATGTTGTATACATCGTGACTGATCTTTGAAAACAAAGCTTCTGTTTTCTATCAAAGCCCTGAGATTCAAAAACTTCTTTTCTTTACCTCTTTTACGCTGAAGTAAACAGTGAAATGGCCGGAGTTACTCTTGTAACTCCACTAATTGGAGCTTGATTTCTCCAGCATAAGATAACGACTGTGTAAATGCGGTTGGGCTTGATTGTTAAAATGGCTGTATGGGAAAAATTGTCTTTTTCAGGGGATCTCAGCCCCAGCAACGAACACTTCCTCTATTTACACCAAATTAGTAGTCCTGTAAGAAAAAGAAGTTTATATGCCAAGGAGTGTGTGTTTCTTCTTCAGTTTTTAGTAGTTCTTCACCTCTTTTTTTGAAGGCAGACTCTGGGAATCGCGCACGGAAATCTTCAACAAAAAGTCAAACGCATGCTAAAGCAGAACAGCCTGCATAGCAATATAGGCAAGAAAAATACATGGCCATCCGGTGACTTATGAGGCAATTAAAACCACTTTGGTGGATAAATATCCTAGAATTGTTAGGGCAGTCAAGAGGAAGATCCAGTAAGAAGTTTATGCAGTTAAAAGAGAAACAAGAATCAAGTCATCTCTAAGGAGAAAGATGGGAGGAGAGCTAAAGACAACCTCTCCCTCAGCGACCGTTTCACTTCCAGAGTTTTTTTTTTCTTTTACGTGAAAATTGAAAAGTGTTCATGGCTTTAGCAACAGGCTTTTGGGGGGTTTTGTGTGAGGCTTTTCATATGATAATGGCTAGATTCTATGGCAACCATTGAAAACGAAGGGCCTGGAAACAAAAGCTGCAGCAGAAGAGGATCAGCACATATTCACTATGTCTGCAGGAATAACGGCAGAGGCTCACTCTTCAGAAGGGTATCTGATGGCAGCCTGTCAAAGGAAGGGGCTTGTTTTAACTCAGGCAGAGTTAACTCTGTCTATAGTTAGTGCCAGGGTTTTATGACTCTCAATTTTCACTCTAGGGTTTTTTCCACACCAAACCACATCTATAGTAGATGTGCAGGTAATGAGTGGTTAATGCTGGTCTGATCGTACTTCGGGGTGAAGAACAGAAACGGGAGGCAGAAAAGAACAGGTTTAGCAGCCAAAGGCAGCTAGCTTCCTCAGGGCTGGTTACAGTCTCAAAAGCGACTTCGCATATAAACAGTGTAAGCAGGATTAGGCCTATAAGGGGCTGATGTCATGTGAAATCAATGCTTAATTACAGGTTACATGTACTTACTTATCGGTTGGTCCAGAAAAGAGTTTGTCATCTGAGCAAATGGAGATATGAAATATCAAGCCTAGTTGTTTGCAGAACAGCAAATTACTGTTTTGGAGATTGTGCTTTTCCCACAAAGATGGACTGAAGCAGCAAATTCTGTAGTGTCATGTAAAATGGTGATGCCAGCCATGAAATAGCCTATAGGATGGGCTGGTGTAAGTGTTTCTATTATTGACTGCAGGAAGAATATAAGTTCAAATCAAGTCTGGCTTTGGAAAAAAACAAAACAGAAATCTCTGAAGTGAGAAGTGATACGAAGTACAAAATAAGTTTAAGAGGAAATTAAAAGATCACTCTTTCTATTTGCTCTGTGATGTCACTATTTCTGTACTACTTCGCTTAGAAACCATCACAATGCAGTGATATATTGAACTGACGATTGCAAGTGGTCTTGCTATTCTTGTTTTTAAACATTGGCTTTTTCCATGACCATATCACAGGTTTTCAAAAAACTATTTTATAAATAAATATCTAATAAACTTTAAAAAAATTTCATACCAGAGAAGAAATTTTGCTACTGAACATGATAATATATTCTCTGATTGAAGTCATACTGTCACTTTATTATCATGGGTTTCCAATAGAATGCTGTATTACAAGAACAGTACTACAAAACTCTTCATCACGTTTCACTCTCAGATGACTAACAGTAATAATATCTATGAGATTCAGAATGATATGCCAGTTGTTGAAAAGTCTTGGTCTAGATAATTTTCCTAAGTCACTTGTTTTACAAAGCTCAGGTTAACTATTGTATTTATAAATAAATGAATAAACTCTCAATGAATGAGTTCCAGGCTCCTAAATCAAAGCCGGGGTAGGATTAGGTTCAGATTCATTGATAAATGCTTTTGAAAACTTCAGGCCCACTTACGCAGAATCCAGGTGAAAAGAGAAAAGAAAGAGTTGAAAAGGAAGGCTGAAATTATAAAGAACAGTACTGTGAATAACAAGGTTCCATTATCAAGGAAGGATGATTCACACTGCAGATTTATTTCTCAAATTTAACCAGTTTATTTAAATATTCATTCTCCTCATACTGATATGCTCTTCAGCTTTCATATGACTCCTGTGAATAGGTACCAACATACACTTTTTTGCTCTTGTTTGTGTGGTTATGTCTTTGTTGTTCTGGATACAAGTTCACTCCAGTTTGTTAGCCCTTCGTGGAAACGTAATCACACATGCTATAAAAGCACAGGGCTCGGGGCTCCCACGCCCCAGGCTTCCTCATATGCCTCAAAAACCTGAGCTCACCCTCTCCAATGACTCCCTTCTGCACAAGAAGTCTTTTGGTCTGCAAAGCAGCTGAAGTAAACAGACATGCACATTTTATAAAGTTTCAAAAATCAGTTTTAATTTTATTTTTTTTTAATATAAAAAATATGTAGATGTAGTCAAACCATAAAAGCTTCCCACATTTCCCTGAGTCATTTTTCTGATCACTCTCAAGCTGTCTTTGAATTTAAGGAAAGTCTCTTTAGCTGTCCAATCTTCCTTTTCCTTCATCGGGCTTCTTCAGACTCCGAATTCTCTCCCTCTTCCTGACCCCTCTCTTCTAGTCCCTCTGCAGCCTCTTATTAATGACCGGGGAGAAACTTTTACCTTCAAGCCCACCCTTTCACACCCTTTATCAAGTATTCCTGACTAGCTTCATCATACGATTCAACCTCTCTCCTTCTTCCCCTAGGACCTGTTGTTTAATTCCATCTCCCTAACTTCAGACTTAAAATAAAATCTAAAAATCCCAGGTGGTAGCCTGCATTTTATTTGCAGGGACGCTCCACTGAATGGATGTGGACTCTTGTTAATCCTCTCATAGGTGTAAGTATTTCCTTTGTCAGTTCTGGTGAAGGTTATTTTAGTATAGAGGTGAAGAATAATGGGAGTAAAAAAACCCCACCTTTCCCATGCAAAACAGGCTTTAAGAGGTGTTACTGTTTCTCGGTCCTGAAGAATTTCCATGTCAAACTGAATTCTCAAGCTGTGCATAGCCAGAAGTCCCCACTTAAAGTAAAACATATTCTGGGCTATCATTTTAAGGGCAAAAGATATTCAGCCAAGTAACTGTTGGAAAATTGGGTCAGCAGAGGAGGTGAGTGAGTGAAACTGTGTCCTGTGCAGTAGAGCTAAGTTAACATGCCCATAGCTTCTTTTTCCCCCTCCTTATCCTATTTATCTTCTTCACTCATTTAATTTCTCTTCTTTTTAGCTGTTCCGCTCCCTCTTTTCTTCCATTTTGGATATCAAAGTGACAGGTGTCACTGAAAGACTTGGTTGGTCCTTTTCCCACTGTAGTCGGGGGACGGATGAGGAGTGAAGGGGCTTCTGAGTTCTGCAGTCACAGAACCTCAGAACAGCTGAGATTGAGAGGGACCTCTGATGTCATCTGATCCAACCCCCTGCTCAAGCAGGCCACCTAGGGCCGTCAGATGGATGTCAGATTTCTGAAGACATTACAGAATTCAGTGTAAAAAATTACATCAAAAGGAAACTGGAGATGCAAAAAACCTTGAGGTTGATGATTAACTTTAAAATATTTTAGGTTTTTTCCTTCAAAAAAGTCATGGTTTGAACTGCAGCTTGTGGAAATTCCACTTTTTCTCTCTTCCTTTTCTCATGTCAGTTAGTGGATTTCCCCAAATACATTTCTGAAACACAAAAGCAGAAGTGATGAGTGGGGATTTGTGAAGAATTCTGACATAAATACAAAGAAAAATAATTGCTCATTTATTTACAAAGAAAGGTGAGCTATTGTCTCTTCCTCTGCCTGTGGTTCCCCCACAGGTCTGGACTTAAACTGCTAATTTAATTTAAAACAGAATGTCCAAAATATTTCACTGCAATTTAATAGAAGGTTATTGCTCCTCCATCAGTAACAGCAGATGTGGACACTGTTATGTCACCAAATGTGTGTCTCAGACAGAACTAGATGACTACTCTTCGATACCTTCTATTGAAGCAGATCAAAGACTGTTGGAGAACGTTCCTGGGCACTGAAACTCAGTCCTCTGTGCTGCTAAAATCTTGCCACAGCCCAAGGCATGGTTTTCACTCACACCTGTTAACATTCATAGAATCATAGAATTATAGAATAGTTTGAGTTGGAAAGGATCTTAAAGATCATCTAGTTCCACCCCCTCTGCCATGGGCAAGGACGCTGTCCACTAGACCAGGTTGCTCAAAGTCCCATCCAACCTGACCTTGAACACTTCCAGGGATGGGGCATCCACAACTTCTCTGGGCAACCTGTTCCAGTGCCTCACCACCCTCAGAGGGAAGAATTTCTTCCTTAGATCTAATCTAAATCTACCCTCTTTCAGTTTTAAGACATTACGCCTTGTCCTATCCCTACATGCCCTTGTCAAAAGTCCCTCTCCAGCTTTCTTGTAGGCCCCCTTTAGGGACTGCAAGGCTACTATAAGGTCTCCCTGGAGCCTGCTCTTCTGAACAAGCCCAACTCTCTCAGCCTGTCTTCATAGAAGTGCTCCAGCCCTCTGATCATCTTCATGGCCCTCCTCTGGACTTGCTCCAACAGGTCCATGTCCTTCTTGTGTTGGGGGTCCCAGAGTTGAATGCAGTACTCCATGTGGGGTCTCATGAGAGTAGAGTAGCAGGGGGAGAAACACCTCCCTCGACCTGCTGGTCACGTTTCTTTTGATGCAGTTCAGGATATGCTTGGCTTTCTGGGCTGTAAGTGCACATTGTTGCGTCTGTCCAGCTTCTCATCAACCAACACCCCCAAGGCCTTCTCTGCAGGGCTGCTCTCAATCTATTCTCCACCCAGCCTGTATTTGTACTTGGGATTGCCCTGACCCATGCTCTGGGCCTTGCCTTTGGCCTTGTTGAACTTCATGAAGTTCATACAGGCCCACCTCTCAAGCCTGTCAAGGTCCCTCTGGATGGCATCCCTTCCCTCCAGCATGTCAACTGCACCACACAGCTTGGTGGCATCACCAAACTTGCTGAGGGTGCACTCAATCCCTCTGTCCATGTTGCCGACAAAGATGTTAAACAGCACCGGTCCCAACACCAACCCCTGAGGAACGCCACTCATTGCTGGCCTCCACTTGGGCATTGACCTGTCAACCGCAGCTCTTTGAGTGCCACCATCCAGCCAATTCCTTATCCACCAAGTGGTCCATCCATCAAATCCATGTCTCTCCAATTTAGAGACAAAGATATTGTGTGGGACAGTGTCAAATGCTTTGCACAAGGCCAGGTAGATGACATCAGTTACTCTTCCCTTATCCACTAATGCCGTAACGCCGTTGTAAAAAGCCATCAGATTTGTCAGGCACAATTTGCCTTTAGTGAAGCCATGTCAGCTGTCACCAATCACCTCCTTATTTTCCATGTGCCTTAGCATAGTTTCCAGGAGGATCTGCTCCATGATCTTGCCAGGCACAGAGGTGACATTGACTGGCCTGTAGTTCCCCGAATCTTCCTTTTTTCCTTTTTTAAAAATGGGGGCTATGTTTCCCCTTTTCCCTAAATAAAACTTTGGCATAAATTGGCAATTAGTAGCAGCCAAAAGCAGTTCCAATAAGTGCTTGGATGGTACCACTGTGTTTTGGTGGATAAGAGAGTTTCACATTTCGGATACATGCTGCTCTATGCTATTTGGCTTCAGTACCAGAAAATGGTCCTTTGCTCTTTTAATTCACTTGTATAGATATTTCCAAATCCTAGCCCTGCAAAGTCAATCACAAATACTTTGGACAAATTTGACCCAGCAGAGTAAGCTGACACTACAGTGATCTGTACCATGTGGTTATGATGTTTTTGATGTGGCATGAGGAGTCCTAAAGCCAGACTGGCTGTATGATTGAACCACATCCAGACTAAGTTTTCCATTGAGAGTGGACATCCTTTCAGCATTTCAAAACAGCAACTGTGTCTGAGGTGAGAAAACTGTGCTGATTCAGCTAACCTGATCTAGGTATACATTTAGGGGAACAGGTACCACTGCAGTATGCAAACACTTCTATTTTGCTTGTAACGCCATTTTAACTTCATGGAGATTGATTTCTTATTGCATTCAGTCAGCTAAATTACTTTTAAGTGATTTCTAAATTAAACTGGTTACATAGTTATATCATATATCTGATACTTTAATTCTTTAAATGATCAGGCCAAGAGGTCATGATAACTGGTCTATGTAGGTTTAGTAAGGACTGAAACTAGACAAAGTGACTGGTGGTGTTCCTTGTTCCTTTTTAAAGGTGGTTGGTATATACATATAATTCATGCTGTAGATGTCTTCTACTTCAGTTAGGGTCTAGAGGAGGCAGAATGTTTCTCTCAGCCCAGCTTCTGCCTACTCACTGAAACATTAAAAATGAGAAACATTCAAAGGTTGCTAAATCACAGAATCTAGACTCAGCACAAGAAACCTGACTCTGCACCAGAAATGCAGCTGTTCATTTATACTTTTATATTCTCTATGCAAAGCTCAAAGAAGGGCAAAAAAATTAAGATAAATCAAGCTTCAGTTTGGAGGATGTTCTGTGTAAGACACTTTCTGCTTGTCTTCTGCAATGGGCTGGAAGCATGAGTCAGAAAGGGAGGAAAGTGAGAAGATCCTTTTGAAAATGTATAAGAGGAATGGGCTGTTCAGTTCGGCTTATTTTATTTCACGTGATCTGCAAATGTACAGAATGTAGCTTCTTTGTGGTAGTAATGAACTATATATCCAACTCTGCCTCTTTTACTCATGGTAAATACTGTCTCGTTCTGTCCTACTGTTAAGAGCAGAGTTTCTCTGTCAGCGACCAGAATAACCTGCAGTAAAGGAATGCTACCAGAACTGAGTCCAGTAGGGTCTTTCTACTCCTGGAAAGAAATAATTAGTAGTAGAAGAAAAATTTATTTTAATTTTAAGAGGGTAATTGATTATATTAAAATATGTTAAAGATTATGGCAAAAGGCCAAAAATTGCTGCATTTATAAGACATATTTTTTTCATTGGATTCTGTTCAGTAAAACCATAAAGCACCACACCAGCTTGATCTTAGAAAGTCCTTTTCCTAGTCTGGTAGAGTTGAGATTTTTTAATTTCCAATTCAGCTTACTCACGATGGTTGTCTCTTAACTCTGTGAGGTTCTTCCTTTAAGTGCTTGGCACTCAGTCCAAACCAGTGTATAAAAAAAATGTTACGGTACAGTTGACAGGAAGAACAGCTTTCTCCTGGAAATGGAAGGTGCCCTACTTAATATAATTTTAAAAGGAATTTTGCTGAGCTAAGGGGGAAGAGACAACATGTGTGAAGGGGAGAGGGAAGGGAAAAGCCACCCTGTGGGGAAATAACAAAAATGAGAAGTATTTCTGTTTAGCAAAAAGTGATAAAAAGAATAATGAAGAGAAAAGGAGAAGTAAAACTATCCTATCCACATGTTAACTTATATTAGTTAGTCTGTGCTTACTTTGCGAAAGAGACTGCCATCAGGCATTCTGTCATATGGAGGAAGATAAGACACTAACATCAAAAAACCAGGACCAGATCCTCTTTAAGACAGCAGCATCCCTGTCCAGAAGAGAAAATCCACCCTGCTCACATCAGAAGTTGAGAGGCCAACTTCTAATTTATTAATTGTACCATGTCTGTAGGCATCTTGGATGGGAATTCAAAATTCCCATCAGTAAAAGTAACCTTTTGGGAGGATTTATTGCTCAAGTGAATTAAGCTGTTGATTCAAAGAGATGGTGTTCATGATGGTAGGAGTTATTAAAATAATATTACCATGATACGAGAAAGTAGTTTTCTTATGTAACACAGTGCAAACAGCACAAAACAAACCACCATAAAAACAATGAAAAAAAAAATGCTGAAAACAAGCCTCTTGTTAAACTGAATGTGGCATATTAAAACATGCTTTACTCTTTGCTTTAAAAACAGCAACGCTATACCTCCCGGACCAGGTGAAAAGTAAAGAGTGAGAGAGATACTCATGGGTGCTCTGCCAGGATTGCTAAAGGTTGAAAACACTTTGGCTTTGAACCCTTCTCTGTGAGCTATCTGAGACCTTGTGTGTCACTGTACCTTGGATACCAGGGCAAAGAAGCAGAAGGTCGCAAAAATGCATCGTAACCTTTTTTTACAGGCTATGTGGCTGGAAATACTATCTTGATCCATTTTTTAATAAAAGCTTTCTAGCCAAAATGTGTCTATTGACCTAGAAAAGTTAGTTTGAAAGACTTAAAAAACCCCTATTAGATAATTATTTCTTCTGGCTAATGGAAATAAAAACATACTCACTTTCTCCCCTTTGGTCTGTATATTTCTATTTTATTTATTAATTGTATCATGTCTGTAGGCATCTTGGACTGGTATCCAAATTCCCATCAGTAAAAGTAACTGTTTTGGGAGGATTTATTGCTCAAGTGAATTAACCTTGTTCTTTTCCCAACATTCAGATAGAGATACGGGCTGAAAGCTATGTGCTGATGTCCATTTTGTGTGTGTGAATCTAACTTTCATTGACATAATATTCTGTGGAACAGTAGCCTATTAGAAAGGGAGGAGAAAAAAAAAAAAGAGGGCTAACAAAAACCAAAACTATGTCCAAAGGCAGAGCCTCATATCTGTGTTTTCACAGGACTGGATGTTCTCTTCATATGGTACTTCATATAATAAAAATGTGGGCATGTGCTTAGCTTCAGGAATGAAAACATTTCTCTTCAGGTAGCAATTTTCAGCTACTCAAGGTTAAGCATGTGTTTAAATGCTCTACTGGATGAGGGCCATCATGATGTTTTTTGAAAGCACCTTTTGGCACAGACTTAATTCTAAAGGCCTTATTCCAGAACAGGAATGTGGAAACTTGCTCCTACAGTCAATTGGCAGCCACTTTCCCGTGGTGAATCTCTGACCTATTGAAAATCATGGCCGATCCCACATAATTAGCTGCTTCAGTTTTTCACTTCATATTCCTAGGACTGGATGGGTGAAGGTAGAGAAAATAGAAATCCCACTGCTCTGTTTTAGCACAGTTCTCCGTGCCATTGGATCCAAGTTAATTCTGTAATGGAAGGACATAGAAACAGGATTTGCAAGGTAAATATTATTTGCTTGGTCTGAGCACGTTTCGCCATTTCAACAGTTTTTCATAGGCTTACCATCAGTAAGTAAAACCAATTGTCAAATCATCTTGTGTACCTTCTTGACAAAAATCAAGTTACATTAACATCAGTATTAGGAGACATTTTAGAAAAAGTGTGCAGACCCTTTTCTTACCTCGCACACTGTGACACTGCAGAGGTATTGTCGGGAAGCGTATCGCTGTTGGGGGCAATAACAGCAAATATCAGAAAGAACCCAGTTTGAGTCTCAGGTCCCTGCCCGAATTTGCAGTGCTGGTGGATAAAAAAATTCTTTGCCAGCAAATGTGATATGGCTGTTGCCGAGACTAAAATGAGAGTCTATGAAATTAGCTCTGACTCCTCACAACAATATTATAATACTGACATTGTTCACAGAGCATGTGAGAAAAAGCCCGTTTCCTGTGAATGTTCATGCAAGCAGAGTGTTTGGGAAAAGAGGCATGAGCAAAAAAAAGCCAATTAATTTTTTAAATTCAAATGAATATTTGCAGACCCTTTTTCTCCCAGCATTTTCACAGCTCTGAATAACACTGTTCTAATGACAAGGTTTCACATTTTTGTGCTCTTGTAATTGATCTCTCCAGTACACATGTTGCAACAGAAAAGTTTCCTGTGGATTATTTCCTACCTGTTATATCTATTTCTGGAATCTGAAAAAAACAACCATTACACATCTCTTTTAGGAATGGAAGCTTTGAATTTTGTCACTACCTTTTAATGATCTGTCCTTTGGAGAAAGAGGCTTTGGAAGTTGGCCATTATAAAATACAGTACAAAATACAATCCCAGCTTGTTCTACAGATTGGAATGGAGGACTCTATTAGAAGAAACCTGTTGTCAGATTTTACTGATCATCTGTTTTAACATATATTGACATCTTTTCACAGTCCCTGGCACTGAAACTGTCATGCAGCCAAGGCAGGAGCAATTTCAGATTTGAGGTGATCCATTACTCTGATTGCAAGTAGGTGGGGAAACTAAGCGAGCAGCTCCACGGAGACTGGCAACTAATTCATAGCACCAAAGCTAGAGGTTATTGTATAAAATAAAGCAAAAATAAAAATACAATAACTGAACAAGAAAAGAAAGAAACAAACTCTAAAGAAAGTGAAGAGAACTGTGAGAACATGGCCATGTCAGCAGTTTTATTGTTTTTTTGATTGATTTTAATGGGATTTGGACTGGACGGCAGAGGGTAAATACATATAACTCTGAACTGAGATGATAAGGAGTTACTTAATAGGTAGCTATATCTAAGTGCCATAACTAATTAGTGTGGTAGACTCTGGAAGGCTGGAAGACAGAAAGGGACCGGTAACCAGACTGCTAGACTTGCAAGGAAACCTTCAACTGCAAAGTATTTGCAGAGGTTTATCGAAACTTTGCCTGGGTGGAGCAGGAGGCTCTTGGGAGATTTCACTTACCTGTATGCGAACCAGACACAGAAAGCTATTACCAAAAGTGAGCAAATTCTGGTTTTGTACCTCTCCTTGATGAATGGCATTTGATACAGAATTTGTCCTTAAGTGATTCGCCTAGCTTAAAATAAAGTGACTCCATCACTGGGCCTGCCCACTTTTCAGGAAATCTATTCCCTGGTAAGAGAGAACGGACTGCTGTGTCTCTTCATGTTACCTGGACTCTGCCCTAAAATACAAAGTAATAGGGAACAGAGGATGTAAACGTAGCACTAGCCCTATTGTAACAAGATGTGTCTTTGGTCTGTTTAGCTCCCATGAAAGGGAAGGCAGTTCTTTAGGAAACACCTTGCAAATTCTCCTTTGAAACTTTTCCAAAGTATTTTGCTTTATCTTGCAGTAATTTTTTTCTCTGGTGACTGGTTTACCTGAGCTCCAGCACTCCCTGGTCCCATTGTTAGCCTTCATGGGCAGGTTATAAGAAGCCCGTCTCCTTCACTGGGGAACTGGGATGACCGTTTGCCCCTTCCCCTCATAGGTGTAGCAAGTCTGTTTCAGCACTCCTCCCCGTGCCCATGGGAGGCACTGTGCCTGTCAGAAGCATAATATGTCTTGACATTTGTTCCTTAATATAGCTCAGCCTCATAGGAACCTGACATGTGGTTTGCTGTGCTAAATAGACCGCATTTCCTTCAAACACTTTCATTTCTGTAATCCTAAGTGTGCGATGTGCTGCCCTCAAGGAAGCTTACCTCCATCCCTTTGCTTCAAATTGAGCTGCTATGGCAAAACGCCTTCCAGAAGAGATGCTTCAGTGAGGGTTAGGTTAAAGGCGTAGGTTGGTGAAAGAACTACTTTTTAAAGGACATGCAGTTAGGCCTTTCAGATGCTGCTTCAAAGCTGGGAAACATTCTCAATAACGGGGAGATAGGAATACCATGCAGGAAAAGCTGAGTGAACTGGATAGCAAGAGGGATGGAGACTGGCATTATGGTAGACAGGGTCACGCACTGAAGGACTACTAAGGCTTTGGGACATCACCAGTGGTAAATAAGGGAAGAAGAGAAATTAGATGTATGAGTCAGCTAAAGGATGGCTATAAAATAGCACTGGGAAAGAAGCAAAGCCAATCCTAGAATGAAAACTGGAGAAGGCTTTTCCAGTAGAGGTAAGAAAGTATGACTGCACTGTGCAGGACCCTGGGGACGTCTTCATCTAAATATTGCACACAGTTTTAGTCAGCCAAGTTCCAGCAGGATAAATTGAAAGTGGAATAGGTGCAAAGAGGAGATAATTGATCAGGCAAGTGGAATACCCATGTTACAATCAAAGTCTAAAATAACATCGCTTCACTAAATGAAATCTTCCCATCAGTAGGTCGAAGTGGGCAAAACACAATGAGGGAAAAAGAACAATTTAAGGTAAGTGACAGTGCTAGCACAAGACCAAATATGTATGAATGTGCAAGAATTCCCTACAGTCTGGTGGAGAAGTAGCTGAGCTGAGCCTGACAGTGCCGCACACCAAATGAGCAAGAGGTCAGCTCAAACCAGATAACCTGAGTGTCTCTCAACAACACATCTACAGGTTCTGTGGAGTTCCTGCCCATAGGCTGTTGTGAATAAAACAGGTTTCATGAGCTCAAGAATCAGTCAAATTAATACATGGAAGAAAAAAGCCCAGTAAGGCCTACTAAATCCCAAACCGTGGCTTCCAATTGAGGAAATCCCGGAGCTGGGAATGAGCTAGGAAGTCCTTGAGCTAGGAAGCTGTGATCATTTGTGGGGGTTGTTGCCACATGCTTCCCCATTGTTATTCACTTCCATGATCATTTATTGTTGATCACAGTTAAAGGTAGAACACAGACAGGTTAGATAGAGTTTTAGTATGAGCTTGGATGGCCAATCTTATGTTTCTACATAGCTTCAGACCAGCTAGCTCAGTTCTTGGGAGTGCTCTAAGCATGTGCCAAAAGCTCAGTGTAGGCTAATCCACTTGTTTGCTTGGCAAAATATATGGAAAGCACACAGGTCACAACATGAAAATATGAGACATTAATTGCAACAAAATGTTTTTGATACATTTTCCCACAAAGCAAAAAACTAAAAGAAGAAATCCACAAAAAAACCCCAAAAACCCCACACCACAAAAAAACTCCTAAAACCCCCACTTTTTTGTTTCTACTAAATATAAGTGCGTGGGGATTTTGCCATGAGGAGTTTCCTTCCCGCCTGTAGTCTCCAGAAAACAGAAATATCCATGAACATACTAGACAGTGACTTCAGTGTGGAAGGACAGGCTGTTTTACAAGGTGTGATAAGAAGAGCAGAAAGCAGCAGGCTTTGTCATTTGAGCAAGCATAGTTCAGAGGGCATCTGAGATGCAGCGGAATAAGACAAGATGAAGCAGTGTATCAGACCTTACTCATGAAATTGCCAGTTTTCAAGGACAGAAAATGGAGAGCTGTAGCAGAAATCGTTTTGGCACCTTTGCTACAGAAGTGACCGCTGCAACACAACAAATGAGTGCATTGGTGGATGAGACTCGTGGATGTGAAAGGGTACCTAGGAGTCAGTTCAGTAACACGAGCAGGTGATCAGTCTCTGTGTAACAAATCCTCCTTCTCTCCTCCCCTAGGGGACACCTACCCATCTCTGTACAACCTGTAGTTCTTGTCCAAGAATAGAGAACAGAAGTGAATCGTTGAGGAGTTAATAGGTTTTGGGGTGGTTTTTTTTTTTTCCTCTTTTTTCTCTTCTCTTTTTTTTTTCCTGGTAAGAGGGGACCTAGTTATTGCTGTACTACATCAAAGTGAGACACTCGCATTTCTGTCTCCCAAGTATTCTGCCTCCAGCAGTGAATGGCTAATACTAGCTGCATCTAGTAGAAAAGATGTTTTACATGAACAATTAGAGAGTAACCTGTTTCCAGAAAAAAATTCCTCTTTACTCTCTGTACCTGGAAAAAACTTTTCTGCAACTTTATTTATATATTACTGTTCACTACTGTAATTCTAGATATTCTTGTTATTTATGCAATACATTATCTTTCCTTTTGGAAATTCCTTGCCTCAACGCTACACAAAAAGATAGCAAGAGCATCCATGCTTGGCTCACTATTTGTTGGTTATGAATGTTTCACTGCTCAGTGCAAGGGCACATTCCACTGTATGTGTTAAGGAGAGGAAAATTCTGATTGCCTTTCTGTTCTCCACTGCCTCAGCCTCTGTCCGCTCTCATCAGGCTTCATCTTTTTATTTCTTCTCAGAGAGTCTTGACCTTCACATCTTTGCATGTTAATTTTTCTGTACCCTAATACTGATTGTGACTTGCCTACAGCTGCGGTATATCTCTGGAGTGAGGAAGGAGACCAGCGCACGGAGAGTCAAGTCCAAGTGAAGTAGCACCACATCTTAATGCAGCAGCATCATTCTTTTTTTCTCACTATGTTTCTCCTTTCTGTGCTTTGCAAATCCTAATGCTCTGCATGTTTAGCTGACTGTCACTATTTATAGCCCAAAGATCTTCACTGAACTGCCCGCAGTCAAGCCCAAGGCCATTTTATGACTTGAGGCAGTGGATGTGAAATTCTTGGCCGCAGTTGAGCTGTGAGACCTGGGAGTATGCCAGCTACACACCTGTCCTCCCCCAGAAGGAAACCTGGGAGTCATGGACCCAGGTCTGAGGTCGGGAGGAGAGGGCACCTCAGGCAGCACCTCCGCCCCACACCTCACACACAACCCATGAGGTGGCCAAGCAGCACGAGGGGCTCCAGCCCTGGCATCACCGAGTCCCGTCTTCCCTTCTGCCGAAGGATAACACCTGCCTGGATTCCAGCTGCCTCTTGAATCTTCCTATTCATGGGGCTTTGCAAAGTTGGGAGGGAGAGAACAAGAAAGGAAAATGGAAACAGGAGGGTACAGGTGTTTGCAGCAGAGCTGGCCGAACAGGGCGGTACCTGTCATAGGAAACCTCGGTCCCAATGGACTGCATAAGGTTCACAGCAGAATTTGTTGTCTTAGCCGTAGATGTCATTACTCGTTCCTCATGTTCCTACCACAAAAGATGGAAAAGGAATTATAAGATAATTTGAAAGCATACATTAACAATTTTGCTATGTTGCTTTGATTTTGATAATTGACTCCTTTTAACTTTACTTGATTCATTTCAATTACTTTTCTTTGGACATATTTTCATCAGTAAACTGTCTGTAAGATAACAGAAGTTCTTCAGATAGCATATTTTTTATCAAGCTACTATGGTTACTGACTATTCTGATGATGACTTAGTATCTTGAGAGGGTAAAAACTATTTTTATTCTGAAAATGTCAAGATGATGTATTTTTTCTTAAATTATACTGCAGATATGTTTATTTACTAACAATTTCTTAAAATTTTAACTTTTTAAATGATAATATTTGTTCTTTCAATAAATATTTTTAATAAACATGTCTAGATTTCAGTGTACATATAAACATGTCCAGATTTCAGTAAACATATGAACTTTTATTTAGAGATACTCCCTGCTCCTGGGTTCTCTATTAAAAAATAATTTTCATTTTTTATATGACATTTTTCATCACAATTACTTTTGAATAAAAATATATTTCAGGCAAATCCCATGTTGTCTGACCTGCAAATTGCAAAGGGGAAAACTTGTGGATTTTTTTTTCTGTCATTTTTTTCAACATTTACAGTGATTTCCACTCATAGAGTGTCACATATTCTCTCTGGAGAGCAATACAGGATGGTGGCTTTTTTTATATCATTTGGAAAATCATCTGTGATTAAGCTCATATTCAATTAGCATTTATTTTTACTTCTGCTAAGAAATTGTGTAAGGGGTTCTTAAGCAATAAAATATTCAGAAAAGTCACATGATTTTTCTGGGACTACTCCAAACTTGTTTCACCTGTGAAAAACAAATCTTTAACTCCAAAATTTGTTTGGTTTATATCTATTAATTTCTTCTTTCTTCTGTTATTTTTTATTGACGGGACTTAGCAACAATGGCTCTGAGAACAGCTACTGAAATTGCACATAAATACGAAAAAAATCTATTAGACTTAAAACATAAATTGCCTCATTCTATCCCTGGTCTGGGATCCCACTTCCTTTAGCCTGCTGTGTTTCTCTGAATGTATTCATTTTTGGAACAGTTAATTACCATACCAGATTCTCATTTAAAATGTAAGAGCTTTCAAACAAAATAAGTTCCATCTTCAGGCATTAGCAGCAAAGAGCGTCTGGGTAGCAGAGCCAAGCTAAAGATGTGCAGCAGCACAAATCCAGGCCACAGTTCTTTGAGAAAAAACCTGCTTGATTCTTCTCTCCTGTCTGCGATCTGAGCACGGCAGCTGTATTGTGCCTTGCACTGCGGATGTGTGACACAGTGCAAAGGTTGACACAATGCTGGGAAAGCAGAAGAAAAGTGAATGGGACTGTAAAACTCCCTCTTTTGGCTCAGTGGGGAGTCTTCGGAGTTTACTTCAGCAGAGAGGAACTTGTTTTGAGTTTTCCTTAAACAAAGCAACCCAGTAAGAGGAGCAAAACTGCCTCCTCTCCTTTTGTTTGTGTCTGTTTTTTTCTTACTTTAATCACTCTGTTAGCATGAATGTTGTATAGTTTCTCATCCCGTGAATATAAACAAAGCTGGTACTCGTCTTGCTTTCTACAGGATTTCTAGCAACTCTCTAATATTTTCCTATTAACGACTGCATCTCTCAGTCCATTATTCAACCGCTACCACAAACCGCACGTGTGCACAAACACACATACACTTTCAGTAGATAATTTCTCTGCTGCAAATCATAGAAGTAATTAAAAGCTACAGGAATCTCTGTTACTCTGTCCGAATAGCTGTAGGCACATTCAGAATTTGTACCTACACCCTTTATGTCAATGACATTTTATTTTACCATCACATTTCTAGTATCTACTGCCCTAGATTGCCCTTCTACTAATCTTCAGTCCCTGTTATCACAGGTAAGAGATCTTTTGTGTCTTCAGAGACCTGTATAGCAATCTCAAAGGATACATATATCGGTAGGACTTTTTATTAGTGTCTCTTTTTGTTAGTCTTTTAAAACATCATGTGCAATTATAAAACACAATCTCTTAAATCTAGAAAAAATAGGTTTAGCTTGGAAAACTATATTGAAAACACTGACATGAATGGTCATGCTTGTACTTTTTCAATGCAAGTAGACACACGTTACTTTTAAACTCCCTAGCTCAGTTTACTGAGTCTTGTTGATTTAGCCAAGTGTGTCATCACTACAGAAGGTGTTGATCTGTTGACCCATTCAGTATTAGCCATGATCCTAGCCCTGAAAGCATGGGAGCTCAGGTGAGAAGTAGCTTAGGACCCCTAAAGCTTTAAGCTGCTTTCCTCAGAGAGCAAGGAAGCCATTACATGTCTACCACGGGTCATTATTTGCCCTAAAACATGACTTCATTAGCTACCTACAGTGTAGCTGCCAAACTCACCACAAGTTGGAAGTCATCCAAATAGCAACATTGCTAACAGAAATGAGCTAAATTATAATCACCAGTTTATGTGATAGTGGTCTAAACAGATTACACTACTGTTAAAAAAAAAAAAAAGAATTTGGGAGGAGCCAAATGCATACACCAGGTCTCATGTAAAGCCAAGTCAAATCAGTATAAAAGTCCTGTACACATCCCCTGCAGTTTCATCAACCTTATAACTAGTTCGATCATACCATTATCATTGTCCTCCCTTCCCCTTCTTTTTTTTCCCCACTCTTTCTTTTATTCTTGCCTCATATCATAAGCCGAAGCTCTTTGAGACAGGACTGTAATCTCAGTCCTCATAGGTCTATTTGGTGTTGCTACAACAGAAATAGTAAGCTTTTATGGGATCAGAGCTACTGCCCCCAGACCTGTTACATCAATTCGCTTTGGGCTCTCATTAGAAAAGGAAGATCCAGCAGAAGTCAATGGGCGATGCAGATATTTGTGGACCTCCTTGTCTATAAAGACATTGCCGCAGGGATAGCTCTGCTAGGAACTTACATTGCAGGTCTGCTCTTTTCACTGTATCTCAGCATGCTTATGGGAACTCAGGATGGCAGGTGAACTGCTTTTCTATTCAAATCAAAATGTTTATCACAGTTCTGGTTCAAACCAAACTGTCATCTTCTCGTTAGCATTTAGCATCACACATTACAGGTTACATAAGAAATATGCCAAACCAAGAGAAAGAAAGCAGCTCCACAGAAAGAAAAGCAAAGTTAGGCTTTATGATTTATATGATTTATAAGCAATAGCAATCAATATGGCTTGCAAATAGACAAGATCTCACTTAAAACAGCCCACAGCTGTGACAGACAGCTTACAGAAAAAGCAAGACATCCCAATTTATGAGAGGAGGTTGTGGGAAGGAAAAGTAGACACCAGAAAAGGGGTAGAAGAAGTTGGCCCTCTTGCAGATAATACTTATTCATGTGTTCAGCTTTAAGCATATTCCTAGCTCCATGAAGCGTCTCAAGATTCTCCACATGCTTACAGTTACACATACACTCAAGCACTTGGCCAGCTCAGAGCGCTAATGGCAAGAAGCAGAGGCTCTCCCCATGTTGCTGCTGAAGTATCACTGGAAGATTTTGGCTAAAGCAAGAACCTCTGACAAATTTTCCCATCAATAAAACGTTTAATCTCACCAAGGTATTGCTCGCATTGTTTCTCTTTAGCTCCAAATAAAACTGGCTATGGGCTATGTGTGGGCACAAAAGATGTAGAGTTACAGGGCTAAGCACTGGGCTTGACTGCCTGTAGTGTTTAATTGTTAGCACGCTCCCTGGCAGTTTGATCTGTATCAAGCAGCACTCTCACAGGCAGCGCTCAGGCGTGATCAGGAGGTGGATCTGGGCACGTTCCCAATGGGCAGTGGGATGTGGGGGAGAAGGAGAGCATCATCTGAGCAGGGCAGCCATGCCGTGCCACCGCCCCGATGGGCCGGCAGACAGTTCCCCAGTCTCTTTGTTTGCTAGTATGTTTGTAGACAAAGCATACTCTGTCTAAGGGTGTAGGTCTTTGTGTGAGCTAACCATCAGGTCATCTGAAGAGATTACCTGTCTGTCAGAGCAGCTGGGGCACGGTGAAGCCAAAACCCTTGGCACGGAGCTGGCTCCACTACCGCCCTTGGTGCCCTGCTCCCCGCCTGCCCGGGCTCCCTGTCACTCTCAGCTCCTCTTTTCCACTCTGCAACCGGGCAGGAGACTAATTTGGCTGGAACTGGAGAGGCACAGATGGTACCAGGGTGCTGTCTCCAAACACACCAGCTGCTGTAAACCTTGGAGTTTTTGTCGGTGTCTCCAAAACAGTTCTGTTAACAGTTTGTGCAGTGGAAAAGGAAAGAGATGTGAGAGACACTGAGCTCTCAAGTTGTTAATATTAAGTCAGTGCAACTTTTTTCCCCCCTTTTTTTTTTTTTAAAAAAAAAATGTATTCAGTATATTCCAAAGTTCCCAACAGCTTTCCTCTGAGCTACAGCAGCACATTAAACTGAGCTTACTGAAAGGTAACCTTAGAATAAAAGAGAAGTGGCATTTGTCTTGGTTGCAATGATTCATCAGGAAAGAAAATATGTGGCAACAAGTGAGGTCTTTCTAAGACATCTGGGGTTTGTAAACAATGAGATAAAGTAATCGGAAAGCAAAGACAAAGCTTTTCCCAGCTTTGAAAGCTCATTTATTCCACTGGATATGGATCCTGCTCCCTCCCCTGTTCCTTGTATCCTCTCTGTTTGTGAGGAACAAGAGTTTATACAACAGAGTTCAGTCTGAGAAAAGGAAAAATTCATGTTGTCCAAAATTGATACAGTCTCAAAAAGAAATCAAAATAAAAAGTATCTATGTTTTGTTTTTAACTCAATTAAGTAGCAAAGTTCTTTATATTTTTCATAGTTAACTCTCACATATTAAGTATATAATAAAAGACTACTTTAAGAATTGTAGGTGTCTAAGGCAAGAAAGCTTTAATTTTTTCTGATAATGTCCATGATTGTGCTGTTGTCTACATTCCTGAGGTATATCATGTGTCTTGGATCCGAAAGTTATTTTCCTGATCTTACTGTTTTTACAAGTACATTATGAAATCTCATATGAAAAGTAAAGAATATGTGATATGCATAGTTTACTCCTACTACATGTGTATCTTAGTAGCTAAGTGTATACTGGAATATTTCCTGGTATATAAAATTAAAATGTAACTTTATTGTGACAGAAAAAAACCCAGTAAAACTCTTTCTCCGCCCTGGTTATGAGCATACTATTCTTTCTCTCTGTGAAAATATAAGCAATACAAAAAGGTAGCATTTTAATGTCTCATATTTGTCATACTTGGATAGCAGAAATATTACTTTCCTCTTCCCTACTAATGATGATTCATTCACCCATTTCACATAAGTATGCAAAATCCCGGGAAATTTAGTATGTTCTTCTTTGTAATAATTGATTTGCCGATCCATTTGAATACAAACTACCTTATCTATCCATCCATCTGTCCATTACGCTTTACTTCTTTTATACTTCTTAGTTGCTGTATTTTGTGTCACTTCCAAAAACATGGAAGACACAAAAGAAGAACTTTGTTCTGTTCATAAAATGTCTCCAGAAAAGCCTTCTACTAGAATATCATTTCAGGTGTAGATCTAAGAATCTACAAAACTCAGAGCTTCGTAGGCATTGAAGTCCTTGTTATTGATGGGTCTTGGGGTCAGATTCACCTAATGCTAAGGGATCCTTACTCCTGGGAGTGAGCTTCTTAAATCACTTGGCCTCCTCCCCGGCTAACAGCTGCTTTCATGAGCAAGCGCTGCATTATCTTGCTCTGAAGTTCCAGCCTGATGATGTTGAAATGATATGATGCACTCAGGCCTTGTAAATCACAGTGTTAACCTGCTAAACTCACTGATTAGCCTGGGACTGGTGGAGGATATAAAGCAAGCTGGCAGTTTTAACTGAAAGGCAACTGATAAAGACTGAATGGACAGAGAAATTTTGGCCTCGGTTACTTAGTTTCTTGCCAATCTTCTATGGGTGTGACACTGCCACTCTGTCCTAGAAGCTTTGCTTTAGGCTGGTGTGAGAACAGTCAAGCAACTTTTTAACCTCATTTGAGGAGAACTGGAGGAGTGCATAAAGTGGAATGAAAAGCATTGTTCAGGCAGTTTCAGAGAACATCAGGAATGCTGTTAAAAATACCTGTTTCCTGGAATAAGCATCTCTTTTGCTTGGTAGATGCTCTAACACAGCAATACAAATACACACATTTTCCTTCAGGTAAGTACTATTGGTAAAGTAAAATGTAAATGGAAGGAGGTGTGCACTTTCTGAAATATGTATCCTTGTCTGGGGTGATCTGCCAGCACAAGTCACAGCTCTTAACATGGAAAACTGAAAGTTAACAAAAACATTTTATATGCATAAATAAGTTCCATGGTTATTTATCTATTTAGATTTAAAAAGGGTCAAATTTTACATGTACTCCTAATTCTAATGGGGATGTGTGTTAGAAAATGACATAAACTGGCATAAAAAATAAATTAAAAGTGGAGATTATTTTTTTCTTTTACATGCCTCTACACTCCTCGGAGTTAAATAACTGAAGACCAAAACACAAAACCACAAAAAGCAAAAGAAGACAGGACACTAATCATAAAATGTCTTTTAGATGTTTTTGTTTATTACGCAGAAGTTGGAAGCGCAGGACATTTCTCTAGAAACTCTTTTAAACAGATTTCTAGTATGATATCCCAAATCCAAGAGGTATGGCTAAAATTATACACACCAGAGGGTTTTCCTGTCTTGTGGTTTATCTGACTAGGTATTCTAACAGCCTGTGATGGATATGCACCAACCGCAGGGATGAGTCAAACAGGGGAAATTAATTCATCATTAACTAAGATGAATTCACTTGAGACATCTTAGCAATCAAGACAGGTTAAAATATGCCATTGTTGCCAAAGAGGAAATATGCAGAAGTAGGCATGGGAATAACGCCCATATTTTGCTGGCTCTAGAAACTTATTATGGAAGAGCTAAACTTACTTCTGTGCTAAACATTTCAGATGCAGTCAGTTGGGAATGACAATAAAACTACAAACTATTCCTCATTATTGAAGGGCAAAACCCAAACTGAATTAATATCTGGAAATCCCTTGACTTTTTAACAGCTCTTTCTATTTTTAATTTGAAATGCATTTGGTACAGCAGGTAGAGAATGGAGCAGCCAAGATAGCTAGGCTATAACAGCATTCATTAGTGTGTCATGAAGATGAAGTTCAGCTTTAGTCTCTAGCATTAAGCTACACCATCCTTGACTTTTTGTTCACAAAAGCCGCAAGGTGTACGTCTCTCGTTATGTCCTGCAACATTTTAAAGAATTATACTCCTTGAAGCATTACAGCATACAAATCTCTTTAGAATCACAGCTATTCTGAGAACAAGATTCCTCACTACCTCCACGCACAGGCAGAGGTTGTAATTTTGGCATTTGCTTTGCCCCAAATTGCAGCAAACGTTGAAATATTTATTGTAAGGAAAAAGAAAGAAAAAGAAAAGAAAAGATTCAGAAATACTCGAAAAATATTTTGAGCTAAGCAAAACACTGTACTGTTCCCAAATGGAAATATGACTTTAGGTTAGTCAGTTAATCGCTGCTCAATTTTGGTGAATGTGAATGGAGAGGAGAGATTGCGGTGGAGAATGGAAAGTGAAGTTGGAGAGGCTGTGATGATCACTAGGTAGGAAAGGGCCATCTGGGTCCGCAATTCTGGTAACTGTAAGAACTCATTTTTTTTTACCTGATTTCCAGACTAACTTTATTTATAGCTAATTTATACCCATTTGGTCTTGGGTCAACATCACCTGTTGGTTTAAATCATTTGTTTCCAAGTCTGCTGTTTGCCCAGTCTTATATGTAACACAAGAACAATTTCCCCTTAGCTGAGTGTGGCTTCCCATTTTGTGAGACTAGCTAAGCCTTACTATCTTTGCCATTTCTCATAACATAAGCTCTGCCCTCACTTGATGGTATCCCAGCTCTACATCTGCTCCAGTCTCGAACACAGGAGAATGTGATGGACTGGAACAGACAGATTTTTCTCTTCCTTTATATCCCAATGTTCATCCCCTCCATACAAGGCTCTCGGGGTTCACCAGCATAGCAGAGGAGGAATTTTCCATCATTTAACGGTACGCTTTACTAATTGTCAACGCTCCCTAAAAATTAGTTCAGGCGCTGAGCTGAGCTCACAGGATCAGTGAAATTTCAAACTGATCTCAAAGACTGTGGCTTAGAGCCGCAGCTGAACTGTAAATGCACAGACTTGCAGAAAGGTTAAGGGTGACCAACAGAAATGATGCACTCAGCCTTATGTCCTCTGGCTAGCCCACAAAAAGAATAACCCATTTGGCCTTTTCATTGTCATATAGCTAGTATTTCTTACCCAATTTTGTTGAGTCAACACTCCAACTGGAGTGACTACTGCCTATCAACAACTTCAAACACTTTTTTTAAAGCGACTTTCTTATTGCTTCCTGGTGTGTAGGTTCACAATAGAGTACATTTTATGTGTGCAAGTGTATGCCTACATTTGGAGGTAAACCAGACAGTGCTGGGCTACACGCTCCTGTGTCTAGACTGCCCCTGGTCCCCAAGCTGACCAGCTAAATTAGGAGCCTCTGAATTATCCTGAAGTAATTTCTGTGATCGTGGTGTTGTCATGCCCAGCATTAGAAGCTCAAGAAAGGCCTGGGAGAACTTAAAGAGAAAAAAGAGATCAGCACCTTCCAATTGTCTGTTTCTCAGTAGTGTGTAGCCTACCAAACAGCATAGCGTGATGCTTTTAACTCTAAGACCTCAAACTGCCTTGTTTTGACGTGTGAGTATTTCTAGATCTCTGAAAATCAGACTTCACAGCATGAATTTTGGTGCTCTGTCAGCTATCCTCAACACCTTCTGTTCCTGGGTGGACATAAAAAAGGAGCGGTGGCTTGAGGCCCGAGCAGGTCTGGGTCCTGGTCATCCTCTGCTCAGAGGAGTGCAGAAAAGCACTGCCAGACTGCTGCCTGCAGGCAGTGACTTTGCAGGTACTTGAGTAGCTCAGATTCACAGGAAGTGACTGGATTTGTCTCGATGGTGACATTCAGTTTCCACAGATAAGATTACGCAGAAAGACAAACTTTTTTTTTTTTTTTTCTAATTCAGATAAGTTGTGCGTAAACTTGTCTGTACACCTAGAGTAAAAGAACAGCTGACTGACTCATGTGTTTACTTCTATGGCAAGGAGAAATCCACAGCCAGCCTGAGGAAGTCCAGGCACCTTTGCTACCCCCACACATAGGGCACAAATAGTATGATCCCAGTAGGAAATAGATATAACAAGAGAGACGTGGCACTCCAGCAACTCATGGCTTCTTCTTTGCTCAGACTTCTGCGTTATGGTTCAAAAAATATCTCTGTCAGTAGAGAGCTTTTCATAGAAAAAACTGTCACCATTGAGGACTGATGTAGAGGGCATAACAATTAGAGATGCCACTTATGCAGAAATACTCCAAAAGCATGTTTATCAAAACGATTTGTAAGCAAAACAATGACATAAAACTTCAAGGATTGTGGAAAAGAAACTTTCTTATTTCCTATTTCATTTCATTATTATCTCATGGTAAGAATTTCTATGGCCAAATAATTTGGCCTCTCCAAAACTCCTATATAAAAGGTTAGTCCAGACTTCAGCGTCACATGTGTACTGTGTATATAGTTAGGCACTTCCACAACTGCCTACAGCAGCTCTGTTAAACAATGTCAAATATTAAGCAAGGCTGTACAGCACATTGATAATTTTCCTCTAGCTGCCAACACCCAAATACATGCACAAAAGACAGCCAGACTACTTCCTTCGTAAAAAGCCATGAGATAAATTTTAATCCATATTTCTTAGTGACGTGAATAAATGTAGATGATTGAAGAAAGTCCCTTAAGCAAAAAAAACCCAAGGACTACCAAAAAGAAAATGTGCTTAAGCCCCATGAAGAGAGATCCTTGCATTTTTTGTCCTTTGATAAGATTAAAGAATGGGGGTGCATGGACAGGTATTGAAGAGAGACATTAATGCTGTCAATATTTGATAGCAATATCTTTATTTGATCTGTCCGTGATGAGAAGACTGCCTTGAATACCTTGCACTATGTTGCCTGTGAAAAGACCTGTATTGGGATTTTTGTGGCCATACGGAGCCCGAGGTCCCAGGGCAGGCAGTTCTCCTGGTGCTTGTGCAGCTGCTCTGGGCGCTGGGAGGTGTCCCTGCACGCTGCACACTGGGGGCGGCTTGTGCCACCTCTTGTCCCTCAGGGCAAACTGGAAGAGATGATCTGGGGAAAGGCTGGATGGTTGCACAGCCGCTTTGCTCTCATCTGCAAAGCCGGCATGCCATGGCAGCTGGATGGGGAAGGAGAGAAGTGAAAATAAAAGCTCCATTGAAAGGGAGGGGTGGCACAGTCTTTCTAATGGGCCAGCACAGCTTCATAGTAAGCGGGGATGTGATGCTAAACAAACCGCCAAGCACTTCATTATTTTTTCCTTCTTCTTTTTACCCAAGCATTTGAAAAGAGAAAGAATTTCAGCCTTTAATAGTGATCTTTGAAAACACCTTGCTTCTCGTGAGAGTCTAGCGCAGCCCTCCCACACCCTTTGCTGTCCAAATAAACTTCACAAGGGAATGTTCTTTACGTTCCCTGTCGAGCATGTATAGAAAAGATCGCTCCAGCACAGCCCACTGCCTGTTGACAACAGTGTTTCCTGTTATTGTGAAGGAGTCACGGGCCTGCCTCCAGTCCAGATCTGCGGAGCGGTGGTGTCACAGATGTTTTTTCAGGTGTAAAATTCCTGATGGCCACACAGGCCGTTCACACAGGATAAAAACGCCATCTTCAGCTTGGCGCGGCGTGTCTGTTTGCTCAACACTGCGCTGAACCAGCTCCTCTTCGTGCGGCAGTGATGAAACCAGGGAATGTGGAAGGGAGTTTAAAAGCCTTCCTGTTGCAATAGGAAATGTTCTGAAAACCTGAGATTTCACTTTTTGTGCTCATTGTGGGTCAGCTGGGGCAGAGGGAGAAGGACAGGGAACTGTGAGTTCAAGGACTGCGGGATAGGAAAGGCTTTTCTTTTGCTGAAAGAATGTGGTTGAACTTTCTCCCTGAAGAAGATTTATCTTGTTGTGATTTCAAGGACCCTTAAAAAAGCCAGCATTAGAGAGCCACCCACGCAAGATCGCAGCGTAGCAGCTGCATAACAACACTAACATGGGTAATAGCTGTAAATACAGTGTAGTATTATGAAAAGGTCACTGTGAGAGGGTACCCTGCTGTGCTAGAGCTTATGCAGGTGCTGTGGGTGTATCCATAATAATATCATATCACTGATGGCAGGGAATTATTAGATACAAACCTTCCCTGTATCAGCCAGGAGAGAACTCTGCATTCCATAAACTTATTTAACCCCAGCATAAGTGTTTTTACAGAGCAGTAGCTACTTCACTGAGTAGAAAACTCATCTCACTGTCACTTTGATGTACTGACAGAAATGTGGTTTTCTTTTTCTTTCCAGTGTAAAATTGTTCTTACTTTGTAAGCGTTTTGTTTGTGTTAAATAGATAAGAATACTCCTCCTTCTTAAAATGATTGTTTTGATGAAATGTAGACTTGCTTGATATTACTTTTCCAGTAACATGTGACAAGCAAAACTGTGGTCTGCTGCAAAAGTGAAAAATCATTGCTGAAATGTGTTTGTTTTAAAGGAAAGTTGCAAGGCCTGGTTCCTGCTATTGCAATGAGCGCAGTCTAAGAGCTCAGATGATCCATTTCTTCATTCTTTCACTCGATTGTTTCCTAACAATGGTTCTTCTATTTGTTGGAGACGTTCTTGAAGCTGACAGAACAGTCAATACTTCGTATTAAAAAGCAGTTGTTAAATATTGCACATGGGAAAATAAATGGTTATTCGGCATGTTTCTAAAATGTCATCAACTCTTCTCTGCTATTCAACATACTTGCATCATTCTTTGGTGAATTCGTATGAACAGAGGTCTAAGATCAGTGAGCAAGGCCAGAAAAATATGAAGGAGTGCTGAAGAGAATCAGGACATTTTCCAAACATTATCCGTGTTTACCTCCCATTTTGAAATTTCAACACATTCTGAGAAACTCTATAGCTGTGGGAAAGGGGTAATGATGACAGTATAGTCATACTTTCCCCTTCTTTTTATAATATTCTTTTTCTTTTTTTTTTTTTTAGCCCAGTGAAAAGAACACCACCGACGGAGCAAAGTCCTAGGTTTTCTATCTGATTCATCAGAAAAGTCACCAGCATGTTATTCAGATACAATGATTCTCTGTTCACACATATATACACAAATATATGTAGGCGTGTGTATACATATTTATGAATAACTATCTCTAATAGGAGACTTTTGTCTACTCAAGCGATGATAACAAGTGAAGAGGCTAGATCAGATTGGGCTGTTCACATAATAAAACACTTTATTTTTATACATCATCTTTCATGCAAACATATCATGAAATTCTTCAAAGCCAGTTTATCTACACATTCCTGAATGGTGCAACTAAACTGCTCAGCTTTACAGGAAGCATCTGTAGATGTTGCAGGGCAGGGGTGAAGATGGAAACAATGGCCAAGTTTCAGGAGAATGATTGAGTACTGGAAAACTGGGAAGTTCATGCAATGGGATATGCACTTTTTTAGGCAGTTGGAGAGGCTCTGCCCACTGAGCAGATGACTCCTGGAAGGAATTTGAAGAGAATTAGTGGGAATGGCTATTTCAGATGGCAGAAGGAATCAAAATAGAAAGACAGTTCCTTAGGCCTGGACTGTCTCCTTTCAAGTCTGAAACATATTTCCTTTCTGTCTTGGATCTTTTGTATCCAAGAGCTCTTTATCCTGCTCTGGTAATAACAGCCCAGAAGGAATGCTCCGGGGGGGGAGAAACCGGCGCGCGCTCCGCTCACGACCCCTCCATCGCTCAGGCTGAGGTGGGCATGACTCGCAAACTTTCTGGCTATTGTGGATTTGTACTGCTTGGCTATTTCCTCAGCCTGCCCCAACCTATCCCCCAAAATCCCTGCCAGCTCTCTTGCAGCAGTATTCTGCCTGCGAAGGGATCCTCCAGCTGACAAACAGGCCCCACTGGAGTATTCACTATTAGCAGCAGAAAGAACATGCAACAAATCTAAGATGATAAATACTAGAAGTAGATCAGAGTGGACTTTGGACACTGACAAATTGGCATTATTTATGTCTTAGGCGCTAGTAGGCACATATTCACATGATAAATATCAGAAAAACTGACATGATTTGACAAAAAGCATTATGTGGAACTGAGTAAAAATCAAATTATAGAAGTTTATATTTTAGTCGTTTTCGTTATAAAGCCTCTTGCTAGTACTAGGCAAAACTGTGCACACAATATATATTCAATAGATGTGATTTTGAGAAGTTATGAAAATCTCCAGTTGGAAATAATAGGTACAGCAAGTGTTTGAGCTACAGATTTTAAGATTGCTCTGAGAAGTTTAACCCTTACGTGTAAAACTCATTTTTGAGTCATATGGTGGAAATCTTTTCGGTTTCATTCTGGCAAAATTCTTATAATGATCTTACTCTTTCCTAAATTTTCGTTCTCTTTTGGGCTGTGATCCCCTTTATTTTCTCATCTTTTCTACAGTTTTTCTTTAGCTTCAATTTATTTTCTGATCCTCAGTAATGTATTACTGTTAGTAATTCTTCCACAGGATATGGAACATAGCTATTCCATTTGTAGTAAAAAAAAAAAAAAACCCTCAACACTTCAGTATACACGTAGAAAGCTTAATTTTCTGTTTTCATAAACAGAAATCATGATACTAATAGGGTTTGTAGGATTTCAACATCACCAAAAATCAACAGCTGTAATTAAGAACTTAAATCCAGAAACAGATCCCTCAGCTTGGATCGTCAGTGGCCTTCATGACTCGCTGTGGATCAAAAATTAAAGACAAGACAAGGAAAGGCGAGGGAAGTCGGTACAGGGGCCCTTGACGGGCTGTGCTCCCTCCTTAGCCGGGTCAGGTACTCAGGAATGCAGGTAACAGCTGGGACATTCTTTTGCTGTCAGAGGCGGTGCCTAGCTACAGGCAAAAAGCAAGGGACACTGCTGTATAGCGGGATATATGCTTTATGGTTTTAGAAGGGGCAAGTAATCACTTATTTGGTGCTTAATAAGTCAAGGAGCTTGGGAATGATGAATTGAATTTCCAGCTATCTATTCAAAACCAGATGGTCACATTTCAAAACACTTTATTGCCGGCATGCTAACTTGAAAGGTCACACAGCGCTCTCAGCCGAGGTTTTCTATTGTTTGCGATTTCTGCTTGCAGGCTGAGAGCAATATCCTGCACATTTTTCAGCCTGTGGTACTAGTCACTTTAATCTGACATAAGTATGGCCTGCCACCCCCAGCTGGGTGTTCTTCTTCCTCCTTTGGGTAGGCACGAGGCTTTGTGCAGCTGCGTGGTGATCTGACTCACCCTACAAATGCTAGTTCTGGCACAGTTGATGGTGGTGGGAACAGGCAACCCCGGGGAACACGGGACCACCCTTTCTGGCAGCAGGCAGCATTTACCTTGGATCACACTGTCTAATAGACAGCCTTAAAGCAAAATCTCCTTCAGCTTCATGGATGAATTTGAAATACTCTGTAGCTTTGATGCAACGCTACTCTTACGCATTTATTGTATTACTGCCAAGCGTAATCAAAACTCCAGAAGAAATTTCACGGCATCCAATGCTAAATCAGACAAACCAAGCTGTGACATCCTTAACAAAGCTATACCTGGGTCTCATGGCAAAGGCTGTTTACTCTAGTAAATGAACTAATGCTAAACAGAAGAATTTGGAGATGCTTCAAGTTTATTGTTCTCCTTGGCTTTTTTGCCAAGGCAGCGATGAAAGTAATTAACTGTTCAGTCACACCTAAACCCAAGTAGTAGGGAAGAAAGAGCACGGGTAATAAATCTTTTTCTATCTCCTGTCTGATTTTAACCTCCCATTCTCCTACACATTTCTAATGTCTTAAAATAATGATTTATGTAGTAACAGAGAAGTTAGAGAGGTAGAGACTGTTTTGCACTCATCTGTTTCAACCACCATTTCTCATTGTTCATTTCTATTCCATCACATCAATTTTACCTCTTCAGATTCCTCTAGATAATTCTTCTTACCTCTTCTTATTTTTATATATAACTACTAAAGAATATAACTGTTCTTTGTCACCTGATTTTTTGAGTTCTCTCCATAAGGCCCAGGTTTGCTATGTTGCTCAACTTTTAAGGGTTACTTTTCAGTCTGTTCACTTAATGAAGGCTCAGGCACTCAGAAGGGAAGAGGAATCTCCTGGCCATACTAAGCTACAGCTTCCGAGTCTCTCTTTTACCAGCCTTTCTCTGCATCCTCTCCAAGGGGCGTGCACACACAGATTGCGGAGGAGAAGCCATTTAAACTGTAACCTCCAAAGAATTAACTGGCAGACAGTGATCTAAAAGAATTAGCTCCTGTGAAACACTTCAGGTAAAGGCAATTTTTGTGGCATGGTCAGCAACACCACTTTTCCTCTTTCACACACAGCCTTGGTAGATCCTTTTTATTAGATATTGTTGCTTACACACAAGCAGTGGTGAATGCCAGAAGCATCTGTGGCATCACAAGTTGCTTCAATTTTCCCTCTGGCTTCTAACACAGCTTTTTTTTTCATTTTGCCTTTTTTTTTTTTTTTTTAAACCACCTCTTCTGATAGCAAACAGGATATAAATTTCTTCTGAGATAGGATTGCCTCTAATCAGTGGTGCTAGAAGCAATTGTTTAGGCATGCTGAGCGCTGCTGCGATGCTGCTTGCTCTCTGTCACAAAAAGCAGTGCAACGACCCCCAACCCATCCATAGTGAGGGTGGGAGGCTGCACCCGTGCTACCATGTACAAGCCTGCTCAGGCTTCAAAGCACTCTCCAGCTCAGGGTTTCTCCTCCTTGCTATGCTCAGTGGCAACAAAGATGAGACTGCTATTATTTTTTTGCAGCTAATTGCCCTCCTTGAGGTGTCTGTCCAAAGGAGATTTGTTTGTGTATGTACACGCATGTACGTAATGCGGCCTGAACTGGACAGTGTCTAAGTGGCTGCTGAAGAGAAGATTTTGGTGGAGAAATCACCCACTTCTTCTACTTTCCTCCCCACAGCAAACTTCAGAATCTTTGAAACAAACTCGATGGGATGATGTTTCTTCACAAAGAAATGGGTTAGATTTCAGAAATGAGCAGTTCTCTTTATTCTCCACAAGAAGATGTGTGATGATCACAGTAAAACCAATAAGCCCTCTGAGTTACTTCTAGCATCTTCCCAATTACTTCAGGGAATACTTCTGTTGTCTGATGAGCCCCATATTTGTCCTGTAAATCCTGTATCTCATAGCTGTTGATTTTTCCTTTCCTTTATTTTTCATTATTTGAAAAAATAATTTTTTTTCAAATGTCTTGGAAAAAATACTGAAACTATAAATATGTATTTCAGATTCCTTTAGAACTCAAATACTTTCATTATTTATCTTGTAGTAGACCTGAATGCTTTTTCTTTGACCTATACTTATGTAGCCATATTTTTACCTTGTCTGCAGGGTTAAAAGAGAGAAGCAGCTTTGCTCTCTTGTAGAGCTGGATTTTCTGCATAAATTCTATGGTAATAGCTTCATTTTGTACAGTCACTGTTGCGCGGTTTAAGCAAACAAGTTACAATTTGGCAGTCTTTTTTTTCAGGTGTCTACTCATTAATCATTGGTTAAGAAATACCTCTCAAGGCTTATGTCTGAAGACAGCTGTAGTCAAGTAAGGACCTTGATTAGCTTCCTTTGTTTTCTTAGTTTAAACAATACATTCTGTTATCCCATTTGGGTTTCGCAATGCCTGGGGTTTTAAACTACTATTGAATGGACTATTATTATCTTAGAAAACACCAGGAGCATGATTGCATCTTGTAAAGTTATTTCTATTTGCGTATGGCAAATGAAAAATGGAATTTTAATGTAAATGAGTAGAGTATGATGGTTTATAATTGTACTATCTTCCATGCTGCCCAGTTTTCACAATTGTGATGTCCTGGGGTGCAAAGGAATGAAAAATCATGCTCTTGATTAGGAATTCTTTGCCTTTTCAAAAGAAATTTCAGCTGATAATTTTTCTGTTTCAATTACAGTATTCTCTAGTTGATGTAATTTAATGTAGCCTGATTTGAGTCAGAAACATTAGGAAATCTTTGTCTTTGGAATTATAATTGTCAACTCACACACTTTGGCAGTCGTTTCCTGGAAGCTTGCTTTGGTCTGCAGTAGGCAGCGTGTATGACAAAGTGATTGCTGTGGAAATACATGATGAAGCTGCCTGTTTATTCCAGATTTTGGAAAGGGAATCCTTTTGCATAATTTGCTTTACAGATGTTCTCTCTGAGTAAAGCATTTCTGTCTTCCTATTTATTTGTATCAGTATTTTCCCCTTTTATCTAATGTGAAGACATTCAATGGTAGAGATGTTGTGCTTGTTTAGGGCTAGCAATATGCTCAGATTTGTACAATACTCAACAGCAGACAATCACTGCCCTGGAGAGCTTAAAGTCTAAAAATACCTCAGCTAATGCTTCAGCTTTTTTTCAGCCTTTAACATTCTCAAGATTTTCTTATTGTTTGGTCTCATCTTAATACACCTCAATTTTAAACTGTCACCAAAACACATCAGCTCGGTTCCTCTCTGTGAAAATAATCTGACAACAGGTAACGAATTCCTTTTTAAATCTGAAGATACCCGTAGGTTTAATCCAGCATTCACTGAAGAACAAAGACAGAATCCCATCGTTATGGACCCATCCAAGTAATTTTAACCTTGCCTACCTGCTCCTAGCAATGCCAGCGAAGCATCTGCGAGCACTTAGGCTGCATTACCTGTCTTCTCTGTAGCTGTAGAAAGCAGGTTAGTTGTGGCCAACTGCTAGAGCTGTGGTTGTAAATGAGGTCATCTGGGTAAAACATGTCCATCTACCTGACGCTTTCATGAATAGATGTATGTATTTTGAAGCAATGAAGTGCATGTCTCTCCAGCAAGCCTCATTTTAAAGCTGTGATGTGTTTTTTTGCCATCAAGACTGTCAGCAGCAAGGCGAAGATGAGTGTGATGTGCTAGTTTAATGCTAAGCAAATGGAAGGACAGGGAGAGATGACATCACGTGCTAAAGGCAAAGGGACTAAAGAAGAATGAGGAAAAAATAACCTTTAGCAGAAAAGCTTTGCAATCCACTGGATGCTGCCTCTTTATTTTGGTTGTCGATATTTTTGTAAGTATTTCTGCCTCTGTGGTTTCTCCTTTCTAAGAACAACATCAGCCAGCACTGAGCTGTGGTGTCTCAGATTCTTTCTAGGGATTAAGCTGCAGGTTTAACTTTTGGGCTGGCATAAGGACCATCTGTTCAGTGTAGTTTGCAGGCAGAGTGGAGATATGTGTGTTGTGAGAATACAGAACTCACTGTAAGAAGAGAAGGCAGAGAATATACTTTAATGTATTTAATTTTGGTTTTGTTGTTAATTTTGTTGTTTTGAGAGTGCTTCTAAAGGATGAAATCATCATATCCTGTTCTATATGTGGTGATCTAATGGAGGACAGTTTCTGGTTGTTCATCAGAGTGTTTGAACTGTGTGATGGCTTACAGGATTGGTAAGAAATTGAGATATTCTCCATTATACATAGGGATAGCCTTCACCTTACCCTTATGATTCTTATTGTTTTCAAAGGTCTGAAGTTGTTCCTTTAATTAAAAAAGTGCAGGTCATGGCTCGTTGAAGGAAGAAAGAAAGAACCATAAGATTATCCCAGGGGGCTCAAATCCAAGAGAAGGGTTAAGAGGTAGAAGGGGAAAAGAAGGAAGTATAGAAAGGGTCACCAGCTACACTGCTACATAGAGGTAGCCTCTCTTCCCATTCCTGCTCCATCTGCTGTCAACACCAAAGATAGGACATCAGAGATTCATAAGGCACAGAGATCTCCTAGCTATTGACCTTAAGGTATATCTCATATTCCTCAGATAGTGACCTTACTGATCGTCCATCTGCAGTCCTTCACTCTTTGTGATGGCCCTTATTCTATGTTATTTCTGTAAAAGGTTAGTGAACGTTAGAAACCAGCTGGAATGAATGTGTAGGACTTGAAACACTGCGGAACTCTGTCCTGGTTTTGGCTGGGATAGAGTTAATGTTCTTCCTAGTAGCTGATACAGTGCTGTGTTTTGGATTTAGTATGAGAATAATGTTGATAACACACTGGTGTTTTCAGTTGTGGCTAAGTGGTGCTTATACTAAGGCAAGGACTTTTCAGCTTCCCATACTCTGCTGGTGAGGAGGTGCACAAGAGGCTGGGAGGGAACAGAGCCAGGACAGCTGACCAGACTGGCCAAAGGGATATTCCCTACCATATAACGTCATGCTCAGTGTATTAACTGAGAGGAGTTGGCTGGAGGGGGATCACTGCTCGGGGCTGGGCTGGGCATCGGTCAGCGGGTGGTGAGCAATTGCATTGTGCATCACTTGTTCTGTATATTCTCTTATCATTGTTATTGGTATTCTCTCTTCCTTTGCTGTCCTATTAAACTGTCTTTATTTCAACTTACAAGGTTTTTTCCCAATTGTCTCCCCCATCTCACTGGGAGGGGAGGAGTGAGTGAGCATCTGCGTGGTGTTTGGTTGCCGACTGGGGTTAAATCACAACAAACTCATCGAGAAAGAAAAATATAAAAGTTTGTTAAAAAATGTCATCCTTAAAGAAGACTGTTTTCAGCTTCAATTTGGTACGTTCGGGAGGGCATGTGCTGGATATCGCTACCTGAAACAACCATGGATTTGAATAGATAAGAGACCTGATCCACAAGCTCAAGCAGATTAAAATGAGACAACTATAAACCCATGAAACTTTGCACACCTGTTCATCACTTATTACTTTCATGGGCCTCCCTCTGACTGCAGATCTACCTTAGCTGGTCTTGTAGCACTCCCTTACTAATGAGCGATAAACGTACCTCTGTGTGCTGCTGTTGCTCACAAGGGCCTGAGCCCTCTCTGTCGGGAGGGGGACACGCATGGGAAAGGGAGGGACTGACCGGCGGGGATGGGAGGCTTCGCAGCTATCCCAAACCATGACTGTAAGTCATAAGTCGGAGCCTTGCCTCGAGCAAGCACATCAAATTCCACAAAATACAAAGGAGCAGATGGATTTTAGAGCACTTCAGGTACCGAGAAATGAGAAAACAGTTTTTTACCCATCAGCTTCTTCTCTCTGCTCTTCACAGCTCCTTGGCCTGTTAGGTCTGCTGTCTGAGCTGCCCCTGTGAGCAGGCTATAATGTCTTTCAGTAAAATTAACTTGTTGAACAATCCATGTTCCTTCATACATATCACCAGATTGTGCAGATTTAATCCAGACCAGGCATGGGCGCGTGATCCCAACTCTGTAAAGTTAGCTGGATAATGTGATGTGCATGCTGGCTTTATTCTTTTAGGGTGGTTTATGCTGGCTGCAGGAGAGCAGAACATTTCTGACCCAGCATAAAGCTAGAGCAGCACAGACAGACAACACCTGAGGCGACATCAGGTCTGCTAGGACAAAATTACCTATTCAGGGTTGTCTGAACCAATTTGAAGTGGCAGAGTGAGTTTCTACTAGTCTAATGCTCTGTGCTATGCAGCCATGCAGTTTTGTACTTGACGCTAGTTTTGCAGATGCCTTAAAAAACTGCTATGTGCTTTCATACTTGATTTACCATCTCATGGTACCACAGTGTTCAAAAGTACAGAAAGCAGGTATTTGCTAACACAATCCTTTTTCACTGAAGCAAGGTAAGAAACAATTTCTGCTTTGCAATCAGCATAACTGGATTTGCCTATTAAAAGTGTTAAAAGTCAGTCTACAAACAAAGGGGCCCAATACTCCTACCTCTTTCTATTTTTTTTTTTTCAGGTAGGTGCAACTGAGCCTCATCAAATGTTGAAGAAGCATGAAATATACTATTGCTTTGCATTTGTGTTAATAAAGTTTCAGGCATGCTATGAGTGTTTTCTTCTAGCTGTTGTGAGACACAAAGTACAGAAATTTTTTCAAATTTAATTAACAATTTACAGAAAGGATGACAGAAATTGGAACAAGAGAGTGTAATCAGACTCCTTTTCTATTTTTTGTGAACATTTTATTTGACACAATCCTATTTTCCTCCAACCTCTCCATTTTTGACAGGTGTTAGTCAAGTTATAATCCAGACATAAGAACATTATTACTTTCCACCCCTTTTCTGTACTGCTTTTACATGAAAGGAGGAAAACACATGGTAACTCAGGATGATGAGTGCCTAATGAATTGTGAGAGAACTTTTTATTTAGAATAATACATTATGAGCATATTGCAGCAGCAAGATGCATTTAGTGGATAAAGCTTTGTAGGAATAGTCTTTGGCTCTTAACATTGCCATTGCAATAAAAGCATTTTGTTATCATGTATCTTCTATTCACTCACCTTCTACTGTATTTCTCAGCTATGCCTTCATTCAATCAGCGTAAGAGGTCTCCAGGGTGAATACAGAATAATACATAGGCAAATAAAGCACTAGTTTAATAAATGTAGGCACCTAAATGAAGGAGAATGATCCAGATTTCCTAAATAATCCATCTTAAGTTGCTATTTTCTGTGGAAAAAACTCTTTATGCACCTTGAGAATGATTAATCTCTTTGGCAAAAGTACCGTTGCATTGTCTGGTCTAACTATCTAGATGTCTGTCCTTCTATCCCTGGGGCACCTAGACCTGAACTTGCATTTATATTGCTGAACACAGATGAAATACTGTTTGTACAATTTAGCACTCAGCCCTGGACAACATGTGGCCCTTATAAACCTAAGGTGTCACGTGTTTGAGTTTAATGTATCTGCAATAATGAGTGCTGTCTTACAACTAAGCAAAATGATGTTCTTATAGCAACAAACTGCTGTGCATCCAATCCCTATCATATGTAGGATGATATGCAGGGTATGTGGGAGTATTGGGGAGAACTAGGTGATGTAAAATCCGTTGGGATAGGGTTTCAGGAGAGCAGGATGTCTGGCATGCCACACTGGTCCGACATCTGCTGTCTCCTGCACTGTACTTGGGCCCTACCTGGAAGAGCTCTAGCTCATCCATATGGTATAGTGACTCTCACAGTTCAGGAGTGAAACAGCATTTTGGGGTAGTGGTCAAGCCTGCGCCATGGCCCTGTTTCATTTTATAGTGCAGAGTTCATCTGGGCACCTAATGGTAAATCTAGAAAGAGCTTTACGTGACAACACACAAGATGATATTAAGGTCTGGTGCCCAATTTAAGAATAGTACTTAAGTGCTTCCTTAACAGTGATGTCAAAGCTCACGTATTTGAAGGACTTTGAGACTCACTTCCCCAAAATTTCCGACTGAGTGGCTAATGCGTCACAGTACTCAGTATGTCTGCTCTGAGAATCACATTTCTAGATACCTGATTATTTCCGAATGACTTTAGTGATTGCTGAATTTACTAGAAAAGACTACGTGAACAAATTGAGAAAGAAAACCTAGAGTTATTCACAGTTCAAAAATTCCTTGGCAGTATGTCTTTGGTCCATGAAAGCACTTTAATATAGGTAGTGAACACTGGTAAAATGTAGCTCAACTGAGAAGGCTTAGGTAGATTGTCTCGGACCACTCTTCAATCTTATCTCTTTTGGTATTGCAAAGAATGTTTTTAGGCATGTTTTTTTTCTCTGATGTTTCCATTCAGAGCGACTAAAGCACTTCATGATAGTTAGAGTTGTGTTGCAACTGTCTGTTTGTCTTTTGTAGATGTGTGAATGGAAGGAGAGAGAATCTCAGAAAAGTGTAGTTAGCCCTGCCCATTAAGTTAATTGGTTTTTTCAGATATATAGCTTGCAGGCAATCTGATCACCTTTTAATCCAAGCTGCTCACTCCATTGCATACAGATTTTGTAATGCAGTGGCATCAGCGGGGCCTGCTTCACAATTTTTATTGTTAATCCTCCATCAAAGTGCAGCACTGGACAATGGTGGGACTGGCAAGATATAGCCACTCAATCCAGTCGTGCCCGGAGAGACGAAGAGCCGGGATGATTCTGCTAATTCATCCACAGGGGCTTTGTAAAGCCTTCTTTCCCCTAACAAGCCTTTCCATTTGACACCTTCTCACCTATACGCTAATGCTTTTGGGAGCTAGGTGTGAAACCAAGAGGAGAAATACACCTGTTTGCATAGTGATTTTTTAATGTTAATAGCGGGAAGTATTATGTAACATGACTATTGCAAACAACTGGAAGTTTAACTTGGCAAATGGCAAGCGGCCTCTGCACAATATTGTTCCCTGCGTGTGGAAATTCCCAGCGTGACAGATTCAAAAGTTTAACATAACTGACACCTTGCTGGAAAAAAGCAGCTCAAACATAGCGAAATGAGGTTCTTCAAATAATAGGTGCTCGGACATGAATCTAACGATGCTGAGGAATTTAAGTTGTTCATCCACAAAGGAGGAGAATAAGAGAGAAGAAAACTTTCCTTTTCATGTTCCCAACATCTTCATTTCATGAGAACGCTGCAGTGGTGAGTTTGGTTCCTTTATACATCAAAGGGTAGTTGTAACCAGTTCTGGAAGTGGGTTAACATGTGATAATTAAGTGACTTTAAATATTAATTATCCTATTTAAAAGTAACATTGGCAAAGAAAAAGATCCCTAATGAGAAGTAAAATTACATTATAAACACTATTCCGTAAAAATGGGACCTATTCAAGTGTTTTCTTTGAAGCTAGATGAGAACCGATCCAGTGTCTGAGTACATTCCCAGGGTGCTATGAGGAAGCCGAATTCTTTTCATAATTGTTTGACAAACTTCTTCCAAGACACACAGCGCACAGACTCGAAATGCATTTTTCCTGTCGTGTGTCTGTGTTTATGGGTGAATACCATATGGACTTTGGTCTGAGTTTTGCTCATCTGAAAAACGCTGGGAGAGGACTCCATGTTTCAGTTAACTGTTTCCTGTCGAGCAGACAAAACATGTTTGTGTTAAGGAAGCAAAAATGACAAAGCTATTTTAAGGTAAACAAGGCTGTGGCTGAGATTTCGTTTCCTCAGGGCCTGGGGTATTTTTGTTGTTGTTATTCACATCTGGATAAAAAGGATAGATTAGGTATCACAACTGTTAGCTTCAGCTTTTCTCAGGGAAATAAAGACAGGCTTTGAATAGGAAGTATTTACATAATTTGAAGGCTAAGCTGAGCCTGAAGGCAGTGATCAACTTAAAGGTTTGTCCTACAGTAGCATATTGACGTGAATGTTGAAATGGGACAGATGTGCCTGATTGACACAGAGTCAGGCAAGGCTGTGTTCTGAGAGGGGATTCTGGAAACTGATAAAAATGATAGAAAGCTTTTACAAAATTGCTCTTTCTTGCAGTTTAATTTTCCAGTGGTTAAGGAAAAAAAATGGGAACATTCATGTAGATTGAATTGGATAGATGTGACTTTGTACAGTGTCCCCTCCCATGCAGAGCAGTGACTGCAAACTTTCCCATAGGAAACTAACGTCAGTAAAAATACATTGTTTGGTTTATATAGCAAATTTGTGAATTATGCCTTTTAGGTTTTTTTCAGGTCTTTTTTTCTGGAGTATAAGAACATTGGTCCAATCCTGAAGATGTTGCTTAAGGCCAAATCCTGCTGTTCTTGTGCCAAAAGACATTTAATCAAATGAATGTTGAATTTCGTTCTCTGTCTTTATTCAATTGTTTTTTGAGTTAAATATTCATTGACTTCAACAAGAGTTTTGTTTGGTAAGAGCTGAATTAAACTAAGTAGAAACATCAGGACCCAGCTAAGATACTGACTTCTCCCACGTCCTTAGAGCTCAGTACACTGGAGTTCATTAACTCTTATAAAATGCAGTGCTAAAAGTTGATGTATTATTAAGTAATGGCAAATGAAAAGTTACATAGATGCATTAGCCTACTTGCTTTCAATTTCTACAATACATAGTAAGAGGTTATTTCTCTGCATAACTTTTGGACACTCACTTATGATTACAAAACTATGACAATATAAACTATTGGCAGAGAGTTTGTAAAACTCTCAGTACTCTGACAGTGTCTTGAGCTGGGCAGGTGGTAGAGGAACACGAAACTGGTTAATCGATGCAATTCTCAGAGTTGGGCTTACTGTGCTGATGCAATTTGTAATTAAATGATTAAGTATGAGGGAGGAAATCAGGAAAAGATTAGACAAGGTTGTGTTTTAAATTCAGTAGGGAGCAATTGGAATGGAAAAGAAATTCCCCTGCTAAGAATATCGACCCATTTCTACACTGAGATGGGCTTAGCGTAAGGGTAACTGTGGTAAAAAACCTGAGAAGCAGAGTCTGAACGTCAGACTGCTCTGAAGTTTAAAGTAAGGCAGTTTCAAGAATATTCTCCTCTACTCCACATGCTCATGGTCCTGAGTGATCAGATGGCAGCTGACAGCAATGAAGTCTGCTCCTGTCCCTACCGTGGCCACTTGTAGAAGCACAGGGGCAGCAATGAAAGCATTGACAGCATCATTTTACATCAAGAAATGGCTCCTCACGCTTGGAAATGCTTCACTGGCTTGCAGAATTAGTTCTCTACATTATGTCCCTGTTATATCTTAATTCTGATTAAGGGTAATCTGAAGTTCTAGTTTCCGAAGGAAAGCACTGTTAGAACATATAGGGCCGCTTTGTCAGATTTAGTGCTGGTCTATGTGCCTTTTCTTGTTGCCTGTGTATACAGTATTTACATCAGCAGAAAAGCGTTGCTTCTTTGCATAAAAAAGTAATCTGAATAGCTTTCCACTCCAGCTGAAAAACTCTCAGAGATTTGGTCTCTTTCTAAAAACAGATCATTAAGGCTACATTACTTGTAAGAGTATTTGGCTCTGTTCCATGAATGGATTCTAGTTCTTAAATATATTTTTTTTTCTTTGTGCTTTTCTCATTGCAGTTTTGAGTATCTTTTCTGGTTGCTCTGTTTGAGACTTTTAGCAGATAGAGACCAGAAAAATAAAATTGTATATTGTCCTAAGCAGATTCACTCCTAAACAAACTATTCCTCAAAGATTTCCAGAAGGCACCAGCAGCTCTTTAAGAAGTAACAGCCTACAAAAATGTTATTTTTCACAGTTAAGCAGACTTTGGTCTAAAGCTGTGCAAACAAGCCTCTGAATCCTTGTCGCTTTCAGGGACTGTTTTTGGGTGTGTGCTGATCTACAAATCAAAAGCATTTGAAACAATGTAAAAGAACATGTTTTAAAAAAAATAAATACAAAAGGAAACGTTTTTCTCTTCTCCCTCCTGCAGATCAGGGTACCTTCCAAAGAAGCCAAAGGCATTACAGGGATGCAAAACTCAAGTATGAGAGAGGAGATTCAAGAGTGCCTGGTCCAAATCCCACTGAATTAGTGGCAAGTTTCTCCTTGACCACAGTGAGTTTTGGATGAGATCCCATGCTCTGATTTTGGCAGTCGGGTTGGCTACCACATCACAGTCCACTTCAGTTTGAAACAGGCAAGACCTAAACCAGAGAAAAAATAGGTTAAAAATAAAAAAGGCATCGGATCTACGAGGACCCTGCCAGGCTCTTTTATAGATAATATGTGTCTCCTTATGAAATCATATATAACACTGGCAATGTATAAACCATCCAAATGGCTTAAAGACTTTGGTGTAGCATTGATGTGAGAAGCACTAAAGCAAAGGGACACTTATTAATGCCCTGTCAGTACTGCAAGATAACACAGCCACAGGTATTTTAAACCAGGCAGTTTATATTGGATCTTATTCTGTTGCTGATGTCAGTGGCCAAACTCCTGGAGATCTCAACAGTGAGAGGACCCAGGCAGTGGCGATGAGGGGAATTCACTTACTCTGAAGGGAGCAGAGCTAACTCTGAACAGTCCCATTACCTGATGTTGACTGACATCATCCACCCTTGTGTTCCTGATGGTTGACATCAGTATGCAGTAATAAAAGTCCTGCCCGCCCAGGGAACCTAAACACTGGAGCGCAGCTGGAGGTGAAATCTGTGTACAAGAATACCAGCAACGAATAAAAGTTTTTCCTGCCAGGAACCACTTAGAAGGAAAAATAAATAAATGGCTAACTTGCTCTGGCTGTTCTTTTTAAATCAAATGAAGGTGATTATTTGGGGAAAATAATAATTTAAAAAAAAAACAGCAGGGTCATTTAGGCAGCTGTAGCTTTATTGTTCTTAAACAATAACAGTATAAGAAGAGATAAAAGATAAGGCTGGATCAGGTGGTGTTAATCACTGATTCTAGGCTTTTTCCTTCAGTGCCTGCAAGTACTGGCACTCATAGTATTATCTGAAAGGAATATAAGAATCATCTTAGTCTGTTATCAGCAATTAATTATTGAATAGCCTGCCTATGAGGGAAATTGCTTCTCTGAAAAATTGGCTCAAGCTTATCCTTTGCATTCAAGTCAATGACAGTGTTGTTCACAGAAAAGCAAGCCCAATGCAGCCGTCCAGTATCCCTGAGATCTGGGAGGAGAAGAGATATTTGTCCTTAAGCCTTTTTTTGGTAACTTTTTGATTAGCATTCAAAAGCAGAAACAGTACATAGCTTTGATGAGTGTTAAAAAGTCCAGTCAGTATCAGGGCTACAATGCGGGGGGGGTCACTGTCAGGTAGTGCTTGGGTCTGCAGTTTGTTCTCTGGTCCCGATCACTGCCTGACTGCATTGCAAAAATCTTATTCACTCTTGGGTTCCCTTTTAGAGTGAATCACCTGCATCTCTTTTAAACCAAAGCCCAGCTACGGTTCTAGGGGAAGCTCACTCCAGGGACCGCTACAAATAGGCACTGTGATTGAGACTGCACAGTCCTGCACTTGCACAGTCCTCCAGGAGACTTTGCACTCTTGGTCATCTCCAGGGCATGCAGAGCATCCTCTGTGCTTAATGGTATAAAAGCATAATGCTGCTATGCTCCAACACAGTCCTCACACTGTTTCAGACCCTTTGAACTGAATAAAATACACAGAAAATAATAACTGTGTCTTACAAGCCTGAGGATACCACACAGGGCCCAGGAGAGACCCACGGCCAGGTGCTATGGAGTGTGGATGTAGTCAATGGTCTTCACCTCTTGGTGCAAAAGCATTTAGCAGGGTAAATATTTACCTATCCAAAGAGCATGTCAGGCATGGCTAAAATGAATCTGTGTATGAAAGATGATAATTAACACGATCAAGTATTCAGTATATTTTTCAGGGCTCCCTGATTATAGCAACTGATGCAAACACTTAGAAGTGCACCAGGCTGAGGTTCAGCAGACCTCAGCCTCTTGGAAATTCCATATAGTAATGCCCCGTTTACTAAGGAAAAGTTGCCAGATCACTGCTAGTTGAGATAAGAGCATTAAGTATGACATGCTATCACCATTTTAAAGACTGCGCCTCTCAGACACTTTCTATTACAGTGAATAGAGAAAGCATGAGAAAGAGACTTAATTTTGCCCAGGGAAGTGGCTGAGTCACCATCCCTTGAGGTATTTAAAAGACTTGTAGATGTGGTGCTTCGGGACATGGTTTAGTGGTGGACTTGCTAGTGATAGGTTAACGGTTAGACTCAATGATCTTAAAGGTCTCTTCCAACCAAAACAATTCTATGATTCTATGATTCTATAATTTGGTTTCTACGTAAGTGAAAAAAAGGCCTTTTGGAATTATACTTGGAGTTAAAGACACCGTATGTTTTGGCCATCAGATCTCCTCAGAGGTCTGTGCTTCTGTACTGTAATATATGTATCCTGCTGGGTCGGTTATTTTCTGAGTCATATTTCAGCACAATATAGCTTTTAAGGCAGGCTAGGGAAGGATAGAAATGTCCTGGTTCAAAGGGACATTTCCAACAGTTGCAGAGAAACTGTATATGAGGTATTTTGTCAAGTCATTGATAAGCACAAAGGACCCTGCTCTCCAGAATTATTGCGGTGACCCCTGGGGATGTCATCTCTAGTCACTGAAAAAGGGATACCATAAAGCAAGGAAATCATCTCAGTCCTTTCATGTGACGGTGGATTTTCATAAGGGACTTCTGGGAGCCCCTGAGGGTCTCTTCCACCACATCAATGGTGCATTTCAGCTACACCTGCATCCCATTAAGATTGCTCTTTCTGTTCCGGATGGGAGGCCACTAAGGTTAAATCTGATTCAAGGATTCTTACTACTGCAGAGCTCAATACATTTTAGAAGCTGAACAGAAGTCAGTTTTGCATGATAGATAATGAAGAAGAAGAACAAAGTTAAAAAACTAAGTATAGGGGATGTTCACTAGTCAGGCATATTTTTTAAAAAAATTAAAGGCTGATTAATTCTTTTTCTGGACTTTAGTATGTAATTTCATGACACACTTTCCCTGTTGGTAAATTTGCATAATGAAAAGCTGAAGCAATCAAGAAGTTTTAGGCTGAAATATGTAAGTCTCTTTCAGAGCAGGAAAGCTAACCCAGTGACTTCTCTTGAGCTGTTAAAACTGAATCTTATATCTTCAAAAGTTGTTTACGTGCTTCATATCTACAAGCCAGAAAACATAACCCACAAAGCCGGACTTGTCCCCATGACCCACTGACTTTTTGACATCTTGAGGTCATGCATCCAAAGCATGCACAAGCAGGAAACGCAAGGCTTCTTCCAACCACATCCTGGTGTGTCTGCAGTGTAAATTAGAGCTGTGAGAGCTCTGGGAAAATTCATCTGGCAGGCATGCTATGTTTCTTTTCCTTTTTCTTATAAATTGTGCTAAAGGGTTTGGGCTTAGTCTGAGTCTAATTAAAATTAATGAGAGTTAAACGTAAAGGAAAAAACAGAGATCACCCATAAATGATTGGTGGTAGGGGAGAAAACCTGTATATTGAGAAGGCATCTAGCAGAAACCTCCTGCACCTCAGGACTGATGTTAGCGATAAGATGTGATACAAAGATGAGGGAACATTTATTAGAATTGCAATGCAGTGATGTAAGAGTGACAAATACTAGCCAAACAGCTGATCATCTTCATCGTTCAGGCTAGGATAAGCACACATTCTTGCTTGCAGAATGGGACTTATGAAAGTGTCTTTTTTTTGACGGGACTACAGACATCTCAATTTCCAGTCCTAAAAGAACCCAACTTCTCCTCTTTTACTTATCTAGCAATTTACTTATCTAGCAACTGAATTAATTCTCTGCCAGTCATATCTCTGTCATGTCAGCCAAAGCTGCAAGGAGTTACTCAGATGCCACTGATCCCTGCTGATAAACTATTATTGAAGTGTCTCAGATTGCTCTTAAAAATAGAAATCTTTTATTAGGTTTATGTGAACAAGAAACAAACCAGACAAAATGAGACCTAAAGGAAAAAGTAGAAAGTGTAAAGGCATTCTATAAACATCTGGCTTCAAGAGAGTCAGCTGAGATTCAAAGAAAGTAAATGATCTTATCCTATCTGATCCTTATCTCAGGTCCAGCTTAAAAATGGATCTGAAGTTTCAAGGTGCTCATCTAAAGACGAGGGCACCAAACATTGTGCCACATAGCAGAGTGTTGAATGAGTGTCATGGAAGGACAGGTGCAGTGTGATGCTTAAAAAAAAGAAAATTGCTGAGCTCCATCCCCATATAATTGAAACAAAACCAGGCAGGTCTGTACTTCCTCTGCTGGCATCATTGACATGTGTGATAACATGAAATCTTTGATAGACATTTATGAAGTTCTGCTCAAAGTGTACAGTATATCCAACTGCCTCCGTCCCTCAAGCCCCAATCACTGAGGAAATAAAAGGTTGATGTTTTCTGAATGGCACAAGCAAGGCATTGTTGATACAATTGAGATACCAATGAATTGGGTTTAAAAGAGTTATTTTACTTGCACCAAACAAGAAAGGAATTAATACATGGAGACTATAAGTTCAAACATTCCCCCAAGAAACAGCTTGGGAAAAAGGACTTATGCTATAGCATTTTCAGTTTTGTGTACAAAGCAAGAACGGGTACAAGTGCAGCTTGACAAATAAAATGCAAATTCTGCATGTTTGCAAGTTCTGAGTGCTGCAGTATCCAAGCACCCAACTGTTCAGGTCTTGAAGATGTCAGCTGGATAGATCATCACATATATGATCTGTTGATATAGAATGAAGGTGGTCAGCAACAGATGAGACTAATACTAACATTCAACGCAGCATGAAATCTCCAACTGACCAGAGCAAAATGTCAAACTGGACAGAATGAGGTGAGGCACAGAGAACGCAAGTTCAATAATAAAGAAGGCGGCTGACTCATGGGATCAGAAAAATAAAGATGATCTTCTCAACCTTAGTATGTCCCGTCACAGCCAGTCTATTCATATGGCATTTCTTTTGACCACGTGGCACTTCAGCAAATGTTACTGAAATCCACGTATCTCTTTCTGACTACTCAGAATGAAGGACTGCCATGCGTAATAAAGCAATGTTGCAAGCTGACATTCTGAGTTGAATTGTCTGATTTGATGCAATACATAAAACTTCCATCAGCTGTACATCAGCAATGCCGTAACTATTCCAAGATGTTGCTTTATGACTCTTAGCTTTGTTTTATTTTCCAGAAGATTGATGAGAGGGTTTTGACTGACATCATTCAAAGCATGCTGTAAACACTGCTAATTTTAATATTAAAATTCCATAATGCAGCTCTGTCCAGATGTTATTTATTAGAAAGAGCCTATTGTATTCTTTATTTGTGTATTTTTCTTTGGCAGTCCTTATAGCCTTTCCTGTAAGTAAAAAGGAAAAATCCCATACCTTTAAATCAGACATGTCTGGCATAACTGCACTCAGTTTAGTGCAGAGGGGTTATACGCTGGACGAATGGGTGCCTGTAAATATGAGCTGAGGCAGAAGCCCTCCGTGTACGAACCCCCCCAGAGCAAGACAGCCAGTGCGCCAGTGACAGTATGGAAAATCCCTTTCGCTGGCTGTGTCTGGAGCTCACACAAGCCTAACACGACAGTACCTGCCGATTACAGGATTCAAGGCATTCGGAGGCAATAAAGAGGTCACACAAAGGGAAAGATATTTAAAGACTTCTGAATAGGATTTCTGTTTCTCCTTGACAGATGAATTAAAGCAACCTTGCAGCAAGGCAGAAAGGCTTTGCCCGAGCAGAAGTTTATCACTGTAAGGAAGTTTTGCTAGTGACAAACATATGAATAATGAGAAAGGCTTTGTTGGGTAAGTTGTTTAATCCTCAAAGGGTATAAAGGATATATTGAACTAATACTTCAACTTTCCAGTGGTCACTGTTTTTTCTCTTTGTGTTAGAGAAAAAGTCAGGAAGCTAATTCTTTCATAACACATTTGAACAGTAAAAATGAACTGGTATCAATGTTGTTTGGCTGGCCTGTGGTTTTCACGAAAGGCAGTGCTGTGAGGTGCATTTTTTTCCTACTCACTGGAAGCAGCTGAGTCTGAGACTTTTTAAAATGACACTGAAGAGACATAAACATCAAATATGGAGCTACCAAATGCCAGGAAATAAGAATTGAAGACTGACTGACCGTAAAACCTAAACAAATATTTCCACTAGTAAAACTGGCAAAACATGATGCAATGAACAGTTGCATATGAACACGCAATGCTTTACAAGAGATGTACTATAGGTAAGATAAATTAGTCCTCTGAATTTGCTCACAATTTTGGAAGTCAGGTCAAATATCTTCTCGGCAGACAGTGTGTGAGTATCTTAGAAATGATTGCGTTTCCTGGACCGTGCCACCACTCTCACTGCAACATAGCACAAAGGTGAAGCAGGATTATTATCAGAGAATCTCAAAGCAGTAACTCCCGTGGGTGGAACCATTACAAAAATGAGTTAACACTGCATCATTACTGTACGTCCAGCTTTGCTGTCCAGTCAGTTTCTCCGTTACAATCTGCTGTTATTGTTGGTTTGGGCAGAAACTGTACTTCCAGCAGTTGGACATCTATGATTACGGGTACATTTATATCTTCCATAGCATGTTGCAAAATGCTTAGCCCTTCAGCTGTTACAACTGTTTGCAGAGCTACGCTATGAACCTAATTGTTGGAATGAGCCAGGTCAGAAACAATTCTCCCTCCCAAATGATTATTGATCTCAGGCCAAAGCAGAATATATTAAAACCCCCTACAATAGCTGTTTTACTACTTTTTGTAAGATCAGCTGATTTGCTTTAGTACCTTATTTCCATTATGGTTGAATACCTATAATAGATGTCACTGTTTTCTGGCTCAAATGTAATTATGTGATTTTTTTTTTTTAAATATTTTGTTGGAATGATATTTCTGTTTTGTGTCTTCCCACAGCTCATTTAGCTTGCATTTTTCTTCCCTTGCCATTCCCTTTTCCTTTGAAAGTATAGTTCTTCTTTCTACTCCTGTATTAGCAGTTCCCTCCAGGACTTTCACTCTCAGATTCAATGCCAAAAGTGTATGTGCTGTGTTTAAGGGGGTTTAGGGCCACGAAAATGATCAGAGGGCTGGAGCACCTCTCCTCTGAAGACAGGCTGAGAGAGTTGGGCTTGTTCAGCCTGGAGAAGAGAAGGCTCCAGGGAGACCTTTTTGCAGCCTTTCAGTACTTAAAGGGGGCTTATAGGAAGGATGGGGAAAAACTTTTTAGCAGGACCAGTTGTGACAGAACAAGGGGTAATGGTTTTAAACTAAAAGAGGGGAGATTTAGACTAGATATAAGGAAGAAGTTTTTCACAATGAGGGTGGTAAAACACTGGAACAGGTTGCCCAGAGAGGTGGGAGATGCCCCATCCCTGGAAACGTTCAAGGTCAGGCTGGACGGGGCTCTGTGCAACCTGATCTAGTTGAGGATGTCCCTGCTCATTGCAGGGGGATTGGACTAGATGACCTTTAAAGGTCCCTTCCAACCCAAACTATTCTATGATTCTATGACCCATTCTTCCTTTTGATTGCTGCATATATTGTCAGAGAAGGTAAACCTTGCACTTATGGCCACAGGAGCAATGCTTAACAGTCTGTACCTTTGCACATGCCAGTTTTCCCCCAGCAGCTCAATCCACCTACTGACATGAGAAGACTCAGCAGAATTGGTGTCAGTGCTCGTAAACCTGCTTACCTTGCTGACAAATCTGCTGTTCTCCAAAAGAGAGTTTGAGGTTCGCAGATTTGTTTTGCTCTTCCTGTGTGATGCCAAAGGTAATATAACAAAGAAAAAGTCCAGCAGAAGGGCCAGTTGTGACCTGTACCAATTACCTACAAAGGAAATATGGTGTTTGATCCACTGTTTTCATCTCGGGAAGTATCACTATGAAAGAAGTACCTCTATGAAAGAATAGCTGCTGCAGAGCTGCTATTCACCAGTTCAGCAAGGACAACCGGGGAATGAATAAACAGTGAAGGAAAGGGAGGAGAGACTATACTTCACAGTACGCCTGCTACTGCAGCTGATGATCTGCATCAGGAAACAGACCTTGCAGAAGGTATTGCGTTCAAGTGGAACTAGTTCTCTTTATCAAGTTAAAACAGTTTTGTAAATCCCCATCTCCTGGAGCTGTGTGATTACAGATGCCTTTGCACACTTATTCTGCGCTTGAACAAGTCTGAGACTCAAGATCTGGACCATTTAAACACTATGACTCTTGAACTGATGCCCTCTCCAGTGTCTTTGAAACCCTTGGAAAAAGAAAGTCGTCTTCTCTTTTCAGTGAAATTTCTGCGGCCGTCAGTCACAAGAGCAAGTCTGTCTCTCCCACCCCGTACCCCTCCAGGACACACTGCTGGTCACACAGAGAAACATCTCTTTTAAGGAATAATGTCCTCCTTCCCAGCTGAGAAAAGATGGCTTCAGCCACAGTACACCATAACTCTTCAAGGTTTGCACTTGAACAGCAAAAGATAATGGTCCAGCAGGATCCCAGCACAGAGGTGTGAGGGGCAGTGAAGTGTCCCAGCAAGCACATCCCACACCTGTGGCTGTACCCGGTGCCACAGCAGTGGGGAGAAGAGGACTCCTGAGCTGTGTCCCTGCACTCGGCCCTGGGCCAGAGTGACAGTGGTGCGAGTCCTGAGGGGAGAATTTCAACCTGCCTGAGAAACAAAAGATTTAAATTTTCCTTTAGAGAAATCCTACCTTTAATGAGTGTGGACGTGACCTTTCGATGGAGAAAAAAGTTTTGACAACACCGGGATGCTGAGCTGAGATTTCAAGATAATTCAACTGAATTGCTTTTTCTGAGGGGGAAAAAAAAAAAAGAAAAATGAGCAAAAATTTTGAAAGCAGATGAGATTCTGGCCTTTTGAAATGAAAATGAAATGAATCATAAATGTATGAGTTTGAAACAGAAGATGCCCAATAGTTGAAGGAGTTTTCTTCAACCTAAAGCTTTTTTTTTTTTTGGTAAATATTTTCTCTAAGTGAATATTCTTTGGGGGCAAAAGAAAATGTTACAAAATTTAAACCCATAAGCAAAAAACAATTATTTAGAGTTCTGTATAGAATACGGTCATGCCTTTCTTTTAAGATCCATGCTTTTTCACTAGTCATTTCACAAAGTCTGACTGACACGGTGTTGTGAGCACATTACGTTACTAGGTGGGACGATATTGCAGTAGTATATATTATCTTCCAGACCATTCCTTCATTTTCTAGTATCCCCTCTTCCCCCATGACCCTTTTGCTCTTTCTTGGCCACCTCCCAAAATAATTCTCTTCTGTTTTCTTTTTTGCTGACAGTTTCCATTTAAAAGACCTTGGTTTCTGCCCCCTTGTATTCATTACAGAATATAAATCAGGAGATCTCCGATTAGCTTACTTCCTTGTTTTTTTTAGCCAGGATGATGTCAGTACAGCTTAGGGAATGAAGTTTCTTGGTTACATTGTAGTCTCTCTGCTAGCCAAATCAAGAGAAGTCGAATGTTCAAAAGAGTGTGAAAGCTTGATGTAAACAACTATAATTTATATTGCTTTGAATTGTGGTGAGAAAGAAAATTTGCATGCTAGACGCGAACGTGTTTTGTGATCAGGCACTGGTTTAGCCCAAAGGAAGAAGTAAAACTTAGTTAAAATGTCACGGCTCCTCTTTTGTTCTGCAGCAACCAGCCTCTAGTGTACTTAGTGACTCATTTTTTGACAGGTGTGTTTGGCAATACTCTCAGAACTATTACTTAAAACATTGCCATGGAAAAGGTGCACTCTCTTTTCTCATAAAACAAGCGGTCAACTCATTTAAGACTCACAAGACTCACAAACCCTCACGAGGGTTTAACGTTGCCACAAAGACGGGCTGTTTGTTTCCACGTCACAGCGGAGTCCTTGGCGGCATTCAGGTTCCTACGAAAACAGGAAGATAGCTTGAGCGTATTCTCAGTGCTTTTTGTTATCCATTCTATATAGTTTATTTTATGCAGCCCATATATTTAACATTAGCCAAAATAGCGATAGTATTTAATGGCAAGGCTAACCTTTATCATCTGACAAGTCCAATTTGCCGTTTGGACTCAAAATCATGTTCCATTAAGAAAAGTCACATCAAGTCATATCCTCACTGCTCTGTTTATTTATTGAGAAAACATGTTTTCACCTTATTTCTCAATCCATTCTGATCTGTTTATTTTAAAATGAAATACTCTCACAATGAAGTAGCGTAGATTACATTCCTCCAAATACGAAATAAAATTTCTTTCCTCTCAGAGTAATACCAACTACTGACACTCAAAAGCTGTTTAAAATCAGTGAATCTTAGCCTTGCTTGCATCATTTCAGGGTCTCGCCCAAGACCCCAAAAAAGGCAGTTTGTCTTTGTTAGGCTTTCCCGCCGTCATGCCGCGAGCCACTCGCGCCGAGGGAGGGCTGGTTTTTGCAGGACGGGGCTCGGGGCGGTGGTGCCTGAGACGTGCCTATGTGTAACCCCCCAGGCGGGGACCTCTGTGCGCTAGTGGGGTCTCCTCTACTGTCCAGCCCCCCGCGCGCAGGCGGAACAGCTGTGAACACCCTTCCCTCTCCAAACAAGCTCCTGTGGCCCCATACCCATTTCCTGGTAAAAAATTAGCAAATTACACAGACAGACGAATAAACCAAAACAAACCCGTGACAGTGAATTACAGCAAACCTCTTCTGACATACGGCGGTTTACTTAACTCACCTTGAAATGATGAGGTGTTGCAGTGAGCTCTCACACCTGCGTTCAGAAAGGGCCCGAAGCCCCCTCGCTATGGCTGCGGTCTGTACGGAGCTTTTACGCCAAGTGTTGTAGGGCCTGAAGGCTGCTTGCTTTTGGCTGGAGACCTTGAAAGCTGCGTTTCAGTTCTACGTGGCTGAGATTCTGTGAACATTTTAGTAAAGAGGCAACAATAAAATAATATTCAGTGACCTTTCACTTTGCTGGTAGTTCTTAGAATTCTTGTCATTTGGAATCACAATGAAAACCAATATTATTTTTTTTTTTTTCCTGTTTGAATCAGGACAAAATGAAAGCTAAAGTTTTTTTTCCCCCTGAAAACCGTCGTTCCATTCTGAGACCTAAATCTGAAGATTTCTGAAAGTGGCTTACTTTTCTGGGCCAAGACACCTCTGAAAAGAAAGTTTAATGTAGCTGACATCTGCCTGAATTTCTTGAAAGTCTAGAAGAAAGTTTGGGGGTACAAGAAACCCTTGATGATTCAGCTCAGAGAGGCATCGAATATTTTCCTCTGGTTTAAGAGAATAGGAAATTAGAAGACTGCTTTTACTAGAACTATTTGCATCATCTGTACTGATCGGCTTCTCATTTTTGAGTCTCAAGTGAACGGACCTTGGTTTGTAGAATGTCACAAGTTACCTTTGCTTTTTATTTTGTAAAAATGCATTTAGAGTAATTGATCAGTTTAATAAAGTAGAAATTTTTTTCATTAGCTGTAGGCAAAATTAACATTTAGGACCCTATTATATGATTAATGAATAACAAAGGATTAAATTTATAGAGATAAGCATGGTTATTCATAGATATGCATTGTTTGAAAATAAACATTCAAATATTGGTTTTTGCTCTCCAGCCTTACACATATTGCTAAAATGGCTACAGTCTTAATTTCTTAGCACAGGGAAGATAGGACATCGGAGGTGAACTAAATCCCAGCTTACAGTGAGGATATTCTAATCAATTCCTATCAGGCAACCGAGGATGTTGCCACAGTCGGCCAAAAGAAAGAGAAATCAGCTCTCTTATCCAAGCTCTGAATTTTAAAGCAAGCCTGCATAATAGCACCCAAAAACCGACACATTCTGTGTGGTTAGTCCCTCCTGCGACACACTCCAGGTCTGGACAATTTCATTTTGCTGAGCTCTCATCTGAACTCCTCATCTGAAGGATGCAACTGAGAATTTGAGGGTGTGAAGGGCTGAGGGGTTTCCCGGCTGGAGGATACCAGCTCCTGTAGGCTACTGGTTTGAAAGGGCCTCAGGTTAGTGTGGAAATGGAAATCGCCAACATACTGTCCAAAACCTGCCACCTGTGGAAATACCTCCACGACGGCTGGCTGGGCGGGCAGTCCGAATTGGGCTGCAGCCAGGGATCCGGTCCCGGGGCAGGCAGGCCGGCCGGGGGGGGTAAACTTGCTCTGGCTCTGCCTGTGCTGGAAACCTATTCTACAACCTTCCTCTTCCTCTGCTGCCAGCCTGACGCCTCCCCTGGGCGTACGGACATGCGCGCCAAGAACTGCGTGGTTCTGGACATATAAACAAACACGAGGCGCTTAAACCCCACAGTTTATAGGTTAGTCTGTTGAAAACATGCTTGTTGGAGATTAAAGGCTTAAACTACCTATGTTGCCAGAAAAGCTATCCAGGAGTTTTCTAAATGAAACATAAATTCCCCTCACTGTAATTACTGTGGTCAATTATGCTAAATCCAGCAAATAGCTTTTCTGTAAACAAACATTTTGTTAGTGAGATTAGAGGTCGTCACCACTGATTTGCAGGGATAGATCATTAGTCCTGATAAAAATCAGAACCTTGCCAGACATTTCATTCTCTCTAGTTAAATTTTAAAGTGACTACTTGTGCAAACTGAAGCAACTTTTTTTTAATAACAGCTGAATTTTCTCAGTCACTAAGATTTCTGCAAATTTCCATATACCAGGACAAGTCGTTTAATCTAAGTGATGAGAAGTAAATGAATAGAAGGAGAACGTGATGCCAGATCAATAAGTCAAAAAACCACTATAAAAATGCATGATCACAAACTGGAGTGAGGTTACTTTTCTCCCCTTTTTCCATCTATAATTTCTTTCCTAAATGGAATAGAAAAATGGCTGCTGAAAATTATAATAACAATACTTGTTACACACCATCATACTGATTGGAAACTCTCACCAAAATCAGGGTTTCCTGCCCCAAAGATCTTAAATATACGGTGGAACTCACACAGTAGAAATTACTATCTAGCACAGCATCGGTCAAAACAGTGAATTAAGCTTTGACTTTAGGTTAAATGTTGGAAAGATGTTAAAAATGTGAAATAGGAGCGTTAATTTCTCTGGGTAACTGTACAATTTAGAGAAAAAATGCGTTCGTTATCAAGCCACCAGCTCTCAATAAAAGGTCCCAATTCCTGCATTAGGTTGCTCAGACTAGCACTTAAGGATGTAAAAGTTACTTACATTCCTCAATTACAAGCTGAATGTCATGTCTGAAAGATTAATATCTCAGTAAGCAGATAAAGTCAAAATAATAAAGTTTCTCGTGTCTTTTTAGCCACTTAAAATATTTTACCCTTGAATTTTTTTAGTTCTCATAGAAATGAGAGTGCTCAAATGTCTGGGCTATGCTGTTTTCTAATTCATATTATGATTCTCTGCAATGAGTATTTTGCTTTTATTTTGCACATCGAACATGCACTGGAGTGTTTTAATACTGCAACTGGTTCTGAACTCATGATTTAGGAGACCCCTGAAAATACCATTGAGGCAGTACGCTTTTACGGCAATAGGTGCCAAGAAATTAGTCTGCAGCCCGAATTGTGCACGTCTCAGTCTGTCTCCTCAAACGGGATTCTGAAGTGAAAGCTTTCTGCCGCCGCCTTTGTGGCAGTCCTGGTTTTATTCTTGTGGGGTCCTTGTACCCTTGCCAGTTGCTACACAACATGTTCCCACCTTTGCTGAAGCTCCTCCGTGTGCAGTATCCACTGGGGAAGGGATTAGCATTCCAAGCTAGTCCAAAGAGCTGGAGCAAACAAAAAAATAGTTAGCATTGTCACTAGCTTCTTGATGATCTTTTGACATGCTTGGAATAGTTTACTTTGGCCATGTAGATAAGAAAAAAACCTACCAGGTAGCACATAGAGTATGAGTGTATAACAAACAGATTGCAGAAAGAATTGATTGTGCTTCTGATTAACGGCAACGAGACGATATCACTGTGAAAGGAGAGTGACATTCAAGAAGGTGAGTTCATGTGAAAAAAGATCGGGTGAGCATCCCAGTACAATTTTATATTTTGGACGCGAAAATGTTAAATTTTCTTAGTGTACTTACTAGAGTGTTGTCTATGGCATGTTGCCATTGCTAAACCAAACAGCATAGCAATAAAACATCTTTCCATGCTGGAAGAGGAAGTAGGAGATTACTTTATAAGAAATAAATTGCATAAAACTAAAAGAGAAATCCCAAGGGTCTCAAATGTGTAACACACTGGAGAGAGCTTGTTTTATACAGCTTTTAGGTTGAACTAAACAATATGAGTGTACATAATGTGTTTTCTTAAGGAGGCTCATAATGCATTTTATTTGGTTTTCTCATGAATCGAAAAACAGGTCTCTAGTGCTATATATTGTAACCTTTTAGATTGAATTGCCCCAGTTTTCATGCTTTATTCATATTTTGTGTTTGGGATTTGTTTGGTTTTGTTGTTTGGGGTTTTTTTTTTTGGTTTTGGCTTTTTTTTTTTCACTGTCTCTCAATGGAAAGGTCTATGCTGTTACAAGATTATACTAGCCTGTGCCTTTGCAGTGTTAATTGTTAATTATGGCTTTATACATTGTGTGCAATTTTCTTTGCAAAGATTTCTTATGTGGTCACAGTGAACGACTTTCTGTACATTGAAAGAAACGTGCTAGGGGAAGATATGTTATGATTTCAGTTTGCAGTTGGAAACCTGGACCTCGAGTAGAATTTGTGTTGTGCTTTGAATGGAAGAGTCCACTTTTATGAATCTGAGAAACATGACAGGAGTTAAAAGGACACCGACAGACATGTAGACTAAGCAGTGACCTGAACTACAGTTTAAGGACTTTTCTTCATTTAATGTAAGCTGCATAGCCCAAGAGCCATCTGTCATTTGAGCTCAGTGAAAGTTTCTTTCACCAATCTTCTTCTTTTTTTTTTTCTATTTTGTGTAAAGAGGCAGATTTAGTGAAATCAAAACATTTCAAGAATGCGTTTTGCCAAATCTTTCCTTTACAAATGTAAACATTCCAAAAATTCCCTATGACTGACTTTGACACATTTTTAAAATGATATGTTGTCATTTGGGAACTGGAATGATTTCTCATTTCAGCAAAACTTTTCATTTTATTTATTGTAATTAGAAAAAAATATAGCCTCAAACTTAAACCAAGATGCACTGATTTTCTGGACCCCAAGGGATTTCACAGGAACTTCTTTGTTTTCTTTAATTTGCTAAATTAAAAAAGAAAAAAAAGAGTTTAGGCTTTCCTATGTGCGAACATCTAGCAAGCCAAAGGAATGATGTTTTCATCCTGCTTGACAACCAATTAACAGTTTCACTTCCCCTTTCTCCACATGGGTAGGCATGAAATGTAGGTGTTAGACCGGAGGAGTTCCTTCGGAGCTCTCTGTGACATGACCATGGGCTAATTGACCTTGAAAGCAAGAGCCTTTGACTAAACGGTGGCATAGCTGTGGAAATCTTCTCAAGTTGGTGAGACAATTGCACACAAGGATGAGCAGATACGGTGGCGGCTACTTTTTCTGGGAAGCCCTTTATTAATGTGTTAATTGATGACTGCAGATTGACAAAATTGTATTTTTGTATCTTTTCTTCCTCTTGCTTTCAGTAACTGCCGCTTCTCCACTGTGCTCCTCTCCTTCCAAAAAAAATTGAGAAGGGTTAAAGTTATGCTAGGATTCTGTGCCATGGATAAAATCCAGGCCCCTCCCCTGAGACTTCAAAGGGGCCATTTGCAGTGGAATGAGTGTCATTTGGTGGTGGAAGCAGGAAGCTATTTGGGCGAGAGGCATGACATAAATGAGCCAAGGGAGGGGGGGAGCAGGATCTGGGGACTGGTGCAAAAGTCTTTCCAGCTACGGGAGCACGCAGGTTATTTCAGCTGCCGGGATGCCCCAGGCAACTGCAGGGCACTGGTTGCCGTCCTGGGAGGGAAGCTCGCTTCTCTTTGGCTCTGTGCACTCCTGCCCTGCGGCGCCCATAAGTACTGAGCACGGGCACGTGGGCTGATGTTCGGCATTCGATAGCAGACAGGGAACCGTCACACTGAAACTAGGAGTAACCCCAAGTTCTCTTCTCTCGGGAAAATCTGACTTCACCTCCTGCTCTAGCTCATATGATTCTGAAATAAGCCGCAAAGCCTCACTTGCTCTCTCTGTAGTTTAATGAGCAGAAAAGAAAAATACCTTTCCTTCCCACTGTGAAATGGACCTTTACTTTCATAAAGACAGAAAGATGTAGTCCTGTCTCATTCATTGCTGTGTGCAAAAAAAGCTCACTATGTGCCTTTTCTTGGTCCTCACAGTTCTCTTTGTGTGCAGTTTTTTTGGGTGTTACTTATTAAATTTTTGCTTGCCTTGGATTCCTGCAGGGCTCATTTGGATACAATGCATACTTGCCTCACTTCAGTTCCTGTAGACAGTGATGTATTTGATCTGCTGGCTTGAGATATGCATTTCTTTCAGAAACCCTAATGTAAACACTGGAAGTAGTTTATAGCTGCAAATCAGCATCCAATGACAATGATTATTTAAGGCTATGAAGAAGTGACATTAAAAAACCCCCTCCACTCCAACTCAAAGTCTTAAGGTGGTTCTCTATTCTCTTCTTGAAGCTACAATTAGAAATACTGTAAAAAGAGCTTCTGGTTTTCTTCTTATATTTTTCTTCTCTTTTGTTTTCTTTCTTTTTTTTAAGTTTTGGTCAAGCACAAGGAAGTATATTTCTGCTGTGCTAACTTTTTTTCTGCCCAGCAGACTTGGAGCTGAAACAGAGTCTTGCTGACAGGATTTAATATGAGGAAGTTTTGCAACATAATTTACAGCTGGTGTAAAACTTCTCGGTGAACGTCAGAAGGTAACTGCTGCGATAAACTAGTTAGGTATTGTTGGGAATATTATCTGAGCAAGATGCTTGCCCCTTAAACAAACACTTTATTTGGTAGAGAAATCTTTCAAGGCATCCATTCTCATTGGTAACATCTACCATTTGATGAGCAGACTTAGTTTATGTGCACGTTAAAGAAGTGGCAGAGAGACCAACCTTGAGAATTGCGTTCTATTTCCAGAGGCCAGCTTCAGATAAAAAGTAAAGAATATCTTCTTTTTACTTTCCAAATAAACTTATCCAGCATCCTAAAAATCTGAAATGTTTAATAGAGTGACACTGAGCAACAAGAAAAAAAGGATGTCGTGTTTTGTTTTGTTTTCGAAAAGATTTGACGAGTGAAACCTGCTTTTGTACATCTTGTTAGCACATTTCACTGTAGCTGGTAGTTTGGCAATAGATGAAAAAATACCTGTTTGTTTTAGCTGGCAAGGCTGCTTAGCCTTTGTATGGGCCTGAGCAGCGATCTGAGCATCTGGATACCTGGCGTTTATTCCCTGCTATGCCATCGCTCTGCTGAGTGACTGAGCAAGCACCTCTCTCTGCCTCTTTGCTGCCTGCTTCCCTGCCCTATAGTTTCTCTTGTCTAGTCAGCTGGTGAACACTTGGAGCAAACGCTTTCAAGAGATTTTTATCTGTACGGCACCTAGCACAGCTGACTCCTGTCTCACTCGGGATCTACAGGTGCTTCAGTCACGCAAGCAGTAGCAACAAAAATAATAACGCCGTGAATCAGCATAGCTCCACAGAAGCCGATTCACACACAAAGCAAAGGGTCTGGCCTACAGTCTCGCTTCATTGTGTTTATGAGAAGCGAATGGAGTAAAAGAAAAATGGAAATGTTTCCTTTTTTCTCCTTTTTTGCGTTCTCAGAGCTGTTCAAATATTGGAAAAGGCAAATCTCTGGTTAGCTGGGATGTAGCTGGGGAACGTCATGACCTTTCCTGTGGCGCTCTCTGTGTGTTCTTGCAATCAGTAGAGTCAAAACAGAGGAAAGTATTGGGTTTTCACCATCCCAGACAGGAGAGGAGTGGAGCAAAACCAGGGACGTGGTAGAAGATAAAATAGTAATAAACAGAGTAAATAGCCAGTGATTGTTTCAGCGTCTCTGTCATGGCCAACGTGCTTGCACGAAGGTGTGGTTGAAACTCCTACAGCTGCTCCTGGAGGTACATGACTAAGCAGCTCCTGTGCACTTCTGAGGGGCAAACTGCTACTAGTACAGAAAAGGCAGACAAAAAAACCCCTACGAGGTATTGGCTGATACTATTCAGATAATCAATATGGTTGTTGCTTGTGATAGCTAGCAAATTCACTATTTTATTTACTTATCCTTCCTCAAAAGGGTTTGGAGTCCTCCACATGCCCTGTTTTGGCAACAGTTTTACTGCATTGATTGAAACCGAGTTACTCGTTCACATGGGTATGAAGGAAAGTCAAACCAGGCCCAGAGCTGAGCATGTGGGTGTAATTATAAATGATCTGCAGTGTTTTCCTAATCTGCTTTTCTTTGTTGCTCTTTTGAAAAGTATGAGCAGTACCAGTGTTCGATACTCACCGCATGGTCAGTGTTGGCAGATGAAGGTGCTCATCTCGAGCGCCGTGTCCTTGCAGCAGCGTTGAGCCCACGTTAGCACGCTTCCTAAGACATGCCAACTTTGCTGGCAGGCAATGTTATACTTCTGCAACTTAGAATGAGGGGTGAGCGTGAAGAATGGGTGACACTTCATGAAAAGAAAAACTGTTCTATGATCTGAACTAAATCCTGAAGGCTTGGAGGGTTATTTCCTCAGTTCACCCCGAGCACGTTATTCCTGAGCTTCAGACTTAATGCAGATACCTAAATAAGCAATTAGTGCTTAAAAGTGTTGTGTCTCCAATGATTCCAGTAGGATTTGCTGGTTCACTATTTTTAATTAACCGATAAGGGCTTGGAAACCTAATTCTAGGCAATTATTCCAGAAAACTTTGGGTAATATCCTGTAACAATATTAATTATTCAGAATTAACAATCAACTATTCAGTGCAAATTTGGAGGATATGCAGTAAACAAGGTGTGAGACCACACACGGAACGAGTACCAAAGGATAATTGTAAAAATGGTATGCTGTCATGTTCTTAAAACTATATTAACAGAAGTAAATTAAATTTGGATAACTAATGTTTTCTTAAGTTTTCACCACTTTATTCTGCAGTTTTAGTATTCTTTCAGTGTAGGCTTTTTATAATAAAATGTACACTGGTCGTTTGTTATACTGTATTATGAATTAAATGTTAAATTATAAAGTGTATTTAGAAAAAATTTAAAGTTAAAATGCAGGAGTCAAATTAACCAACTGTGGTCCTCTGTGACATGTTAACCCTGCTTTTTACATGCTTGGTCACTTGCAGTCTATTTTACTAATTCAAAGAATTCACAACACGTCTCTCAGTCATTTCCAGGAATTTGAAAGAGCTCGTTTGTTTATTCTTACTTGCAACTGACATCTCCACAAAATTCTTCAAAATATACCAAAGACTTTTTTTTCCTCTGAAACAAAACTTTAAGCACTTAAAAATAACAATCCTTTTTTTTTATGGGCTAATTAGTGCATCAAATTATTGCTCAGGCCCTTTATCTGAGACTTTGGGTAAAATCCAAATGGAAATGAGCTTGGCCGGTGCATTTTAACCTACATTTGTCAGCCTCACAAAGTCACCACGCAGTTTAGCCCAGTTGGCAGCTCTGGTTAAGAGACAAGCAGGGCTGGCATAGCTGAGATGCTTCAAGCGGGGAAGACCGTAGCACTTTGACAGAACTGCAAACACACACTTTCACCGCGTTTCCTGCTCCGTCCATGCTTCCAGTCCCTGCTCTTGCTATAAAATTAATAATAGCTCCCTTCCAAAGCAGAAAAAGGATTCACCACGTGGTCCCATTATTTGCAGCTCGTGGCACGCCAAGCCAAGCGGTGCTCAGGCATCTCTCTTGCCAGCGTGGCCGCCCCGGGAGGCCGTTCCCAGGTGCCCATCGCAGAGCCACGCCGAGGCCGGCGATGTGACGAGTAAGCGAGCGCGGCGACAGAAGCATCTTGTTTGAGCTCCTGGTCCACCGGGTGCTGCGGTGCAAGCACAGGAGTAAGGGTAGTGATGGTTTGATTGCTTTGGCTGCGCCCCAGGACAGCCCTGCAGTGGAGATACAGTATCTCAAGGATCCATCCTGTTACAAAACCGTAAAATAAATAAACAAAACAGGGTATTTTAGGCTCTGCAGCCATTGCATCACAGGAGCGGCCGGAGAAAAGGTTGTGTCTCGTGCCAGCCGTGGAAGAGAGGGCTTAAGCGAACAAACCAAACTTTTACAAATTCTGCCCTAAGCCACAATTGCATAAACTCTGTGAGACATCAGAGAGATTTTAGAAATTCCCCCTTTGGTTACAAATCAATGCATTTTGTTCATTTTTTCCCGACACCTGATCTCACGATCCACGGGATGTTGTGCGTCTCACTGATAGCACAGTCCTTGATAAGCCTGATAACTCCTATTACAAGAAAATCAGCAGGAAAAAAATAACTGTGAAGCTAGCAAGGCCAGGATGAACGTCACTAAAGAATGAGGTGGTGGGGAGAGTAGATGCAGCTTTGGGAAGCAGCTAACAGACCTTTGCAGAGCTTTGAAAACAGTTTATTTGTTTTTAAGAGCTGGATGTGAATAAAATCAAAACCTAATGCTATTAATAAATGATCTCTCATTACTCAAGGGAAAAACACGGGTCCTGTGGAACTATATTTTCTCAGAAAAGAACCGCAGATAAGTATTAGGTATTTTATGACTTGTAAAATACTTAGAAGAAAAAATGTGTGCCTTATATTTTTATTTGTCACTGAAGACTCATAAATAAATTAATATGATTTATTTTTTTTTCTTTTAACCCAAACCCTGCAGAATTTTGTCACGCACTTAATGTCTTACAAAATGCCTATGGAATATGCAGGGATATTTTCATTGACAAAAAATAATCAATCCTTCTTAGTTATTTTTAATGAATCCATGTTTTTCCACTCTGGAAATATACTTCAGGAGACATATTTAGTTTCATAGAGAATAGTGAGAAGATATTCCCAAAAGCACAAAAAAGAGGAAAACTATTTTAATTTATTATTATTATATACAACTATCCTTGAGGGAATTTCCAAGTTTTCTACTATTTTCCATTAAACTCCCTCAGAAGAAGTAAAAAAGAAATTCTGCTAGGTTTTGATATGATAGAAGTTGTCTCATCATATTTAATGCCAAAATATTTGGATAACCAATTTATGCTGAAGCAGAAAAACAATACTGACTACTGTATTTCTTTTAATAGTTACCAAGAACATGCAGGTTGAGCAGGTTTGGCATACAAATGGGAGATGAAAGACAAAAAAAAAAAAAGAGCAGATTTTAAAAGAACAACAGTATTTATCGCTTCGTCTCAATTCAATGAGGGCACAAGAAACCTCATTTTTGAAGGAAGTATTTTCATTATTGTTTCACTTTTTTTTATTACATTCAATTTAAAAAAAATACCCTGAAAATAACATTTCCTATTCAGCAAATTACATCTTCTAGTCAGAAGTCTTGCATTTGGCAAAAAATGTATTTCTCTCCCACTTATACCCACTACTAGTTTTTTCTCACGTAACACAGCCAAGACAGCTTGGATTGATTTCCTTGTTCATTTTTCAGCTTCATTGAAAATGTCAGCGCAGGCAACACAGAGTTTACTTAGTTAACATCTCCCTCCCAAGACTAGCTACCTTTAAAAAACACTTGTCAGTAAAGTACTTGAAAGAGCTGGCTTAAGACAAGCAAGATGTTACTGCTGAGATGGTCAGGTAGCTGTTATCTAAGAACAGGCATATTTTTCCAGATCCTTGACTTTTTACGGTATTTCCTCATTCCTCACTCCTTACATTTTCTCCACAGTCAGGACAGCGTGGCAGTGTCGGGGCTACCCAGAGGGAAACGAGGGATTCTCTGCTCGGGGCACCACGGGGTCTTCAAGACAAAAGTCAGCTCGGAGTGAATGAGATACCGTGAAGCTGCCTCGTGGCACCCTTTGCAGCCCCATTTTCTGTCATTCTGTGACTGCCTGATTAGCTTGGGTATTGCGCGTACATACAAGCATTCACGTGTATGCAACACAATTTTGTCATGAGTGGGAGGACTGCTAACGAAGCTGAGTCAAGTTACGGTCTAGATGCACGTGAGCAGGTTACGTACCCAGAACTGAGAAAGTAGGTAATGCTCTGCACCAGACTCGAGCAATGTAAGAGAAAGTCGCTTGAGTGTGAGATAGCTCAGCCTTTTAATGTCCAGTAGTGAAGTAAATGGGAAACCCCAGGTGGCTGAATAGCGCAAATTGTACAAACTAAAAGAGCATCACTTGGTACATCCTATGGAAAGCCAATATTCCCAGTGCTGTGAAAGCGCTGACTAATTATTTGTGAAATCTGCTGATTTATGGACAATGGCAGTTACCTGTATATTAGGAAGAGGTTCAAAAGTAGGTTGCAGAAATCCCATTAAGATAAAACCTGCACTGTAATACATAGGAAGAAAGACAAATGTTATTGTTTTTATTATATCAATCTCTAGGAATGTTAAGCTCCGAGTAAAAGTAAATCGTTTAAATGACAAACGTTTAGAAGACACAACATAAGAACACACAAATAAGAAATTACCGATCTCCTGGTAATAGCGACAAGTTTTGTAAACGGGTTTGCTAAGCTTTGAACATTTATTTTCCATTATTTCAAGAATCAGTCTCGAGGCAGAGTGTACACAAAGCATTAGCAGTTTAGAATTTGTAGAGTCATATATAGCATTGCAAAGAGCAAAGCATTAATGTTATTACTAAGACTGTGATTGTGCAAAATGTGCTACATAATTATTGTTGTTACAACGCGCAGAGATTTACCAAGAGCTCTGCCCCGCTATACTGGTTTTCTACAAGCAGAGCAGTAAATTGCCTGGCAAAGCTCATGATTTAAACACATCTAAATAATTGATTAAATCTCATTTAGTTCTGTTTTGTTTTCCTTATTAGATGTTTTCTGAAGTGACAGCTGATATAAGTGGAGGACTTCTGCCTGGACCTTCACTCTGTGGTAAAATGAGCACCTAATAACGGTGTGGTAATAAGGATGGGGTGCTCTTGTGCCAGAGCAACATTGACCAATTCGTGCCTCAGCATATGGTACCACTGTCTTTATAAATGTGACAGCTGATGCAGAGAAGTGATGTTAATTGCAGGAAGTTACACATGGAGTCAGTAGTAGTGGCAGAGATTGAAGAGTTCATGTGGCCAAGTATCTAGCAAATACCCAGGAAATTTCAAAGCTTATTTGAAATGATGATAAACCTCCACTTTTTGTCAGACTCACAGTAGCTTGTCTATCAGGCTACTCTTGATCTAGTCAGCAAAAAGACCACAGTGTAACCAGCAAATCCTATTTCACAGGATGCATTAGCAGCAAGACAATCCTATTCATGTCACCTCTTCTCTGTAAAAGGTACATATCATCATTTGCCACTTGTGCTTTGCACAAAATCAAAACTGAAGTCAAACCAGAAAGTTATGTCTCCTTATCACCATCTCAGTTTCCTCAGTGTTTGAATACAAAGTCAATTACTTTTTAGCCACATTAAATACTCTTCAATATTCATATTCTATTAATAAGCCAATGTTCTTTGTTCTACTATTGTAAACCTTAATGAAATAAAATGGTTTAACTAGGTTTATTCAAAAGTGAATTTGTGAAGTTACAAACAAACCTAGTTCATGTGTTTCCTGATTATCATCATAAAAAACATATCATATTATTTCTGCTCCCTGGGGGACAGATTCTCAGGTGATATACATTGGCATAATGGCTGACTCGAATATGATTTCAGTGACTGATATCAACTGAGGATCCTGCCTTAGTATCAAATTGCATTTTGCATGTTTTTCTTTATTGGTTACTTACCCGACTCATACTTCCAAGGGAAGGAAGTGATAGCATGTGACTTAGTTAATTAACCAGCCAGAACAAATAAACTGAAAGAGGGTTGATTTAGATCGGATATAAAGAAGAAATTTTTTACAATGAGGGTGATGAGACACTGGAACAGGTTGCCCAGAGAAGTTGTGCATGCCCCATCATTGGAAGTGTTCAAAGTCAGTCTGGACAGGACTTTGAGTAACCTGGTCTAGTGAAAGATGTCCCTGCCCATGGCAGGGAGGTTGGACTAGATGGTCTTTAAAGGGCCCTTCCAAACCAAACCATTCCATGATTATATAAAATTTAAGCAGCAAAATCTGTACTTTGGAAACAAGCTGCTCACAAACAGTGCCGCAATGAAGAATTGCCTGTTGGCAAAATCCCTTTAGTAAATCAGAAGTTCTGGATGCAAGTCAGGAATTACTTACTGGGGGGAAGGTCCTATGGTCTCTATTAAGCAGGATACATGACCAAAATGGTCCCTTGTGCCCTTCAAGTCTATTCAGCTGTAGTCTGTGAATTAATGATAATTGTGAATAATTTCTGTAAAAGCATTCATGCAAGAAGGCGAAAGCAGTAAGGAGCAACTTTTGCAAAGCTTAGCTGTACACAAGGGTACTGTACACTGGGCACGCCTGCTCTCTGTACAAATTTCATTGAAGTTAATGGGAGCGGGGAAAATTTCCACCTTTGTGCAGACTACAGTTTGAGGCAGTGCCCTGTTACCATTTTGCCATTTCCAGGGGAGACTACAGTTTCAGCTGTGATAATAGCAAGCAATATAACTTGGAAATGAAATAACCGTAAAATGAGTCCACAATCAAAATACTGCAGCTGGAGCTGACAGTAAAGATACAGCATGACCTCAGTAGGGTCAGTGTTACAATTAAATGATCCTGTCATTTCCAGCTTTGAGATGAGTTTCATTTTTGGTTTCCAGTAGCAAACTCAGCTACTGAGTTAAGCTCATTGGAAGAAGTCAGAATTCATAGTGGACATTATGACTTTCTCAGTATGTTCAGATACTACCTCTGACTTATCAAGTGGCATGGTTTTGGGGGCAGGTTGGTGGGGTTTTTTTCTCTGGTGTTTGGGTTCATTTTTTTTTCAGACATTTTGCTACTTGGCTTTGCTAAGAGATGTGGGAGATCAGTGGGAAAGAGAAATTTCCAACTTTTGCTTCCCCTGATGTGTTAATGAATGTTAGAAAATTTGCTATATTATGTCAGTTCTTATGTATCTTGCCCCTACTGAAATATAGCACAGAAGTCTTGATGGTATCACTAATGATGAATTGGGTCTCAGATCAGTATCTAAATTTCTTATTCTGCTGCTTTCCAGTCTTACTTGAATAGTAGCTGGTTGCCCAACCCACCCAACCCTTTCTAAGTGACTTAGACAAAACAATCTTGCTGAGTTTGCTGCATTGCTTCAGGGAGGGTAAATTTTATGGGGCAAATTAATTTCTATTGGCCCAGACAAATCTAGCCTGCAGTACCCAAAGGGGAAAAAACCCCAAGCACACAGGGATGTCTAAAAGCCTGCGTCGGAACCTTTAACCATTTATTAACCTATTCCGACTTTGTATAAACCTGACTTTAGGTGAAGCTCTTTAATTTAAAAATACATTTTTTAACAATTCGAAAATAATCTGCCTCTCATCAAGTTAACATTTAATCTCATTAGCAAGCAGGTGGAAGGAAGACTGGGACTGGCTAAATATTGTGTTGTAGTTATTTTGTTTTATTGAGAATGAAGTTACTGCCATATCGCATCTGTAGCACATATCATTACTTTTGTTATGGAAAACATGGATTTTTGGGGACTGCAACATACAGGTCAAGTCAGTTCCCTAAAAGTGGGAACTGAAATTCCTAAGAAGAGGAGAAAGAAAATCAGAAAATTCCTGTGGTGTTTTGTGTCATGAAGGTCATATCCTGGTGCCATCGAAGCCGGTGGAGCCCTCTGGGAGGACCCTGAATTGCTGGGGGAGGTCCAGGATCTCCCCAGCCTCACGCTCACGTTGAATCAAAGCAGTCAGCATTGAGGAGGAAGGTGTTTGCGGCAGCGCGAGGAGGCCCAGCCTTCCTCCTCTGCTGTGGGAAGGAAGATCACTGGGGAGATAGCAAGGAGGATGAAGCAGTTGGTGGGGGGAGATGTGGATTCAGTGCATACCTCAGCAACCTCTTTCAGCAGGAAATGAAAGCTCCCCAGATAAGGTGTTGATTGCCTCACCGACACTGCCCTGGGCTGCAGTTACTGCAGCTCAGGCTATGTGCAGACTTGAAGAGGACTTAAAAAAAAAAAAAAAACCCACACAAAAAAAACCCCACCGCACATGAAAATCAATCCTTCTTGTACCATTCCTGCCACAACTTGAATCTAGAGTTCACTGTTTAACCTTAAAACGTTGATAGCATCACAAACAATCCCAACAACTTCAGGAATTCAGCAATTTCATACCTTAACTAGGGATCAGTTGTGGCAAAGGCATGCAGATGTATAACACCAACTGGGTCCCCACAGAAAAAAAAATTTTAATTGGTCTGTTTTGAAAACGAGGGTTTGATTTTTATGTTTTTATATATACCTTGTGATGCCACACTACACTGACTTCACAAGCATGTTTAAATCCTTCAGTTACTTTTGGAATTATGGGCCTAAGGAGAAAAAAGGAAAAGAAAATCTGAATTTCACCAGCCCCATAACATGAAACAGAGGGAAGAAAATCACAACTAAGGCTTTGAAAGGATGAAAAATATTCCCAGACAGAGCTGTGGTGGCAAAATATAAGTAAAAAGGTACATATAGTAAAACAGTGATTGAAAGACAGCTGAATCCCACACAGGCGTATTAGACAGTGTTGAGTGATAGGTGATAAAAGATCAAGTTCATGTCCTTTCTATTGCTGCAAGTAGAAAACTTAAGATGCTGAGTCTGACCAAAAGCATCAAAGAGTGCAGAAAGTCATGGGGTAGTGTGAGTCATTTGCAGAGTGATCTTCAAATGCTCCTCCCTCACCTCCACCCTTGAGAAAGCCAATTAGTCAAAATCAAGTGATTTTGTGGAGGGGATTCACAACATGGAAGATGCTATGCAGGCTGGACAAAATAAAGACAAAATATTTTATGTTGGAAGGAAATAAATCCATTAGTATCAGACTGCTCATATGTATCAGTCCAAGACGGGAAAAGAATTTTGGAGGATCACTACTATTATTAGTGTCTGTTATTGAAATACTGTGAAATAATTCTGAGTCTTGACTTTATATTCTGCTGGGCATAGTCAGAAAGTAAGAGGCAACGAGCACATCTATACTAGCATGTTAGTTCAAAAAAGAAGTAAACCTTGGAAGAGCATATTCTGGTTGTCCCCACCTATTGCACTTCATCTCTCACCATATAACTGCCTTGGAGACTGTAAAAGGGACTCCTCTGGGGTGAAATAAAACCAAAAGATGCGCTTCTCTAATGTCTTTTACTTCTCGTCTGAAGTAAAAACTCCGAAGCACCTTTAGCATGGATGTTAGACCCTCAGCAACAAGTGTTTTGCTCTGGAGAGCTACTTCTTCTGGACCATACCACTTGTTACTGTAGGACCCAATGGAGTCTCAGTCTTTTCACCTAACTTTAGATGTCTTCCATATGTATTTGATCCAGGCACCTGTAACCGTTAGAAGGAAATAACAACTTCAAAGGTGTGATTTATCAATTTGAAAGATGCATCTACGGTTCAGATGAATCATATGCTCAAAGCTACTATTTTCTCTGCAGAAACAATGAGAAGAGTGTAGGAGATGAGGTTCTGGGTGATGTTCACCCAGTGAATCCTGCCCTAGTTAGTTTAAAAGGATGGTATGGGCAGAGAACAGGAGCTAGAGTCACAAAGAATTGACTTGACTTTGCTGAGGCCACCTCAACTGACCAGTGCCGGAGATGGGACTTCACCTCATATCTTTCAACTCATAGTCAAATATCCTCTCTTTACACACAGTAATCATTAGAATTATTTAGCTGTCTGATGCAGTATGGTAACTTAATCTTTATTTATGTCATATAAAAAGGTTTTTTTTCTTAGAATTGCAGGTCAGAGCTACCACTGACAAATCTCTCTATTTTGTATCATTAAGAGGAATGTCTCCGTTTTCCCAGCATTGTAAAATTTTGCAAATACTTGTGTAAATTTCCTATTTTGCATTCTTTACATCACTGAGCATATTATGAACATTTGTTATACATTGAATTACTGTACTCGATCTATAATATTATTTTTTATTTGTCAAGCACTATTTAGTGAGGTCTTTTATGAATAGAAGAGATCCAGTGCCCTGGATTCAGTGTCCTTGTAAATATAAATATCAACCTGAGCTAGGAAAATGAAATTATACTTACAGTTGCTGAAACTATTGATATTAAGTTAATTTGAAAAGATGAACGATTAAATTAATGGCTTTCGCTTTCTGTTTCTATGTGTCAGAAATACTGTTAAAAAGTGGTATCAAAATATTCTGTCATGTGTCATATTGAGTGTGTTTTTACTAGTTTTCCAAGTTATCTGGAAACAATAGCAGCAACACTTTTAGATGTAGATAACAGTGTGTTTGGTTTTTATTTGTAATGAGTCACTGGGTGAGGAATCTTATTTGCATCGTATTAATCAGAGTCATGTTTGTATTTCAAACATAAAGTCTTGCAAAAGGTAGAGTTTAGGCACAGATGAAAGTAAACAAAACTCCTGGACTTTGCCTCAAATCTTCCCTGTCCACATAACTTGATTTTATAGAAATGAATTGTAATTTACAGTATGGCAGTAGGTGCAATGCTTAAGTAAATCTGAAAAGAACAAGATCTTCATACAGAGAGGTTTAAAAAACAGCACTGGGAAATCCAGCTGCCTAGGATTTGACCTCTGCAGAGTTAAAGACCTGCTGTCAGTTTTAGTAGTTCCATTTTAGCAACATGAACCCCGATGTCTGGGTAACCTCTCTGTGTCACTGCAGAGGCAGAACATCATTTTAAGACGTGCAGTCATCTTTTGGAGAAGAATACCTGTAAAGAAATAAGGCATAGTTGGAAGGACTGTGTTTCAGATGCTGAGCTGAAGCAAGCTAGGAAAAACCGCAGCAGATGGCTAAAAGAAGATTGCAATCATATTTAGCTTTTCTCACTTCACAACTTCAATAGCCATTTCGTGCCAGGCAACCCAGCGCCTCCGGATGTCCTTTTAATCCTGCTCATCTTTCTCTTTCTCTTTCTTACTCTTCCAGTGCTTGCCAGCCTGATGCAGACAGTGTTGTGAAACTACTGTCCCAAACAGACTGTTGCTCTTTCTGGTTATCCCACCTCAAAGAAATTGGAGAGACCTGTTTCTTCTGACACTTCTGTTTCTGATGCCACCTGATGTACTTTGCAAGATCTGTTTTAAATTTAGAGCTTTGTAAAGAACCCCTGAGTCTTAAAAGCTTTTTTAATGGATCAAAATTTGAGAAAAGGACTATGTTCACTGATAAGTTTCTAAACAAATGTCTCTTCAGGGATTCAGGTTTTCTTCTGAAGCTAATAATTGTGTGTCACCTAAAGAAACAAGTCCGATGTAACACATTTTTCACTTCAACAGTAATCTAATGATGGGCAGCGCAGTTTGTGTGGACTTTGCAAAGGTGCGGGCCCCTACAAAGAGGAGGCAAATTCTTGCTGCTAGGACCACGAAACCTAAACCTTTATGAATGCAACTCCTTGCGACGGGCAACCTGAAGACAAACAGCTGGGAAGAGCAATTCTTATGGCTAATTCAAAGTCTGTTCAAAAGGGCATTTGTTCTGAAAGAGGCATCTTTGAGAAGGTGCGCAAGGAAAACGCATTCAAAGCTCAATGTATTCCGAAAACATGAGGTGCCAAATGCGATCCAGATGGTGAAAGTAGTACTGCAAATGGAGATTCAAGGGGGACACTTGAGCAGTATACAGACAGCGTACACAGAAAGTAAAGAAATTTATGGTCTAAGAAAAAGGAAGACAAAAGACCTTTTCTTCCCCTCCACCAAAGTGTGAGGTAGTGTCTCTAGAACACCAAAATGTGGTCAACATGGGACGTGACCCATGGAGTACGGTTCTGTGATGCAAGATGAAATTCTCTGGCTTTATCTCCTGTTCACTCAGATCCATATAGAAATATAAAATAAAATAAAATAAAAAATAAAATACAGAATATAAACATTCAAATAATATTTGTCTGCCACCAGCTGAGGTGCTCAATCTCCACTGTTTCAGCTGAAGCCAACTGTGCTTGATTTTGATTTTATTTGCTCCTCAGTCAGAAGTGCTTCATTCTGCAGCTTCCTACCTGTGTCAGACCTGTGTAGGAGTGCTCCAAGTCTTAGAGAGACTTTTCTTCCTGACATCTTTCAGCCCTGCAGATGCATATTAGTATCTAAAGCAATCTCTTCACCTGTGCAATAACAGAGCCGATTCTACAAGCTTTTTAAGTACTTTAATCTGTAAGAACATTGGCTTCAAAGTGGGTACTTCGACGCTTGGATTTAGGGATACACTTCAGAAGATTGCTAAATTTGCTCAAAACACTCAATCTGACTGAACAGAAAAGTCTTGGGCTGGAAGAAGTGGGCCTTATCCTGAAAGTGCTGACATTTACTTTGACACACAGCCTACCTTTGGGACTGCAGATTGCTGGTTAGCTGTCACCTAACTCTTTCTTTACTGCACATATTACAGAAGAGCTTGAGGATTTGTCTTCTCCTTTCCCTTGAAGATGTCTTTAACTGCTAGGCCTATCTACAATCTCCCATGAGAACACCAGAAACAGAGAAAGGGGACAAGCATCTTACAACATCAATACTAATAACTAACCTTTGCTCTGGCCTGTAAGTAATTTTCCTTTGGCTTGTGTGGCACTCATGCTCATGGAATGTCTGAGAATGTCACTGTTGTCAATACATAATGAGTAATAAAAATTAAACACTTAAGATGTCATCTTATTGTAGGCATCTAGAGAAGCTATATTATTTGAAGATTTCACTGTTGTATAAAATACTGATCTTTATATAAACACTATAAAAAAGAAGCACATTTAAGAAATCTTGTGTGAAAGATTTACTGTTTTTTAGTGATATTCTTATTCAATAGATGAAAAAAAAGCTATATAAACATCTGAATTGCCAGGCAAAATGCTCTGGATACAAAATGCATTTGCTGTAGGCAGTAAAATAATCTTTGTTTAAATACCATAGTCAAATATAGCAAAATGTAATGTCTGTGTGTCAAAATTTCCTTAGCAAAGTAAAAGGATTTCCTCACAAAAGTTTAGAAAATTGTTTAGTAACCTGATGGAATTTAAGGCATCTTTCTTTCATTAGAGTTTCTTTTCTATCAAATTAAGTTTCCTTCATTTCTTCTGAGCAAGACCCCCTGCAATTGAATTCAGAATAAAAACAGAAATTCATTTTGGTTTCTGGATAATAGAGAACAGTTTCTCAGTTAATTTAATGTGTTTACAGGACACATTTTTAAATATGGTTCAAAATTAGATTTTATTTTTTTATATTTCAGAATAGATTTCTTTTTGCACAAGGTTTGACACAGATTTCTAGTACATAAACAATATATTTTCTCTCTACTGAGTAGTATTTATTGCTTAAATCTAAGGGCTTAAAGTCCTTTGCTGTACGACATCCTGATTCTCCTCCTTGCTTCATGGAACTAGTATAGCATGGAGGAGTTTAAGTACAAAAGTCACCCAGGTTATATATGTCAAAGGCCACAAACGTGTGTACCTTAAATTGACCAGAAGTTTACATTCAGTAAGAGAAAAATTACTCAGTTTCATCCGAGCATTCTTTCCATAACTGTAAAACCTGACTAATATTGATAAGCTGAAACACTTAGAAATTAAGATCTTGGCTTTATGTATACTGGATTTATGGAGTGAAGCTGAAAATCCAATCCTCTCCTCTCCTCTCCTCTCCTCTCCTCTCCTCTCCTCTCCTCTCCTCTCCTCTCCTCTCCTCTCCTCTCCTCCCCATAAATAGAACCAGCTCTTCCATAGATTTCTTTCCCTTCTCTTGGATCCCAACCTTCAAATTCTTCTTCTTCTTCCCTACTTGAACTTTGTTGCCAACTCCTGCAATGTTGTCACAGGTCTCTCAATGTTTTGGGTGTTTTCTAGGAGGTCATCATCTGCCAAGTAACTTACAAGAAAAAAACAAAAGAACGTCTCTTCCATGTTACCAGAGACAAGTTTTGGGATATGAATCCCAGTGAGAACTGGATTGAATTCCCGCTGAGACTTCTCACTGAGAATATGGTTTGAGGACATCTCAAATCTGCCCACAACAGAAGCAGGTGAAAGATTCTCCCATTTGTTATTAAAACAACAAAAAATCTTCTGCTTCTAAGTGATATTCACGAAACTGGGAGCCTTATTCACATTTGTTGAATGCTTGTGAAAGCAATACTGCACTTGACAAGCCAGCTTGTTCTGGTGACGACTCCTTTCCTTGCTCTGGTCAGACAGGACAGGTTGGTCGCTCACCACCGAGATGACCCAGGGCACAGCCCAGTCACCATCTCAGAGGCCTGCTGCTGGCAGGGCAGCATTCCCTATCAGAGGGGTCTCTGCTCTCCCTCTGAATAAAAAATCTGGCACATCTGTAAAATTTTTGTCAACACAGATCTTTGTGCTGTTTCCAGGAACCCAAAATACCCGGGACTGGCACTGGCATATCTCATGTGTTGTGTCAGCCAGTTTTGACTATCAAGGGATTGTGAAACAGACACAAAAATTAAACCCGAAACTGCTTCAGTAGGCATCTTGGAGAGAAATTCCTCTGCTGTTCCCTTTTTCATTTCTTTGCTTTGAACAGTTGTTCCAGTTAATGGTAAGTTCCCATCCCCCAGCCTCCCCACCAGATATCTAAAATTGGGTCTTTTTTCTTAAAACAAAACAGCCTTTATGCTTGTAAAGCTCTGTGTTCAGAGTACTAAACACAAGACTGATCACTCCAGTTTCTTCTCATATTTAACAACATGACTTTCGTCTTTTGACAATTAATTTCTGAAACATATGTCTTAAGTACTGTTTCCCTGTCTTGTGTTATTTCTTCTACTTTTGTTTTTCTTTTTTTTAATTTTTTTTTTTCTGGTGAGAATAAAGGGAGGGTGATGGCTCCTGATCTGCTGTTTCAGATTCCACTGTGGGACAGAACCTGTCTGTAAACTGAATCCCCACCATCCCCTTTAGCGTGCAGAGAAAAGGTTGTTGTCTCGTGCTTGGGTCTAGTCCTGCCCGCTGGAAGACCCTTGCAATCTTTTCCATGAACCACAGTCCATTGTGAAAGAGCTCAGGGAATGACAAAAGGCACAGAAGCATTTTTATTTCGTTATCTGAAATAACTACTAAAAATTCCCCCAAACCCCCGAAAGCATACCCTAGATTTAGAAAGAAAAAAAGATTCCAGAACAACGATTTATTGCCAATAAAAGTTTAAAAATTCTTATGAATTAAAATACAGTGCCTTCCCGTTATCCCAGCGTTCTATTTGATTGAAAAGTGAAACATTGAATTGAAAAGCAAATAAATATTTGGTGAGAAAATGGCTGATATTGAAGCTTGCAGATGGAAAGAATTGAACAGTATTAGACCCTCTGGTGTGCAAACTGGACTTCAACTAGGATTTTAGCAGCAGTTCATCCATTAATTACCCTCATTTCTGAGAGAGTATCAACCTTCAGCAGTCAGCCTACCTCTGCGAATGACGAACATGTAACCTATCCAGAAGTCATCTGAGTTAATCGAGATTAATTTCTTGTGAGCAAAGAGCTCGAGTCTCCTGGGGTCTCATCAGAGTGACAGTACTTCTGATTTATACCCATGTAACAGTGTTATTTATAGAAGGAAGCGCCTCACAACAAAATCAAAATATTATTCTTTACTTCCCCTGCCTGACAGTTGTTCTGCTCTGGAATATATGTGTGGCTTCTCTCCTTCTGGAGCCTTAGAATCCTTTACTTTCTCTTAATATGAATTCAGAAATATAGGATAGCTACCAGCAGATGATAGTTAAAATGGGGTTGAATTCTCCATTTGAAAAAGGAGATGTGATTTTTTTTTTTTGATATGCATTTGCATTGATGACAAAGGAAAGACCGCTTTATGAAGTTTGACTCAAATGACAAAATCTCCTTTTACAAGCAGCGTTTCTATTAGGGCAAAAAGCCATGGATCAGAGCAGAGGCGATTCCTAGAGCAGCCATCAGCACATGCTCTGTGCAGCCCCCAAATTTTGTAGACCTTGCCTCTCCTCCCCTCCACCTTCAAATCCAGACAGCTCTCCCTTTTTATTTTGGCAATGTTTCAGAGAGTTTGTGAAAGGTTGCTGGCCTGGTACATCTTTCCTCTTGCCTCCAAAGACAACTGTTAGGTAGTGCCATTGCACGTCTGAATGTTTCAAGACGTGACCTCAGATAGCTTGAAGTCTGGTATCTTGTAGCTTTTAGGTTTAGGAGAAGAAAGCGTTGTGGGAAAGCTATCAAACTTCTTTTTGTAATGGGATGCATACTCTGTTTCTGCCTCTGCCAGCTAGTGGGAAATTGAAACTCAACAGGGAGACTCTTTCAGAAGTGTGAAGGCTTATCTTGAGTCAGGAGACACTGGACATTTACAGAAAAGGTAATAAACAGAAAAAAGCTGGATCTGGAGAAAAGGAACAGCATCTGTTAAAAAACTATTTTCGGAGACTTGAAATGCTGGGACCGAGTCTGAGGGAAAGGGCTGGGAGAACAGAGCACAGATGAAAGAGGGCATGCCGTTAAAACATGCAATGCTAATAAGTGGATAATGCCTCCGCACAGACTGTGTTTGTGTGTACGTACACCCACAGCTCCTTGCCCTTGTATTTTTTAATCTCCCAAAGGAGTGTGAATACTTTGTAAATTTGCCATTTTTATGGCATGACACTCCTTATAAAGAAGAAGAATCCTGGAGCAAATCAGTTATGTTTGTAGAGACATTGAATGATATATGGATGAATCTTTATTTTTAGCTGATCTAACCTCTTGACAGCAGAAGTGCAAAAGAAAACTAAATCCTCTATATTTAAAGTCATTTAAGGATTGCTTTTGGCACCACTACAGAGGACTAACCTTTGGTGTGCAAGTGTATGCTGGAGCTTTTCACTGGTATTTAAATCTGGGCCAGGAATCTGGAAGGAGTTGCAATCTTGCTTCTGTTGAAATCAAACCTTTTCTCCAGGGCTGTTCACCCGTTCCAAGGTCTTCTGAAGCATGGGCATGGGGTAGTTTCCAATTTTCTCAACACTTTTCTAAGACATTCTGGAGTACTGCCTACAAAAGAAGCACATGGAAATCACATGCAGACAGAGAAGTTCTACTAAATGTCAGGGACTTACATGTGGTGCCTGTATCAGACTGAATGTCATTATTTGCTGTCCTTCCTGTAGAAGGGGAGAGTTCCCTGTTGCTGGCAGCTTACAGTATTCTTGCTCTTTTATTAAAACATCTTTTTAAAACAGACCTCAATACCTGTGGACAATCCAAGCAATGATGAGGCTTTGCACAGGAGGGGAGCAGAGGCAGAGGCAGAGGAGGGTTGGCACAGTGTCCCTGATGTCATTGCTGGGATCTTCCTCCCTATCCCTTGTACTCAAAAGAGTAGCTGGGAAGAGCACGCCCTTCTTTCCAGGACCATACATCAGCAGCCCAGGAATTGTTCTGGCACCAGAGAAACCTGCATACTCTGTACAAGGCTCCAAAGAGCCTTCCCCTGTATCAAAAGGCAGGAATGAGAGGTTTTGGCCTCTAATGTTGAAAGACTTGGTATCATAAGCAAGTTACAATCTCAAACATATTGGATGAGGAATCTCTTCAAGCTGAGAAGGTATTTCCTAGATCCATGTGACCAGAAGCAAGGCTAATCCTCAACTAGAATTTGAACAAATGGATTCTACTGTAAATGTTTGCTTTGTTTGTATTGTTTCAAGTCTCATGAGAATGCCGTATATCAACCTTTCTCAGGCTTAAAAGGAACTCCTTTGAGGTCCAAAGTTTTCACCTTCATTCTCCAAATATTATATTCACCTATATTCTCAAAATATTTCTTCCATGTCCATTTTGCTTTACAGTTTTGAAGTTCCCACTGTAAATGCAATTACAGTTACCATAATTCTGCAAAGGAAAACAAACCAGAGAAATACTCATCTGGTGGTGGCATAATTTGCCACAGCTCCACTGGAAATCAGCAGCTGAAAATCCGTTATGTAGAAGTCTTTTTCTGGAAAGAAATAGAAACCAGTGGAAAACTCTCATGCACATCTCTACCGTCTGCATTTAGAAAGGTTTGAATCTGGGACATTCCACGTATATCTAAACTTTCAAGTGCTGCTCTGAACTAAATTAAACGTTTGATATCTCTCAGTCAGTCATGATTATCTCTTATATCCTTGGTTTTCACGTGGAAATGAGATACGTTTATCCAAACAAATGCATTCTTTGTCACCATGATGATAAAGCTGGCTGGATAGTTATTCATATGGGTGAGGATGAGACATACTTTTCCCACAATGCTAAAATAATGTTTGTCTTGGAGTACAGTGAGGCACCCACTGAGATGCATCAAAAAATGCCCCAGCTGCTCTGACAAAAGAGAAGAAAAATTGCCAGACCTTCAAGTACAGGGCGAATAAATAAGCAGTATAAATAAGGGAAGAAATAAGAAGCAATTGCCAGGCCCTCAGTCCTAATGTGTGCTGTCTCCACAAAGTCCCATTTGTGGCCTCAGAAATTATTTCTTCTATTTCAGTTTGTTTTTAAAATACAAGCCACGGAGAGAGGAGTTTTCCAGCACCCAAATTAATGTATAGAATACTGCAGTGGTAAAAGAAACTATGCTAGCAATGCATATGTAAATTTATTTCTGCCTTTGAACTCTGTTTATACATCACTCTGGAACTCAGTTGCTAATATGTAGCACTAGTATAGTCCTTGCTTACAGCATTTTAGTGCCAAGGGGAAAAAAAGGGATTTCCTTTCTTAGCAAGGGATTTCAATAAGAGAGGGGAAAAAATGACTGCTTTTGTTGAACTTTCTTCACACATAACTTTTTTCATTAGCTGTGAAATGTCCACATCTGCAGCTAGAAACAAAACTGATAGATTTCAGTGATCTGAAGTGATGCTATTATAAGGGAAATATCAGCAATTCTGTGATTCAACATGTACTTTCCTTGTAGAGGAAAGCCAACATGAAAATACTTCTGCATCTGAGATCAATAAAAATGTCCTAATTTTCAAAGAAATATTCTCATGGACTTGTCAAGAGAAGTAGTACAAAACTGCATTGCTCAAATGTCATTGCTTTTTGGGGAACAGCAAATTTTTCTAACATCCAGATCAATGTAGTGTAGAGTCTTAATCAATTCAGACTGAAATACTTTGAAGTTCTTACACAAAAGCCAGCTGGTGGAAGTGTGTTGTAAAAAGAACTAGCTGAATTATTCATTGTGAATAATCTGTGTTACGAATTTACCCTCCTACTGCCCCACCTCCTTTTCAGGAGTTGTCTGCAATGCAGTCCTCATCTCTGTGAGTGTTTGGCAAATGGTTTATGTTGATGCATTTTTCTTTGGTTCCAAGAGTTGCTGGATCTCCTGAAAACTATTATTTAAGTTACTATATTTTGTGACTTACAATGCATGAATGCAACACCATCTAGTAAATCATTTTACAGTATTACTTCAGTACACTGATGAGATGATTGAAAATCTTTAACCTAGAGACTCATGAACAACAGAGGTATGCTCTTTGGTTGTCTTTGTGAAATGAACTGGTATACAATTACATTTTCTGGCCTGTACTTGTCCCTTGTAACTTTAGACATTAAACTAAGGTAGCTACATGAGATGCATAGGCACCCTATATATGCCCTTTCTCTAACTGAGGGTGAACAACTGGCACTCACAGAGGTTGAGGCAGGTCTTCTCTACCATTATTTCTCTTCAGAGGTGCCTGTCCCTTCCATTTACTACATTGGGAGTGTAAAGGGACTATGAACACCAGGTTGAAGAGTTAAACCTGGGTCTAGATGAGATTCCCTGGTTTGAAGTCATCCTTATGTAATATAGACAGGAAACTATTCAATTCAGCGAACATCAGATGACTCCTTTCTAAGGTTACCTTTATGGTCAGTAAGGAAACATAAGTCCTTCTAGGAAGCAAACCATTTCATCCTGAGTAGACTTACAAAATAGCTAGATGACTTATACCGTAAAGGGCTTATTTCTCATCAGGTCTAGTGATAGGAACTTGAATAACCAGCCCATATCTGTGTTTCTATATCGAGGATATCTACATTCAGTTAAATTAATCTCACCTACAAATCTCATCCACTCAGATTAGCACTGGTGAATATTAGTGGTACCAGCCCTTTTCCTGCTGCTGGAGAAGCATTTCTATTGATAACACAGAGAAATGAGTTTTCAGTGTCACTGGTACTTACGAAGTGTGCTGAAGTATTCAATGACTCCTAATTCTTTTTCAGAGTTATCGCCCCAAAAAACTTAATGAAGAAATATAACGTTACTTGCTCTGCAGGTGGATTACTACATCAGGAACCCACTTACACTTTTCTTACTAAATAAGTCCTCAAAAAGTCATCTTTATTGTTCCAGGAATATTCAAGCTAAGTGGATATGTCATTGCTCTATAGATGCAACAGAAGGGTGATGAAATATCTAAGTAAGTGATATGTTTTTTGTGCACTGACTCAAAAATTATTGGGTATAAGCTTCCTGTAAATAAATTTACTTGTAAAAGGAAGACAGTTCTAGCCATCAAAGGACTAAACAACCTTTTGAAACAGCCTTCCAAGAGTTTATCGGTGACAAAAAAGATGGAGTTTGCTAGGTTTATGAACAAGACTACATGATGTTGGGTTTATTTTAGCGGGACACTGGACTTTTGATGGCCATTCTAATCCAGTGTTGCAGCTAAAACCGTTGTTGACTCTTAGAATCATTGAATGTCAGAAGTTTGAGCAGATTAAAGCAGTGCTTTAACCATTTGAGAACTGGTGCTAATTCTATTCAAGATATATACCTTCAACAGTGAGCTAGCTAGATAAAACTATCTATCTAACTGCCTGTCATGCAAATGAACCACTTTGCTATGAACACCTATCTGAGTCACTTATGTGCAGTGACGCATGCTATCTACTAGAAGTACTCTTTCCAGTTTTTCAGGAATTCACATCTTCCTTTGGCTTATCAGCATCTACAGTGTATTCTTTTTCGTTATGTATATATTCAGAGAGGTACAAAAATGCTCACTACTCTAAAATGCATTTCAGAAAGCTATATATATAATCTACATATATATAATAAAAGGTTCCTATATATGTACAGAGACGACTGATTAGAACTATTGATTATATGCAGAACAAACAAACAAATAAATATTTTTAATATTATTAGTTAAAAAAATTACTTAGTTCATAGATATAGTTTCCAGGAAAAATATCATTCATTGTTTGGAGACAAGATTGAAGTATGGCTTTAAGTGACTACAGGTGGTACTAAATTTGTCTTTTCATACTCTACTCGGCATACGTGCTAGTGCAGGGGTGATGGAAGGACAAGAGGGGAAGAGAAAATGGCATGTTATTTTTATATTCCCTCTTTTATCCTGCAGTGGGCTGGTATATGACCTTACATCTTCTTTTACCAAGTGCAACAACTCCAAGAATAGAAGTCAGTAGCCTGAGATAATGAAAACCTGGAATCACTCTGGCACAAATGGTCTTGTAAGAAGCTGGGGTGGTGAGAACAGATTTTGCCGGCTTGTGATGTGTCAATCCTTTGTCATCAGACTCAGTTAATAGGGTTAAATGCCCCTTTTGAGAGATTTGTGTTGGTATTTCCCATGTGAAGTAGTCATGATGAGGATCTTGTCCTTTGATACAGATGATGTCTTACCCACAGTGAAGAATATGTGTTACCCTTGGCTATGCCCTTTGTTTAAACTTGTCCCTTGACTTTCTCGAAATAAATGGAGCATATGAAAATACACTAGGGGTATCTTGCTAAACACTGTGGCCAGCTTAGACCTGCCAAAACTTAACCTCAAACTGGGGATTCCTAGCTATTGGAACAATGGTGTTGCTAGGGCTGAGAGGGTGTAAAAAGCACAAAATGTTCCTGCCCACAAATATGCTGGAGAAGATACAAAATAAGTAAGTTTCCTAATATCCTGATCGCCACCTCACTGACTTTTACTAATCTTTAACAGTTTCATTTTCCCCTCACTGTTTACGACAGCAAGGATAAATTAGTGCGTGTTACGGGTAAAATGCACCAGAATCAAAGCAGTTTAATTTTATCTCCACTTGATGCTAGTACAGAGGAAATTGTATTCAGCTTATAATTTGACCAGCTATTCTTCAAAAGTTTGAACTATGGTTTTCTTTTGAGAGTTTCCTAAAAAGCACTATCTAGTACATTTATCCTTCGGTAACTTTTAGATACAGAGATAAAGAAAGGAAAAGTTCCAGTTTAGATTAGATTGTTTTCAGAAATAAGGCTTTCAGCATCATTATTTGCGTCTGGATTGAAATTAGGGGAGTTGGGGGTCAGTACTGTCCTTGGGGAGGAAACATACAGTGGAAATGTACCCCCAGCTTGCACAGGGGCTTGGTGCTTTCTTTCTGATCTTCTGAGATCTGCTTTAACTGATGAGGACAGTATTTCTAGCGGGGTAAGTCTTAACCCTGTCCAGTGGAAAACATATTCTCACTAGCACGGAGAGTTTTGCTGCTGTAACAGCCTGAGGCATCCTTGTTACTGTCTGGTGGCTTGAGCTCTTCCCGGCAGTTTGTCTCCACCAGTGAGAGTCGAAGACTTATTTACGTATTACCCTGCACTGAAGTCTCGGCTGATATGTATAACGGAATGACTTTCATATATCTGCTTTATGAAATAGAACCCTTTCATTTTCTAAGTACGTATTTTCTGTAGCTGATGTGACAGCTTTAACCACAGTTATTTTCATTTTTGCTTTAGAGACATGTGGAAATGTGTACATAAATACTGTTCCAGTGCACTGGATACACATTCATAAAGCATCACAGAGAAAAGATGATTCAACAGTCCTGGAAAACAGAAAAAGTTACGGGGGAAGTTATGAAAGAAACTTCTAGGGAGCAAGACAACTTTCAGGGATAAAAGAAAAATATCTGTTTTCGTTATCAAAGAACATTACTTTTGTCATCTCTTAATCTCAGACAGCAAAACAGAGTAAACCAACCAACAATATTGTATTGCTATAAACTCTGTTCTGTTTCATCATGATGGAAATTAAGAAGGAGATCAGGACACTCCAAGTCCTGCATGTGGACTGTGAGCTGCATGGCACGTACCTCCTCCAGCTCTGGGTTGCACAAGGCTCTTTGTAGGACTGAGGTGTGCTTGGAATAGAAGGTCCTCCATTCAGAAAGCTACTGTAATACAGCTGAGCCTCTCTGCAGAGAGCTTAAGGTCACAGAACTTTTTATATATTCCCCATTGGCCATACATATTCTACATGTTTTGCATAGACAGCATGGCCAAAGCCACAAGTTCTAAAATAATTTTGAAAAAGCCCACAAGATTGCAGTAAAAGACGTAAGATTCAATTTGGAAACTTTCATACATTTGCTTCTGAGGCATTTAAACTTGAAAGTGGCTTTCAAGCTATGCTTTGCCATCATAAGAACTAATAAGTTTGGTTTTTTTTTTTTAAGAAGAGATTTTTCAGGTGATCACAGAAGATCAAGTTTAAGAAAAATGTTACATATAATGGGATGTGTGACAAGGTTCAATGAATTGGCAACAACTGATGAGAATATGATAGTGCTGAAGAAGGTATGTGACCTGAACACAAGGTTTATTAGATCTTCAAATAAACAGCCTGACTATCTACATTCTGCTTCCAAATGTCTCCAGGTGCATAACAGCCAATTGTAAAGTATTTCTGTTTTCCTAGACAGATTACATAGTGTCTGCTGATAGCTTCTTTTTTTTTTTTTTTAATTTCATTAGATTTCCGTGGTGGTTGTTTATATTGTTTCTTTCTTTAAAAAAATTGTTTGATTCTACTCTTCTGCTCCACTCACAATCTCTTGCACGAGCTTATCAGCTGTTTCTTCTGCTGCTTTTCCTGTTGAGTATTTTATAGCTCTTTGTTCCTCTTTCTTCCATACTTTTAACATATAAAAAATAATTTGAGTTAAGTCTATCAGTCCTGCACGGAGAACACGGAAAATCAGAAATCCTCACTGATCTAGTTAAATATCATCTGCTGACGGTCCTGCTCTTAACAGGATGTGCTTGATTGAATTTAGGATGGGGAAAAAAAGCAAAACCAAAACCTCAGCACTATGAGCTATTCTGAAAAGAAGAAGTAGGAAAGAAAAGGAAGATCTGTGAGACACATACAGATAAAAGACAAGACTATCCACAGCCTTATTTGCATTCTTCTTCTTTACTTTGAATTTGAAGAGCTTAAAAATTGCTCTCTAGATGTATATATTGTGCCTGCATTATTCAGTGGTTTCATTGCATTGATTTATATTATAAATGTGCTTTGTAAAAAGATTTAAGAAAAGAATATACTATTAGACTTTAATTTGAACGGAACACTTGAGGAATCATTAGGAAATGAGGTAAAGATAACACAAAGGAGAAGAGAATTACTTGGCACTGGGCTGGGCCAGTAAAAGATGCAATTTCATTGATTGGCCTACAGGGTACTATGAACAAAAAAACAAATTTAGCTAGAACTCTCCCTATGTACCCATATATACCATTTCATCTCTTAGTGGTATGAGCTGCATTATACTATCTGCCTTACATCTTCTCTTTAATTTTAGTGAGAATATGAAGCACATCGTGTCTCATAATAGTGATAATGACAGATAGAGCTCTGAAAGTAATTGTATCCTTGAGATGAGATACCTGAAGGTAGGATTTGGAGAAGCTGTAAAAGGCTGAAACAAACCTTACACTGTGTCTTTTAAATTGTTCTCTTATGGCCCCAGATCTTGTTAATACAACAGGAAATATCCCATCATTTGGCGGAAGATGTTAAAGTCTCTACTATTCATCAATGGTTGGGCTTGATGATCTTAAAAGTCTTTTCCAACCTAAACGATTCTATGATTCTATTGTGTTTAGTCCTTAATTTTCACTCAACATGAATCCTAAAGCAACTGCGTTGTCTCTGGCAACATGTAGCGGTGCATAGTTTAAGCATCAGCATGAGACTGAGATTCACAACTGCGAGTCCTACTCTAGATGCAGGCACCTTCAGGGCACCGCAGGCAGGATCCTTCTCTCTTTTAAGACCGTAAGTATCTCTCAAGGTAGTGTTGTCCTTTTGTTCAGCAGCCTCATGCAGGGGTTTCCTCACACACTTGCAGCAAAGGCACCTTCAGCATTTATAGACTTTTCAGCCTGGACAGGATAAGGTTTCTTTCCAGCATCACCTGTGTTTCTTTTGGTGGGTTAAACACAAAAGGAATTAGAGCCTCCCCTGGAAGACAGGATATGGGTCGCTGAAATAGTGGCAGTAAAGATTTAACACTAAACTTTATTTGCTTTCGTCAAAAATGGGGCATAAGTCACAACCAGGCCTTTCCAAAGCAGTTGCACATGGGTTAGGAGGGTATTGCATAAATGGGAGGGCACATCCCTCCCTGACACCATGGTTTTAGCCCTCGACAGGACAAAAAAAACCCACCAAAGATCTAAAGTAACTGGAGCAGATGATACTGGCAACTAAGCTAAAGGAAGGACACTGGCAGTCTACATGTGTGTGTTAGGAGAGGGATGGTGGGAGCACTTTCCTTTGTCCCCCTCCCCAAACTTCAGTTGTCTCTGTAAAGACACAGGATTATACACTCCACACGTGGTCCCCTGTAGCAGCCAAGGTGAGAGAGCGGGAACAGGCTCTGTGCCATCGCACGCAGTCAGGAAAGAGCAGATCACGATCTTACACAACCAAGCAAACCCAGCTCCTGAGCACTCCAGCAGGCCTCTTATAGCCCACGACCAAGCCAGAACCAAGGCTTCCCAGCTCACACCTTGAGCTACCGACCCGCCGCTGGATCCATGCTGAACCTGCAGTGGGAACAGGCAGGGCTGCCTGTATCAGGCTGCAGGAGGTGGCAGACAGCAGCGGTTTTGGTTCCTGGCTCTGCTTTGGTCAGGAGAAACTGATTCTCCTTCCCACAGCAGCATCTTCTGGCACTTAGCTGGGCCCTGTCTTCATCAGTAGAGCGATCCGACTGAGAGCTTGTGGGTTTGGCAGCTCAGTGGTTAAGGTCCTCTGCCTCGGGCACTGCCTGGAGCTGGAAGGTGTAGGTTTGGTTTCCCCTCTACTCTGTAACAGTTCAAACCAGCATCTTCCATTTAACAGGAGACTGAAAAAGAAATAATGCAAATAAATAAAAGTCAATTATTTGTGCCGCTTGAAGTCAGCTCTCAAGGAGAAGATGGAGCTATTTCATTAGCTGGCTCTTGCCACATTGAAGATGGTTTAATTTTAAAGAAGTGAGGCTGGGGAGAGCTTGTTTGTCCTGAGTGTAGTGATATCCGTGACACCCCACACAAATAGATTATTAATACATTAATAGTCCTGATACCGTGTGCTGATTTGTGGCTTTTTTGCTTTAGCTGCGCACATTTTGTGAGCTGACTACCTGAAAAGAATAAATCAAAATAAAATCCTACTGAAAATACCAAGAACTCTTAGTTAAACACCATGTTATGTTGTAACAAACATAATTTTTGACAATCATCCTATGTAATAGAATCCCAGGGATTAAGGAAAAACGAGAGAAAGATGGTACAATAATTTAAATATGTTTGTTTAATAAAGTCATTAAAAGCAAACATTAATGCTCTCAAGACAAAAAATCTTTTGACTCTTTCACATAAACCAAAGATATTTGTAGTCCCTTCTAATTCAGTTAAAGGCTAATCTCTTTTAAATCCTCACTCTTGTCCATTCTTTACTGAGGCAGTAAAATCTGATTATTAACAAAGGTGATGGAGTGCTTTGGCAACCAGCTGCTGCAGCTCCGTGTCATGTATAAAAGGAGCTGATTGGAAAGACTCTGAGGAATACACAGAGAAACTCTTCCTAGCATGAACACCTGACAATATTCAAAGTGCTTCTCAAAAAGACAGATGGCTAAGGGAAAAACTCCATCGTAGTCATGTAACAACAAAGAGGAGGCCTAACAAGAAAACGTCTGAAGTCATCCATATGGGTGGAGAAAATGAACTGCATTCAAATGGAAATATTGGGTTTTCTAACAAACAACTTAGTTGGAGCTAACGCAGCCGGAGTCAGCTGAGCTCTCCCGAGGAGAGAGGGGAATGAGTCCCCTTGGTGAGGTGGGGCAAAACTGGAAAGTTCAAGCGGAGGTTATGGCAACTCCTGGACGCAACGGCCCAGGCTGCAGCCTGTGTTTGAGAAGTGCGCAGCTCAGCATGGGAAAAAGAGATGCAAGGGCTGCCCTACACTGCTTTGATCTTCAGCTGACCAAGTGACCCCATCCTGTCCTTCAGCATACGGAGCTCTCCGGGATCGGATCCCACAGGCTTTCATACTGGCCTCTGGGTAAACCGAAAGCAGACGGCGACGTTATCTAATTGCTACACGGACGCTTCCCGACTCCCTCTCTGGGCTCACCTCCCCCTCTGCTACAGTGGTCCTTTCCCCCTTGGCTCCAAGGAGATGACAGTGGCAGCAAGGAAAATAAGGACATGTTAGACACCCGCTGACAGTATCAACGCTGCAGCACGGATGGAGAGGAGAGCAAAAGCTGTATGATGTTCCCCCCTCAGCAAGCCGCAGCAAAACCAAGAAGTTCAAACGGAGGCTACCGCGCGGTTGTTTTCTTCGGCGGCGTAACTTGGAGATAGAGTAAATTGCAAAATCCTTTTACCCCAAAATGAGGGTTTGATTCCAGCTCTACTGGCCCCAGGCTGATGGACCTGAAGGAGAAGATAAAATTTCCTCCAGCTCACTGATCCACTGAGAGTTTTACCTGCCAAGGAATGAGAAACCCCAGTTATTCTTTCATAGGGATCTGTACCATTACGCTGTTTTGATATGAAACAGGTTGTAAGTATGCAAGGTTGCCAAACTTTACTACAGAAATACTCTTGATTTCTCTCAATGGAGTCCCCTTTCCTAAATGAGAGCCTTACAATTGCTACAGTATGAGCAGAAACAATCAAATTCTGCCAAGGTTACACAGCATAGAATGACACTGCAGTGGTAAAAAACTTTACAATGTAAGCAATTATTAATTTTCATCATTACATTTGCTGTAGTATTCTATATGTTACATTACATTTGCACAAAGGTTGCTGGAAAATTTAAATTCAAAGCTTAACATCAAAGTGCCGATTTCTTTGTCTCTGCAATTTTTGGAGCATGGAGGTTGCTAATTCACACTGTTGTGTGTCTCTTTTGATAGCAGAGAGGCTCATTCATGTCACTGTCTTGAATTTAAATTTAGATTGCTTATATGTGTTCATATTTTCAATTTATATTATTACATCCACTCCTGCTCTATTCTTTGCTCATTAGGGACCTCTGAACACCAGCTCGAGGAAGTTCTGTTAAATGAATCGCATGCCCTTTGCGAGAGCTCTTTGAATGACATGTGTAATTATCGACAATTAACAAGATGCTAATTATACCTTCAAATTATAATCCTACTGAGCAAAATAAAAATCCTTTATGGAAGAAAAAATTGTTAAAGGCACAACATTATATTAAACCAAATGACAAAAAGTTTGGCAACTTCCAACGGTATAAATCAAACAAACTGCTGAACACATCATGCAGCTTGCCAGAATGGCTCTCTGCCAATTAGCTTTTCATTGCATATTCAATAAGTTGGGGGGGCGGGTGGGAAGAAAAGTGAAGGAGGAAAAGGATTTAACTGACGTGTCACTGCTCAATCAATAAAAAGAAGTCAGAAAAACTGTAACTATTTAAACTCTGCAATGTGTTGTCTTGCAGTTACATCAAATTCACAGAGAAGAAAGGTTTCTTTGAAAGGTTTGAAGCTACAGCAACTTTAATAAATTCTACACTTGCAAGAGAAACAGCAAGAAAAAGACTCCTTGTTAACATAATAACTTGGATACGGTCCTGTAAATTCTCACTATGGATTTGATTTTTTTTTTTTAGCAGTTTGCATGGGCAGTTTTGGATCTTTATCTGCACTCAAAGATGCAAATTTTTTCAAAAGTAGAGCAGCAACATTCACATGCTCTCAATTTTTATTAGTTATACTTACCTCTGGTATAATTTACCCTAAGTATCTTGTTCTTCGGTTCATCCTGATACAATAATTCTTCAAGGACTTGCTTAGTTCTGGTATCAGACTAAAGTGCTCATGATACTAAAGTTTTGTTGGCATGAATAATAACAAAACAAAAATTTGTCCCATCTGTTGAAAACCTAACAAAAATGTTTTTTTTTTTTCTCTAAAAAGTGTCCGTACCATAGGGTAAAACAGAGCTTTCAGGTACTATGGCAGTTCTCTAAGACATCTGAGTTTTGTACCACTGCTATGGTAAAAGACATGATGTAACTCAAGAAGAAAAAAAATTTTTACAGAGAATTCTCCCAATAAGTTAGATTTATCAATGGCCTACCCTGCAAGCACGTCTGCATTCCTTGTAATTTTGGGCAATAAATGCTAGAAAAAGAGAACAACCTTCTGCTGTCTGTATCATTGTTAGTTCTGCTGCAAACATGCAGTGGTACATAGTTTCAGTTTTGTGGATTTTCTTGTTTTGCTTTGTTTTCCTGCTGACAAATTCCAAAAAGTTTAGAAACCTTAGCAGGAATGGTTTGTAATCACTCAGTGAGGTATATTAGGTGCTCTGGTTGGCCAAAGTAGTGGCTGGGATACATGCCACACGGCTTCTGGAACTGTTTTCAGGTCATGAAGAGCGATCTGCAAACACTCCAAGTCAACCCTCTGCAAGCTTTTGACAGGCTGGAATTCACACACAGCTGATTTGCCAACCTCCGCAAAAGGCTCATTAATAAGCCAATTTGTTTACAATGAGTACCTGATCCAGCTGAAGTTTTGAAATTCAGAAATCCTTGGAAGATTTTAACTCTAGTCTTCATTTAACAAAGAGGAGTTTCAAAGGCAATACCTAACTTTTTAGCTGCTTAAGAAAACGTTGTCTCCTTTTCTACTGTGCAAAAAAGATATAGTACAGTTTTTGTGTCTTAGGAGAAAGTGGAAACTACTTAGAAATTAATTCAGAAGACGTGCCATCAGGAAAGCAATGGGAAATTGGATGACAGCATTTGTCATATTCCATCTGTACTTAACTTTTCATAACCTATCTTATCTAAACATGGAAAGGGAAGACGTTGTTTAATTTAGGCCTCAGAGTACAACCATTTAATAGTCATTAATTACTTTCTTCTCTATGAGAACACAGGGAAAAGCAGACTCATAATTAATCTAGATTTAAATATCCAAGAAAAGAAACATCCTGATCTGCCAGAAATGTATGGAGCAGAGTAAAAAAGCATCCTATTTCCCTGTAATCTTCTACTGAAACCTGAAGGGGCTGAGGATCGATGATTGGCAACCAGACTCTTTTCTATACCATCTCACACAGCAACTTCTCTAAGACATCTTTAATTTCCAGGCTCCTCAGATCACTGTATATACATCAACATAGTTTTCCAAAACATGCTGAACTTTTCTGCTTTGTGTCTCTTTTTGTTTGTTTGTTTGTTTATTGTTGGGTTTTCCGAGGTTGTTGTTGTTGTCAGATGATTAATCTGTTCTTATGTGGTATGCCTGGATTGATTATGTAGGATACCACGTTGCTACTGCTAGACAGACCTGTACTGTTTGAGTTTTCCAGTCTGAGAAACTGAAGTAATTGTGCTGAATAGACCTTTTTTTTTTCTCCAAATCCCATAGTCTACTTGCATTCTGGCCAGAAAAGGAAGTACCCTGGCTTGACTTATGGGGATATGCCTCTAAGGATTTGAGAAAGAGCAAATCCAGGAAAGTGTGGCATTAAGCGGTAACTGTGTCCTGTCCACAGAGCAGGACATGTAATACCAAGGAGCAGGAAGCTCCTACATCCTCAGTCTTGGTAGAAAGGGGATGGCTTTGCCTTCCAGGCAGAGCTGGTCAGTGTAGGAAGATTTTGAGCTGGTTTTATGCAGGACAAATACTTCCCAGAAAATGAAGTAGTTCCAGGTTGTCTGACAGCAAGCATGTGCTCTGAGCTCCTTAGTCTCTTTTTCGAGTTACCCAAGGAAGATCTATCAAAACCAGGACACTTAGAGTAGTACGTTCAATCTATAGAAAGCCATAAAGTTTTAAATAATCTTTCCAAAGGAGGAGGAGGAGGTATATGGAACTAAAAAGTACGAATGAGTTAAAACATTATCAACAGAAAAATAACTAACGTGAATTCGAAAACAATTATTCAACTACTATAATAAGTTTCTTCATAAATTCCAAATGCAGAAAAAGGAAACGTAGGGTCTTTTCCCCCAAAAAAGGAAATAAAACTCATGCAAGAACATTAAAAACCTTAAAATTTGAATCATTTAAGTGACTACAAAACAACAAGAACGAAGACTGAAAATATAGTTAAATATAAAATAATAACTGGCCAAGGCATATGTCAAATTAAAATATTAGGCAGCAAAATTAAGAAAACAAATTAGACATCATTCTGCTAAACAACAAAAAAACCCACTTTGACAAATTCCATCTGCTAACAGAAAAAAAGATTGTATTACCAGGAAGATTCAGAGAAATAATATGAAGTAATTGTATGAGCTGACACAGTACTAGTTATACTATATAAAACCACAGGCCACAATGCAGCAAAGCACTTAAACATGTGCTGTGCAGTTTCCCATAACGATGTGTGGTAAACTGAGCACGTTTTCCTCCCTAACTTCTTGTTTTATTAGTAACTTCTACTTTTAAGTTGCCAATAGCTTTTCTCACAACTTTGCTGCTGGGCCTACTATGGATATCCACCTTTTCTAAGATTTTTGTAAGTGTGTGATAACCACCTAGTGAAGAATCTATAAGGAAATTCATGAATTTTATTTTATCTTCAGGAGTGGGTGTACTAAGTAAGCTCCCCTGGTCAAGCTACCGTTATAAATGGAAGGATGAGTTTAGGAGACAACAAGGCACTTTTACAGAGGTGTCTACTTAAATGACAAAGCAATAAAGGAGATGTGTCAGATGTCCAGCTGGAAAGCAGCTTTGCAGAAAAGGTCTGAGGGTCCTGGCGGGCCCGGAGGTGAACACAAGCCAGCAATGCACCCTCATGGCAAACAGCCTGCTGGGCTGTGTTAGGGACAGCATCGCCAGCAGGGCGAGGGAGGTGATCCTTCCCCTCTGCTCAGCACTGGTGAGACACACCTGGAGTGCTGGGTCCAGCTCTGGGCTCCCCACCCCCAGTACGAGAGACAGAGATATAGAGGAGAGAGCCCAGCGAAGGGCCACTACGGTGATGAAAGGACTAGAGCATCTCTCCTGTGAGGAAAGGCTGAGAGATCTGGGACTGTTCACCCTGGAGAAGAGAAAGCTTAGGAAGGATCTCGTGACAGGATGATGGTGGTGAGTAAAGAACAAGAAGCCAGGCTCCTCTCAGTGGCACCCAGCGATGGGACAAGAGGCAACGGGCTCTTGAAGTACAGGAAATTCTTTTATCTTTTGTCCTTTTTTTTTTTTCTTTCCTACTCCAGGGCTGGTCAAACACTGGAAGAGGTCCGTCCTTGGAGACATTAAAAATTTGACTGGACATGATTGTGAGCAGGCTGCTCTAGGTGACCTTGCTTGAGGAGAGGGATTGGATTAGATGGTCTCCAGGGGTGCCTTCCCACATCAGCCATGCTGTGATTCTGTGATTGTGAGATGAAAATGAGAGAGACTTAAAGAGGACAGAGTTCTGTTGGGTCAGGTTGTCTTTGCATGTGTATGTAGGTATGTTTATGTAAAGGGTAATCAACTGTAAAGGACTTTCACAAGTTTCTTACTTTTGTGGAGTCTTTCCATCTACAGAGCTGTGAGCTGAGAGGCTTTAGAAATCAGTTCAGCCAGTTTTCATATGTCTGAATGAGTAGATATCTGCATGTAGTGGGTTGGGTAGATTGAATTTCTTTTCAGACATTGTAATCACAAACTACCATGAAAACTAATAGGATGCCATTGTTAATCTTGAAGGGAAAGAGGAAAAACACACAGTCAGCAAGAGAAAGGAAAAAAAAAAAAGAAAACATAGACTTACATGAGGAATCCAAAAGTGCAGGTGAGTAATAGAAAGAATCATGCCGCTCTTTTTGGTTCACAGTAACCCTTTCTGCCCATTAGAAAAAGGCTAGAGAAAAGGTAGGTTTGTGATACCTCAAAGTCTGTACAAGTGACTAATCCCCCTACCAACCTTACCAAGAGAGAAAATCAGGTGTACCCTCTTTAATGCCAGCTTGCAAGAGCAATATATACAAACAAGGAAAGAGTTATTTATGAAAGGGAGATATAGTCATAACTTAAGATAATAAACAAAGTGTAATCCAGTAATTTTAGAAGCAATCTGTTCAACCTCTTTTCCTCACTATCAGAACATACCTTCAAAAAAGTTCTTTCACTGCACCTTATTACCTGCCCGTTGAAACTCTTTCACCAGCAGGAGAAGAACAAGAGTGTTTTTTCAGTTTTAGCTTTAGTGTGGTCTCAAGGGTGTGGGAGCTGCCTGCTGGCTCTACTACCTAAACTAGTCTGATGACTGATGTGAAACTACTTGGTAAGCTACAGTTCTCCTGTGTGATATATCTAATATTTCTATATTTTATCTGCTCTCCCTCTCACCAGAAAACCGATACATTTGTGGTTGTTTTTAGCAATTAATTACTGCTTAGATCTTTCCCTGTCCGTGGAAACTCAGTGTTACTTTCTTCCCCTCAACATCCTCCTACAAACAAATCAAGTTTCTTCCTATTTCACAGTGACTCCTGAGGTTACATGCTAGGAACACGGGTTGGCAGATCACGCTAAGCAAGCTGTCTGGCATCCCACTTCTTATTTGCAGCAGACAGCTTTTCCTTCTCTGGTTTGATCTGGAGTTTGGGGAATGCTTGGGCGGAATTTGCTCCAGCTCCTCCCTGCAATCATGCAGCAGGATTAAGTACGTCGTTCTCTTGGGCTCATTTCTGTAAACACTTACGCATCTGTTTAACACTTGTGAGTAGTTCCACTGAGACCCACAAGTAAAGTCAAAGTGACAGAAGATCAGGGTGTGATTTAGAAGAGGAGTGTATACAACGGTTGCTTAGATCCCCCTCTAACCTAGGGGGGTGGGTGCCGGTTTATGCTGCTTCTCAATGGGCTTGTGAATTGTTCTTTCTCTTCCAGCATTTTAGGCATGTCAATTCCTTAATTATGACTGTGGAGACAGGTGCTAAATTAAATACAGAATATTTTCTTTTTACACTGAGAGCTATATTAAACAGGTTGCAAAAACAACTACTTAAGCTAAGCTGAACTCAGTAGCTAACTGTTCTATCTGGGGAAGTAACCGGTAAATTTAACATAAAAGAGAGAGATCGTAATTTTATAGCTTTTGAATGAATATTTCACCCTCAGACAAAGGAACGGTACAGTGGAAAACAGCCAGACTACTTACTCAGTCATATGAACTTCTGAAGAGACTGCTGTGTAATCTACTGTTAGCTGAACCAGGAAAATGTGTTGACCACTTAGGAATCAGATATCAATTATCTCCATATGCAAACACCACATGTAACATTCCTCTGTCTCAGTGTCTTTTACTCTCCCTTTGCAAACAGTGTTTAAACTGACTGCTTATTCATTTCCGTATACATACACGTACCCACACATATTTTTCCATATGTGTGTACATAGCGTGTGTATAGAGCTAGCCAGACCTGCTTGGACTTTTAGTTCAGCAGTGCCATCTTCATCTCGCAGCATTCACTGTGATGTCTTCACCAGCGTGGACCATTCGGGCATGATATTTAAATAACACAGAATCACGGGAAAACATGAAAAGAAATTCCTCTCTCAGTGCCAGGTCGAGTAGTATAACAAAGGAAGAGATGTTATATTATCTCCACATATAAAAGAAATTCTGAGTCTGCTAGTACCTGAAGAGTTGAATTCAGTGAAAAAGTATAGACAAATTGGGAAAATAGGAATATATAATGATGTTGTAAAGAATAACAATGAAGATTAAAGGGAATACTTTGAAAATGGGAAAATACATAAATAGCAGAGGTAAGGGTAACATATATCTTAGCATATGAGTAATGTTATATAGCACCAAAGCTACTGGCATCAATTTAAGTTATTTCTGAAATGTCCAGGGTGTTCAAGGAAGCTTAATATACCGGAATACTGAAAAAATAGAAGCAGACTGTTAAATAAACTTTGTAATGTACATATACACTCACAGTCTCATCTGTTCTACTTAAAAACATCCTTTCATCTCTAACATAAAATACCTATGTAGTTCCACAAATTTCTCAAAATGCTATTCAAAGACACCTACTTTGAAGTTTGCCCTAGCCAAGTGAAGACAGCTAATAACTTAGCCACCAGAAAGATAAACATGAGGTCAGAACAAAGACTGTACATTTTTTTTAAAGAACGGGATATGAGGCTTGCATAAGGTTGTATGCCGAAATTAAAGGGTTTTTATTATCAAGCTGAGGGTGCTGAAAATAGCTATGGGTACTGTAATGTTTAGGTGGTAAGATGTGTAAACTGAGGTTGGTTAATGCTGGCTCCACCAGTGGTTTCCTTGATTTGAAATGATTGTGCTGATGGGAAGCGCACTTGAGCAACCTAACTGTAAATGGAGAACTTGGGGGTTTGGGGATTTCCTTAGGTTATTTTTCCTTCTTTTAGGTTTAAAGAAAAGTATTTCTCATCTCTCAACTTTTAAGCTCCTGCTTACCACATGAAGTCCTCCCGTATGCTCACTGCGTCCCTTCCCCTTCTGCATGAAGTTACATCCCGTTCCGCTCTGCCTTGAGCAGTTTCCTTTCCTCGTGAACTGCTCTTCAGATATCATCCCTCCCCGATGCCATGCTTTATCTTTCGCAGTATAATTTCTATCCACTAAAAATACACAGAGCTCCACATCGTCTTTCCTCGCTGTCTCTATTCCACTGCTGTATATAGGTTGCAATGTGCAGATTTATAGGTAGAACTGGAGTATTAGAGAACCATGGGCAGGGAGAGGAGGAAGCCTGAAAAAGGGAGGAGCAGTGTGGAAAGTGGAAGATGGTAATGGGTGCAGACCTTAGCCTGTAGGAAACCAGCAGGCTGTAGGGAAGGTTTCTTCTGTGTGCAAAATACTCCTACCACATCCCAGTTACAAAAAATCATTTTTGTAAGAAATACAAAAAGGAAAAAATGTATTCCTCACTACTTTATTCCACTACAACACCATCCACTTGAGGGCACCAGCTAGGATGGAGAAATCTTAGGCAGTCTATTATTAGAACATTGACCACAAACCACCTCTTCCAACCTTCAAACCTTCAAAGAGAGCTGGTATTTTACTCATCAAAGTAATTTTCTAGCTATACTTTATTGCACTTATTTCAATTAGAGTTGGTCCTAGTAGCCTCAGCCTGCCAAGGATTAATACTCAATTACTCACGTTGTTTGCACTGTTAAAATGTCTGTTATTGTATTTCCTCAATAAACAGAACAAAAAATGGCTTTTTGGAGGTTGCCTTAGTCTGTCAAGTCAATACAAATGTAGGATATTTTAAGGCTGTTTATACTTGATATCATCTTTGCTACAAGAGAGCTGTCTTCATTCTATTTTTGAGTGAGGTTTATACTATAATCCTAAGTACTTTAAAAATACGCTACTGGAAGTTATCTGGCAAATTGTACATCATCTACTATTAAAATACAATGTAATTTTCTGATCAGAATAGCATTTTTTCTTAGCAAAATATCTCAACAAGCCTTATTTACATTATTTCAAACATATACAGCAAAGCTATTAGTGGAGTTTAGAGACTTAGCCAGCTCTTGCTGAGTCAAGCATTTCTGGAAAGGAGGCTGATCCGCATCTATTTAAACACATCCCATGTTTAAATAGCGCTATGCCAACAGGTACCTTTGTAATTAAATCTCTTCATTCTTTAATCAGTATTCCTGACAATTTCTGGAAGCTCTCCTGTTGTACTCATAAAGAATAGAAAACAGGTAACTGTTTAAACATAATTATTCTTGAAGTGCAAAATAGGGCTAGAATAAATCTGATTTAAAGTCAAATGCTACCAACCTCATGGCATGTGAGGTGGGTAAGCCTACCATACATTTTCTTTGCTTTAGCACAGAAATACTTACAGAAATAGGTCAATATGACAAAAGATGCTGTGAGCCTCCCAGAGAAACAGTCCACTGTGAAACATAAAAGAAAAAAAACAAGGTACGTCTTTTGTGCTATACACATGCACACCCCATTTATAAGCCAGAGCTTTCTGTCTGAATTCTAAGCATGAGCATTACAGCTGTCCTGACCATTTAATTTTTTTCTTTTTTTGTATAAGGAGAATGTGTACTAGCTTCAGTGCTTCCACAATACCCTTGATCAAAGATTTATATATGCACAGAGAGCAGGAATGCTGGAATTATTTCTGTTGGAGACCTTAGGGATATGCGACTGGACAGGGCATTTGCATTCCAAGCTAAACACACCCAAGCACAGGTCAAGTTAGATGTAATTTGAATTCCAAAAGCCATAAAACAGCCTGTTCAGCAATAAGTGGGGGAAAAAAGAAAGAGTGTCTAATGTAATCTGATAGTGTTATTAAATACAACCCCCCTCTCTGTGCTTAAGCACTGTTGATATTGTGACATGAATTGACAAAAGCCAGAAAATTCAACATTACACTGACACGTCATCCTTTGCTCATGGCTTTGTGAAGAGAAAGGGAAATAGATATCACAGCATGAACTGAAGACAGTATCAGCCTTAGTTCTGAATTTTCTGGCTCTCGGTCAGTTTGCATCACAACATAATGTTACTTAAACACAAGATTCATTATAGTCTAACTTGAGGGAAAGAAGACATTATGAAGCAAACATGCTTATATTGCCTGTGAGACTGGAATAATTTCTACAACTGTTTTTGTAGACAAAGCAATGTTTAAGTGATTTAAAAAGAATGTATGTGGGGTTTTTTTCTGTGATAAGTTCAGTGTTATTATACAAATATTATTTACCAAATTTACTTCTTATGGCCACTTATTATATATCAGGTAAATACACATTTTGGTACAGGATCAAAATTTTCTATATTTGCATTATTTGTTAATTTATAATGGTTTCTGTGGACCTGATATTGTCCATTGATGTAAATTTTCATTAGTTCTTGACCTCATATGTCAGATTGATGACAACCTACTCTACTAATCCAGCTTTCACATGTGCGTATTAAGCCATAGTTAAGATGTGTAATATTCTCAAGAAATCTAAAAGTAAATCAACTTGCTCATTCCCATTTTCTTCCTCAACCAGCCTCCCCCTTCCAAATGCCTATATGTGCTATTCTAAGCTATAAATGAAATGTTTGTAGCAAGCATGTGCTTTATTTAGCTATATGGGAAAAATTCATATTTCACATAATATAAATGATGTTTTAACACCTCTCAGACTTAAAAAACCCCAAGAAATTACTTAAGTATCAACTAGAAAGCCATCTAGCTTGTAGGCTGAATACATTGTACACAAATATAAGAGGTTTCTTCTCTCTTCCTAGCAAAGCCCCTGAGTGGTACCACCATACATCTCTGCTGTATTTCTCTTCCCACAGCTGTTTACATACGTCTGTATTAGATTAAAGAGGGGCAGGAGAGAGGCTTGAGCAATGACTTGTGCTTTTACCCTCACCCCTACACACTCTCGTTCAGGCACAACTAGCATTGTCCCAGGCGTGCCCAGGTACCATTTGGCTATGCCCCACACCAACAGTGTGGGCCTGGGACCATTCCCAGTGGGCATTTTGGAGGCGACCACCATTTTTTTGACAGAGAAGAATTTAACTTGTGGATGCAAACCGTACTGTGCAGTTTGGCCTTAAAGACAGAGCAGAGCATCCCACTTAGCAGTACAGATGTAACCTAGCCTATATGGGCTCTCTCCCTATAATATTCTCTTCTTCATCTCAGACACCACAGGTGAAAAGGCAGGAAAGTCTCATGGGTGATTTTCTTCATTATCCCATTACAGAATTTATGTACCCTAACCTCTCTCTGTGATTCTATGGGTCTACATGTTTGAATAAATAGAAAAGTTAGGGTATATAAATTCTGTAATAGAATAATGGAGAAAATCACCTCAGGTTGACCTCAGAAGGGACCTTGGGATGTCATCTGGTCTAACCCCTGGCTCAAAGCAAGCCGACTTTGAAGTCACATCATTCTGCTTAGGATGCTGTCATGATATTTTCATTGTTTATGGATTAAAAAAAGAAACTATTTTATCGTCTTTGAAAACATCCAAACAAATTTCATTGTCAAAGAGTAAACACTACATAATGAATCCTTTTACTTCAGCATAGACTAACTACTTCACAGCAAGACTTATATGTGCCTGAAACTGTAAGTTAGGGGTAAAGGTACAAAACCACCCAGCAGTGGCTCATAGAAGGGCCAGAAAAAACCTTTGTGCCTGAATTTCCTTGGTGTAATAGATTTCTCTCTCTGCATTCTCCAAAAAAGCACTTTACCTCAAGGCAAAAAAAGAGAGCAGAGGTTTCAATCTTAATCTTTTGTTTATAGTCAGTGGCTCTGGAGCGGGGAAGCAATGAAGTCCTTTGAGGAAGTCACATGAGATATGTCCCTCTATGCCGGAAGGATGTCAGGTACTCCGAAGTAAAATGGTTATTGGAGGTGTTCTCGGTTGATACTGTAAAGGTGCAATTATCCCTCAAATGTCTAATGCTATTCAAAATTCCATCATGACATCGACATAAAATATAGAACTGATAATTTTTCCTCAAAATCAAACACATGTCCAAATAAGAAAACATATATTTTGATGACAGATGTGAATTTTGGTTTTAAAAAGGTAATTTTTTTCCTAAGAAAAAATATTTTCCAATCACAAAAGTTATTGAAGACAGTGGAAAGAGTGTTTACGTAACTTGGGTTCTTAGTGTAATACTGAAAAACTCTGTTAACAAGAAAAAAAAAAGGTTTTTTCTATACATGTTTTTTCCTAGATAGTCAATAGCAAAGTAATACGCCACTATGGAAATTCGTGCTCTTCTAAAACCTGTGCTTCAGAATTCCCAAGACTTTTTATTTACAGAAATGGGTGCTGAGAAGCTAATGAAACTCATACAAACCCAGTTATACACAATATCATAAAATTAGACGGATAGGAGAAACACTTAAATCACAATTTTCAAAATGGAATGACAGCAGAATTCTGAAGATGCAAGGCACTGTAGATGCCACTAAATGCAATCACATTCAAAAATACAAATAATGTCTTTTTACTTTCTGATACTGCCTCCAGCACTCTAGCAGTAGAATATTTCACAAGCTCTGGCTTTTTTATTTCCCAATTTGTCCCAAGAGAAACAGCTTGATTGGTATGTGTTGTTTCTTGTGAACAATTTATTGTTGAGCAATAAGGTTGAAGAAACTAGCTCTTAATTTGAATCAGAAAGGAGTTAAGATATTCAAGCACTGGTAGCTCTTAGAACAGGGGGTTTCAAGGCCTCCGAAAAGCCTATGGAGACTTCATCGGCATCACAAAAATGCTCCCAACGATTCAATGAATGTGTGTATGTGTGAGACTGTGCCTGTGTGTGTACGAGCTGGGGCATGAAACAATTTCCCAGAGCCAAAAATATTGAGGTAACCGATAATGAATATCCCGCATACTTAGATGCTTGTCCTATGTGACTGAAACAATATTAGGATGACGAGTTGTTGTGTTGATGGCGCTGGTCTGCTTTTTTTCCGGTACAACTATTTGAAATTCCAAAGGCAGAACCAAAATAAAACAAATGGCAAAAGTATGGATGTTGAGGATCAGTTTAGCAGTCTGACGACGATGGCTTTTCATGGCAGAGGACACTGGAGAAGAGGCAAGCTTACCCAGAGTGCTGCTGTCCTTCTACAGATATCACTGCAGTTTAGTTTGGACCAGTCTTATCCAGTTGCTCTTCATCCAGCTGCTCTTCATCCAGCTGCTGATTTGGATGAGTCAGTGAGTCAGATAGGAGTGACTGTATATTTACAGTAGGATTAAGTAATGCGAAGTGGCTTCTCTAGAGCTGGTTATCATCATGTTGACATTGGCTAAACATTCAGTGAGGCCAAAATGGGCAATATTTGATAGTCCTTAGGTGTTACACAACAGAAATTGGAACCAGCTGAAATATCTGCATTGCAGAATCAGTCCAGGACCACCAGTCTCCCTGCCGTTCCAGCAGTTCAACAAGGAACAACAGTGATTAAGACTCCTGCCTATTCTGGGAAATTAATTACCAGAAATGAATATGATCATTTTATCAAACTCTTGAGATAGGTGCTAGATGGTTGATGTGTTTAATTCATACAGGACAAATGTTTTACTTTATAAGTGTTTCACTGGGTAAACGCAAAACAATTCTAAATTTTTCTAGGAACTTCTGTAATGTTTTAGTAATTTTCTCAATGATCTCACTGCTTTTCTCTATTTATCATAACACCACATAATTTATTGTCATGTTGGATTATATTTGGCAGTTATTTTCAGAGAAATTGCGTATTTCCTGATCATTACCAGTAATTTTTCATGCACACCTTGAAAAAAGAGCAATGGATTCATCCTAACAGTGTTTAGACAACTGAAAATGAAAAGTTTAGTCCCACTGAGGCACACACGATCCCTCAACAGTCAGTGAAGATTTTCCCATTCCCCTTTCTAGACTCAGTCAGACAGACTTGTCACAGTATATTTAAAAACAGAGGCCACAGCCTTATTAAATCTATTAAATGATGGAAGAATTAGCCTCACACTACTAATGAACCAGCTCCCATGAAAAATTCTGCTGGCTAGGAACATTCCTTTCCCTTCCTCTCTGCAGAAAAGGGAATAGATAAAAGGAGAAGGACGGCTTTGTACTGCATGGTCCTTAGAGCTATCCATTCTCACCATGTAACATAATTTTCTAGTCTCATGCTCAAAAAGTCTAAGAAGTCTAGGGATTTCAAATAAAACTTCATCTGCCATTTGAACTAAGATGATTTTAAGTAAACTTAACACGCATCTCCCCCCCCAACAAAACGGAAGGAAAACAAAACCAGTTTATAAATGATGGCTCTGAGGAAAATCTCTTTCCAGACTCAGACTCGACAGATAACCCTGCATTAGAGATATGGAAAAAACTGTAAGAGTATCCTAGTATATGATTATGTTCTTCTGCTACCCCTTCTGCTGCCGTCCCACCAAGATCATGAATGGATGCAGCAAACTCCGGCATGAAACATACTCTTGCCTCGCTCACCACAAAGTCAGAAATAGAAGGGAAAAGGATGAGGAGAAAAAGAATCATCTCCTGTGCTTCAGTAAGAATAAGGAGGAGCCAAGTGATCACATGTAGGTTTCCGCCAGTTCAGAGAACCTCCTTCCCATTTGGCAAAAAGGGTATTTCTATTGTTCCTAATCCCATTAATACACCCTGACCAGCTCACAGAGTGCTTGGACATTCAGCAAGGTACCTGAACACTCGCAATGGAGCTGCTCATGTGTTTCAAGCAAAGCTCTTGCTACAACTCCTTGCTGCATCAGGCCCACTATAATCTGGAGTTTGTCTGGAGTTACTGTTCCTGCTGGCATATTGTTTCAATTCCTCCTTCAAAAATGAGAGGGAAAAACAAGTGGCTCCCTGTTGGATAAGTAACAGATCTACTCTGTCAGAAAGACTGTCTCGGACCTCACAGACAGAGCCAGTCTGGGACATCCTGCAAACTTTCCTAGACACTATCCAAAATATATGGTGCCCTGTTTTTCAAATATCACACCATTTATCTGTGCTTTCTGGAAACATTTCAGACAGACACACAACATACCAAGAAGATTGCTACAAAATGGAATATTCTCTCTTCCTATCTAAATGAAAAATGATGGCAGTTCTTTCTTTGGAGCAAAATTAATGCTTACGAACACAGCACATGCAGGAAGATCAAGTCATAGCTCAAATTACAAAGTGAGAGCAAACATAATGGGAGTTTCCATAAGGGGGGAAAGGAGGATGGAGATGATATTTGGCCAATGTTCAGGTAGGCCTCACCTCCAGAATTAGGCCTGCAATTTTACATGCACATGCAATTTTTCACATTTTTCTATGCTTCAACTGTCAGGACATCTTTTGAGATTACTTTTGGGAATGTAACATGCTAAGCAAAAAGCGTCACATAGAGTACAAAAGGGAAACGTTCCTGTGTTCTTAGGCTAATTTCTTTACCAGATTTCATTCTTATTATTGTATGTTAAAAATGAATAATATTAAGGCTGGGAATAATTCAGTAAAGTGTCAACAGCTTTGCCTACTTAGAGCACAAGCAAACAAACAGGCTTAATTCCAGCAACTGAGTACCAAATGCTCAGAATGCTTTATGTAAGTAGGGTTTAGGAAAAGGCCCCGTTATTACTAACTGCAACCACCACACACTTCAGTTTGGAAGGAATTCACAAGCCATCCAGCCTGTGGACAAACTTAGTAATGGAAAAACGCTCTGTGAAAGTTCTGCAAACACTTTCTCCTTTTATACAGTGTTTTTATTTCTTTGTGAAAGACATATCACATTGGAACTTGATCTTAATAATTTATTTCTCACAGAAGGCAAGAATAATAATTCTGTTCTTTAAAAAAATCAGGCTGTTACGTTATTTTTAATTGTTACACTCAAGAAAATGATTAAAACGAAAGCAGGGTGGAAGAGCTTTCTCACTGCTTAACTCAGGTGCATAACTGAGGCCCTTGGTGTCCTTAAGCCTTTTATGTTGTCAATGGAGAAAGAGAGAAGCTCCCACCAGGGAGTGCTTCAGAGCAAGGATTAATTTTAGTGTTCTGAATTACTCCATGGGAAAGACCCTTAGAGAAATTCAGAGAAGGTCACCAAGGGTGAGCAATGCTTTCTGTGCAAGGAATGAGTAAATAAGCTCTTCAACATGGAGAGAACTAGCTGAGGCGTGAATACGACAGAGGCCCACGAAATCATGAATGGCACTGAGAGGGTGAAAGGGGATCAATTTTTATTTGTCGTCTCTGCTTTATGAGCTAGTGGTCATCACATAGCAGCTGGCAAGTTCAAAATACAGACAAAAAGGCAATTCCTCACCCTGTAGCTGGGAAGCTGTGGAACTCATTGCCATGGGGCGCAAAGGGTGTGAGAAGTTTATGCATATTAAAAAGTGGAGTGGACAAGCTGATGGAAGAGAATGACTTCACAGCTTGTGACACGTACTACTATCTCTGTCTCAGGAAGTCCATAAATCACAATTTACTGGAGCTTGGAGAATAATCCAGGAGAAATAACAAATCTGCCCTTGTGCCTTCCTTTGGTGCATACGCCTGGCCACTGCCAAAACTGAACGGCAGGCTGAAGGAACCTTTGGTCAAATTCATCTTGGCTGCCCTTCACAACGTCCTTCACAAACTAACTTCCTGACATTGACAGCAGCGTTAAAGGCTGAAAGTAGACTTCAGGGTAAATCCTCTGCGTGGGAATGGGTAAAACTCTTGTACATCTGAAGACAGAACAATTGTAATAAATTCTAAATACTAAAAATTAAACCCTGAAATAGTAACTGGGGTGAATGCACTCTGTCACACTTTCCTGACAGCAACCCTGGAGGCAGATTTGCGTTCTCTTAGTGACCTCTTTACTTTTGATGGGGAAATATCTGACACCAGGTCCGAGTTTCGAAGAACATCTTCTCTTTGCTGAGTGAGCGCACACACGTTGGTTGATCTGTTCTGGAGGAACTGGGAGGGAGAATTTATTTCTCCCATCAGTCTCAGTCCTGGCAAACACACAGATGGGAAGTAGTTACTCTCTGGAAATTATTTCTCTTGAGCTTAAACCTGAGATGCCTAGGGAGTAAGGGGACAGTTTATGACTCTCTATTTTCCTGTATGGCTGGAAGCCAGGCTGTGATCTGGACATAAGTTTAACACTGTCTTTTCTCGGATAAACTCCAAAGTTCTGCAGCCAGAATTTGTCTGAGTCAGAACAACAGTAAGAAGAAATGTTTCACATCTTTAGATTTAAAAGCAGAGTTAAGTTGAAATTAAATAAAGGGCTTTGGTTCTTTTGTCTTTACGTGAAAAGATAGTGATAATATATTTTATTGTTCCTGAGGCACTTAATTAATAAAATAATCTCTGTTGGTTACTTTCTCTCTAGCAAATAGGACACGGATTTGAGAAAGCCAGCAGGGCTGGATCATATCTTGAACTCTGTAAGTGCTTTGCTACGGCTTTGTTTAGTTTAGAGGCTATTGTGACTAATCTGAATTTAGGCACCTATTTTCACAAATAACTACTGAAATCCATCTCCAACTGTGGTCGCAGTTTCAGCTGCTTATGACTAAAACCATTTCTCCTAATTTTTGGAGAAATGGCAGCAATGATGATTTCCTTCCTTGTCAACCATGATGTTGCAGGATATATATTTGTGCATTAGGCAAAATTTTTCCATCTTAAAATTTTGGAATCACTGACTGTTCTGCATTTTAACATTTGTGTTGAGGCAAATGAGTTCTGTAGCCAGAGGAGGAAAAACTTACTAATCTTGGCCAGTAAAATTTTGTAAAACTAGGAATCCTGTTAGGTGAAACTGTGGAAAAAAGCCATCTTAAAAATGAATAGTTGAATACTTTCAAGAAATTATAATGTGGTTCTCTCTATAATCACCTATGTTTCAAAACAAAAAATTCTGAGGATAAGAGAGATTTCCAAAACACAGTTTATCCCAATCTAAAATAGACATCTAGCGTGGATGAGATGATCCATCACAGAAGTGCATACATTTTCATACGGACTGGGGGGGCAGCCTAGATAATTTAAACAGCTTTTAGGTGACTGAATTTAGGGGAGTTCCACTTTGATTTCCCTGTTGCACAGTTTCATTTTCGATTCATTTTCAGTGTGATTCTTTCTGTTCTCTTGCGCTGACATCCTCACTCATCCTCAACGCAGTAAAGCCCTCAGCTGTAGAAGCAAAACTCTCTATAAGGCAGCAGGGACGAAAGGAGAAGATTTTGAACACGACTGGCTGTCGCAGACGTGAAGCTGAAACTTCTCCAGGGGAGAAGGACGGTTTGGTCTGTGCTCCGCCACGGAGGGGCTCTCTCTCCAGCTGGCCCTGCAGACCAGCAGAAGACACTAAAAGTGTCCCAAGGATTTCTTGGGCTCAGAGCTAGAGCAAAAGACACCAGCTGCTTCTGCAGACTTTTAGGCAAACACAGATGAGTGGCACATACCAAAGGCAGGGCTGAGTGTGAACGGGCTTCTTCAGGGTGAAAAAGGACTATAGTACAACGTGCTGGAGAAATTATGACAACATTTCCGTAGGCAGCTGTGGACAGGCAGTATGTCAAGGCTGTTTAATTACCAACAAATTTATTTTAGCTCTTGGAATAGCAGGGACTGAGGAGTCTTTTTCAGCCATAGAGAGTGCTTGGTTCTGCATCTCCAGAAAGTGTTAGGCTCTCCTTGCTGCAGTGCCTGGAAGGTGATTTTCACCTGCAACAGGTAACATGTAAATCCAGAACTGTATTTTTTAGCTCCTTTCAGGCAGAATCTTCAAATCCCCTGTCATTTCATGTGCAATCCTTGTTATATTAAACTGGGTGTTTCCATCTTCCATTTTACTGAAGCTTCAAGGAACAGTTTGAAAAATGTTGACATCAAGAAACAAGCTGAGGGCAAGCGATGCATGTTTCTCTGTGTGTTACATTATAGAATGACACACTTGTGCTTTATGGCATTATGCATTAAGAAAATGTTGTTAAGGGCATCAATAAACACTGTAAGCCCTTTCTGGGCCTCATGGTACGTATGAAAAATTAAATCCTATAAAGCCTTTGCCTCAGCCAAGTTCATTCATTTTTGGAATCACGTATCTCAAGACACAATTTAAGCATCTTTTTGATTATATAAGGTAAAAAATGAAGTGATTCTAGCTCAGAGCTAACCGTGAAGGAGGTTAATGTATGGCAAGCAATAATGCTGAAGAAGGAACTGGCAGTAGTACCATGTGGGCTTTCTCCTGCTCTATGAGGCTCCCTCATTGGAAGCCATAAAATCTGGTTGGTATAACAGAAGTGTTTGTAATTAGAGTTAATAGAGTTAGCTGAGACCACAGGAGGGGGAAAGTAGCTTTGATCCCAGGTGGCCTCATAGCAAGAAGGCTCACAGCAAGGGAGCACTCTGAATTGGAAAATATTAGAGGCATTTGCTGCAAAACCAAGAAGTCACTGCTGGAAAAGACCTAAGAATATAATTTACAAGCAGAACCAATTTAGTTTCCCATCTCTATCTCCTCAACTTTCTCCCCAGTCACAACAGTCAAAATAAGGATGAGTTTGTTTCTGCGATTTATTTTTTACTAAAAATGTTAATTGGTTCTTACAGTTCATGTTGTCTTGGTTGGGAAAGAAAAAGGTAGGATGAAGAAAAATCTACCAAATCATTCCTGAAGGGGAAGCGACACGTTCATTATTATTAATCATGTAACAGTATTGCTTCATAACAGCTGAATTGTTCAAAGTCATAGCTTTTGGGCTTTTCTATTGTCATTGTTACTGAGTGGCCACTTTTGGAAAAACTGTGAAATAAATACCATACTTAGTGAATATCATACTGAGATTTCAGCTAGCTTAAAAATAACATTTAGAGACTCTCTATGGTGTGATCAATCTTTTGTGGCAGATTTTTGGAACATTACCTAAGAGATTTAAAATTACTCATTACTTAAAGCCATTTGTAATTTACACCAATAAGCAATCACTTCAGCGTAAGCAGACAGAAATTATGTTTGCAGGATGCACTTTTTTCATTAAAAAATAATCTTCAAACTGTATTTGCACTTACCTTTGTTTTCATCCTCCCACACTCAATAAATGAATGAATTAAAAAGTCTATCCCAAACTATTTGAGTAAAAAGAAAAACATTCAAAAGAAAGTACAAATTAAGGAAAAACATGACAAAAAGTGGTGAGGGACTTTGTCTTTAGCTCAGGACTAAGGTTGGAATGGGAACTACTGAGAGGGAGGGGCATGCTATTACTCGAAATAACAAAATCTACAAAGAAAATCCATTTATCAGTTCCAACAGTTTGCTGACATCATTATTTGAATATTAAAGAAAAGGGATGGGAAGCATATCAAAAGAAAATTGTGTTGAGATACTTCAGGGTGTCTCAGGTTCATAGGAGATTTTTAAAATAGGAAGGTGACTTTTAGTCAGATATGGAGATATAAGGGAGAAGACCAGCAGCAATGATGCATTTATGAAAAGGGAAGTAGTGGGGCTGGGCTTTGAGGAGCTCTCAGATGGGAAAGTTTTGAGGAAAGGATCCAAAACAATCTTGCAGAGGAGACAAAAACATGTATACGGGTCTTAGCAGAGCAAGGCTGATGTTCTACAAACGAAGAGATGCATAAGCGTTGGGAAAAAACACTTGGGATCTAGAGGTTGCAGATGAACCCAGGTGTATAGACACTTACTGGGGAAACAACCTTAGGTTGTATACTAACCAGGAGCAGACAATCGTAGGAAAGGCACGGCTATCTTTGGTAGCAATTCAGCAGCACAAATAATGGCAAAATGGAGAGTCACTTGGCTCCACCAGCAGCAAGTGTGGCTGCAGGGTACATGGTATGTGAAAACACGGCAAGAAATGACTGTGCTATGCAAAGAAAGGGTTTAACACACTTAGCAGAACCAGTAGTCAATGATTTAGTTAATCTAAAATATTGTTCAAAATTCCTAGTAAACAGCCAAAGCCCTAGAAAGTAATAATAGCGATAATTTTCTGAGAACAATTCAAGCAGAGTTTGAGCCTTGGAGGTGCTCGGCACTTAAAGGGTGGATTACACATAACCAAATAAAATGTTGGCTTTGGGAGGTGGAATGAAGGCAAAGGGAGTCTCAGTGCAATTAAATATAGCAACTTGAAGAAGCTTGTATAATTTTTTACACAGACTATTGTCATTCTGTTCTCATGCTGATGACCTCAATATCCTGCATTAGCAATACTCATTTAAGTATAAATATTTCAGCTTTATATTGAGTGTCAGAAAGGCACAAGGAAAAAGACAGCAAACAGGCTGACCTCAGATCTCTGCTAAATGCTAAGATCTCCTCTGACATTACACTACTGCTGTCACACACATACAAAGAGATTTATGTGTCCATCCAGCCCGTTAACTGAATTTATTAAAGATGGTATTTCCGGCTTAGTGAAAGTGACTGCCAGCTCCGTCCATTCCCACACTTGAGTAGCATTCAGCAAAGATAAAAAGGAATTTATCAGTACACTTTTTTTTGGGCGGGGGTTTCTGTGCACCTTTCACTCCCCTACCCCTTATTTTTTCACCAAATATCAACATTCTTTATGGAAAACAGTCACTTCCTTTCTCTCTGATTAAAATCAGCAGTGAAGGAAAGGGGAGGAGGGGGGTGGAAGGGAGTAAAGAAAGAACCACCCAGTGCACTGGGGAAAACCTGAGAATGATCAATTAATCTTCTGTTTTCAATCTGTGAGCTATGCTGTCTTGAGCCCCATAGTCTTTTATTTGTACAAATAAAATAAACAAATTAGAGCTGATTGACTGTGCTGGAAAAAAAAAGGTGAAGGGAAATTATCATCAGTAGAAAGTTTAGCAATGACAAGAAACCCTCGCAGCCATTAGATAAATTCCTGGGAAATCTGAGATTTTCCAAACATTTTCTTGTACCCAGTGTTCTGATTCCAGCACGTCCTATGCACTATGGCTTTGATTACAAATGAATCAAGGCTCATCTTTTTCTTGGGCTATGGCAAGTGCATTCCCAGCATTTAAAAGAGGAGGGTTTTTACATGCCAAAATCATCTGTGATTTATTGCCTTGTGGGCTCGTCTGGATTTAATTTTTGAGTCTGGCACCAACTCCTTAATTGCTTTGGTCAGTTCATTCCATTTCTCAGTTCTGAAGCTCCTCGTCTGTAAAACCAGAGGGATGATAAACACACAAACACACCAAAAGCCCTAACAGTAACTTACTGGAGCCTCTGTGAAAACAGTGGGGACTTAAACCACAGTCTGAGAGAGCAATGGTGTTACCCTGCAGGATCTTGCCAAATTCCCATCCCTTCCACTCCAAGTCTTGGGATGTCGTCAGGGAGGTAGCGGGTGCGGGTTCTGACACACTGAAGTGGGAACATTTTGCAGCTTCTTGCTGCTCCTGACTTTAGTCCAGAGTACAGAAAAGGGAATTCCACCATGTCACCACCTGCCTGTGATCTCCCCTCGAATAGTGCACCTGGCTTCAGGTAATTACTTTCTACCTGCTGATAATGCATATTTGCAATGCCTGGGTTTGAATGGAGATGATAGTCATAATAGAAAGTATAATCATTATTTTCCTCATATTATAAGAAGTTCTCATAGGTGATTATAAACTGGCCTGTAATTTAAAATGAATGCATTTTTTTTTTGTCTCATTTGATGTTCACTACAAGTAAGTGGAGAAAGGGAAAAGAAGAAACACAAACAGGTGCTGAGCTGCTTCTCTGACTTGCTATGAGACAAAAAAAAAATTTGTCCAGCAGAAGGTCCACTGTTACTTATCTGCTTTCCAAGGAAGGTCACAACACAGTGAATAAGCCAGGAGACAACTCTCCTTGCAGGAGAGAATTTACCAATATGTGCTTGGCCAGAGCAGAAACAAGCTTACACTTCTACCTGATGTCCTGCTGGGTTTGGTCTCTTCCAGCCTCAACCATTCTGTGAGTCTGTGAAAATGGTAGCAGAAACGAGAGCAGCGAAAGTGTCTTGAATTGGCTGAGAAAAGACACTGCACTTGTCCCCCACTGTCACCCTGATTTTTTATAATTTTTATTTTATGATTTTTTTCAATACTTTAAGTACTCGGCACAAAAGCACATGGAACATTTTCCTACTGTCTTGGAGAAAGAGAAGAATATGAGGGCAACATTACTAGGAAAAAAATCAACAGCCCAGGCACCAGAAAGGTAGACAATGACACTAGCTTACAGATGGCATAACCTACATACAGATGGCTGTTCTGCTATCTTTGATAGAAACAAAACATCCTAATTTCTCTCACCCACGAAACAGTGTTTATCCTTGAGTAACATTTCCTGTGATCACACTTTCAAGTATAAATATTATTTTGTATGCAGATAGTGGGCAGAAGGAAAAATTCCTTTTATGCTGGAAGATAAGAAAATAAGCAAACATAACTCTTCTAATAATTTTTTCTTTACATGTCCTGGATTCGAAAGAATGTAGCAGATGCTTTCTCTCAGTTACTCTTTATCAAGAATATTACATACAGATGTATTTTGGAAAGTTTATTTTTCTTTCAATTAAAAACAAAAAAATGTTCTATGGGATGGGGAACACGTCTTTCAAAGCTTGACATGCCAATATTTTAGTGGTCATGGGGGAATTTTAATATATGAATTTGTAGCTAGGAAAGAAAAAAAAAGCAACCTATATATTCTTTGTCTGAAAATGTGCAGAAAAATTCAGAAATTATTTTCACAGCTTTAAACATAGTGAGAATCTCTGTTGACATCACGTGCCTGGTTCCCAGGCTGCTTACTTCTGCCCATCTTGGGTGCATTTGCGTGGTACCAGATGCTGTTGATCTCTCTGATGCATATCTCTAAGGTTAAGATTATTCTCATAATCTGGGTTTCCCCAGACATATCCTCCCTTGCCATTACAGAACATTGTCTGGATGGCATTTGCTGTTCTTGAATATTTGTCCATGGCTTTGGCATGTCCAGGCCAGTAGAAGATGCCAGGGAGCGGGAAATGCCGGATGTCCCCACTGCAGCCCTGCTGCCAGAGCAGGAGCAAGGAAGGGGCTCCTCAAGAGGTACCGCGGGGGAAGCATCAGACAAGCTGCACGTGTCCCTGGGTAACTGGCACTCACGCGAGATGCCAGTACTTCTGCAAAGTATCGCATGTGTTGTCCCCCTCCTATGTGACTCAGATTGGCCCAAATCTGCCTGGACGTGTCAGGTTTGCCGGACCTGTGCAATCCAAGCATGCGCATTTGTTTCTGGCTGGCATGTCTTCGGTAGCCACGTCTGGGGTGCCAAGGCAACGTATCTCAAGTAAAAGCAACCGAACCGTAGGCGCATCAAATGGCACGTCAAAACCCTAAAGGAAACGTGTGAGATGCAGGCCGCCCTCAGCTTCTCACTCGCAACAGGTCACTCCTTGGCTGCACGGCAGTCACTCACCTGAGCACTGGGGTCCTTGTGTCCTCTGTGGTCGAGGCAGACATCTGTCCTGTACACCCTTCGTTTCACGTGCCGTTGTACGCTTTTAGTACACAGATATTTGATAACCGGTTCTATTAATTCTTAAAAAGTACAAATTTATGCCAGCTTCTATTTAGAGAGTCTCTCCAGAGTCACAGAAAAGAATTGACCCATTTTGGACTCTCCGCATGAATAAAAGGAAGCGCATTTACAATTATAACAAGGAAATGACCATTTTCTAGTATGACATGAAAAAAAAGATTTTTTTTTCCTTTGAAGATCATTTTAAAATGCATATGTCCCAGGGTGTTCTGGTGGCCTCCTTCATGTGTGAAAACATCTGAGTGTAGTAACTAAGCGTTCTTCTTCAAGGAGGAGCTGTACCACCTCAAGGAAATAATGTATTTTAAACATGCTCCAAAGATGGAAAGATTGTTGCTAAATATGCATTCTTTAGGACTTTAGAGAAGAAATATATATTAAAATCTTGTTTCAATTTGTCTGAAATATGATCTTTTTACTGAAAAGTAATCTTGTATTTTAATACAAGGAACTAGTTCTCGGTATTCCTTCTCACTACTCCTTTCTCACTTCAAGGATGTAAAACTGAATGTGCTTATGACTAGTTCATCTCTCCCCCCTCATTCCCCAACACACATGCATAATACAATTCATTCAGTGAAAAGCCTTGAACTTTCTTTTTTTTTTTTTCTTTTTTAAGACAAGGAAAGCAGAAAAAGCAAAGCAAAGCAAAGCATTGAATTCTCATCTCTCATCACACACTAGGAGGTAAATCCTGTCTCAGCGCTGGCCAGCCTGCCCTGAACTTTGGTAGATAATTCTAGTAGCGGCACTCTGCACAGGCTCACTTCTCTGTGCAAAACGAGCCGCTGCTTTTTGTGCAGCTTGGCAAACTTTACTGAGAGCACCGGGGGAGACCAAATCACAGTTTTCATTAGCTCCCACCTTACGGCAGCCCAGGCCCATTCAGAGCTCTGCTAAGTCAGCTAGAGGCCTTTTGATATCAGAGAGCCTTAAATCCAAGTGCCCAGAGAGAAATCATACGCTGAATGAGAAAGAGATGGGGAGGGACGATGAAAATAATTACTCTGGAAAAATGTGCCACTTGTTCTATGACGTTTTCATGTGACTTTCTTCAGAGTTTGAAGTAAGCAGCTTGGTTTGTGCTCATTGTTTTGGTCAGCCGAGGCTCTTGCACTGAGAAACTGCAGGAACTAACTTTCAGGGAACTGTGAACATCATAATTTTATTAATTGCTTTAACATGTGTTTCTTTTACATGTCTGAAAGCAAATGCAATTGAAAGTTGTGGTTTCTGCGGCATTCCGGAAAATAAATATGACTAACACTGAGGACAAAACCTTAACGGAATATAGTGTGGAGGAGAAGCAGTTATACAAACAATAATTCTTTTAGACTGATTTACACATTTCTGAAAATGTGTGAAAAATGGTTACTACAAGTATACTTTGAAAGAAATTTTAGTGTTTATTGGATGGATATTACACCCTTTAAAATACATGCTATAAATGTTCTGATGTTGTGAAGAAAGTTAAGAGAGACAAAATCACGGAGTTCTACAGAGCTTAAAACACTCCTATAAAAAGTACTTTAAAAACTACATGGGAGCAGGTTTCCCACTGACTTTCATCTATGTGTCACATGCAGATGATTTCTCAAAATACAACACAGCCAAGAAAAAAACAGGACTTACCAGAGAATGTTGTGCCTAGAAAGTATGTATTATGGTCATTAAGGATATTTCGTATTTATCATATATAGATACCTTATGAAAATATTTTTTACTTGCTTTGTCAGTCATTCTCTCTTTGCTGTTTTCTCAGATTTTGTGAGTCTGTCTGTCTGTGCTTTTTCACAGACAGAAAACAATTAAGAAAAACATCTTTCTTTTCTGATCTGTTCTCTAGAGAGAATTGTGGGTTAGTGAGTAGATATGCGCTTCAGAAACAAAGCAGAAGATTGCCTAACAACAGCATGCTTTCTTTAGAAAACTCCGTGCTTCCTGATTTGTCTGCATCAGAAATGTTGCAAAATAAGTCTTTTTTTTTTTGTCTGATTCCACACTATTTCTGCTTTCTAACTACTGTATCCTGGTCACTTCCTCAAATAGGGTGTAAACAGTACACATGACAGAGATTTATATTAATACATGAAATCACCTTTAATATTTGCAAAAAACAGCTTCTGCACAGAGAATTAAATGCAACTCTGAATAAATATTCAAGCAAGACTTGAGATATTAATAGAACAGTAGAAGTGTCACTGACTTGAAACTCAGTAGGCACGCAAATAAATTGTGACACGCAGAGACAGAAGAAGTTACAGAAGAATTCCTTATGAACAGGGACTGTCTTGTTTGTATAGCAGTCAGTATAGCTGAAAATCACTTTTACTGGGACTCTAAGCGCTTCAACAACATGAGGGAGAATAATAAAAAGAATAACAAGAAGTATAATGTGGGCTTACTAAACCCGACAGTACCACGCAGCAATATTCAGCAGTGTTCATTCTTCTTTCAAATGGCAGCGCTTAGTAAATAAGGATGCAAGCTCCTCCCCTCTACTAAAAATAGGAGATATAAACTCTGCAAATAACTGAGAATAAGAATGTTATACTATGGGATATTTTAGCCATTAAGTCATGAAAACACCTCTCTGACATACAGAGAGTCGTTATTAAATAAAAGGGGGAGTGTGTCAGCAGCAGACTCTGCTGTTTGCCATCCAACCAACGCGGCTGCTGTCTGCAGGAATTGCCAGGCAATCGGAGCTGGCGGCACAGGCGCAGCAGGGCTGGAGAGCTTCGGTAACCGCCCGTTTGCAAAAAGGGTCCACTTTGCCAGCCCGCGTTGGGTCGCTCCGCACAAGCGATGCGGCGGCGCTGTGCCCGTATGTGTATCTTTTCAGAATGTATGGATTCCTGAATATAGCCCCAGTGAAGGGTTCACAATTGAGCCTGTTTTGTTAAGATTAACAAAACAAGTCAGAGGCCCTGTTTTTCATTACAGTGAGCAGTTCCTTATTCTACTTTTTAGGGTGGAATTTCACGTGCATTCTTCTAAGAGGTATCCATCCTGCCTCCCCCCACACCACTTCTTCTCCGTTCCCGGCAAATCATCCCTCTGCCTACCTGGCATTAACGGGCGAACCATTTTCAAGGGTTAAATCTAACTGAGCTAATAAAAATAAAAGAAAAAAAAGGGAGAGGGGGATCATTTTCTGCTGACTGTGCTTGGTGGGTCAGCTCACCGTGTGGTCAGCTGGGACCAGATCTGGTGCGAGGGAAGAAGAACGGGCGCGCAGCCAAGGGCCTTGGTTTGGAGCGGGAATGCTGTTTTGGTGGCACAACCTGTCAACTCAACTGTAACGTGAAACCTCACCTTGGCCTTAATGGAGCTACTTGGTAAATTGTGCAGCAGTTTTTGAGAGGAGGAGGCAGAGCTCCACGTTCAGAAATGAAAGGATTCATCTTTGAGGAAATTTCCAATACTAGCTATTTGGCTCTGAAGAAGAAATACAAACTCCTGTAGTTCTGAATTTTTCCAGAAGTACGTTTCACTGAGCCATTTTGGAGTCAAGTGTTTTTTGTAGAAGAACAGAGTACCACCCACTATTGCTAAGGCAGCTTTAGTGTGGTCTTTCTTCCATTAAATTATGTCACTGCTTGGAAAACAGCAGATATGTCCAGTTCATAAACGTTACAAAACTAAGAAAAAACCCACACAAATCCTGCAGCATTTTCTAGCAATTACAGAGCAATAAAAGAGAAGAAGAGTTGATATTCTACATTTGCATGTGAAGAAGGGTAAAGAGTTACCACTACTCGGAGCACCAAAGAAATGTGAATGTGCTTAGTCTGTACTAGTTATCTTGATTTTTGCACCTTTCCTGCTTTTGGGGAACTGCTACTAGTTAGGACATTCAAGGGATTTAGTTAATCAGAAGAAAGTTTGCTTTGCATGGGTGAAAATGCAGGTAACCTGTAATGCGTATCAGTGTAAAAACCCCTTACTCTTGTACAGCACTGTTCCCAAGATCACTATTGGCATCTGGAAATGTGTTGGAGCAAGAAGGTAAATTATACCTTTGAATGAAGGCTGAAAGGAGACAATGTATCCGTTTATGTTGGAGCAGGAATTTAACAGAGAAGCGCAGGATGTAGATGTACTACATTTTAAGATTTATTTCTGATACTACAGATCATAAACATTTAGGACAGGAAATCATCTTGCCCCAAATTCTGTGCTTTAATTCAATTATGAACTTTACAACAGGACTAAAACCGAAGCCCTAGATGCTTCCAAACGCGACAGTTCAAAATCTGGGTCTGCAGTCCATTTTTTCATTTTGATTACTTAGTTTCAATCCATCTTATCAAAGGTTTGAAACAGATCAGCTTGAACCAAACCGTTAAACCTGTGCTTAGGTGCAAGTTTGTTAAGAGTTCATACTTGGTATAAACTTTTGCCTCTTTTCTCCCCTCTGTTTATTGGCAAGGGCAAACTTGTTTGATTTCTGCAAACGAGGGTCCATTCATAGCTCTTTACCCTGTGCCTACAGCACACAGTATTTCAAGGCAGTCTCTCACCTATATGTTGGACTGATCTGGGGGTGATTATAGCTTCCAGGTTTGGAGAAAATGAGGTGCGCTCAACCTAATATGGGTAAACCTACAACAGCCTTTAATAGTTTTTTGTGGAAATCATTGCATAACCCCAAAGGAGAACATTTCTTGAAGTCTGGATGAATGCCATTAGGCAAAAAGACCTTCCAAAAGCTATCATATTTTTGGTATAATCAAAAATAACACTCTTATGCAGTTACTGTATATAATTCTAGTGTGTAGGACCACGGCGGAACGAAACAAAACTCGGCTTCGCCTGAATTTAAACACTGCCAAACAGTACATCACAACTAATTTATCCTATGGTTCACTCCCAAGCAGTTAGCATTTCCTTTGTGCCTCAGCACAGCACATGCCTCATTTGTGTTTCCATTCACCTCACTGAGAAAGGCACGCCTCACAGGTTGAGAAGCAGCACTATAAAATAAGCGCGCTCTTTACATGCACTTAGCCTGACTGTTTCCATTCTTCTTGGCAATATCAGAGTTCTCTGGTTGAGATTAATTTCCCTAGTTACATATAGTATCTTGTAATTAAGTGTTTTAACTTTTTTGGAATGAGAGCGAAATAAGAAAACGACCTATATCCCCATTCCAAATGTGTGGGTGGTGCAGGAAAAACTATCTCTATTTTCACTGGGACATGCTTTGCCTTGCCCTGGACCCCTTTCTAATCAGCTTGCAAATGATTGATCTACACACGCAGCTTCAGTATGTTCACTAAGCACAGGCATGTCAGAAGCTGGCATGGCGAGGGGATATAACGACCTGAATGAGCGGTCTAAAGCTGGACTGAGGAAAATGTTTCTACTTCCTTACTTCTGGAATAGCCTCCTCCTGTAAGGAAGCACCTTTTCTGCATTGGCAACCCTGCAAAACTGAGCAGAAGCTAAATCCAAAAGGACTAGGGTGCTGAGGGAGCAGTATAAAAAGCAAAGGTTAGCCAAAGAAAGCTAGTGTCCCCTGTAGTCTATATAAGCAGAAAGTCTCTTCATGGGAGGAACACTGAAGCCAATCTCTTGCTCTGAAACGCTGTGGAGGAACCTATCTCCTGCTATTGGATACAGAGGGAGCCAAGGAGAAATACATTCACTATCTTTTTGAAGTTGCCTTGAATTGATATTGAAACATGTCGTGTTCAGTTACTTGTCAGGCTCTTCTGAGCAGGCTACTGAACCGTGCAGTAGCGTGCAGGTTTCTTGTATTGTGTTTGGGAGTATGCTGGATGAACTAGGAAAAATGGCAGGGGGCTAGCTCCTCTAAAAAAATGTTCAATATTGATAGTAACTTCCTTCTATAAAGGAGTGGAAGTTCTGATAAGAGCATCCTACAAGCCAGTTTCTACTCCAAAACATTTTAAGTATCTCATATTAAAGAGCCCTTAGGAAACCTCACCTTGGCTTTAATGGAGCTGGGAGATGAGATTTTTCTTTCTTCCAAGCAAGTTCTTCTAATTATTCAACTGGGGTGTCCTGCTTCAACTTGTGCTGTTTATTCCTGCCCTAATTACTTCAGAATTATTTTCCACACAGTGCAGGAACTTGAAAATATCTTTGTATTCTGGTATCAAGCCAGAATACTGTAGTAGCTTGCATAGTGTCCTGGAATATAGAAGATACAAATTCTCAAATGCAGAGGAGAGAATTTAACCTGGATTTTTCAAATCCATGGGAGAGTGAACCGACCGCTAGATTACTATTTAAATGCATGAAGAAGCAGAACTGTGAAGTGTTTCTTTCTCTGCACTTGTTTAAAAAGAAAGTGCCATTACAATAACATTTGCTCAGGATCCTGTTCCTACAGATGTATATTGACGGTATGTTCTGACTCTGTGAAAAGGGTTTCAACGACTGCCTGAAGAATGACTCTGCTTTGGCAGTTAATGCAAACAACAATTCATCAAAGAAAATGTGCAGCTCTGGTAGGACTGGATTGGATTAAAACCATAATGAATTTTTGGACAGCATCCTTGGATAATGCATTTTGGAAGGCCAAAGGAAAATGAGGATTATCTAGAGACTTCCAATTCTCACTAATTTACTTAAATCACATAAACATTCCTCCTTAACACTCCTAATGAATTGTTCCAAATTAAAGAGGTCATCTCACCTTTGAGATTGGCTGTGATTAAAAAACAAAACACAACACTTAACCAATCTATGCGTCTAGTGGTTGTAGTGAAATACCCATGGATATTTGTGCAATTTGGCTTATGCATTATTCAAAATGTATTGGTCGGGGATGTGACAAAAAGAAAAAAAAAGGAAAACTAGAAATAAAGGTGGGTGATGGACAAAATATTACTAGATTATTAAAAACAGTGACTAAAACATAACATTAATTTTACAGTAGGAGTGAAAAAATCTACACACAGCCAATCTCAGTCTCACTGGAATACAGTGTCTCTGAGAGCTAAGGTTACCATATGTCTAGGCTTCCCTTGACACGTCCTTTTTTTCCACACAAAAAACTGGGAAGAAAAGTAGGATTGTGTCATTTCTAGATGAACAGAACATAACATACGTGCTGGAACTCATATTTCCTGGACATGGACACATACACAGCGTATGCAAATGTTACAGAAATATGGCAGCTGTATTATGACAGACATAATTGCAACTAGGATTCAATAGAATATTGAGGCACTGCCTTGCCATCTTTATCCCGTGCTTTTAGAAGTGGCAGTAACATTGGCTGAAGCACCAATTCCTCCTTCACCTTTCCGAGTAAGACCTCTGAGATACTGAAGGATAAATGGAATGTCATTCTCCATTTTTAATTAGCTCCCCACCATCTTTGGATACTTATCAATTTAAAGACAAAAGTTTGAAGCCTTAGAAATGCGTAGGAACAGCCTGAAGAAATGGGATACATGTATGCAGGCATCTACACACACACACCCGCGCATAGTCTTTTTTTTAAAAGGGGGATCCCAGTGACACACAAACTGTATCTTATGGGATATTTTGGTCTAGGTGTGGCAGGGAGTAGGACTTCCACACTTTAAAAAAGGAATGAGGCCTGCAGTTAGAACAATCTCCTCTGGGTAGAGAAATCACAGCTACCTTGGGAAAGCCCTTCCTTAGCCTTCTTCAGGGCCCGTGAAAGAAATGCTACGGAAAATGCTTACTTAAGTGATCCCAACCACGTCATCAGGAGCCCACCGTTCTTGCAAATGCTAGACATGCTGAAAGCATGACTTTTTCTGAGGAACCAGGTAGGCAAATAAACACCTCAGATGGGTCTGTTCTCACCCAAATTTGGACACCCACAGTGCAAAATGCCTAGGTAATGGAGAGGAATAAGCATTTCTGAGGTAGTGAGCACCACATCTGCCTTGCCTATGTTTGAAGCCCAGCTGTATGTCCGTTGGAAAAAGGGCCATAACTGGCTTCAGGGAAGACACGTCTCCTCATAACTGTGAACAAGCTGCAAGACAGTCAAAGAAAATTCCTGCCTACAGGTGGGTAGAGAAAGGAGGCAAGGGAAATTCAATATGTAAGAACTAAGTTGCATTCAGAAAAGAAAGCAGGGCAAACAAATCACACAAGGAAGCAAGCAGATTGAAAAGGAAGGCTAAATTGCTAAGGTGACTGTTCAGAACCTATCCACAAGTTACTCCTGAGTGAGCAGAGGCAGCCTTAGTGAGTTTATGTCAGGCAGGGAGACGGCATGATAGTGAACCTGCAGATACTGCTAACACTGAGAAGTCTTCAACTCAGAGAAGTAGACATATGCTTATGGTCTGAATGCGCATATGGACAGTCTCTTGAAAGAAACCGAAGCACTTCTTAGCAGACAAGATCCCTGACGCATCCAGTCTGGCATCTTGCCTCTGGCAATAAATCAGGCTCGGCATTTCAGAAACAGCTTCCAAAATCCTATAGTCTATCTGACCATATATGTAATGTGAAATATAAGCAAGCAAGAGGGAAATTCCTTCGTGATCTTTTTGTCAATCATACATCCTGGATCATTGGATTTTTATTGCCCTTATCTTAGCATGAATAACCACTATGTTGTTACTGGCAATAAAATTAGTCCACACTTAAAAAAATCAAGTTATTGCAGTTAACTATGACCAAATGGTGCCTACAGTCCAATATCTCTTTTTATTTATTCTACCTTTATCTGATATAAAAAAGCAATACACTTCCATAATATAAAAAATGACAGGTAGGGAAAAGTCACTTAAAGAAAATTTGCTTTTATCTCAGGTTGTATAGTCAATGTGACCTCAAACATTGTATGCAGTAGATTCACACACAAAAAGAAATATTTAATCAAACATCACTTCTTTTCATCTGCATTCTGATGCAGGTAAAAAAAGGGATGGGTCAGCTTTTTACACCATTCACCGCTATCATATATTAATCCTTTTGAACTCAGATTTTTAGCTGATCCATTGCTATGAGCACCACAGAGCAGAAAAAATATGGGGAAGGTAACAAGCTCTAAGGCCAAATTAAAGACTGAAATTGCTCTGAAATATGCTCTTTGTGATTCCTGCACAAACAAATACTTCTGCTGTAAAAAGATACATTATCTGTAAATACAATATACAACAATTGCCACTCTGTAATGACAAAGTTGGGGTTTTTCTTGGTTCCTGACAAGAAAGTACTAATTTGTCTTCCCACATCTGGTACAAAAGCCAGGCACTACTTTTTCTAATTTAGCTACATTTCCAGTGGGAAAAGAGGCCATTCACTAATTCTACTGCACCAACATGCTACGTGTATAATACGCATACCACAGACACAATAATCCACACAGCAAACTGAGTGAATACGTCCAAAGTGTCTTCAGTGCCTTCAGAAACTCATTGGACTATTGAAAAGACATTGTATTGTGGAAAGCACCATACAATGCACAGTACTATGTATTTAGTTTGTGCAGTTAAGTAAAGGTGGGCAAACAGCAATTGCCTCGTCAAACTGAAAATTCAGGTTTTGAGGAAAAAGAAACCCTAAAAAACTTCATGTCAGCCCACAATAAGATTTCATTATTATTTTTTAGCCCTTTTTCTTGTCCCTTTCCTAAGTAGTGTAGACTGGTTTCCAATGAAAAGGAAAGATAATTCAAAACCAGTATTTGTAAAATTGCATATTGAAACTAAAGGTGTCAACATTTCCAAAATAAAACTGTTTGTTAACCTGTCAAGAAAAGTTTCAACACTGTTAACAATCATATTTTCTTTTTATCCTACTGCTAGAATTACCTATTAATGTATCTTTCAAATATTATTCCCAAACAAAATTTCATTTTTCAGTGATTTTTTTGTTTAGCCAAAAAAAATGCCTAACTATGCAAATAAAACACCATGCTTCAAGTCAGGTCTGAAACTGAGTATTTTTCTTCCTACATAGTAAACAGGAAATTTCTTGCAACAAAAATGACATAATTATACTTAAAAGTGCTCATGGTTTATTTTAAACAAGTTACCCACCACCAGGAAAAAAAAAAACCTAATGATAGAATATTGGAATTTGTGTGAGTGAAGTTGAGGAAAAGGATGTTACTGTATCAGACAAAATTTATACAAGTCTTTAATAGTATTCTATCAATCTGCTGGCAGATCAATCAAATCCACACTTCACGGTTTCCAGACTAATCCCATTGTGCATCTCTTGTAAAGATGTTCTCTTATGCCTTTAGACATATTTATAAGCCTTGTTTGGTGCACTTCTGTCAGCAATATTTTGTGTTGGCAAGGTGGTAGAAGGATGTGACAAGCGATGATATTAATAAGAAAGGCAAAAGAAAGAACTTTTAAAAAGCCAAATTGCCTTTAGACACATCTTTTAGCTAAAGTGACTTGGGATATGGATCTAAACCCACTCCTCATACATATTTTGCAATTCCAGAATCTTTAAAATCCCTACACAAATAAGAATATTTGATTATCAATTTTGATAGCATGGAGGAAATAAAATCTTTTGTCCAGCATAACCAGCTCGTGGCAGTTGATTCCGTGGACTCCAGTATCTCCACTCTGTCCATCAACAGTGCATTTCATAGTCTGTTTCTCTTCTCTTCCAGTTCTGCAGCAACAGGTATGGCCTAATTCTGGCAGGTCATGAGGGGATAGGAAGTTTGCCAACAAACTTCTGGAAGGCTAAAAGGTAATGGAGAGGACACAGAAAGTGAAAAAGCATTGTGTTGATTTAATATTGAAGAGCAATATGTAATCAGAACATGTTGTTCGAATATAGCAATAGGGTGAGGCATTTAACATTCTTTGTAAAGGTTCTGGGGAGGAAAAACTTTTTTTCAGAGTTAAAGCATAAGAATCAGCTATTCTTTCTGCTGGGCTTCTTTTGCTTTTTTTTTTTTTTTTTAAAAAAAATCCAGGAGGGCCTAGTCAGAGATTTTCCATATGATTTATAGGAGCTGAAGAACTCAATACAAGTTGCGCTGAACTGGATTCTTCAATCTGTCAATGCCACTACCAGTGACTATGTAGCACTCCCTCCGTTCTTGGTGCAGTGGACTGTGATATTTTATTTCATACATCATTTCATATTCTGAAATGTATAATTGTACATCATACATCCAGCAAATCGCCCTGCATAGCACTGAACATGTGGTCTGATCTTGTAAGATTGCCCAGCAAGGTAAGTAGAAAAGAACATTTTGGGAAAAACTAGGTAGTCTCACTTCATTGCCCCGCTCATAACAAGGAAAAAAGTTTACAATCTCCTACCCTTTTGTTCTGGTCTCTGAACACTTACTTCTATGCTCAGCGGTCCCCAGAGTTCAGTGAAGCAGTGGTGCTTGTGCTGATTTCATTTGATTCCTTCTACAAGATTACCTTAGCACATCTGGTAAAAATTAGATAACCGGATTGGTTACAGTTCTGTTTTCGGTTAATTTCTTGAAGCCTCTGCCCTCGCTTGTCTATTGCAGAGGAAAGGCATAAATTTCTGATAGGAACAGAGGTTCTCATTACTGGGCCCAGTTAGGGACTGCGCAGCCAGTGTCAAGCCTAATAAGATTTCAAGAACTCCAGGTCCATAATTTGTGACGATGGTGGTGTGTGCTGATGATGCACCTCAGCTGAGAGCACTGCTTATCCGATAAAGAGAGGCTCTCTAATCCACAGAAATATGTCACACACTTGCAGTTTTAATGAAACTGTAATCAGCCTAACCCCAGCTACATTTCATCTGTATTATGCGATGTAAAATTATTTTGTGGTCTGTAAAGCCGGCAAAGGACTTAAAATGCTCAGGCATGAATATCTTCCTGGGTTTTAACTCTTTAATGCTGTCTTTTTTCCCTTCACTATGAGACACCTGATAGCTAGCAGGGCTGCTTTAGGAGAGCAGATAGAAACGTAAACATGCTATTTTCTTTGACACCTTGCAGCTGGCAGGCTGCACTCAGTAGGAACGGGCAGGCATTACTGTCTCCATGTCGAACAGACAACAGAAACCATGAAGCAGTGAGTATCTGTGGCCAGGGCTGCCACCTGCGTGGTGCTGAAGAGGGCCGTTTCACACTTCTGGGGCTGTGCTACACTCGGCTTCACTTAAGGACAGGACACCACTGCTTTTTGGCAATTGAACAAAATGAATATCAAGAGTGGCAAGAAAAGCTTTAAACATCCAGCCTGCCTGGAAGTCAAGTGGTTTTGAACGAGGATGCAACACCCATGATGAGTGAAGGTGCTACCTCGAGCAAAGCCTTCTGTCACTCCCTTTGGTGCAGACCTTAAGGCGGGAGCAGGCAGGAATTCCTGCTGCATGCAGAGGGCAGCCCGGCTTTCAGGAGAGACTGCTCCCTCGGACTGCTGTGGGCAGCACCTTCTGCCCCAATAACTTTTAGGTTTCACTTAAATCTGTCACCCTTGTGTGTTGGGACTTCAGCTGACTGGAGTCAGATTCACTTTCTGTTTATAACATTTAACTGCTAGGCTAAATCTCTCTCTATATACACACACACATATATATAATAATTATCTTCAATTTCCCCAAATTTAAGGTGCAATTTCTGAGGATATGTGTACCAAACATGAGGATGTACTAGGTCTCACAGTTGTTTTCCTTGATTTTTCACCTAATAAAGCAAGCTTTGTTTACAATTTCAGCTATGAACTGTCTGTTAATAAAACAGCAATGTCCTGCCTGTATTTGCACAGAGCCTGAAATCAAAACCGAGTTCTGCTCACCTCCTGCGGATGCCCCTCATGGTGTACCCTGAGAACGAGAAATGTGTAGCCAGAACAGAAGAAAATTCATCATCTTCATTGCATTCAAGTTGGGGAAAAAAAAAAAAAAGGAGAAAAAAGACCGAGTCTGGAATGTTAAATACTAAGGCCAAGGCGGGTGCAGTTGACATGATTTGAAGCTGGGGCTTCAATTCCAAAATGTTGGTGACTGAGAGCTTAAATGAAGATGATCAAGAGCTGTGAGGAAAGGGCCAGTTCCCTCCAGGAGGAAATCATAGCAGCTTCTAGGCCTGCAGTGTTGCCTGGCCGCCACAGCAGAGAGTCTGGCACGTAGTCCTTACAGAGCGGGCATCCAGAAAGGAGCAAAGGTAAGGCTTCTGAGACCCTGTATAAAACTCCCTGTTCTTAGGAGTTTTGCCTACAAAAAGCATTACAAGGCCAAGTACACCCATTTCTGTTCACTCAGTCTATGTAAGCAAAGTAAATGTGAAACATTTTGGGTGCTGAACTTTCACCTATAATTTCCCGTTTGAACCTCTGTATACTTGTATGTATACTTTCTCTGTATAGTGAGAGTACAAATATATAAATATATACATACACGTGTATATATATATGCATGACTAGATGGGTGCTGACTTAAACAAAATGCAAATGGATGCTTAGGCTCTTTGCTGCTGCATTTTCCTTTTTGATTTCAGAATGACGAGTTGCACTTCGGAGCATCATATTAATGTATACTGGAAAAGCACTAAACCATTGCACTATAAGATAATTATAAACGTTACTAGTTCCTGGTTCCCTTAGATGGCTAATAGTTTTTCTGATTTCAGAAGATATTCTGATTCAGAAGGAGAGCTCTTAGCACTCTTAGGGTTCAGATAGTAATTAATACATTCATTTAATTAATTAATTTTTTTACGAAGCACAAAGATTTCATACTTTCTGTGCTACAGCTGACTTTAGTTCTCTTAAAATGTACCATGCCATTTAATTAGATATTGGCTGGAAGGCATCCCACCTACAACTCCCAGAAATGTTTTGAAACTGAACTATTTTGCAGCTGCAAACTGTGGACAGTGAATAAACCTCTGCTGAAGGAGTGATCCCCATTACAAGAACTTTTCTGGACTTTTTACATCTGTCTGATCATTTCTGTTCCTATGTCAAAGCTGATCATGATATTGCCATCTGAAGGTCATATGGCTGTGTCTGAGTTAAATAAACAGCACATTTTCTGCCTTAACATAAACATCTCATCCCCACCGAGATGAATGTTGTAGTGTCTGTGCTGTGGCTCAGCTGATCCACCTCCGTTCCAGGGCAGGAAATGAGAGCAAGGAGAGAGAAAGGAACATAATCATTTATTCACCTCCCCCTAAGTTCTTTGTCTCAAAATAAATAATGACATTTGACCTTTCTCTGAGACAACATGGAAATTAAGACACATGACGATCTTTCTTGTGCCTTCCCCTTGAGGCGACCACAACCACCTCTCACAACACGCTTTGACTCCCTTTTCCCTAGATAAAAAGCCAGCCATAAAAGTAATAAACCTTTCATCCCAGCTCTCAGCGTAGTTAACCCAAATGTCTAGCTAATTAGCGTCTTTTTTTGTCTTTTTTATTTTTTTTCCCCCTTTTTCTTCCTCTTCTTGAGCCAGGGGAGAGTTTATAAGCCTTTTACAGGAGGGAGCATGGAAATCTGTGGGGGAAATGGCTTCTCGGCTCTAAGCATGTGCGAAGGCACCGGCGGGGAAGGCGCAGCCTCCCTGGCTGCCGTGCTCGCCGCGCGGCTCTGCCTGCACCCAGGGCACACGCCGTCACGCTGCGCCAGGCTCTGGCACGGCAGCAACGAATCCAGCCCGCGAGATAAGGGAGGGCTCCGCTTGCGAAACTGTGAAGGAAAAACGCTGGATTTTGGGGGGATAATATCAGGCCCACAGACAGTGCATTAGATGGCAAGTATAGTGTGCAGCCTTTATGTGATTGTACAGTGCTATTTGTTCTTCCTGGATCCTTTCCAGCTGAGATTTATATCAGGTCTCGAAAAAGACGGAGACTTGTAGCCATTTGCAGGCAACTGCTCAGCTGTATCACAGGCTATATCTTGTTGAAAAGCAGGGAAAATCAGAGTGTTAGACTGTACCAATTCAGTCTGTTGACAGCTGAGGAAAGGACCCTTCCATTTTACGAAACACTGCGGATTAAAGCGAAGCAGTAAGAGAGCAAAGGGAGGATGTATTCCGAGTGCCACTGTACTGGAGATGTTATGATTTGAAAAATGCAAACTGTCTAGGAGCAAAAAACACCCTAGAAAACTGACAGAGTGTAATCTGAGGAAAAAAGAAATCTGCTTTGGTAGATAAGACCCAGAGAATCTTTTCTAAGACAGAAAAGATAAGATTTTAAGACAAACAGCCCTGCTCCCTGCTCTCCGTACTGGTTCAGCCTGTTGGATGGCATGCTGTCTTCCTCACCTGGCTGCCATTTGATATGCTGACCACTGACTCACAAATATACGGTGTTGGTTTGTTTGTGTTTGTTGCCTTGTTTGCTTCACAAGACCTTGATGTAAATCCGATAATTCCACAGTTACAGGGAAGATAATGTTAATGCAAAAGACACATTCCTGCCGGTATGAGCTGATGCTGCTACACAGCAAGCCCTGTGTTTACTTGGTATAGGTACTGACAAATCATACTGTACTGGTGTCCTTTCTCCCAGTACATACCATTGGGGCAGCCGTGTGGCATCTGTAATTCCAATTCAGCGCAGGTCCACCAGAGAAGGGTTTGACCAATTGTGCACGTATTCATTCAAAGAATGGCATTCCCTAAAACTGTCTCTGGAAACTATTTTAATCACCCTATCAAGTTAATACTACTGGCAATTCATTTAAAGAAAGGAAATACCATGTACAAAATATATTGGGTGAAGTTTTCTGGCTTGTGTTTTTCAGGAAGTAAATTCTGGCCTTTAAAGTCTGTGACTGCATGAAGATGGAATGATTCTCCTTCATGACAGCACACATGTGTTCCTAAAATCATCACAAATGCTTGGCTTTTATATTTACAATTTCCTGAGAACTTGTTGTTCAGTAGTGGAATCTCTGCAGATAACCTTAAAGTGAATACGACTCAATTTGACTTTAGGGCTTATCAGATAGTCTTTTAAGGAACTTTCTGCTTCTCATCATCCACTCACGGGATCTCAGAGGCTTCACAACAGGACTTTGGTATTTTTAAAAGAAAGATAAAACAAGCAAACAACAGCAACAACAAATCCCGGCATTTCTTCCTTAGTTAAATATTGACCATGAATCTAAAACTGTGGTACTTCTGACTCCGTAGCAGAGAACTGAACTTCCAGACTATTTTTATTTTGGGGATAAAGGTTCTGACCCCTTGAGGTGTTGGGGTTTTCAAGGGACACAAAGTTTTACCACACTCTATAGAAGCTGAGAGTAGTTGATGACTTTGCATTTGAAATATTGAGCTCAAAGAAAAAAGCTGTATTGAAGAGCTGAAGACAAGATAGTAGAGTGGGTTTCTCATATGTTGAGTTTCATTGGGAAGTTTAAGTTAACTTTGACTTGGTTCACTTATTTAACTTTCTATGTCATATATGTGTGTAGTCCCTCAGTTATCTAGTGAACTACAACATTGTTGCTACCTTTCTTCTTTGAATTGGCATCCTCTCCAGCCCACTATTAAAAACTGCAAATGGGGTAAGAAATCACTTTTGCGTGTTTTTCAGAGGCACGGTTTTCGTCAGTAGATATTGAATCCTTCAATCCAACAGTCTTCTTGGAGAACTCTTGTCAAGATGGGAACTCAGGTTCAGATGCTTCTTGAAAAACATGACAGCTGCTACAAAAACCCCCAGCATGATCTATCATGACGAGGTGAGATGATAACTGACCGTCACTGAGGGGCATATCAGTTCTTCATATACAACCACCATATAGGAAAATTATTAAAGTAAGGCATCCTTTAACATAAATTTTGGAAGGCTGAAATGGCAGCACCAACACATAGTACAGTTACTCATTGACTGGCCTTTACACTGCTCCTGCGCAAACCTGAGAGCCGCCATATACTCACGACAGCTAGGTCACTGGAAACGGCTTTGACCTTTGGGATGCACACTCTAATAAAAAATTCACAACAACCTTAAGCACTGAAGCACTATCTGGCACTCTGCCATTTCATTTTGGTTGTGAATTTCTTCTGTGCTGATGCTAGCTAGACATTTTTCTGGAGAGAATAGCAAGTTCAGTATTGCACATTCCACTCCTGTACAGGATATCACATGTTCCAGCAATTTTGCTCAAGCCATTTTATATTCCTCTTTCTATACAAATTAAAGAGCAGGATTTTTCCCCCATTATAACAAACGTTCAAGACAGTCCCTCAGTGGCATGTGGATCTCTCAATCTCCCCTTCCACCCAGTCGCAATAAGAATGAAATACCAGGATAGATGGCAGAACACGAATCAGAAAAATCTGCAGGGAGGCAGAGCAGGTTTTGCTGCGCTATTGCAAACCACTGGAGAACAAGCTGAATCCCCACTCCATCTATTCATCTACCTGGAGAATGCATATCTTGCCAAGCCAACTGCATAAAGCTAATCAGCCTCAAAACTAGGCAGTAAAATATTTGAAGTTTCAAATATATTAATGAGATTATGATCAAGGAGGGTATCTATTTTTCAGAAGCCCCCTTTTCCTATCTGTTTATGTTCCATTAACATCCTATGCTCTTCCTTTCCAAAATCCTGTCATTTTCATGAAAATGTCCAGCCTGGGACAAATCCATTTAAAAAAAAAGAAATCTTAATTGTGAATTTCATCATTTTTATGGCTAGATCAGTGCTTGCTGATGGAAATGCTGAAATTTCACTTTGAAATAAAGGTCTGAATTCTGGCAAGTATAACATTTTTGTCTGTTAGCACTGACAAGGCTGAACTTGGCAGCCTTGCAGAGCTCAGACTCAACACGTGAGCATATTCTGGCATGTATGGAGGTGAGAGACTGAATCTTTGCAGGCTAAATTTCCTGTTTTAACTGTGAGAAGGGGGAAAGGAAGGGAAGGGAAGGGAAGGGAAGGGAAGGGAAGATTCATTCACATTCATATGGGTGTTTGCCCCAGGACCCAAGAAGTGCTGCTTTGGCCCTGGGACAGTGTGGATAAGCAAAGGACTAAGATCTTGAAACAAGATGAAACAAAATGACAATGCAGACACTGCCAGGATTGGCCAAATGTGCTTGTTTTGTTCTGCTGTTGAATGTGCCTCTATTAGTTGGTCATCCAAAATTAATGTGACCGAGAATTATAAGGCATAATTGGGGTTTAAGTGCTTCCAGAGTCATTGGAGGGGGCTGTATGTCTGAGGCTGATGGGAAGGAGGGTGACCTGGGAGGTTGTGATGTTACAGATGCCACCCAGCACTCTGGGCTTTGGCTGCTTTTGCAGCTGTTCCTACTGTCTGGCCTCTCTCCTTCCCTCTCACATAAAATTAAGAGTATGCTGTAGCTAACACCTTCTGCATATTGACAGGTAAAATCTAACATGGAGCACAAATTCTTACCATATCAGAAGTTTGTGTTGTAATTTCGTGGTCAAAAGCCACAGATGTCTATACCAGAGTGAAGCTAAATCAGAAATGCATGTGATGTTTTAAAATACCCCATTTGCCTTGATCTTGTTTGTCACAAGACTCACCATATCTAAATACAACTTTGTTTTTTTCACCTTTTCACAGAATCTTGTTTATTAAAGGATAAAGTGAAATATTTTTAAGAACAGAAGAACTTAAGAAATCTCTGCTGGAGCTAATCCATGTATCTCTAGGACAATATTCTGTCTCCAGCAGTGGCAATAGGAGCCGTTTAGGAGACCATGGGAACCTGGTTGCTTCCTGCGGTCCACAGCCTAACACTTCCTCGGCATCCACGTCTGCTGTGTCAAGGATCATACTCCCCTGCCTTATTCTTTTAATATCCGTGCTTGAAGGCACCTGTTTGAATGTGCTGGTCGTGCCTGCCTCCCTCAGCTACCTGTGGCGGACCTCACTCCCCAGAGGTTCACTACCCGTAGTGGGCAGAGGTACTGTTCTTACATCTTCTCTCAGCTCCCTTGTGCTACGGGAGCTCCTACCAGGTTTTGTATCGTGGACCTCATTCACTGTCTCCACAGTTTCAAAACATTTGTCATATCTTCCCTCATCCCATCTCTTCTCCAAACCTGAAAATTCCTGGTTTGCCTGTGGGGAAAAAAAAAAAAAAAAGCAAACAAACAAATAAAAAAGCCCAACCCCAAACCCAACCCAAGCTCCCCATCAAAAAACAGAAACAAGAGTCTTTTACGCCTGTTCTAAGTGTCACTTATCTCACAGTGGTTTTACAAATGTGCAATTTCCTTGATTTCATATAACAACTGCTGGTTTTCTCTTGTCTAAAAGAGAGAATATTCAGAGCTATTATTTTCACTAAGATAATTAACTAAATAGTTATATCTGTAATTCAACAGCAATTTTAATATCTTCTAGAAATATACAGTATCTCTTCGGGCATTCTCTTCATTTCATCCTAAAAAGTTAATAGTGTCGTGTTACATTAGAAAACATATGGAGCAATTATTGACAAAGACTTCATAAGAGAGGATGATAACAATAATACCTGAGGGAAATTTCTGCTTCTCTAAGCACAGAGACATAAGACAATAAAATCAATGTGATATTCATTGGAACAAAATAGAAGAATTCTTTGCAATAGAATCTGATCCTCATCAGAGTTTTCTTCCCTTTGTTTAAGATGGAAGTATGCTTAGGGGAAAAGCTGGATAAGATACTGGCTGTGGCCAAAATGTGTGTAAAAAAAAGACTTCTAATCAGCTACAGATTTTCTACTTCATTCCCTGGAGCTGAGTGGGGGATTATAGATTGATCCTGTTGTGTCTTGATAGCTTCACGAAGAAGAATCTTTCCCCTTGGTCTCAGTGTAGCTTTCCAACATAGATATGCATGAGTTATGTATGGGAAGGGTGGAAGTACAAATGCTTTTGCAGCTCTTAACAAATGTTGGACGGAGAGTTACCACTTGGACTGATTCAGCATTTAATGTCTTCACAGTTAAGTAATCCTCAGAAAAGCTTGTGACGGAGGGAGTTAAGTTTTGCAATACTCACTTTGCAGATGGAGAAACTCAGGACATAGGTAATCAAGGAAATTACTGCAGAGTAAACTTGGCTGAGAATTACACCATGCCCTACTACATGATAACTTCTGGACATCAGGCAAAATTTTGGAAGATACTTAGCTGCACAATTCATTAGGAACCTCAGTCTCATTTTAGCAAATGGCTTTTTCTGTTTTATAGACTCCAATTTGCAATTTCAGTAAGGGCTAGGAAGTCAGCTTTTTTCAAAATTTTAACACAGCTTGCTTGTACATCATTGTACACATTACTGGTTTCTCTTCTGCATATTTAATGATAAAATTTCTTCATGCCCAGTGTATGGCTTGTCAGAGGACTGAGAAACCTGTGGCAGAGACAGGACTAGAATGCAGAATTTAGTGTCTATATCCTTCATGCAAGGATGATCTACATGCAAGGATCACCTACTGCATGTGTTGCACCTATGTTCAGTTGTATTAGTATTATTCATGACCATTTTAAAATACAATAGGTGAAGGAAAGTGTGATGAATGTTTATGGCACAGGACAGGTTATCTTTTAACTTAGTCTCTTGCAAAACAGTAGGGCAGTCATATTTCTCATTTCATTCTTTGCATTAGTCGTTAATTGAACAGATCACTAAATAACATTCATGGTTTCAATGTTAACTGCCTTTTCCAGAAAGCAAGCATATTCCTACTCTTTTTTTCCTGTGTTTTGCACATATAAAAGCTATTTTTCTTAACTACCGTTCAGTCGAGGGAGTCTAATTTTGCATTTTTCAGAAATGTCCTCCTTTAAAAATTACGCTTTCAAGTGGGCTTCTGTCCATTGGCCCATTTGGAACCATTTGAAGCAATGGATTATTTGCTGCTATAGATTAATGTTTGTGGTTGTTCCTCCCCACCTCTTTTCCCAACAGCTACTCAAGACAGTAGCTAAATAGTTATTAACTATTCATCAGTTACTCGTATGACCTACTTCTAATCTTTACGTCTTGTGTCAGACACAGCTTCAACACAGAGCTGCAAGGGGCTGTAGTGAGCAGTCCAGCTCCACTGCTAGTTACAACGCTGCTTGTAGCCGATTTCATGTTTTTATTTCAAGCCCACCTTGCCATCGCCCCTAATTGAAAGAGACATGTGTTAGGCTGTATGTTTCAAAGATGGACATTAAAAGCAGGAGAGCTCAAATCCAAGTGAAAATGATTAATTAACAGTTCAAAAGGAAAGGGAGACAGGAGAGAAAAGGTGCGCACTAGAAAAATTCAGGAGCCAGACACTAACACAGTCTGGAGCTCTTAGAGTAATAACTCAACAGCGTTGTCATTGTGAAATTATTTTTATCTGATGAATTTATTTGCCCTCCAACTTGGAATCATATTGGGAATTATCAATCTTCAGTTCACTCATTTTCCCTTTGAAAGTTGCCATCCTTTTTGTATAGGGGTGGATTAGAAATAATCAAACAAGAGCAAGACCTGAACTTCTGACCTTTTGATGGTTGCATACCAGTCAGGCTTTTCTGCTTCCACTTTCTCCCTCAGACTAGTTGGCCTTTTTTTTTTTTTTTTTTTTTTAATTTAACCAGTCTTTCAACAGATGAGCTTGCAGAAGAAAAATGTCGCCATAATGGCATTTTAAAAATACCGCTGGCAATTGCTGATATGACAGTACTTCTTTTCCTTCTCCTTCCCAGATGGGCAGAAACTTGCCACTTTTTTTTGCCTAAAAGTTTCCTACCACATGATGCTGACACACATCACTTTTTTTTTTTTTTTGCTAAGAACATGCTGAATCTGTTATTTTTAACCCTTTTCCTATTCTGAAATAAAAATAAAAGCAAATGACAATCTGCAGTTGTTGCTCTTCTTTTATAACATATGGCTTGCTCAGATTTTCCCATTACATGAGTTTAAGTCCAAGGATGCTGACACTGAATTAGTAAACGTCCCTGCATCTGTAGCAATGCTAAGCTTCCCTCCCAAAATACTCTAACCCACCATGCTGTCTTATGAAGTCAGTCTTCTTTGTGGTGGAAAAAGCTACATTTCAAATGCTTTAGGGTGAGGAAGGAAATGAAAAGAGATATTCCACTTTCACTACAAGTGACCCTATAACTAGGCTATTGCCCAAGCGATAAACGCGTTTTCTGTAGCAGCCATTTTCAGAAAGCATGAGCACTGCTCAGTCTGGCACCACACCGCAGGAGTGGATCCTATGCCATGGGTCTTCTCGTAGAAGAACTCACCTAGTGGTTTGGCTACCCAATACCTGTCAGGAGGCAGTCATTCAGATGCAGGCCTTTCCAGGGTTTCCTGTTGGCTTCCTTACCATATAAGCTTTCACCTGTACAAATCTTCTCCAGCTTTATAGAGACACCTACGGGCTGTAAATCACCATGATGGGGTCAGGTGCTTCACTTTTATGATCCTTGACAACTAGCTAAGCATTGCAGATTTTTTTTCATGTGGCTTGGGTTCCTAAGTGCTGTTAACACAACAAAATTATTGTATGTCATTTAAGCAGCTAAATTTTTCTTCAATTTTAGTGATATCATAAGCATTCTGCTTTATAAAATACCAGGCTTCTTTTGCAAGACTTCACATTTTCTGTAATTTGGGCTCCTGTAACGTATCTGGAATGGGGTTCCTGAGTTAAGTCAAGTCCTAAAAATAGCCACAAGTAATTATTAATTGAAAACCTGAGCAACGAACTTCAGACATTAATTGGAGAGCATTTGCTAAATTAGTTGTCTGTTGGATTCACTGTTACTATAATAATCTCAAAGTGAATGAAGAAATTGAGTATTAACCTGACTGAGCTAGAAAGCTGGCCACTTAGGGATAGTGTGAGGTTACTTCTGCATCCCCCTATGGGCAATCTGTACCTGAAGCTGTGGCAAAAAGGAGTCTAAGGGGGAATTTCAAAGGAGGAAAACATCACTCAGCAGATACTGATTAGAGATAGTGACTAATTTGTCAAAAATAATTTGATAAAATGAATTTCCCAATTTTGTTCTTTATAAACTGTCAATAAAGAAAAAGTGAAATTCTTCTATTGATTTGTTCAAAATGCCTTGGTATTTCCTCAGAGATTCCCTTTTGGTCTGTATTTCTTTCATGCCAAGCTTGTCATTCACTTCCTACCATCCAAAACCTATGATGCATCGTTAGCCTTAGCCACACAGGACTATTTCTGTCTTGTGTCAGATATTTCATGGGCATAACATCTGACACAGAAATCCTGAAAACAGAATAAAACTTAGTTTACTTTCTCCAGTTCCATTCTTAAAGGTAAGGGATCAGGGAAGAGGCATTATCATGTGTGTATCCCACTGTTTAGTTTTAAAGTTTATGTAGCTACAAACAACAACACTACACTTCCATTGTGCAAACAGATGAAAAAAATCAAATGAGCTGTCTGGCCAAGTTTAATTAAGTCCCCAATTTGAATAGTGCTTTCAAAAAACGCGTGAGGTTAGCACTTCTTTTTTGCAGATACTAAGCTTGTTTGCTAGACTTCCCGTGGAAAGTGGTCAAAAAAACCCCTATGTGGATGAATGTGAAGCAAATGCACTAAAACAACTGGAACAGCTCTCTGTGGAAAATGCATTGCTCAGCAATAAGGATAATTCATTAATATTTCCAAGCTAGGAAGAGTTGGAGAAGAACCCACTTGGAAGAAAACCAAGCTAGAATACGCCCAATTACTGGGCCTTAAATGCTTCCAAGATTTTTTAGAAGGTTGTGCTGGTTCATGCCGACAAGTGTTCCCTTTTGGCATCCCAGCCCTTCCCGGGCATACCAGCAGCGCATGTGCAACAGCCTAACCTCATCAGCGGAGGGCACCAGGCCAACCTTCTCCTGGCAGCTCTGTTTCCCAATTGTCTTCACTATTTATTATTTGCCTAAGAGATAGCTTGCATACAGGCATCAGTAATGTTTATGCAGCTATTTGAAATGACTTTGAAATAAAGTTGTCCAGTAAGCTATAGGGGAAAGAGAGGGATTAAGGACAATGAAATCATACCGTTTCATAAACACATTGTCATTACTTTTAACTTAGTGCACTCAATTGTGGCAATATGTCATAGTGAGACATTTTGTTCCTATTACAGCATGTACAGCATGTAGTAGGAATTTGATATCCAAACCAGACACACAAAAGTTGGCTTGAAACATCACTGTCTTAAAATGTATAACATTCTTTGTACAGTGAGATGAATCTAACCCGAAAGTGAGCAATAGTGCCATGGAGAGATATTAGCTCTGGCTGATAAACATGAACCTGGTTTTATCACCAGACATTTGCACAGACAGATTAGAGTCAGATCAACGGTAATATTGTCAATATTTAAGGGCCAATTTCCCAAACAATGTTGTCAGAGATGTGCCAATTGCCCTTTACTGACATTGTGGCTGTCCACTCTCCATCCACTGATTTACTCTTAGGTAAGCTATTTCCACCCTAGTCAGTGATGTGAATGTGGGAAAAAGAATAAGGCATCAAGTCCTTTAACTGGACTGTTACTTCGATGTATTTGAATATTTCATCCTTCTATCTATCCCAGTGCAATAAACATCGCCTTTAAGCTCAACCTATTTGACAAGGTCCTTTAAAGGGCTGACAGTTTTAGGCAGGTCTCATTTATTACCATTGTTTCAAGTAGCTTTTTAATGCTGTTAAAATCAAAACTCCTCTCTTCCTTGTTAGTCTCTCACTTTTTAAGCAAACAAGTCTCTCCTACAGTGACATTTACTGCCATCACACATTTCATATACCAAATATTTAACTTATTGTCTCAAGCCTCCTAATCCTTCCCTTTTCTCTTTATCATCAATAAGATTGCAAGATGTGAAATGCCAGTGTTCTGTGTCATCTTTTCTTGTCCATTGCATTTAAACACAAGGTCTTTCCAACACAAGCCTCTTCAGACCATTAAAAGCTCCTTTGTCATCTCTATGTAATGGAAAGTACATTGATTTGCATTTCACTTCAGCTAAACATATAATTATAAGCAAATAACTTATACAAACTGCAATCGTAAATTGAAAAATTTCCATCTGAATGTACACACTTATTTTAGGCAAATTTTAGAAAGACAGGGTCATTAGCATGGTCAGAATTAAATTCATGTTCAAATCCAAATGAATATTCATGGAAAAGTTTCCAGCACTCCGTTTAGAATAACACACAACAGAGCTAAATTTCTTACAACCAATTCCCCATACAATACCACGGCCCAAACTCTTTTGGAAAGATTAGAACAAATGGACCCAAATTTCTGTTTACATCTGAGCCAGTCCCTGCCAAGGAGCCTCTGTGGAAGAGTCCCTTGTTCCTGCTCCCTCTGGCCAACGTTCTCCCACACTGAATCTTCGTTTGGTCAAGGAATGGCAAGGGAAAGGTATAAGCTTGTGCAGACTTTCTCCTCTCTCTTTGGTAAATTTTGCATTTTTCTCCTGAAATCAGAAGATAATTCAGGTTGGAAGGACACTCAGGAGATCTCTAGTCCAATGTCCTGCCCAGGCAGGGTCAGCCGTGAGGTCAGACCAGCTTGTTCATGGCCTTATTGAGGGAGGACTGCAAAATCTCCAAGGATGGAGATGTACTACCTCTCTGGTAAGCCTGTTCCACCCTTAACTACCTGCACAGTGATTTTTTTCCCTTGTATCCAGTACAAACCTCTGTTATTTCGGTTTATACCTATGTCTCTCACTCTCTTGCCATGCACGTCTATGAAGAGTCTGTCAAGTAATGCCATGTACCATGCAGTCTACGTAAAACTGTCGACATTTTAATAACGTAAAGGTCTTTCAAGACAGAGAATTACAAGTTGCACTCTTATGTGACTGACTTGTGGTCTGACTTTGGAAAGCAAGGAAAGAAAGGCTGAGGACTCAATATCTAACTGAAGATGATTTCCCAGGGGAATGAGAAGACTAAGGGAGTAAATTTATATAGGATATATTTTTGGAAGTAGGAAATCTCAGACAAAAGGAGGATGCTCTTCTTATACTACATGCAGGCTAGTGAGGCTATCAATAGGTTACTATCTTCACTTCTGATGTGCACTAGAATAATTTAAAAGAGAGTTGATAAGCTGGAGAGGGTTTGGATAAGAAAATGGAATAGTTCAAATATTGGAAATCTACTTCAAAATGGATGAATAGACCAAATCTATGTATCAGAATAAGCAGAAAGGTTATGACTTGATTATGATTTATAAACATGTTCATAAAGGAAACAACTCAAGATAAACAATCATTAGATGGGTAAAATGAAATAAATTACCCAGAAATTGGACATTGCCACATATTCAGAAGTTTTGTTCTAACTTCTGGGGTGATATTTTTGATATATCAGTGCAAAGATCTGAATTCCATTCTAAAAAAATTTAATTAAGTATGTTGAAAAAGAAATTAATACATTATTCTACACATTCAATTTAGACATAGTTTTTGATGTAGTATGTTCTTCCTACTATCAGTACTTTACCTTGCTCAAAAGTGACTCCTCATTGTCTCAATTTTCATTTCTTGTCCTGGGAGCTCTTGTTCCTTCTTTTTCTTTCTCTTTGGCAGAGGAAGTTGTCGTGGTTTAACCCCAGATAGTAAACAAATACCACGCAGCTGCTTGCTCACTCACCCCCTCCCCAGTGGGGTGGGGAGGAGAATCGGAGAGAAAGGAAAACTCATGGGTTGAGATAAAAACAGCTCACCAAGACAGCAAAGAAAAAATAATAATTATTATATTAGATATTAATAATGATAATAATAATAAAATATAAGGATGATAGAACATATAAAATGAATGATGCACAATTTCTCACCATCTGACAACTGATACAACCTGTCCCAAGCAGCAGTCACGGAACAGGAACATTCCCCAGCAGCTATCCCAGAACAGCAAGTTCCAGAGAGAGAGAGCAAGGGAATGAACAGCCAAATAAACAAAAAGGCCCAAACAAATGAAGAAAGGGAAAAAGAAGAGAGCTGGCCCACTGGCTGAGCCCCACTTACGCTGGCCATGATGTCTATGGTATGGAATACTCTCTTTGGCCAGTTTGGGTCAACTATACTGGCTATACCCCTCTCAAGTTTTTGCAGCCATGATCAGTTTGGAGATGGAATTCATGAACAAGGAGACTCCTCTGCTCAGAGGCATGGTTTTGCAGGTTGATGAGTTCTATCCGTATAGGAAATTTAAGCAGTGTAAGTCTCTCTAATGTGTCTCCTAAGTACCAAAGGCTGCAATGGACATAAAAGATCTGTCCTTCGATTTCTTAGAGACTGTCAAATGCAGCCCAAAGTCCCAGGTATCAAGGTGCATGTCAAGGGTGCATATATTCCTAAAGGTCTTTGATTTCAATGAGGCAAAAGCAACAAAATACTACAGAAGATCTACCCCTGGCCCTTTTAAAGATAATGAATGGCTGAAGTTGAGGATTTCTGAGGGTACTGTATAAAGGTTAGCTATTTAACAGTCCTGCAAACTTTCTGTAGTGTTAAAGAGGACAGGTCAGTACCACTGGAAGGTGCTTCATCCCAACTCTGTGATTACTGTCTCAGATAGGGTGAAGAACTTGCCTTCTGGAAGGTCTCCACTCTCTGTAGAAGGAGCTTGGACAAATAGTTTGGGTCAAACTTCTAGCACTGAGATAGACATCTGTCTCAGGCTGAGCTGTATCCCACTGTCAAACAGCAAGTTAAAAAGTGGTATAAGAGCAAGATCAAGCAATGATTTATTGTCACAGAGAAATTCTCTGCAATGAATTACAAGTTTATCCTTACAGAGTATAGTACATCCCCAAAGGTGGCTAGAAAATTTGGAATGGGCTTTGACAGGAAGTAAGTAAGCATCGCCACCTCAACTTCACCTTTTGCTCTAGGTGCAAGGAACATTTCTCCACCTCCTGTAACATAGGAAACAGCTAGACATATACAAGCAAAAAATATGTATATATGTGTGTGTATATATATGTATGCACATATATATGTATCTTCCAATAAAGCTTTCCATTCTGATGATCACATTTTGTACGAGTGGATAATGCATAGACGTTAGGTGATACATGTGAACTAAAAATCGCAGAGATTTGAATAGACATATATCCATTAAGACTTCATTTCAGGGGAAACTCACCTAATTTCAGGTTTCAAGTCTGTGACTCAGATTGCATTTATAGGAAAGGGCCGTAATGGCCACGAGCTTTCAAAAGAACTCAAACCCATTTTCATAATACTGGGTGATGATTCATGGATTTCTAACAAAATCAGGCAAATGTGGTGGTTTTAGTTGGAGTTCTGCTTTGAGAATTTGAAACGGAACTTGAGGATCAGCTGTAAACAAAGTGTTGCTATAGTCTCTCAACCAAGAGGCGAGGTTTTAAGCAGCTCTGGCACTGGCGAGGAAAGGAATTCCGTCTTGTAGAGGACAACGTTGTTCACTTTGACGATAATTACAATAATTACATTCTCACAATGGTTAGATTTAGTACCTCGAGTCATAAAATTTCAGAAATGTTCATAGATACTAGAAGAGATAGCAAGAGCATCATTTCTACTGCCATAAACTATGCCTATGAATCTATAATCATTTAAATTGTATTGAATAAGGGTAGTTTGACTTTTTTTTTTTTTTTATGGTGAGCAATAAACGTGTCTTGCAAATAGTTACAAAACACTAATTTTATTGAAGACTGGTATTTGTTAAACTCTTGAACTATTTTAGTTATGAAACATATTTCTGGAGGTGAAGAATTTGATTAAAAACAACAACAAAAAAACCTTGAAAAAGTTTAATAACACCAGAACCAAAGAAAACCAATGAAATCCAGCTCTTTTGTCGCTAATGAATAGCCTGTTCCTTCCTTCCTCTCAGCCGAAGAATGGATTTCAGTAACTGGAACCAGAGTGTCTTATTTCAATCCTAAACTACCTCGATCTGCAGGTCTCAAAGCAAAAGAAGGAAACTATATGCCAGGTGTAATTTTAGTATTATTCTATATAGCAAAAGGTTGAATATAAGTGGGAGTAAAACTAATGCTCTAATGAGCAGGAATAAAACTCATGTCCTCCAGTGTCATATTTGCAGATGATAATATGATCCAGGTGCTCCTGTATTCATAGGTGTTACTAACTAGAACCAAAAAAAGACAGCATAAATTTGCAGTCTTTGCTCACAATCCCAAGAACTTTTCTAGTTTAAAACTGTTAACTGTTTACCTTGATATTCATATGATATTTTGCATATAATAACAAAAAAATGTCACTGCTACCTTTCCAATCTAAGTGCATAGGCATGATGCAGAAGGCATTTTGAATTCATTAAGATCAGTGGTAGAAATGGCTGTAATGAAAATATGCTTACATATATGCTGGAGAAATATCACACATATATATGGATATGTGTAGGTGTGGATAAATACATATATATGAGGAAAAACTGACATGTTAACTCAATGATTTTGTTTTGCCATTAATTTTAATATTTATGAGTTTATGCGATATATTCTGCAATAACCCACATTGTTTACACCAGACTACATGCTGAAGTTCTTAATTAACTAATCCTCTATAAAAAACAATTTAGACAATGCCTAAAATCAATAAAAATTGAGTAAAGTTCTAACTAAAATTAATTAAGCAAATCTCTAGTGAATGAAAAGATGGGGCTATGATTTATCCCTAGTAAAATGGGAAACATAAAAATATAGTTTCACATACAGGTTGATGTTACACCTGTACTGATTTAGCCTGCTACCTGGATCCACCACACACGTATTCACACGTACTGAGTATCGGCACATAACCTCCCCATGCCCGTGTAAACGTGTAACTTGAACCCACTGAATGGGTATGCACAATGACGTTTATTGAATTGTTTCAAGTTTCCTATCAAGGCTTTGTTGGAACTCCTATCTGAGCGTTCAGATTTCTAGAAGTGGTTCTTTGATGTGCGCTCATAAACACGGAGGGATTTCCCCTCCCTTCTCCTTCCCTTCAATTCCCTCTTTGTGCTTGGAACAGTAATTCAACAACCAGCCTTTGTCCGTGTTGTATTTACAGCTACGCTCCCCTCAAAGACCAACTGATTTATTTATTTATTTATTTTGGCTGGGAGGGGATGAGATCCACACAAGAGAAGCATTTTTGGCATCCTTGCAGGCACTGCTCAGAGGAGAGCAGCCTCTCCAATGAGGGATATTTTGCTGTCACTTTTACTGTTTCCCAGCAGCTGATGCATCATGATACAGTTATTTTCAATTTGCCAGCATGCCTTTACAAGTAAGACTATAGCATTTATAGCAAAAAAAAAAAAAAAAAAGCCCTCTCTCTTTTATTTGGATATTACTTATTCCCAAACTGGTTTGGCAAGTCAGTTAAAAATTACTTTCATGCCCCTGTATACGTGCAAAATGTTCTCTAGCAGTGAAAAACCTCTATCCTCTGCTGCTAAAAGTTCCAATAAAGGATATAACCAAATCACATCTCTCCTTCCAAAAACAAAGGGTCTGCCCTCCTCCCCCACCCAAATCTTAGCAGAAAAGACTTTAAGAGGCCCCACATATGGCCTTCTTTCTCAGCCACTGTATTAGCTTCGAGGAAGATTTGTGACATTTCATGTGTCTCTTTTGTTAAGAAAAGTGTAGTGGTTTTTTTTACTGTTTTGTTACCATGAAGGTTTGAACTATAAGCTTCCTTTTGTGTTTTCCCTCCTTCGACATGCTATCCTACAGCTGGCACGAAGTCTATGCTGTTTTCAATCTAAAGCTCTTACAGTGTCTGCCATTAGAAATATTTGCTACCCTAGAGTGATTGCAATTCCAGAGCATCTCCTGCTTTATAAAAATACTATGTCTATTGGAATGATGGACTGAATAGTTAGCCTTTAGTGAGACCTACTCTGTCTTCTTTCTGCTGAAGAAATCACACCTTCTGTGTATGAGCACTGGTGATGATTTCTAATTAAATATAAAAGACAAACCTCCATGATGAAGAACATCATTATTAATAGACATTATTCCAAGCCCTTATGTTACCAGTTTTTAAGAGTCATATATCATCAGTGTAATGCATAACTAAAGTATCCAATGTAAATACCATACAATTGGTTCTCCTCTTACACACACTATTTTTACACTGATAAATTGGCGGGGTTATATGTAACTCACAAACAAGTAAGAGGGTCAGGGCTGTGGTCTTTTGCCTAAAAAAACCCCAAGCAATATTTCTTTGAGAACACTTGTCCTCATCCCTTGCTGCTGACATCCTCCATATAACCTAAAGTAGTATCATCACTGGGGTAAATTATGTAAACATTTCAGATCATGGATGCCAAATTCACCGTTTAGAGTTTCAAGTCATGTTATTTTCCCTGTTAAATTTTCACACAAAAAAATAAAGAAACTATAGACAGCATGATATCTGATGCGTCTGTTCAGGCTATTCCTAAAGCAACTTATTTTTCCAGAGGTAGAATGTCAGAGATTTTTTTGGGGAAAAAACCAAAACGAACCAAACCAACCACAAAAACAGATAGACACCGTACACTGCTCTCCTAGTATATAATTACTTTCAGATCAAATAGACAGGTTTAAGGGATATTTTTCCTGTCTTTCTTTCTATGGCATGGACTTACTAGGATACTCAAAGGGTTCCTCTCCCCCTTAGCAGCTTCCAGCCCAGGTCCAGCTGACCTGTGCTGCTCTGTGACCATTCCCAGCCCCGCTCCGCGCTGCTCTTCTGGATGAGCAATGGATTAAAATACTCTTTTTCTTTTTCTCTGTCATTGATTTGTTTGATTTCTCCCTCCGTTTCTGCTACTTGTTGGTGAATATTTTTAAGGAGACAATAATGTGATATATGTATGTATGTAGTTTTGCACATGGATAATGAAATACTGAATTTATGAAATATTCAGTACATATAGGACTTGCAACGCATAAAGAGTGTTACTAGTCCATGGGAAGAAAGCCTACCTTTACTTTTTTGAAGGCATACCAAAAATGAACAATGTTTAAACACAAAGGAAAAAAGCTTATTTTTTTACTTTGAGGATACTGTGCCCTCTGTGCTCAGGTATAATTTACCTTGTAAATTCACCCGTTTTGTTAGAAAAAGAGTTGTCTGGCCTCTCTTCAAAATTATCTGCCGTGACAGGGTGCTACCTATAGTAGCTGCAGTGTGTCTGGCTTTGTACTGCTTGCCTTCACAAGTGACTGTAACCGTGCACACTGAAACTAAAGCAGGGTCTGGCATCACATTTGCACCTAAAAGCCGAGGCAATGAAATAGAGAAGTCTATCCAAGCGTATTACATGCATGCCATTGTCTGCCACTCAGCCAGCCAGCTGTGGGGCTCTCTTTTTTATTACTACTACTATTATTATTATTACTATGATTACAACCCTGTTTTCCCTCACAGATGCTATCGTGCATTTACTTTTCCTGCAGCAAGAGCACGGATACTGAGGAATGAGAGGATGTACGAGGATGGGAGCACCCAGTAGGGCAAATCAGAGCCAAGGAGAAGGAGCCTGCTCTCTGTGTAGTTTCCTGCGACTAATCTTGGTGCTCTGGAAATGACATGAATAGCTAATGCTCGCCACGAACGCTGAAAGGCGTGCGGCTCTCATCTGACTGCCTCCTGCTCCCATCCTCAGAGGGGGCTCCGGGAGCGAAAGGTCAGGGGGATAATCCTGCACCTGCAGCCTGCAGAGGGCCGGGCGGGCAGTTCCCGACCAGCCCTGCCGTAATTGATGCTAATTGTTACGGAGCCAAGGCGCCCTTCCATGGAGGAGCAGGTGGGAGCCTTTGTTGCGCTTGGGACCATTATACTAATAACAAGCTTACGATTCTCTGCACAGGCTTAGGAGTACAAAGGCGCAGGCAATACTTTGGGGAGCCCCTTAAAAGGTTTACTGGGCGTCTCCTAACATGATGGAGTAAAAGTCCCTGAGAGTGAAAGGGCAGAACAAACTGAAGAATAAAAAGGGCAGTACCTGCTGGCCGGCGAAGCCCTGGACAAACCTGAGGGATGTGACTTTGGGAGCTTTAAGCTGCACCTGACAGCTTCTGTGGAGACAGAGATTTTGCACCCTGTCATCTGTGAGAAGAGTCAGGTGTAAGCAGCTACTTCAGGGACCTAGAGAGCTCCCAGGGGAATTTTCTCTGGAGCTGCCCATCTGTTTGCAAGTTTTGATGTGAAAGGATAGGCTCAGAAAGGGCACTGAAAAATGAGAGGAAAAAGAAAGGAAAGGAGTCCAGCTGCTGATATGATATTGGATTATGGTCAAACAAAAAGCCAATGATTGCTAATACTAACACGATGTGGTGGTTTTTTTTTTCTTTTTCCCTTCCTCTACGTTTAAAGGGATTGCTCCCCCCACCCCCTGCAGACACCCAGCTGGAAGAAAGGAGTGTAGCTCCCATGAGTTTGAAACAGTGAACACAGTCCATCCTGAAAGATACATCCCAGGGTTTTGAAATCCCATTAGTGGCACTTTAGTAAATATCACAGCATTAAAGACAAAATCAGGACTGAACACTGAAGGCACTATAAATAAAAATAAACACCTTAAAAGGGGGAAGAAATAGGCTAAATCAGTGTGTTTCAGTGTATGGTTTGTGTACCCTGCGTGGTATGCAAAACAATTGCAAAAATAGTAAAGCATTTCTCCTCAAAAGCCCACACATGCATTCCTGCATATTCAAGCAAACAAACAAAATGAGGGTAAATAAAAGAAGAAAATAAACAAAGTGTAGGCTAATTTTAACAGGCTTGTAAATAAGTCTGGAAACACCATGCAAAATGGTCTGCGAATATCTCAGAAACCAATTAGAGAGTCCTTTTAAAAACCCTGGAGTAGATGACCTTTTGGATAGGCTTTTCTCATCACTGATACACAAATATGTGATTTATAATGCAATCAGTGGATTGCATTAAAAAGTTAATGCGTGCTGCTTGAAGATGCATGCTGCTTGAAGATGTCACGTTCTGCATTGGGTGGTATAGATTATATTGACCATTTTGTGTAATTTACTGTTATTTTTTTCTGAGTCTGACACTGAGGTGTAGTTAAGCTCCTAATTTAATCATGTGCCTCTTAGCTTTATGGGATCACTGTGCCTTGGGAAGCTGACATGATGATCCATTAAAAAGTCTGTTATAGCTTTAAAAATTAAAAAAAAAAAAAAAAAAGAGAAGAAGAAAAGAAATATTCTTGAAGACATCATGTTAGAAGCAGAAAAGGGAGAAATCATTTATGGAAAATCGTAAACCCATTCAGATATCACAGGAGACACTTTCAGATACAGATGTCAGGTTACTCAGGGGTCAACAGTCACAGCCAAGCATCATCTGCTCCTCTGAATCCCTTCTAATGGTCCTGGAAGTACGAGCAACCTTTGCAATTTTAAAAACAGAACCCAAACCCTTGAATTTGGTCTGCAGAAGTTTGAATTTGGCTTAACATGGCTTAATCATGGCAATTAAGAAACGCTAAACAAATCATGGCAATTAAATATAAACAAATAAACAGCAAGCCACAACCACTGACTGGTCTTCTTATTTCTCTCTTCAGTGCTTGAATCTTAGAGGCTTGACTTTCCCTGTAGCCCGAGTATTAGCAACCGATTTTCTTTCTTGAGAAATAATTTTTGAAGAAATTTTTGAAGAATCTCAGAGTTCCAAGAACTGGAAAATCCAAGCTCCCACAGTGTTCATTGAAATACAGCAGAATTGGCTTTAATTTATGCCGTTAGCACACCTGGAAAATTCAGAACCAAGATTTAAATCCCTGAGACATTGGAAGGAAAAAAATCACCTGTAATAACTGGTATTCTGACTGAATTATTATGTTGGCTGTTCTGTGCTGTATCACACTCATTCATTAGCAGGTTTGCTGGGAAAAGAACCTATGGAAAGGATATGGTTCCTGTCTTTTGCATCTCATCAGCTGGGAAGCGATGGAGTGACTTTCAGTGGCCTGGCCTGGCCTACTGAACCTAGCAGACCATATTTTTTTTTCCAGAAAGATTTAAATCCGTAAGCCTGTCGGGAGAGGAGTAGCGACGTTTCAGGCAGTTGCACGCTCTCGCGCAGGAAGGCTGGCTTCCTAAGCGACTGCGCAAGCTCTCCGCTGGCGAAAAGAGGGTACGGACTGTTGCTCTGCTGTGGATATGTGAGCGGCTGCAGATGAGAGGAAGCTGCTCCCGGCAGAGACTTCAGCCGCAGCTCAATGCTGCAGAATTTCCCCACTCTGTGCCCCAAGTTCCAAGAAAACCTGCTTGATGGGCACTGTGCAAGGCTGACAGGCTGTACCTGGCTTGCGGGTGGCAGAGGAAGAGAGATACGAGCTTAGCTGTAAGAATAAATAGGAAAGAAAGCAGCTGCATGACCTCCAAACTCAGAGAAAAAGCTTTAACAGGTCTGTTCAGGTCTCTGTACCTCAGGACCAGCTACATAATCATGGCTGGTCCGTGGAGCAGAGATCTGTAGCCCATTCCCAGCCACCCAGAGCTGGGAAAATTACATCAGCCCGCTCAAGGGGACAACAGGTATGTCTGAGATCTCGAGGATGCTGTCTTTGAGCAGATGCAGAATGCAGTTAGCCTTGTAATTGCAATGGAGGTAAGAGGGTTAACCGGAGAGTAAGGAGATAATACTCCTCTGCTTAAAAGCATCCTTGAGATACAATTAACTAGAACACACAGTTCCTGCCTTAGCACGGGAGTAGGAGTTGCAAAGCTTCTCATTTAGTGGTCTTGTTGGCTGCCCTTCACTACAAATTCAGACAGGACATAATAGAAGCAACAGGGTAGTCATCAGCCAAGAAAATTAGAATAGTGGCAGCATCAAAGTGCAGTGCACTAGTATAATTGCCTGAAAATTATAATGCTTTGCAAAGACCTAATATTTGTATTCATTCTAGGTACTGAGGACCAATTTTCTGATGAGAATGCCAACAATTGGGATGCTATTTTTCACACATTCCTTCAGCAGCCTGGTTAAAATAAGAGACTATACAAATTGTCAGAGATGGCAAGTTATCTGTGTTCGCTTTCCTATCTTTCATGAAGATTCTTGTCTAAATAAGAAGAAATCTATTCCTTTTCAAGTAAATCCTGTTTTCAGGAGTTCCATGTTCTTATCCTACACTGATAGAGAGTGCAGCACTGACTAGAGAAGGGAATAAAGAATAAACTCCAAACACCAATGGAGCCACACAAGAAGCAAAAGGTGATTATTTATGTGCTTTTGTCTGCTACACCCACAATATGAATATCGTTCAGAATTTCCCACCATATTTTTGTTAATGTACGTCTGTTTTATGAGCAGTAATGGACTAGGAGTAGATTTGCTTTTGTCAAGGGTCTTTGCATAGACATTCTGGAGAGCTGCATGAACTCTCCTGCATTGCTTTGCAGGTGGAAGATAGACTGTGTCATTATCAGCATACTGTATAGGGAATGCTCAGCCGCAATCTTCCACCCATTTAATAGCCGGTATATAATTGTGAAGAAAATTCTTGCTCTTTGTGAAAACCCAAGGAAATATATTTGAGATAGAGTTGCCATGAAAACAAAAAGTTGGCACGTTACTTCGAATTTTCATGGATTCTCATGTGCTGGCAGGCAATTTTCACAGGGATAAAAGCTCTTTAATCTTAGTGAATGTCTTCCTTCTATTTTCAATAATGTAATAAGCCATTTTCTTTTCTGGCAAAGGTATTTCCATAGAAATGTTTAGTTCAAGTTGCTTTCACAAAAATACTAGGAATTAGTCAAGAAGTCACACTGGCCAAAGGTCAGAGGGATCAAATGGCTTTAATTTAACAAAAATCCTAATAAGTAACATGGGAGTTTAAGATATGGTTCTAACAAAAAACGTGGCAAAGAGCGTTTTATTGAGTGAGTGATTGGTTATAAAACTGGAATTCACCTTAGCTTTACCAAAGTTTGGAAATAGTTCAACAACCTGGAGTTAAATTTTAAATAATTTTTTTGGACAGTTTCCATGCAAATGTTTCTGGTCTGAAGCAGTCTGACTGACTTTTGCATGCAGAAAATTATCCACATTTAAATTTGATCTTTAAAGCAAAATTTCACATCTTACTTATCAAACTTCACTTAGAGTTCCCTAGCAATACTATTGCAAAAGAATTTGTCAGTGAGAAGAAGGATTCTCTGTGGCACACAATACATATTCAATTCGGTGTCACTGCAGATTTTTGCCTCAGGTAGTCAGTAACTGGAAGGACTCTTGTTCCAAATTATTATTTCTTCTTGCTACAGCTTTATTCAGTCATGCTTATTCCTGAACAGATAGAGCAAACACCATCAATGCTATTGCACTGATATTGCTGTATTTCTGCCTTTGCATGCTACAGAATCTGTTAACTTGTTTCAAACACTGTGAGAAACAGCTTAAGCAATTTTGGGACTGCTTTGAAGACCATTAGTTGCAAGTTATTAAATGTACATTGTTAATAATGGATAAGACTGAGAACTAGCGTAGTAGGCATTATTCCCATTGAAGATAATGGCTCTTTGCCAAATGAGTTTGCAGTAATTGTGCCAATTGTGAAATCTACTGGGCATAAACTGAAAAAAAATGGGAATGGCTCTTCAATATATTCAGTAATTATTCTCTTAACTACATTTTAAAAGTGCATCTGGACACTGGACAAAGTCTTCAGAATCTAAATGAGCCAAAGACAAGCTCTCCTCACAGCACAACAGGGGAATTCAACCAAATGCATTTATTATACTCTGAAATCACAGCTGACTTCTAGTAGTGCCAAAAAAGAGAGGTTTACACAAACTGCTCATAATTTTTTAAGCACTGATTACAGCTGAAGTGCTATTTTTTGTATGAACAGAATTTGTTACTAAGTGCCATGTCATAGAATATAAACTTTGTGTAAGTCCAAAGACTCAGATGTTACTGCAAATGTAGTCATAGAAGGAAAAAAAAGGGTTTTATCAAGCCTTAAAAGAAAAGAGAAAAAAAGTCTTGTACTCATTTGCTAACTTATCCTTGTAGAATTTTAACTTGTAAACAATAGGAGAAAGAAGTTTTCCTTTACAGAATTACTGCCAGTTAAGGCAAATGTAGCTATTTTCCTTGCTTTATTTTGTTTTCCCAGAGTTCACAAATCAAAAGCATCTAGTACAAAACCGTGAAATCCCTGATCAACAATCATAGGTGCAATAAAGTTCAGTTTTTCTGAACACTGCAGAACTACTGAAAAGCAGAATGTCATTTCAAAGATGTCTTCTTATACTTTTAGGAAACCTCAGCTGTATAACTGCTTGAGGATTAGAGCTACAAAAAGAAATATGAATTTGCTATTAATTAAATTCTAGAGGTGATAAAAGTATGTCATGGTTTGACCCCAAATTGTAACCCAATACCACCCAGCTTCTCGCTCACTCCCCCCCTCCCCGGTGGGGTGGGGAGGAAAATCGGAGAGAAAGGAAAACTCGCGGGTTGAGATAAAAACAGTTCACCAAGACAGCAAAGGAAAAATATTTAAATATATTAATAATTATAATAATATATATATAAGGATAATAGAATATATAAAACAAACGATGCACAATTTCTCACCACCTGATGACTGATACAGCCCATCCCGAGCAGCAGTCAGGGAGCAGGGGTATCCCCCCCAGCTATCCCAGAACAGCAAGTTCCAGAGAGAGCAGGCGAGGGAACAAACAGCTGAACGAACAAACGAAAAACAAAGCGGAAAAATAGGGAAACAAAAAGCAATCTGAAGGGAAGCTTAATGATTAAGGTAAGTTAAGGGTCTAAAAGCCTAGTGGCCCACTGACCAACCCTCACTTATACCAGGCATGACGTCTATGGTATGGAATACTCTCTTTGGCCAGTTTGGATCAACTATTCTGGCTCTACCCCTCCCAAGTTTTTGCAACTGCACATTAGCAAAACCTGGGAAACTGCAAAATGTCCTTGGTCTTTCAGCAGCAACCAGCAACATCAGTGTGCTGTCACCATTCTTCACACACTAAATCCAAAACACCGTAGCTGCTGAAAACAAAACTAGCTCCGTCCTGGCCTAAATCAGGACAAAGTAGAACTTTCACCTTGAAAGAATAAGTGAGGTTTGTAGCTATCGTGGTTTAACCCCAGATGGTAAACGAATACCACGCAGCCGCTCGGTCGCTCTGCCCCTCCCCTGTGCCATGGAGAGGAGAATCGGAGAGAAAGGAAAACTCATGAGTTGAGATAAAAACAGTTCACCAGGACAGCAAAGGAAAATATAATAATAATTATGTTATATATTAATAAAATTAATAATATTAATAAAATATAAGGAAATAGAATATATAAAACGAATGATGCACAATTTCTCACCACCCAATGACCGATACAGCCTGTCCCGAGCAGCGGTCACAGAACAGGAATATTCCCCAGCAGCAATCTCAGAACAGCCAGTTCCAGAGAGATAGAGAGGGAACAAACAGCCGAATGAATGAATGAAAAGTCCCGAAAGAATGAAAAAAGGGAAAAAGAAGGCAACTGTCCCACTGGCCGACCCCCACTTATACTGGGCATGATGTCTATGGTGTGGAATACTCTCTTTGGCCAGTTTGAGTCAACTATACTGGCTATACCCCTCCCAAGTTTTTTGCATCTGCACATTAGCAAAACCTGGGAAACTGGAAGATGTTCTTGATGGCTTAGCAGCAACTAATAACATCAGTGTATTATCACTGTTCTCCACATACTAAATCCAAAACAGAGTAGCTACTGGAAAGAAAATTAGCTCTATCCTGGCCGAAGCCAGGACAGTAGCTCAAGATGCCTTTGTGCATAATCACCAGAGATGGTTACACAGATGAGGAACATCTTTCAAAATGTTTTGCAGTGATTTCATAGAATCATAGAATCATAGAATTGTTCTGGTTGGAAGAGACCTCCAAGATCATCGGGTCCAACCATTAACCTATCACTACCAAGTCCCCCACTAAATCATATCCCTTAGGGCCTCATCTAAACACCTTTTGAATACCTCGAGGGATGGGGACTCCACCACCTCCCTGGGCAGCCTGTTCCAATGCCTGACAACCCTTTCGGTAAAGAAATTTTTACGAATGTCCAATCTAAACCTCCCCTGGCGCAACTTGAGGCCATTTCCTCTTGTTCTGTCGTCTGTTACTAGGGAGAAGAGTCCGACCCCCATCTCTCTACAACCTCCTTTCAGGTAGTTGTAGAGAGCAATAAGGTCTCCCCTCAGCCTCCTTTTCTCCAGACTAAACATCCCCAGTTCCCCCAGCCGCTCCTCATAGGACTTGTGTTCTAGATTTGGTCATGTACGATTCCATGCAATTATTTCATGAATGATTTTTTATACCATCAATTATGTCAAAGCCTCCTGGAACTGTTGGGTTTTTTTCCTATGGGCCACTACCACCTCACAAACTAAGTACATATTGCAGAAAGGTTTGCTGACTGGCCAGTAACACATACATTCAATGAATCTGTATGGCTACCACAATGGCAAGCAACAGAAAATCTTTGATGTTGCGCTCAGAATTTCTATTAATTTTACTCTCTGTGATCTATTTTGCCTCCATTGCCCTGCGCTCATACTTGTGTTCCTTCAATGAGTCTTAGAAATAGGGAGCATAAAATAAATGTCTCCTTTCCAAGACACGTTTGTTCAAAGCAACATTTTCTGTATTTGCTTAAGTAGTTTCTTTTTAAAAAGTCAGACTTATACCAGGATTACACCAGTCTGAATAAGTAAATAAGTACAGAATGGTGTAAGAATTTCCTATCACTTTGTTCACATATTTGATTACAAGCAAGAAGCATTTTGGGGTTTGCAGTTTATAAAATTTGGTGTCATTTCTTCCCAGTCCCATATTTAACTAGACAGAAGACACTCCCCATCAAATTTTCATGTGTATTATTTTGTTCCCTGTATTTCATCTCATTTGCTTTTTGGTGTGTTGATATACCTTTGGTTCAGGGATTGCTCTCTTCACAAATTGCAGAGGAGAATTAATCACACGCAAGACTGATGACACCCTAGTCCTCAATAAACTTCACTCTTTCGATATTTTTAGAAGTTCCCTGAGGGAAACAAAGAATATATCAGAGGGTACGGTCCAAGCCTCAGACTGGAGGCCGGGGGATGTTAACAAGGAGATTACAAAGGAGGTACTTGGCAGCAGTTCCAAAGTCACTGATTTATCTCTGAAATGCGAGAGCGCAGAACAAAGGCTGTGAACTCTTCAGCTGAGAAGACCTGGACCAAAACATTCAAGTTCCAAAGTGTGAGAGGCTGCACAGTGTCCCAGAATCAGAAACGATGATCACACTTCAAGCTCACCAGTTTGAATGGCAAGTATGTCAAATGGCAAGGGTGGCAAATAACAGCCTTAGTCTGGAAACTACCTCTCCTGTCATGAGGGGAACAGCACAGACTTCCACTTTTAGAGGGTTTGACATATCATCTCTCATCCTGGAGAGTAATAGCTGACGTACAGATATTTCTCATTGTTTTGTCTGTGGTAGCACACCCATACTGAAAAGCATGTGTTACTTGACTGACACCTGCTAAAAAAAACTGTAGTACCAAATCATTAAGCCCTCTAGTACCTCAGTTTTACCAAAGGTCCAGGTCTATTTGGGGTGAGGAGTCAAGATCCCTAACTCAATGTATGTGTGCAAAAGGCTCTCGGAGTGATTAAAAGGCAATATATCTCAACGTGCTCACTGCTACAAATACTTCTAAAGAAATAACTTTTTAAAGGGCCAAAGTAGTAATGTGTCCCTTCTAGGACAAATAGGTGGTGCAGTAGAAATAAAAGGCTTGTAATTAAGTGCTAAAATAGTCTTAACCTTTCAGAAAGTTCAAGAAACTCTGAGTTTTTTTTCTTCTTATTTTTGTTTGTTTTGGCCACCTTTTCCTATTGACCTTGTTGTAACTTTCAGATGTAAACAATCGTAATACACTCAGAAACACTCACTTTCTTGGATGCTTGCAGTCTCTTTCCTTCTTTTGAAAGTCATTTGGCTGCATAGCTCCCAGCCCAAGCACGTAGGTGTTCTCCAGCCGCATACGTCAACTCAAAGCACGAAAGAAAAAGAAAGCTAAGACAACTTCATCCCTGCCCTACTCATCTCATCCCCTACTTCTTGCACATACACACAGATGCACAGAATATGCAGCAATAGAGGGAAAATATTTCTAAAGATTCAGCCCACAGTCCTAAATAAACCCTTGGAATGGACAAGCTGCCAATGCTGAGCTGTTGACAGGTACCAAGGCTTCCTTCCTTAAAGCAAAACGGCATAGCAGAAAAGCAATTACTTTTATCTAAGCCTCCTGTATTCTGTGAGTTTCAAAGACACTATGTAATTCCCTGTGAATTGTGATGACTCTTCGATCAACAAAGGGCTTGCTAACTCCCTACATATCCATTTTAATGATAAATTTGACTAAGATCCCACTAATGGAAACTCAGGCAGATATGCTGAATTCACACAAATGGAAATCTCAGTTTATGTGCCTCCAACAAAGAGGAACTCAGGTAATGGTTTTGGCTTTGAACCCATAGGCATGAGGTTTTGGTGGGGATCTCATATCGCTTGAGAGACAGAATATCCTCTGATTCCTTAGTCTAAGTATATGACTAATTCTCTTTGGTCTCAGAAACTGCCCATCTCTTGCTGACTTCCCAGCCTACATATTTTTCTGGTTTATACCTTCTGTGTCAGGAGAAAGGTGAAAACAGATTAAATGATGCACAGGAATGCTGTTTCTCTTTTAGTAGCAAAACACATAACAAATAACAAAAAATTAATTACAATAAACAAAATTCTTTTCTACATACATTTTCCTTCCGAAGTTTTGTTATCACTTTGGGCTGGATCAAAATAGAATCAGAGAATATTTTGAAGTCAGCCTGCTTTCTCTGGTCATGGCTGATTGTCCCATTAATCACCTTTCTCCTCCCCTTCTTGTTCATTCCATCTTCTTTTCCCAGAACTTGTTTGGTCAGTTAAGCTTCCTGTGTGATTTTGTGGCTCCAGCATCTTGGATTTTGTTTCAGTGATTCGTCATTCCTCCAAAACCAGAGTCATGCTAGTATCTTCTCCCAGCTCCACTTTTGTCATGCATTTGTTTGGTTGAGAGAATAGTTATTAAACTTTTCTCCCTTGCCTGTGTCTTGGAAACACATCACATGAATATAAAGTCTGCATATATTTCCATGACACAGCAGTGTTCTTAATTATAGCTTCACAATTTCAAGCATAAATAAAAATTGAACACTAGCAAATTCTTTAATACCTTGTCTCCTCAATGTGAATTGTTCTGGGTTGTTATTGATTATACTACATTTTAGCAGAATTATAATAGTCTGGTGGTATGGAAATGAATGAAACCTGATGCATGTCTTCCAACCCTAAGTGGTGAATATTGAAATACTGAATTAAGGTTTCAGCTCAAAGAGATTTCTTCTGGATTAAAGGCAAAGTTTTTCTTCAAACACACACAAAGGTCCAAATTCTAGGTGCTATCATACATCCACTTCTAACTTTAATAGCCTCACTTACTCAGATGTAATTATACTGACAATTATAAACTTAAATATCTAGCTATCTATTCGATATAGTGTAACTGATTGAGCTTCATAGATGTACAGAAACAATGAGTTGCATCATTACAGCATATAAGAATACAAATTTCTGTCAATTTTACTATTAGAATTCTTATTGTGCAAGACAAGTTATTTTTCTTAAAACCGTTTACCACTTTAATTGTAGAAATATCTTGAAAACACATAGGAGACAAAGTGAAACCAGTTAACTTAGATCTATACAACATATCCCACTGAGAAATAGTTAATTAAAGCTATAGATAAAAATAGATCATATTTGTTCATTTACTGTGCAAAGTTTAGCTTTACATGCCAATAACTAGGGGTTTGTGTCATTATCTTATACTTAATGTGCTGTGGTTTTCCCACTCTCATGTTTCTTTTATTCTCTTTGACTGATTTTGCTGAAGAAAATTCTTGTGTGTAATCCCTGGGTTGGGATAAATTCCCGTTCTCCATTTCTCAGGACCTCCACATACACCAATGGAAAAAAAACCCAACAACCCAAAACACAAAAGGATCATTCTGATGGATATGTCTTGAAATTGGACATCAACTAAACAGAAATTTCTCCGGGGAAATGTAGTTGAAAAATCTTGCATCACAATTAGCCCTTAATCTATTCTTGTTGTGGTCAGATTCAATGGAAATTTTAACCATGGGCTTTCATTCCTAGGAAAGGTAAATGGGACAGATCTGCTAAAAGTTAGGCATGTGCTTAAAAATTCTTTACGTGTGCTAAACCTTTAAATCCTTCTAGATGTGGGTTTTTTTTCATCATGATCACAAATTAAATACCTTTTAAAATTACTGAGTGATAGAAGGACATCATTATTGTCTAAAATAATGTCTTCTACAAGTTGCAGCTGTGGCCCTGTGAGAGGCAGTGCTGATTTCGACCGGATCCTCACCAGAATAAAAAAATGAGATCCCAACAACTATAACACAAGGCATTCTGAGCCTGATTTTTCTGCTGGTGTAAGAAGTCAGTACTGTTTTTCTAATATATCAATATTATGTTCCAGTCTCTCACGTCTTGTGCATTAACAAAATATTAGTGCTCGCTAAAGAGCCAACAGTGATAATGGCATCAGCTGATGATATGGCACAAATATGAGGAGTTGAAAAATTCTCATATTAATAAGTCAATGACTGTTGTTATAACACAGCAGTCATAAATTAAAAGGTGCTATATTAGGGTACAATGCAATGATATTGAAGTAGCAGTGGGTTGCTTCAAATTATAGCTATACAACTAGAGTGACTGGCTTTAAAATCATACCGGTGTAATCCCGTTATTGTCAGTCATTTATAAAAACTGAATGAAACACTTTTACTTGTTTTAACTTGTCAAAACTCAAGAACAGCATAACAAAAAATCACTGTCATCTGCATCTATGACAACTCCTAGCCCTAAAATAAAAGCTCAGGAAGTGAACACCAAAGTTTTTCTGCTTTACAGACACAAATTACTCCAAGCAAGAACTACCCAGAATAGACCATAGTATGAAGCTCTGGAAAAGACAATAGCACACCACCAAAGAAGAACAAAAGGAAAGGATTACTGTTCAAAGTAAAATAAACCAGTGCAGTGGTGAATAGACTATCAGGACAAAACAAGAAATTGAGGTTTTCTAGTACACTGCTGCTTCTGCAAAATTTAGATTCCTAGATTTTTGTAGTTTTGCCATAGTTCCCTTGTTTATTGTCACAATTTTTATTATTTTCAAAGAGAAAATTTTTCAAAACCACTACATTATTTCTTGGTTTTCTGTAAAAACTATTCATGGAACATATGTATTAGCATAACGAACAGAATTATATGCATATATAAAATTTCTTAAATTTCTGCTGAAATCATTAAAGGCCCTTTTCTAAATGAAGAATCTATTATTGTTCAAGAGTGAACTCTTCTTTTTATTTTTATTTCTTTATTTTTTATTTATTTATTTTTATTTCACTCACCCGCACTTTTAAAATCGTCACTACCAATGCAAAACATGAGTTCATTCACATAGTGGACCTGTCCAGGTAAGCATACACATTTTGGGCTATTTGATATCGCATTTCTAGAGGTCAAAAGGTCACATCCATTTTGAAACTGCATGAACAGCACCTCAGACCTAATTGATTGATACACTGTGGCTTCCTCAGGCAAACCCTGGCTGAGATATAGTTTACACGAGAATGAAGAAGCAAATCTGCCAAATAAAACCTTCTGCTAGTATAACTGCATCTTTACTAATGATTCTGCTAACACAAAAATCTTTCATACATCTTAATTACGGACATGAGTAAATATTCACTGGGACATACATCTCAGTCTTCAGAAAAGTGTTCTCCTGCAAAGGCATTGCATGAGTTTGTTACGAAGGTGGGAGCAAGAAGACCCAACCTGAGGGCCATCTCTACAAAGTCTGCCAAAGCTTTGGACTGGTCGAGATTACTTTTCCCAGGAGGGCAGAGAGGGCTGGGAAGCCAGCTGTGCTCCTCGGGGTGTTTTGTCATTGCAGGGTTTTCCTCAGGTACCTCCACTCACATTAGGGACCTGATTCGCAATCACAGAGAATGAATTTTGCTGAGAGCGTCTCCAGCTGGGCTGCTCCTGTGCGCTGGGAGGTTAATATGGCAAATGAGGAGGCTGATGCATTTCTTAAGTTGTTCCTACTGTTGTGCGGCTGCAGCACCCTTGGCAGAGAGCGGGGGATGTACGGCTCTGAGTCACGAGCACCTTCACCGCTGTTGTTACAACCCCAGCAATTACACATCAGAGCCCTGTGTGTATCTCAAGGGAGAGGCGTCCAACTACAAAAGGCTGCTGCTGCTGGGAAACATACCAGGAAGGGAGAACAGGTACATATCTGCTGTACCACCAAGATGAGTAACATCATTAGCCATTAATCTGTGCCTCAATGGGCCAACAAGCTCAAGTTTAAAGCCTTACTTAGTTCAGTCTCTGAAGTGCTATGGGTAGGACTCAGGTGTGTGGAAACACTTTAGTTCTGGCTATCAGTAGCATTTCTATGAAGCAACTGGGTTTGCCATGTAGTTTTTACCCTATTTCTGGAGCAACTGCACGTTCCTTACCCAGAGGAGACTGTAATATATCTGCTGTGCTTCTGACAATGCAAAAATTATTCAAAGCATACACCAGTTTTCAAACCTCTTATGTTCTGCTGCGTCTTCATAAGGGACCATTAAACCAAAATGGAATTATATCAAATTCAGAAGTCATATTGAGATAATATTTTTTTTAAAATCTGCATGTCCTATTGTGTATCTTCCAATTGTAATTATTTTCCATTCAAACATTGCCTAGACAAAGCATTTTTAAATTTATTTACAAAAAAAAAATTAAAAATTAATCAGACACAAGGTTTTAGTTTTACAAGAGTCTTTTTGTTCTCAATTCTAGACTCTGATCTAGAGACCATCAAGCATTTTTCTTAGATTACTTACAAAATTAAATTTGAATACACCAAGAGGACCTTAAAATAGATTAATGTTATTAATAACTCCCCATACTGTTCTGTTTAAAAATGCACTTCAAAATAATTTTCAAAGGAGCATCCCTAAAAACGCAAACAAACCCCATATCAAGACATATGGCTACTCTTCCTTTTTCATGGTAAAAATTAAGGAAAATAGTGGCAACTAAAAATTAATTACTTTCCACTAATAAACATTAAATATCAAGTTTTAGAACTAAATACAATAACATCTGTGAGACTGCATAAGCATGTATGTGTGTATATATGAACAGAGAGCCTGAGAAATACAGCTGTCATCAAAACATATGATTAAGAGTTAAAGTTGTTGCATTAATGTAGAAATACTGGACTCCTCATCAAAAGTGACTGAGTTTACATTGGGCATGTGCTGACTACAGATGTAGTCAATCTTGTGTGGCCGATATTACACTGGATTCCTCCAGCCTTCTTCAGCCAGGGGTATTGTGTTAGAAATCGTCATTTCTTTATGCAGATGAGAGGGACTCTCTGCTGCCTCTCCCCCCTTTTTTTTCAGACTGTTTTGCAAAGGACTTTTCTCCTATAGTTTTTCATGTATCTAGAATAATCAATTCAGTATCAAAGCAAATGTAGGAAAAGAAATAACAATGATCAGTTCTGTGCCACATTGACCTGACATCTTTATTTCATGCTTTTGCTTATCCTCTTGATTCCTTTGCCTTCTCCATTTGCCTGAAATGCAATTTCTCCTAGATATTTTTTATTATTTTCAAGCCTATTCTTGCAAATGCCTTTCTAAGTTTCATTAAGACTGGTCATGGCAGTAAAAAATGTTGGTGCAGATCTGCAGCTGCAATAAATCAGCGTAGCCAGTAACAGAGGACCTGCACTGAAGGTGCTGTTGGCACCTATACTGTGTGTGCACAATGGGGCACACTTTGCACTGCACAGCATAGCCATCTCTTAGATGAGTTTCCACTGGCTAAAGTTTTTCTCTTGTAGCTCTTAAAACCTGTAGAAAGTGCCTAACTTGCTATGCTTTATGCAAATGGTAAATAATAACAAGACTAGTTGGGGTGTCAATATTTGGATTTTGTCAACTGCAAGCTGTTCTAGTTTAAACCTATTGTCCAGTTTTGAGGAAACTTATGAGTTTGTGCACAGTGGATTTAGCTAGATTGTTTTTCAGTGTAACTATCTTTTGAAGCTCATGAAAAACTCCTGTGAATTGAGAAGCCAGCGTATAATATTCTCTGCTGAGACAAAAATGCATTGAATCCTTCAAATCCTATGAAGCTACTCAATTTTGGTATTATTTCTAGCTACTAGGTTTGATTTCTGCTGGAATGTGCATGGCTGACTAATGCCATGAATCATTGGTGCTCCACTAACCTAAATCAAACTGGATTTGTTCTATTTTCAGTCAGTAACGAAGTTGTTATGAGGTGTTTGCTGGCTTTCAAACTCAGTAGGTTCCTAAGCAAAATACACATTTGCGGCTTCACTCATAGGTTTTTCTTTCCTTTTAGGTATTTTTTTTTAATTCAACTTCCATTCAAGGGCAAGTTGCTGGAGCTTTCAGCCTGTTGTGATTAAGGCAGATAATTTGCCTCAGCTATAAAACACTCCCTGTAGTGTGGAGGTGTCCTGGTTTTGGCTGGGATAGAGGTAATTTTCTTCCTAGTAGCTGGTATAGTGCTGCGTTTTGGATTTACTATGAGAATAATGTTGATAACACACTGATGTTTTTAGCTGTTGCTAAGCAGTGCTTATACTAAGGCAAGGACTTTTCAGCTTCCCATGCTCTGCCAGCGAGGAGGTGCACAAGAAGCTGGGAGGGGGCACAGCCGGGACAGCTGACCCAAACTGGCCAAAGGGATATTCCATACCATATGACGTCATGCTCAGTGTATAAACTTGGGGGAAGATGGCCGGGGGGCATCGCTGCTCAGAGACGGTCTGGGCATCGGTCAGTGGGTGGTGAGCAATTGCATTGTGCATCACTTGTTTTGTATATTCTATTATTATTATTATTATTCTCTCTCCCTTTGATATCCTGTTAAACTGTCTTTATCTCAACCCATGAGGGTTTTTTTTGATTCTCTCCCCCATCCCCCTGGGAGGTGGAGTGAGTGAGCGGCTGTGTGGCGCTTGGTTGCCGACTGGGGTTAAAACACGACGGGAAGGCAGGGTGGAGGAATGCTGGGCATGGGTGCAGCTGCTCCTCTGAGAAGTCAGTTGAAGGCAATGGGCTTACCAAAGGGTTGTGGACTACAGTCCCACAGATCCTCACCTCTGCAGTCAATCTGCCATGGAGTTGTCTCCAACAGAGCTACTAGCAACTTTAAGTTTTTAGCACTCTGCATCGTAACTCTGACCTCTTCACTTCAGCCTCTTTCACTAAGTGCAGCCCTTTCCTCGAAGCCATCAACCTCTCCTCAGATCTCATTCAGTTCTGGAGATCGAGAGGTACCTTCTTTTTTCTTGACTGACAGCTAAATCTGTGGCCTTTGAAAAGGAAGGAGGCCCTTATTCATCCAAAATTCCACTGTCTTAGAAGAAGGTGTTTTGTTGTTGTTGAAAAATGGCGATTTCAGTAAATAAATCTGAAGATGTTACAATATTTTGTGATAGGTGAAAGGGAAAAGAGTACTGTGCTTGGCAGAGGGCACATTAAGGGCGAATCTTTCTACAATTGACTTCTACCTCAGTATTCGGCTCAGCACTCCTCCAAACTACCCAGCACCATCTCATGCGTGCTCTGAAGCCAGAGGCATTTACATTCGCCCCTCTGCCCTGCTCGCTTCGTGCTGCAGCTGCAGCCAAGGTGCAGGTAGCCGAACTCACGTTTGACGGTTCAGTGTTGTCCAACAATTCCCCGGGCCTATTGTCTACTCATCCTCTGTTGGGTTTTATGCCCCATCAATTGCTATTCAGTCTGCAGCTTTAATTTGCACAGCCCTGGACAGCTATTAAATTCTCATCTTTCACTTTTGACATAGCTCCATTGTCTTGTTTGTGTTTCAAGAGTAAAATATGAGCAGGCACTGACATTTCTGTATTCTTTCAAGAGTGATACCAGCAAGACGTAGGAAAATACATTATTCCTGCCACTCTTTAATGCAGTGTTACAAAGATTACAAAATTACAGATGTGAAATCAGGTGTACGCTGATTTTTGGATGTGCAAATGATTGGGCAATTTTCAGGAAAAACAAAACAAAACTAAAATGATTGCGCAAAGAAGAAAACGGGTAGAAAATTAGATTTACCTTTCTTTAAAATATCCAAAATCTGTGCTTGTAGAGCAATAAAACTGAGGTTTTTTTTTTTTCTATAATGTAGTGTCTATCCTATCCTGTTTTATTCATATATCACCTTTATTATAATAATATTTTAGAACATTCCAGTAATATGTCCCAAAACTAACATTATTCACCTATGCTTTGCTCTTTCTAAACTTATGTTTTAGTATCCAAAACATAAACAATATGCTAAGTGTGGGATTTGAAGGGGTTGTACAAAGGATTTTGTCAGATTTTCCAAAACTCAAGTCTAACAGTTTCTACTAATCTCCAAGGTTTTAATATAAATATGAAATTATGACCCTAGTTCATGCCTTGGCATAATTCCAGTAATCTCAGTGGAGTTCCACTGGAGATGTATTTACCTCTGTTGTTTTTCATGCATCCACTTATCTGGTTCCTAATTTGCAGTGTATTACTTTGTATTCTTTGAGGGAAGAGATTGAAAAGCAGAGGAAAGCCAGGTAACTGAGATCTCCCTCCTTATACCCACCGACATTCCCACCTTATACATCCCTTTCTCTTCCAATAGTTTACCACACCCAGATCCAACTGTGTGACACTACCAGTTTTCCAGATACAGCTGTAGTTTGTTTGTTTGTTTGTTTGCCTCCTGTTTTTACTCTTGTGCCACAGCCCGTTTGGAGTGCTTCTCCCAGGGCTAAATACTTTCTTCCTTCTCCCGTATTTGGCTCAGCTACCTTGTCTTCAAAGGTTGTAAATGTAGCAACCAGGCTTGCAGGCCTCAGGCAGAAGCCTTTGACCGTGGTGCGGTGCACCAGACTGGAATTTTGAGTGGCATCATCACCTACTGCGCCTTTTTACCGCTGCCTTTTATGCTGTTTTCCCAGACCCGGTGCCAAAATCTTGTAGAGACATTGCAATGACTATGTCTGCAAAAATGAGCCTTCTCTAAGTTTGGATTGTGTTAGAGTCCAAGAGAAAGGATGTCTGTCTGAAGTACTCGACACAATCGTTTCCTTCTCTTAGTTTTGTGCTATGTGATGCTTCCCCCAATATTTACTGCTATTTTTAAACAGTTTTATTAAGTTGGCTATAGAATGCCAAGGACGCTTTTGTGCTATGGTAGGGTGAAAAGGGGAGCCGTTACAGTAAATACTAAGAATCCAACTCATGAGCTAGGATTGCAGGGAATTTGAATAAGTTAGTAAGAATAGATCCATAAGATATAACAAACCAGTTCATATCCGTATTTAAATATAGCCATATTTAGATGTATATGGATTGATCTTATATGTTTGTGTGAATGGTTCTATGTTTCTGTATCTTACTATCTTGCTATTATGAACTGTTGTACATTTCCAAGCAGTCCCTGCATGTATACATATTCCATAAGAATCTAATCAAATAAATAACTTTGCAGTCAAGAGTTGAAACAAGCTCAACACTAAAAGACAAGCCACATGCTTTACAGTAGGCAGAAACTATGTGTTATTTTAAGTTTTTTGGTTTTGGGGTTTTTTTTAAATGAAAGTGGTACAGTATCACTGTAATCAGAAAATGTGTGCTCACTCCCCTGTTTTGCAATTCATCTGCACAGGCAAGGAGCAATGCTCCATTAACCAAGAACAACCAGTGTATTACAAAACTCATCTTTTCTTTCCAGAAAATGAGAAAGCTTCAATTAATAGAAATGTTTTCATTGTGGGTTTTTGCCCTTGTGACTAAGGCAGACGCATGGGAAGATGGAGACAGATACAGATTTCAATGGCAGGCTGCAACAGCTGGTTTAACGGAGCAATAGCAGCATTTTATAGCTCTGAGAGCCAGGTAATCAGTTGGTGTAATGAAAGATGTTGCTGTTGCTTCTCCCTGCAAGTACTGCCTTACTTAATACAGCAACAGGGCCTAGCACAGGATTTATATAGCATCAATCTCACAACAAGCTTTCTGAGATAAATGCATCTTGGCCTACAAATATGGTTCCGTTTAATCTCAAGAGTGAAATAAGGTGTTGAAGTGGGTTTCTGGAAATATTTTAGGCCACTATTTCCAGTAAAATCCAATTTCTTCTTTAGTCCCTTACTTCTCTAATCTACATTGAACACCCGTTACAAGTTATGATGAGCTAAACTTTCCTATCAACCAAAGGTTACTAATTTTTAAATCCAACACTTAAACATGCCAATACTGAACCTAACAGTAAAATTCCTCACAGATACTGCCCTTCATCTTCCAAAACCAAGCCATCAGTGACCAGGAATCAGTAGCAGCTTTTATTCTGCAGCCACAGGAAGGTCAGAGCAGTCACAAGGAATAAGAGACTTAAAACATCTGCCTTTTTTTTAGGGCAGATGTATTGAGAGATCACAAGCGAGCAACTAAGTTCCTATCGTTTTTGATGCTTAATGAGAAGATGAGACCTTCCTCCCTCCATGAGAAAAAAATCTATTCACATGCACTCTCTAGAGCTGCTGTATCTCAATTCATAGATGATGGGAGTGTACGTGCACTGGCTAGCTCAAGGTCCCCAAGCCCAAAACTTGTAGGGAGAGTTTGATCTACTGCCCAAGCAGAGATTGACTACGTAATCCTAATGCAATAAATCTGCTGCCGTTCCACAGAGTGGGATTTACTGTGTGTGCTCATGCCAACTTTGTTGCACGTGTCAGGAAAGCCTCAGAACTACAATGAATGTGTTGAAAATAGCTACAATCTCTACAAGCTGTAGACATCTCAATTGCTGGACCTATGGCAGCCTATGAAGGATGGCCCAATGTTCCTGTACTTAAGCAAAGTAAATGGGTAGACAATGGACAGCAACGGCAGAAATTTCCATCAGAAAGAGATCTACAGTGGGAAAGGGAATCCTTAATAAGAATTTGTCTAGGTAAGATTTTGGAGTAGAGATAGGAAAAATGCCCAGGAGGGGCACATTTTGCCTCTACAGTTCCCTTCCTCTCTGAAAACAGCTTGTTCCTGTGAGTCTGAACAAACTCCTGGTCATATGAGAAAGAGAGTAAAGTACTTTTAAATGAAAAAAAAAACTTCATAGCTATTTCTTTTGTTTCCTGTATGTCTTAAAAAAAAAAATCAGAAAGGCAAATTTTCATTTTTAACAACCAACATTTTTTCAAGGCTGAGGTTTTAGTGGCAGTTTGGGAAGTTCCCCCTGAAAAAACAGAGTGAAAGTGTCTGCAGATTCTTCAAAACTTACTGTAGAAAACAAATTACATTTTTCTTAACCTGTTGTAGCCACCATTTTAAAATTTCTGAGACTATACGTACCGTAGAAGCCATTTTTATGCCCTGTTCTCTTTAGCTATAAACTGACCTCACTTTCTAACTAATGGCATGTTGCAAAATACTGCAGATACTGCTGAAATTTCAAGTACTGTACAAGTTTTCCTCCTGCATTCCTTTTGCAGCACCTTTGGGAAAAGGCATTATGCTTTTCTGCTTATGACCCAGGCTCATGCCCAACTGCTTCATTGGACCACCTTTGGGATTAGTATTTCTACTCCATTCTCGTGGGCACTCCCAATAATTATTACTCCCAAAGGAACAATTGCAGTCATCTCGTTCATAAGGCTTCAATTAAAAGTCTTGAGGAAGGGCATTGAAAGAGATGCTTTATTTTAAAAGCCTTTAAACACTGCACAACTGCTGCATTCTGAAGAGCTCCCTGCCATTCTCTCCCAGTTCTTTTTCTGTATTTTAGTCTATCTCGGTCACTAATTCTGGCATGTTCTGGCAAGCTGCTTTTTATTGCAGTACACGAGTGCAGTCATTTTTGGTGGAGTACATTCTGTGATGTATTTGTGCTACTAACATTAGGTATCCAACCTCTGCGCCTAGATTAGGGGACTAGTCTGACTAATGTGTCTCCATAGGCAATGGAAAGAAATAGGCTCACCCAGAGGGAAATGCAGGGCAGGAGCATAATCCCAGTTCTCTGACGGGCACCCTGGAGCAACCTTTCAGAATTTACTGAGGGTAACAGAGGGGTGTCTAGCTCTTGGCTGATCAAGCAGGCAGGTCACCGCAGCTCTTGCAGGGCTGTTACAGGATGAGCAAAGCCGGGCTGGCCGGGGGATGGTGGGTACTTCCAATTTCTGGCCACAGGGGTCAGGAAGACAGTACAGGCTGGTGAGATCAGCTCCACCTTGTTAAGGAGAAATGGCCTCTTGTCCTTTTCCGCTCATGAGCTGTTCCTAATCTCCCTTTAGTTCTGAAAGACATATTGCATGTACACCATGGCTTTAAGCCATGGGAATATTTCGGTACGTGACTCATAGATCCAAGATATGGGTCACCCCTGCTGGTAAAGGACTGAGAAGAGACCAGCCTCAGATTTACTTATTTCATTGCCTAAATTTGGTATGTGAATCTTACCTGCTCCCTTTTACCTTCATGTTACTGAATAGTTCAGTTTGTATTTCACTGGGAATGATGTGAAGGAGTTTTGAAATAAATTTCTAATAGTCAGGCCTTATTATCTTTCTTTGCTATGATTTCTGCTTTGCTGGATATCAGAAACCTTGGAGTTTTGTCTACTTCATATTATATATTCATTATTTTATTATTAACATCATCATTATTATTAATATCATCATAATTATCATTATTATTATTATTATTGACACTGACCATTCATTGCTATAACTATAAAATATAAGTCTCTTGGAAATCATCTCCCATGATAATCACATCACATCAGAACTTTTAAAATGTAGTCAACATCTAAGCTGAATGCACAAACTAGGTCTGAAAGTTCACATTTCCATTGTTTATTAGAGAATGTGGATGTACAGAAAGGAAAGAACTTCAGCATTTTAGAGGAAAGGAGATCTAGTCATACACAAAAATAATCTATCTGCCCTTGATGAAATAAAACTGCTGAATTAAAGACTAGTTTGTGTACTGATGCTCATAGATATAACAATCCTAGCCATATTTTAAGAGGCAGATTTATGCCAATTGTAAAATGGCTGGGAGCAATAATAGGAAGTCATGTGTCGCTAAAAAAGAACAAAGAAGATAAACCCCACATTTTTAACATTTTCAATCAAATGACTATTTCTTTAGAATATTTTAACAACAAACATTCCACCAGCATTATGTCAATACGGTCATATTACTCATCTCAGTTCTTGTATGTTTTGTTTATGATCCATGAAAGAATTATCCCTACCCAAGCGATTTTAATTGAATTACAAAACAAAAAGAGCCTTTTCCAACTTTCTAACCTTCCTGACAAACCAGAATAGGGTCAAAGAGATTTGAAGAGTCATTGAAGAATATGTTTTGATTTACTTCAGATAGACTCAGGGGAACTTTGTTCCAGATGGTAACCTTAACCTTTTACAACAAACTGTCTATCTGTGGTAGTTCCTTATTACAATTAGATCCATATCTGTCTGATATTTTGGTGGTCAGGAATTTCCTGGTATCACACCACCTATGATAATATATTTTGCATCATTTATCATGAATATGTGTAATAGCAGATGAAAGGAATTTAATTTCAGTTTCTCTCATTTGGCCGTGAAGTATTTTGAAGTATATTCAGTGTAAACACTTCAGAAAACAGCAGAAAGCAGAAAACATCCTCACACTTAAGTGCTTTGTTAGCAGTTTAAATGTTAACACAACCACTTCATTTCTATTATGATTTGCAATTTTTGACAATAAAGAATTGAAGAGCAATTTTATGCCAATGGTCAGTTTTAGACATATTAAACCCACTTACATGTCTAACTATGAATTGTGTGCACAAAAAGACACTGAAGTTTTCATGGAGCATTAGTTGTGCTTAGTATTATCTATAGATAATAGATTGACACAATAAAGCAAATGAAATGCAGTTTGTGCAAGTCCTGAAAATAAGAAGATTATGTTTCTAATAGCCCCCAAAATACCATATTTGCCGTATATACCATATTTAGGCTATATAACAAATATTTATTTTTATTTCATGGAATACCTAATATTCTAGGAATCATAGTTCTTCACTTTTTAATACAGGCCCTCAGTCCCTGCATGAATGTCTTATCTAGATCATTACCAGACCCTATATTTCTACACAACACAGATAGAATTGACCCATGTTCACATCTTTAGTATGATATTGTACAGACCTTCTCCATTTAGAATGTCAAATATAACTTTTTTAAAAGCTTGAGAGAAATTACCTCCTTCACCACCCCTACTACTAAACTGAATCAACTTACCTTGAATATTGAACAATAATTTTCAGGCTGGGATCCATGGATACCTTGACGTTTGTGGTCTATTTCCAAGGGATTTGTGTAAGATGACTAAGGAAAGCAAGAGGAGTGTAAATAAGCTTAAATTCTCTTCAGAAGGGTTAGCCTATCTGCTGGAAAATTTTACATGCTTGTCAAATTAGAAAAAGAGGTTGAAAATCGCCTTATGGATGGATTTGATGAATTACAGGAAAGCATTAACACTTCTGAAGAAGCCCTGCTGCAAATAGTATTATCAATCTTTTCCTGTTATAGAAACAATGTTTTATTTCAAGCTACATGCTTGTTGCAAGTGCTATTTGTAGTTTCATTTCTTTTTCTTTACATTCAGATATTATATTATTTTTCTTAGCCAAATATTTCTGCACACTGTATTTTTGACCTCATGCTTAAGGTGCTTCCATTTCTCCCACTTGACTTAATTATTTTCTGAATCCAGTGAAGTTTATATTTCCCATAAATCCTTACATCAGTGGCTGTACACATAATTTTAAATCAAAAAGTACATTATATTTTTATAATTAATATACCACAGTCAATATTTCTTATAAATTTTGACCTGGTCTTTAGTTTACAAATGGTTTACAGTTGCAAACTTTCATTCTTGTAGCATTTCTTTGCATGTTACACAAAGTAGACCTCTCAATTTTTCAGGCACTAACATTTCCCTAGAGATCCTGTCTTGATAAGCTGCTTTTCAACCGGAATAAGCAAAATACATTGTGACTAAAAATTCTGTGCTGATGGCATTAGCTCCAACTCAGAAGACATGGGTCTTAAACCACAAAACCAAAAAAAAAGTCTGTTTTTATAAAGCCTTTTCTTACACCATAAGGAACACCTGTCATTTCCTATTTTCAGTTGTCAGGCTTAAGCCTTTCCTCAGACCAATTTATTCATATTTTTAACCAGTTTGGCTTTATGGAATTACTCACACCACTGTTGGAATACAGCCTGGACATACAATTTTCTTTTTACTACTTTGTCAGGCAGAGACATTCATTTTTTTTTTTTTTCCCCTCCTTTTTAATCCTTGTCAAATCATTATTTTTCCCTGCAAACTTGAGAAGTTGCTGGTATGGAGTACTTTAAAATCACCCTTCTCTCTCTCTCCTGCCTTCTACTGGGAAAAGCTGTGGAAGCACAATGAACACCACATACATGTGTGGGCACCACGTGCCTGTGGAAAAACAACCAATGCTTCTGTCTAGCACAGAGACAGCCAGTCTGGGAAGGTGCACCCCTCATCATGGGACACTACCTCATCTTTCCTTGGTGACAGCTGTAAGGCTATGTCTTTTTATTATGAAATATCTCACTTCAGAGACTGCTAGCACAGATGAACACATTCATTATATTGTGGCTGTTTGGCGTGTGACATGGGGAGGAAGGATTGCAGATTCATGCACAGCAATCTATCCTTCCCTTTAGAGTCAATGGACAGAGATAATCTATCTGATATAACTAAAAAGTTTACTTAAGAATGAGTTGAATTAGGGTCTAAATTTTCTTTTTTTCTTAACTATTACTCCAATTAATCTATAATGATTTTCTAGTACCCTGGTTATCCAGAAGTCTGAGGGTTAAGGTTGGCTTATCTACCTACTTAGTACTCCTCCAATAGCCTTGTAAGAGATTATAAGACATGCTCAGGTATGCTTGTAAACCTCTGAAGAGATTGTGTGTCTCTAGAGCAATAGCTGGTGCTTTACTAATTGAATACAATTTAAAAGCTCTGAACATCTTAGTCACGGACTTGAGGCAAGCACCTCTACTTCCAGGTCAAAATTTGACTGGAAGCTGAGAACTGGACCCACCTTTATATAGATCTTGGCATGGAACTTGAAAGAACATTTTATTTTCACTTAAGGAAAGTCTAGACCTAAAATATTTTACTTAAGTTACGTTTCTAGTGAATCTTCTCCTGATGATTTTCATAGCCTGGGCATGAATTGAAAGGCTGGGACCGCTTCTGATCATATTCAGCAACACAGTGCTCTGTGATGAAATAAGTTTTTCTGATCAGCCAGATGAGGGCACCTAGTTTTGATGTATACTGTGGTCACCTTCCCATTGGCATGACTGATTTTCCTTTCAATGGAAACCAACATGGATGATAGTGGGAAGGTGATAATTTCTGGACCTTGTTCAACACATAGCCAGGAAGAAGATAGTGTACATCTCTGAACCCAAAAGCTGGAAATCCTAGAGTTTATATGTAGTCTATGATGGCAGTCTAAAGATATTTTCAAGGACTACAGTAATGAATCACACTCTTTATTTCACCCTGTTTGTTATCTAAGCTAATATGTATGTGAGAAATACTACAACTTTAATTTTGTTAGCAACCTCTTCATATAGAGAATATCAGATGGTGCAGATATCTTAGCCTGTATTTTTCCTTTGATATAAGCGCCAACAAAACCAAGAAGTCTTATTATATTTTTTTGGTCAGAAAATATGTAGCAGAATAAAATGTGACCTAATGCTCATATTAAATGCAGCAATTCAACAATAAATCAGGTCCAGACATTCAGAACTCATCACAAACTGACCATCATGTCCCTTTCATCACAATCAGGGAAAGAAAAGCCTTGAGAATGATATTCACCAGACATAGAGCCTTAATGGTAATGTTTCTTAAAGCACTTAATTGGGCATATTTTATTGTAGGACAACTCCATTAAAAAGACACTCAGAGTTGTGCAGTGCTTTTCAAGTGGAATCCAGTGAATTTCTGAGAAGCATATATGCTTAGGAGTATCTCATTTTCTCCTGGATATTTCACAAAACCTCCTTGAAATCTTTGGAGTAATGGTAGGGATAAAATTCATCCTATTCCTGTTATACACAGATATAAATCAGATAAAACTACTTAGAAACTGATGGCACAGATCTTTAGCTGGTTCCTGTCAGCTTATCTCACTGAAGTCAATGGAGCTATACCTACTTGGAGTCAATCTGGTTCCATTATTTGCTTTTATCACTGAATACATATGTATTTCTGCAAATGAATTTCCAATTAGCCAGTTGTACATGTGCTATTTATTTGTCCTGCAGCATCCAACATAGTATATAACCTTTCTGCCCTTAATGTTGCTAAAGCCAATTGACCACAATGAGGCTATTCTTAAGGAAGAGCTACTAGATTTTGAAAACATTTCACTGAGTAATTTTCACTGTTGCATATTTTATAACAAATAAGTCTTTATCATTCTAAACCATGTTTTGCACTATAACTCCATTCTAGAATACACGACTTATTTATTGTAGAACTGCTGCTCGCCTCCATGTACACAGTGATAATATCTGAGACCAAAGTTCATCTAGTCCAATACCTCTTCTGTAACAGGTAGCAAAAGTGAATGCTTAGTGCAAGAATATAAAAACTAGGAAAAGTGCAGGTCTCCAAGACTAACATCTTTTCAGCATCAGGTAAAGCCAGGTCTGTTCCCCTGTGCATGAGAAAGCAACAGCAAATCAAAAAGAACGCTAATGCCTGGCTGAGTTTTTTGGAAAGGACATGCTGATCTGGTATCAGTTGTTTCCCTCCCTTTCCCCATATTTATCTAGAACCCAAATGCTAAGCCTTTCAGCAGCAAAATGGGCAAGCTGACTTGTACTAGTTCTAGAAACATCACCCTGCCCCTGTCCCCTCACGCTCCTCTACACACAAGTACATCAGGCCTGATTCATAGCCCTACAAAGTTTATAGCAGCCTTTGCTATCATGTCATTGACTGCCATGAGATTAACTAAGTGAATTTATAAATAGGTGCAGGATAGTGAAATCATTCACAGTTTGGCTTTACCAACATTGACAGTGCTTTGCTGTGAAGCTAAGCAGAGAAAGAAGATGGCATGTATTGTGTCTTGTATAGTAACATCACGATGTGGAAGAAAGTGCAAGTATGCATTTTGTTATTCACCAGGGTATTCCAAAAGTGACTCATGTTGTCTTTAAGGTTAAAATATTCATCCATTTTACATTAGAAAGAATAACAGAAAAGCACACCTATTTTCAAGGTGAATACGGTTGCTGTCTTTGCTGCTGCTTTGAGAATTTTATTATGTAAGAAATCAATCATCTTTTATGTATGGCAAAGAATATTTCAGGAAAAAAGAAATACACAGAATTTATTTATTAACTTGTTTTTCAGCTCTTACTCTGAACATGTGTGCAGGGTGTGAAGAAACAGAAATATAGAAGAAGGATCAAAAGAGGAGGAAAAGAAGGCTCAGAAGAGGAGGAAAAGAAGCTCCAAAACCAGCCTGTCATCTCCAAAACAGCCAAAAATATTCTGGGATGACTGCATATCCCTCTGTTTTTTTAACCTTATAATGTAACAGCCTGTGAGACTATGTAGTCAAACTCCTTTTATGTCAGTCCTAGCATGAGAGGGGAGAAGGCAACTCAAGGCAATTCCCTTGGACCAAGAACTGGTAGGTCAGCTTCTGCCTCCGCACCTCTGCCCCGTCACTGCCACCGCTACTGCCACGCTCCCCGTTCGTCCTGGCCCCTCTGCCCCTCGGTACCTGCCGCCACTGGGCATGGCTTGCACGCTGCTGGGAGGGAAGGAGTGTCGGGCCTGGCAGCAAGCAACATGTGAAGAGGAGAAGAAAGAAAAAAGCTGAGACAAACAGCAGCAAGGATTGTACTTGCCTGAAGGTCTGAAACAACTCCTGACAGCCCTAGAGGCCTTATTATAACCCAGTGCCGTCTTCATGGACAGTGGAGTTACTATACAGCTTTTCATTAACCATGCATCTACTCAATCCTGTATTGTTTGCTTCTGATAGCACTGGGAGCCTGTAAAATGTGATGTATGCAGTATGTTAGGTTAGGATGGAGCAGCAATTGTAACTGCACTTAACATTCCTATTGTCAAACAAACAAACCAGACAATGCCAAAAATGCAGCTTGCCCTAAACCACAAACTACAGTCCTTTGAGATTGTAGCTGCTCATTTTTTAAAGCCACAAATATTCAAGAACCAAAAGATATAAATCTTAATGTGTAAATCTTTTACTTTTCCCCTGGTAAAAGCGCTTGGGGAGGATAAGAAAGAAGTAGTGGAAGAATGCTGCAAATCAAACGGATGGCCTGTTCAGCCAGTTTTGTTATTTCCATGGCTTGTATTGAATCAATATTTGCTCTAAAAAAAAGAGGACATTTGGAAGATGTGCTTCAGAGCACTGCCTGAAGGCCTAGACTGGGTTAAATGCTTGGTTCAAATGCGCTGGCAGTAAGGACTGTACTGTCCTTACAGTCTGTACCCTCAGCAGTGTTAATGCAGGGGAAGCAAAGAGAGTCTGTCTGTCTCCTTAGCTTTTCCCCTCCTCCAGTAACTACATCTTTACTGTAACTTGACAACATTCCCGAATACTGAACCAGACATCCAAAAGCCTGTTTAACACTGATATAGCGTGATGCTGTGTATTCCAGGTATGTTGATGCTGTATACTCCACGTGTAGCCGCATTTCAGTGGTGAACTGAAGAAAGTGTTGTTTATACTGGGTATTGTTACTGTTGTTGTTTTTAATTAATGAAAATTTTGCTCTTATCCAGACTCTAAATACAAGATCCCTTTACTGAGACTGAAGTGTCTCAGTATAACCCACTCTTAAAAAATAAGTGCCCTAGGGATAGGAAATGGGAGTTGTATTTGTTCCCCTTCAAGCTTCTCATTCAAATGGGTGAAAAGTTGGTTTTAATTAAATGCACAGAGAATAAAATACTTTTAAAAAAGATCTTTAAAACAATGTTGTTTAAGAGAAAGAAACAATACTCCCTGTGGCAAGTTTCACACTCAGACAAAGATTCCTTATATTTGCAATATCAGCAAACAACACATTCTGATGAGTAATGGTTTGGTAGAGCAGCTCATGACTTTAAAGGATTGAAAATGAGTTTTGTTTTGTTTAGTGAAGAAAGTCTTTTTTGGTCTAAATGGAAACTTTCATTTCTTTTGAAATTTTCCTTTTTTTTCAGTGAAAACATCATGTCATTCTCTAAAAAGCAAAATAAAAACTATTTCATTATTTCCAAATGTACAGATTTTTTGCTAAAATATATTTCAGATGTGAAATAATAGTAATTCCCTTCAATTTTCTATTCAGAAGAGCAGAATATTAACTTCCTAACTCTGAATGGAATGAAGCTTGAATTATTAACCTAAGGCTAAGCCAGGTTGTTAACCCCAGATAAGTAATATTTTTGCAGTCTCTGAGAATCCACAACTGAAGAAGAGCCCTTTATATGTGGAGTACACTTCTGGTTTAGCAGTGACCCCATTGGTGTCTGAGCTGCAATATGAACACCCTGCAAGGCGTACTGTATTCGCAGGATGAATTTCAATGCCTGAGCTTGTGCAATTCATTGGCAAAAACTGCAAAAATTAAAGCAGTTCAAATGGTTTGGCTTTTGTTGGGGGAAGGGTGGATTCATAGTATCCTGTCATGTGTTTTCATTTATTTCAGTGAGTAGTATATGTGTTTCAGGGCTAACCCATACGAAACAACTGATGTAAAATGTGATGAAAAAGGAGCATTATGGAAAAATTCTTTGTTATTTTATAAGCCAGAGGACAGTCCAATCTTTCTGCTCTTAGAAAAGACTGAGAGAGAGAGAATACCTCAAATTGTGAGGACTGCAATCTTAAACTGAATCAGTAATTTAAAAAGGTTAAGTAAGCCCTTGGGGCAGGGACTATCTTTTCGTTATAGCCTTGTACAGTGCCTGCCCCAGCAGGGTCCCTCCTTGTCATCGGGAACTCAGGGTGTTGCTGTGGTGCAAGGAGTAAAACCAACAACAATACTGGGGGCGGGGGGGGGATGGGACACAGACACACCACAAAAAAAAAACCCAAACAACTCTTAATATGCAGAGTCTCTTTCTTTCTCTGGTCTTCACTACACTGTGGATTAGAGGAGAAAGCCCAGCCTCAAAATAGCAGAAACATAACATTTGATGGATTTGAGCTGTGAGGCAGGAATGTGTTGCTGCTGTAAACTCCATAGCCCCACTTGCCTCAACCAGGTGGAAAACAATTCCGTTAGTAGAGGGTCAGCCTTGGAGTCTCTTACTGTTTGTACCCGTCACTTCAAGAAGTCCCGTGCAGAATGATGCATTGTGGATGAGGGATTGTTTCATAGCTGGAAATTTTGTTGACCAGGTTAAAATTAAAGAAAATGACACTTTTCCTCTGCAGTATGTTTAAACAGATACCTTGTGCGAAGTCCATTACTATGTTAGCAAACCATTCTAGAAACAAAGATATCAAAGATAAGAAAAATAAAAAGAGAAGAGAAAAGACTAAAGGGAAAGGGAGAAGGAAAGGAGCTGGAGGTGATATTTTATGGAAGTTTTTCCTGTCTGAAGTGTGCAGGATCAGGCTTAATCTGGAACAGGCACTGTGTTCAGGACATTTAAATTCTAGCAGCATTGAAAAATAGATTTTCCTGTATGCTTTGCATATGTATGAAGGACCCTTAGACTCAGACTCAGGTTGAGAGAATAGGGAAATCTTCCATCATGGAAAGATATACGCTTCTCTCAGCTTCTTCAGTAGCCAACTGTAAATATTATGCAGCATGGGTGACCTACAAGGTAGGAGTGTGAAAAGTCTGCCCAAGACTTGACAAAATGACTTTCCTCAAATTCTGCTAAGGAAGCAGGTGTAAATTCCTATAGGCAGAGCAAGTATTGTCTTACCTGTGCTATTTCCCTGCCTGAGTTTGCAACCAATAGGGTCTATGGTGGTAATGAGACCTACATTATAATCTTATTTATTTTGGACACAGCAAGCTGTAGCACATGAGTCTGGATAGAACATGGGGACTAATGATAAAAACGGTACACTGACATGATGGGTGTTTTTGGACACTGACATCAATGAACCCTTTAATGGAAGTCCTTTGACATTCTCTGTTATGAAGTGGGTTGACACCTTCTTCTATGGGAGAGGCAATCCCTGCTCCCTTAAATGGCAGACTCAGAAATACCAGAGTGGAGAAGCCTGCTTCCTGTGTCCCAAACAGCGTATTCCTGTGGACTAGACAATGCATCCCTCAGTTACTTTGTACACAGTTTAATTCCTTATTTTGATCATTTATACCAATACAACAATAATTTTCTTTCTTTATTTTTTTTTCCTCTGGCCTCACTTACAAGAACTTCTTGTCAAAACTTTTTCTTTATAAGTAATAAGAAGAACAATAAACATTTCTTATTCCTATTTTCTCATTCATGTATTATACTCTTTTGGGGTTTTTTTCCTGTTTGTCCTGCTTATACTAATGGCAAAAAACAAAAAAAAAAAACCCTGAATCTCTGACATCAATGGTTGTTGTTCATGAATATCCAGTATCAGACTTGGGTATGTAGCAAATAAGCTTTACATATCAATTAAACATTCTTTGGTGAGCAGATTGCATCTTCTAGATTATATTAAATGAGTTAGCAAGCATAGTGAAACAATCATCTAAAAAAAAATTTTACTTTCTTCTTGGGAAATTAGAATTGGAGCTACCAACTTTCTGTGATTTTCCTGAGGATCTGTTTCTGTATAGCAGATGGAAGCAGTATCGCCTAGATCCTTGTGTCTTCAGATGACAGTAGTAGTCTTGTGCTCAGAGAAACAAGATCTGTACTTACAGTGATCCTCAGGGCATATGTATTTTCATTGGCCTATGGTGATGCGGGTGCAGTTACTTTGGACCTTCTTCCCCTGAGATCTTATGCACTGCCTCTGAAATAAACAGAAGCTTTGTCCCAGATCCAAGAAAAAACCAAGAATGTTCTCGCATTTTGGCTTTTAGAACTTGACCTCTGCAGTAGCGTCTGTATCCCTGAAATACAATCATAAGGGCTTCCTGTACAACAGCCGGGGGTACTACACACCCCTTAACAAGCTGCTTGACAGCCAGTGTGCAGAGCGGGGAGCCACGTAAGGGTGTCTGTAAGAAAGTGCTCATAGGGGAGAGACCATAAGCAGACAGCCCCTTCCCATGCTACATCAGAGCCCTAACCCCTCAGCTGCAGGGCTAACCAGGTATCTGAAGGAGACATTGATAGAAAAACGTCACTCTTCCATTTTAAAAAAAAAGTGATAACCATCATCAACTTCACTGAGAGTATTTTTACTGAGTGGACTCCCAAGACACTTACTGGCACAAGCTGCCCAAATAAGTCTGGCCCAGTTTAAGAAAGACAAGGAACTACTGGAGAGAGTCCAGCGGAGGGCCGCAAAGATGATTAAGGGACTGGAGCATCTCTCCTATGGGGAAAGGCTGAGGGAGCTGGGGCTGTTTAGCCTGAGGAAGAGAAGACTGAGAGGAGACCTCATCGATGCTTATAAATATCTCAAGGGCAGGTGTCAAGACGATGAGGCCAGACTCTTTTCAGTGGTGCCCAGCGACAGGACAAGGGGCAACGGGCACAAACTGGAACACAGGAAGTTCTGCCTGAACATGAGGAAAAACTTCTTCGCTGTGAGGGTGACAGAGCCCTGGCACAGGCTGCCCAGGGAGGGTGTGGAGTCTCCTTCTCTGGAGATATTCCAAACCCGCCTGGACGCAGTCCTGTGCAGCCTGCTCTGGGTGACCCTGCTCTGGCAGGGGGGTTGGACTAGATGATCTCGAGAGGTCCCTTCCAACCCCTACCGTTCTGTAATTCTGTGAAATGACTTATTTGTGCATCCAAAGTAGGGGTTAAAGACGAACTAGCCATTGATATGCTTAACACTGAGCTGCTAGGATCTGCAGAACCTGTGCTCTTGGTTGAACTGAAATATTAAATACTGATGGTATGTGTTGAGTTTAGGTGTCTGAAACATAAACAGCAGGAAGGCAGGGAGGGATAAAGGGAATATGATTTTTAGACTCCGCTTCTTCAATTCTACTTATGTGACATTAAGAACTTAGGGTTATTCCTGAGTTTATATCTCCATCCTTTGTTTAAGTGAATGTCCATCTACATGGAAAATTTAGTTTCCCTTAAATCAGTTCACATACTTTATACTAAGACCTGCTACTTACACAGGAATACTTGCATTATGCTGAATGTGAGGTGAGTCACCATGAGAAGCTTTAAAATTAGATATTAATCAACAAGCTCTACAAGCCCTAATCACTAGGTACCTGTGAAGCTGATACTGCACGGATGATGAAGGAGATGATAGATACACATCTTGCTCATTTATTCCAGCGAACATGACTAGGCGCGGCTAAGCGAACAAGCTAACTCATTTATTTATATTAGAAAGCTAATAATGAGGTACCCAAGCTTCTGTACCCCAAAGAAAAAGGTTTTATTAGCTTGGAGCCATGTCATAACGGGTTAGGTGAAGACATAGTTAGCAATGCATTCATTGAGAAAAGAGTATGTGTTCAGTAATGAATTCTTTACCAGTAACATTCAGGTGTCTCAGCAGCATGTTGCACAATGACTGTGTTTCTCCCCATGGAAATCATTTGATGTAGTACACTAACCTGCTCTGGCTTCTTTTGACTCTCCTTTTTTATGATACTGTCAAAGAGGAATAACTTAGCATCCTTTGTTGTCTGAATGTCTAAACAAATTAGAGGCAGGCACTAAAGCTGTATTTGCTGACTTGGCTTCTGCTGACTCAGCTTTTTCAGTGTTTAATGAACTTCTTTAAAATCAAGAGTACTAAGAGATGATTTTGTATACAGAACATATCTGACGTGACTACAGAACTGTTATTTATCCAGTGGGTTCTGCAGCACTTATACATGATTCAGAAAGCAAAGAAAAAGATATCAGCCTTATCAATGGCCGTAACCCCAGGGATATCGTCTCTAGTTTATACAACAGGATTTAAATTTCAGTGGCCATATTCTGTCCAGAGGCGTAGTCACAGCTGGCACAAAACCCAGAAAGTTAAATCACCCATATAGAATACTTGGGTCTTAACTGGTATGATTATTTTCCTTACTCTATCACTTAGGAATTCTTTTTTTTACTCCTCAGGATTGCAAAGTGCACCAAAGGTAATACAGAGGGACATAAAGGTAGAGGAGAGCCTAGATTATACCTGTTCTGTTCTGCAACCCAGAGAACATCAAGTGTGCAGTGGGAAGGATCTCTGAAAAGAAGAATGGTAATTCATGCATTTCTCTCAGGACGAGAGGATTCCTTTGTCTAGCACTCTTCATAGGGTTGTTGGACGTGCTGGAGACTCTCACAGATAGCTTGTGTGTGTGTAGTGATGGAGCTAACTGTTGTTATGTTTCTTTTCTTCTAATTTTTAAAATGACACTTGTGGAGACATCTGGATGACTCAGTAGAAAATATTTGTAAATCTCAGAAAGATTCTGACATGAAAATTCCTTAAGTGTAATGTTCAGGGAATGCTTTGTGAAGCATTTAACAAAACAAAGAGAGGAAGGTTTAAGGAAAACGATACTGATAATGCTATCTTTGCCTCACTCTGCTTCTGAAAATGGCTGTGTTTTATTTAGAGTAGACTGCTAGGAATCCCAGTCCCTCCTTCCCTTCCTCCTTTCCTTTTATCCTTTCATCCTTCCTTCCATCCTTCCATCCTTCTATCCTTTCACCCTCTGTCCTACTTCCCTTTATCTCTTCCTTCCTCCCTTCCTTCCTTCCTTTTCTTCCTACCCTAAGCTGGCTGGAGAACACAAGAGGAAGACCAGCCTCTGCCCTGGGGACTGGGAGCAGGAGGAGAGGTCCTGCACAGGGCTGAGTGGGTGCCTCGCAGCCAGGCATGCGGGTGGCATCAGGGAGCAGGTAAGAGTTTGCCTCCTCCCTCCCTGAGAAAGAGGAGAGCTGAGCCAAGGGAAGAATATTGTAATTTGCTGCTGTCTCCGTCCACAGAAAAAGTCTTAACTATTTTCTTTCCCACCCAGATAAGAGGAGCTAAGAAGCTGATTGTGTCTTTATACTTTCTCCAGAGAGTCCTTTCCCTTTTTGGTTCTGGGCTTCTAGGGCTATAAAGACAGCTCGTCCACAAAACTTGCGGCAAAGCCACAACTGAGTCCATTAAAAATATAACGGCTTGCCAGATACATGCATTTTGGCTTTAATCACAGTTGTCTGAGTTATAAAGAGTTCCTTAAATCGGCAAGGTTCCAACTCTTGAGATGCATGTATATTATTAGGAAATATATGAGGAGTTTAAAATGGATTTTGTAGTGAAAATATACAAGCCACTATAATTGCAGTGATACTAGCTGGTGTCATGGTAATGTCATGCATGCTTATTCTTATATGGCAGCCACAACGTGACATAATTTACAGCAAGTGGAGGATTTGTAGTGTGCAAAAAAGGAATTGAAGACACACTGCTTTGTGAAAACAAATCACAAACTATTATTCTCTGCTTAATCTATTCTGTACTTTCTGTAGTTCATTTAATTACCAAGAATTATTGTCAATCTCATGTTTTTGCATCCTGAAAAGGGCAAGTGCAGTTTAAGAAAGCAAATGAAACACTCCTAATGCATTTTAATTCTCCTAGAAGCCTCTAAGTGTTGGCACTGAAAGAATTTTCTCTAGTGTGAAGGCTTACAGAAGGAGCGTAATTGTGGGTCTAACGTTACATGGCTTTCTGGAGAAGATGGTTTGCTCACTCATTTACACTTCCAGGATTTTCTTATTGTTATTATATGAGAAGTACGACTTAAAATCATCTGCTTCATTAGCATCATGGATCATAATAAGAAGTAACAATCCACTCTGTTGTAACAGCCTCAAGACTTCCTCTGTATGGATTTATGTAATTTCATTTTTAAGTAACATAATTCCCAGAAATATGTCTAAGTATGAAGACTCAGCTAACAAAGACATCTCTGGGTGACTTTGCAGGGTGAAATAATTGCAGCTTAGTCTGTTCCTTTCTTTGAGACATGATATAGCAAGGTGCTATTTCAGAAACTGCAGTAGAAAACCTTTTATGACTGAAATGCCCACTATCTTTCATATTAATCCTAGTTTTATCAATATAGAGCATGAAGTACAGACGTGAGACATTCAGTATGCTACCAAGTCAATCACTTGTTTTGAGTAGATTCTTTATATTTATTGACGTTCGGCCGTTTACATGAAATTGCTTATCACTTCAAAATTACATTGTTTGTAAAGATTGGATGAGGTACCTGAATACATTTCCCCATTATTCATCCATTTTTCATGACAATTTCTGAAAGGCATTCCTGGATCTGTCTTGTCACAAAGTATTTTATAATGTAGCTGTTCAAAAATAGTTGAATCTATGCCTTAATATTTGTCTTAAAGGTTAGGAAATATGGGCTGGAAATCCTTCAGTCACAGGGTGAGCCCTGGACACAGGCCTGTGAATTGTGAGTGGGTATTTTCTCATTAATCTATGGGGAAATACTTTCCCTCTGGTCTCTTTTAACAGCAGAAAATATTCCTGCTGTTCTGTCCTGGTCCCTTTTTCCACTTCCCTGTAGCCCGTGCTGTTTTTTCAAATAAGAGGATCAAATTTCCTCCTTCAGGAGAAGGCACTAGACTGTATTTTGTGGACTAAGACCTAAACCCCATGGCAGGGGACAGGGTTCAGATCTACCCCATGCCCAGGACTTTCTAGTGGCCAAGCCACTGTGTGATGATGGATTTTACTCTCAGACATGCCCAGGTCTGGGGAAGTAAGTCACCTTGTTAGTTGTCCCAGTGCTCAGCACTGCGGTATCGAAGCTTCTTTCTGCCCCTTTGAACCTCAGTTCACCATCTGTCAAGGGGCAATTATTGCTTCATTGTAGCTATGCACGGACGAGGTATTAATTGAACACGTACCATGGCGACAAAGGCAAGATGAAAATATAAAAGGATTAGTTTGCTAGAGATGATAATGAAGACAAAAACAATAACAACAAAAAATAAAAAAAAAAATCTGAGAGACTCCTAAATGAGGACAAATAATAACTCCTCTCTTCTCATGCCTAATCATAGAATCATAGAATCATAGAATTGTTCTGGTTGGAAGAGACCTCCAAGATCATCGGGTCCAACCATTAACCTAGCACTACCAAGTCCCCCACTAAATCATATCCCTTAGGGCCTCATCTAAACGCCTTTTGAATACCCCCAGAGATGGGAACTCCACCACCTCCCTGGGCAGCCTGTTCCAATGCCTGACAACCCTTTCGGTGAAGAAATTTTTACGAATGTCCAATCTAAACCTCCCCTGGCGCAACTTGAGGCCATTTCCTCTTGTTCTGTTGTCTGTTACTAGGGAGAAGAGTCCGACCCCCATCTCTCTACAACCTCCTTTCAGGTAGTTGTAGAGAGCGATAAGGTCTCCCCTCAGCCTCCTTTTCTCCAGACTAAACATCCCCAGTTCCCTCAGCCGCTCCTCATAGGACTTGTGTTCCAGACCCTTCACCATTGATCCCAGCATAAATAAAGCCCAACATGTTCTTGAGAAAAAAATTATTTCATTGAAGTAAAAAGGGCTTCTTGATTTGTTTCATGATCTTGGAGGTCAGCCATTTACATTCTACCTGCTGGTTTTTTAGGTTTTCCTAGCGTACTCAGGAAGGTACATAATATCGGTCTAAAAAATGGTATAATATCCATAAGGAAAAACCTTTTCCTTTGTTCTTTATATGTACACATAAGTATAGATATTTGGGGAAGTAAAAAAAGAATGCTTGTGAGAAACTGTGAACACTGCTTGGCAAAAAAAGCATTTCTCTGTCTAATTGCTATTTCCATAGTAATCCGCTTGTGTTCTACTTGTCAGATATTCAGTTATGACTGTCAGTCAGAATTGTAATTCTGGCTAAAAATAGGACATTTCACCTTTTGATATGAAAATCACAAGTCTTTTCAGTGAGTTCACTTTCTAGAAAATATGGGACTTATTTTCTGATGTATGCAATACAGGACTGCTACAGCCTAGTTCATGGCATCTCTGTAATGTGTTCCTACCCCGTGTAGAAAACACAGTGATTTCTAAAGGATATGGCTTCAAGACAGACCTTGGTAAAAATAGCTTTGGGTTTCCTGGATGGGACTTCACAGGATTCTGTTTATGCCATATGGTATGGTATGGTATGGTATGGTATGGTATGGTATGGTATGGTATGGTATGATACGATTTGATACGACGATGTGATACGTGCCCCTACAGATCAGCCCTCACATTGTTATTCTTCAGCCAAGGATATCTCCTCTCTTGATCAGATCTCTCAGTTCCATGAAAGGATCCAGCAGCAGCTGTGGCTGTCAGTGATGTACAGTTCTAAGTTACCTGGTGCAAGTTGGTGCATTATATATGTCGTAACAATTATGGATGGAGCAAGAAATGAAGCTCTGAAAAATTCCTGTCTTTAAAAAAACCCAAACATACACAGACAAGCACAGTTCTACTGCTTTGGTGCTGGCCATCATTGAGTTAATTCATTCCTACTGAACTCTAGGGCTCATTTTGTCTGTTATGATGTAAGTAGGAAATATAATACTTCAGAGGAAACGAACTCTCAGCACACCTAGAGCTATAATTCTGTCTGAATGATCACTTAGAGATATATAAACTAACGCAGAATATCTATCATGTTTAAGACAAGTTCTCATCTGTCCTACCACACCCAGTGCCCTTCTAACCTGAGCATAAAGCTAAAGGACTTTTGAGGGATAGTGATGTATAAACGCATATAGTGAAAGGCCACGTAAGGAAAAAGTCTTTGCCCACTTTCTTTTTCCAAGAGTTTTAGATAGATGTCTGTCTTTCTAATTTGGTGAGGTTAGTAAGTCCTTTAGACAGCTGAATCCTGACTGGGCTGTGTGGTGGAAAAGCACTATGGCTAAAATGTATGTTCGCTATTGGTCAGGAGTCAGATCCAGATAAGGGCAGATACCTTAGATGTCTTCACGTAGCTGCCTACAAACAAGTACCTAAGTTACCAGTACGGCCAGATCCAATCAAAGTTAATGGAAATTTGTGCAGTATAGTCAATGGAGTCTGAACAGTTAGTTAGCTCTCCCAAAAGTAGACACTGATGGTGCTGACAAATTCTCCACTGACTGTAATGGAAGCTTAGATACCTGCCTATTTGTAGACAAATACATGCAGGCACTTAAATGTAAGCAAGTCTCCTAATCAGGATGTAAATCTCACCATTGCAATCTAAGTTTAGAATAAAAGCAACAGATATTGACACAAATAAACATATGCATAAGCTCAAGGAAAAGAAGAAAAAAGAGTGAGAGATGAAGAAACTTGGTGCAGTAGGTCATATGCCTAGTCTGTGGAGGGTAGAGTACGGCTTTGGGAATACTTACGACTCCTCTAATTGTGTATTTGTTTGCATTGTTCCACAAGGTGCTCATATGTATCATATAGATGCATATAGTGGCATTCATCATATTTATTTTCAGCTGTGTGAAAGCTTAGTGTCTATCTGAACTTCTTGTTCACACTCCCTTTCCACATGGAGAGAGAGGGGCGCTTCTAGAGAGTAAGTCAGTCATTCACCTTTGAGCCACCAGTTCAAGTTGAACAGTCACAATCACAGGTCACTGTTGAAAAACAACAGCCTCTTGAATACCATCTAGAGATCTTCCAGAAAGGCGGATGAGAAAAACGAAAATATCTTCATAAACACTACTCTACCCATTGATCACAGTACAATATTATTTAAAAACAATTAGGAGTGGAGAGGAATACTACAGAAATGAGTTTTTGAAGAAATATGGGTAAGGCAATCCTGGTTTTGTCAAGTCTAGAGAAAAAGACTTTCAGCAGCTGATACACACACTTGGAGAGATTTCGTATAGGTAAACCGCTCCTGCCGTCTTAATAAGGGTGCTCTGTTTTAATGAGCCGGCTTAACCAATAGAAGTGGATGTGAAACCTCCTTTGGTTTCCAACAGCTGATAACACTGTGGCCCAAGGCTCTGGGAGAAAAAAAAAGAGCTCCTTTAACTTCGTCTTATGGAACTTCAGACTCTTGAAAACTTAAGTCTGTAAAGTGAAAAGACTTTAAATAAAGTTTTCTTTTCTGTTTATTTTTCCTTTGTTGCTCTATAGGCCTGGAGTTATACTCACTCAAGCCCAAGAATCTTTACCATGGGCAAATAAGCTGATTATTTGTGAAAAATCCTGGGTTTGGTGTGGGTTGGGGTGTTTTTTTTTTTGGCAAGATTAACTTTCACATAACAGTCATTCCTACATGGAAAAATGCAGCCTATCTTAATAAAAAATCATTTCCAAAGCAGAGAACCACAAAAAAAAAGCAGAGAGCAAGCATGGATTTACCATGGGAGGGGAGAATTGGACTCTAAGTCCATTCCAAGCAGTACAAGCTGTGGAGCAGGTCATCCTTTGCTTTATGATTATGTTTGCAACTATGCAGATGCAAATTTCCTTTCCTTCCCCTCCATACTATTCTGGTCTGTACCTGTACCTATAGAACAAAAGTTTTGAGAGGTACAAGGTATGTATTTGCTTAAAATGCATATTAAAAGATTATAACTTCAAAAAATGAGCTGCCCCAGTGACATATTCTGGACTGCTAAACCTCAAATCCAAAGTTCTCAATTCATCTGCAGAACAATCTGTGGAAAACCTGTGCAGCCAAAATTTGCTGATTTTCATCAATCATAGTCATTTCTAGCGGTGAAATAGTAATCCTGCAGCTTCCAACCCCCTCCAAATTTCCTAACAAATGTGTCAATTAGATATAGTGGTTTTGATGATGCAAATGCCTGTCACTCATATAAAAGCCAGAAAGCCACATAAAATAATAATGACATTCATTTACTTGGATTCTGGTTCAGAAGCAAAATAGTGGCTTGTGGGACATCGTACATGGCATAATTCCTTGAGCCATCAGCTTAAAAATGTATCTGAAAAGTATCATCACTCTGGAGTATAACTTTTCTGTGAACAAACTCCAGCGATGAGTTAGTTCTTGCTGTGGGCCGTGTAAGCTAAACCAGAAATCTGTTCTTTGGAGCAAGAGCATCAGTCTTTAGTCTAGCGTCTGATGAAAATAGAGGAGGCTGTCAGAAAGAAACAAAACAGGGCTGAAATCAGGAATCACTTATAGAAAACCTGTGTCGGGAGTTATGCAGAAAGAGAAGCTGAGTAGCCAGGAATTAACTTTGTTCAAGCATGTTGTGAGTGTTTAACAAGCACCAGTAAAGGAGGTTTGAGTGGACAACCAGGGACATATGGGAAAACCTAATGAAATTAATTTATACAGTTCCTTCTTCTTCCTTCTTCATTCACCTGGTTGACTGTAAAGATGAGTGTGGCAAGCTTTCCTTCCTGTGGTTCTGAAACACATCAGCTTTGTGGCCTGAGAACAAAGACCTGAGAGAGCTGTCAAAGCTTTATCTTGCTGGGTCAGCCTGGTTGTGCAGAGGGTTAATTCTGAGGTCGCTGGTGGCCACCATCTCATACATAATGACGGGGACACAGAGCCAAAAGTATGTCATGCACTTCAGTGGCCAGAGGAACTCATCACAAGAGTGTTCAGGTCTTTTAGTGGCAGTGGTGTTTCAGCTGTTAACCTGAAAATACAAAAGAGAAAAAAAAAAAAAAACCACGAAATTGAAGATGTTTCATTTAAAATCTACCCTCAAAAATCAGCATTCCTGTTCCCCAAATACTTTTTATTTGCACAAACTATGCCATTCAACTGGACTTTTCTTTTTACGGGGAAGAGAAGGCAAAAGGGAACAAGGAGGGGACCTTGCACTTGTAGGCAAAAGAAAGGCGGCTTTTCTTGATGGAAGGTGCCTTGTGGTGTTCCCGTTTACTCAGTAGTTCACAGGTCAGAGCGTGTGTCGAAGAGACAGACGTCTCACCCAGGTTCAGCCTGTCTGTCTGCCTTTAGCAGGCTCTCCGCACGGAGGAGGCTGAGGACAGCTGTCCCCTTCCAGGCTCAGCTGTGCAGAGAGGTTTCCACTCCAGCTACTCGTCACCGCGCCTCCCCCGCGGCTACTGACGCCCTACGCTGGCTGACTGGCTGCATTAGCTCGCTCTAACCCACGCTGAGGAAAAAAAAGAAAAAAACAGACTAACTTCAAAAGTTTAAATAGTAACTAATTACTAATTTGGCCCATGAAGACTAAAGCATGTTAAGGTGTTTTCCCACGAGCAGTTCAGTAGGCATTGTGGAAAAGAGGCAATTTCATCAGCGTGTGGCAAAAGAGCAGCTTTAGATGAGCTTTTTTTTCTCTGACATGACAGTTTAAGGCATATTTTTGTTTACTACATCAGATTCAAAACCTATCATTCATGAAAGAAAGAAATACAGGTATCCCACATTTGAGATAAATGATCCCAGCACTCTCATCCTGCATCTCAAAGTCTCAGTAAGAGAACACAAGCTATGGACGGTCGGCTGGTACTGCTACCATGCCATAAGGTTTTCACTGTCCTTAACCAGAGTGACTAAAAGTACGTTTCACACACCCTCGTTGAAGAGATATAGAATAACGGTAGGCTACATGACAAAAAGATAACACAACAGTTAGAGTTAGAAAGAGAATCCTCCTTGTGCACTTTGTGTATTACTTCAATCTTACAAAAGATATTGTTTTTCTGAACTTTGTGCAATTTTTAGAAAGGCCAGTTTTTGTTTGACTTTTGGAAGAAACAGATTTCAACATGTGTCAAGTACTTTTAAACAAAATTCATCAGAAAAGATAACCTTGGACCTCCATTCAATATCTTAGCATGCAGAGACCCTTTGATTCAAGTGATACCACTGTGAAACTGTATTTTGTATAACTTCCAGGAGTAAAGTATAAATATTTCCAGCAAAACATTCTTAACGTAACTTTGGTTGCTAAGTGTGTTTCTTCCTTTTTGGAGCTTCTTCCTGTTGTAGGAAACCTTTTTTGTTTTAACGGGGAAAAAAAATGGATGGATTCCCCAGATTTTCATTTCTACCACTCTGCAAACTCACAAAACCATAATGTAAGGCATTTGTGACAAATCCCCAAGACTAATGTCTGAGAGCCCCTTGCTAGAATATCGGCCAAGAATACTATTTCTGTCACTTCCTGTTTCTCACCACACTGAAAAGAATTGTAAACATGACATTTCTCCTACTATTTGTGCAGTTTTAAATTCTAATCTCAGCAGGAGCCAGGAAAAGCACAAGAACACAAACCTAACTGCTGTACAGTAAGGGAAGCTGAGATTCGGCACAAATGACCATTTAATTACTTTAGATTTGTATTTCTGCACAAAATATTGCTATTCAAGGCTTATAAGGCACTTTCAGAACGTGGCCTATTTCTGACATCTATTTTAGAATAGGATGAATCACATACTAGGTGTGTTTATTTCTTTCCGCTGACTACAAAGGTATGAGCAGCTCTGCCGTACATGTTTACATGGCAGATGTATCCATTTGGTCAGCTGAGTCCCATCTTCTTTGCTTACCTGCAGCCAAACGTGTCAGTCCATGTATTGATTTTTGCCTTTATACATCTTGTAACAACCATATTGCATCTATTGAAAGAGATAGCTTCATTTTACTGTCTATAACATCTTTTAAATACAGCAGGAGTTACTACATCCTGTTTACTCAACAACTAAGTATAACATGGACCTCATCAATGCTTATCAATATCTCAAGGGCGGGTGTCAAGAGGATGGGGCCAGACTCTTCTCAGTGGTGCCCAGCGACAGGACAAGGGGCAACGGGCACGAACTGGAACACAGGAAGTTCTGCCTGAACATGAGGAAAAACTTCTTCACTGTGAGGGTGACAGAGCCCTGGAACAGGCTGCCCAGGGCGGGTGTGGAGTGTCCTTCTCTGGAGATGTTCAAAACCCACCTGGACGCAGCCCTGTGCAACCTGCTCTAGGTGACCCTGCTCTGGCAGGGGGGTTGGACTAGATGATCTCCAGAGGTCCCTTCCAACCCCTACCGTTCTGTCATTCTGTGAACATCTAACCTCCAACTAAGCAATCTCCATCCTATAAACCAGTACATATATTCACCTATGCTAATTATCCTGTATCATGGTTGCAGTAATAGAATCATAGAATATAGAATCGTTTAGGTTGGAAAAGACCTTTAAGATCATTGAGTCCAACTATAAACCTAACACTGCCAACTCTGCCACTAAACCATGTCCCTAAGCGCCACATCTACACATCTTTTAAATGCCTCCTCTTCTTCGGGTAGCCTGTTCCAATGCTTGATAACCTTTTCAGTGAATAAATGTTTCCTAATATCCAATCTAAACCTCCCCTGGTGCAACTTGAGGCCATTTCCTCTTGTCCTATCACTTATTACTTGGGAGAAGACACCGACACCCACCTCGCTACAACCTCCTTTCAGGGAGTTGTAGAGAGCAATAAGGTCTCCCCTCATCCTCCTTTTCTCCAGGCTAAACAACCTCAGGTCCCTCAGCCACTCCTTGTAAGACTTGTGCTCTAGACCTTTCACCAGCTTCGTTGCCCTTCTCTGGACATGCTCCAGCACCTCAGTGTCTTTCCTATCATGAGGGGCCCAAAATTGAATGCAGTACTCGAGGTGTGGCCTCACCAGGGCCGAGTACAGGGGGACGATCACTTCCCTGCTCCTGCTGGCCACACTATTTCTGATAATAGCTGTGCTTCCTTTTGTTATTGTTGTTCACTGAGGAATAAAGACATTGCATGTTTATTATCCTTGATTGTCTCTCTTTTTTACACTGCTTCAATGCCAGAATCATTTCTACATCATGAAGGAGAGTCCTAAATATGTGTTTGACATGCTGTTTGCTGTATGGTATAGTCTCTAAATACAAGTGTCTGCTTTCACTCATTTAAGCAAAGGCAGAAAAGGAGCCCAACGAGGAAAAAACAGTTTGTGACTCTGATGGTACAGAATGGCAAAAAATTGCCCCTTGTGGCAAAAGATGTTAGGAATAGCCAGAGAGTGTTTGTTCAGTCATATGGGTCTAATTCTGCAGCTCCTGGAAATCAAAGAAGAAACTTCTGCAAAGCAGAATTTCTCCATTAGGGACATTCTTCTGCACAGCTTGTCTGCTGTAAGAGAAGGGTTTCTACCGACTTTGTTACCTCATGCCTAATTGGTAGCACCTTGTGGAAGCAACTGTATAATAAAGGTTTCAGAGGACGAAATCTGGGTAAAATGATCTCAAAAATCTTCATTGCTACAGAATGATTTGCGCATAAAAAGAAATGGTTGTATGTTATATTAAATAATGAAATATTGGCCAATTAGGAAAAGACTCTGTTATTCTTGGGAAGATTTGAATGTCATCCCAAAACAATCTGTGGAGTTGACTGTTGGCAACTTAATTACAAAACACATTTCCGTAGTAGATCAGAAATAGCATGCTTGAATTTGTACAAGTTAATTCCTGATTGAATTTACAGTACACTAGGACAGATGCTTCCTCCTATTTGTGCAGCACAACAAAAGTCCTGAGCTGGAAAAGGAATAATAACAGAAAGTGCTTGCCTCCATGCTTTTTATTTGATGTTTGTGTAAAGGTAATGGGACCTCTTTTGGAACAGTTTAATAGAGATGTAATGCAAGTATTCTGCAATGAAAAAGGACTAAGCTGCCATGGTAATTTTACTCCTGGCGATATTACAGCCACCAAAATAAGCAGACAAAACTGTGACTGCATTTTTTAAACATGTGGAGGGAAGTCACATGCAGTTGGAATGCCTCTGCAATCTGGGTTTGCATTCAATCATCTGAGTTCAGCTATAATTTTTCCACTAATAAAAGTTCAAATGGTGCAGATTGGCTTCTGTTACAAAGAATGCACTGAAATCTTGGCTGTGATGACATTCATGGGCATGGAAATATGCTTTATACAACCCTAAATGTCTAGAAAGTGAAAATGCTGGAGAAGCTTTTCTCCCCTTACTGATTTTTTAAACTTTTGTTTATTTTTTTTTGGTTAAAAGTGTTTGGCTATCTTAAATATATTGAAGTAGTATAAGATATATATCTTGGATATAATATTTTAGCTTGAACTCCTAAGTTGATTTCAAATAGTGGTTAACATAAGACAATTAGGACAAATTTTACTCATGTGAAAGTAATCTAAAATAGACTATTTGTTCATGGGTGGTTTGTGACTTTGCAGTCTCAGTGTAGGAGTACCCCATTTAATACGTACGAGAAGGCCAGACAGTGAAGAAGGTCAGTCAGCATTTTCAAAAAATTAGGTACCTTTAAGTGGAAGTTGTTCACTTAAAGAGTGCAAACCTTAAAACTACTCTTTCTGAAAAATTATGCCTTCAGCTTTTTGAATTTCCCTCTCTGTACAAATTTCAGGAAATAGTTTTTTAACAGAGGAGGTGATAGGTCTGTCAGACGTTCAGCGGGATCTGTAGCACATGCCACTTGTGACTTTCAAGTGGTAGATAAATCAATCTGAACTGGTTCTACAGCCCCCTGCTTCATGGTCTTTCTGATCAGTCCACTTACTCATATAGGATGCTCATGATATTTTCCAGCTTTTGAGGTGGACCTTTGTGTACACCAGGACTACAAAAAGTACAAGATCTAGGACAGAAAGATGTTTAAATACAGTGCTAACAAGCAAATCATATATCCTAAATTAAAAACAAAACCCAAAAAGCCCCAACAGAGCCTATTTAAATTTCTCCATCTTTTTGCTATTACACTCTGGAGATCTGGTCCGGTAAAGGACTTAATTATGTGTTGAATTGATAAATTCCATGAGATTATGTATGTAGTTAACTACTTTGATGGATCCAAGACTTAATCCATAATGGTTAATTTTTATTGTGGTGTGTTTGTAGTAGGGCCAAAAGTAGTTTAACTGTCTTATTTAATTTTGATATACAATATGTAAACATGGTGGTTGCATTAAGAATCCTATGGAAGAGTTATAGAAAGAATTTATTATCAAAACTTGTAAAATATTTTCTAGTAAACTTGCAAGTTGTGAATACAGAAGTATATAATGTTACTGTAAGCCCATGGCTGAGCATTTATTAATTGTTTCGTAAAATAAAAAAGAGCTACATAGATTAAAAACACATGAAGCAGATGAAACATATATATCTATATATAAAAATTATTTTCCTCTGTCTATTTAAATGGCAATCTTCCCAGGGTAATTAAGCATTGTTCGACTGGCTAGAACCGGTTGCTTAAATGATAACACACTGCTTTATTGATTAATTATGTTGCTACCTTCATTACATCAAGAAGTGTCTGATACGGATTTTGTAAAAGATTAATTGCAGTCTAGCTCTGGAAAAGTATCACCTTTTACAGAAAGCAACCCAACATGAACTAATACAAAACAGCTAAAGAGATAATCAAAGATCAGGAGTGAAATTCAGACTTACAAAGGCAACTGTAACTTTGAGGTGAGCTCACAAAATCAATCAGAATCCAGTCCCCATGGAAGCCCAAAAAATCTTCCATATCCACCAGAAACTGATGTTCAGTCTTTAATCCAGCCTCTTTCTCATTGTTATAAACCCATCTGGAGTTTTATTGCTTTCTGTCTTTTAATGCTGTTTCCCTGGCATTCTTGGACTCTCCAAGTCTTCAGCGCTTTGGAATTCTATGTTATACATTTGATACTTGAAAGTTGGAAAGAAAACACAAATTGCAACCCAGTAAACTACAGTTCTCATACTTTCCTAGCATACGATTGTGATTTTGTAAGTACTGTGTGTGTATGTGAGTAATGTATCTCACAGAACTGATTTAAAGAAAAAAAACCAAAACATTGAGGAATAACCTGAAAATAGACATGGTGATCAAAAGAAGTAATGATGATCAGCAAAAACTGACTTCCTGGGATTTGTTACATATTGAGAAATTCCATCAGTGTGTTTTAGTTCTGCTTTTCAAATTCATTAATGATCTAGAAGAAAGAGTTCAAATACATTAGTACAATACGAATTTGTAAAAAACAGAGAACACAGATAATTAGAAAGAAATCCCAGATCTGCTAAATAAACGCACAGAGAACAACATTAGTAAAGTATGAGTTGATAGATATAAAGAAAATAAATCAAAAGTCCTGCACTACTGCAGAGGAGAAACTGGAAGACAAGAATGCCAAAAGTAGGTTTGAGATGATATTAGACAGCAAACAAGATATGGTAGGAGTTTGCATTATGATATGGAAGAAAATCACCAATGTAATTTTAAAGTGTCTCCATGGAGAAATCATGTCATGGAGGAGGAATATAATCATACCTATTTATCTTACCCTGCAGGAAACATACCTTGGATAGTTAGTAGAAATTTGGGTACAGATATTAAAAAAAAAAAAAAAAAAAGGGAAAAAGAAAAAAAAAGGAAAACCAAGGCAGTTAGAAGGAAAATTAACTGATTAACTTGAAACATACAATAAATACCACTGAACACAAGGAAACTATTCACCCAGCTGATACCCATTTCTAGAGGTGGGGGAAATTTTACGCTTAAGGTTTTATTTTCTAGGAACATTACTTTTTTTTTTTACAGTGAATGAAACTATTTTTGAGAAATATATGAAAAACAAAACTTTTAACTCATTTTGATGTGTTTGTAGTGAGAGAAGGACAGCATGGAAATAAGAATGTGCCGACAAGCAAAGCCATATTTGAAAACTAGCCTTTTTAGTTGTGGTCTTCCTTATTTTTGCTGTGTCTGTTTGCCATGGAACTAAAAGATCAATTCACACATTTCCCTTTTTAGCACCTTGCAGCAGAAAACCTTGAGAAACTCTCATAAATCTACTTTATTGAGGCAATAACCCAGCCAGTGTAATAGTTCTGAAGGGAATAGGCACGATGACATACTGCAAGTACTGAGTGTGCATCAACATCCGAAAATGAGACGCGTGATGCTGATTAATCAAGAGGGTTAGAACTGGGATCCAAGGAAAGGTATGAAGACAGGGAAAGTAGGTCAGAACATTAGGGAAAAATTGTTGGTGCAAATGACCATTTGGTGATTAAATAGTGTCTTAAGGTGTAAGGACTCCAATCTTTTGTATATAGATAAAGCCTAGCACACTCTACAGGAAAATGTGGATGTAGAAATAATAATACTAATAGATTTCAGGGAGATTCCCTCTGGAATGTTTAAAACTAAACTGTCTGCAATACTGGTGTCTTTGTGGTAAAGGAAAGCTCTTGCACTGGATGGGGAAGGAACAAATAGACCTTTTTCATTATAGATGTCTGGGCTTGTGTGAAGCTAAATGCCTTTAAAAAAATGGGCATTCTCAAGAATGTGGTGTCTGCTGTCAGTATCACAGGGAGAATGTTTCCCTTTCTCACTTAGTATTCAGTTAATGTGGCAAATAATCTAAATGTTTGTGTAATTGATGCAAGATTGTGTAATTGATGCGGCCAGAGATGGTTCTGCTGCAGAAAACCGGGCTCACTGGATGAAAAAACAAATGAAAACCAAATACCACGTCTGGATTATGTTATAGCTACACATGGTAGGTTGTACATCTGAGAGGAGGAGGGAGAGAAATTGAGCCAGCGAGGGAAAATTCCTCAAATACACAGGAACGGGACTTGGTAGCATCTGAGGGAGAAGGGAGGACGTTGGATTCTACACGCCCTATGCAAAAAAAAGTAATTCATCACTACCCAGCACGCCCTGTGAGCATGCTGCTTCGTACGTGTCAGTGAAGGCACGTCAGGAACAACAGAGATCACTTAAGAGTGTTAAAGTGTCGTCTTAGGTCACTACTTGAACAGGAGCAGTTACAAGCACATGCTTTTTTTGTGAATTTGTTTGGATTTTTAATCCTTAAAGCTGGTTCTTTTTTAATATTTGGTTCCTGAATAAATATTTAGGCATTATAGTAGAGGGCAAAACTGTTTAATGTGTTTGTTTTCAGTTTGCTGTGTAAATATTGTGTGTGGGGTATATATTGCTGAAGGGCATGAAAGCGGGCAGCTGCGAGGAAAGCTACTCATGTGCCTCGGCCTGACTGCTGCTGGCAGGCTCCGAGTGAGCATCTCGGAGGGGTGTGAGATGCTCTGAGGGCAGCTTAGGCTTCGTGTGGAGAAACTTCAGCGTTGCCTCAAAGAGGCAAGCAGGAGTAGAAATAAGGCAGCTGAGATACTCCTGAGAGGAGCCAGCTGTCTTGTCTGCAACAGGGAACAGACTCATAGCTCACCATGACTTATAATAACGAAGTGAGTCACCTGGAAAGCAAGAAGAAAGAAAAGGACCTATCTTAACAAAGATACTGTTAAAAAGTAAGAGACAGATTTCTCTTCAAGTCTCTCATTTACTATGTCTCAAGCACTGAGCTTTCTGTATTTGACAAGAAAGTTGCTCTGGTTAAGTTTAGGAGGTGGGGGGTTGTTCAGGGTTTTTTGGTTTTGATTTTAATTTAAACTAGCATACTTTTAGAGATCAAACAGTGTCAGTGTCGTCTGGTACAATCATTTAAAAAAAAAGCAGGGATGAGGTAGTTCCATTCTGGTCACTTTAGGATCCTATCACATCTCAGTAAAAGTTACCTGACATTTACATGTCCCAAGCATTTGTGATTCATGTTGGCCTCACTGGAATTTGTGAAACCTAAGCAATTCAAAAAAGGTACATACATTTTCATTAAATAAGTCAAGGTAGACTTTGGAGACCATCTCCAGGTACGTGCATTTGAGAGGTCAATTTTTATTGACTACAAATGGTAATAAAATGCAATAGTTTTCACTCTTGAATCACCTTGCCAGCCATTGAATGGTACAAAGTCACTTTAATGAAGAACTAACGTTCATTGAGCAAATATAGCAAAGGTTTAAAACCATTATCTCCCAGTAGATGTTTTGCTCTTCACCTGTCAGTCACAGCTTTCTTGGCAGAATCAGTAGAAGGCAGCACAAGAATCATTCAGCAGCAAATGCAAGTAAGGCAGCAGTCTGTGAAATGGAGCAGTTGAAATAAAAGAACATCGGGTTTTTTTGGCTTGCCTACTAGGAGAGGCTGTAATCTTTGGTGGTGCCAAGAGCTGGATGCATAACACCTATGACCACTACAGTGAACTTTGTCTGAGGTTTCCTCTTCCAGATTGAGTCTGGTTCCTTTGAACTGTAGGAGAAGAGCAGCCTAAGGAGCTCTTAACTGGATTCTGTGCTGGCCTACAGTTAGGTGGGTAAGAATTGTGTTTAGGAGTGGAGCTTGTTATGCTGCAAATAGCTCTGCTTTCAATGCAGAATTAGTTTGCATGTTCATAACTATTGTGTTACACAGTTCCGCAAACAGCAGTGAGACTTCTGCATAAGTTCTTTGATAGTGGTTCTGTGTGAAAATCTACCATTCTTTGTGCTTGATTAATCTTCTAGTTCACAGAGTGGTGTTTGTATATCACTTTTTGGAAAAGATGGTAACTATTAACACATGTGAATGACTATTATTTTAGCAAGTTATTTGTTTGAAAAATGGGCATTCATTCCCCAAATGCTCAAAATAAACTTCCTTAGAGAAGTATTTATGAAGAGTGAATAACAAGGGTACATGTGCAGTGAAATCATTGATGGATCAAAATTGCCTGAAACGCTCTTCAGAAAAATTCAGCAAGCGCTAGCAGATTTCCAGGTAGAAATAAGCATTCTTGCTCCTCAGAGAGTAACAACTCCAGCGAAACACAGCAGTATGTGTACACATATATATAAATATTCAAAGTCAAAGTGGTGAGTTGGCCATCTGAATCTCATTGAAGATAATGAGTACCACGTGGCCAAATCCCCGCTTACAACATGGAAAATTTTTCCTAGTAGCTCTACGTAACATGAAAAAAATGTTAAATAATGAAACATTTCAGCTTTTAAAGACTTTTAAAATACAAAACACATCTTAGTTAAGAAAAATTTGCTAAAAAAATGTAAAAACACCATAAAAATCTTGGCTGTGCTTAAAGAAACTGTAACAAACATCAACCATTATCATTTAGAAAGAGATAATTTCTGTTTCATGTTAATGAACTAGCAAAGACAAAGGATGCTTTACTGTCTGCTAGCTCTACATGCCTGTTTATGTCTTCTAAAAAATATACAATTTAAGTAGGAATTCTCAGAGAAATTGTGGAAGGGTGTTGTGATTATTGCAGCTACAAGAAGAGGGGGAAAAAAAAAAGCCCATCACATCATGAAATCTGCAATGGTACCTAAGTAGCAACCATCTTCCCAAAACATAACAAACCAGTCATAAATCCGATGCTTAAATCACTAATAAGATGCATATTTCTAAGTGTGACACAGGCACAGACACTGGCTGCAAAGGAAAATAAGTTAGAAAGGTCAATTGTATAAATGGAAGCTTAAGGTGAAAACCCATCCTATTGGAGTGATGTAGAGTTTGAAGAAGTGAAATGACTAAAATTGGGAAACTTTTGTTGATCTGTGTGTGATGTATATCGTTCTACCTTTTAAGTGTTAATCTTTCAAGTCTATGGAAGAGAAAGAAGCCAGAAAACTCTCTTTCTTTGTTTTACTTTTATTGCAGCATGAGGTGGAAACCAAATTTTACAGGTCAAAATGGATGATTATCCCAGCTTGGAACAAAACAAGTTAAAACATGGAGCAGAGGAGGATATCTGTGTATGTCAATCAATAGATTGTCCTTAGAATGAATCAAATGACAGAATATGAGTAAAGTGAGAAAAGCCTCACAACTCTGGATAAAACTTCCCTTGTGCTCATTTTTATTACGGTTCAAAACTGGAAGGCTGTTCAGCAGGGTTCATGACATATCAACTCATCTGAATTGAAGCATGAGTTTTCTAGCATTTGGACTGGAATCTGTAAGGGCTGGGTGGTCTCAAAGGGAAACTGATTCCCAGCAGTTTTCATCCTTAACCAGGCAATGTCTGAACATTTCGATTGCCTTTGTCTTCACTGGGAAGATCAGCTTAGGCTGAAACGAAAAGACATGCATGGTGTGCAAACCATGTAGAACTAAAACCATCTGAAAAACCCACAAAGTTTTAGGCCTTTTTCCGTAGAATTTTACCAGATATTTCAAAGGTTTCATTTAAAAATGGGGTCCTGATTGACTTTCTTGTCCTTTTTATGCACTAAATATATATATATATATTCAAATCATGCTTTTCATTTTAAATCTATCTAATCTCTGATAGTGTGTGACTCTGGCCACGCAAGCATGCAAACAGTTTATGGATGCAACCTCAGTGATATATATGCTATACACTTCAGCAACCTGAAAGTTCAAAGACAAGGGAAGTCGTCTGCCACTGCCTTTCTTCTTGCACGGTAGAGCCCTTACAGTTTTGCTGTGTTGGTAGATATGAACTAAATTATTTTCCTGGGTGGTACAACTGTGGGCTAACAGTATGAGTGATATTTTAATGAACTGATTAATTTCTCTGAACATATGGAAAAGTTGCATCACACAGAAAGCTGTATTTGTGCTCATAACAATGCACATCTGATTGTACAAAAAAGAGGTGCATTCTTATTGCGGCATAGTGTTCATTATATAATCCATAAGCAGTGCACTAGTCATTTGACACCCTTTGTTTGATATTTAATAACTTCCATGGGTCTGGTCCTACTTCTGTGTTACTCTCTAGTTATGAAAGAGAAGAATTTTGGCTCTTTCTACAAAGTAAATTTTTTTTCTTTCTTAATTTAACGATTTTTCCCTTAGCCTATGAGTTCATAACACTCAAAAGAGAGTTTTTAATGTATGTTGGTCTGAAGCTGTGAACTGTTTGGATACATGATTGCGGATTTGGTGGAAAACCTAACATTTTTCTTAGTCAGGATGGACTATGATTTTTCCACTTTGCTTTGGCAGGCTCATTATACCACAGTGCACGTATGCTTTCCCATAATTACCCACTACCAGTTGTAAAGTGTTGGTCTTTATTTTGAAATTAGGTTTCCACAATGCATGTAATATAAGATCTAAAATTACAGAGTGCTGAAATTGATGTAGGAGTACTTTTAATCTTTGACCTATACAATAGACTGATGCTTTGAGACTGTAAAAATTCATTTAGTCCTCAGGTTAATGTCAGAGAGACAACTCAGACAAATAAACAAGTGAAATTATTTATGTTGATTGTTTACATAATGAGTAGATACTAGCTTTTGTTTCAGGAAAATAAGCAGAACCTCCCTCACTACCTTCACTTCTTCCAAATACAAGAAGATTTTAAAAATCTCAGTCACTGAAACAGAAACATGCATGTGATTTCCTGCCACTCTGATAAGGATTTGATTTCTTTCCTGTAATTGACATTAAAGCTGTCAACATCTTTTCTCTTGAAAAGTATCTCCAGTTAGGATATGATTCTCATGGTCTTCAAATTCTCCTTCTTCATGTTATTGGACTAGATGATCTCCAGAGGTCCCTTCCAACCCCTACCATTCTGTGATTCTGTGATTCTGTGATTCTTACCTTTCTAGGTATTCAGAAATCTGCATCAATATTTCCCTTTGGTAATTTAGAACTGCAGAAAAAGCCATAGGATGAGGAAAGTGGCTTATTAAACCCAAAATATACTGCCTTGAGAGAAACTCATATTATGACTATCAAATAAGTGTGAATAAGTCTTTGTGTATGTGTATATGCATGCATATCCTATGCACATAGATATGTATTTTATGTCTTTGACCATGTCCTAAACTTTATGAACTCTTAAAAATCATGCTCCAGCCTGGTATACTCAGGTTATCCAGGCAGAGTGATCTCAGTTCAGAGCAGTGCCTAACTCAGTGGTATCTGAGTAACTGTGTCATTGCTATCTTTTTCTTTTGAACATATCTTACTAGGTTTTTAAGGCCATAGGCAACTCTGTGATCTTCTAATATCACTTCAGCATAATATAGACAACACATTTAAAATAAAAAAAAATAAACAAAAAAAAAAACTGTATTGCTGTCTTTATCATCTATGAAATGAGGTATGAAAAGTCATGAAGCCAGGAAAAGTTCATAGATTGCAGATGGGAAATACTTTGCAGAGAAGATTCTGCAGTACATATGCAAACCAACATACATTCCCAGACCCAACAAATACCGTAAGATGTATTGATGCAGTGTTACATAGTACCTTAGTGATAAGACTCTCTGAACATGGCTCTAGTGTCTGTATGAGATTTCCTGTGGCTTTGACTTCTCCTGTCATTCCTCTTTTTTTTCTTTTTTTTTTTTTCCTCACAAGAAATAAATATAGGCATAATTATCTGTGTTGATGTGTATTTTGGGATTGTTCCAAATCCCACTGAAATGAGCCAAAAGACTCTCACTGAATTCTGTGAGTTCTGCATTAGGCTCTGTTTCTCTTCATTATATGATCTGCTAATTCTTTCCTCTTTTATGTTATTTTGGACTAGGTTTTAATGCATGCTTATCATAGTTTCTCATGAAAAGTGACATTTTCAAGTAGTCTGCTTACCTGACTACCATTACCATTCCAAACATCTATCACACCCATGGCAACTGTACTCACAAATTGTCATACAAATCTAGACAGTTGGTAGTCCTATTATCACTTGTGTGAACAACTAAATATTTGAAAATATAGAGAGGACTCTGTAAGGACATTAAGACACTTTGAGGACTGTTTGATAGCTCAGAACAAGGAAAAACTTCTTGCAAGGAAATTTAGTAGGAATAGACACAACACAACCAATGGAGGTCTTGTCTATACCGAGTGGTGACCACATTCACATTAAACGTACGTAGGGTTCCCATACTTAATTCAGGAGATCTGGGAAGAAACTGAGACTGTGCAGCTCATAATCTGTGAGTCTACACCATTGGCATGCACTGGTCTTATTTTAAGTGAACTGCATAGGGAGCCAGAATAACCTTAACTGTCTGCATATGGGGTGCACTTTGTGTAAGTTTGGTTCCTCCTAACCATACTAGGACTGTGCATATGCTCTGAGCACCCACTGTGGTTCTTTGGCTGGGGCCCACAGAAGATCGGCAGCTGCGCTCAGAGCTGCTGAGGGTGCTAATCAGGGGCTTTCACGCACCTTGGCTCCTTCAGTAAATCCATACCTGATTTCCTAAAGAAGATGTTACGCCTATACAAAGACAACATCCAGAAAATAAGTTGGAGAGTCAACATACTAAAGGCAGAAAGCTCATTTTTAAATTATTTGCGTCTTGTCTTAGTCTTCCTGCATATCTTTCCAAGTTGAGATTTTGCAGTCTCATGACCTGAACAGACAGTGGCTTGCTTTTCTTTTTGGTGGGATTCTGGCTGAATGTATTCACCTACATTTGGCTGGATGCTGAAATTTGCAAAAGGAACACACAAGAAAGTTGTAATTAACTCCTCCAGGATTTAAATGGTAGTGAGTAGAAGCACATTACGTCTAAGGGGGAACCTGCAGGGTTTGGTATATTTAATAAACAGAGTTTAATTTCTCACATTGAGTTAATTCATTTTAGCTTTCGAGTGTCCCTTGGGAGACAAGTCCTTAAACTACATACTGTTTCAGGAGGGACCATATTTCTGTTTGCAGAATGCTTAGTTTATTGGAACTCAGATCTCCACAATGCCTCTAGGACTAGTGGAAAACAAATATTAAGTAATAATACAACAATAGCATAGTAGCTAGATACATTGAATGTCACAACAGCATTCCTTCTGATTTACAAGAGGTCATGCAAAATCAAGATTAAGCTCCTGGTCTGTAATAGATATCTGTTACAAATGTCAATTGTTATGAAACAGGACCACAATTGGCTGCAGGCTGTCCAAGAAGATCTCCTCAGTTTCTTTGGGATATTCATGCAAACGTGAATTAGAGGGGCAAGTTGCTGAAACCTCTGGTGCTAAAGCTAACATGAGAGAAGTGTCATACATCAAAAAAATGCTTCTTACCAACGAACAATGTAGAAACTTTGGCTGCCAGTGAGCGAAGAACAATTATTTTATAGAGAGCTTGAATTGCATCACTTTTGTCTGTTCCCTAATGCTTTTTTTACTTCACTGAAGAAACTGTTAAGGCATTAAGATTAACAGCTGTTGCAGCACCATTAGAGGCTCAATGTAGTGCAGAAGTCTACATGTTACTGAGTTGACACATTTCCTTACAGACTAAGCAAGTGCAGAAATGCTTATCATTCCTTGATAGAAACCATCTAACCACACTTTTCACAAACAGTAAAATGATCTGGAAAGCTATAAAAATTAACTGAAGTTTACTGTTCTCGAAGATTTACAATAAAGTGTTCTTAATTCCCTGGAGGCAAGTAAAGCCCAGCTTCAAGATGGGAACACTGAAGACTCCTTTTAGTCTTTTGGCGGACACAGGAGTTGTGGAAATGTGGTCTCCCACTCCCTGGAAAAGGACCTTCACTGCTGTTACGAAGAAGATGGCTATTGCCATTTTAGTAGGAAATAGTACTCTGTAGACACTTAAAATAAGAAAGTGACTCAAATTCTAAATTTCAGTTTCGTAGCAGTCTGTCAGAGTAGTCCTGAGGCAAATGCCTGAAGAACTTGTTCCTCAATCTTTTATATGGCTGGCTTAAGCTTCCCTGTGTACTGACTATGCTGAATGCTAGTAAATGCCTTATTCTCTTTCATTCAGTAACAGAGAGTATATGCGCCTGATTTAGGACTCTGACACTCACTTGAGAACCATGTCCATTTGATTATCTATATTTCTGTATGGAGCAGAGCATCATCTAAGTCCTTTGACTCTGGATATTGAGTGTTCCTCTGGGTCTTTTTCAAATCTCTCCAGAGGCATCTCTCTCGCTTTACTTTCAACAGACATAAACGAACTGGGGTTTTGTTATGTTCCTGTGATTCCAACAAATGCAGTCACACTCCTTCTCTCTCCAAGTGAACATTCAGTTATTTACAAACAGTGGAATAGTCTTTGCTTTCTATTTCCATCCTATCAGGCAGAAGATCTGCACCCTAAAGGTGCACTCAGTTCTGAATTCTGCTCAGCTTTAGGCAGCTTTAGCGAAGTAGTTCACTGAGAGTTCAACAGAAAAAGCTCAACCAGATGTACGACACAATAAATATTTGGTGATAAAGGGTGTAGTATTCTTGTGAATTTCAGGAATAAAAAAATACAGACTAGAAAGATGCACAGCCAGAGGTGGAACACCAACAGGCACGTTTACCTACAATTTCTGCTTCGAGGGTAGGGTTTTGTGGGGTCTAAACAGAAGTGTAAGAATATTTCTCTTTTATTTATTGTATCCATCCTTTGGGGATAGGTCAAAACAAATAATACTTGATTAACCTATAGAGGTCATTTATGTCAAAGTATTCACCTGAGGAATAAGCTTGAAGAAGAGTAAGATCCCATCCACCTACAAATTTCTAGGTGCAAGTTGTATGTCATGAGATGTAAGACTGGTTTACCTAATTCAGCAAGAATCAGGGTGAACTACGAGTGTTTTTAGCTAAGGTCTGTCTTTCTTTATAACATTGTCTTCCTTATGTCATGGTTTAACCCTAGCCAGCAACGAAGTACCACATGGCCGCTCACTCATTTCCCCCCTGGTGGGAGGGAAGAGAGAATTGGAAGAGTAGAAGTGAGAAAATTCATGGGTTGAGATAAAGACAGTTTAATAGGTAAAGCAAAAGCCACGTGCACAAGCAAAGCGAAACAAGGAATTCATTCACTCCTTCCCATGGGCAGGCAGGTGTTCAGCCATCTTCAGGAAAGCAGGGCTCCATCACACGTAACGGTTACTTGGGAACACAAACACCATCACTCTGAACATCTCTCCCTTCCTTCTTCTTCCCCCAGCTTTGTAAGCTGAGCATGACATCACATGGTGTGTCACATCCCTTTGGTCAGTTGTGGTCAGCTGTCCCGGCTGTGTCCCCTCCCAAATTCTTGTGCACCCCCAGCCTCCTCGCTGGTGGGGTGGGGTGAGAAGCAGAAAAGGCCTTGACTCTGTGTAAGCACTGCTCAGCAGTAACAAAAACATCCCTGTGTTATCAACGGTGTTTCCAGCACAAATCCAAAACACAGCCCCATACTAGGTACTGTGAAGAAAATTAACTCTATCCCAGGCAAAACCAGCACACCTTATAACTTCAAACTACTTGGTGAAATGGAGAGCAGGTGTTTTGATCTGAATAAGTCCTACCACAGCAACAGAGCTAAATACAGCAAATTTTGAGCAAGGACTCATCCTCAGTGGTAATCAATGGTAAGAAACTGGAGGTGTTTGAGCAATGGGGAAGCCTGCAGGAAAAAGAGCAGAGGAACAAGGTGGTTCAACTCAACCTTTGGAAGCATGTAGACCTGGATCTGAGAACCATTTGTGTAATGAGATCCATAACTGAAATAAAAGGTTTTGTCATATTACAATTGTGAATTTTAAGCAGAAGCCCTTTATCTATGAAATGAATGCAGTTCATGCTTGAAATATGATATGGAAAAATAAAGAGGCAATTTGATATCAAACTGTTATGGTGTCTGTGTAATGACAGTGGCTGAGTACCAGCAAAAGGCAAGCTATAGAGGAAATAAGAAACTAACGTTCTTTTCCTACACCTTGATGAGAAACATTTTTGTTTTGTTTTGTTTTGTTTTTCCAAAACCAGCCCATAAATAAAGGAGACATATCTGCTTGCATTTGATTTTATAGTTTAATTAAGGACATGCCATAACAAATTCAACAGATTTCAAGGACAGGATATATTAGATATACATTATTAATAAATTAATAGAGACAGGAGTGATTTTTTAAATAAGTCTTTATTATATTTCCAATAATCTGTGCAATAATGTGCAATACTGCACAGAAATATCTTGCAAAATAAAAGTACATTTGCAAGTGCTTAAAGATGAAAGTGATGATTATTGACTTAAGATCATGAGATGTAAATAAAGAGGGGGAAAAAAAGGAAACGCAGAGATACAAGCTCCATTTTTTATTTCCTCCATAGAGAGGGGAAAGAAAAGTATTGAAACAGCCATTTTGTCATGTCTGGTCTGGATTTCTATGGTGTTTCTGTCATGTAATACGCCACAGACTGGATTTGACCGTTCATTTGGAAAAGAGCTAGCTCATGTGAAGAGAAGAATCAGTATCTAATAATATGGAATAACAGAACAACATATTTCTAGTACAAATAATGTGAATTTTTAACCGTTCTTCTGCAGATTAACTGCCATGACAAAAGCTATATGATATAGCCAGTATTTACAGTGAAGGTGAAAGAACTTGAAGCCACATTCTAAAGGTTAAACTTGGACAAACTTGCCTTTAAACTTTTAAAGATGCTACATGAGACCATTAAGAAATTGTCTCATTTCTTTTTCACCTCTTGAAGGTTTTTCCCTGTTCTTTAGCATTATGCAGGGATTTAAGCTTTAGCATCACTCTTATTTTGTAAAACATGAAGGCAGGAAAGCCTCCACTATTGTACTAAGCCTAGGATCAGAAAAAACAAAATAATGCATATCTGAATATCCTTGACACTAATATTTTTGCTTGTAGCAAGTGTTGGTAATTTTGCAAATTATACTTTAGATTTACATGTACTAGTGATCATTTTAAAATTCCAGCTTGAAAAAGAATCTCAAGATGCTGTGAAGTATTTCCATCGCATTGAAAATATCTGGTTTTGTCTGATTGTACAACACAAAGACTTATCTCCTGTTTGACCTTTCTGTAGTACATGCCAAGAATCTATCAGCAAAAATAAGGTTCAACATAAGAATTAAATCGCAAACAGCATTATCTTCATGTACATAATGGATCTTTTATAAAGAGACAGAATTTTTTTTTCTTTAGACTTAGAGAGATTAAGGTCACATCACAGTATGTTAAAATACACAAACCTCGATAATCTTTGGCAGATTTATTACCTACCACACACTCACAGATCCCTGTGAATCTTTGTAATTCTGAACATGAACAGCTGGTAGTAAATAACCAAACATAAAGTGCTTGATGGAAAGAGAAAGATACCTTCTTATACTCCCAGCGAGGTTCTTCACTGGAAAGCTAATCAAAGAATAATTCAGAAGAAAAGCTAAGAACAATGTTCAGTTTGTTTTTGCAGATGTCTCAACTTTTCAGCTTTAATTTGTGGTGCAAATATTCCAGTAAAACAACAAATACTAAGGTCTGAGCTAGATGAAATTTATCAAGAACTTCCAGTTTATTTTTTTTTAAACCCACCTGATTTAACAGTTTTCTGTTTGCAAATACTTCAGTCAGCTAGTTGCATAGGAGAAAGCATTTAACACATTAGGAGGTGGAAGAAAGAAAGAAGAGTAAAATGCTAGTCAAGCAATAAGTAACATTAACTAAATTTCTCGATTTTTTTGTTTGTATGCTTGCTACCTTTAAATTGTGGAAGGTTGCTGTAGGAGGCTTGGAAGAAGAGTCCTCCAAGAAACTCTTTCTTTGAGAGTTTTTTGAATGCTTCCTGGAGCTGGGTTGTTGATGACCATCCTCTCTTTGCCTGTAAGTCTTTAAACCTTGGTTATCCGTAGCAATTTCTCACATGAGCAGGGTGAATACCGTATTCCCAGCATGGTGCAGGAACACACACTGTTCATAGACTGACCTCATGGCAGCCCTGTAGAGCCTGTAGAGAGTAATTGAACTGTATTTGCTATTTTTATCTTCAGCTTTGTCACTGGCGCAGGACAAATTGCAGCCTGGCCCACTGAAGGTGTGGGATTCAGAGGGAGACAGGGAGCAGGTGAAGGAAGATGCATTCAAGACACTTGCTCTCAACAGTCCTGTTCTGTCTCCTCTCAGGTCTTCAGAGGGATGGGGAGTATGCATGGGGAGTATGCGGAGTCCTGCAGAAGGAGTACGTAGCCACATTATAGCTTCATTTGGTGAAAAATGCGTGCTCACATGTGTTTTGAAATGCTCTTTATGCTCAGCAAAAACTCTTTGCTTATGCTGAAGATTCACATGCAACTAATACTTTGTATCATCTGTAGCATAGTAAATGATGACCTCATTTCCAGCTGTCTTTATCATTTCTCATCTTAGCAAAAGCAAAGCAAATCTAGGAACGAAGCTGTCTCGCTATCAGAAATGCTAAGTAGTACAGAACACAGCGTGCATCTCTCAAGAATCAAAAGCAGTATCACTTGCATCCTCTGTTGTTTATACTGGCTTCAAAGAAGGTGTTGAATCGAGTTCAAAGTGCACATCACTATCTTTTAAGCATTCAAGGGGTCCAAGGCATATCAAAATTAACTGAAATTATAAGATCTAGATTTTCACTCTTTTGGAAGAGCAAAAGTGATGGTGAAATACACCTTTGCAAGAGAAAAAAGCTTTCTCAGGGACTAGAATGTACTCCCTGGGGAAAATGAGATTCTTAAAACTTGCTTTTAGTAGCCTCCTTCCCCCTTTATCCTCTGTGTTTAGTATAAACTCACATCCCAAAACCAAAAAAACCCCTTGTCTGTCCTTCCCTTGGGAAGACAAAAGAAACTACAGATATGGCTGTCATATAGAGCAGCTGGATACATTCAAGTACTAAGGTAATGAGCATGGAAGAAGATGGAGTTGAATAGAATAAAATAACATAGTAACACCATCCACAGGAATATTTTTGTCTCATCTATGAAATATGGGAAAAGAATAGTGAGACATCTTGCTACAGCTCTGCATGCTTGAAATTAAACTTCATTCTCCACTCAAGTGAAAGGTCACTCAATCAAGCTAGCTGTAAATGGGTAGTTGATCAGTGGTCTAGAGTTTAAGGCCGTTAGCTATGTTGGCCAAGTGCCTAGACACCTTGTCTGGGGAAATCACATAACCATGTTGGTCAATGGATCACCTAAACACAGATGGACATCTGAGCCTAAGCCTCAGACCCCATCACTTGTATCACCTACTGTGTGGCTTTTAAATTATCTCAGCCAGATACTTAACTGAATTAGGTAAATTACACTATTTTTCATCTACTGAGAACCTGGCCCATTTCTTTTCGTATGCCATCTCTCACTAAATTCCAAGAAGGAATTTTCAAAAGCCGTGTCGCCATCTTCAGTGGCAATATGGGGTTATGAAATTACAGCCCATGAGGAAAGAAGTTAAACTAACATTAAGGGCATTACTATATTCAGATCTCTAATACTCATCAGACAAACCATAATACACCAGAAAAAGTCCATATAAGTTTTTCCGTCTCACCAGATCTAGGAGTGTAGCTGCAGATAATCTTCTTTGGATAGTGAATGATTTGAACTCATTATTCAACAAGTAAAAATCAACCTTTATAGGCAAAAATTTCACTGGTTTAATGTAAGGAAACAAGACAGAAAATAGACATTCAGGTTATTCAGCTTTTAGCCCTGGACATAAGGATAGTTAATCACCCATACACTTACTCTTCAGAGTAGGTCAAAAGGGAATGGTTGATACTTTGGTTTTATCCAATTCAGTTGCTTGATAATACAGTTGCTTGACTGAACAACTGGACTACTGCAGAGTGAAACAGAAATTTTTCTGTTATTATAGGCTAGCAGTAAGTTAGTACTCGCACAAGCAAGGGCTTGTTCAGCTGGGCTGAAGTATGACTCGGTGTCTCTGAGTCACAATATCTCTGGATCTGGGGTTGTGTAGTTCATATATCAGCCCTTGTTCAGGTCTCTGCTTAGTCCCAAAGTCTGTTCCTATGAGTTTAAAGAAATTCAGATAGAGCTAGAGGTTTATTCACTGAACGCTTTTACTATGTCTTTTGCTTTTCACTGTGTTCTTTATTTTGCATTCTGTTATACCATCTCCCCCCATGTATATGGCTCAGCTTTGTACAATTCTCTGAGCACAGTAAGCCATGGCTCTTGCATGCTAATTATTAGCTATTTCCTCTTACCTTAGGACTAGGAATGGAAGAAAGAAAGAGTCTGGCATCTGAACTTGTTTCACTTTTACTTCCTGCAAGTTTTATCATTGTTCAGTCCCAGAGTGGAAGTGCTCTTTTCTTCGCACAGTGAACATCCTATGTTGAATCTTTCAATTCCTCTCCCAAACCAGCTTTTAAACCACACGTCTGCATTCATTCCGATGTAAGTTTTCCTTTCTTCGCTCTTTCCATTCCTCACCCTCCACTTGAGTTGCTGACTCTCTGGTCATTTTCTGTTGGCAACAATAAAAATTATGTGTGTATACAGTTGCCAGAATGATTAATTCTTCATGACTGCCTCCTCTCATCTTCATTTCCATTTTGCCAAGCCTTTCCATATGTCCTTGAATATTTCATTTCAATAATTAAAGTTTAAAGTTGGCCCAAAATGTGGAAACCGGCAGCATAGTCTTTTTTCTTTCTCTCTTCCTCTTTCTTTCTCCTTGGCATGGTGGGAGTCAGTATTTCTACAAAAGCCTGCCACAGACATTGGGCTCTGTGCCTTTGGGAGAGTGAGACAATGTTGGGAGTCACTGGGAAGCTGTGTGTGCCAGGGAAACCCTCTATTTCGAGTGTTCCTGTTCCACTGTTATTTTTTCCCCTCTGGGTTCTTTTGATGGTTTCCAGGTCTCTCTTCTGGGATTAGACTGTTTTATTTGCTGTTGCTACTAGGAAGCATCATCAAAACGAAGAAGTAAAAGAATCTTTCAGTCTTTTTAGTTCAGTTCAACTTGATTGTATGAGTGGGATTCAGTAGCAAAAGCATTTAATAAATGTGCAAGTGCAGTTTAATTATATTTAGACTGTAGTGAAATTGACATTAAAATCCTCTAAAGCTGAAAATAAAAGTTTGAGGTTTTTTATTTTTAAATCATGAATTCATTATCAAAAGAGCAATCTTGATCATATGTTGGCAACTATTGCAATTATGTAATTCTTGTATTACGTTTCTCCAGTTTGTTCTTCCATTAAGTCTGTTAGACTAGTGTGAATACAGGACTATTAAAATGACAAGCAAGGCTATATGATAATTTTCAATGCAGTCACTTTATTGTTCCATTCATTATGTTCCAAGGCTTATATTTTTCTCTTTGTGTTGTTTTTCACTGCAGGTGTCCTGTCTCATATAATTTTTCCTCTCCTAAGGTCACAGGTCTTGGTGGAAACTGTATTGCATATATCAGCATATCAACAACATCACCTTCCATCAGACTCTGAGAATAAACATTCTAACAAGGAATGGGAATCGCACCTCACCTTTTCCACTTAACTGAAACGTCAGATGTTGTTCTGGACAAGACAAGTCAATACCAAATACCTACAGTCATACACATCCTGAGGTAGGCAGGGAGACCAGGACATACCGCACATTTAAGGATGTAAGTAATCTACCTCAACCAACTGTATTCTTTATGCAGTGTTCCCATATATCTCCATGTTGCCACCAGGTGATAGAACAGTTTTGGTTTCATTCAGCTTTGGTGTCCAGGCTGAACTGTTCAACTGATGTCCTCAGAAAGGAGCAGTGAGACTGGAGGTGGCTTGCAGCATTGAAACAATCAGTGCCAGTCCCGGAGAACTTAATATTTAATCTTTAGTACATTACAAAAAATTGCTGACCACCTATTAACCACAGCTCACTTTAGAGGTTTAGATTAATTCTGACACCTGAATTCCACTGCCAGTGAGAGGGTCAATGATGGGTTAATCTGCTATGGTCTTCCTTCCCCCCCAAGCATTTGCATGCATAGCCAACCCACATCTAAAAGCAAGTAAACTCTCACGGGTAAGCTGTCATCTAACACCTTTCCTTGTATTTAGGGACTCATTCTTTTCCCAGGAGTCAGTACAGGAGATGTGTATGAAAGGCAGAAGACAGATCCTTCATAACCACTTCTTCCTGTCCATGTGGCCCCATGCCCTTCTCTCTTTGACATTTCTGCTCTTTATTTTTGTGATGTGCTTACCTGGGGACCTGGATGCTGCTCTGCACGTGGCAGTGGCAGTCCAGCAGGATGCAGCACAATGGAGGCTTTCCGGGGTGATCACATCCTGCTCCATTCACTTCCCTCCTCTCTCAACACGTTCCCAGCACACTTTCTTGTGATCAGGCATGTCCTTGTGCAAGAAGTGCCTCTAGGATTTGGGCTACTCTGCTGACTCTTTCCTGCTCACTTGAATCTAATTAGCTCACTCTTTTCCCTTCCCTTCCCTTCCCTTCCCTTCCCTTCCCTTCCCTTCCCTTCCCTTCCCTTCCCTTCCCTTCCCTTCCCTTCCCTTCCTCCCTTCCCTTCCCTTCCTTCCCTTCCCTTCCCTTCCCTTCCCTTCCCTTCCCTTCCCTTCCTTCCCTCCCTTCCCTTCCCTTCCCTTCCCTTCCCTTCCTTCCCTTCCCTTCCCTTCCCTTCCCTTCCCTCCTTCCCTTCCCTTCCCTTCCCTTCCCTTCCCTTCCCTTCCCTTCCCTTCCCTTCCCTTCCCTTCCCTTCCCTTCCCTTCCCTTCCCTTCCCTTCCCTTCCCTTCCCTTCCCTTCCCTCTTCCCTTCCCACTTCCCTTCTTTTCTTTTCTCTCTCCTTGTCTATTGTTATTTTTCCTTTTCCCTTTAATTTTCTCCTTCCCTTTCCCATCCTCTTCCCCCTTTCCCCTTCTTCTTCTCCTTCCCCTTTTCCTCCTTTCTTTTTTCTTTTTCTCTCTCTTTTCCTGTTCCTACTTCACAAACAGGAGTTAGAATGGCCAGAAAAAAAAAGTCGCAGTTACTTTGGTCACTGTTGTGATTCAGTACAGGATTCCTAACAATGAAAACATGATCTACTTCAGACTCCCTCAGTAAACTAGAGTGCTGCATGGAAGAGAAACTCTTTTCTTAAATTGTGAATCACAGACTTGTCTGGAGCTGCAATTTCAGTTTCAGGTTTTTATTTTTCAGATTGACAGTTGATTAACAAATGTGGCTCTTAAACTGAAATAACAGTCCACGTGGGTTATATACTGGTTGAAGTGCAACTTTCTCATGCAGTCTATGAATATACAGTTGACAGTTGTAGCTTTATATCCTCTGGGGAAGAGATACAGAAAGAGATTTTGGCATAAAATACCCAAAATAAGGGCAAAAAAAGCATTTCTTTCATCAGTATGTTATCATCTATTTTTATTTTCTATGAATATTCAAAGAACAAGACTAGAATTTTGGGGAAGAATGTTCATGGAAATGTTAATGCAAAAAGAGGAGAAAAGAATCAGATCTGCATGTTTCATTTTCAAAAGTATGCATGAACCTTTACTTGGTGCCTTTTTTCCCTGCTTCACTCCCGAGGCAGGCAGCACTCCCACGAGGGACAATGAGGTTCTGCCCCTCTGAGCAAAGCCAGAAATACCGGACATCATACCTCAAGTCTTGGGACAGAGTGACTTGAACGCTACCTTTCCAGCCTGACCTCATACCCTCCCGCTTCCTCATAATCAAACCATCCCGAGTGTCTCCTTCTGGGTGTCCAGCCCCTCGCCATCACCCTTCACGACTGACCCTGCCTCCCTTCCCGCAGCCCCCTGCCACGCTGCGTAACACAGCCGTAACTGTTTCCCAGAGCTCGCTCTCGCTGCAGCCCCACGGCCGCAAAGCGTATCAAAAAACCGAGTGAAAAAGCCGAAAGAGCGCCCTGTTGCTGACTGGGATGAGGATGAATCGTGTCACAGTTCAGAGCACTGTTGTCGCTCTGGCACCGAGTCACCGCGCTCGGTCCCTGCCAAGGCGGGTGTCAGCTGGTGAATTATAACATTGGCAGACAGGACAGAGATAAGCAAAAAACACAATGACAGCTGCTACACAGAACTATTCTTTCTGGCCTGCTGAATACAGAAATACATTGTGTAAATAAAGACAGACAGCTTCATTATGCAATTGTCTGCTACTACGTCTCCGGTGAAGAAGTAGTATTGATTCAGGAAACCATACCCAAGCTCATCAGGCTAATATGTTCTTGCTTTCTGACTGCCAGTGTAGTAAGAAATATAGTAGTGTAACTCTCTGAATATAGTTCTACAGAAATAGGTGCTCAACGGGGAAAGAAGGTCCTAGTGATAATCTAGCCATTTTGTTTCCGATAAATTCTTCTTACATCTATTTAAGTCCAGAGCAAAACATGGAAACAGATACACTCACCTTACACGGCAGATGTAAGACGTAACAGGATTTAACAAATAATCTCGATGTAGAGATGTCATCATATCTTTCCATCAGTGCAAATCAGCAAATAATTCTTTTCTGTTATGTTTTAGCCCAAGTGAATGGGAAAATTGGAATAAATAAACCACAGAAATGAGCTGAAGTTATCTTACCATAGTGTGTTTATTAAAATGTTGTTTCTATCTTCTTTCACATAATTATGTTTGCAAATGATGCAGGGAGACACTTTAGAGTGTGGGACACAAGAAGACAGCATTTAAACAATATTTCAAATGGCCCCATTCACCTTTTGCTTTAACCTGACATCACTGAGCTCCTTAACTGAACAAAATGAAGTGAAGAAGGACCAGAGATGTTCTCATGGGTGAAAAGCAGATGAAACTATTCATTTTGAAAATGAAGGAAGGGAAAGTTAAATCAGAAGCATATTGTGCTGAATATTGCAGGGCATTCGTCTTTGGGAGTGCTAGGGAGTAGGAGACTCTTAAACTTTAAAAAAGTGGGAGTATAAATAGACTTTAAAGAAAGGGTAAGCAGTGTTATTCTCAGCAGGAATTAGTCAACTATCCAAAGCTCATAGAACGATTCCAGTTTTCAAGGGGCAATTGTGTCCGAACTGGCTCAGCTATACGTTTGCTGGGATCCTGGAAGCAGTTGTGTGAACTGTGAACAGAATATTGAGAAGGGAGATATTGTGTGAGAAGCTACTCCTGATTCCTGAACTGACTTTTTTTTAAGTGAGAAGAAGGGATGGGCCAAGACACAATTTATTTTAAGCCCCTTTTAGGTTACCTTGCACTTGCATAGGAGGTTATCAGCATTATGCAGAATTGTTTTAAAATGGTGATGGCCTGAACAAGTCAAGTTGAATTGTTTGTATAGATGCAAAGGTCTTCCTGGATCTTTTTGCAAGCTCTCTTTGCTCATGCACTCTGGTTTATGAACTGGCTTTTATCTAGCCATCTCACAGCCTGGGTAGGAAGTCTGCAACTGTCTGACTTCATCCAAACCCTAGGTGACCTCTGCTAGAAAAATGTTGCAGGTATAAAATGACACAGTCAATTTTGGAGCTGAAGCTTCCATTTAGTAATTAAAGGGATACGTAACAATGTCAGAGGGAGACCTAGGCCAAAATTAGGTGGCAAGTTTCAAAACACTTGTAAAATCACATAGTCTGCTCCATCTGGAGTTGGGCAACCTCGATTTGTGGTTCAGCTACTCTACCATTTCAGATATGTGAATAAATTCACATTGCAAGCAGTGGCTTTTCTGTGGATTTCTCCTGGGATGTTTATTTGGTAATTAATTTTAGTTGCATTGCGTAGCCTATTAATTTAGGCTAAACATGGGTTTCTTTCATTGTTGTTGTTCTTTCTGCTAACTGTACCTAGATGAGCCTTTAAATACCATTCCATGTTATTTCTTTTACTGTTACTCTCTTGTGACTCTGCATCTCCAGTTTGGAGAGAAGATGAAGTTGTGACATGCTGTAAGCAACGCTGTTCACAGGCATTTTCAGCATTTCTAGAAGGCAGAAATCTCCAAAGAGTTTGCTTTGAAAGTTGTGGAAGAAGTCATTTGAATAGCATTCTGTATCCTAAGACCCAAGTCTATGTCTTCCCAACTGTCTTTCAAAACTTTTTTCTACACTAATAAATATAGTTTGAAAAGCTTAGTGCAGCCTAAAGCTTGGTCCCCACCCAATCTGTACGCACAGCATCTGTTGTTCCATTCTAGTGCAAAATCAAACAGCAAAAATACGCAGTTTAGTTTGCAGTACCGACAGTTTAAATTACAATAGTGGTTGAAGACAACACAAGTCTACTCCAGAATGGCAGAACTGTCCAATGACCAGGAAGGAGGCTGCCTGCGAGGCTGTCTGAGGTGCTCTTCTCTTTCATCTTCTCTCTGGGTACACACGTCCTTGCCTTGGCTACAACACACCCAGGTCTAGCCAGAAAGTTGTCCAGGTCAAGGCAAAAAGCTAATGAGACTCTGATTTCCCCAATCCACCCGAACACAGTTTGTGCATTCTTCAAGCCGGGTATTTTCTGGCACTGATCGTGACCTCAAAACTGCTTATTGCAGGAGAGCTGCAATGACTGCTCAGAAATTCCTTCTCCTTTGCTCCAGTGTACACAAAAAATAATGCAAACCCTCCCTCCTGCTCTCCCTCCCTTCCTTCCTTCCTTCCTTCCTTCTTTCCAGGAGGTGTGTGTCATGAGGTAAAGGGGAAATGGCAAAAAAACCTTCTCTATCTTAGAAAGAAATTAATAGCAAAAGACAAATTCTGATTAACATTTGAGAGTCCTGGTAGTGTTTAAGGCAATGTCTTGAATGTATACAAACATACCTTTTTCCCTCCAACAGATATTGTGGTCAAGCCCCTAAATGTATACTCCCAGAAAATTAATTATCATCTCTTTAATTCTTTTTTTTTTTTTTTTTTTTTTAGATTTAATCTTCAGTATTTCTCTTTCTCCTTGTCTAAGTTTTCTCCTTTTCCTAATTTTAAAAAATAAGGTTAAAAAGTAGGAAAACAACATACAATTCTTGGGTAAGTTCTAGTTCTTCACTCATTCTTTACTATCCAGGCAAACTGTTGGTTTTCTATGACTACAGCATTAGCCAGCGTAATACATTAATCATATTGTGACAATACGAAACAGAAAATAAGAAAGAACACCAGCTTCCTGCCAGGCTTTTCTGAAAATAAATGCCTATTTTCTAGAGTCTTAATACTTCAGGCAGTCATCTCAGGAATCCAATATAACTTGAAATACAGTGACTAGAAGATTAAGAGTTATTTCAAGCTTTCTTTAGGAATTCCCAAAGTATTGTGTAATGCCCTGGACTCCACTGCAATGAATGCAATACAAGTTAAAGTGCACACAAGTTAAAGCAAAATACGTCACATAAAATAAAGTACAAATGTGAAAATATGTCCTCTCTATTTCTTAACCAGATGCAGATCTCTAAGGAAGAGCTTTCAAAGCATCCAAATCCTGCTTTCCTCAATGTAAAAGCTATGTTTAAGAATATAGTTAGTATTAAAGAGATCTGAAAAGCTTTTGGACTATAACAGTAGGCCATATGAAGCATTACTATTGACTCGTGAAATAAATATAAGCATAAGCAGCTGTGTTATTGCGTGCACATTTAAAATTCTATACTGATGGCAAGTAATTGACCTTCAGAATATTCCAGTAAGCTATATAAGTGTTAGTATCTTTGTTATACAAAGGAGGCAGGTTGTGCTTGTAGTTGCCATAATTTAAGCAAAGACCTTTAAAATGTCAGCAGCAAGGCTTTATTTGAAACTCCTATGCACTTTTAAACTCCAGCTTTTAATCACTTTATGCCCCATAGCAAAAAAAAAAAAAAAAAAAAAAAAAATCTCTGCACCTCTTGCCATGACTCTCCCTCCACCATTCTCCTACTTCTCCTGTCCCTTTCCCTAGGCACCTTTCCTTGCGTCCTTCCTCCCACCTACTGTGAGATGCCTCGCCACAGAAACCTGAAGCTATTTTGTTAGAGCGTAATCTATTCTTCACTGAAACAATGTCTCCACACATGTAAGCAAAAGTTGTTCCATTATAGTTATGCTTACTTTTGCTAGAGGAGAATCTTCCCCAGTGTTTTTGTCTTCTTGCTTGTTTAGCATATGGCAAAAAAATCGCCACAGAGACTGTAATTTAGTAACTCCAAAAACACTTCCAACATCCTGAACTCCTTGGCTCTGTGTTAAATCCTTCAGTGCAAGAGGCTAAGATACACTAGAGATTAATTTGGCTCAATAATTTCTTGTGTTTACTTGGAAAATCTTGATCAAGGCAAAATTTGATTTAAAAAATGAAGAAAACATCTTTGACAAAACATGATTCTAAAATATGTTTTCCATTTTCTGATGATCTCTGAAATTCAGAAAAAGAAAATTCTAACTGCAAACAGGAACAAAATCCATCCTGACTCTAATTATTAAACTGATGAGATAACTGACATGATCTTATCTGCATGTCTGTTCATGGCTGGATCCTAAAGTGAATACTCCCAGTGCTGCACGGTCCCATTTTCTAAATAAGAAAGAAGACATGAAGTCAACCTCGGGTTATTTCCTGGTCTAGAAATAAAAGGCTGGGTACAGCACAAAATGTTTATGCCAGGGAACTGGACTGTTGTGCCCCTTTTTGCCCGCACAGGGTCAGAGGGATACGGGATAGAAGACTTACCCTGGACTCATCCTGTTCCCAGACATTGGCTTGGGCTGTGAAGGGCTCCTGCACAGGTGAGCCCATGTCCCAGACTCATCTGTCCTGTTTACAGTTGAGCAAATCTACCGCTGCAGTGCAGCCCTTCTCAGTTGCGTCTGCTCGAGGAACAGATCACTGTGTGCTAGGTCGTCTGTCCTAGCACTTACCTTCTCTCCTAACGCAATATAGACATGCTGCGTCACTTTGCCTGAAGCTCCTGCTACATTTATGAAGTCCCTCTCTAAAGCAGATACACAACTTAGAACTTGAGCTAGCTGTGTTTATCTAAACTCCCTTGATGTCTTGATTTGACCTGAATGTTCACCGGTGCAGCTTGGATTTTAAGTGGCCTGAATGAGATATTGGGCAGCTATCTATTGTACCTATAGGGATACATGGGGAAGGACCAAAGCTGCCCATGCCTTGGCCTGGCAAATATGACTTGTATAGGGTAAAAAAAGAGGGTTAGATCCACTTTCAGATGCTAAGAGTTTTGATCGGGTCTATACCCCTTTTTACGTCTTCTTTCCACCCCAGAAGCTGCCCTCAGGCAAGTAGCCCTTTTGTCTGAGCAAAGTGCCCTTGCTTCCATGTTAACAAAAACATCACAAGTTTTCTTGCTAGTGTCACTTGGCAGTGATTTTTAAAAATGAGCTGTAGACATAAGCAGCAACAGTGATATTTTATTCCAGTCAACAATGTGTTTGGAGAGGTGAAACCAAGCTGAACCTCCTTCCGTTTCCCCAATAATTAATAGCAATTACACAGCCAACCCCCTATCCAGTACATTAATGGTTGTTAAAATTGGCTTAAAATGCTGTATGATTGAGGTGGGATTGAGTATTTTTCTGATGATGTTACATACATTGTGTTTTGTTGTTTTTATAGTTTTTCAGTCATTCAATGCCTCCTGAGGCACCCTGTGCTGTAAACATCAGCTAGTCATGTTCCTTCAAAAGCCCGTGAACATGCAGGTTTACAAGCCATGGTGTCCTCCCTCTGTGCTAGCTTTACTCTCAGTTCTGAAACCGGTCTGTGCTTCTCCCTGTCATCCAACAGGTCTCCAATGTCTGTCTTGCTTCTTTCTCCTCACTGGGGACCACCTTTTCTGAGACTGCATGAGGCCAGTGTCATGACTGCTTTCCTGTCACCCCATACAACTCATCAGGGGCTTTAGAGTTTGGGACATAGCCACATCTGGCCCCAAAGCTTACAGGTAGCACTTGGCCTTCACAGAAATGACTCAGATCTAGCTTAAAGTCTCTGTAGGAAGGGTGACCTATCCAATGAGAAGTGCAGTGTGGTGCAGATCACAGCTATATGATCTTGCAAAATTGGAAGTGCTTGTTGGCAACCCAGCCGATAGTTTTGGAGGCTGAAGTTCAAATGGAGTGAAGGAGGATGGTCAGTGTCTTGGACAAAAACTGTGAGGTAAAGATGGCAAAATGACCTACAGGAAAAATATTACAAGGCTACACTAAAGGAGAAATATATAGGAAAAGAGAGAACCTGAAGGACTGGGAAAGAGAGAGAGAGAAATCTAAAGAGCAAAATGTGTCAAGAAAATTGAAGCAACAACAAGAAAAAGTAGACAGAGGAAAAGTGAAAATTTAAATGAGAAGAAAATACATTAATGAAAGAAAAACATGAAAAAATGCATCCAACTTTGAGGTTAATTAATGTTAGCAACATTTCTGCTCTATCAGTATTTTCACATCAGAAAATGGGAGGCTGAAAAATCAGGGTCTATGTGAAATGTGGAAAGGTCTGTCACAGTCTTGTGAGTTGAGACATGGGAGACCTTCAGGACAACTGTGGCTGGGGAGTGGCCCCAGGGTCATTCATTGTATTTCTATTGCAACCATTGGTTTGATTGCTCTACAGTTACCCTTGTAGACAGCTGAACAAAAGTATTGACAAGATTTGGATATAATTTATCTAGAGAAAGCTTACCATCTTTGGCCAGAAGAACAGGCCTTTGTAACTCTGTGCAAAGGAAGATATGGAGTCAAGGTGTCACCCCAAAACTAGAGAAACAGCTTGTCCACTCTCCTTTTCTTACACGTCCGCCACTTTTGTTGAAATACCACATTTATTTTAAAAATACAAAAAATACAAAAGCATCTCCTCAAATATGTTGTTTCTTCAGCTCCACACCCCTGATGCAAGCACTGGGATTGCATACCTTCCTCCTTTGCTTTGCTTGGGAGACCCTGCGATGTAGTCACCATGTTTATGAGCAAGGAGAAAGAAGAATAGTGCGAGCAACAGGATACCTGATCTGGAGAGTACAAAATACACTCCGTACAGGCTAGCAAATAATATAAAAACTTAGAGAGCTGATCCAAAAAGATCGGCAGTTTTGGCTAGACACAGTCCTGCCTAGAGTTAACCCACTCAGGATCCAAAGGTACTTCTCTGTTTTGTGTATACTTAATGTCATCTCACCCACTTAACAGCCATATGTGTACTATTAAATGATATATGTATTTTACAGAAATGTTATAATGCCTTGATTCTATACCCCAAAACAAGTCTTTGCTGTCTATGGTGTTACACAGAGGACTGGTTTGATCAGATATGCAGCATACTTTGAAGACGAAAAGTGCTAAATATGATTACTATTATTACTATCATGTGAAAACCCAGAAGGAGGAAGAGCTCCACTTTTTTATGTCTATAAGAATATGTAGGTGCAAGGTTAAGAGTGTTGGGGTTCAAAGCAGTCAGAGACAGTGTATATTCAATGGGCACATTTGGCAGAAAGCAGGAAAAGGACCTGGGAGTATAAACACAGTAAACAAAACTGTCAGCAAAATGTAGTTCTGCAGTCAAACAGGAAAGTGTCAGAAAGTGTACACAGCGACCAAGAACATAAGACAGAGGAAATAATTTCAGATGCCTACATATGTTATTATATTCTAAAATGCGGGACTCCCGTACCCAATTTTAGACCTTATATTACAGAGATGATATCACATGTTACAAAAGGCAGGCACAGAAACCTAGCAAAAAGGAAAGTCTAGGAGGAGTGCTGAAATAGTGGTTGTGCTAGATTTGCAGTCCCTAGAGAGAAAGTGATTAACAGCAGCATATGGTTCAGACTCTTACCTCTTTTCTGATTTGTGAGTTTAAGCACACCAGAGACATGTTCACTATATTGTCGATTTTTTAATGTATTATTATATTCTAATAATTAGGGGCCAAAATATGTGGCCTCAGTGGGTGGCCATCTTCTGTCATCTGTTTCAAGCTATTATTAATTTTAGAATACTTAAAATGTCACCCACCAACAAACTCTTGGGGCTGATGGCAACATTTACAGTTAGAGTAGATATTAACAAAACCAAACGACTTATTTCGAAGTTTGAGATAGAATCAAAGAATCACAGAATGGTTTGGGTTGGAAGGGACCTTTAAAGGTCATCTAGTTCCAACCCCCCTGCCATGGGCAGGGACACATTCCACTAGACCAGGTTGCTCAAAGCCCCATCCAACCTGGCCTTCAACACTTCCAGGGATGGGGCATCCACAATTTCTCTGGGCAACCTGTTCCAGTGCCTCACTACCCTCATGGTGAAGAATTTCATCTTTCTATCTAAACTAAATCTATGCTCTTTCAGTTTAAAGCCATTACCCCTTGTGCTATCACTACATGCCTTTGTCAAAAGTCCCTCTCCAGCTTTCTTGTAGTCCCCCTTTAGGGACTGGGAGGTCTCCCCGAAGCCTTCTCTTCTCCAGGCTGAACAACCCCAACTCTCTCAGCCTGTCTTCATACAAGAGGTGCTCCAGCCCTCTGATCATCTTTGGGGCCCTTCTCTGGACTCGCTCCAACAGGTCCCTGTCCTTCTTGTGTTGGGGGCCCCAGAGTTGAACACAGTACTCCATGTGGGGTCTCATCAGAGTAGAGTAGAGGGGGAGAATCACCTCCCTCGACCTGCTGGTCACGCTTCTTTTGATGTAGCCCAGGATATGGTTGGCTTTCTGGGCTGCGAGCGCACATTGCCGGGTCATGTTGAGCTTCTCATCAACCCACACTCCCAAGTCCTTCTCCTCAGGGCTGCTCTCAACCCATTCTCCACCCAGCCTGTATTTGTGCTTGAGATTGCCCTGACCCATGTGCAGGACTTTGCACTTGGCCTTAGTGAACTTCAAGAGGTTCACACGGGCCCACCTCTCAAGCCTGTCAAGGTCCCTCTGGATGACATCCCTTCCCTGTAGCACGTTGACTGCACCACGCAGCTTGGTGTCGCCAGCAAACCTGCTGAGGGTGCACTCAGTCCCACCGTCCATGTCACCGACAAAGATGTTAAACAACGCCGGTCCCAACACCGACCCCTGAGGAACGGCACTCGTCCCTGGTCTCCCCTGGGACATCAAGTCGTTGACTGCAACAATTTGAGTGCCACCATCCAGCCAATTCCTTATCCACCAAGTGGTCCATCTGTCAAATCCATGTCTCTCCAATTTAGCGGCAAGGATATTGTGCATTTATTTCAATAACTAAAATGATGCAAATATTTTTTTTTCCTTTAAAACCTTAATGTCTCTGTTAAGCTTTGAAAGAGAGAGACGCCCAATATACACCTATTTTATGTGCTCTTTCCCTTCCCACTTATTCTTCCCCATTATGTCTATGTTGGTGGAATTAAACAATGTTGTTTCACATCTAGAAACTTTAAATATGTACATTTAGTGTTGCTTGCAAATACAGTTGGCCTTTCTTTGTCCCTCTAAATAAAGAACAGACTTTGTGCTCTGATAATTTGCTATGGATATTTTGTGTTCTCTTTGCCCCCTCTTATATAAAACATACTCTTTTATTTCTTTGCTTTGAGCAATAAAACCATAAAGGCTACCAAAAAGTAGTTAATGGTCCCTGTATGGATGGGTCTTGCTTCTCTACAGTCCCTGGCAATGTACAGGGGTGGTGCAGAATGATATATCTTCAAGTACATCACTACAGCATTTTTCAATATATATCTTTATTTATGGTTTTACCAATATACATCTTTATTTACCTGTATTATAAGCAGAGTATATATACTGAAACTGCAGGACTTACAGAAGAAATGTCAGTCATAGTATTTATTTGGTGTCATCTTTCATATGGAAAGACTTTTATTGTTCCCTTGTGTCAATGCAATGCTTTATGAAGCTATAGATCAGTTTCATGGTCCTGAATCATGTTTAGCAGTTTCTTACAAATCAAATTAGTAATAGCTATAAAACCCCATCATTTAGTGTCCACCTCAGTTCACTCATTTCAGATCACCACTGGCCTCCGAGTTAATTATGGAATGTTTTAAATCTTTATTGCCTCATGTATGCTGTAACAGGAAGGTGAGGCTATAGGGGAATTTGCCTTTCTCCAGCTGAATTTAAAGCTGTAGAATCACAGCTGAATATGAACGCTGTAAGCACAAACTCCATGTGCGTAGCTCCATCCCCCTGAGATCATGGGGATTTTTAGTTCTGGACAAACTGCCTGTCTATTAGCTATAGAGTCTCAGGTTGCTTGTAAAGCTGTTGAGTTTCCTCATCAAATGTCCCTGTGAGATGACCTTGTTCACCCCAGTTCCACCCTGTCATTGTCTCTTACTTGGCAATATTTCATCCCTTCTCTCACTTCTTGTCCTGACCCCATGCTACCAGCCCCTGCATAGCCTCACCTGTATCCTTGCACACCAAAACCACAGTGGTTCTGCTGATAAAGCCTCCCTCGGTGACTGTGAAGAGGCTTTAGGTGTGAGGTTAGGTCTGGGCTTTATCTAAAGATAAATGTTAGCTAAAATTAGATAGCTGATTGCATGTCCTTGTTTTCAATACATACTAGCCCGCCTTCCCTCCCTTCACACTCTGCTGAAACACATAGTGCCTGAATCATTGCTTGCAGAGAACTGTTATTAAATACTTGGTTTATTTGAATGGTAGAATTTAATTGCCGCAGAATTCAGCCATTATTTATCTGCTAAAAAAAAAAGTGTTAAAAATAACCTATGGATTAAATTCAAAAGCAGCTGAGCAGGGAATGTGACAAATGTTTTTCTATTTACTTGCTTAATAGCAAAATTTTAGGGCTAAAAATCCGATACTAACTGTGATTATAGGTATGGTAGGTTGGGCACTGCTTTCACCAAAGAAAATTCCAATGTATATGGTAGGTAGGTCAGAATATGGGACACAGCTTTTCTTCACTTATAGACTAAGAATTTCGCTCTTGGTTAAATTAATCAAAATAAGCATCTAGTTAGTACTGTTCTGTGAATGCTTCAAATTCAAAATAGAAGTCATTTAAAATAAGATAGAACTGAATTCCAGACTCTGCCTTTGGGTAGCCAGCTGTCTGCTTATGTCAGCATTTGACTTTGCTGACACTTTATCCAAATGCTTTTGTATATGGACTCAGCTTTCCTTAAACTCTTTGGCCAATTTAATCTTGGCTGAAAATATAACCACCAGCTCTGTGATGACTGTTTGAGTTGGCTGCAGGGAAGAAGCCAGTTCTTGGCTAGGTAGTACTGATGATAGGAGGAAGATTAGATTTCATGTGTGAGGGTGTTCCCTGTATATCTTAGGCATGATCATTCAAAAAACATCATGCCTAAGTAGTGATTACTAGTTAAGCATGTCCTGGTCATTTCCAAAGGGAAATGTGGAATTTGGAAGATGATCTTATTTTGATTCCACAGGTTTTAAATACGTCTCCTGACAGAAGAGTAAGAGCTCCTTGCTGAGCTTGGAAAGGGGTGAAATTAAATATCCAATCAGGGCTGGATTATCATGCTTTGTTTTCTACAGCTTTGATGGATAAGCTGATATTTCGTACATTCTGGCCATGACACAAGACCAGAAACTGTCTGTAGAGACACAGGCAGAAGCTCCTGCTGCTCCTATGATTCTGTTATTGTCAGCAGCAAATCGAAAGTCCAGTGAGAAAGCAAAACATCAACAGTAGATATACTAAGTATTCTTGGTATGTAATTAATTCTCTTGGACAAAATGGACATAATTCAGAACAACCTGAAAATGGAGAGCAGCTACAGTTTGAAAATGAATTGCCTTGTTAACACTCTTCATTTTACAATTAAATAATAATAATAATAAATAATAATAAAGCAACAGTGTGAGGCAAGCTCTTAAGTTCTGCTTTTGGGTCACGTGCAACACAGAGCACATCCATGGAATTTTCTAGTTCCAAACAACCGTAGCTGAAATTTGACATATTTAGCTACCTATTTCCAAGTTTTCTGTCTGCACTCTGTTGTTACATTTTCTCATATCAACAGATTGCCAGGAGCAATATTGGTAGATTAGTTTACAAATGGATGCAGTAGACTGTTATAGTCACTTGTTTTCTCTCAGTTCTGAGCATTATTGTACCAATTTATCGTTCAATAAGGAGCACTTACAGTTCATATCAGGATTTTATAGAGCTTCTTCCAAGCTAATTCAATGTTTTTCTCATGCTGGATTGGACTTTGAAAAGGCTATTGATCTTGAATGATTTTTTTCTCTTCTGGATTCTCTTTACAGTGTTTTCACTTTCCAGCGTTACTAGATATTTTTTGATAGGTGTCAAGGGACCTTACTGACACTGTTTTGGAAGAGGTCACAAATTGGATTTCTTCCCTATTAAAAACCAGTAGAAAGCAAGTCTGAGCTTTGGACTAGAGGGGAAGCAAACAAACAAACAAAAATAAAACCCAGATACAAACAAAGAAACAAACAAAATCTCTCACTCCTCATTTACTGTGTTTTTGCTATTACAAGCAATCAATTTGGAAGAGATTCAGGCTCCTACTCAGCTGAAGGCAAACTTCTTTTCAGCTTATTCTACCCCACCAAGATACCTGTACATGTCATAGCTATTCATGTACAGCTGATGTGTCACCAAAAAAAAAGCCTTTTTAGAACACCTTTTCAGTGGAAGGACTCTACTCTCAGTTAAAAGTTAATCCTCAGTGAAGGATAAAAGTCAGAAGAATCTGTTGCTTAAAGTTTATATATATTCACTACCTACGATTCCTATAGAAGGCTAGCAGTCCTGTAACTTTCTCATTTTGCTTTCAGAACTGTGTGGAAAAAGATATTGTTTGTATGTCTTTTTCAGAAATATGAAGTAGAAGATTTCTTCCTTAAGGAAGAGAAATTATGTTGAGGGGAGGGGGAGGAGACATCTGTCCTCTTACTCTTCTTATTTCTCTTCTTCTCAGAAAAAAAAAAAAAATCAGGTTACTTTTTCATAATAGTAAGATTCAAACCAGTATCTAGATGTCAGTAACTTGAAGAAAGACAAATAAAATAAGAAAGAAAAATAAACTTCAATTGCGAAGTCTCAGAAGAGCATGAACAGGAGTGATAAACAATGTCTAAAGGCACTGGAATATTAGTGACAAGCCATGGTTCAATATTTCAAGTTATCACTGAGACTTTCTCGGAGATATGCTTCCTCTATACCTATTTCAACAGTTGTGTAACTATTTGACTGTCTGAGTAATTTTCAAGTTTTCTTTTTCACTTTCAAGTATGTATTTACTTAATTCTGAAATATGTAAAGAACAGATTTATTTTGTATACAGTACTGTAGATTCTTTATCCAAAGAACCTCAAATCTTTCATTAAAACGGCATACAGCTGAGCGTTAGGTTTGAACATACTCCAGTAAAACAGCACGTTACTGAACACAGCAATCAATCTAAGGTAATAGATTACCTGAAAGTCATCACTAAGTAAAAGCTAAGCTTTAAAAAATGTATTTAATCTCATGTAAAAAATGCTTCTAAATGGGTCAAAACCTAATCTGGCATAACCAAAAAATGTCCCAGTTCTAAAGGGTACAGACTGATGTATTGGGATGATATAAGAAGCAGCTTTGGAAGAGCACAGCAAGTGACCACAATCCCAAAATGAACAAAGATGACACAGGTAATGTTCATTGTCTGAAGTCCCGTATATACTATAATAACAGTCACATTATCAGGTAAAAGTTGTGGACCTTTTAAACTTGTCTTAGTTCTCAGAGAAAAGATTGACCTAAGGACTATGTGAGGTTTTTGTCCTGTGTGGAGCAAAGCTAATCTGCTTAAACTTCAAGACTGGTCTAGTGGCATATTCAGCCACCACAGAGTTGAAACCTGAGGTAGTCTGGAACATGGTAGGGAGAACATGCAAATGATTCCTTACCCCTCTGAGTTCTTGCTTCACGTATCCCATACAATTTCTATAGTAGTTATGGTATTGCTTGTTAAGTGAAGTCTTTAGATGCTAAATTGCCTGGATTATGGCGGCAGGGGGAGAGTTTATTGCAAGTGCAAGTTGAAGAAACTGTATGCTAGTCTCTTATTAAGTCTTTTTTAAGATAATAGATACCCAAATTTTATTCTAATGATAATATTTCTCAAGTATAAGAATCATTTTTTGAAATGATTTTCCCTCCAGCTAGTCATACTTGACACTGGTGAGGCCATGTCTAGAATATTGTACCCAGTTTTGGGTCCCTGAGTTCAAGGTGTATGTGGGGAAGGGTCTGGCTGGAGGATCAACAAGGTGGTCAGAGGTCTAGATCATGTGGCCTACAGAAAGAGGTTGAGGGAGCTGGGATTTTGCCCAGCAAAGCAGCAGCTAAAGGACAATCTGTTTGCCTACAACTATTTTAAGGACAGTTACAAAAATGATGGAGCCAAACTCTAGATTCTTGGTAGTTCCAGACAGTCTAACAAGGGACGGTGACCAGAACTTGCAGCTTGGGAGCTTCAGGTTGGACATGATAATAAATAAATCTTGGAGGATCTTGCAACACTGCAAAAAGTTACCCAGAGAGACTATAGAATCTCCATCCTTGAAAGTTGTCAAGAAATCACCTTGAGTCACTTATTTTTGGAAGTTTCCAAGACAAAAAAATTCAAAGATTTTTAAACAAAGGCAAAACTGACCTGACCTAGCATTGGTGGTAATCCTGCTCTGAATGGGATGTTAGCTTAGATGACTTCCAAAGGTCTCTTCCAAATCATCTTTCTATAATTCTGTAGATACTTCTGCCCTAGAAGCCAGTTTTACCCAAATTCTTTCATAATCTTATATGTGAAGCCCTAGCACAAATCTTTTAGACTGTGCTAATATAACTTCCAGCACCTGCGTGCCGCTTCCTAGAAAGTAAGGCCAGTTTCTGGTGCATTTTCTTCTTTTATAATTTCTAAGTCAAATTTTAAGACTTAGCATTCTTAAGGAAAGGAGTACAATCAGATGTTTGACCCTGATCTTATACATAACCTAGACCAAAACATAGAGATGGAGAATCCACCATGTCCCTAAGCAGTTTTTTTCAACAGGTAACGATGCTTAGTATTTAAGATGGGCTGTATTTATCATTTTATTTTGCTTGCATTTATCTTCAAGTTATTGCTTATTATGAATTCTTTATTTTTTAGATAAGAGTGTCCTTTACTACTCACTATTTTTGTTTACATCTTATTTGGACAACAATATATGAGCACAAATATATAGGCTGATGTAAATACTGAAGACCGTCAGAAAGATTACACCAGTTCTCCAGGAGTCTAATACAACTGTTTCTGACTGGAATTTCAGAAGGGTTCAGGATAGTTAGGTAGTTCATTCTTGCTACATCTCCCACTGCTTTTGAAAATCTGAGTATTAATTTGTAGGACAACAATCTGCCTTTCAGCCAGTAATAGGTGAGACACTGTCAGTACCCGTTGTCCTGTGAAGCATACTTCTGGATAGTCTCAACTCCAGCACACCCTTGGATTACTAATTCAAAACCAAGTCTGCCTCTTGACAGAAGCAATCACCTCTATCCTAGTCTTGATCCTCAAATTCCTGAAGGTTAGGTCATATTCTTCTCTCTTGCAGCTTTATACCAACGAATACCTTAAGAATATTTTAATTTCCAAAAGACATATTTGCATTCAAATTAAGCCCTTGCTTTGGAGGCAGTAACCAACCAATGACATTGCATAATCTTCTCTCATACATTTTTGAAGACAGAACTATCCCTTTCTGACAGCTTATGTCCTCAGTGATATTATCTGAAGAATTAGAAAATTACTTGATAAAGCTTGATATCACCCTGTGGGACACCATTAAATGTTGGAAAATTTCTGTCACTACTGCGAAATATAAACTGCATTTCACCTCTTCACCTCTGAGATTCCTGGGCAGCTGAGATTTATTTGTTGGAAGTAGTTTTTTATTTGTTTTCAACTCAATTTACTGTTACATGTTAACAAAATAGTTTCAGGAGAAGGTTGTCTTCTTCCCTTACTTGAATGATATTTATCAGTTTAATTTCAGTTAAAATGATTCAATCACTAAGGCTCATTAGCAATAAAAGAAAAAATTGCAGTGATATCACTGTTGCTTTAATTTATATACAGAAGAAATAATTTATATTTATAAACAGATCATCTTAGCAATGTAGAGTACGAAAACAAATGCCATTTTTTCCTAGGCAAAAGTGCACAAGAAAGTAGTCTACAGGTACAGAAGTGATGATTAAAGTCTGGGGAAGATAATGAGAGATTTTGATGTTCAATGAATGCTGTAAATACCATTCTGTTAGCCACTGCAGAACTACTGCCGATTTCAACAGTTTTTAGTTTCCCAGTGGAGTTATGGGTCCCTGTAGAGTTGAAGTGTATTGGTAATAAACCTGCTTTTTCTTAGTAGCTTTTCAGAGATCCCTGAGAAGTAATCTACCAACCCCAGGGAGCTGTCTAAAGTAACATTGGAATAGGTCGATGTGCTCAAAGGCACACATGAACAATTTAGACTGCAAATACAAAAATTACAGTCAATTATCCTGACTTCATACAGCATCTGGAAAAATAGCCAATTGATCCATGATTATTTTCAAGTAACACTGCAATAAAAATTAAAAAACGATAATTACATGTAAAGAATACATATGTTTGTGACATAACTGCATTTATAAAGACAATGGTGAGAAAATTAAATTGAAAGATTCTACTTCTCGCCTATAGAATCTCAGACTCAAGTGTATATGTGTATACAGATATGTAAATGAAAACATAAGAGATTCTGTATGTGAGTTTTTAACTTTGCAAATACTATTTTTGTTTCTTGTTATTATTGCTAAGATTCAGAACTTGCATCTACTGGATCATTCCGAACTTTCTGATTAATTTGCTCCCTGTAGTGTAACACATACAGATGCTAGACAGGAAAATTCTTTTCTTCAGTTTGTAAATATATTTTGATATCATCTAATGAAAAAGTACTGGAGAGGTAGAGAACGGAGTATCTTTATACCTTAAACGGTTTATTGAAAAATAATGAAAGACAGACACAAGAAAGAACAGATAATACCAAAGAATTTTTTGCCAAAATTTTGCAAAAAGTGTGACAGATGGACAGTACCGAATTGCTTTAGCTAGGCACAGAGAGGAACTTCAGTGTCTTTCTGCCCATGAGAAACAGATTCAAGTCTAGCACAAATGGGTTTCTTGAGTCAGAATGTTTGAGCCAACTCAACTATATAATGTGAAAGCAATTCATTTATACAGCAATCCTTGAAATAAAAGCAAAAGGAAAAGAGCTGTTAATTCTTGTCAGTATCAATTATGTTGAAAATACTACCATTTTCTCTTTCTAACTATGGGATCATAATCCATACTAAAGTATATGTTAGCTTAAACTGAATGGGGAATTATTAGGCTTCGTGTAAGTAGTCTATAAAATCAGCATTACTTTGTTACTGGAAGATTATGCAGTCTGATTAATGGAAAAGACCCAACTGGACTAAACATTGTATTTTATTGGCTCCTTAGTTAACAGCCTGCAGTGGACAGTCATCTGGACTACATTTGAAATGCAGCTGAATGGAACCTAGCTTAATGAAAACCCACAGGCTAAAAAGTGAATGTTAGAGCACAGAGCAGTTAGTGTACTCAGCACCCACTGACTGTTTTATAAATTAATAAAAGAATGCCTGAAAATCAAAACAATCTGAAAATATATTTTCTGTCCCTCAAATGTGAGATCTTCAGTCCCTCTGCGCTCCCATATTTCTTTTCTGTGATGGGTAACATGCTGGCATCTTTATCTGACATCGTCATCCATGAGGTCAATGAGCATCTATGTGTTCTACTCCCATTCTGACAAATTCCTCTAGCACAGAAAAATCTCTCATACGTTTTTCTAGAGGTCCAGAGAAGCCCCAAAAGAGCTACCCAGCCTGTAACTTCATTGAACCCGAAGAAACAGGATGAAAATGTCATATGCAGCATAGAAGAAGATGCGGACTTGGACTGGGACTCAGGCAGTAATAAATCCGTAGTGCATTGAACCTATCTTACAGCATTAATGAGATTTTTTTGGCCAGCATGTGTGTCAGATCTGTGTTGTAATTTGCAAACATGTCACCATTTGTTCTTGCTGTTACTTCTAAGCTGGAGCCTCCCTAGCCAGGCTGATTCCACCTGATTCCACACGGCTCAACACCATTCTGGTTTTGTGACTCACAGCTCTCCTTAGACATGTGAATGAGCTGAGATCCAGCCCAAGCACATCAGTTTTGAGTAGCCCAGGCAACTTACCAGTCATCTGTGTAATACTCCTAATTGTATACATCCCACCCATCTTGTGCAGTTACATAGGGACTGTGGAACGTGCAGCACACAAGGCCAAAGAGCTCAACCAGCTGTGGACCCTGCGGTCAAGAGTGTCACATTCCTGCTTTTCCTCACAAGAGATCCTCTGTGTTTTTGAACAGTTGAGAGCCTTTTGAAAAGCAGTATGACGTGTAGCTGGATTCCTCCTTGCGCAGCCTGAAACCTTTCATGCTTCTGCAGCCTGTGCACCTATAGCATTGTGAATGTACAACCAATTTTATTGCATCTTCAAAAGAAGCAAGATTGTCCTGAATATTTTAGCAACCATACTTTCCTGCTTCCCAGCAATAAAGATGTAAAAGTTTAACTTCAAAGTTACCTGCTTTGGATAATAATATTTTTTTCAGGTCTGTTGGTTGTTTTTTTTTTCTTTGAAAAGGTTGTGCACATACTTTGGCAGTTTATGCTTTGAATGACCTTGACAAATGTTCATCTGTGGCAAACAACCTGTTAACATGACAATAATGTTGACCTCGAACTAATTCCTCTCCAAGAATGCAAATTGTAGAAGTTCACATGGAAGTGAAAGAAACAATCCAGCTTTACATTGTTTTCAATTGCCTCACACCTGCTGTTGGGTCTAGTAAGACGGATTAAAAACACAGTAAGATACAGCAGGAGAGATCTTAGGTCAGAGCTGTGAAAACAACTGATGTTTGTTTGTTTTACATCAAAAAAATGATCATTTCCTCCACTGAATTCTGTTGATAAGCACCCCTGGGGCTTTTGGTTGTATTCCAGATGAAATGAATCTTTCTACATGATGTCATATAAAGAAATTAGTGTCCCTCATTGTGGATTTGTGTTTAAAGGCTAATTGAATGGGGGGTGGGGGGGGGGGGTGTGTTTCAACTTTTTTTGTCAAGAAAATTTATTAAATAAATATGATAGAGTTTCCTTACATTTGTGTGTACTTTTTCTACAAATAACAGAATGGTTGATAAAAGTCTATCAGAAAAAACCAATGCAGATTTTCAACATATTAGAAGTAAACAGAGGTAAGAAATCATCATGGTATTTCTTTTCTTTTCAAGTGATCTGTCATAATCAAATATGAATATAAATGAAGCCACAGGCATCTTCTCAAACATTCTGTATCTATTGTATTAATAAGAATTGCTTTCCATACCTCAGAGGATATGTATAGAACTAAGTGAATAAAGGCGATTCATAGCAACAGAAAATGGAGGGAAAGGCTGAAAGAACAAATGCAAGCAATGTCTTGTATGCCTCCACTCCTCCAGGTCTTAACTCACAGAAGATGTTGACCCTGCCTCCATTTTCTTCATCTCCCAGAGGTTGCATGAACATTATTAAGGACATTTCAAGCTTCCAAAAACCTTGAAGATAAAGCCAGTTGTTCCTCTCTAACAAGAAATGGATATTATAGGTCTGGGCAAGATCTGAAGATGCGTGGTCATGTAGCTCATCATGTAGCTAACCAAAGTTGTGAAAAAATGTACAATGTTCTTTGAATTATACCATTTTAGGAGCTGGTGTAAGTTGATGGCTACTAAGAAGTGAGTCCCAAGGAACTACAGCATTTTCATGCCTTACTCCTAGACTGCTGGAGCCAGCTCCATCTGCCTTCGTGCTTCTTTGATCTGTTGCTGGAGCATAAATGAGACTCTGCTTGACGATTTGAAGGCTGAAGCTTTGTACTGTTTTGAGGGAATTCTGAATAAAGCTACTCATGCACGCCGTGGGAGTTGATGGCTAAAAGATACGCCTTTCTACTCAGTGAAATTCAGTACACTTCACTTTAGACCAGCGATGGAGAAATAGAAACATTCTGGGATATTTCTTTACTTTTTCTGTAAATATTAATTCACATTCTTAATGATTATGCTGGGGGATTCTGGTTCCAGTTGTCTTCTTTTGGGAAGGACATAAAACATGAAAGCCCATAAAGCAAGAATTGCTTTTAAAGGTATTCTCACAACATGAATAGCAAAGATAGGAAGCATTTTAAGAAAACACACTTTGCCTTCATGGCATGTGCCACCACTTCAAATTTTCTCTCAGAGAGAGTTTAGCATATGTTGATTTGATTAAAACTTTAGAGTTTGATAAAGTTAAAACATCTCTCTTTCAATGAGGTTCAAATGCTATTTTACTTTTTGTAATATAATCAAATAATAATAAAATAGCTGGAGCTTAAAAAAAGGCAAAAAGAAATACTAATTTCATCAAATTCCCAAACCAAAATGCTTTATGTGTGTTTTTCTGGAGTCTAATTTTGACTCTTTTGGTTCAATTCTGAACAGAAAAATCAGTTTTTAACTTTCAAATTTTCCCATGAAACAGAAATTCCATTTTCCAACTATTTCTATATATATGCAAAATTGTTCTTTGGATTTCTACTCAGAGAATGGAATGGCATATGAAAATTTCATATGAGAATATCTGGGGAAATCATGATATATTCTTCAAGCTGAAAAAAAGTCCTTAATTAATATATTATGCACTGCAAATCCTTTCCCCACTGTTAGCAATAAAGTTTTTTGATAATGAGATGGAAAGGAAAGTTTCTGAAGGTTTTCTTGCTTCTGCTGGATAAAGACAAACAGAGCACTAGCCCACTGGGGCTAGCACATGAAATAACCGTAGAAATAAGCCTGGAAGTCATAAGGTCATTTATTTTAAATAATTTTCTTTGCCAGACTTTAAAGAAAGAAAAAAATGAACCTTACCTCCAATGGTGAAGGAATGATAAAGTCTTTCCTAAAGCTGGCTTTTGTTTCATTGTATAACAGTTTGAGAAGTATAGAGACAAACAAACAAATGAAAAGTTTTAAACGATGCGGTCTGAATGTTTCTTTATACTGACCTAAACCAAGAGTGAGACTATTGAAATTGATTAAATAGCGAGGTATTTATAACTGATTAAAAGCAAGCCAAATTTTTTACAACGGTAGTTATATTAGCAGAGAGTTACAAATCTCTTCCTTTAACTCTTGTGTAATTTTCCACCCATCCTGATTATCACAACCATGCTGTGTCCCAGGGTTCACACAAGCAAGAATGAAATATTGGAAGTGTGGTGGTCTTTGCAAGGGTAGATCTGTATACCTCCTTGAAAGCAACCACTTTGATTAAAACCATCTAAGGGTCTTCTATGTTTTTTTTCATGTAAATATACAGATAGTTAATTTTAGACATTTTAATATAAAGCTATAAATAAAAAAGCAGAAGTGCAAACAAGTTATTGGTCTCTTTGAAGGTCATGTTTAAGGAATAAGATACCACTACACTTAGATATCACTAGCTAGCTTTAATCCACGTGGTGCCACAGTTTAAGGGTCTCAGCCTGAGTCATTTAACTTTTTTAGGAAGCTTGAGAAAGTTCATTTGCAAGACATTGTAAACTGAAATGCTGCTACTGAGGTACCAGATGATGTCTTGTTTATAGTTTAAAAGAGGTATCATTTAACAGGTGATTTATTTTGTCTGTTTGTTCACATCATTTAATTCAATTGACCTCCAGCTTGTGGAGGAGATAGGGGGATTGGGATTTCTCTTTGGAAATTCTGACTTGGATATGCTTATACTGTATAATTCTAGCAGATGGTAGTTAGGCATGTATTGTATTATTCCCAAGTGTTTAGTTGCTTTCATTCTTTCATCCAATTTTTAAGCTCAGGAAAGGCAATACTAATAACTTCTGACTCAATGTGCTATTAAAATACTGTCTGTGTACCTTGTTTGAGTGTGACTGAGGTGGCATTTTTCTCTCTCTTTTAAAATTATATAATCATGGAAATAAATTCCTTATTTAATATATGAGACAATATCATGACATAATTAAAGGGTATAAAAGAAGCAAAAGCCACAAGAATGTAATAATTGCAGTTATATACACTGATAGATATTATAACTATCAATCACATCTACCAATTAGTTAATCGCAAATTCAGAGGGTAACAACTGGTGGCAAATGGTACGACTTTAATTTCTACTCATGTTGGTTATAATTACTACTTTGTCAAAAAATAAATATCATGGGTTTTTTCTTCAACATTTTAAACGTTAAATACAAATCAAACTTTCCTCTGCTCTTTCCCCTTAAACAGTAAGCTCTCCAGGCCAATGGAGACTCTCTGGCCTCCTGCAGACAAACTTGGGTTCGTTTCTTTTCTGTTTCCAAATTGATCGATAACATTAGTGACCAACTGCAAAGACAGACGTGAGGAAGAAAGGGAGCCCATGTTACATATTGACTTTCAGACTATGGCAACTTTACTGGCAAATCCTTGAAGCATATCTGAAGTACTGAACTTTCATTGTTACTAGCATCCTCCTACTTTTGCAATCATTACCTAAGACAGTCCACTTTATAGCTGGCCTTGCTTTTCAGTGTGTGCCATCATCACAAACCAAGTTAACAAAAAGGTCTCTAAAATATTTATAAAGTCTGATACATCAGGGCTTGGAAACCTGAAGGAACCCATTTGCTCCTGAAGGAACACATGCTGAAGGAAATAGAATTTCTTTGTTTTATTTTTCTCTGTGTGCTCTGTGCTGGTATTTGGGATTAAATCCAGCTGAGGATTGCATGTTCAGCATAGCAGCATTTGTATACAGTATATAAGGAGAATCACTCGCCTCAAGACACAAAGTAAAACAGGAATGAAAAATGTAAGAGTAACAAGCGTGCAAAAGTAAGGAGAATTTTTCCTTTCCCTCACCTCTTCAGAGTGTACCAATTCTGGAGATTGAGGTGGGAGATGAGTGTCCAAATCACCTCCGGGAAAGAGAGAATCTGAGCAGATGTTTCCTGCCTCCCAGATGCTCCAGTCATGAGGCTATGGGGAAAAGGGGAGCCATTGCCATGGGGTTAAGTATACCTTAAGTGTGCCAATTGGACCAGGCACGGAAAGCAAACTAGGCAAGATAGCTCCTGGTTTGTGTCTCTGTAAGCTCACTACAGAGAGAATTAGAGTTGGACTGAAACATTGTGAAAAAAAACAGATTTGAATAAAAAAAGTGTTAATTCATTCAAGCCAGAATGGCTGGACTGTACTGTTAAAGGTTCAACTAACTTCTGCTATCTCAGGCATGTTTAGGAGCAGAACCTTCTGATCTCCAGGCAGGTCAGGCACTGTTCTGGGAACTTTTTAAGCTTTAGGTCCCCAGCCCTAACACAGCATGCTACGGAGTCTCTGGGGTGTCATTAGCTGCTTATATTAGCAGTGAAGGCTAAGAGTTAGTTCCTCTGAGTAGCTATCCAGACTAAGATTAGAGTTCAGAAACATCAGACAAAATTGTTGTGATGCAATCCAGTTCAAAACTAAAAGAAAAGAAAAGAAAAGAAAAGAAAAGAAAAGAAAAGAAAAGAAAAGAAAAGAAAAGAAAAGAAAAGAAAAGAAAAAAGGAAAGAAAAAAGAAAAGAAAAGACAAAAGGAAAAAAAGAATTAAAAAAGGAAAAGCATTTCCTGCAAACTGGAAAATCTGCTTTTAAGCCAAAATTAGGTTAAAATATGCTGCTTCTTTCTTTCTTTAGGATGTAGTTTTACATTAGTGTTAGGCCTGTGTTAAAAAGCCACATACCTTTTCTGTTATTATTTTATTTTGATGGAAACTAGAGATAAGGGGGGAAAAAAAAAGGAAAAAAAAAAAAGGAAAAGACCCAATCTTATGTGACTATCAAGTTTTTTGATGACCACCAGAAGTCACTTACTGACCCAACACATTTAATGTAGACATAGTTTGCATTACGTTCTCTGAGAGCACGATGAGTAAATGCCCGTCAATCAGCCAACCGACCGATACAGCTCTGAACCTCCTTCTGTGCCAACATCAGTCATTCAACCTGGGCAGCTCCGTGGGCACAGCTGACAGCATCTCTCAACAGAAAATCAAGCCTGGAGCTTGGGCCTCTGTCCCTGCTATGCAGCTAATTCTCTTTTTCACTATGGAAATGGCTTACTTTCTGCTATTAAGTCTGGTTTACTGCCATCCTAGGAGGATGTATGGAAAATTCCTATATATCCCCTATGGAAATATATTACCAGTTTATTACAGCATTTCCTCACGCACATTTTATTTTCTTAGACCCTCGGGGGGACAATTGCCTTACACTGTTCTCAGGAATTTAAAAACTCAATTGGATCTGGACGTATTGTGTTCTAACACTAAGTTGATCTTTCATTTGATTGTCATTTAGTTTCTGGAAGTGATACATGGTCTCTGTTCTTATTCCCTGCTAAAATTTGGTGAATAAAACTAATGAAAAGTAACATAAGGTTACTGACTGGAGATTTCTGCAACCCCTGATGAAAAATGTCAGACAATCTGGAAAGTTAAGCATAGTTAAGTGACAGAGCCAAATCTGGACACTTTTCAAGATAATGTGCTTAGGGCAAAGCAATGCATAAAAATCAAAACAACTGAAAACTGTTAATAAGATAAAGTATGATATCCCTCTTTTTGTCATAGGAAAATTATCTCCATCTTATATTTCAAAGACTACTGAGCAATGTAAGGCCACTGTAAAAGACTTCTCAGAAGAATGGGCACAAAAATTTTTAAAAAAACTCTTTCTACAGGACACATTTAATTGCATATTGCTTTTTATGACAGTTTCCACATTTAAAGAAAATAAATCATAACGTCTGTGGGTGAGTAGTATCCTGCAACATCATGGACAATTGTCTAGACTACGTAGATAACCAGTTTAAGTAGATCCTTTACCCAGACATTTCTAAATACATGCAAAATTCACCATATCACTCAGGGTAGGAATTAATCCTAACAGTGGAGCCAGCTGGCAAAACTCAACTCCCACTGTCCCAGAACATGTTCCCAGTGATAAGACTGTAATTCTGATCTGACTTCATTTCAGTGCATTGCTCCAGATTTGTAAGAGTTTAAATGAGAATAACTAAAAAAAAAAAGGGGAGTGGAAAAAAAAGAGCCTTTCAAAGGCTTGATTGATTCATGTGTAGTTTGAGGATCACCAGAAAATGAAAAATCTAACAGATGTCAAACACTTGGTGGGCATCATTAGTGTGTTTTTTAAGTAGTTTGTTCAGCATTTGTTTCAGTGGTCAACTGGCATAGGGGTCAACTGTATAAGAACATTGACGCTCAGTCAATATGTTGATCTGTACAACTTGTATGCAGATGGGACAACGTCTTCAGCCAAATTTCTATAATTTTTTTTTATTGCCTGAAATGAAAAAAAGGCTTTATAATGCAAAGTGTCAGGCAACCTTAAGATCAGGCAGTGGCGATAGCCTACCAACTGTAATATTTTCAGATGAGCAGGCTTTGTTAATTCCCAGTAGGCTTCACTGAGGAGATGATTTGGGGGAGTCATTAAATTCTACTATCCTTCCAAAGTGAAACTGAAGGTTAATTAATTCTGCAAAAGAGGTTCATGATTATATCTTACAGAATGTGAATAATTACCATACTAGTCTGTTTTTCTTGATTTGCACCAAGTGGATAAAATGATCTTCTACAAAAAATGATAAGGAAGATTATTTTTTAGTGATATAGTAGTATCTTTTAACAGTATTTATTCAGTGGTTTTGGCTTATAAAATTTGGGAAGCTTTGAGATGCTAGAGTTAGACTGTTCATGTTTTTGTTGATCCAGTTCTCAGCATGAAATATATTTGATCTCGTATCTATGAAACTTTTTTCTCTAGATAATTTATGTGATGACTATCAGTCACAGATCGGTGAACTAGGTTGCATATGTTTGTATTTGTCATGCTCTAGTGTGCTTGGTGCAGCTTGACTAAACTGATGACCTCTACCATTTTTCCATAAAATAAAATACCTTCATCATTCTTCTTTGTTATTTTCCTTATTGAGCAAGAAGGATCTATCCTCCTACTAAAATACTATTGGTTTCTAGCAGAAAAAAAGGTAAAAGAACACCAAAGAACACTGCAAAGTGAATATCTTCTTTCTCAGTATAAAAATATGATCTTATGTCTACTAAAGCATGATTACAAGCCTAGCTCAGATGTGTTAAAATCTGTTCATGATCATATTGAAAGGGCAATGAGGACAAAGTTGGCTACTCCAGACAGTCACGGGTTGGCTGGGTGTTCATTGTTATTTCTTATCGCAAAGGGAGCAGCAAGGTTACAAATCTGAAAAACAGGTGGATACAACGAACCCAACCAATTTCAACAACTTTAGAGATAAATCAAAGTGTATTCTAAATATCTAAGCTGATAATTGTGATTCTTTTTAGAGGAAGCTTTTCTACCTGGGAAGGGTGCTTTAAACCCTATGTAATACCCTCTGATGCCAGTGGAATTGAAGCGCACACTTTAGCGCTATGTGGAATTGAGGCAAGCCCATGGATATCCTCACGCTCTGTCCTCAGCCTGGGTCTTTGCAGGTAGTCTCTGTCACACAAGTTCCACATGAATTTGCAGAACTACTTTTCAGCATATTTTGAAGGAGTCTGCAAAGGTTTTTGCATTTACAAGGCACCAGCTAGAACCTAATTACCTCTAAACCACGAGATTTCATAGAACTCTATGTTTTCCTGCATCTGCTTGTCTGACATCTGAGATGTGAGGATGAGGAAGTGAACAGATAATCCTCAGATTTGCAGTGCTAATTTGTATATGACAAGATAAGACTAGCTGGTAAGTACTTAGTATCTGCCAAGTCAAAGGGAAAGGCAGTAATTTTGCTTTATTTCTCAGACAAAGCAGAGGAATGTGTTTTCAATCTATTTTCAAGGAGTTTCAAGTTAGGAAATAATCATCATTAGGGAACATTGTTCTCTAAAACTACAGTAGAGAGAGCACTGAAGAATGTAGTAATGCTTCCTATTTGTTGTGTAAATGGATATTTTTACCTTATGCCGGACTTCTAAGGTTTAGATCCTTCTCTCAGGTACACTAACATCAAATGACAAGTAGTTGCTCTGGTATCAATAGTGTTTACGCAGTGAATTTTGTGGTGTAATTCATCTTATATTCAGGCTTGTGGCATTCACTTTTAAAAAATACACTTCTCAGAGCAACCGGATACAAATGTTTGACAATATATTTATTTAAATTGCCTTTTTAACAGACAGTTTTCCAGGATAATAAGGTAAGACCATCCACGTTTGTGTCATTTTCAATTCCTCGAGCGCTTTAGGAATATACCCTTACCAGGAGGCATATTTTGTAGTTTTCAGTGATGGCTGTGACAAATGCTCAGAGAGGGAACCCTTTAATCACAAAAGAAATTGACTGTGCTCAGTAAGTCCATTAAGATATTTTTCTCATTCCCAGAAGGTCTCTTGGAATAACTGGGCTTAATTATAGCCTTTTAAGAAATAATGGTTGTGTGTTACTTTTCCAAGTGACAGACTGAGATTAGCTATTTTGGGGTGTAGATAATTCACCTTTTGCATCTGAGAGAAGAAAAATTTTTGCAGTATGGGTTTAAGAGTCCCAGAATCTGCAGCCTAAAAATTGAGGTTTAAGGTTAAAACTACACTTATTAGTACAGAAAACTACAGAACAACTTAGAGATAAAAGTACGTGGTGCGGCCTTCAGCAGCACATGAGCTTGTAGGATCGGAGCTAGGAAACCCACCAGCATCAATCTAAATTTTTCCTGTGATCTCACTGGCCTTGCATACCAGCATTAAGGCCCCCATCCTGAACACACGTACAACTGCACTTCATTTTAAATGGATGAGCCCACTGCATATCCATGTTCACCTTGTCTGCTCAGAGAAAACCTCTTTGTTCAACTACCTAATGCCCTTCAGTCTCAATACAAGTTTTAGCCCACAATAACAGTATTCAAAACCCTGTTCTGTCTCACCTGCCCCCCGTTCCCAGTCTCCATTCTTTGTGTTTCTTTAGCGCAAGAGCTTCTTGGAAATAAGCCTGGGTTCCCCATGGCACAATGAACTTGTGCATGTTTTCGGTTAACACTGTTATGAACAAACACCTTCTTTCTTTTTCGTTGGCTTTACCTAACCAGGATTTTAGTGTTCATGATTTCAAGTGTCGGCTTGTAAAATTCACAGATAGAAGTCATCTGCCTCTTCTTTCCTTATAGTAAAAATCCACAATTGATTGGAAGCAATTTTGCTCTTGTAAATGTTTTTATGGCTGACTGCAGGACAAAGAGGAAACATATGAGTTGCTTACTTGTGGTATCTTGAGAGAAAGGTAGCTGCTCCTTTTGCTGTCCTTTTTTTGCACATCACTGGCTGCTCTTAAGCGGGCTATAAAATGATGATACAATTATGCACAACAGTAATACAATCAAGCTGAAACATTTCTCAAGGGCGGCTCTGCGTTAAAGGTAGGGCTCCCTGCTGTTCGAAGCCCTGCAAATGGTCTGCTCCACTTCGGGCGGTTATTGTTAGAAACGTTAGCTGAGATTTTGCTCCAGCTGAAAAATGCTGCGTAGGCAGATCCGCCGTAGGAGTGTGAGCCTGGGCCTTCCTTTATAGTTGAAAACAGATTGGAAGAGGAAAGGAACATTTCTTCCTGTGGACCCACTCTGCCCTCCTGGCAGGAAGCTCTTTGCAGCTGCGGTGCTGGCCACCTGTGACAGCAGCGCTCAATAGCTGGATATCCTGTTGTACGACTCGGCTTCTCAGCCATCCAGGACGGCTATGTGGAAAGTAAATTGTGACTTTCCAGGGTTTTAAGCATGCCAAGATCAGGTATGAAAAAAAGGATGCTGGAACTCGCTGAATCCCAAATCTTTTTGGCACACTGCAAATAACGCACTTGGTTTCCAAGACATGCTCGTGTGTGTGCATGTGTGCGTGTGTGCCGGAGCAAGAGACAGAGATGTTTTATCTCGGCTGTGGTTTCAGATCCTCAGCAAGCTATTGAGGAGCTAACAGCTAGGCGAGAGCAACTGAAATGAGTAAACATCAAAACTAGCCATAATATTCCAGTGTTCAGATGGAAAATCCAAATTGGTTCAAATAAGAAGGTCTATGAAGGAACCTCCGTTTTGGCCCTTCTCCACTCCTTTGTGCAGGGAAAGTAAAGTCAGAGCGTGTGATTTCCTCTCCCAGAGACAGGGGACAGAGAGGGAAGGGGGATTTTAAAACGAAGTCTGGAAAACCTTTCTAAGCATGAATCACATTTTTAGATCTTGGTAGATTTTTTTTAAGGACTTTACACAGGTGAAGGCATTCTATATATCCCAGAGCCTAAACTTTTTGCCTGAAAGGAAGAGGAGGGAACAGATTTACTTCATGATATTATACATTTAGATAAATATTTTATAGTGGTTTTCTTTGAAGCACTGAGTTTTACCTTGCAAGTAAGAGACAGACAGACTTGCTTGTGTATTTTGTAGTCTAGTAACTCCTATACTTTTATGGTAAGTTAAATAAACCATAGGATTCCTGGGAATTTAAAAGTTGAATGGATGGGCAGACTGTCACTTATCCTTGGACTTAATTCCATCTGACAACTAAACAAGCATGGACTAGTAATACACCACCGTACCAAAGATGCTTTCACCTTTTTTATAGGAAGTTCCTTGACACTGAATTTTAGTGAATCTTGCTATCTAATTCTTTTAGATCTTTTTGAAAGCCCATCTAGAATGAAATTTATTTAAATGAATTCTCTAAACATCTAATCTAAGTGTAAAGCTAGGAGAGAAATACGTTTGCATGATCACTTACAATGCCTATGCTTTGGGGTGTTTGCTTTACAACGTTAGACATACAAACTCAGCTTCCTTAAATGTATTTCTTGTTATACACTGATGAAACTGTAACAAATGTACACATACAGTTCTCTGTTTCTGCACATGTGAAATACTAACTATGAGGTTGTTGGTGTCACTGAGGCTGACAAACTGTCATCAAGAACTTAACATGAATTTAAGAAAAACCCCCACATAGTTTTCCAGAGCTAATAGCTCCAGTAAGAGGGGCCACAACTCACAATACAGTAATACGACGAGATATGCCGTTGTACCAGAGGTTTCCTTCCAGACCGGTGTAACAGTTGTAGGTGTCTGGTCACAGGTTAGTGTGTCTGAGTGCGAGAGAAAAGTGACGTAAAAACATATTTATTCAAGCAGAATGAGACAAAGCTCACATGCAGTAGATGTACTCGGAGATCAAGGCACCCAGAAAAAGTGTAGGCTCAGTGTCCTCCTACAAGAGATTCAGAGCAGTGAGCACAGAAATTAGCTTTTCTTGGAGCCCAACTTTGTCAATGACATAAGACTAGCTATATTCTTTGTGAATAATGGAAGGGTATCAAAGAAACTGCTCACTCTGCAATTTCTCTCTCTGAGGGAAACAATCCATAAGATTCACCAAACGAGGCAAGTGATTGAGTCTGAAAGAAAGAGGAATAATATATCTGAATAATTTGTCGTCAAAAAGAAATCTTGAACCTAGCTGCTAATTTAGGAAATTTAACACTGAATGGTCAATCCTTTGCCTTGACGCTCTTTCAAAAACCCCAAATTAACCAAAAGTAGACCAGTCCATCTGAATGGAACACCTCTGAATTAACTGGACTTATGCCAGGGTTGCATTTGGCCACACAAGTGACAGCTAAAACAAAAGGGCTAGCAGATATCTCTAACGTGATTTCATTAAAAAATTCAGATGAACTTTCATGGAAAATGTTGTGTAGTATTCCTACAGTTCCATTTGGCCTACTGCACTTACTACAGTAAAGCAGAACTAAATCTTCTTTTAAGAAATAACTGTCTTCTCCTATAATATGAGAAATATTAATTTGTCTAATGTATATTAAAAGATACTATTAATCAAATAAATCTGATGTCTAGATTTTTTCCAGATGAGCAAACACTAGACTGGGATTTCTCAGAATTGACGGTCTCCCCTGTTAATTTCATTGAGAATGCCTTTGTTTTGTTTGCAGGAACTCATCTTTCTCCCTATGAGTATGTAAAAGGTCATATGTTTCCACAGCGCCTCTGCCAAACACAGTCAAAAGAAAGGGTCTTTTGAATCACGACATGCTCGCATTCAAGCACTCTGCTGCTTTAGAAGACTGCTTATTTTGTTGTTCCTTTTCTTATTTGTTATTAAAGTAAAAATTATACTCTTAGACCTGTTGGTTCGCTTGTCCTTTTCTTGAGAAAACCTGTTTTCTTCTTTGAAGAGCCCCGAGTGCTAAGTCTTCCCTGGTAATACGTGTGCAAGCCCAGCTTTGCTGTGAACGTCCTAGGCGTTAGGACTGTCTCTTTTACAAGCCTTACAGCTGATAAGAATAATTGCTATGCCTATGTCTGATTACAGTACATACAAGAAAACAGGAGATCAGTCTGTAATAATGATAAAGCTCTCACCAACAACCACAGGTTAAAAGTAGAGATATCATTACTGTACATGTACCGGTAATTAGGAACTAAAATGCAAGGAACCCCTGGGGAATATGATAGCCTTCTACTGTTTATTAATGCATTTGCTACTCTTATTATTTTGTATTACTTAGCTAATTGTGTGTCGAAATGTCTCAGAAGAGTATCCTATTGGCTAGGTTGAAGCTTTGTCCTTCATAGAAAGAAATGCCAATGCTCCAGAGTTTCCTTCAATGCCAAAGTAGCTCTCATTATCACTTTTTTCCCCAAATTGGTTAGACAGCTGGATCATTCATTGCATTTTTTTTCCTACATATTAAAGTTGATGAGGTCCAGGCATAATGTTATTTCAGTTTGGAAGAAACTTGGTTCTTAAACTACCATAAAGCTTTTATTCTAAGCCAAATGTTCTGCAGAAAATTTCACAGGTTGAGAAAAAAATAGGTCAGATTTGTTTCTTTGAACATGACTAAAATGCTGCAGTTGTAGCAGACACACACACCCACAAAGAGAAAATACATCTCATAAAGATCATGGTTTTCAAAATCACTGAGATGCATAAAAGCAGATTTCCCTTCTCAATCACTACAGTTTCCAGTCTATAAAAATTGCTGTGGGGTATTCCTGCTAAGCAAGAGGGCAGAGAGTTATCACACAGCCCATTATGGCTCCCATAATTCCACCCCATGAATTTCATTTAGGGAAAAAAATTGGACACCTAGAGTGTTATTCGAGGGGCAGACTGAGGTTAGGCTGTAAGAAAGGAATGCTGACTGCATGGTGCTTGCAGCAGAGCAAAGGATAATTCAAAATATCAATGCAAGACAAAATCTGTTCATTGCATGAGCATGTGACCAAAGCCTGGTAGCAGTAGAGCCCACAATATGATTCAACAGGCATCTAAAGGGTAGATCTGAAGAAGTTATCCCTTTCTGGTGAATCCATGGCTTTTTGTTTTAATTTCACAAAGCTTTCTCCCCTAGTCTGAGCATGCCTCCCGAGGGAGCATTTTCCAAGGAGGCCCTTGGAATCCAAGCAGTCACTTTGTTCCTTGCAATCTGGCATGCAAGTTGTAAGTAATCAGAATCATAGCAAAAAGGATTGAAACTTGGCTATCTTAACATGGACATCAGTTAAGAGAATACACAGCAGTATTAGACTTTTCTAATCTATACTGGGACTGGAACTGAAATAAGTCCCCCTAGCATCACAAAATTTCCATTTTAAGTAATGTGTAGTTGTATCGATGTCCCGCAAAATGTTTAAAACATACATATTTGCTGTATCTTCTGACATCTCTATTCAGGTACTGTCCATTGAGTCCATTAGTTTTTCACTGCCCTTTCTCTAGAACCAATATTAAGCCCCTATGACTTGGCAGAGGCAGAAAATATATGCAGAATAGAAAAAAATATGTAAAAATCTCAGGTTTAAATAGAATGCAGTTTTCTAGACTTTTTCTGGTATTTGTGTCATTATTGATGGGAAAAAATAAGTATAGCTTTCCCATTGGGACTGGAAGAAGGGAGGGAGCTGAAAACAAGACATTCATTTCCTGGAAATTTTGAAGGTTTCAAAATTCATTTTCTTTCCTCAGTGGGAGGAAAATGAGCCATGTTCATATTTACATAGAGAAAAAAAAACTTGAGAAAGGGCAAGAAGAGTCAAAGAAGGGTTGATAAAGACATACATCTGGTCCTGCTATGACTGGAGCAATCGTTTTAACCACCAGATTGCCAGTTATTTCATTTGTTTCTCAACTGAGACTCTTTTCCTTCATAGGAATAATCTATTATTTGTTGCCCTACGGCACAGCACAGCTCTAGTATCAGAACCATCCCATTCCAAAAGACATAAACAAAAAAATAATGCTAGTAAACCTCATTAAAACATTTGTGTTAGTCACATCAAGGTAATGAAACAGTAGTACTGGGCAGGAATATGGTGGATCTTCAAGGTGTCTGACATTTGAACAGTTAAATCAACTCTACTGATGGTTTAGTCAAGGCAGACTGGAGAGCATTCAGCCCAAGTACCCTAGCATTCTTCTGTTTCTGGATTTTATATTGTTAATATAGAATCATAGAATCATAGAATGGTTTGGGTTGGAAGGGACCTTAAAGATCATCTAGTTCCAACTTCCCTGCCATGGGCAGGGACACCTTCCGCTAGACCAGGTTGCTCAAAGCCCCATCCAACCTGGCCTTGGACACTTCCAGGTGTGAGGCATCCACAACTTCTCTGGGCAACCTGTTCCAGTACCTCACCACCCTCAGAGGGAAGAATTTCTTCCTTATAGCTGATCTAAATCTACCTTTTTTCAGTTTAAAGTCATTACCCTACAGGCCCCTGTCAAAAGTCCCTCTCCAGCTTTCTTGTAGGCCCCCTTTAGGTACTGGAAGGCTGCCATAAGGTCTCCTCGAAGCCTTCTCTTCTCCAGGCTGAACAACCCCAACTCTCTCAGCCTGTCTTCATACAAGAGGTGCTCCAACCCTCCGATCATCTTTGTGGGCCTCCTCTGGACTTGCTCCAACAGGTCCATGTCCTTCTTGTGTTGGGGGCCCCAGAGCTGAACACAATACTCCGAGTGGGGTCTTACGAGAGAGAAGTAGAGGGGCAGAATCACCTCCCTCGACCTGCTGGTCACACTTCTTTTGATGCAGCCCAGGATATGGTTGGCTTTCTGGGCTGAAAGTACACATGCAGGGGGTTGGACTAGATGACCTTTAAAGGTCCATTCCAACCCAAACTATTCTATGGTTTTATGATTCTATGACATAATCTTTCTAGTTCAGCACTTTCTCCTTTAGGGCATGTCTACACTATAGTAGACAGGCCACATCTCACTTAAGGAGCTTCCTGAATCGACTGGGCTTAAGCCAGCTCTCTGCCGGAAGACACATAGCCATGTTTGTATTGCACTGTGGAGGTTCAAGCATCCCCACAAAGTCTGTGAAAATGGGCTTGTTTTGTGCACGATACCATTTTCAAAGAACCTCTCAGGTGTAAAACCTGTTTTCATTAGTATTGCAACATGGAGCCAGGACATCACAGGAGGACTCTGTTATATCAGCCTTTTCTACCCCTTCCTAGCTCTTCCTGTCTTCCTGATTTAGCAAACTATTCACTTGCCTTTTCCAAGCACTGTCAGTGAGTAGCACACAGAGTATTTTATGCCAGATCTGCCAAAACCAGACTGGAAACTGCACTGTCTTTATGCTCGTAAGCTTAAGTGGTACTGCTCTGTAGGTAATGAGGGTCTGGGATAGAAAGGGAAAATATAAAAGCAAGTAGATTTCTTTTCCTGTTCTTCCTTATAAACAGGCTTGATGAAATAGCTATTAATTGCAGGCCCAAAAATCTCTTTGATTTTAGATTTCATGGCTGTTTAGTTTCAAGGGGAAAAGCCCCCAACTTCAACAAATTATGATATTTTTTCATCATTTTACAAACAAAATAATAATCATAAAATCCCACACAGAGCAAGCAATTTGGCTGAAGCTATGCGTCAAAATTTAAATATACCTGTCATGAGACTTCACATCTGCTGAGGAAAGCTAGCAGTGAAGCTCTATCCCATTTAATGTCTCAGACGTACATATGCGGTTATGAGACTTTCACCCAATACAAAATCAATAATTTATACAAGAAATCCTGCATGTGTCTCTCCTTACTACCAAATAATAGATGAAAACTGACAGATAAAAGCCCAACTTCAACAATATCTCAGAGAAAGATACCACGTACATGCAGGGCATCAGTTAAACCTGTTTGCCTGAGTATATACTATGTGATGATTGGAGCTGGAAGAAAAACTCAGCTGAGGAAAAAAAAATTAATCTTTAGCTTTGGATAGCAATAAATTAGCTGAGTTGGACTCCAGATAACAGGACAAGAGTGTCACAGAAGGATTTAAGAGGCCATCTTGCATCTTCCTTCCAACTTCATTTAAGATCACATTGGAAACCTACGGGGGATGTTACCCATAAAATGTCTGGACCACTCTGCAGTCAGAAGTGTAAGATTCATGGGGACACAGAGAGAGCTAACAAGCAAGCAGGACTCTGTTTGCAGCTGACTGGTGTAAAGGGCATTCTCCTGGGACTGCATCCCAGTCCCCGTTCCCATGGATTTTTCATTAAGCGGTCTTTGGATAAAACGTATAAGCAATGTTTGGAGCAGATTCTGAACACCACGCTCCCCATTTTCAAACATAGGGGCTGCAGTATCATACATTCAGTCTTGGGCTCTCACAACTCTTTCATTACTGGCTGCACATTGTCCTACCTTCAGTAGCAAGGGTGGAGACCCCCACTTTCTCACCTCTGCCGTCGCCTGGGACATAGTATATCCTCCTGAGAAATATGAATGTGGACCTCTTCAGGCTTTGGAAGAAGCTGAATCCCCACTTGTTGATTAGTACTCTGACCACTGAGTGACTACGAAAATGTGGACATTTCTCTGCCACCCGTGGTTTCACATGAAAGAGAGCGTAACTGTTGTACTTGATGCTGAATTGTGCTGGCATTGTGTATATTAGCACATTTTCCCACATGGGGTGCCTCAGAGATGCAGCCATAACGAAGGATGAACCAGGAACACATGCAGCTACCAGGGTCCCCAACCAAGCTATACTGGCCTTGCCCCTTGTGGCCCTTGAGGTGTTGCTTCTGGGAGCCATTCCTCCTAGATCCTGCAAATGGGGCTGTGTGGCTTTTTAATGATCCTATTCAAACCCAGGCATCTGACCTGAAGCTGGAGCTGTAAAATCAACAGTCTGTCTGGTCTACTCTTAGGGGACCTGAGTAGCCAGGTGACGTTTTTAATGATTCTCGTTCTTGGAATTAGAAAACAAGTTTTCCTTAAAGTGAGATTTACCCCAGTTCCTTAGGAGACCAGAAGCCCACAGGTAGTGGTTTATTATATGAACTAAAGGAAGATACACAGCATTTCAGAAACTTGTTTTAGTTTGCACTTTTCTATGGAATTTCCTTTAACAATTGCATTTCAAAAAGAAAAGCTCTCAAGCACTTGCAGTACCTAAGCTTATTAGACTTTTTCCCTGCATCTCCTGAAGTTGATATTCTATTTAGATCATGTTGGCATCACCTTTTCACACAGCTCGTATTTTGTTTGACAAGTTAATTTTTAGCAGACAAGGAAGCAATCAGTAAACTTCTCTGTCAGGGCACCCCTTGCTCTCTGTCTGCTGTCAGTGGAAAGAGTTCCCCACATCTTCCCAACTCCCCGTCTTCTGACCTCCCCATCTCACCGCGTACAAAGCAAAACATGCCCTTGATCCAATGCACAGATCTTTTTTTCACAGATAGTGAAGTTCAGTTCATGATTTATGCTAACATTTTCTTAGAAGATGCATAATTTTGTTTTGTTTTCCTAATCAGACTACATTAATATTTTACCTCTGCATATCCCTGTTTTTCAGGGGTTTTTTGTTTCCCTTGAATTGATCTAAATTCCTGGGAACATGATCACTCAGAGCAATTGAAGAGAATTCTTGTATGTCCCCTAAGCCTATGTCAGACTTTATTAGTACGCTGATACCCATCTTCCTTCTAGCTGAGGGCTAGGAACCCACACAAGAGGAGTGGATTCTCCAGAATTTGATGTTTGCCGATAAATAGCTAGATTTCATGGCTGCTTGTGACCACTTGCTTTGGAAAATATCAGTATCTTAGCTGAAATTGTACCTAAAGGACAGAGGAAGCCTGTTCACTTAGAATAGAGGTTATTTTTAAATTTTTTTTTTCAATGTTGAAAACCCATAACGTACAAAAAGTTCTGCAAAACCAAGGCCTGAATTCTGCAGTTGTGCACTACTCTCCTACAATTGATAATAGAATAGAAAAGTAAATAATAAAAATATTTCTCTTCTCTGCTCATCATACTTCCAACTTCCATACATCCATACATGCATACAGCCAACACCATCTACTACTAAGAGAGCTCTGCAATTCTGCAGTTTACTACAACATAATAGAAAATGCAGGTAACTGCATTAAGCCTGCCAAAACTCTCCTATTTGTAGCAAGATCTCTAATGATGAAATTCATGCCCACTGTGAGTGGCAACAGGATGCTGGAATCTGACATGGAGGTTGTATTTCATTTTCTCTTGGTACAAGCTTTTAGATCCTACTTCTTGTACTGCTCAGGGCCTTTAACGTTAATCTGGATAGAATAATTTTATTGTGAGAGTAGACCAATTGTATGGACCAATTTCTTCTCTGTGAGGCTTTCGAGGCAAATAGCAAAACCTGGTTATCAACTTAAAAAAGATAAGCTAAAAATCAAGCAATGAAATTCACACTTACCTTCAGAAATAATTAAATTCAGCTCATGATTAGAAAAGAAAAGACTATGCAACACTCTGTGTCTTCTATTGGAAACCAGACCACTTATTTGGATTTAGAAATGCAACTTCAGGAATCCTATTTTTTTAGATGTTTGCTGGTGTGTTTTGCAGAGCAGTTCATCTGTTTTGTTTCTGTGAGTAATGAGCTCATCTGTTCATAGCCTTTATATAAACACGTGGGTTTGGAAATAAACAAATGCTATTCAGTTAAAGAATACACATCAACGCAAGCACCTTCTTCTATATCAGCCCTATCTCTGCTGATTGTATGGAATTAAGTCAATTTAAGCATATTTAACTGAACTATATTTAAGATTTACAAGGAACTGCATTGAGATAATAATCGTATGAGTAATAGTGCCTACTGAGATCACAGTTTAATTGTTTCAAGCCTCTCAAACATAGGGGGCACCACGGGGAAACATATTTTTATTTGCCTTTGCTTCAGAGAGGATGAACAGCTGAGCTGTGTTACTCCAGAGGTAGAATACTAACAATATTTCCCAGTGGCTTAGTCTGCTTTGTAGACTTTAATCCAAAGAGCTGACAAAGCTACACAAGGTTTTGTATCCGTGAATTACAGGTGTTTTAAAAATTGCTTGTATTAAGGCACCTAATCTTGAGAAAGACAGTCCTTTTTTGCTGTTTATTGAGTTTGCAATGTATCCAAGTGATGTTACTCTAACGGTGCTAAGCTGTGCTTCTGTTAGATGCACACTGCCATTGGAACTAGATGATCTTTAAGGTCCCTTCCAACCCCAACCATTCTATGATTCTATAAACTTAATTTAGCTAACTTATTTTTAAAACATGTCTTTTACCCGACTTCAGATAGATATACCATTTCCATTGATAGCACCCTTAGAGATTTTCACTCCGTGGCAGAAAGGGTAGACCCTGAGTACGGACTGCCCATGTGTTCCTCTTCCCATCTGCCTCACCTATTAATTCCTATCATCATCTTCTTTGCTTCCTCCTCAGTAGCACAGACATAAATTCAGTGAGATGACCAGGGCTAAAAAGAGTTTTTCCTTCAACTTATTCTTAATACTTATTATTGCACTATGCACTATCCTCTGCTCTTTTTTTTTCACTCTTCTTCAAATATGTCATCAACACAACAAAGAAGGTAGAAAACTTGATGAGGAGTAGTCTGAAAATAACACATAGTTGGCCAGATAGGGAGTATTTCACTCCATATAGGTAGTAAGAGCACACAGCGCGCTCATCCTCTCACAATACTCTTCTTATTTCCTGGGCTTTGACCCTGATGGTGTCACCCCGACGAGTCAGTGACTGCATTAGAGATAGAAATCTAATCCTTGTCCTGATCTGATATGCTGAATTCTCTATCTGTCCTGTCTGCTCTGTAGGAGTTTGGCCACAGCTGTTGGAATCACGCCTGAATTTTCAGAGGAGCATTTCTAATAGCAGCCTGTGTGCTTTAGCTGTACAACCAGCCTTTGGGCAATAAAGTTATTGGCGAACTTTTATCATACTGTTTTTTGCCGTGAACTTAACTTGACTTGGATTCAGTTCACTCAGGCAATTTACAAGCAGACTGTTGAAATTATTCGCTATGCCAAAAAGATTATTCTACTTTCTCAATGTGGTTGTTTTAGCAAAGTCCATTTAAGTGAAAACAAAACAAAGCAAAACAAAACAAAAAAGTATGGTGGTTTTGGATGAAATGTACGGCGACTAAGACCTTATACTCTTCATTAAGTTAAATGTGTCAAAAAACTAATTCATCCACCAAATGCCTTACGCAGACGGTATTTAACTACAAGTGGCCTGTGATTTTTTTTTTTTTTTAATTTAGACTGAAGTTTTTAAATACTTTTTTTCACCAGGTATTGATACATCTGTAAAATTTTCTTTGCTTCTGAAATATTCTTTTCTTGAAAAGATGAGAGATCATTTCTAATGGAAAACTGGGGTGGAAAACTTGAGAAATTTTTTTTTTCCTATGTTTTATAGGGAAAATACTTTTCTGACTAGCTAGAGCTTCTGCCATAACTTCCTAATTATATTTCATTTTGTTGCATGAAGCAGTCTGAGAAAACTTTACTTTTTTAACTGCTATAAAAAATGAGAAATATAAAAAATGTATTTTTATCAGTCACCACAGCCAATCAGTCTCTTCCAAAGAAATAAAGACATCACACTGCCTTTAAAAATTGGCTGTAAAAGTGGCATCTTCTAATTTAAGAGCTCTATCCTTTGCATATAATAAAACTGTGTATTTAGAATTGTATCTGGTTAGGATTATTAGCTGACAGAAACAAATTTACTGTCTTGTTAAAACCTTTTAGCACAGCAGAAAGAGCATAACAGAGACGTAGTCTTTTCCATCTTGTATGGCAACAACTGGCTTGTTTACAAAATTTTGAGCAATTACGTGCTGAGGAAGTCCACTTAAGACAACTGCATTTACTTTGCTGTTGGAGAGATGAAGGGTTTTGGGCTGTGTTTTTTTTCTTTCAACTCTAAGTGGATGATTAAGCATTAGAAAACACGAGTTCAACTTGACTTTCAGATTCTCAGATCTGAGTTTGCAGCACTAGCAGTTACTGCATTAACTTGTCGCTTGTCCCATTTGAAGGAAAATAACCACAGGCAGGTCTGCATTATAAAATGTAGTCAGTATAAATTTTTGACTTGCATTTATGAACAAAATTTCACTGCTGAAGTCTTTTTTTTAAGAACAAATTTGCACTGGAAATGCAGTTCATTTCACAATATGACTGCGGTCATTTAGGAAAATGTCTTAACACTACTATCAAAAAGAAAACCTTTGCAGGATTTTGCCGGTATAACTTTGCAGAAAAGTCGCAGTGGTATAGACGAGCCACAAGAGTCAATAAACAAGAACTTCCCCAGGGCACATCTTTCATGGGCACCTTCTATAGTACTGTGATGCTATAAAGGGGAGCTCTTTACTTTGGGCATGGAGAAGACTTACATGGTGTGTGGTATGCAGTCCAATCAAAGTTGGTCAACAGATAACTTTCTTACGAGTCTTAAGACCTGGTAGGTGTAGACTGTGAAAACAATGGTTCAAAACTTGGTCTTGTCAAAGCTGGGATACAGGTATTCCGTGTCTTCTTCCAGTCACTTTCAGTCTTCAAGAAGCAAACAAACAAAAAACCACTGACTCCAGGCAAGTCAACAAAATATGGAGGTAGTTCCAGCTTCCTCTGGATGTTAACCTCTGTCGACTGATAGCTTTCTCTCTCTTTTTGCAGCCAGAAAAGCCCTTCTCTCTAGTTTGCCTGTGAATAAACGCAGCACAGCTGTGCCAGCCATGCTCCAGCGCACGTCTCCGCAGTGAGGGCCAGGCAGCTGTGGTCTCTCCCCAAAGAAGGCTGGCCATTTGGCTAGGAGCTTTGGAAGGGGATATATAGACCACATCATGGAGAAAAATGCCAGCCATATGTGATGGCTGGGAAAATCAGTCTGGAAAGAGAATTAAGAGTACACAACCTAACAATGATTCCTTTAATACACTGTGGATTGGTAATGTTTTTGAACAAAGCAGAAGAGAATAGCCTAGAGTGCCTGTGGAGGGGGAGGAGGAGGAGACAATGCCCTTATTGTCTTTTAACAAAAACAATTCTGAAGTGTACCTTAGCAAAACTCATGGCTTGAAATCTTTTTTCTTTCCAGTTCAGGTCTGATGCGCAGCATGTTCCCCTAGTGTTCCCCCATCCTTAATTGCATGTACACCCAAAGACTATTGTGCTGAGCGCATTTTACTACTGAAAGGAGAAAAAATCGTTGAATGTTTGAAAAGCTGATTGACAAGGTATTTTTTTTCCCCTGAACTTTTAAATGCTTTCAGCAGTGCTTCCTTATAGTCTTAGACAATGCCACTGACCCTTTACAAATCACTGTACACACTGAAGAGTGAAACTCTATACACAGTTAAAATGAAGCTTTTTGGCCAGGTTTTGACAGCTGTTATTCTAAAACAATGTTTTGGCTCTGATCAAAAATATGACTTTATTTCCTTTTGGGTTTCTACCAGAAGCCATATGACTCTGTTTGATAGATGTGGAGGAGGGGTGGGAGCCAGAGAGCAAGAAGCTCTTTCAGCTGCTTTCCCAGTTGAGCTCAGACTGCAAAAGGAAATGACGAAGGAATCTCATTTATCCAAGGTGTTGGGTGTATGGTAGGTGGTCCCTGAGATACTATTTGAAGAGAGGTGAAAATCATGCATCACACATTTATTGTCGAAGGTGAGGTCCTGAACTGCAAGATCTGGAAATGAGACTGCACTTTGATTTTCTGCTCTTCTCTGTGAAAAATAAAAAGGTATTCATGCACAGGGTGGTATTTATATCGCTTTGAGAGTCAGAGGTTAAACCACCAGTAGGTTTGTGAAAGCCCCAGGTGGAGCTATAGCAGGTGGGGGGCAATCTGTGCCCTCACCAACACATTATATTACTTGCTCAAGTACCTAACTTACCTTAGTAGGGCCCCAGCTTGGCTTTTGACCACAGGCAATTGCCGTGGTTGCTTTTGCCAAAACCTGTTCTGGTTAGAGATCATACCAATGTAAGAGGTGGTCCGAGCACGTCCGCACTGGGCGGGCTGAGCCGACGCTGCCTGAGTCTGTAAGAGCTCTGAAGTGCACCAGCGTCCGAAAGGTGATGGGAGCTGAGGGGGCCTCTGACAGCCTGCCAGGTTTCACCAGAAAACCGGTACTGGCTGCAGCAGGTGGTAACTTAGAAGTATAGACATTGTTTCGGTGGGGATTAAAATAGGGTGTTTAAGTACTAGTGTTGGTTGGGATTTCTAGAGGTGCAGGGAAGTGAACTCTAGTGCCTGTCATGGTATTACCTGCACTAAACAGCACAGATTTGAAATTCCTTTTTAAAGGCCACTTTTAAATATTGAGCAAAAAGCTTTCAGTTGAAGATTTTGGCCAAACTCTGATCTTTTTGAGACCTAACCCCACCAAGCTTTGTTGAGTTTGTCACAACAGCACTAGCAATCAGACTAGCTAGCTGAATTCTTTCCGTCTCCCCCAAATACTGCAGAGGGGAATATTGCTACAGCAGCATTAATCCAGGCGTTCTCCACTATCCTTTCACCAATATATGTCTGTCCTGAAATTCTCCACATGTAGGATGAACAAATAAATTCTGGATGTAGGATTTGGAATGTGTGTAAACACACATTCTTAGAAAACGTAGTGGAAAAAGGAAATAAACTGTTAGTTTCTCTGCAGTAGGATGCCAGCAAGGAAAGACTCCTTTAAAAAACAGTGTGCGTGTGTATGGTGTTTGGTATGTGTGTATATGTCAATATATAGATTTTTAGCTTGAAAACCAGATTTTAGGAGCTGTTATCTTTTGCAAGTCATAATAAATGTAAAAAATTGAAAACTGTGGACAGAGGGGATATATGTAGCAGCTGTCAAAGACACATTCACCCACATGGAATATACAAACTATTTAACTTTGCCAAGGTCACCATGATTGGTTGAATAACTGTTGATTCAGCAAGGTACTTTGCATGACTGAACAGATGTGCATGACATTCAAAAGGAAAAATACTGATTTTATAAATTTTCAAAGAGTAAAATAGCAACAGGTTTTCCTTCAAATTGAAGAACAAATAAAAATCCATGAAGTAGTGAACAGTTTTTAATGGATCATCTCTCAGTGGATCCTATTAATATTCTGAAAAAAAAAATCCTTCTGAACTAGAAATGGAAATATTTCTCAATATTCCTCACTTGTCTCATTTGCAATGCCTAATGTAAAATTTACCATCTAGTACATTATAGTAACTACCAAGATGAAGAAAACAGAAATAATCCTAATGGATTGCCTCTATTATTGTCAATGAGATAGGGTCTGCTGATATAAGATTGGTAAAGATGCTTTGGTATCAGCTCTCCTCACTCCCCCATCTTTGGTAGGGACAAGACAGAAAAGAATTTACCCCTAGCAAACAGGCAAGGACCTGACACAATGGGACAGTGAAGATAGAATGGATGGCTGCTTTTATTTATGAGAAACGCATTAGAACATTCTCTAATTAGTTCCTTACCTCTTAAACTTACAGTACAATAAATAGATAAATTAAAACAATAGCAGTACTTCCAATTTATCCACCTAATACATTCAAAACCAATTTCTTTCTTGAAATTAAAGTGAATAAAACATTGCTGAAGGGATTCAAGTAATGCAGCAATTCATAACAGCTTTCTAGGAAGTGGACACACTATTATCTGCACTCAAGTTCAACATTTTTTGGAAAGGATTAAGGAGCTTTTAAAAATGTGTTTTACTTCCTTCATTTGTCTTCCTTTATAAAGCTTGCATATTCTTTTCAGCTTGGTAAGTATCAGCCCTTATTTTTTTTTGTCTTTTACTTTTTGAGAGAAAGACATCTGAGGGCCTCATAAATAACAGTATTCCATATGCAACACATTCTGACTGGATTTTTTTTAGGTCTGCAAAACCTGGACATTACTAAACTGGCCAGGCTCAAGGTCCATCTAATCTGATATTTTATCTCAGAGGGTAGCCACTTCATGGTGGTTGTGAGAAAGAGATATTGAAACTTCACTGGAAGTTATTACACAGGAAGAGTGGAATAATCTTCCCTTTAGGTAAATCTGAACTTTATCTCTGTTAGTTATTGCAATAATTAAACACAAAAGCACAAAGTGTAACTTTCCTTCTAAAAATAATCATGAATGGTAACACTGGCTTTTCCTGCTGGCCTTGTCAACTTCCAAGCACTATATTCTGGAATTCCTGTCCCAATGAAATGTACTCCTGAGTTTTTTCTCTGTTCTTTAAGACGGTATTCATTATTTTCACTGAAATAGTGCAGCAATCTAAACCAGCTGCTATGCTCTTCAGCTATTTTAGTTTAGAAAGAAGAGAAAACTAGAGAAGTACGTGTTCTAGCTCTCCCTTACTCTTTCTGTTCTCTTCAAGCTGTTTTGTAACTATTATGATGATAGGGATCATAGTCTAAATGCACTTCCCATTAACAATGTAATTAGAAGATCATACCTTTCATTTTTAAAGGTACTGGGAATATTTTGTAAAATTCTTGGAAAAGAGCTGTTGGAATAGTCCTTTAAAAGGAAGTGTTGAAAACCTTACAGCTGAAAAGCTTCATAGGCACATTTCTCTTCCTGCAAAGATTTTTGGATTATTGTGGATTTCTTCAAAATGTCACCAAAATAATAGGAGACCATGGCACTGGTTGAATGGTATAGATAAAGCTCCATACTGTGTAAAAAAGTACTGAAATAATTGCTTTTCCTTTGACTTGTGAATAGCTACGGTTTAGGGTAAATGCCTAAAACTTAGGATGGGTTAGCTTTTCTTGTCTCTTGTTCGACCAAGTCAGTTCTGAGTTTTTAATTCACTGCAGACATTTTTTTCATTGGCATTTTAAGGAATTAAACCAAATGTTGAGGTATTAAAGTTGCAGACTCTTGCTGTTAATTTTCATTCTGCTCCCATTTTTGTTTGACTCTTAGGATGCAGAGGACAAAAATTCTACAAAGATGACAAGAGTCATTCAACCTTTTACCCTAAGTCTACCATTTATCCATACAGCATGTGGGAATCAGGGAATTAGTGGCACAGATCTAGGACTTGTCTCTACATTTATTTAGAGAACACTTTTTACCCCGGGGAAAAACTAACAAAGAAAGAAACAAACACAAAAAGAAAACCAACCAACCAACCAACCAAACATTGACTAGGCTTTTAATAATGTATTGTATTCCGTATAAAGTTTGCAATGAAAAACACCATTTAGAGGGAAGATACAATTGTATTTTGCTTCCCTGGTAAAGCTATCTGATAACATTGCTTGTAAACAGGCCTTGAGTGGACTCCAGGATAAAGTTTAGTCCTCCTGAACAGAGACTGACAATTATGATGCCATTCTTGACATTTATCAAAACTTTCCTTAAATACCTGTGCTAGGTGATGTGATTAAAGGCTAAGCACAGTGAACACAAACTCAAAGAGGATCAGGGAAGCAACGACAGACAGGGCAGGGGGAGCCCACTAACCTTTTCAGGGCAAACAGAGCACCCTGACTTGGCTACTCCTAGGACTGTCAAAGGAGAAAGATAGGACTGTTGTCCTGGTGTGAAAGTCACCGAGAGGAGTCAAGGGAACACCAGTGGAGTACTGGGAGAGTAAAATTTTGGAACTGTGTAAAACTTAGACTGTTTTCAGGGGATGGAGGAAATGCGAGAGAGTTATGGGATGTTTAGGGGAACAGGTGGGGAAAGAAAGGGATGAGGGTGGATGAAGAGGGGAAAAGTATGTTACAACAGAGGGAGAAGGGGATAAGAGGGATCAGTGAAGTGCAAACAGGCTGCTGGTCAGTACACTTCTCTGCCGGCGCCTGCATGTGATCACTGTAGTCTGTCCTCCACTCATTCAATCCTGTTTCTAATTGCTTGTCATGTGGATGCACTCTCTATTCTCTGCATGTGAGAACATTAGCAAACTACATGGTGAGTAGGACAAGAGATCTGAGTGCCAGCAGCTGGAGTGGGCCCTCAAGGACTCATAGGTCCATGGACCAGCAACAGGAAGAGACTAGAGTCTGTGTGCCAGAACCAGACAGATTGAGCATCCAAGGCCAGCTGCTGAAGAGACACATACTGTTTGTGTATATATTCCATTATTGCAAGTTTCAGTCCTCTCCTGGCAGGAGGGGAGGAGCAGGATAGGACCATCTGCACTCTTTATGTTTATGTGAGTGCTGCTGGTGTCTGCATGGTTACTGGTTCCAGGACCGCCCTCTGACTGTGGTGGATCTGTGTGACCAGGCATGTGTGTGCTCTCTGTGTGTGTGTGTGCACCTACTGGGAACACCAGTCCAACCGCACTGCTAGCTGGGACTGGGGCAGGGACCTGTAGCATCCTCACCTCTGTGGGGCCAGGACAGGAGGGATCAGCTGGGACCTCCATGCTGACAGGTTCGGTTATCTCTAACCAGTGACAAAGATGCAAGCTCTAGGCAGTCTGCTCCAGACCTTTAGTGCCCCTAATCCTAGAGGGTTTTCCTGGCATCTATCTGCAATTTAAGATTACTATTTCCTGTTCTGTCCACTATGGACATGGATATAGATCATTCCATCTCTGCTTTTTGCTTCTTTGCCAGAGAACTTCTCCATGTTTGGAGACCGATGCAATTTAAGTAAGCACACAAAGACTGTGGTGGTTAACTGAAACGATCCACAGTTCTCTCCAGAGTGCTGTTGCCAGTTTGGTGATATTTACTGTTTCCCAATGCACTCCCAGCTTCACATTCTGTAAATTTAATAGACTTGGCCCATGTTATGTCACCTATTACTTAATACATTGAGCAGGCCTGGACTGAGGCCCAAGTGAAACCTTAGTGAACTCCACCTGTTACATCCCTCCATCCTGGCAGTGAGTCATTCCCTGCTACTTTTTGGGTACACTTATCCAGCAAGATTGTATCCAACAGTAGTTTCATCAAGACCATAGCTCCCTGGTGTGGCTATGAGAATGACACCTGACAGAGTATCAAAAACCCCGTTGAAGTCAGGATGTGTGACACTACTGCTTCTCCTCTGCTGCCTCTGTCCTGTTATCCTGCCACGGAAAGGAATTAGATTAATTTGACAAAACCTGTTCTTGACAAATCTGTGTTGGCTGCTACACGACTCCTTTTGTTATGTTAAGAGCTGTTGCACTAGAGGTGACCTCAAGTCAGGGAGATGCTTCAGAAGCAAATCAACCAAACAGGACTGGGAGGAAGTGCTCGGTGACTCAACCTGCATCTTTACAAGCACTTTCAGACACTTTGTCAAAAAAGTGAGTTGGCATAGCATCCAATTCACTCCATAATCGAAGCATTAGTAAAATATTTTACATGTGTTACAACTGCAGGACAATAGCACTATGAAAATAGCTCTATGAAAATGAACTTAAATACTAGCTTTGAATTGCTGCTAAATCAATCCAAAGAATCCCATTTAACAATATAACTTCCCCAATAGCAGCAGTTATTGATGATTAGTATCATTAGGTTTTAATCAGTTTTCTGGAAACATCCTGATTAAGTGTATTTTTTAATTAAATATATTCCAGTTAAGAATTTTTTTATTGAAAGTATTAACAATCCCTCATAATCTCTCTCCTATTGCTATCATTTTTAAATTTCTCCCAGTAATTGTACATTTCAATTTTGTAAAATGATTCCAGCATGCAATTTGTTAGAAAGATGTAAAAATAAATTACAGTTGAACTGCATTACTTTAGAAGAAGATGGTTTCTGTAATTTGTTTGCTGAATGAGGCCTAGGAAACTTGGGTTTATTTCTTCCCTCCACTACCAACTTCCTCTTATAATAATGCAAATAAACTGACAGGGCCTCATGTTACTATGATTTGCTATATTCAGAAAGTTTCATACTAATGAAAGGTGAGACCCCTATGCTTACCAGGATGTCATGGAGGAAAGGCAACCTCTGTTTGCAGAAAGTATTTTGGCTAGGGTAGACGGAGGTGTATACTTCCCGCAGAGCTATGATTTTATTCAGCCATCTTCTAGTTTTCAGTAGTTTTCAGGCCCAGAATGACTCTGGCTGTGACCTAACACCCTTTTTTTAGGTTCATACCAATTTCAGACCAGTATTTTTTCAATATAGTCTTTCTATGCATGGTTTTCTAAGATGACGTCAATCCATCTAAGTTAGGGGCATAGTTTAAGCACAGCTTCATCAATACCTTCAATGCAAGAAGTAGGAGTCATGCAGTTTGATTAATATAACTGCCTCTGCTGAAAAACAAACCAAACCACACCTAATTTATAGTTACATATCTATTAGGAAGGTGAGAGGTACAGTGGCACATGTGCTTTTGATCAAGGTTACAGTAGCATATCCTCAAACCTCTGTATTCATAGGATGAATGGATGTGGCCCTGATACGTGCCTGTATCTGAATTAGTTACCACAAAAGACAGAGCTGAGGATGTGCTGACAACTGTGAATGTTATGTTTGCTATTCGCTTTCCCAGAACAGCGTGTAAGAAGCAGGGCTGACTGGCTCAATGTGAATTCTTTTTCTTGGGGATGGTAACTTCATTTTTGTGAATGGCTTTGAGGTTTCTCATGTTTGGTTGTCGTTATTCTTCTTCTCTGGATTTTTTCAGTAGGACTGTGGTATAGCACAAGCACTGACAACCAGTGTCCCAGATTCATCTAGCATCATTAACTTTGTGGGAAGTGGCAGTAGGGGATGTACTGCAGAGTTGTTCTACTCAGCTCCAGCATTCAGAGGCACACGTACTGGCACCAGAGACAGAGAAATCCATATGCAAAGTCATTTCTGCAACTCCATCACTCTCAAATGTGAAAAGAAAAAATAGGAAAGGGGAAAGAAGAGGAGCTGATGTTTAAACATTTCCTATAAGCTGTAAACGGTCAGTAACAACTATATGTCTTAGAAACCGCAGTCTTGTGATATCTTTATATGACTGAAATTATAGCTGCATGGCATAGTAATATTTTAAACGTTTAACAAATGTGTTCTATGAGGAACAATAGAAACAAATTTAAAAAAAAAAGAAGTTTAAAGTAATTACAAATTTTGAAAACCCCCAACTCACCACTTTCTGTAGCATCCTGGAAGATAATACCTAAGAGAATAGGCATATAATTGGCTAAGTGACTGCAGGGGAATACTAAATAATTTTTTTTTTTTGCTCCGTTTTTAATAAAAATGGCCATTGTTTATTCATTTTTCAGTAACAAATATTTTTCACAGAGTTCAGATTTCACTGCAAAGCAGAAATCTTCTCCCTGAATAACTCAATTTTCTAGCTATGAAGCTAATGTTTCCACAATTAAAACAGTGTTATTAGAGTTGTGGGACACAGTGAAATAATAATAAAAAAATACATACATGAATATGTTCAATGGACATATCCAAAATTTTCTTCTTGTGCAGGTTCATTGTAAAGGCATTGACCAGATCTGAAAGCACTCAGAGACATGAACAAGTATTGAAAGAAGCAGGGGAGCACAGGTCATGAAGGATATACAGCCTGAAGAATTCATCAGAGTATTGCAAAACTTGAATCTGCCTAAGTTTGAGAAAACTAGAAATAATTATTTATCTGATGAACTGTTTATTGTGAAATACTTTTGTACTTGAAACACATTTCCAGATCTCATCATCTGCTAATACTTCAGATATTTGTCTTTCTTCTTTTATGTTTGTCTCTCTAAGTCAACTCAACATGTTGTTTATAATTACTGACAGTCTCTCTGTCAGATGTACACTACATCCCTCCCCAGTCTGCTTTTATCTTTTACACAAATAAAGCTGCTCTTATTACAGCCTCTAATGGCTGTTAGCCAGATCTCAGAACCAGTACTTCTCCTGCATCTTCTTTGACCTTCTTCTCTGTTCATCCTCCCCCATGACTCTTTTCTCTGTAACCTCATCACAAAACCAAATACAATGATTTTCTTAATATGGATGACTCCCAGATGTGTACTCTAGACGAATCTGCTTCTCTCTAGACCAAGAGGCCACTCAAGAAGATAGCTAAAATAGTTTCATCATCTCCCTCCCCACACCTTCCTTTGATAATATTCCACCGTTTACTTTTTCTGATCCATAGCCTGCTAGTCCCCTCCACTCAGACCTTTCTGTAGGTCTTTCTGCCTAGGCTTTGCCCAAATATTACGTCTCTATCAGACAAAATATGCCTAAGACACTTTCCTTTCCTAAACCTCCAACTAAAACATGCAACTCCTCCAAACTCAGACCACCTTGCATCTTTTCTTCTCCTCTTTGGTAAATATTATCATGTCAGATCCTTTCTGAATGCTGCAATAAAGACATTTTCTGCTATGATCGTGTCACATATCTCTGTACCTTCCTCACTTGCTTACCCTTCCCACTTATCAAACTCAAGCTGCTTGTTTTCCCTGCAGAAGCCACTGCCAGAATATCCACAGAAACCTTATATTTCATTTAAGACTCTGGTGCAGATCCTGTCTCTGTCTAGTCCTTCCAAAGAAGCTGTTGCTCGGAGACTGGCTGGGCATCAGGCAGCTGGTGGGAGGTGTTGAGTGCTTGCCTTTGCATCACTTGTTTTTTTCCTTCTTTTTTCCTTCATGTATTAAAGTGTCTTTATCTTGACCCGTGAATTTTTCTCACTTTTGCTCTTGGTGGGAAGCGAGTAACTGGTGAGTGCTTAGTTGCTGGCAAGGGTCAACACATCACATGTGGAAAAAGAGTTTGACTTTTTTTTTTTGAGAATTCCCCTGATATGTCCACTATTAGGAATCCTGCAACTTACAGCCATTTGATGGCAATTGTGTAATTCCATCTGTAGAAAATCTGACATAATTTGAACAAGCTTGTAGTGAAAGCTTGAGTATTGCAAACCAGAGTCAGGAAAGGCTTTTCTCACTTTTACTTTCAAACTCTTAGACTTTAGAGTTTCACATTTCATTCCTTGTTATTTCAGACTCTGAGAATGAACCTGTGTCCTGTTTGGAACGCATTGGTGGGCTGGGCATAGTCGTGCTTCATTACTTTTTCTTTTTTTCCTTTACTTTTTGAGAATTTCCTTTGCTGGTGCAAAAAGATAGTGTCAAATAAATAAATGTTGTAAATGACAGTGTTCTTTTCCCATCTCCATCACCTAAATGTTAATGCCATAAAAGCACTAAAGAAGATACTTCCAAAAGCATGCACATTTGCCCAACTTTAAGATTAAATGAAAAAATCTCTTGCTATTGAGCAAGTTCAAGCACATTCAGTTTCCTCATGGATGACTGGTTTTTCCGACATTCCTGTTTTCCAAGATTAAGAGATCTGCTTGCCATAAAAAGCATAGAAATAATAGAATAAGGAAATAACCTGCAGCATGTTACTGTCTGGACTACCAAGCTGGTTAACCCCCTGAAGGGTTTTAACTTCCATTTTCTATACACTATTATCAAGACAAAATCAGAGTGAAAATGAACTGAGCTTGAACCAATCAGTAAGATAATATTTCACCACTTGCACAGCAAATAATTTCTGGCAGGTGGCAGGTACTAGAGAATAAATATTAAACTTTTTGGCAAACTGAGCTTGTGAAGTAATTGCCAGACTGTGTGGCCTCAGCTGCCTGGAGTAGTTTTTTCAAGAGGACAAAGCATACCAAAATAAAAATTAAATAACAAAACAAAATGAATCCTTGTTTTATTGAAGAAATATCGCTCGGCAATTTAAAACATAAAATATGTCCAAAAGACAACTCGAGCAGTAGAATCATTAGCATTAGCATGGCTCCTTGCATGTACGCAGCACAAGCGAGTCCTGGCAAATGCTACTGTGCTTCTCCATGCAATGCAGAATACTGCAATTTTGATATCAGCTTGTGAGTGAACTGTTATAATAAGAGTAAATGGATACAATAAATTAGAAAGTGTTAATGATTTATTTCATTTTCTATGAGAGTAATCATGATGTTCTGATATCTCAAACTACTGAAGTCGTACAAATATAAGCCTAATGAGCTGCATGATGTATGTAAGTAAACGTGTTAGTATTTTATTTCAAAGATATTGATACATGTAATTTTAGGTATTGATGTACATAGCGTCTTAGCAAAATCAGATCTTAAGTGTTTGGGTAACTAGCTTTCTAATCATAAAGATCTTGCCTTTGAGATTGTACATAAATTCTCAAATCCCATTCTTTTTTGTTGTTGACAATTGTAGTATTTCTGTTGATGATACTTCCAGAAAAGAAACTGTGGACTTTGTGCCTTGAACTCAGACAATTTCTGAGCCAATTTTTCAAGCAAGGTCTGTCTGCATATATGATTGGATTCATGTTGTAAATGTTGACTTTAGGATGAGAAACTGAAATAAATGTTGAAGAAAAACAAAGGTAACTTGATCATTTTTGACACAGAAGACTTTCTGATTTGTGTGCTGACTTAATAACATTGGGGGAAATGTCATGAATTTATTTTTTATGTCACAAAGAAGTCCAACTGGTCCAAGATCATTTTGCCAATTATTTTGCCATACAGACAAAATAGAAGATACGAAGACAAATCTTCTCATGATCTCAACAAAGTACTAGGGACAAAACTACTGGATTGTATCAAGGTCATAATTATGCTCTCTACTTTGGGGGTTGTTTAGCTTTTCTGAATTAAAAAGTCTTTGGCATAAACTACATATTGACAGGAGGAACTGAAATCCAGGACTAGCCCTTCCAGGAGATGGGCTCATTACCAGACTCCATATGCAAGGGTCTTTGCTCTCCATTAGGTCCCCCAAATCTGTCCATCCATTAGCAAGAGGGATAGAAAGTAAATGCAATCCAGTGGTGCATTGCATCCACTTCTGAAGGGGTTTTCCTGTTCAGAAAAGCAGGACCAAGAACCTTAGTCACCCACTGTCTAACCGCTAGGCTGTAATGAAAATGATGTGCCTTTTCTCTGCTTTTTTTCAGGTACCTAAACACATAAAAGGATTTTTTTCTATCAATTCCAGTCCTAAAGAGAGACCAAGGCCGCAGGCCAATGCTTCAGTCTGAGGAGGCAACCCAGAACATCCTTCCCTGTGGCATTCCTGTTGGCTGGCGTAGGCTTTCCTCTCTTGGTATGCTGGGCATCATGTATCCCATTGTAAAGTTTTTCTGTTCATCTAGCTGCCTTGCTCTGCTCTGTGAATTACAGAAGTGCGAGGTGCCTCACCATATTGATTGCCAGACTGAGCATCAGGAACATACACCCCTTTGTGAATTCAATGGGGCAACCATAAAATCTAAGTTTATTGCAAGGGGGACTATGTATCTTTTTCCACCTCAAAACCTTTGAAGAAATTCCAGCCTAAGTTAATGTTTTGTGGGAAAATTAGGACTGAGCTTTGAACTCCATTGGCAGGGATCTTTAGTGATGACAGTGACCGTGACAGAGCTTGAACCAGTAGGTCTGTATTATGCAAGGTGACATACACAACCATAGGAAAACTCAGTATCTACGCTAAGGATCTGTTATACTTGGAAGTGATGACAAGCAGTGCTGTCTACCGTGTCAAGCATATCATGTGATACCTATTATGCTTTGGAAAAGCATGAATTTGTTTCAAATTCAACCTTATAATTACAGTGGTTTCTTTTATGTCCTCGAGTTGAACTTGGTGTTTAATGTCTTTCCATCCTTTACGACTCAAGTTTTTTAGAGACAAAAGACAATGTTTTTTAAATCTCTACCTGTAAAGCACGGACAAGTGGCCAGTGTTTGAAGGGAGCTATTACAAAATTAGGCAATTTGAAACTGATTGAAAGAAAAAGACAATATATTGTCAGATATATTTAATAGCCTAGAAGTCATTTGGCTCTTTCTGAATAGAAGAGCAACTGGCTGCATAGGATAACAGTACTGGCTTTGTCTAAGTTTCAGCATTTGTTATTTCTACACACTTCTGATTGCCTGATTGGGTGAGTGGGTACTAATTTCATGGCTAGCTAAAGCTCAATTTAACAAAGCACTAAGTGTTCACTTAGCAGTAAGCACTCGGGTAGTGCCATTGATTATGTCGAAGGAATTATATGAATGTTTAAAACTGAGATTGCTTTCTGCTCAGCTTTGCTGAATGGTGCCAAATTTTCCATGATCAAGCTTCAATTCAGCAGAATCACTGTTATTCAACAAAATAGAGAGCAATGTGCATAATTTTAAAGTAAGTTCTTGAATTTCCCTGACACAAAACTAGTGGCCTTTATACAACTAGGTTTCACACTGATACACCTGAGAATAATTTTTTAAAAGAATTTACTTAAAAGGCTACGGATTTCTATATCCGTATTCTGGAACCATTTAAATCTCTCTTATACTGACCAGCCTTACGGCAAAGTACAGAGCATTTTCAATTTTCAATATTGGAATTTTGCCATGAGTATATGTAGTACAGATGTCAAAATCGAGATCTGATGAAGCATTACTGAAAACAAAAATTCTGTTTACTGACAAGGAATCACAAATTCTCAGCATTTTCAAAATCAGTACATTTAAATATGATACAGAGTCCAGCCAAATCAGTGAAAAATTTTCTTTTGATTTCAATGGCTATTGTCATTTAGGTGGATAAAAATTCATTTTAATGGATTTTAAAATTTTGGAACCTCTTTTATAACCAATTTTCTTTTAATAGATGTTCTGCGCCTTGATGACCATTGGCTACCCAAAACAAATGTTTTTATAACATCATGTAGCTTTTGCTAATCCCTAGTGCCCGTCTTGTCCTTTCCGAAAACTTGGTGCATTTTCCTTTCTTCTATACAAAATATTTCTGATAATGAATCAAGCAAACAGGAAACATTTCCAGATTTAATTAGGCTTTTTCCTCGTGGCATTCAATGATAATTTTGTATTTGTAACATCAGGAAGAGCTACAAACACACCCAATGAGTCTGAAGCTTAGATATTATCTCAGTCAGAAGGCAGTCTTCATTCCACACACCAAATGCTGGATTTTTTCAGGTTATAATAGAATAAGATGATTTCAATATTACAACACTAGATGTCATCACACCATGGTACAACATGGTGAAATGATTATTTAAGCTCTACCAGAATGCAGATGAGTGAATAATTCAAATGAATAATTTATTTGCTGGATTTTGCTTTTTTTTTTGGTCCATGAAATATTCAAAAGCAGATTACAAAGCTCTCGAAAATATTCCTGACCAGAAATTATTTGCAAGTTTCTCTCATTTTGTATCCTATCAAATGAATTTAACCGTTCATTGTGAACTTCAAAATTCACAATTAAGTCATGGATTAAAGAGTATTACTTCTGTTCCTCATTTAACAACAGTGTAAACTGATAAGTTGCAAAGACAAACAAAAATCAGAGCTGACAAAAATGGAGGTCTGATACTAAATCAAATTTCCAGTAAAATGCCAGGTAAAATTTTAAATTCCTTTAAAAAATATTTCAAACATAAGTAAATATGGGAATTGTGTTCATTTGTGCTAGCTATTTACCTTTCTGTAAAATGCTATTTAAAAAAAAAACCCAATTTTCCTTGAAATCAACTTCAAACAGCTATAGTAAAAAGTAGATTTTGAACTATGAGTGAAGATTTTTTAAAATATTACCCTTCAATTTTGCACTTTTCAGCACAATTGAATTCCATAATTAACGCTTTCCTGTATATATGTTTGTGTAACTTCGTTAGAAATGACCTTGCTTACACTGGCTGCAAATTCAGATCTTTTCTTTTAGGTTTTATTTGTTGGTAATGTGAAAGTGCAATGTCCTTTATAAATTATTTCTTACTATGGGCTCAGGTCATATCACAGACGTTCTCCAGTCCCTGAAACAGCTGCCATTAGGGCTAGCAACTACGTTCTTCAGCAGTGCCACCCATGTCATACATTTTGGTCCAGAAAACAGGATGTCCAACTGCTTAATAATACTAAAATAATTATAATTTTCAAATTCTCTGCTACTCATAGCCATACTTTCCTGTACTCTGAAAGCACAGGAAACCTCCAGGGACTTTCAGCTGCCTCTTTTCTCTTCTCCTCACTCTTCCTCACTTCTCTACTACCTCGTGTTCTTGCATAGCACACCAAAAGGGAAAACTCCGTCAGTCCATAAATTTAGGCAAATGCAAATATAAGAGCTGTTAATGCCAATAAAACAAAATCAGAAGGCAAATGTACAAAATTACTGCAATATCTACTTTAAAGCATCTATAGGTTCTTCCTTTCAGTTTTTTGGTTATTCAGGTAATTGGGTCTTCTGAAATGAATTTGTAAATACCAAAACGGCCATTGAATTCAGTACTTTATCTGATGAGTCTTTAACACAAAATGTAATGCCAGTATGACTAAAGGAAACTGAACTTCAGCTAACACCCCCAGGATTATAGAGTAAGGCTCACGTACATTTTTCTACCGATAACCCCAATTCACACCAACTTTTGTTCTGCAAACAAAAGGTTGAGAAATGACCCCAGCCTAGGCCAGACCATGAGGACTAGGCTGCTTTCCAGTTAGGCCCCACATTTCCTGGATGACTGATCTACCAACACCTCTGTTTTAAAGGAAAAGCAAATTAGCCTTCTCAAATACAGGTGCTTGAAGCTCAGGAAAAGATTTCAGATCACGAATCTCAGTCTCACTGAGGACTTTCACAGCAACGACATCCAGGCATGCTGCTGTTATTGGCATTTCCCATTGGTCACTTCATTCTCACGCATTCCGATAGTAAAGTGTACCACCACACTTAAGATCCTTAGATAAAGGATGCGTGGAAAAGATACAGCACACTTTAGATGGTTTGCTGTCATTTAGTATGCCACTTCATGCATTTCCCTTGCTAGACTGAGATTCCCTTCTTGCTCACTGGCATTAAAAATTTATTCGAATTATTTTTTTTATTGTCAAAGACCAATATGCTTTTTAAACTTAAACTGCATTTTTGATTAGTCTAAATGGTTTAGTTAATCATAATTGTAACTGTTCATATTTATTGTGGTTACGACTTCATTATCTGGGTTTTAAAATAAATAGATGTTGTTGGGTGTCTGGTTTTGATTTTTTTTTTAATATATTCTGCGGATTTATTTGTGTATTATTACAATTTTGCCAACGCACCATCAATTATCTGTCCCCACTCTGGCATTTTTTGATAGCGCACTAATATTCCTAGACAGTGCAACCTGATTTCTTTTGACGGAACCACAGATGCAGGGAGCTATTCCCCAGAGCTCTTAGCTCTCAAGGCTGTTTGCATTAGCTTATGATCTTGTTACCAGCCACTCTTGGGCTGAAGTCAGTGCAAGTGCCGGGTAGTGTTCATTGCTGCTGACTGCTTGCTCTGCTTGGTGATTTCTTAATAGGTATGTTCTGTTGGAGATGGCATGAGCAAGGCAGTCACCTTGGAGAAGACTCAAAAGGCAGAGGCAGGGTTTCTTGAAACAGATTTTGACATGTCTTTTTGCGACCTAGGGAAGGGTAATGCAACAATTCACTGTGGTTTGCTGAATAACCTGGAATAGTGCGCCAGAAAATAAGAAAGTAAGAAAACTATACCATTATATTTCAAAGAAGTATTACAGCATTAAATCCAACTTGCTGCTATTTTCATGAAAAAATCCTTCAAATTCTTTATAAATATTCAGAAGATCTTGCAACAGCAGGTAAAGTATAGTATATATTTAATGTTATTATTCCAATATTATCAACAGATAAATGGGAACGAAAAAATAAAGATGTTCTCTGCCTCTTTCTAACATCTCCTATCCAGTTAATAGACAAAATGAGAAAGAATCTGATTATTTGTAGCAAGCCATATATTCCTTTATATTTTGGTAACATTTAAATGAAAGAAGAACATTTTTATTAATTTATCTGCTATTAGAAGTCACTTAATAAACATTTTATTCAAATATGAATAGAGACCAAGTAGGCTAGCTGCTTAAAGTCTTGATGATTTGGCACCTGATTGCCTAAATCCTGTAGATTTGTTACTATTCCAGTAACAGTTCATGAAGCTGCTTATAAATAATTAAAGTGTTTCAATTTCAGGGATGCAAAGTCATGCTATTTATTGATCTTCTAGACATAAACCTTTGATCCTAATCATCACACAGGGGCACAATTGCCTTTATGATGATCAGATGTAGAAGGTAATTCTCTCACTACACTATAAAAGAGAAGAAAACAGCCGTTTTATCAGTCTGAAACTTACACTCTACTGCAATAAAAATTTGTAACTATCTGCCATTAAACTCTCCTTCTGCCTTTGAGCTTTGACAGATTTTTGGAAAACTGGATGACAGTCATATGAACTCTTAAAATAGTAGCTGAAGGATGAGAAAAAACATAGAGCCCAATCCTGCCATGGAAACTGTGTGGGTGCAAGGATCTAGCAGGCTATTACAACCCACCCCTGTCTGCAAGAGGCATTAACGACACAAGCACTGACGGAGGGGAGAAAAGAATCAATTCATAGCAAGAAATTTTCACTCGTGATAAAATTCAGAATGACACTCAGGTTTTGTAGGTACCTCATGTTTGAAATATAAGAGAATATCTTTATAAGTGCTTCTGCTTATGCTGGTACTGTATAGACAGACCTAACCCTCCAGGAGTTTCCAGTCTGATTGCATTTCATGCACTGTTTCAGCTTTACAGCTATCATTTTAGTCAAGCAGAAAAATCCTTTTATTGTGTATTTAACTATTTTCATATTGCAGGATTGAAATATCATAAAATATTTTCATAAGAGTTGTTTCATCTGCCTTCTTACAGGGAGTTCAGCAGATGACAAATTTATGGATGCAATTGTGTTAAATTTATTACTATTATTTAATAAATGTCTGTGATTTCACCTACGAATCCTTTACCTTGAGAGAGCTGAGATCATATATGCTTCCTGTCATTTACCAGTGAAAGGAGTGTGAAGAGGATTGGATTACTAAAGGCCAAAACAGATTTCTGAGAGCCTGCCATTATTTACCTGCATATAAGGGCTCTTTGTATTTCAATATTGAATCAGATATCGGCTTAAAAGTATTGTGGAACTTCATTTTGAATACAGCGAGGAAGAGTTTACATCAATACTGTCATTTTTATTAAGTTTCTCTGACATAAAACTCACTGAATTATTTAGTTGTTTATATAAGAAAGAAAGAAAAGATCATTTGATTCAGAATCGACAAGTTTTTCCCTTAGAGTAGGTGTATAAATGAAAACTATTTTTCTTGCAAAAAATTGGGGGGAAAAAATCATCAGCCGTTTTTAATTTTTTAGTTCAATTTTAAATGCCTATGAAATGTGTCATCAACATTGCAAATATTTCCAGTTCACTCTTTTGTGTACCGAGTTCCTTATTAACATACTATTATATAGTTACTGTTATTCTACTTGCTTTTTATCACATTCATTTTTGTCTTCGTCTCAACAGAAAGGTGTATAAAGTTTCAGGACTTCTTTGTTTATATAAAACTTGGTCTCCAAGTCAAAAAGCGCAGTACTGATCATATGTCATGTATACACACATAAGGCATAGGTATGTAATTGCATTGCATGAAGTAATTTTATTATTTATAGTGTATTTACGTACCTCTATTAATCCATCTTTTTCCAGGCAATAAACCATCAGTTGATCAAATGCAATGGAAAAAAAATATTACGGCATCACACTATTTAAATGTACAAGTGTTAAGAGCCACAGAGATTTCACCATCATATCATGTGCATGGTATACATGTAGAGCATCTCTTTTGGTCTCATTGGGCACCTCTATGGCATTTCTGGAGTGTCCTGCTAGAGCTCAGGCAGCAACCCAGCTTCAGTTAACTATTCCGCTGAGTTCAAGACTGCTGATGTATGGAGATAGGGTGGAGCACACTATTAGACCTTTGGAGAAAATAAATGCCTTACCCATTGAGATTAGATCCGCACCAAGGAATTGGAGAGATTACATTTTTGGTACATGCCTCAAAATCTGTGTGACTCCTGTTTTAGGTACCTATATCCATTCTTTTACCTGTGTCCACTGCAGTAATAGAGCCTGGTCCATCCTAATTACAATAGTAGCAAGAAATCTTCATAATTCCTGGGAGGACTGGCTGACACACCAGAAGGCTGTGCTGCCAGTCAGCGAGACCTGGACAGGCTGGAGTGTTGGGCGGAGAGGAACCTCATGATGTTCAACGCGGGCAAGTGCGGGGTCCTGCACCCGGGGAGGAACAACCCCATGCACCGGTACAGGTTGGGGGTTGACCTCCTGGAAAGCAGCTCTGCGGAGAAGGACCTGGGAGCCCTGGTAGACAACAAATTCACCATGAGCCAGCAATGTGCCCTTGTGGCCAGGAAGGCCAACAGCATCCTGGGGTGCATTAAGAAGAGTGTGGCCAGCAGGTCGAGGGAGGTTCTCCTCCCCCTCTACTCTGCCCTAGTGAGCCCCCATCTGGAGTCCTGCGTCCAGTTCTGGGCTCCCCAGTTTAAGAAAGATGAGGAACTACTGGAGAGAATTCAGCAGAGGGCTAAAAAGATGATTAAGGGACTGGAGCATCTCTCCTATGGGGAAAGGCTGAGGGAGCTGGGGCTGTTCAGCCTGAGGAAGAGAAGACTGAGAGGGACCTCATCGATGCTTATAAATATCTCAAGGGCGGGTGTCAAGAGGATGGGGCCAGACTCTTTCAGTGGTGCCCAGTGACAGGACAAGGGGCAACGGACACAAACTGGAACACAGGAAGTTCCGTCTGAGCATGAGGAAAAACTTCTTCACTGTGAGGGTGACAGAGCCCTGGCACAGGCTGCCCAGGGAGGGTGTGGAGTCTCCTTCTCTGGAGATATTCCAAACCCGCCTGGACGCAGTCCTGTGCAGCCTGCTCTGGGTGACCCTGCTCTGGCAGGGGGGTTGGACTAGGTGATCTCCAGAGGCCCCTTCCAACCCCTACCGTTCTGTGATTCTGTGATAATTTTCCTTATTCCATTAAGGTTTCTGGAAAACCTTTCATTATCTCCCTGAAAGTTACTGTATAGCTCTTTTCATTGATCGATTTCCACGTATTTTCTACAATAAGGTGGGATGATATGCACTAGAACAAGAAAGACATTATTGGCCAACTACCCATTTATTTAAAAGTTTTTGGTAGGGTTTTTTTGCTTTTCCTTTTCCAGGTGAAAGTAAGTTTCATCCTTCTTTGCTACAAAGGGTCAGCTATTACTCGAGGGAAAACAAGCAGCAAGTGGAACAGGGCAGCCTTAAATTTTAACATTTCAGTGAAAATGCGCTGGGTCATGAATACCTCAGCCTACAGTATTCCTCTTAGATTGCTTGTAGGATTTGAACGTGAAAGAGACAAAGAAATAATACAATAATTTATCTAGTAATTAGAAAAAAACGAGTACATAGCAAGAAGGAAAATTAAGAAAAGAAGTAACCTTACCAAAATAGCAGAGGGAACAACTTCCCAAGGAATATTTAGAACTATATCAGACCTTTGAGTATAGCATACAGAAAATCCAACAGAAAGACAAATTAACTAATCAAAATTTAATCATCCTAAATTCTAAGAAGAGATCTGATTTTCACAAACTTTCTCCAAGTGGAGCTAAAAACAAAGTTAAGATTTCTGCAACTCTCACATCGAAATGTGTGAGAATACACTGTAGCAGTGAAGAACTTAGCCTACTGCTATGACTGTGCCCATGAGCTGCAGTGTGGAACAGAATGAGTAAGCAGGCTAAATACACAAACATTTTGAAAGGAAAGGTTTAAGCACTCCCTTCTCAAAAGGAGAAAACTGGATGCTCCATACTTTCTTACTTATTTTTCCTATTCTCTACTTCTTTCCCTATTCCGTGTTTTTTTCACTGTGAGGCTGGGGGATATTTAAATGTTCTAAGATTCCAGGATGGAAGAAATCCTAATAATACAACTAACACTAACACTGTCCTTTTGTGGGAATGCTCTTCATCTTTACTTCCAGGACAAAAATACCCAATTGTTCAGGCCTACTCTTGCATCTCTAACCATGCTTGATACAAGCAAGATGTGTAGACTTACACCAGGAATAAACAAGCCGTAGAGAAGAACAGGAAAATGAGAATAGGTCTCTTGAAGAAAGTGTGGCTCACCAGCTTTTGGATGCTATTGCTGGCAAGTGGATATATTTTACTCACTGCCACATAATGGGTGTAAGATGCGATAGCTTGTTTTAGTCAATTTCCATTTTCTGTGGCTCATTTTCTTTCTTGCTTCTTAGACATTTTCCTTCTGGGTCTGCATCTCATGTTCAGGATTGCTGTATGGCCAACAGAATAGATTCAGTAATGTCCAAGGTTGATATACTCATGCTGCACTTGTGCCATAGCTACATCTTTACAATTAGGCCAACTCTCTGACAAGGTAGCAGTAGTGCCATCAGCTTACATTGAAAGTTCCTGCTACGTTAATGAGACTAAAAAAAATATAAACTAAAAGTGGTTTTGCCCTTTTGTTTGCCAGATAATACTAAAGAGCCGTTTACGAACTCTGTGGGAGCTTACGCTACAAAGCAGTGGCTTGCACAGCTCGTACAGAGCCATGTTGTCTGTTGATGTAATCACCAGCCAGAACTATTAAGCTCAGAATGACATTTTCTAGATAAGGCTATTGCAAAGTTCCATAAGAAGACCAAACTACATCAAACCAGAAAACCTGGCCTAAATGTCTTTACATACACAGGACAGATCTGGCCCACTTTTTCAGTGATGTTCACTCTGCCAAACTAGCTGGCCCACTCTGAAAAAAGCAATTGGAACAATACAATCTGTGCAAATGAATTCTAATATAAAGACAACTATCATTTAAGAATATCGTATTCTTAGTTTACCCTTTGTCCTTACACGATGGCAGCTTATGGCATGGGACTTTAAAATGCACAGGGCTGGTGGGAGATTTTAATATTTTAAGACATAAAATCATTAATTTTGCAAAAAGTCAAGGCTGAAGGGAAATCATCAGTTAAAAAAACTTGTAGCGGTGTCTATGTGAAAAAACTACTGGGCATTTGCTCTTCCACCCTGTCAGTTTGATTGTTCATCAATTGTCTGGGAAGCTTGCACTGATGTAAGAAAAGGATTTTGTAAGAGCCTAGAAAGGGAATGTGAGTAAGCAATGCTTGGATTATAAACTAGGCCGGTAATGCATAGTAAAGTCAAAAATGTCGTATTCATATATATGGATGTATATACATGTGTTTATATAGAAGTAGGAAAAAAAAATACTCCTCAGACCACTTACCAATGTGTTATTCTACAGTGGAAATGATACAGTTTTAAAGTCTTAAAAATGCCTTACAATTTTCATTGAAATAAAGAGGAGAAAGTGGGGAATTCAAGGGCAGTATTCTTTTTGAAGTGGTATTGGACAAAACTCAGGTCAATTTGTTTAGTGCAACATTACCTTTAAACTAATTATCCAGTTTGCAAATATAGCAAACAAACAAACAAATCTGGAGCTCTTTTAGTAACATATTAAGACTAAAAGAGTCTACAATCCATTTAATTCATCACACTTTCACAAGACAGTGAAAATGCTGATTCCAGTGAAACTGATTCCCCACTGCTGAGCAGTGCTACGTACATGGCTCTTGCAGATTGCCTGGCAAATGAAGAGGAAATCAGTGATGCTGAAATGCAATGTATCTTAAATGTAATTATGTTATTTTTATATGCCAGTCTTCAAATAGATTATAGTACAGTCACCTATCCTAGGAAATTTACTTCTGTAGCAATGTCTAGTTCCAAAAAACCTCTTTGTAACAGGAGCTGACTCCACAGATTCTATTTCCTAGTTCCTGTTAGTCTTCCTCTACTCAAAGCCGTGGACAGTCATTTTAACAATAGGCACCATATTTTTTGGAATTTGCTCAGAAGACAGAAAAAAAAAAAAAGACATGGGAAATTGTATATTGCAGCATCTCTGGGTGACTTACACAAAGTATTGTTTGTACTATTATATCCCGATTATTTCACAAGAGCGTCTATTCCACAGGATGTGTTTTAAAGAAAGAAACTGCTTCCCAAGCTGCACAAGGTTCAGATGTACCTTTCAGGTGGAGGACAACGACAGGGGAAAAAAAAAAAGTCAGAATCAAAACACTTAATATTAGGTAAATAAAATGGGGGAAGAAAGAAAAAAAAAAGTAACAACCTGGGGGGGTTAGTTGTTTTTTTGGTGGAAGGAGATTGACCCTTGAATCTTCCATAAGACACTGCAGAGTTATCAAAGAAAGACTAAAAATATTTTTGGCCCTAACTCTTTATTATTAAACACACAACATTAGCTTGAACTAGAAGAACCTTTTCAATTAATCTTATTCCAAAACAACGCGTGTTTCAGATATACATTGATCAGCATTCCAGAACAGATATTTCACTCTTTAAATATCCTTTCACGGAAGTTGGTTGTTATTCAGAAATAAAGATATTGTGACTTACTGATTTACTTTTGCAAATACCGTTACTCAGAAAACCTCCTTTTTTTTAGGTGTCAGGCTATTCATGAGCCGGTCCTGATGGTCTTATTCAATATCTTTATTCACAATATTCGGACTAAAACTTGTTTGCAAACTGTTGGATGTAACAATTCATGATGCTGGGTCAGCTAAGTGACACTGTGTTCTTTCTCACTCCTAGCAACATGATGGAATAATTAAAAACCAGTCAGCAATCTTTTACAGGTAATGTGCCTGACTGTAATTAGATGCTGAGTCTTCTGGGTTGCAGATCCTGCATATCAGTGACATCTTACAAATGAGAGAAGAGCTCTCAGCCTCTACCTAATCTAAAGTTCTATGGTCACTCATTTTATGTCATTTGTCCAGGTGCCTTTTTACAGATTTCTGAGTTTGTATAAGCTTTTACTTCCACATAAATGAATGATAAAACTGCTTAAAATATACGGAACTGAGGATTTACAAATACATTTGGAGTTATGTAGATGTTAATTTATTTTTATAGAGTACATCATGAATTCTACAAATAATGACAAATTAAACTCTGTATTTGTTTGTATAAATAGTAACAAAGAATTTTTTGTTTTCCTGTTCAGGCACTGTAAATCTTTGTGAATCAGCTTTATGGACCTTCAAAAGGACATGCTGATATCAAAAGAGTGTGTATGTTTTTGTAACACAAGTTTATTGATTGTCATGAAAAGACATGTTGAGGACTCATTCCCAGTTTTCCATATCAGTCGAGGGCTTTGCTCTTAGTTTTGGCTCAAGATTAAGTACGCAGTAGAACAGAAATACAACTTGTTAGTGAGTTTTAGTCAAGAACAGCGATTCCAAACAGGAAAAAATATCTGGTTCTGTCATCCTGTCACCTAGATTGGCTGAATGAACTCATAAGAACTCTTTGACACAAAATTTAGTTTTTAATTAATGATATTTCCCTTCCACCTCACCCTAAATTGCCTTCTTTCCGTGGCTGATATGTTGCTGTTGTCAAAATAGAAAATGTCTGAAAATAATAATAAAAAAGATATTATTTTGAAAACAGTAATATCTTTGATTGACATCTGAAATATTGTATAGAGAAGTATCTCTATAAATACAAATAGATACAAGTCTTGAAAATTGTGGTTCATCTGCCTCATGTCTCTGTGTCTCTGTTCTCCCCTAGAGGATGAACTTTGGCTTTACCCTCTGGGATGCAGCACTGGGGAGTCTCAGGAACTATCATCTTCCATCCTGGAGTCCAACAAATCTGTAACACCCGTTAAGCACAGAAGCAATACTTCTAAAGAAAAATCTGTATCCTGGTGGAAAAGTTATTTCAGTTAATCTTTTTCAAACACCCCCCTCAACACCCCACTCTATTCCAATTCATAGAGACAAAATTTTGAGATGAAAATGTTTGACATATTAAGGATCCCTAGTCAGGGGCTTGTTTCAGAGATTTTAATATGTTAAGGAGTAAAAGATTCTATTGGCAGAGGAAGGCAGAGCTGCTGCTCCCTCTCTTTGCAATGTCAGAATGTTCTTTAGACATTTCTCAGACCATATGTGGCCTGGACAAGCTTATCTTAGTCTGAAAATCTGAGAGAGATCACAGAACAAAATATTAGAGTCCAAGCTTAGATGAGTTAACACTTCCAAAGATTGATCAACTAGTACTTTGTATACTGTATAAAGCTAAAGAAGTAAGTCATAGATCAGGATTGGGAAAAAATGTATTAATTAATTTACAATGAATAGGGTTGATAACAGATTTTTAGAAATTCTAGCTGAAAAAAGCACAGAAAACATTTCCTTGAAAAAGTCAAATGAACCTTTTTATTTGAATATGGATTTAATATTTCATGTGGTATTAACTGATGCCAGTATTAGTATGCATTTGGGCATGACCCAGTAAAGAGATTCTGGGCTTGTCCATCTGCTATAGCCAAAGATATTATGCTCCTTAGGAGCCTTGGCTGCTACAACATTTGTATCAACTCAGTACACATAACATTTCATTCTGCACATATATAACATGAGAACAAAGTGGCAGAAATAATAAAAATTAATAGTGACTCAAAGATAAGGAGTCCTAAGTTGTCCATGAATAATTAAAGTGCGGAATTGGTGAAATTCTCATGATCATCAGAGGGTAAAGCCCTAAATGGTTTTACAAAGCCAGCAGTAAGTGAATATGGCAACCAGTTTTAAAATGTAACCTCACAAGTTGCTGGACAGGGATGTTTGGGGTGATTGCTTAGATGAGATCACACTGGACAACCCTTTAATTATTTTAAGAAGTAAAAATGCAAAATATTTTTTTCTTTTTATTTAAAGTCCTATAAAAACCAGCACACCTGTAACATGAAACAGGTTGGATGGATGGGCCGAGGCCAACGGCATGAGATTCAACAAGGCCAAGTGCCGGGTCCTGCACTTGGGTCACAACAACCCCAGGCAGCGCTACAGGCTTGGGGGGAGTGGCTGGAAAGCTGCCCAGCAGAAAAGGACCTGGGGGTGTGGTTGACGGCCGGCTGAATATGAGCCAGCAGTGTGCCCAGGTGGCCAAGAAGGCCAACGGCATCCTGGCCTGTATCAGAAATAGTGTGGCCAGCAGGAGTAGGGAAGTGATCGTCCCCCTGTACTCGGTCCTGGTGAGGCCGCACCTCGAGTGCTGTGTTCAGTTTTGGGCCCCTCACTACAAGAAAGACATTGAGGTGCTGGAGCGTGTCCAGAGAAGGGCAACGAAGCTGGTGAACGGTCTAGAACACAAGTCCTGTGAGGAGCGGCTGAGGGAACTGGGGATGTTTAGTCTGGAGAAAAGGAGGCTGAGGGGAGACCTTATTGCTCTCTACAACTACCTGAAAGGAGGTTGTAGAGAGATGGGGGTCGGTCTCTTCTCCCTAGTAACAGACAACAAAACAAGAGGAAATGGCCTCAAGCTGCGCCAGGGGAGGTTTAGATTGGACATTCGAAAAACCCCAAAAGGATTGTCGAGCACTGGAACAGGCTGCCCAGGGAGGTGGTGGAGTCACCATGCCTGGAGGTATTCAAAAGAGATTTAGATGTGAATTCATGAACTGAACATTTGAGAAAGAAATGTCAAATTAAGACTACTCTGCAGGTACAGATACATGACAATATATTTTTGTATATTTAACCCTTTCATTATCAGTAAATACATATTATATACATCATATATACCTATTGCATACATGTGTATAGTATATTGAATTTTTTATATTGTGTATATAATTTACATATGAAGCATGAACATATATCTAGAGAGAAAGGTAACTGAGCAGTACAGATGTAGGTAACACAAGAGAAAACTTACCTTACTCTGGAGTCTCCTTGCTTCCAGTATTTTGCCATCTTTTGGTCCTCACAGCCAACTCTCTCCAACCTAACAGCCCCTTCAGCCTCTGGGTCTACAGGTTATCTGATAGGGAAGGCTATCCACTGCTTTACTTCAGTGACTGATATTTTTAAGGGAGTGTCAATAACTGGAGATGTGGGTTACACATGTGGAAATACAAAGCAGAGACAACTCTATGCATAGTCTGTTTTAGCCTCTTGCCACATTATTTTTATTTCATCCTTTTGTGTGTGTTCATATAAGATCACTAAAGGGATTTTAGGTTATGATTGTCAGAGAAATTTGTATTTCAAGGGAGCATGCTAGATATAAGAAATAATTAGGATATAAGAAAACTAAATCAAAACAGACTCATTTGCAAAGAACCAACCTAAGCTGTCAAATGATGGCCTTCACAGAATCATCTGTGAACCATTCCCTTTGAAGTTCACCATGGAATGAAATAATAGACTGTTAAAGGGATTGTGATTTAGCCGAGGATATGCTGCCCTGCTGGTGACTGACATCTGATAAGCAGTAAAGCTGCACTACACTTCTAGTGGTGGGTTCTTACTTTCAATCTGATGAGATCATCCCATACCCGAGTCACTTCATATTTCTCTTCTCTGATACTCTCAGACTCTTCACTGAAAAGCTCCAGGTTTGTTCTTGCTTTCTTAATCCTAGAAATGATAAGCAATGCATAAGAAAGAATTGTAATTTCCTGTAGTTTCTTGCATATGCAGTATTTTAAAAGAAGTTTAACGTGTCTGTTCTGCAATTACTCTTGACAGAGGCTGACAACAAAAGGTTTCACCTGTCCTATTGGAGAGGAAGTAACTAAACTGAAAGTGGCTTAAGTTCTTGTAAACACTTGGAAGAAAATTACCTGGAATACAGGGATTGTCTGGCTTTTTGTCAAGGTGAGGAAAAATGCTTTATATGTTTACATTACAATCAAGAACATTTTAATCACTTGTATAATTCAATGTTATCTTGATAAAGTATTCCATGAACTTAGCAGAAAAGCACACCCTTTAGTGAAAAACTTAGTATCTTTAACCAAGATGTCATCTGAGATGTCAAAGAGAAAGTCAGGATGTCTCTCTTTTAAAATAATACAGATTTAACTTGTCTGCGAAGTTCATTGGAAGAAATGTATGATACAGAATGAAAAGGGGTTCAATTCTATCAGTCAAGGGTCTAAAACCAAAATCAAACCCAATTTTGCCTTTGCAATTAGGAACATAAAATCAAATTGAGGTTTTGCTCCAACCAAAACATGACACCCTAATTCTCATGTCTGAAGCTACTCAGGTAAGCTTTCATCATGATCCCTTTAAGCCAGCCTTGCAGGACATTTACGCAGTGATTGTATCGATGTAGAGGCCTTTTTCTTGTCTGAAGTGAAAAGGATCAAATATGGTATCATTAAAATCATAGGACAAAAAATTACAGTAGTGCAAGTGCTTAACTGAATATGATTTGCTGCTATTTTAAGACATTTGAAACCAGGTCATGTCAACCTACAGAGAAAACAAGTTTTCTCGTGGGTAGGTTGGTCAAATGTTTTATGTGTGTTCAGCCCTTGAACACAGGGGATACTTTGGCCAAAACCCATCTTTTCATACAGAAATCACAAATAGAGAAAATCTCCATGTGACAAAACATCTGCAATTTCCTCAGTTCTTATTCTCAGGATGAGAATTTTCTCACTCTATGTTGTTTGCATAATAAACCTGAAATTTGCATTTCAGGAGTCACAGAACATTTCCTGGGAGATAGGTTATCACATAAGATGAGCTCTTGAACACTTTTGATGCAATAATTTCTGTATATTTTAAGTAGTTTAGGCTTTTCCATCCTCCACTTATCTTCCTCTCATACACATACCTTGCTCTTCATTGCAAGACATTTTGGAAAGAAGGCTATTCTGGTTTTGTGGGAAAAATGGGAAGAAAATGTGTCTCTATTAGTGAAACCTGGTCATAGACTTATACAGATCTCAATAAATTGCTAATATTGGTGAACCAACTATGTATGTGATGCAGCCTTTTCATTTACCAGCCTGTCTCCTTGATACAATTCTTAGTGAAATATTGTGAAAGAGCTTTCCGCGAGAGCCTTTTCTGATTATATATACTAATCTAACACTGCCTAGGTCATTGATAGACATTTCAACTTTCATGTAAAGAAATGTTAAAGAGGAGTTTTTTCAGCAAAAACTTGCAAAATTTTAGAGACAAGGAAATGACGGAAAAATCTCATTGTCATACCTGTATATCAGAATAGTTCCCTAAGGACTGAAGTAGAAATATACTATTAACTTACTATGTTGCCAAGATAGTTGATGATAGTGGACCTATTACAATCATTTTTCAAAACTTTTTCCTTGTCCTGACCCACATCTCCATGCTAAATTTCTGTGTGAGGTGAAAGGTGGTTTAAATTGTTTGTTGCTAAGTTCCTGCAAATCATATAGGACCTAACCTTCTTGTTGCATTTTCATCTCCAGTTCTAGAGTGCATGCTTGGAAGTTTATGAATTTAAATTTTTCATAAAGAATTATTTTTATGACCTCAACAGTGCATCAGCCAGTTACCTTTTGTAAATTTTCCAAGTCCCAGGCAGTTTTCTCCACTTCTGTACTATCAGCATTTGTCTGATATGTTGCACAGTTCGACTGGTTCCCTCCTACATATTTTGGTTTTAGGCACCTGACTTCAGATTGCTTTCTACTTCTTTAACTGCCTTGATCATGGATTGAAGCTCTTTCGCAGGTGATCTTATGCATAGCACCAGCATTTTTTTTTTTTTTTATTACTGCCTTGAAGAAAAATAGTCTACTATAATAAATTTAATTTAAGAGAACAGTCATATTTGCCTTAGTCCCTTCCATACTCTGTCACTGGAGACTGGTTGATAAGACATTTTCCCATACTTATTATGTTTACTTTTTTATTATCCATAGATAGTTAGAGGTTGGAGGTACTGAGCTGTTCTACACAAGAAACATCATCATTTCTCTATGGACAAATATACTTATGCGAAGTAAAATGATTGAGCCATCTGGTATGAAAAAAAAGTCATAAAAAGACCTGTCAGTTTATTTCACACTGCATTGCACCGAGACAAAAGTAAAGCACGGAGAGAATAACATGTCCAAGAAGTGAACGTTTAACTTTTGCAGACATGTAAAACAATTTCCTTGGGAATAGTTTCTGTCATAGCACTTGATAGAATGTGTCTTTCGTATGGTGAAAAGTAGGTCCTTCTTGTCTTTTGTATTACTTTCTAACATCTTCTTCCCAGGTAAAAAGATACAAAGTTCTGCCAGATAGTGACCTACGCTTTTGTAAAAAAAAAAGAAAAAATGGTATTTTTTTGTTGGTTGGGGTTTTGGTTTGGTTTGGTTTGGTTTTTTTTAATGTGAGCGTTTTACAACTTAGGTGGTATTTATTCAACTTGAATACAGCTTGTCTAGGATTTTTATCTTCATCTTTTAGACTCTGATCTCAAGATTGAAAGTGGTAGATTTTTGGTCTGAATTTTTCATCTTGTAACACAGCTGATAATGTCATTAAAATTCTGTGTTATTTGTGCCCATTTTACATGAAAAATACCATCAATAATTTAACATATAGATGATGCACAGCTTACTCACTGTTCCTGCTCTGGAAAAGCATCTTAAAAATAATTTAACTAATATAGATGACAGGTGTAATTATTTTAGTCATATCTGCAAATATATGTTTGAGTAATAAAATTATTCCTGAGTAAAAGGAAATAAACAAGTTAAATTTTAATAAATATGACAGTAGTTAATCTGTAAGTGTTTTCACAAATGGGAACAAACATTGGAAAGTGTGTAGAGGGAAGTGCTTCGGGAATAGGACAAGGGGTAATGGTTTTAAACTAAAGGAAGGGAGATTTAGACTAGTATAAGGAAGAAGTTTTTCACAATGAGGGTGGTGAAACACTGGCACAGGTTGCCCAGAGAGGTGGTAGAAGCCCCATCCCTGGGAACATTCAAGGTCAGGCTGGACGGGGCTCTGGGCAACCTGATCTGGTTGCGGATGTCCCTGCTCATTGCAGGGGGGGCTGGACTAGATGGCCTTTAAAGGTCCCTTCCAACCCAAACTATTCTATGATTCTACAAATAGTTCATGTATAAGTAATATGGAAAGTGTCACACCTTCCATATCACTAGTCCTTCTTTTAAACCTGATTTCCTATTCCTGAGCAGTTGTTGAATAAGGCTTTCTGCAAGAGCTCTCTCTTTTGCAGATTTAAAAATCTTTTAAACGTTACTGAGCAAAGATAAAAATAAACAGCATCTGCTAAAGACAAAGCAATATTTGCCAATAGGGGTAGTAAAACTTGAAATAATAACACTCTACTAAGTTTTATAATTAAGAACCAGAAGTGTTATTTGAAACTCAGCTTAATCCTTATCTCACTGTTCCAGATTTCTCAGCTTTGAAGAGAATGTTTTATTATATCTACAATCAAACCATTATTTGGCCTCATTAAACTACCGCTGGAGTAATCAGCAATCAAAATGCTTACAGTGACCAAAGGTAGAAACAAAATCATCTCAAGAGTTCATCAGAAATACTGCTTACTTGTTTTCATGGGACATTTTTAGATAACTGCATGTTTTTCTTCCCTTTGTAAATTTTGCAGCTTACTGGAGTCCAGGGTATTAAATAAAAATTTTGAGAATATAGGGGACAAAGAGGAGATCCTGAAGAACTTGTTACTGAGCTGATATTTCTGCTTGGTGTTGCTGCAGGATCTTGCATATTCCATTCAGGCTCCGGCCCATATACCATGTTCACTTTAGTTAGACTTTGGACTGCTTCTCTCAAAAGTTACATCTTCTAGGCTTCTTAGATCGCTTCAAGTGTTGAACAAGACATTGATAACAATGTATCACTATTAAGGATGATGTCAAGGCATGGAGGACCATTGCCCTTTCCTATGTCCTTTTTGGATTATTTCCTTTCCAGAGGATGCAATAACATACCTCACTATTGTGTTGGCAACTTGCACAAGCTTGAAAAAAAGATATTGCCTTGGTTTTAGGACATTACTCCATTCACTCAGCACTCAAGAACCTCATTGGTAGCAGGAATTGTCAGAATGGCAAAGCACATTTGCAATCCCATCTTTAAAGTAGACCTTTATTTTTACAGTGCCTTCTCTGTTGATGTTAGTATTTGTACTTTACCTACGATTCGTATTTACTCCTCAGTTGAAGGATCCTAGGAACGTTTATGGGCTTCTTAACAAACATATTTAGTTCATGCTCTGGCAGAACACAAAAGCACCTGCTTAACGCTAAGTAGCATTACCTACATGGCCATATTTAAAGCCTGATAAAACTTAAGTATGTCTGTAACTGTTTTGTTGGATCAGCACCTTAATTCAGTTTGGAATATGCATAACTACTCTCTATAGACGTCTGTAGTTGATGACTAGTACAGAAAATCAGATCCTCAAATGAAACATATTCATATGGTCCAACCTGTCAAACAGCACCAGTGAAATCAATTGAAGCTACACTGACTGACATCAGCTGAGAATTGGTCTGGGAATAATAGACAATGAAACTACAAAATTATAATTCATAAGTAATGTATTCTAGAAACTCAGGCACATAATCGTAATCACTGGTGTATGCACATCTGGGAATGAATAAGAAAGAAATAACAAATCATCTGGAACTTTTTTGTGGAAAGTGCTTACTAAGGAAAAATGAGGTTTACAGTAAGTCAAGCAAAACATAAATCCACGTGGAGAGAGACATGTGGGTAGGGAAGCAAATAACCTTTTTTAGTTTTAGTTTTTCACAGTGACAACTTTAAACACAGTTGAGTTTAAAGGAGTGTACTTTTTGATCTCAAGGAACAAGATGGATTTCCCTGATTCTAGCCAAGAGGACAGTAGCATATCTGAGCATAAAGCTCCTTAGAAGCCAGGCAGGATTAGCCATGTGTTTGTCATGGGGTGGTGCCCTCCCTTATTGTCTTGGACACGAACTCTCTGCAATGCAGTGTTTGAATCTGCCTGATTAATGATACAGACCCAATCCTAAAACTATATGTGGAGCCCCACTCAAGCCAGTGATAATGAAAATTTGTAGTCCTTTGATTCAGATATATATATTTTGTTCACTATTTCTTCATTGTGCTTTTGCTTTGCAGTTAAAAATGTATATGTGTGCTACAAGTTGGAAGCATGTATTCAAGAACTTAAGTTATGAAATCTAGTTACCCTTGCAGCTTCTCAAGTTATAGTCCCCTCTCCCTCTCCTGCCCTGTCACAAAATTCATACCAGCTTTACAGAGGCACCCTTCAGCCTGAAGAGATAGTTCACTATGACAGGGAGTAATCTGAGTGGCTAAACATAGATGTCCAGTGGGGACTTTAAGCATTTTAGGAAACCCTGCTTGGCTCCAGCTGCCATTTCAGAAGGCAGTGGATGTCCTATAGATCCTGTGCCATAAACTTCCAGCAGTGTGATATCTCAGACGGTCTTAGGAGCCTACACATGAAGGCCTTGTCAGGTGAGAGGAAAAAATTAATCCTGAAGCTTAAGATCCTTCAGTGAAACCTCTCTACTGTTAATCACATGAAGTGTCACTGAGAAAAGTTAGTATAACATCTGCTTCAACTGCCGAGGAAATATTTGCAGGCTCCAAACTATATAGGGGTTTATGCTAAAATTAGTATCTCAAATGATACTGATAGTCAGTCAAGATTACATTTAATAAGAAATGTGTCCCTCCTACACAAAATGGGCATGAATTACAAAGCTACACCATGTCTCCTTGCTAAGAGCCCTACAAAATCATCTGCATTTGGGTGGAGTAGCAGAAAACTTTAGGTAAGTATATATCTGAAATAAAAGGTTGTCATGCACAACGCAGCACAGATAAAAAAATGTATCAGTTGCTCCTGAGCACCTCAGAAATGGTTCTACCATACTTGAATTTGTTCAGCTTGTTTTGCTATAAAAGACTGAATCAAGTTACATCTATGGCATTAGAAGTGGGATCAGGATAGTATAGTTTTCAGAAATACAGCGGGTCTATAATACTCTGTTCAAGTTCAGCAGTTAAATTACTTTTTTTTTCTTTTTCTTTTTTTTTTCCTTTGGAAGTGCAGGACAAGATACATGATTCACCAAGCGGAATTTTGCTTTTTTCTCAGAATATCCAGATATACCATCAACATATGATACCTCTAAAAGCGGGTTCAAAGGGCTGACTCTGGTAATGCACTTGAAGAAAAAGAAAATGTTGGCCACTCAGATAAGAATGAAAAACAAAGCGACATCTTGTGGGAATTTTAAAGTAGGAATATCTACAAGTTGTACAGTGGGGAAAAACACTTATATTGACCTTAGTAAGAAGGACTGAATAATGATCTTCTATGTCTTCCACAGGTGTGATGGAAAAACTGTATAATTAAAATAACAGAAGCTTTGACCACAAAGGTCCTAAGTTGCTGATACTCGCGGCTTTAAAAGCAACATATTTCAAAATCTAAAAGAAAGAGTTATTTAATATTTGTCTTTTTTAATATAAAATACTGAAAGAAATATGGACAAAGAACAACAGCAATTATAGTAAAGTTAATAAAGGTTACCTTGGAATAGCTGGTAATTCTTATAGCAATGTTAAACCTGAAATCTGCCAGTCAGGTAATATTGAAAGAAGGTTAATAGCAAGGTAAGGGGCACAGCAAAACCCTTAAAAACCACTGATCAGCTCAGAGGTTATACTCTAATACTCCTATTTTAAGACACAGTAAAACTGTACTCCAGGAGTATAAAATGCAAGACCTGGAAACAGTGAATTAAAATTAGAACATTATCTTATGGCATTAGTGACTAAATTTAAATTAGCAGTAAATGAAACTTCTTCCTGAACTTGCTGTGTTTCGTAGTTGCACTGGGTTTTGTTCTGGACGGAGCTGAACAAGCCACTCCCCTGCAAGAAGACAAGTGGAGCAGCCTTCTGGGGAAGGCTCAACTCACTTAATTAAAATCATTCAGGCTCCTTCCTCAATAGTGAAAAGACAGAAATACCTCCAGAGGGCAATTATTTCCGCGTATCTTAAACCCCTATCTTTATTTATCTTTAACATGATAATTGCCGTGTAGAGGTGTGTATCGCTCACCATGGACTCTAGAGAGAAGCTAGCGTAGCCAGGACGCCTCCCTGGGGATAGCGACAGGTAAGAGAGGAGGAGCCCCCGTACGGAGACTCGCTCTGCTGCCTTCAGATGCCTGAAACTATGCGTAAGATTCAGTCCAGCCTTCACTCGAAAGTTATCTTGATTCATCAAAACGCAGTGCTATTATTTCTGAAACACTGTGTCAGTCTAACTCTGGTAGCCTGACTATTAATACTTTAAATAATTCCCTTAGTTCACAGAACTCTTATTAGTTTTATTTGTCTTACAGAATAATTAGGTGTGGGGCAAGCTGACAAGAGAGATTTCCCTCTGCACTCAACAATTCTTTCATTGTCTCTAAGCTACTTTGCAAGGAGGCTGTGTGAAACCATAGACTAGTTTTTGCCAACTTTCTGATAAACTCTGAAGTGTTTCGAACTTGCAGAATCCTCTGATGTAAACTAGTTGAAACATTTGGATGACTCAGCAATATTGCCTGCACAGTCGGAAGATGCTTGGATGCATTTACACAGGGACTGATATTCTCAGTAATTAGAGCGCGAAAGTTTGGTCAACAAACTGTAAGAAGTTATAAAGATTGAAATCTCCCAAAGAACAAAAAGGGGGCATCTTGTGATATGGTAGGAGAGATATATATATATTTATGATTAAAATATGCAACATTTTTTTTAGGTTGGAAAAAAAAAAGATATAGAAGAAATTTATTGTGTTTCAATAGTCAATGTATCCATCCTGTTACCATAATGTGTCAGTATCCTTTCATAGTGACACACAATTGTGAATAAGAGAATACTATGAAATGAAAGATCAATGGAAGCTCAGCTCTTTTAATTCACTGTCAACAAGTTAATAAAATCAACCATCATGGATATTTTATTTTCTAATTTACAAACCCAACCAAGAGGAAAAAAGATATCCAAATAAAATGAACCATGCACTGATCTATTATTTGCAGGTATCAGAAATGAATATCCCATATATTCATTAAAATTCAGCTCCATGGATACACATAAAAACATACAAAAACTAGAGTATGCTGCTGTGAAGTGGCAGTAGCATTTTCAAGTGTGGACAGCAAACTCCATTTGAAAGACCAATTAGTAGCCATATGTGGACAAACATCAGTGAGTTAAATGGGTCACTGTTCTGAGTATTACCAAGTACTTGTTAAACCTATGAGCCACCACAATGATTCTTGGGAAAGCTGTCAGGAATGTGAGATACAGCAAACTTTCTTTTTGCCTCTTCCATGTACATTATTGCCATTAACATATAAATGGATACCATACCTTAGTAAGTTTAGTCCATATCATTAATCAATGTAGAGCCCGATGGATGTTTGGCAGCCCTCCAAAAAGCCAGGAAAGCAACTACACTTTATGCCATTTTCTATTTGCCCGAGCTCCATTAAGGCAGTGAAACCACTTCACCTCAGGTGTGTGACACCACACATAGCTTTTAAGGAGTCCGTCTCCAACAGGGAACCTCTTCCCTGCTAGCACTCCTGACTCAGTACATTTGTGCAAGTAGCCACGCAACAGTGAGAGCTACTAGAAATTGTCAGTGTAGATAAGGTAGTACTGGCAGTCAGAGCTTCCTGCTATGCTTTTAAAGTCCCTAAGACTCTTAAACCATGACTCAGAAGAGCAGAGACTGTTTTCTCCTCAGCCCCTGGAGTCATCCCATAAAGAAGGGGAAGCAAGAGGCAGTTTGGGAAATCATGATCCTTCTCCCCAAGAGCAGCCCTCCAGATATTACCTGCTGGTCTTGTTTGCACATCCTCCTAGTTAGTGCTTTTTACTGCTAGTATTTTAATGGAATAATTAGCAAGCAAAAATCCTCTTACAGGCAGATCTTCTTTACAGTATTTCCACTTAATAGATGTCCATTATGTCTCGTAATAATCTGAACAGACAAAACTTCCTCCTATTTCTGTCCCCTTCCTTTCCCGTCACATCAACGCCAGGTTTGGGTATGGTGGAGTGGTATTGCTAGGCAGCATTCTGGGGATGTCCACTCATGGAGTACACAGCCACTACTCTCTGACAGCACTCACAATAAAAGTAGATTTTTGTTGGTACACACACTTCCAGCTATTGCTGCACCTCCAAAGATTATCAGAGATAACAAGAGCCATCAAGAACACGTCAGGCAAGCCTGCAAATGCAGTCAGCATTCAGATGAGAATATCCTCCACTCCTTGGTCTTTACAAAGTACATCTCTCACCATTGCAAAATGTTTCCCGAGTGTTGGAAAAAACAACAATAATTAAAAGAAAAGTGCCAAATTGCTGTACAAATCTTACAATTTAGCTTCGTAGCAAGTATCCATCATATCTCCGCCAGACTCAGAAAAGAAAACACGAGCCACTGTGTGTCAGCCATCAGACATTTTTCTGTCATTCAGATCAATGCCTGACAATCCTTCTGTCACTCTTGACTGTGTCAATATTCTTGGGCTCTGTTTATCTGCTGTGATCCTGAGCTTCTGGCTCTGTGCAAGCCAGCGTGGAAGATCACAGATCCTGCTCCTGCTTTAGGCTGACCTATATTCTCCAAAAGATTAGGCAGCCCAAAATACAGTCTTTGACTTTCTGGGACACGCCTGAACAACAATAAGCTTCATGAAGAGGAAAACACATTAACACAGGCTCCAATTCTCATCAGTCTTCTCTCCTGGCAGAGTCTCTGAAGTAGTGGTGTCACTGAGGGGCTGTGTACCGCTTTCTGATCTTCTGCTGAGGCGGTGTTTGACTAGCGATGGTTTGCCTTTTAACAGCTTTAGAAACAGCAGCAAAGCAATTCTGTCAATGCTGTTTTATTTACCCCAGAAAAAAAGGGGCATGTGACCTGTTGGAAAAAAACAAACAAAAATCCTAATTAGATAATGATCAAGACTAGAGGACAGATCAGCTCTTTTGTGCAACATAAATGTCGAGAAACAAAAGATTCTTGCAATGTAGGTTCTGCTTACTTCAATGCACCGAATACCGCATTTGTGTACCTAATGCTCACTATCAATGCAATTAAGAAAATTTCAGGCTAAATTCTGGATGGGACTCCCCTGTGCCCTTCCTAGGGAGTACTTACTGAGAGTAAGGGGTGGGGATTCAGCTTCAGATTCAGTCACATACATGAGGTATATACAATGCAGGTCTACATATGTACTAGGTGTCTAAGCTCCTTGTGTGGTCATGGAGATCTAGTCAATCTAGTCAAGGAAGCTACTAGGCCACCTAGGTCCACTGAGCTCCGCCTAAAGTAGACACCTGCATTTAGCCAGCTAAACAGCTCTCCATTAATTATATTACAACCTTATTTTACACCCATAATTTTAAAATAAGTGTTTTTTCAAGCAACAAGTCTTTACTTAATTTGCAATTTTTCAGGAGTTTTGATGATGAGATGCAGACACGGTGATACAGAAAAGGAAGAAGAAGAGGAACTGTGTTCACATATGATTTTTGGCAAATGATTTCTGATCCGTACAAGTTAAAGCAAACCGAGTGCAGCATGTGTTATAAGGAGACTGTTTCAGTCTACCTGTATGACCTTTCCAAGTCCGCTGTATAAAATTGTGACTAAAACCATAAAAGATTGTGTTAATGTGATTCACAATAATACCCCCTGCTCCTACTTAAACTCTCAAGTTTGCAGAAGGTCCTCCTTCTCGATAACCTTATATTATTACATCTGTGCAGAAATACAATAAAAATGATAGCGATAGTGGAGCATGGCATAGAAACACTGCATAGCTGAGCAACAAGAGGTCACAGAGATAGGAATGCTGGAACTCCATGACAGCTGCCCAGCCTGAAAGCAGTTCTCCTTGCCCTCTTCATGAGCGCCTACAAGAGCAAGCCCCAAACAGGCAGCCAAACCAAGCACCCCATTCGGTCCTAACCAGTGCCAGAGCCTATAACATGATGTTAGCAACAAAGGTAGGCTGAGGTGTAAATACCGATTGATGCTATTCATCCTTACTTCAGTGGTGTCAGCTATTAATGTCTACTTACTTTCTGTCCCAGTTTTATGCTGTTCACTTGGTGCTCTGTTGCTTCAGCACAAAACAGCCTGAAGTGAGAAAGGAATTGCCCAGAGACATCCCCAAATATTGCACAGTTACCAAAAGAGGTGCAGTCAGAAGGGTCTGTAGAGTTGGAAAGGACACAGAGACAGTGTAAATAAAAGTCTAATGATCCTAGGTAATCCTGCAATGATTTGGTGATTTCTCAGGATGCTTAGACCATTACTATCTGAGTAGGCTAGAACAGCTTTTAGGCTTTTCTCCTGTCCTGGATCACATAAGCCCTAAACCAGTACTGTCATATTCTCCTACATCGTATTTTTTTACAGACACAGAGAAGGTTTGTCACAACGAAAAAAGTACTCAGTTCACACAGTTTACTAAATAAAGACTGAAGAGGTTTATTATTTATTAATGACATACAATTACTGGCAATCAGTACACTATACATTTAAAATTCAATAACCGTAATTCAACAAGTAAACCATAGTATTAGATGCTTAGGAAACGTTAATAAACAGCTACAAATTTCTAAACGCCTTCCTGCAGTTAACCCCAAGACCCGTACACACCCACACCCATGCTTACAGAATTACATGCCCTCCCCACAACCTTACCCGTTCCATTGTGGGTCACCCACATGTCCCCTTTTCTGGTACCATGGTGTCCCCTACGTGCACACCTCTCCTGCGGGAGATGTGGCTTACTCTTTGATAAAATGTGTAGCAGACAATTCAAAGGACCGTGCAATACAGGTGTTTCAGCAATGGCCCATCAGCATTTACAAAGAGCGCTGACAGCAGGAGGCCTGATAAATCTGTTGGAAGAGATTGAACTTGGACAGAGCCTGGAATTGTAACTGTGGGGTGTGATACAGGAAAGAGGACTTCTAATTTGCTGAAGATATTTTTTCCCTTAGGAGAAGTCAAACCCTTATTGTTACTAAAGAAGTTACTTAAACACTCTTATGTTAAATCTGGATGCTTCACAGAAAGATTCCTTTAGGCAAAGTGCATTTCTGTCTATATGAAGCTCACTTTGGTAATTGATGTTCTACTGACTTCAGAAAAGAAAAAAGGACCTGCTGTATTTTTTTTATTTTTTCATGCAACTCTTCTACTGGTACAGTCTCTTGCACACAATGGCGTTTTTCTTCCTGAAAACAGCTAATTGAACTCTGCTGTGTAGTGTGATGATGCCAGCAGCTGTATTATGCCAAGATTTTTTGTTTGTTGCCCAAGATTTATTTTTAAACTGGCTGAGCCTTGTAATGTCTTGCTTTACACTCTATGTGCTTTGAAAAACTGTGTAAGGATCAGCTGAAGAAATTAGAATACAATAAATATGATCTGACCATTATTTTACTGATGTAAGCTCTGATGACCTTACAAAATCCTGCTTCCATGCAAGCATTGCTTTGTTATCACATAACATCCAGTAGAAAAATAGCAGTCAAGGTTTCAGAAAAAGAGAAGGTGATAATAGACTTACAAAGATGGTGAATTACAATAACGTCTCGATTTACTTTGTAGAACTTATGAAACTTAAAAGAAAGCTGGCAATAATGACCTTTCTGGGAACATTTACAATAATTTGGACATTGTCAAAATTTTATTTGTAGTAAGGAATAAAATTGTGACATTTAATTTACAAGTGTGTCACTTCCTAGAAAGCATTCCCAAAGACATATCTAAGCAAATAAGGAAGTAAGAGAGAACACAAACGTACAATGAGCAGTACAGAAAACAGCCATATCAAGTTCACATTTCTGTAAGGAATGTATGAACTTTCACAGTAATTTATCACACATACACACACACATAAAGACAAGGAAATGTCCAGACCAATAATTCTGATTCCAAACATGCCTATTACAGGGTTCTCACTTCTTGTATTTCAGTACCCAACTGAACATACTATAAACAAGTTGTTCATGGAATGGGTCAACCAAATATTACCTGTGGTGACTCTGCTTTGGTATTTACAACGGGAGGAGGAGGATTGATTCACTCAGGTGACTATAAAAGAAACATAATGTGTGTCTCTTCATAATTACAAATGTTTAAGCCTTAAGATAAATAGTGAAATTTCTGTCAAAATAACCAATGGTGCAGTTGATTCTGCGTTAAACTCAAGGCATGGATGAGACAACTCCCTGCTGCCCTGTGATGCCACGGCTACGGAGCTCTGCTTGCTTCTCTGATAGGTTCCTCATCTGTAGACATCACATGTGTGCCTGGCCAGGTCTCAGGTCTCACTTTGTAGACATCAAGAATCATTCTTGAAACTAGAAAGTGAATAAGTTGGGGTTTTTTTTCCTACAAGCAAGCCTATAACAAAATTCACTGAAAGATTCCTTTTCATTTCAGTGATCCAGCTCAGAATTAGGATTAAAATATAATCTGTTCATAACTGAAAGTTCACTAATAGGAAGAATTTGGTGATAACTGATGATCATGCTATGTCTTCATATCTTTCCAAAGAAGAAAATTATGGGATGGGGTAAGAAGAGATAGAAGAAAAGGAAGGGGAGAAGAGAAAATAAAGCATATTAGCAAACACATTTTTCTATACATCTACAGCAAGGGTTGCATGCTTATGTCAACCTTTGGTGGAAGGATTGCAATGTTCCAAGACGTTAGATTACCTCAGTAACGATTTACCCTCTTAGAACTGCTGGTTTATGGCCTTTCAGTTTCAGGATGCAGGCACGGTGGAAATCATGCACACATGATCACGTGGTAGTCTGAAACTGGGTATGAGACAAAATTCATTGGAATTTAAGTTTTATTGCAAAATAAAGCTAAACTATAGCAAATTCAAAATCTGTATTGCCATTCACAGATATTTACTTCTGGAGTTTTAGCATCAAAGTAACAAGAAACAGCAATTTCACTATTTGTCATTTCCTGGAATTATGGACACAGGTGAACCAGGACACAACAATATTCACAGGTCTCCCAAAGTTTTCATCTACTACTTCCCAAAACAGCTCCAAGAACCAGCCAGGGTTTACCATGAACACTAAAGCACCAAGCAATAATACATCCGGTCGTGACAGAGCTTGTTCTCTGTTGGTATCTGATGGTTTTTCCTCCTTTCACAAAAGCTGAGGAGCCATAAAGCCAGTTCAACCAGCTGCCAAGGAATTTACCCCGTAGCCTAGATGCAGCCTGACGTTTTCATACATGCTTTTCTTGAGCCTGAGGGAGTAGCTGTGGAAGCGTAGGGTGTCTACCTTGCCACTGTGCTCCGACTATCAGTGTCTGTTGGGATGTGAATAGCCAGGTTCATCTTTTAATTATGTTTTTCTTTGCTAGAGGTTCCAACCAGCCCTGTCCTGAGCTTCAGAAGTAAATGAATCATAAAGCTAACCTTTGGTGCTTTGCACTCATTCTAATGCAATCCAGCCCCTACTGCTTCACAGGATTATAATTATTGCAATCCAAATAGTTTCACATGAAAAAGAAAACAACAAACTTGTTAAGAGTTCAAGGTTCGTCAAAGGATTTCCAAAAGCCTCCTCAGTAAGTGAGAGAAAAGTTAAAACCACCAGGCAAAAAAATTAGGTCATTTTTTAAATTGTAAATCTTCTTATACATTTAAAGAGATTGAGTGTTGGCAGAAAGGATGTATTCCTGGTGCATTTAGCATGGCTTTTATTCTCTTTCTGTTCTGAAGATTCTTTGAAATAATTTTAATGATACAGTTCAGTAGTAAGAATGGAAATAAAGTTGATGATGGTAAAAATTTTGTACTATTTTATGTTACAATCAATGCAAAGGCACACCTGAGGAGCTCACTACTAGAGAATAAATCTGCCTGTAGAAGACAGAACATGAGATACTGCAGGAAAATCCAGTAAGAAAAAGATAATTCATTTCATGAAACTGGCAGTGAGGATCTGCCTGTTGTGTGCTTAGCGTCTTATAAGACATGGTAACAACTCCACTTCACCTAAAATGTGCACATGACTGTCATTATAAAGAGGCAGAGCAACCGCAAGGTGAGCAGTAGCCACAGGGGCAGGATATGTGCTTACAAACAAAGAAACCTTGTCTTACTATGTCCTGGGCAGGCAGTAAAGACTTGTAGTAGTATAAAGTGTTCTTTGATTGTTTTTAATTTTGTAAGCCTTTGTACTTTCTGCTGTCTTTTGGAAAAATCCTCAAGTATTATGAAAAGAGGGAGTGAAAAATAAATAAAGATCAAAATGAAACCCGAAATAGACTATGGCCACAGCATTTCTGTTCTGAGAAGGAAAATATAAAATAATAATAAAAAATAATCAAGAAGGATTGTACCCTATGGAAATTTCAGCTCCACTTTTTGGATGAAAGAAGTCTAGAGGTAGGTATCCAAACAAAATAAATCTTTTAAAGTTCACTAAGTGTGATGAATGAGTTCATATTATTAGATTGTATGGGTGCCTATTTCTAGGTTATATCACTATAACTAGTTTCGCCACCGTGTTTGAAGCGTGGTCTTTTGAACCTAGCCCCAAAAGAAATGTGCTTTACTAACAGAACTGTAATGCACTAGGTACAGAGCATCTTCTGTAAACACATTACCTGGGCTTTAAAACAAATGTAGTAAGGTGACCTGACATGGTTCTAGGCCAAACAATCAGGAAACACATAGATAAATTAAAAGCAAGAAAGTTTCTGCAAAAAGCTCTCGAGGAAGGAATGTGTTTTTCAGTTCCCCACTTCTGGGCTCTGACTTGACATTTTACAGCTCTTTACACTCCAAGGACTATAGGAAAACTCACGAGACCTCCTTGTTTCCTTGGCAAGGAGAGAAATATTGTACCTGCATAGAATAGCTATGCCTAAAGATAGCTTTCATTGAAAGAGATGTATTAAAACATACAAAATGTATCTCACATATATACTATATATGTACTAAAAAGAATGAAAAACTTCAGGTTCCCCAGGGGGGTGAGGGGGGCGGGTTGGGAGGTGAAAAGTAAGTTTTTCTGAAATTATCTCAAAATTTACTGAGTGAACAAAACCTCATATAAACTGGGTCAGGAAACACATACAACACTGTCCAAAATTCATATTTTCCCAGGGTTTCTTTCCCCCCCAGCACACTCCCAGTGCATATGCCTTTGCTTTGCATGAGGCATCTTATAAGTTGCTTGCCTTTTTCTAAAACTGATAGCTCATTCTTGAAAATAGAATCAATGTGTTAACCAAGCTATCATAAATAAGGTTTTCCTTCAGCTCCCTAATGGGAACAATTTCTCTTGCTTGTTTTATGATGACATGCAGTATAATTAATACAGTATTGTTGAACAAATTAATCACAAAACACTTCATAACACAAGCATTTACAAGTGAAATATTTAGGTTACAAAATAGTTTACAGATAATTACCTATTTTGTAACTACAAGTATTTAAAACAGTTACTCTTGACTTCCTCTCATGGTGAATGTATGTATTTATGAGAAGAGACAACCTTTGTGATGAGAAGAACAAAATTCTACCCCCAGATGTACATGAAAAGACAAGTTGCTACCTGGATTCTCCATAAGAGTGTTCAGATTACCCCTATATGTCCTCCTCATAGCATTGCTAAGAGGGTTAGAATCCTGATTCCAAGGAACGTAGGTGCAGTTGGGAGCACAGGACCTCTTCCTACTAATTTTTCTGATTGTTTTTCATTCTGTTGTATAAATATTGTTGTCTGAACCATAGACTGGGAAACAATAAACATTGTCAAGGAATGAGTGAAGATTTATTCTTTACTTTGGAAACAATTTCAGAGTTCTAAAATGTTGACACAATGCCACCAATAAGCCAAGTAATAAGCAAGGTGCCATCTACATTGTGAAACTCCATTGCTTATAGTATTTTAAAATAAACTGTAGTGTTTAGTACACCCAAGATTGCGGGTTCTACTAAATTATACTAAAAATACCTCAGACCTAAATCTGAACCTAAATATCCCTGTTACTCATTAATCTGCAATAAAGATATTAAATAAAACCAGTCAGGCCATATATGTCAGTTTCTACTAAGTATGACGTCCCCTTTTTCTCTAATACACACGCTACCATTTCTTACAATTTGTATAAGTTGTTCTTGTGATGATAGGACAATAAATCTCAATAAAAAATTCTATGCATAATAAAAAAACCCACAAAACAAATCAGTCACTAGGCAATTCAGACTTTTTTTTCCTTTTTTCTGTTCTCTCTCCTTTCTCACTCCTTTTCCTCCATTGAAAGGACATCTTAAAGTTTAGCAGAGTATTTTGGACTAAATAGAAGTGAACACCAGTGTCCTGGGATGCTTAGAAAACTTCTAGTAGTGACGAACATTCACTCACCCCAAGGAGATACCACTTTGCTCCTGGACCATCTAGACCTTATGATCCCACTGCTTTACTCTGCATAAGAGGCATATATATCCACCCCTACCCTTAAGCATCCACACCCGTATCACTTGAATGTACAGGCACAGTACAGGTTAACACTCACAGGGTCCAGAAAGGACAAGAGAAGCAACTGGTGGAATTCAAAATGAGAGAAGTACCATTGCCACAGTGTCACCATCACCCCTGTGTCTAGTGACCACTTTGGATCCACAGCCCGGTTTGACACCAGAGACGATCTTCAGGGACCCATGCAGGCAGCACAGCTGAGTTCCCAGTAGGCAGAGACGTGTCACCATCCCTCATTCATAGGCTCAGTCCTCCCATCCTCTTTATTTGCAAGGTGCCTCTACTCCCCGTCCGCTGCTGCACGCACACACTTTGCCATCTTTGTCCTATTCTTTTCCAGATAGGAACTCAGCCCAAGGAGGCAAGGTAGATAACGCGTGTTAAGGCAAAAAAAAAAAAAAAAAAAAAAAAAAAAAAAAAAAAAAATCATCTTGTCATTGCATGCAAAGACGCTCTTATGTGGTCTGATACAAGCAAACAACGTTGGCCGCAGTTATGGAAACTGGCTATAGTCAGTTCAAAAGGCCCACGTACTCTAACAGAAATCGGAAGAGCCATTTTTACAGAAAGCAAGCCACAGATCTTGTTAAAGCACTTTCAGATATATACAATTGTGGTCAGCTCTCGGGGTGACATTACCCAGACCCTGTGTTCACACAGTTAGACTGTGTTCATTCAAGATGAAAAAAAAAAAAAACCAAACAGCTGTTGCATAGGTCAGTTCTGAGCTCCTAAAACTACATTTTCCAAGGCCACCCCTGACTACAGCAGCTGAGCTATCACAGTCCCAGTGCTAGGCAGTCTGCATTGAAGTTCCCACTTTGAAAGCCTCATTCAAACTTCATTCACTCATCCCACGCAGTTGACATTTCTTCATTGCCCTGCCGCTGATATTTAATATACTTCCCTGACTCTGTCTGTGTGGCGTCTGACAGCAAGAGGTACTGGTAGACAGCAGCAATATCTCACTCATTTTAGAAAGAAGCACAGATCTTTGGATGCATCTTTCTCTCTCACAAGATATCTTTTTGTGAACTCTCCTTCCTCCTCTTATTACTTCCGTGCTCTAACTAACCCTGGAGGTTATGGGGACACTTCTCCATGATTTCTAGTCCCTGCCACGTTGAAGAGTGGGCTTTTTCTAGCCAAAGCACTCCCGGCTGTTCCTTAACTGCCATTCAAAGATGGCAATCTTAACCAGTGATATTTCTATGTTCTTCTAAAGGTCTCGCTGCAGTGCTCCTGCCCGCAGGTGTCCTGAGGGAGCTGTTCAGAGGGCCGCTACTCATCGGCACATTGAGGTCCCCTCTGTACGAGCACTTCAGGCCAGCCCTCCTCGAACCTGATCCAGCTGTGAAGTGCAGGGATAAATATGAGTCCTCAATAGCAAATCCTTGCCCACCTCATCGTACAGCCTTCAGCAAACTCACTGGTTGTCTTCGAGACACTCTGGCTGGAAAAGGATGGGAAGCCTTAATTATTTTACTGCTTTTATGTGGGGAGATGCTCATATGTTAGAGCATATGTAGTTCAAAGGGTATGTAAATTAATCTATAGCCAGAGGTAGCATACTCTCATTACTGCTTTCTGAGGCTTTCTATAGAGAACAGTATTTAGTTAGAGTTTTTAAAGTCACTGACTGAATTATGGTAACTGTTCTTTGGATTTGCTGTCCTTTATACATTTGTCATTTGGGTAGTAGTTAGGCAAAATAAACAAATAAAAATAAAATCCAAAGCCATTGTGTGTTGTCTCAGATAGTAGTAATACCACACCACTTCCCTCATCCTATTCTGAATAAACATGTTTATACCATTAAAAAAGGAGCAAAGTATTCAGTGCAAACAAACAAAATCAATCAGTTGAGGCAGATAATTCTCATTTTGCACTCAGAGAAGGTCACAGAGCATTAAGTCATTCTACAAATGAAAGATGAAGATGGTAACAAAACATCACCAATCGGAAGGGATAAGATCATCATAACCACAAGGCTGAGAAATACTGATGCTACTGTAGCATTACTATAATAAGTGAAACAAAACTGTTTAATTTTCCTATAGCAACAATATAGAATATTTCCCATGAGGGCATGCCCATCATTGTTAGGTATGACCTGTGAAAAAGAAAGGCTGTAGGATATTGTTATATACATATTATTGGAAGCCTAGCTGCTGTCCTGAGAGGGAATGGGACAAGAGGAATGTGTTATGGGACTTTGGTTGGAGGAGCTCCCCGTCGAAATAGAGGACTGAAGCCCTGAACAGGGAATAGTATGCAGTGAAAGTAAACAGGAAAGAAAAGTGATGTTAAGAAACAATTAGCTTTTCCACCAATGTTAAAAGTTGAGATTTTCTAACATGAGTTGATTTCCTTTGAAATCTTTATTTGTACACTTATTAGATTTGTATATGGTTGTGGAAGACACTGCTTTGATTCTGTTTGTCCTGGTTTAAAGCCTTAAAGGTCTGTCTCGGTTTGCAGCAGTATGCTTGGGAAGACAAAAAAGGAAATATGAAACAAATAACTATCTCCCGTGTAGCCCCAGTTGCAATAGTATCTGAACAGTTCGCTATCTCAAATACATTTGTCAAAGAGCTTATCAATGACAGATCAAGGACTTCATCGTGAATTTTCAAGGCCCATGCTAGAACACTGTAGGCTATGTGGCTGATAGGCCACACCACCAAGGAACAGAGCAGATAAGGTTGTGCAAATATCTGTCATACATACCAAGGTAAAATAAACACACTTTCCAGATCATAGATGTGTACTGAAACATGTGAAAATTCTCCTCTGACCTTGGAGAGGTGGGGCTATCTACAGCATTCAGTCAAGTTTCAGAACAGGGCCCTAAGTAAAACAAATGATGAACGAGCACTGGTTGCAAACTTAAAACCAGATCATCTGAAAAGCATCTGGTTTTAGGCTGCAAAATCACATCCATCAACCAGTAGAGGTTTTATTTAAGCCTCACTTTAAAGGAAAGTTCCAAAAAGCTAGCAGCTAGCAAAACAACCCAACCTCTTTAGAAATATCATCTGCACAAAAAGAAGGTTAAAAAATATCCACAAATTTACTATATAGACACTGCAGATTACTGAATAGAATTTTTGATGATAAAAAGTGATTAACCATTGCTAGAAAAACAATTTGGTAACCAGCCATGTTCTGTTTCTATAGTACATATGCCAAGGTGTCATCTGAGCCCTGAAGCCATCCTTATCCTCTCTCTAGACACAGACTGCCTAGGGATGATATTTCTGGGTAAAATGGGGATTTGTGGATGAGTATATACAGAAGTATTGGCAACAGTTAATTCAAATAGGGAAATAGAAAGCGGAATCTGAGTTTAAATTCAAAACCACCGAATTTGTATATCTGACATATATACATAAAATAGAACTAAACAAGCCCTTCCAGTTTGGATTTGAGTCTTTTGAATTGCTGTAGAACTTGCTTGTCAAATTTGCATCTGTATAAATAGATCATATTTGCATGAATATGAAGGTCTTGCTCCATCTCTGCCTGACTGACTGCAGACTCATGCATTTATTCAGTACCTGTTGCTGTTGCTCGTGTGAGGGAGAAGCAGGAGCTGCTCCGTGATGGGATGAGCTGGGAGCCGAGGGTGGCCCCAGGGCAGGCTGTGTCCTCTCCAAGGGGGCACAGCACCGGAGCAGGGCCAGGGTGGTGACGGGCACAGCCTTCCTCAGTGGTCCCAGGAAGGGTGATAGATGAGCCAGGTCCCAGCCAGAAAGCCCAGGTAAGGATAAAAGGGGACAGGCCTGACACAGGACTGGCGAAGAGGTTACCCCAGGTCCGGGATCAATCCCCAAAGAGCAGCCAGTGAGTCAGGTCAGCAGAGACCAAGCACAAGTACCTCTGAATCATAGCTCAGGCAAGGCTGAGATGCTCAGAACTGTGACAGTCTGTGAGTTTTCCTATTCATCTGGCATATTTCCCTTGTTACTAATTGTATAGTAACAGCCAAAGACATTTCTCCTGCACACATAAAAATTGTTGATTGGGGTAAATGGACCTGCCTGATCAGTCTCACTTGGACCACCACCCGAGCACCATCTACCCATTGCTCCAGAGCTCCATTTAGGCCCAAACCTGGGCACCTGGTGGGTTTTCACCACCCTGGTCCTGCTTGGGTGCTGTGCCCTGGTCAGGGTAGTCACTGTCCCTGCCTTGTTTCTGGCTCTGGGAGCAGCCTGCTCTTGCTGCTCACAGACACAAAATCATAGTGGTCTGCAGCACGACATGTCCAACTGGGAATGTTCTGGAGGTCTCATTGCTGAGAAATGTAAGAGTAGAGCTGATCTGGACACCAAGATCTCAGCCTCCAGGGCTCGTTACAGAATACACACATATAATTTACATCTACAACGTTTGGTCCAGGAAACGCAGAGGCCACAATATTCATCAGCTCCAGAAAAGGCTCAAAATGAAAAAATCTTGACTGACTATAGATTTTAACTATTCCCCAAAGTTTAATTTTCTTGTGGCCCTGAGTTTTGTCAATGAACTAATTATGGAGTTCACTGAGTACTCTGGAGTTTTTCAATGACTTACATAATGATAAAATCTTTCATCAATTCATATGTTTTTATAAAATAGAATCATTAAAGATTGAAAAAGATCAGTCAGATTAGTTAAACATTTCTATTTGGAGATATTGACTATGTGTAATATGTATAATTTATATGTACAAAGTGCGATTTTCATGTGTAGTTCATATATGCTACGTATATCACATACTCGGAATCTTTAGTTACAATCTCACTCTTTGAAGTATTCAGATATTTTCATTAGTAATCTTCAGCTGACGATAACATTTCTACTTTTCAAGAATGATGAATTTTAGCAGATTATTTCCTTTGCCTTCTGTCAAGGTATCTGTGTTCTTAAACGCGCCATGGATATTTAGCTTCGTAAAACTCTGAGAAAAGCTTGTTTTGTCTGGGAATCATGTGGACAACGCCTTGGTGAAGTACGTTCGTATTCACATGCAGCATTTATTTTTAACATGTATTTTTATCTTAGAAACAAGTAAATTTATGTGGAAATGATTTTGTTGTTCAGTGTTTAGTTTGCCACAAGGTACCCAAAATAGTTATTAAAGGAAGAAAGATCGTTAGTATTGCAATTCACCACCAGCTTAGTTTCACGATCTGTACAGAAAATATTAAACTGGTACCATTTATAAAATGGACCTCAGGAAGGCAAAAAGTGCCAAAATAAGTATCAGGTACTTACCTTAATTCTGTTTCTTTTGCACAGACATTAGCTGAACTAACCAGTTGCATATTGCTTCTTAAGTAATATGTAACTGTTTTCTATGTACCTATAGAACTACATTATATCAGAGCACACCATTAGTAAGCTATTGATTACACAGGTACAACCATAATTCTTCTTTAGAATTACATTTTCACCGACACCATATTTTCATCATCCTTGGCAAAAAGAATACAGAGGGAGTTCAACACGCCTTCATTAAAGTTATTACAGGTTTACATTTTCCCTACATGCCCGCTATGAACTTCACCTGTGCATGCCTATCAATTCTGAATCTTTAGCAACTGTGCTAAAGAGGTAATTAAGTGTTGGCTTTATATAGTAAGGGAGATTAATGTGGTATGTACTGCACATCCTTATCTGTTGAAAGCAGAATGAAGCTTTCTATGACACGGCAGGGTATGTCATTGTCAGTAGAAGCAAAACATTTGTATATGAGAGAATGGTTAGGAAGTGATTCCCTAACTTCTGCACATTCCTGCTCTTTGAGATTTGCATGGTAGTTTCATTCCTATTGTAGTGTCTTTTAAAAATAATTAGTTGTTTCTTAAATATGGGAAGACACTTAATATGTTACACCTGAAGTATAATGCTTTATAATGTCCAGTATGGAAATACAAAACGAGAGCAGAATAGTACAGGACTCCTATATCACCCAATTTTTCTTCTGGCAAAAGATATTTCTGCCAAATGTTCTCCTCCCACTGTAACGTTAAACTAATAAACCTCTGAATTTAGGGATCAAAAAGTACTTGGCAAAATACAACTATTCTTTGTTTAATGGCTGGCATAATTGAACCTGAAGGAATGTTTCTGAAAAATTGGAGGTCTAAAAGCCAGACTCTATCAGAACTAACTTCTGCTCCCTGGGCTGTCGCAAACTCCTATGCAACACCCTATAAGTTAATGAAGCTAAAGTCTCAGAGATGACAGTTTAACTGACTGCCATACTGTGTCCCATTTCACACCCTAAAGATGGATTTATCTAACCAAATGAGGTGGCTGTCTAGATCTCCTTTTCAGAGCAGTTCCACCCACTCTCCCCTCCAGATGCACATCTAAAATGATTCCCATGAATTTCAGCCTAAAACTGCTTTTTCCTTTCCACTGCCTATGAAGAAAGTCTAGGGTGATTTCCGCAGGTGTAGGGGTATGTAGTATAGGTGTAGTGTAGTATGTTAGAAATCAGTATGGTGCAGTAGGAGAACACTAGTGGCGTGAAACACTTGGCACTGAGGAACTGATATTTTCTCTGTGTGTGTTTGGGGGATTTTACTTTGGATTGGTCCTAGTCTGATTTACGGGAAGTATATTAACAGGTCTACTATTAGCAGGCGGAGTGCGTTAAGTGCGTTCCTGGAATTATCTTTCGGTTCAGCTTAAGAAGGCCATTTGCGTGCTCTGAGGCTGCTCTGTGATACGAACTGTTGCTCAGTCAACTCTGGATAACTGGGAGATTTGCTTCAAATGAGCACTAATGATCTGAACTAAAATATTAGTGTGGGTGTTCCCATGGATGCCTAAGGTGGATGAGATTTATCCCACTGTTACAGCCGTAGCATCAGATATTGTTTTTCTAGCTGGCCACAAAGTAGCCTAAATTCTGCTCTAGTGAAACGTTACCTGCAGGTACAGGTAGATTAGATATCAGTGCCTTTACAAGACTCAGTTTTCTGAACAATTACCTTTAATTTAGTACTGCAGTCTCTGTGCACCTGTACGATAGGAGCCAAACTCTTAAAAAAAAAAAATAAAATCAACCTCTTATCTCTTTCATACTAATGGTTTCTTCAGCTTGAGAGAATAAGATGACCAAGAGGAGGTGAGCCTCTCATCTTTGTGAAAGCAGTTCTAAAAAACTACTCTTCCAATATCATCCAACTACTCCCTTATTAATTTTCCTAGCTTTATCTTCTTGTTTCCTGCATTTTAGAAATGAACATCTTTTCATTTATGTTAAATCACTTCTTTTTACCATCATGTTCATGGTACATTATTATAATGCCCTAATTGTATTATACTATACTATACTATACTAATACTATTTAATGTAATTTAATTAATTTCATCAAAGTGCCTGATGGACCAAAACCGTACCAAAACAATCATAGGAAGATATCTGCATATATTTCCATAAAACAGGCAATTTGCCCACACTATAAGGGGACAAGCGAGGGGACTGATTTCACAGCATCAGTTGCCTGTGCTGCCAAGCGGTAAAAGTCCTAATTAACCTGGTATTTTTGAAGCCTTGTTCTTTCCCATTTGCCTTGCTGTAATATAGAAACCCCACTATTGTCTGTACAGGGAACTGCTGCAGGGAAATCAGCTTTGGTAGCATTCCCAGTCGTCTTCATCTGACAGGAGTTTTACTGGAGTAAGTACTTGATGGGGAACTCCTTGTTTTACAGGCGCCAGCTTACAAGACAGGGAATAACACTGCCAGGAAGGGAGGAAGGAAGTCATACTTTCCCAAACTAAGGAAAATGAAACTCTACTTTTTTTTGTCTTTTCTTCACTCTCACATTTCATTCTGCTCACATCTCAGTTGCCCCTTGAAGCCTCATTCTCAGAATTTGCATTTCTGGAAAAAGAGGCCTTGAATATTGACAGCCCAAACTTGAAACAGCTCATATTCTTTAGCCATTTTAAAATCAGTATTGTCTTTTGCAGTGAGCCTTCCTAGCAAACGTGGGAAATAATACTGGGGTTCTCTTCCAGAAAGAGTGATAGGAGTTTAATTAACTAAATAATGATGATGGATATGTAAGATTTTCTTAAAAGAAAACAGCCAGATGTTCAAGATGTGGATTGAAGTATTTAGGTGAATTATTGCCACTGCTAAAGTCAGATTTGACATTGACCTCCATGCAGACAAGATATTGCCCCTGTTGGAAATTCTGGCAAGTTATATTTTAGCTTATGTTGACTATTTTGCAACAAATTGAAATCAATATAACTGCAACAGAACAAGGTCCTTCACTTTTTTTTCCCCACTTAGCTAACGTTTTATCTAATGAGATTTTAGATAACAAAATGATGTTGCTTCCATGAAACAAAATGAAGACATCTTTAGTGCAGCCTCCAGGTTAAGCATAGCTAAGTCCTAAAAATTTAGAGATATATGAATATCTTCTCATTTGCTATTCCCTAGGTTAAGAAATGAAATAAAAGAAAAAGCAGCTGTAAGAATCTACAGGACAAGCAAATTGTATGCTATTAGCTCTCTGATTTTGTTATTTCTCTAAGTTAGTTGTTGAAGAAATTGAGAAACTCCTCACAGAGACATCTAAGTTCAAGGAAGTGTTTGTAGTATTTATTTTTAATGCTTATCGTGCATATGTTTGTACTGGGATCCCATCAGATAGCTAATATACTATTTATCCTCCCAAAGAATACAAAAGTGTGAGTGAAAACTAATACAATGATTAATAAAAGGGAATAATAACTTCATAGGTGGCTTAATATAAGTACTATGAACAGATTGGTATTTGCTTTGAGATATGGCTGAGCACAGAAGGCAAACTTAGTACTTATCATCTTTACAGAGGAGACCTAGAGGTGGAATTGTCCTTGGATATGCAAACGCTGAAGTAGGAATCATTTGGATACTTAGTCTGCTGCTCTTCAAAAGTGAAGAGGTAGGATGATTTCTCAGCTGTGAAGATGTATCCTCTCAGCTTCAGCTTGGGTGATTGATTGCTTCCTCTGACAGCTCTTTAACTACAGCTTTGGAAAGGCTTAAAGATTGGAAGCTGGTTTGCATCTAACCCACTTATCTGTAGGAAAGGATACAAGGAATATTCTGTTGAGAAATAGAGCTTCCCTGACGTGTCATAAAAACCGGCAATTGAAACCAGATATCTTGTTGGAGTTCCTTTGCTGAGACAGGCGATAGGGAAGCATGGTCTGTCCACGGGAGACTACAGGTTGGATGGTATTGGTCATCTCAGTTTGCGTGGCTGGATAAAAGTACTTCGAAACCTAGCTTGTGGATCTCTGTAACACTCAGAGCAAGCAAAGTCAAAGCATAAACTACAACACAGAAATGTTGTAAAATGAAAATTCTTAACAAGTCAGAAATAAACTATGTTAATAGAATTATGACATGATTGAGAAACTGGAAAGCAAATTAACATTCTCATTGTTTTGATAATTTTGTTTGTGCAATATCTTTAACAAAAATTAATATACAATGAACCATTTGTCTTACTCCTAAATTTGCTGTTGCAGGTCAGTAAAATCTGTAAGTACTGACATTGTCAGGTTTTATATAAGGTTTTGCTTCTGTCTTTTTAAGATTTCTTTTAAAATCCTATTTCTTTCCCTTGCAGAGACAATATTAACTGTGTGAGCAAACAAGCTGATTGAGTTAGCAACTGGAAGGAATGAAATACTGCTAGCACCTAGGGGGATGTGTTTCCAACAATTACCTTAATGAGATGATTTCTCTTTGAAGTCAGCCTGACCCATGGGTAATTGTTTTACACCAGCTCCAACATCGGGAGCAGCTTGCCAATATTCTTGTCCATTAAGACTCACTGTAACAGTCAAGTTCTGTGTTTTCAATTAAATGTATGTTCTACAGGTATACAACTGTAACGCTTCTCAGCCTGAATAAGACTCTTTTAATTGTTTTGACAATATTGGCATTGCCCTCTATCTGGACACGAGTCAGGAGCTCAGATGTGTCCTCCATAAAAATTTGGATTGCAGGGCTAGAAAAGAATGAGTAGAAAAGTAGAACACCAGAAGAAATGGGAGTCTTTACTCAGATTTATCAGTTCCCTTATAAGTGTAAAGCTGTCCTCTCTATAAACTGTCCCATTGTCTGAAAAATAATAGTGACTAATTAAAAAATAATTTCTATATCTATTCTACCATGCCCATAGCTATTCTCTATCTCATTTCTTTATCTTGTATACATAAATGTCACATCTTTGGCTAGATGAACAAATATGATGTGATTGATATAAAAACTACAACACCAAGCCGTTTACTACTCTGATGTTTAATGAGGCCTACCTCAGAGAAATGTTTTTTGTGTGACAAAGGCATTTTTTTCATTTTGTAATTTTTATTTTCAACCATGAAATATCTAAGTGAAACATTTCAAAACAAATCAGTGCAGATAAGAATACTGCAGTCTAATATTTTGTTTTAAACTTTGATTGAAGACGTAAACAAAAAATGAAATATTGGAAATTCTGGCAAGACAAAACTATTAGCGTTGGATCAAAAGCCTTTAAGCAATAACACTGATACTCCTGTAGCTTTCACCCTTCTCCCTCTTTCATTCATACTTATTTTGCTAAGTTGGAAACGCAGCTCTGGACCCTGCAACCGTTAAGGTCTAAGTTAACATGTGCATGAGTCAGTATTAATCTGAATTCAGCTGAACTACATATTCAGGAAGTTAAATATGCATGTGTGTGTGCTGGAGGGGGACTGTATAGGGAACCTTACTGAGACAGAAATATAAGCTTTTTTTTTTTTTTTCCCCCAAAAAAAACCCACAAAAATTGCTTAGATGAGACTTAAGCTTAGAAGTGATCAGGACACTTTTGAACAGTACTTTTCAGTACTTTTAAGAATGTGTTCCCTCGAGATGCCAATCACAGCGTCTGAGCATTTAATTTCCTCAGCAGTTTCAGTGCCCCTGCTGCTAGCAGGGCCGCCTGGTGTGAGGTTATGGCTGAACTTCTCACTGCTGCTTTGACAGGCTTCAGGCAGAAGAAATGTGCCACCAGTTCTCTGCAGACCATGCCACACAGCAACAGTTGACCCAGCTGGAAAAGAAGGTGGGGAAAGGAAAAGGTGAATGAAGGCTTTTTAGAACTCAGTTGTTAAAGAGAAAAAATAAACTGCATTTCAAAGCATTGCTTGAGAGATTTTTATTGAAAAATATATTTGGTAAGGAAAAAACCCCAAATGGGCGCACTGTCTGAAAAATCCCTTTAAATGTTAAACATTGTTATTTTGTCAAATAATTTAAAAAATAACTTTGAATTTTTTTTAACAAGAAAAGAATGTGACTCTTGAGGATATCTCCTTCTTTCTTGTTTTCTTTTTTATTTTTGTTTCCCAGTAGTTAAACTAATTTATTTGTAAGAAAGGAGAACACTGTTTTGAAAAATCGCTGTCAGAAACTTGACTTATGCTTGAGTTTGGTTTAAGATGCTATGCTCTAAGTCATTACCCGTAACTAAGATTCCCAAATGTGTCTAAAGAAGATGGATGATAAAATACCTTTAAAACATATCTTTATTATTCTGGTCAGTTTCTATGAATCTTAGCTATAGGACTATGTATCATCAGGCAATATGATGCCTAGACAAAAATCAAAAACTTATGACCTCAGATACCTATACACAGAGCCAAAGTGCCAAGTTAAAAAAAACCCAGAAAATATGTTGACCCTTCTTGTAGGAGCCTAGATTGCCAAGTCTGCTCAGTGCCAGACCACAGATGTGAATTATGACCTTTTTTTTTTCCTCCAGAAGCCTTCATTTTTTTCTTTGAAAAGAAAATTAATCCAGATTAAATCTCCTAGTGCTTAAAAGAAGTGCTGGAACTCATCAGGTAATATTTTTTCATAGAAGAAATTAGAAATGTAATTTCCCTTTCTTTCATTAGAATTTGATTTTTTGTAATACCATTTCAGCTAAATTTCTTGGAGAACCTCTAAAACCAATAACTACACTTTCTTTTTTTATTATTCTTTTTTTTTTAGAATTTTCTTTTTATGTTCACTTGAGCTAGCACAGAACTAGCTGTTATACATATGGTATCACATGGAAGTAGTAATTGTTATTGTTTATCAATCACCACATCAACCTGTTGCCGTATCTACAATAACCGTACCATGCAGAGGTCTGCCTTGCTCCTAGGTGACTATCTCTCAGCGTGGTGGGCTGACCTTGGCTGGACACCAGGCGCCCACCAAGCTGTTCTATCGCTCCCCTCCTCAGCAGGATGGGGGGATAGAAAATAAGACGGAAAAAAACTTGTGGGTCAAGGTAAAGGCAGTTTAATAAAGCAAAAGCAAAGGCCGCACGTGAAAGCAAAGGAAAACAAAAGATATATTCTCTACTTCCCATCAGCAGGTGATGCCCAGCCACTTCCCGGGAAGTAGAGCTTCAGTATGTATAGCGGTTGCTCCGGAAGGCAAACATCATAATAACAAATGCCCTCCTCCCCTCTTCCTTTCTCTTAGCTTTTATTGCTGAGCAGACATCATATGGTATGGAATATCCCTTTGGTCACTTTGGGTCAGCTGTCCTGGCTATGTCCCCGGCTATGTCCCCTCCCAAGATCTTGCCCACCCCCAGCCTACTGGTGAGGGGGGAATGTTGGAGAGGCAGCCTTGATGCTGTGGGAGCACTGCTCAGCAGTAGCCAAAACACTGGTGCGTTATCAACACCTTTCTAGCTACCAATGCAAAGCACAGCACTACGGGGGCTGCTATGGGAAAAATTAACTCCATCTCAGCCAGACCCAATAAACTCAGTGAGAGAAATTTAGAGTTCCAGGGCAAGTGCATTTCAGTACTTGTAATGTCGCACACCCTAGTCTCTTTGCAGAGTGGGTATACTCTGAATATTTCAAGAATGTATATATATTTAATTAGATGTCAAACATCTCAGAAACATTTTGAGCAGAATAGGTCTTCTCATGAACTCCTGCTTCGTCCAGACTTGTTAACTGTCCATAAGTAGTAAGAAGGTGATAGGATTCCAGTACGCTTTACTATGGGTATGTTAAGGTGACTAACAAGCACGCTCAGAAGCAAAATCTCCTGCCATTTCAGTAGAAGATGCAGGCCCTACATGTGAGGACTTTATTTCTCTGCTCCATATCTACCATGGAAAACAAGCATAGTTGTTTCCAAAGATCTGTGTTAAACTAAAAGTGTGGTAAACCATATGATGCAACTTAAAAACAGCTGAGGAGATTTTGCTTAAATTTTCTGAAAAAATAAGTCACCTTTCAGAACTATAGAGACACTGAAACTTCCAGTAAGAAAGCTGAAAGTTTAGGAAAACTGGTTAGGAAGTGAAGAGAGATTGTAATGGTAAACGATTTATAACATAGATGTTAAACTCTGGAAAGCTGTGAATAATCCTTACCTGCATATGTTATCCCATTTGTACAACTTAAAGAAAGAAAGCCATCTGATATAATAAATATAATGCTCTGTTCATACTTACTACTTTATTTAAATGTGGTTTTTTTAGGAGAATTTAGCAAAAAGCATAGCAGCTGAAAACAAGACAGCCTAAAATTCATGTCAAGGAAAGAGGGGTTTGAAGTACCAACTTTGTGATCTATGCAAAGAAAAGTAGCTGAGAGTGAGAAATGCAGAGGTCAAAGACAGTCTGACCTTTGGGTCAGAGAAGATGAAAAAAGTAATTCAGAAATGCACTTTTTTTAAGGGGAAAAAAAAAAGAGAGAGGCTTTGAATGCAGAAAGCTGAAAGCAGCATCTTAAAACAGTAAATGGGAATAAACAAGTAGAATTATAGAGGAGATGGGGAAAATGTCATGTCCATGTACAGATGTAGAAGTCAGCAACTAAAGCAGCAAGAGTAATTTTCAATTCCATATCCACAACCAAATCTTAAATGTGTCACTGTTCTGCCTCTGGGTATTTACTTCTGCAGTTTCTGTTCTAGGGCTATCCTTGTGATCATTTCTTACCTCCTCTGAGTTAGCCTCTGGGATCAGGCAATGAGGAACTTGATGATTTTGGTCAGATTAAAATTTGTTTAATGAACTAAATTTTGTATAAGGTAAACCATGATTACTTCAGGCAAAGGGTTTGACTGATATTAGTCTTCTGGTCTAGCCTGAGCTATAATGTTTGTGAGATGCTATAGTAAGAATTCAGTAGTAAAGTATTTTTGTAATTTACTTTCTTAGTGTTACTCTAACCATGTTAGTTTGTGTTGATTTCTGCACCTCTGGCAAACTTGACAGTTCCATCTCTATGTACACAGAGATATGACATATGACATTCCCTCTTGTCCTGTCACTAGGTGCCATGGAAAAGTCTAGCTCCATCCTTTTTACTATCCCCCATCAGGTATTTATACACATTGAAGATCCTCCTGAGCTTTCTCTTCTCCAAGCTGAATATGCCCAGCCCTCTCAGCCTCTCCTCATATGACAGATGCTCTGGTCCCTTAATGACCTCCATGGCCCTTTGCTGGACTTGATTATGAGTTCTCTTCTGTCCACATCATCCTGCACACTATGCTTGCCAGTCTGGTCTACCACTTTCTCACTTGATAGGGGCTCATCATGTCCCTCCCTCATTGTTCCTATTTTAAAGCTGTCCTCATCTGTTTGGCCAGCCTGTTGGCAAAGCAGCTTTTCCACCACTTAATCGGGTGGGTCTTTTCTCTTCCTAGCAGTCCTTAATTCTCAACAAGTACCCCATGATCATAGAAACCAAAACCTTGCTGCTGATACCAGCTGCACAACCAGTTGTTGACCTGCAGGATACACTCACTCCTTTTCAGGCCCTTCCCCTTCACCATCAGGATCGAGGAGACGCCGCCTGGACCACCATGCTTTTGACCATCACCACCAGAGCCAGGTAATGATGCTTGTTCTGCTCCAGGTCTTCTCTGGTAGTATCATTGGTGCACACATGAAAAAAGCAGCAGGGGTCTGCTGTTGTCTGAGGACTGGACAAACCTTGGCAGTCTTCCCACAATGTCCCAAACCCACTCCTCAGCAAAAAGCAAATTTCCCCAACAGCTGGTTAGGACAGCAGCTGGGGGCCTCTCTCCCCTGCAGCAAAGACACTGCTGTCACTTGCCACTTCCTCCCAGTGCTACGATGTGGCTCAGTCTCAGCTAGCTTGTATAATTCATTGGAAAGAGCTTCCAATATCTCATATATTACTGCCAATCTGCAGGTGGTGCAGGAGCCATCCTCCCCCGGTGCAAGAAGTCACTAGTTTCCAACCTTCACCATCATGGAAATCTCCATTTCTCAACCTGATAAGGACAGACTATCTCCTTCAGTACAGCTGGGAATCCAGGCCCTTGGAGAAGATCCAGTCAAACTCATTCTCTTCATCCATACCATTCTCATTCTTTGGTCACAGATTTAAGACAAACCACCCTTGTGACAATACTTTTTTCATTTTGGTGTTGTCATCAATGCAAATTCAATTAAATCACACTAATTCTGAGCAGGCAGGATGAAGCAGTGAAGGAAAGGGACTGAAAGGGTAAAGAAGGAATTGATTCTTTGCCCTACTCTCACCAAAATCCCAGCAGCATGCTACCATTAGGAGAGTCAGGATCAATCAGAGATGTTCAATCAAAGATAGAAAAGTCACAACTAGTTCATAGGGAAAGCCCTATGCAATGAAAAGCCAGTAATAAACACTTTCTTGAGTCTGTAAAGTCATGTTTTAGGCCACGGTCTTTTCAGCGAGGGGGTCATGACTTCTCCCGAGGTCACCAAAAGTAATCATGGGGTTGTGAAGCGTTGACAATTTATTACAGTTACTGTAAACAAAATCTTACCTTTCCACTCCCATTATATCCTTCAACTTCAAGGCCAAGTGTCAATCTATCATCAGTACCTCAAAATGTACACACAGATAATTCTTGCAGGCTTGTCACTGTTACTATGCATGTGTGTTTTCCTGCTGGTTTATAGGAAATGCAAATGTTTCCTGGCATCCTGCTTTCCTTTTACTTTGCAGAAGCTGCACTAAGATTCCAATAACACCAATAACAGGGCACAGAGACATCTCTGGGAGTTCAAGGGCACTGATGAAGCATGATCCCAAAACGAAATAAACATGAAGTAGTGTGACATGTGGATAGGCTACGGTGAATAATATAAGGTAGATACACAACTTTATGAAATCCCAGAGTGAGGCAGGATGCAAAAAAAGTTGCAGCCAACAAGGGATGGCAAACTGCCTGCTCTGAGTATGCCTGAGGAAAGAAAAATGTGCCTTTCCAGGACGATCAGCAAATCCCCACCTCCCCTTTGCAATCGGGTTCCTGTTGCTGCTGCCAAAGACAGGAGGGAGGACTGGAAAGAGAGGAAGGAGGTATTTGCCGGCAACAATAGCTCTTCCTCTGAAACTCTTTTCTGGCTGTCTTCCCTGGCCTGGACCAGAGATTCATGGTCTCCCCCTCACTAGGAGCAGGACCTCTTCCAGTTATCTGCCAATTCTTGGGAACTTGAGAAGAGAGTAGGGATACTTGCATGTGAAACACTGGTGTTAAGGGTGGGCTATCACACCAAAAGGAATAGGGAGTGGGGAGCAGGGACTGAGATGGGAACATGGACCCTGTATGCCTGAGGAAGAGACGAGGGGGTTCCAGGAGTGAGGAGCAGGAAAGAAAGAGGAGACATGGCCTCACTCAGCTTCCCTGAAGCTTCCTGACCTCTTGGCACCTTTCTCTACTCCTCCCCCATGCTTACTATTTCTCCCCTGACTGCAGTTGGCCATAGCTGCATGTATCTTTTCTGTGTTTATCTGTTCAGGCCCACAGGTGGGGGAGGCTCACCCCAAGCCCATGCAGTTTGGTTCCTGCTCCCATTGGCCCACATGGACCAACACCTGCACTGGTTTTGCTTTCATCTGTCACACTTTCCTGTGTGCCCTACTTATTTCTCTGAAGGGCAACAAGAGATTTTTGCCTCATGGAAAGGGTATCTTAGAAACATAGAATCATAGAATAGTTTGGGTTGGAAGGGACCTTTAAAGGTCATCTAGTCCAGACCCCCTGCAATGAGCAGGGACATCCTCAACTAGATCAGGTTGCCCAGAGCCCCATCCAGCCTGACCTTGAATGTTTCCAGGGATGGGGCTTCTACCACCTCTGTGGGCAACCTGTGCCAGTGTTTCACCACCCTCATTGTAAAAAATTTCTTCCTTATGTCTAGCCTATATCTCCCCTTGTTTGGTTTGAAACCATTACCCCTTGTCCTATCACTACAGGCCCTGCTAAAAAGTTTCTCCCCATTTTTCCTATAAGCCCCCTTTAAGTACTGAAAAGCCGCAATAAGGTCTCCCCAGAGCCTTCTCTTCTCCAGGCTGAACAAGCCCAACTCTCTCAGCCTGTCTTCAGAGGAGAGGTGCTCCAGCCCTCTGATCATTTTTGTGGCCCTCCTCTGGACTTGTTCCAATAGATCCACGTCTGCCTTGTGCTGAGGGCTGTCTAGTTCCTAGAACACAGTACCTCTTTGCCTTCCCATTTGCTTTTGCTGTCTATCTTTTGTCACTTTCACCCAGTCTGTCACCCTGTTGCTCTGTGGATACCCAAGGTAAGACACCTTGATGTTTAATCATTTGCTGCAGTGTACAATAGCTAATTGTCTCAGCAGAGCATGTCAGCTACATGTTACCTTGCAAAACACATCTCCAGATACCTTATCACAGTTCTTGGGTGCACCCCCAAACAGCCCACTCCAGCAGAATAGCAACGAGCAGGAAACAGGCACAGCCAGATAGTGCCAATCTGAAATGTCAGCACCAAAGGAACCAACGAGCTGAGAACACCGCACAAATACACCAGTCTTGGTCTAACAATTAAATTCCCTTACAAACCAGTCACAAAAGGCAATGGTCCAAACTGCAGTGTAAAAGACATTATAAAGAGTTGGCATTAGACTCTCAGCAGTTTTTCAGACTGAAATCAGCGACATTTATAGAGTATTAGGTGGCAAGCACTCCATCTGAAGAGAAAGGGCCAAGATTTGTACTGGGATGACTTTATATGGTCTATTGTAAGAGAATGGGATGAAGAGGTATAAAGGAACGCAGAGGTTGGGTTGAGTAGCTCATTTGGTCCCTTGCAGCTCTAGTAGGGACCAGGAAGTTATGATACAACATGGTGAAGTCAGGAAGAGGGTGGAAACAAGGCCTACAGCAACAAAACCAAATTAAACAGGGAGTCAATGGAGAGTCAATTAAGACAAGCGTACCACAGCAGACTATATGCAAACTAAACTACACCTAGCAAATAAATGAATTTTTGTCCAAAGCTTATTGCCTCAAAGGCAATAGGAAGTGCTGGAGATGGAATCAGGCTGTGCCTTGAATGGTAGCTGAAGCTGTATCACTCTGTAAATGTTTCTTTGTCAAAATAGTGAGATGTAATTTTTGAAGGCTGGAACCATCTGAGTCCTGAGTAGGCAAGACATGAAAATGTGGGTCTTATGCACATCTCTGTGTCCATGTTCACACCTAATTTATGCCCTTTTATGTTAGAATTCAAATGAAGATAACACTGAAGCTGATTTATATCTTGCTCCAAAAATTAGAGATGACCAGTTTCTTTATTTCAGCTTCAGTTTCCAATGTAGATTACATTCACATCGAATTAGGTGAAAATATAATTTGGAAATATGTAATATATGTTATATCATTGTAACTTATATACAATATCATAAAAAAAAGACATACTTTAAAACACATGCTCACTTTAGTGGATACCAGGTAGTTGTAGATAGTAGGAACCATATGTAAGAAACAGTGTTGAGACGACTTCAAGGAGACATGTCCATGACGCTTTAACTATAAAAACACTTTTTAACAATAGTAATGGCTTCTTTAAACAAGAAATACTCTCTGGTTACAGAAGAACCTTCAATGCAAAACTCATATCTCAGGATGTTTCAAATAAGCATCAAAAACTAATGTTTTGTTTCAGCCTAAGTGTGGACTCTGATGCCTTTCTTTCAATAAGCTAAATTTTTAAGGCTTGAAATCTTAATCTCAAAATTAAATGTAAGGACAAGCAAAAACACACTTGAGGAGGTTTTCAAATGCTGAAATGTATGCTTAAATCACTGAAATGCATATTTCTGAATCTGTTAGGATCAAAAGAAAATCTGTCACATTCACATTTGAGCACTGGTTGGTAACACATAGAATCTGTGATTACAGTAATTAGTATGGATTAATACAATATTAATTGAATTTATGAAGCACTAATTCTGGAAAAAAGTTCCATACAATCTTATATTTAACAATAAATTTGCGATAAAGCAGACTAAAATAAAAGATAAAAGGAGGTCTTTTCAGCTTGAATGACGAAGATTAAAGAAAATGACAATATATGTCTGCTTTTCCCCCCAAATTAAGATTGACCATAAATTAGGGTCAGTCTTCTATAATGTAGCCAATTAAAGTGCTGCACAGATGTAACAGTGACCCACAGGTTCATAAGTTTTTAAGGCCAGAAAAATCATTGAAATGATCTTGTCTGACATCCGCTATAATATAGACCATAAAACCTCATCCTGTTTCTTTCCTTCATGCTATTAACATACCTTATTTAAAGCATTCCAATAAATAGTAGAACATTTCTATAAAACTCTTCAACCCCTTTTAAAATCATTATTTTTTTTGCATGAAGTAGGCTGTGGTCTAAACATTAGACTGTGGGGAAAGTGTGCTATTTATAACCTTCACTGAAAGTGCTATAATTACATCTCTCATTCCAGACCTTGCCTGCAGGTTTGATGCAATTGCACAGGTCTTTCTGTCATTAAACTAATGAGTTTGAGTTTGCAAAAGCATGTTTTATGACAGGCAGGGAGGCAGCACACCTGATTAGGAGTTGATTTCTTAATAAGGAAGGGTTCTTTTTCTTCTTGTGGTTATAAATGGCATTAGGATTTCAATATTAGGGCAAAGCTTAACAATATGTACTGTGTGGTTTTACAGGACTCTCTAATTTGAGGAAAAGACAGTTCCTTTCTAATGAAGACTATCACAACCTCTTTCTCTAGCTGGACCACAGGAACTATCCTCATGGACATGAAAAGGAAAGTCACAGCTCTACCAGTGCAAAGCTTTCAAAAATCTCTGAATCAGAACATCAAAACCTCATAAAAATCACGAGGTTTTAACATACAATAATTGTTGGAATATTTGTATTTGCTTTCTGGAAAATTCTGACAGGCAAATTTGGCAAGCTGCATGGGTGGAAATTGTTTTTGAGTGGTGCTTTAAATAGACATTCCTACCTGATCTAGAGAGAAAGCTAACGTACTACTAGGCCTAATTGTTATTTTTATACTTTCTAGATCTGTTTATACAGTGGATTTTAAGTCCAACAGGTGGAGGCTTCTTTAAAAATGTTTACATACAGTAATCTTAATAACACTCTGTTCAAAGATGCTCAATGCTCTTCTGTTCCTGTGCGTTACATAAACGTAAAAAAATTGATGTCTGTAAGTCCTGTCATGATCTCACTTTCTCTTCAGCAAATTCTCAGAGATTGAGAATAAGTCAAATGCAAAGATATTAAATCAGATTTTTCTGTGTTGATGGTTTTTTCTTTTTTTTTTCAGGGAAACAATTTTAAATGTTTTAAAAAATATCCTCCCCTTGAATAAGAAATTAGGATCTGAGGAACATCGGAAAAAAATCTGCAAGTCTAGAACACAAAAAAACTTGTTCAGGCAATACTGGAAACATCACCAATATCATGGTATTTGTTTCAGAGACTTTTGCAGGAGGGATTTGTCAGAAGCCTACTACAGCAGGGTAGTTCTTCAAACAGCCTGCAGCTCTTTAAAGCTGACACTAGCTGTAGTTGACACCAGCTGTAGCTGACACTACTGCTAACAGTCAGCCTGAGGATTTCAAGATAAATAATCTCTTCAAATAAGTGCCCGCACATTAGGTGTGTATTAATATGAATGTTACTGATTACACATGCTAAGATACAATATTATTTTTATCACCAGGGGAGGAGGAAAGGCAGTGTAGGAAGCCAGACCCCATACCGACTTTGTTAGCCTTCTGAAAAGTCTCTAAACCTTCCATTCTTTGCAAACATTTTTCTTTATTTCTATTTTTCTTTTTTTTTTTTTTTTTTTTTGGATTCCACAGTCTCTGTTTATCTTGTCAAAGGACAGAAAGTTCCTAATGGAAATTAATTTATTTTCCCTGCTAGCTTTCTTGATTAAGCTTTTGCTACAAGTGCTCTCAATTTCTTTTCTAAGCGAGACTCTCTGGTAGCCTGAGTAAAAACATTAAACACTGCTTTGCACAGACACTAATTTTAAGGAGCTGTTATCTCTGGTTTCTGTATAAAGGAGCATAACCAGACCCCTTCCTGATCCTATCAGCTCTTTTTAGCGGGCCTTCGTTCCTGTTGTGGCTGTATTTCTCTTTGGAAATTACAGTAAGAGGTAATGAAGTGCCTATTCTAGCAGTTGTGTCCTGACAGCCATGCTATCTGCGGAGGAAGCTCTTCTGAAATGTCTGCTGTATATCAAGATGTATATGAAATCCTTCTGTCTTTTGGGCTAATTTGGAAAGCAATGAGAACCTTCAAATATTTGGATCCAGCTGTCACCACTCATGCAGAGTGACCTCACTGTGCTAGGCAGAGTTATATTAAGAGCTACTCTGAGCTAGCTCCAAATGAGATTATATGTCTACATGAAACAAGTCAGAGTTCATAGAAAGAGAGAAAAAAATATTCATTAGGGCAACTAGTAGAGCTGCAAAAAATAGATAAGCTTTCAAGCAATCAAAAACTTTCTATTAATAGAGTCAGTATACTTTAAAGCGAAACACAGGTTGAAAAAAATTGCTCTCAACTTAGTAATATATGTTAATTGGTTAGACTGTGAGACAAGGTAGCTGGTACCTCATAAAGCAGAAGACTGTTTCAAATGGAGAGAGACATCATTAAACTTTATCTTGCTAACAGAAAGAGAATGGGAGAGAGGATTTATATCCTGTGAACTATAAGATACCAGCATGGAAGTGGAAGAGAGCAGTTAGTATGTTTAAAAAATGCTACTTCTACTGAACCCATGATTATTATTTCCTTATTGGCGTGTTGACTACAGAGGTGAAATCATGCTTTAGCCAGGTTACAGTATGTTTGGTTTACGGTACAGTAATCGATAGCCTGGAACGTGCAGGTCTTACCGTGGCTTTAACTGGTAGAAATCCTTTGTTTTGACTTAAGTTGTATATTAAGATGCAAGCTGGAACGGATGGGCTGCTTATCCTTGCAGACGTTGAACAGTACTGACATAAATTTGCTCTACTGTTGGCAAGTTATCCATTTTCACCGCCATTAGAGCTTTATCTTTTGATAGGAAGCCTTCACTGATCTAGTATTCAAACATGCACATGAGACTGTATCTTTGTCAAGGCCATCACCAATACTCTGAGTGATATTCAGATTTGACCAGTAAATTACTTTCCTGAGTGGAGCTCAGTTTCTTTGACAAACGTGCTCTTCAACACATGGTGATCAGCAATGTAAGAGGAGGCATTTGTTTAAGTCATGCAGATGACTGAATAAGGCATAGGCCTGAAATTCATCCACTCCAATCCATATTTACTTGGTTGCAGGAGTGCTCAGGGATATTCTAAGTAGTTGAACATATATTAAAGGATCAGTCCAATGATTCTTCAGTTTAGCTCGGGTGTTGTCAAGACCGATTTTTACTTTGTCATTCTTAAGGGAATTGGTTTGCAGAGTTAGTTCATCCATTGTACGTGGCTCTCTGCAATGACGAATCTGCTGCTTTTTCTGTCACTTACTGCTTGTTTGATGTTCTGTAACTTTCATCGAGCTGATACATAAACTCATCTGCAGTGACAGTGAAGGATTATTCTCTCTCTCTTGGATCACTAGGAAGTTTCTTAATGCTTATGCTGTCTTTTCTGACAGTGATATCTATATTTCTGAAGAAGGTCTACCACAATTTCCATCTTTCCTTGATTAATAGAGAAGCCAATCCTTCACCAACTGGTAAGATCATCACAGCTGGGATCTTCAGCAAGAGGATACACCTGAGTCACCTGTTTATATTTTTCATGTTGATGAGCTATTTCTGGCTGCACGCACACAATTCATACTCTAGCTTCTTGAGATGCACACTGAAAGCAGTGTGACAAAAAGATCATACATTTCCAGCAGTGGTTTTGTGTTTCCTATTATGGTGTTAAATTACTTAACGTGATCTTTGCAGCTTACCTTTTTAAAATTTAAGTGGCTAGGAAAAATTACTATGTGTGGTGTTTTCATATTTATAGTGACTGACGAATACAAACTGAGACAAGAGATGATGACTAAAGTAGGATTTTTTTTTGGTGCAGTCCAGCAGTGTTATTGCTGTTAAGCCCCACACCAAATGCATTGGTATTCTCATTTCCATTTTCTGCTATTGAAAGATCTGGGTTACAGAATAAGCTTAGATGTCAGACACCTGCCTGCATTTCAGCTAGTTATCATACTTCGCTATTTGCTTTTAGCAACTGTTAATACTACAGCTGTTGAAATTACTAATGTTCAACCTTCCTTTATTACTAAGACACAATGGTTTTTAAGATTAAACTTTTCAGGCAGGGCTTCCAGACATGCATGATGTGGGATACTGTTACCATCCTTTGACAGGGTCTCACTAATTCCTGTGTGAGTTATGAAGGGTGCATCAACAAGATCAGTTTGACAAAGGTTATACTGCTATATTGCTTGTGAATACTCCAATAACTAGCTTAACTTGTGATGTTAATTTTCCATTTGTGTGCTTCTTATTGACATAACACCTGATTCTGTAATTAGGACATCTTGAGGATGCTAAAAGCAGATTGATCCTTTAAAGTATTGTTTTATCAGTGTAAGCCTTCATTAAAGACCTTTTATACAGTATTTTCAACTTGATTAACTAGGTATAACTTTTGTTACAGTAGTAAGCATATATCAAAATTTCCAGATTTATTAAATTTGTCAAAAACTTCAGTACAAACTCTCCAACAGTGACACCTCCATTAGTGCTAGTATAATAGCACTAATAAACCCCACTTTTCCCTCCTAAGCAACACCAAGAAACAAACCATCAATGATGTTCATAGTTAACCTTGTGGTTTTCCAGAAAGTTTGTTAGAGGCATCTGACTATACACCTATGAGAGCTTGTATAGGTATGTGAGCCACTGTAGCCAGCACTGCTTTCAGCCCTTTCCTTCCTGGGCATAAACGTTCTTTCAGTTGATCCACAATACCATGGGTTAACTCATGACTGCATTAAAACTGCCTATACAATAACTCTCCATGGTGTGATGATATTAAGGCACCACTAGATGGAATTTTAAATTAAAACCCTTTGAGTGTTTTACCTTCTGGAAGCTGTAATACTTCTTTTTTGGTGTGTTGATCTAGGACCTGACCTACAGGAGTGGGAAGAGTAATGAGACTTTCATAAGACAGAAAGTGAAGATGACTGCAAAATTGAACTGACAAGCTGTAAGGTGGTAATGTTCTTGTGTGCACTGGTGACAGCTGGTTGGAAGATTTGTGTTGAAAAGCAGTGATTCTCCAGCTAGAAAGTATTTGATAAAAGAGAAAAAAAAAGTGGTTTTGGCATCTACCTTTGAAACTAATCACATTCTCCAAGAGAATACATAGATTGTTCTTTTCAATAAGAAGATATATGCCTGTGTTACTAAAAATGTGGAGTAGGAAATTGTAGTCTAAGTATTCTGAAAGCCTACTTCATAGGGTAAAGAATCTGGAAAAGCCTCCTAACAAAGTTAGAGGCAAGTACTAAATGAGCTAGTTACTGACTACACCAAGATATGTCAATAGGATGGATAAAAAGGGAAAAGTATCTGGAAGAAGAAACATGTACAAGGACTTCAGATTTCCAAGTATCTTATAAACAAGATGGTTGATATGGTTCCTGATTCACCATGTATATTTTTAATAAACGTGGTTTATCTTCTCTATTTAGGTTTGTATTCTATTCAGATCCTTCTGGTATCTAGCTAAATAATATGGTTATCATATACAATGCATACACATTAAAAAACCACATCTCTACGTTTATGGCTGTTGCCCCAGGGATTTTGTGAACCAGCCGCTGAATCAGGAGAGTTAATACAGTGACTCATGAAAATGGAAGGGGTCAAAGCTTACCTTTTCCTATGAAGACAGGCTGCAAGAGTTGGGGCTGTTCAGCCTGGAAAAGAGAAGACTCCGAGAAGACCTTATAGCAGCCTTCCAGTACCTAAAGGGGGCCTACAAGAAAGCTGGAGAGGGACTTCTGACAAGGGCACGTAGTTATAGGACAAGGGGTAATGGCTTTACCATTTTACCCATGAAAGAGGGTAGATTTAGATTAGAAGGAAGAAATTCTTCCCTCTGAGGGTGGTGAGGCACTGGAAAAGGTTGCCCAGTGAAGTTGTGGATACTCCATCCCTGGAAGTGTTCCAGGCCAGGCTGGATGGGGCTTTGAGCAACCTGGTCTAGTGGAAGGTGTCCCTGCCCATGGCAGAGGGGGTGGAACTAGATGATGTTTAAGGTCTCTTACAACCCAAACCATTCTATGATTCCCTGATGATTTTCCACTTCCATGAAGTCTAGAGACATCAAAATAAGAACAATTCAATAAAGTAAAAGGCTGTGTGTTTTACCAAAGCAAATTTTACTCTACAATAAAGATGATCCTCCAATCAATGTTTTCAAGTCTGAAAACATCAAGTATATAGCCACAATAAAAAAACCCCACAAAACACCTGAATTAAATTTGAGGAAATGTGAAAACATCTATAAACATTTGTTATGCAACAATTAAAATTAAAACGACAAGTTATTTAAGATGAGCCTTATGTTTTGCTCTAATCTAAATACGAAGAAATCCTACAAAAAGCTGTTATAACTTATTTCAACATAATTTTATGAGAGACCTTCCTTCTTTGTCAGTGTACACTTTAGTTATCTGGTAGCACAGGATTATCTAGCTGTCTATTGTTCTACATCTTTATCACTCTATAGGTTTGTACTGTATAAAAAAATGACTCATTTCCATGCTTCTGCATCTCATGTACATATTGTGGAGAAGGACATGTACTCCAGATTTGAGTGTATGCTGATACTGTAATTAACTTACCTATTTATTAAAGTTCTGTGTTCTCTGTAGGCCATCATATTTTGCAGGTGTGTTAGAGGTCAAGATGCAGCATTATCAAAGTGTAATCTCCTTTTAGTAGCAGGAATTAACCTTGAAGTATCACAGAAATGATAACTATGTTCTCCAAGGAGAAGATGGCATTTTTCATTCTACACTGTTCTTACCTTGAGAGTGTCAAAAGAACTTCTTTTTTTGTTGCCTAAAAGGAGAATACACTGTTCACACATTATACATTAAAATGACTGAAAAGGAAGAGGACAAAGACAAGTTGATAAAATGATCAGATCTGTTATTGAGGACTATTTGTGGATCACACTTTTAACTATGCATTCAAAAATAATTTAGATCAGAAGGCTGAATGTAGCCAGTCATCTCAGGTTATTTCTGAACTGCTGCTTGCTTAATATTTTTGGAAGACGGGCCCTTTGGGGCAGACTACATTTCTCAATACATCTGAATGCTGTGGCAATCACAAAATGCAACAATCATAAGAACCTTAATTGATTAATAAGATTGGAGTGTCTAGAACAAGGTGAAGGAAAGACTGAAAAGTTCCCATGAACATTTAGTTGCCAATCAATATACAGTTAAGAAACAAACATTTAAACATCTTCTTTAAGAATGGCAAATTATAGAAATGCTTGCTAAATAGCTGAGGCATTTTATGTAAGTGTTGATATGGGATTTTTTTTTCGTTCTCGTCAAGCAAAGACAGAAACAGAATGTATCTAAATGTCCACTATGTCTATTTTTTGCACATTCCCTAAGACTGATGCTCACAATTACTGGGCATATTGAATTTCTTCAGGACATGCCTTCTATTATTAGAATTTGCAGTGAGCGCAGAGATAAATGTTTTTAGCAATGAAGTTTGTGAGCTAAACTACTGTACATCAGATCAAACATTCCTCCACTGTGATGGATGACTTCCCTTCAGCTCTAACTTTTGAAGCTGTTCTGTTTATTTCATTTCAAGCTCACTTTAATCCACACTTGAAGGAGCCAAATCTATATTCAACGTTGAGACTGCTCTGTGTTCCTGTCAGATCTTTCCCTTTATTTTGTTACTTGATGCTATTTAAAGGTTCTCCGCTAGAAAGCTTAGACTATAAAAATGTATACATGTTAATTTTACATTCTATATGCAATGTCTATGACAAAAAAGCAAATGTTTCAGCAGCTAATAACCACATAGCACGTCTTATGTTCCTCTGACTAAGGATTTCTTTTGCCTTTGGTAAAATGGTACGTTAGGTCATAGAATCATAGAATCATAGAATCATAGAATCATAGAACAGTTTGGGTTGGAAGAGACCTTAAACACCATCTAATTCCAACCCCCCTGCCATGGGCAGGGACACATTCCACTAGACCAGGTTGCTCAAAGCCCCATCCAACTTGGCCTTGAACACTTCCAGGGATGGGGCATCCACAACTTCACTGGGCAACCTGTTCCAGTCTGTCACCACCCTCAGAGGGAAGATTTTCTTCCTTAGATCTAATCTAAATCTACCCTCTTTCAGTTTAAAGCCATTACCCCTTGTCCTAAGACTACATGCCCTTGTCAAAAGTCCCTCTCCAGCTTTCTTGTAGGCCCCCTTTAGGTACTGGAAAGCTGCTAGAAGGTCTCCCTGGAGCCTTTTCTTTTCCAGGCTGAACAAGCCCAACTCTCTCAGCCTGTCTTCATAGGAGAGGTGCTCCAACCCTCTGATCATTTTTGTGACCCTCCTCTGGACTCGTTCCAACAGGTCCATGTCCTTCTTGTGTTGGGGGCCCCCAGAGCTGAATGCAGTATTTTAAGTGGGGTCTCACAAGAGGGGAGTAGAGGGGCAGAATCACCTCCCCCGACCTGCTGGTCACGTTTCTTTTGATGCAGCCCAGGATACGGTTGGCTTTCTGGGCTGCAAGCGTACATTGCTGGGTCATGTTGAGCTTCTCATCAACCGACACCCACAAGTCCTTCTCTTCAGGGCTGCTCTCAATCCATGCCCAGCCTGTATTTGTGCTTGGGATTGCCCCAGCCCACGTGCAGGTCCTTGGCCTTGGCCTTGATGAACTTCATGAGGTTCGCACAGGCCCACGTCTCAAGTCTGTCAAGGTCCCTCTGGATGGCATCCCTTCCCTCCAGCATGTCAACTGCACCACACAGCTTGGTGGCATCACCAAACTTGCTGAGGGTGCACTCAATCCCTCTGTCCATGTCGCCGACAAAGATGTTAAACAGCGCCGGTCCCAACACCAACCCCTGAGGAACGCCACTCATTGCTGGCCTCCACTTGGGCATTGACCTGTCGACCGCAGCTCTTTGAGTGCCACCATCCAGCCAATTCCTTATCCACCAAGTAGTCCATCCATCAAATCCATGTCTCTCCAATTTAGAGACAAGGATATTGTGTGGGACAGTGTCAAATGCTTTGCACAAGTCCAGGCAGATGACATCACTTGCTCTTCCCTTATCCACCAACATTGTAACCCTTTTGTAGAAGGCCACCAAATTTGTCAAGCACAATTTGCCCTTAGTGAAGCCATGTTGGCTGTCACCAATCACCTCCTTATTTTCCATGTGCCTTAACATAGCTTCCAGGAGGATCTGCTCCATGATCTTGCTGGACACACAGGTGAGACTGACCTAGATCTTCCTTTTTTCCCTTTTTAAAAATGGGGGTTATGTTTCCCTTTTTCCAGTTAGTAGGAATTTCACCAGACTGTCATGACTTCTCAAATATGATGGATAGTGGCTTAGCAACTTCATCCGCCAGTTCCCGCAAGACCCGTGGATGCATCTCATCAGGTCCTATGGGCTTGTGCACCTTCAGGCTCCTTAAATGGTCTCAAACCTAATCTTCTCCTACAGTGGGAGGCTCTTCATTCTCCCAGTCCCTGCCGTTGCCTTCTGCGACTTGGGTGGTGTGGCTAAAGCACTTGCCAGTGAAGAATGAGGCAAAAAAAGTCATTGAGTGCCTCAGCCTTTTCCGTATTGCGGGTAACCAGGTCTCCCATTTCCTTCTGGAGAGGGCTCACATCTTTTCTAGTCTTCCTTTTATGACCGATGTACCTATCGAAGCTTTTCTTGTTGCCCTTGATGTCCCTGGCCAGATTTAATTCTATCAGGGCTTTAGCTTTCCTGACCTGATCCCTGGCTGCTCAGACAATTTCTCTGTATTCCTCCCAGGCTACCTGTCTTTCAGATTAGGTGAGCAAGCAAATTTTCTTTACCTGTTACTGTCTTGAAAGTTAACAAGTAAGAGAGAGGCTGCATTTATATTAATACCCTCTTTCTTTTCACCTCCAAATTCGAGCCAATTGGCCTCTATATATTCAAAGATGTCTGCAGAACTTTCAGCATCAATAGTAACTGGAAGCCCCTATTTTTCAGTTTAAATCCTTTGAATCTGCTACCAAATGACACTAGGCCTGAAGAAATACTCATTATCTTTAACTGACCACCCTATAACAAACACAAAGTCTTGAGAACCTGCCAAAATTAAAATGTTTCCCTGTTTTATTTATGTTTGGTAGCATTTGTGGAAGACACAATCACAAGACCATAGAATTCAGTTTTCACCATCTCACCACTCCCGTCTGTGAGCGCATCAGTAAAAGCTACACCAAGGGGTATGCTTAGCAGCACGGTTCAGATCCTAAGCCACTGGCCTGGTGTTTTGGTCTCATAAGCATATTAGACAGCTTTACGGATTTGTATTTAACAAAACTGTGAGGAGATTAATTACAGCTTCTTAAGCCGCTGAAAAGTAATGTAAAATAAATTATTTTATTATTGGCTAGCCCAGACCACGTGGTAGCAGGAAGGACAAAAATCAAATGAGCACAGCACTTTAGTTCTCCGTTACAGGTTCCCATTTCCAAAGACTTTTCAGATACATGGAGATGATCATGAAATATGGGATAATGTTAGCTAATTTTTAACAAGGGGACATTTTTTTAATTCAGTGGTGGCTAGACATAAGGCCTTTGTAGGACTACAGTGGTCTTTTGTATTTCACTGAAGACTGCTGAAAAATTCTGCAGATAATGAATAGAGGTCCAATGTTTTCTCCCTGCAGATAAACAGCCATGGATTTATCATTTGATAATCAATGCATAGTTCAGTGGGAACAATTCCGTTTGTCTGCATCTAGTACAGTGTTTACACTGTACTGTATTTCACAAGGCATTTTAAATAGTTCATCATCATGAAGAAACAGATGAGATTTTACCTCCGGAGTTTTGAAAACAAGATGATTGAAAATATTTGCTGAGGTTTTTTTATCTAGGGATATGACCACAAAACAAATAAAAGTATAAACGCCCTCGCCCCTTAAGTTTGTTTTTCTCATATACTTGATGTCCTTCTTCTACGGTTTCTTTAGAACACAGGATATTTTCCAGTGATTTAATACACATTTATTGAGAACAAAGACTAAGGTCCTACCGGCCAGGAGTGCATGCAACCAAAACAGGAACAGGCTGAGCTGAGCTCTTCTCCCTTCCTTCTCCCAGGTTCAGATTATATCCCACAGCAGAAGGCCCACTCTGCATGGCAAATCACACATAGCGGAGACATACAATGGTGCAAGTCTGCATGCATGGGACAAAAACACACACTTCCAGCTGCTGCAAAGCAGTATAAAGTCTCATTAGCTGGGAAGGAGGCAGAGAGCAGCTACAGTGCTGTGAGAGAACCAATTTTGTGCGGATTGCTAGAGGGAAGATAATGGAGGGGTAAATCTAATAAACCCAGGACTGCTATTAGTATAATGCCTACTAAATACTTTAGAGTTTTTCATGTTCAATAGTGACTCCAAATCCAAGTATTTCACGACCCATCAGGGAGCTTAATTCTTGATGTAGAACATATATGTTCACTGGAAAGGGAGTCCTGCTGTACTTTATCTTATCTCATTATACAGCCTCAAAATATGTATTTGGAAAAGAACACTTTCAGCTAATATTTTGACTGAGGTGAGCTAGGTCCATGAACATTGCTACCACACATGCTCAAAGATGGTTGAGTTGTAATTGCACACTGTTCTGACCAATGAAAAATTATTCTTAAAGCTTCTCCAGCAATAGATATTCTAAATCGTTCCACCCTGATAAATAGCAACTTACATAGTTTTCTACAGGAGGCACAGAACATCATTACAGCAGTTCAAAAATGCTGGAACTCATACTTGTTTAATAAGATAAACTTGTATTTTCTGGATGCATTGATGACATGTCATGTTATTTTCTTGAATAGCTCTATCGCTTCGTAACAGTGCATGGATAAAGATAAGGTGAGATAATTGTTGGCAATGGGAATATAATGCCTCTTCACAGCAATGAAGTCATAATATGATGTAAATATATCCATTATTAGAAGGCTCAACAGAAACAGTACTTAGTTTTTAAGGCATAAAGGTTATTAAGCAATTCCTGAAACTTGCACAGATACACTGCACTGGGATGAATTGAGCCGAAATTAAAAAGGAAATAAATGAACAATATAATCAATGAAACTCATTGAATTAATTAATATCATTGCATAATCCTTAGATAGCCTACAGACATAAAATATAGGTTCCTTCAGGAAACTCACCCACCTCACTGTCTATTTCAAAATAATTTTGTCTTCCAGTGTAAAAAAAATCTTATAAAACAGTGCTGGCTAATCCCAAATCGTAAGAGCTTTTGTTTGGAAAAACAATAAAGATAACCACAAAAGTAAGTCTTGAAGAACAAGAATCCTGAAGAACAAGCACTTCCTGGGAAGTTCATTACGGAAAGAGAGACTGTGCTCTGCTCTTGTGCAGAGCAATAGATTTTACTGGTTTGAAAAGCAGAGGAATGACTCCGTTCTGCAGCCACTTGCAAGTAGGTTGGAGAGTGTCCCTCTGCAGACTGTGGCTCTGTTGTGCATTAGGGATGGAGACTCCATGAGGTCTCTCATGTGGACGCTTCAAATGTTCTCTCATCTGGTCATTGGAAAAAAGATGGGTACGAACAGTTATGTAAGACCTTCTGGCAAAATAAGCAAACCAGCTGTTTTTGCCTCTTCTCCATTTGCTTAAATCAAAATACTCAAATAACAAAGCAGTGATTAGGGAGAGACTGCTCCGTCTGTCATAGGTCAGGAATGTGACTGTCTGCTTTTAAGATAAGGCTTGGCAAAATCATTTCTGGCCAGAGCCTTGGCACACTGAATTACATAGGAATCCAATTGTGTCCTTTTTACAGCTAGTCTTCAGATACTTATCTGATGAGAGAACTCGGTGAAATTTCCCATTTGAGCCACTAAGTGTCATAACAGTCTGAATACCTAAGAATGATGTCTTAGGGTTAATAAATCCCTTCTAGGGGGGAAAAAAAAAAAAAAAAATAAAAAGGACTTAAAAAATGCTCTTAGATTGCTCAGGTTTTTCAGGTTTTGGTCACCTACTGACTAATCATCTCCTGACTAATCCTCCATAAATTTGAAGTCTCAGTGGTTTCCTCTTACCCCCTTCCTGATTGGAAAGTTATATTCTTCCAGACAGGAAACAGGAGTAATCTCATGTGACATACACAATCATTAACAAGCGCAGCCAACACTTTGAAAAATGAACAACAACAAAAGCACATTCTAAGGTTATGTACATTTTTTTCCTGTAAATTATTCCCTCATTTCTAGCATATTTCTATGAAGGACAATATAGAAAGTGTTGAAAGAGATATATGGTATCTACTTAGACAAGAACATGCTGATAAGGAGTGGCACATGTCATGACAGAAGCATTTCTTCTTAGCTCATTACCTCCCATTCTTTCCAGTTTCTCCTTCTCAGCATAATGCTGAAATGTGACTAAAGCAATAACAGTGATGAAAATGTCAGAACGCTCCATCTTTCACTGTCCATCTTATTTTTGCCGTCTACTCAGATAGGTACACACAGTTGTGGAGGGAAAATGGTAACTCAGTGAGGCTGAAATTATTGCCCATTTAAAAGATGAGCATCATGCTTTGCTGCTTACTCCATGTTAGGGTCTGTAAGTATATATAGAGAGAGATGAGGGAGTGTTTCTCTGCGTGTGTGTGCTTGTGTGCATGTGCATGTTATATGCAGGATAATCTTGTAATCATCAGAAGGTTTATTTTTGGTGGGATGGGTGACACTTCATATATATTTGGCAGCACAGCTTGCCTCCTTAGAAAACTGTTTGCAATGCTATCATTAAGCAGCATTAAGCACTGAATGATTCTGCGTATCTGCAATATAAAACATTCATGAAAATTTCATAGGTCCCTTTTTGCAGCAGGCATGCTAAGTAGATTCTGTGCAACTGCATTATGGCTGCATTTGCAATTTTATAGTTAAAAATATATTAGTACTTTAATTATTAATCCTAATACACAGGGGTTTATAGCACTCTGATAAAATAGGCTCCAAAGCAGGCAAGTTCTCAATGAGAAAAGGCAAAACATATGTGGAATAGAAATCATCACCCTCGTCCCCTTTGAAGAACATAACTAATCTTCACTAAATTGAATTCATATAAGTTCTATGAATTCTTTCACAGTATATGGACTAGCTTGTCCTCCTTTCCTCCCCAAGACACACCTACCTGGGGAAGGACACTACAAGATTCTACCACCTATGGGAGATGCCAGGGAAGGACTGTTCATCCAGTGCCTTCACATAAGAGCTCTGCAGTCTGCCTCACTGTGTCAACAGTGGAGTTCCTCTTTTTATTTGTCATTATGAGTGCTGCTGAGAAAGGGTAGGATATGGTGGGACAGCATTTGCCCAAGTTTCCATATGACTTCAGGTTCATCCTGTGAAAGGGCACCTGATCTTTCAGTCTGGTGACTAAAAGGCAGACAGATGACATTTTAAGGACTTCCTTTAGCGCATGGAGTGCAAAAACAAGGATCTGAGCTACATTCAGACTGTGAGTCACTTAGGCATGAGTAGAGCCTTGGCCATGGAGTCTGCAGGCAGGCGTAGGAGGGTCTCTTCCTGCTGTCTACCTCCTCCTGTATCTCAGAGAAGCAGTCATCAGCAAATAACGATTAAACAGATGATTCTACCACGATTGTGTATTTTAGCATACAGCTGTTATCTGGAAGTAAAAACAACTCTCTGACCATTGTTTGGACTTCTGTGGCCCAGAGATGCCCTTGCATAGTGTCATTTACAATAGTTTTAAAGACAATATCTGTAACATGCAGACACACCAAAAATCATTGCTCCTGCAATGTTTTCAATGGAAACAGCAGCCAGTGTGCTGAGATCACTGACTACAACTGCTATCTCTCTTTCAATGTTATCTTGCAGTCCTCTCTGTGCCTACCTGATATCTCGCTCCAGATCTCGACTGGCAACATAAGGGTGACTATTTCTAGCTCGGTGGGCCCATGACACCTCAGGCCACCAGGGAGGAGATGCAACATACAGATGGGCTCGTGATCGAGGGGTGGACTTGACCATGGACACTATTGCACAGGTTATCCATGAATGTGAAACAAGCGCTGCGATCAAGCAAGTCAGATGGTCAAACCTCTGTGGTATGGAGGACGATGGCTGAAATATAAATATGGGGAGGCCTGGCAGATTGACTATATCACACTCCCACAAACTCGCCAAGGCAAGCGCCATGTGCTTACAATGGTGGAAGTGACCATCAGATGTCTGGAAACATATCCCGTGCCCCATGCCACCGCCCAGAACACTATCCTGGGCCTTGAAAAGCAAGTCTTATGGCAACATGGCACCCCAGAAAGAATTGAATCAGACCAAGAAGGCCAAGAGCATCCTGGCCTGTATCAGAAATAGTGTGGCCAGCAGGACTAGGGAAGTGATCATCCCCCTGTACTCGGCCCTGGTGAGGCTGCACCTCAAGTACTGTGTTCAGTTCTGGGCCCCTCACTACAAGAAAGACACTGAGGTGCTGGAGCGTGTCCAGGGACGGGCAACGAAGCTGGTGAAGGGTCTAGAGCACAAGTCCTATGAGGAGCGGCTGAGGGACCTGGGGTTGTTTAGTCTGGAGAAAAGGAGGCTGAGGGGAGACCTTATTGCTCTCTACAACTACCTGAAAGGAGGTTGTAGCGAGGTGGGGGTCAGTCTCTTCTCCCTAGTAACAGGCGATAGGACAATAGGAAATGGCCTCAAATTGCTCCAGGGCAGGTTTAGATTGGATATGCGGAAAAATTTCTTCACTGAAAGGGTTGTCAGGCCTTAGAACAGGCTGCCCAGGGAAATGGTTGAGGCACCATCCCTAGAGGGATTTAAAAGACGTGTAGATGTGGCACTTAGGGACATGGTTTAGTGGTGGACTTGGCAGTGTTAGGTTAACGGTTGGACTTGATGATCTTAAGGGTCTCTTCTGACCTAAACAATTCTATGATTCTAAAAGTTGTTATAAGAAGCTGGTTAATCAATCTAAAAAATATTGAAAGTTCAATTAATGCAAAGATTATAACTGTGAAATTGTACAAACATAGACTGTTCATGAGAATTGCAAGATGGTTATTTTTTTTTCCAATAAAAATTTGTACAAATTCAAAGTGATTTTCTATTCTCTGCTCTCATGACATTTTAGTTATCTTATACCTTTAAATGTTCCTAATTTTACTGGCACAAAGAGTTGTGAAAAAAGGAGTTATAAAGCTGTATTCAGCAATTTTTGTTAAAACTCATTTTAACATGCACTTTTGTACTCAGAAACACATGTTCTTCAAGTTCTTACACAATCTTTTCATGAAGGAAAAGAAACCCTGTGATTTATCACCCAGTCAAAACTGAGTTGCACACCTAGCAAGATGAATATTTATGAACTTTTCACTGTCTAGATCCTCATCCTATACTGAATGTAGTGAAAACACACTGATTTACATCAGCTGAGAATCTTTCCTTAATACAAGAAATCTTATCAAAGATATTTTGCAAGCAATAAAGAAACTAAAGTTGAATTTTTCATTCTGAAATATTCAGTCAGCTCTGTTATTAATATACCTATAAACATCATAGAAGTCTAATCTGATGGAGCTATTAAAACCTTTTAGCACCACAGGTTTTAACATTCCCCGCTCAAAAGTAGTTCTATCTAAAGCAAGAACTTTGTTTCTGAATGCAAATAAGACTGTACAATGTGTTGAGGAAACCTGTTGTGTTTAGCTAACAGGTCTCAAAAAGACGGGGAATTGGGGGTAAGAGCGAAAAATAACATGCTTAGGAAAGAAATAAAGAAATGTTTCTATTTAGTTGATTTTGAAAGTTGTTGATGTGGTTTAGGTCAGCTGCAATTTAGTGGCATCTTTGTTTAATATCTAAATATTCAGATATCAGTAATATTTTAACTTAATGAAATGTTTATAATTATACTTACCTAATTTTTAATCCATTTAACTTTAAATGGGCATTCCAGATTTTATTTTTTACTGCTCTGCATGTTGGTAAACCGACTAAGGAACATTTGAAATACTGCCAAATCTAATATATAGCTCTATTGAGAAGTGATTTTTTCTTCAGTCCTGAAATGCACTTTTGAATACAAGGAGCTGAACAAGGGCAAGCACCAATTAATCTCACTTACAAAGATAATGCCGAACACAAAACCCCCTTAGTAAAAAGCAAGGAACAATTTGCAGCAAAATATATTTGCTCCTGAAGAATCAGACAAAAAAAAATGTAGGCCATTGTAGTCAAAACTCTGTAACATATGTCTAAATTGTATAAACTCCTATTTCTAAAAAACCCAGGAGGCAAGGGGGAAATCAAATGAAATTCTGCCTCTTTCAAAAGAGGAAATTATGCCTGACATATGTCAAAATTCCATCCCAAGAAATATAGCGGGATGGATTATAAGAGAAATGATCTCTACACTTTTGCAGCCAATTGGTGTTGGCTCTAGCTCAGGTATGTGACAGGAGGTCACAAACTTGAATTGCCCTGCTAAAGTGCTGACTTGATAGAAAAACCTAAACTTCAGTTGTTGCCAAATTGTTTCCTCCAGGTAATAGCCGTTTATCTATTTGCATGCTCTGCACACCCTCTCTTCTGCAAAGCTCTGCACTTGTGTCAGTATTGCCATAAACTACAGCCAAGGGACACCAGTTAATGGATTGATTTATGTTGAAAGCGTTCCCTCATAAAGAATTGATATACAGGCTTCATCATTTTATTTTTTCCAGCACATATTGCAGCATGCTAATCACAATTCCTGTGAAAGTAATCTTTACTTACAATTAAATTGTTATTTGGATATAAAAAATACACAGCACAAGACCTTTCCTTGGTCTTTTAAAAAATGTCTTGGGAGAACAATACTTGACCATAAGTTAAATACAGCTTCTTTAAACAATCCAACTTATGAGACTTTGCTTTCATAACTGATTAAGTAATGAACAGTCTGGATGCTTTGCGGGTAAGAATGTACAATATTTTCTTTTGTTGGAAAGTATATTTTATAAAGATCAAATGTCTGGACTGAAGGCAAAAAAGGATGAAGGGAAAGTAAAGCAGAATGTCATCAGGAAGGGTCTAACTAAAGCATTTTGATTTGCTTCCTTCTTTTATTTGGGTTTTTTTTTTTTTTTCAATATTAAATAAAGTCTGAAACTCTGTGCTAAGTAGAGTTTTTTTGTGAAACCAGGTTTTACAGGCTATTTGATCACTCATTCCTTAATACATTAATGATATAAATATGGAGCGACTAAAACATTTCTTATATCCATAAATTTTGAAAAAATGGGACACTTGATATCAAGCAAAGTATCTTTAAAGAGGATTATCTCAGAGGTTCTTCAAGATAGGTCTCATTACTCTTTGAAAGTTCTGCTTATAAAGAATCATTAGAGAGGATATTGCTTGTCACTGAGCTAATGTTTATGCCCATGCCAGATGTACACAACCCCTTCACCAGACGTTTCTCTGATGGTGAAAGTTGGTTATGTTACTACACAACTGAGGCTGTGCAAAGTTTTATGCTAACAACAATGGAAACCTACTTTTAGAAAAAGCAGTCAAAGCTGCCGTACTTGGGGTATGGGTACCCTGGTAATGGCTGGCTACATGTGACACTGTTTATCTCCTTGTAAGAGGCATCTTCCTGCAGGGGAAAAAAACCCCAACCAAACAAACAAAAAAAAAAACCACCACCAAAAAAACCCATACCAAAACAAAAACTTTGAGATGGCCTTTTGTGCTAAAACAATAAATAAATAAAAAATGCTCACTGTCTTAATACAAACACCTCCGTAACTATTGTCTCCATCCAAGGTTCTGTCCAGTCCCCAAAACCTCTAGCCTCAGTTTGCGGCTGCTTTCAGCTTAGGCTGACTGACCTTTCCAGGGCCATAGATCACAGCTACGACAGCACTAACACAACGTGGGCTTGTGACCAACCCCTTCAGCAATATTTCAATTTATCTTCTACTACCTTCCCACAGTCCCTGCTAGGTGGGGTTCTCTGCCTACTATTTGCTTCTTTTCCCTTCAATTCAATTCACCGATCTGCTTACATTCCTGTGTTGGCCATGCTTCTGCTCCTTTCACACAAGCCTCACTCCTGAAAAAAGAAAGCACTTGATAGACCATGTTTCTGTATCTTGCAGACTGGGCCAAAGGCCTCCCCTTTAAATCCTTAGAGAGCCTTAATTTGCAGACATCTGATTCAGCTCTTCAGTCCTACCATGCCATCTCCAGAAAATTAGGGAAAACAATAGATTCTCTGGATGGGACTTCAATGTGGGAATGAAATCAAGTAGCACAAAGCTGAACAGTTCTTTGGTCAGCAACCAAAACAGGAAAGCCATGATTATTCTGTGATGAACTCCTCTCCCTCCCCCTGCTTCAGCATTCATAGATGCTGTGTCAGATTCATGCCATGTTTTGTAGTATGCAATGCAGCATGCCTGCAAAGTGGGGTTTATTAGCACAAGCCAAGCAATGCAGCAAACGCAGGATGCTAGCAACCACACATGTTACCAGGTGTGGTACCCCTTGAGGACAACAGAATTGTCCAACAGGCAGTGAAGTCTCTAGAAACAAAATTACAACATTCCCTTGCAACTCAAACTGATAATGGAGAGTGTCCATTGAATGACCTTTGATAATGACTACTAACAGTCAGAACAAACCATCGCAATTCCAACTACACATAGGAACAGGCTGAGTGGAAATGCATATTCTGACAAAGCAGAAATATTTATAACTGAATTAACGGTACAACCCTATTTCGGCACAAGGGCCCAGAAAGGACAAACACGTTTCCGGCAACACAAAATAAAACAGCTTGCATGGAGCGGTTCAGTGCAACTCTGAAAGCCAGGGAATTGGCCTCTTGAACCTCTCAAGCTTCACACCAGTGAGGAGAGCACATGCTTAAGTTCAGCAGCTGGCATGTGGCCATTCACACACAGCAAACGGTAAGGCAGGTGCTGGGACCTCAGCACTGACACGCAAGGTTACTTCTGCAAGAAAGATAAAAATAATGCTATTTCCTAAATGATATAAGACATTCCTGAACCATAATGAGTTTAGTAAACCTAACAGCCACCCCACGCTGTGATGAACAGAAAAGATGGAGAACCATGGGATTCACAAAATGCAGTCACCCTTTCTTTGTCTCATTTTTCTATCACTTTATTTAATAACACTGCAAATAAGAAGACAAAGCCCAGTATTAAAAAAAATGGGGTGGGGAAGACAACAGCTGCCTGAAAGAGTCCAGCTGTGCAGCTCGGGTTCTGCTTTCAGGCATGTTTTGTGCAAAGTAAGTGAAACTGAAAGCTCATAATAAAAGACCAGTGATCTGCAAGGTTTTGCAACTTGTTTTGTAGTTCATCGGAGGTTTGTTAAGACCATGCTGGCACGGATGAGAAACAGAAGTGAAAGCAGGGAGGAATTTGCATACAGAGTGCAGATTTCATTGTTCGTGGCAAGGCTGCCCTTGATTTGCTTCAATCGTTGTAACAATCAGCCCAGCCAACTGTTTACATGCTCTCCATTGTGCTAGTGTTGGCTAGGAAATGGCAGGCGCAATGAGATTTGCTTTCTGCTGGCACTCTGGGGAACAGCGGGAGTTCACACACTTGACAGACAGACAGACAGACAGGCAGACGGGCCCCCTCTTTCCAAGAAACAAGAGAGCGGCTTGCTTGCTCTTGAGCTGTGCTATTGTGGCGATGAAGCCAGGAGCACGTGTGGCTGAAAGCAGGGCGCGCAGCACGGTTTAGGTTCCAGGGGAGAAAGGGTGAAGATTTAAGCAAAGTGTCGAGAACTGGCTCTGCAGAAGGATTTAAACAACTACCCCTCCCTGCCCAACTACTTGCACCTAAGCTACTCTTAAGTAACTTTTCCCAGAAAAAAACAAGTGAGGGGCCGGGCAAAATGTATTCATGCGTAAGTCACAGCTGAAAGGGTGTCAGAAAGGGATGAAACTCAAGCTGTACTAAGGAATGTGTGAATAGTTGTCCTTTTCCTGTAAAAGGGACGGCAGCGTTGCTGCTGTCATAACAACATAGTTACAGCTGTAAATATAATAAGCTCGCAAATTTAAATATAACCACAATCAAACAGAAGGCCCATAAAAGACAATCCCCCTGTCCTCCCTCCTGCTCCCCACGTTCGTGGCGATCTTAATGGGTTTAGGTTGATAGGCTTTTCCTTGGCCCACCCTGGTTTGATTTGAAATGCATGGATGAAAACACTTGCCTAAGCTATTTGACAAACTTGCTAGAAGGTTAAAACTGAGCATTTCTTAAGTTGCACAGTTTTACTCTTAGATCTGCTTTCTAGAATCAGAAAAGATGTCCCTGAGGAATAAAGGAAGGTTTAAAGTCGCATGATGGGGAAAGTGTTTGTAAATCAACTTATTTTTACAATTTGCATAGTTTAAAGAATAAAAAAATACACTATGGCTGAGGATCATGGCCGAAATAGGTTTGGAGGGGGTTTTTATATTATTTTTTCTTTTCTTTTAAAGTCTTAATCACAACCACTATTATTAAAGCAAAGCCAACTTTTATTGCTGGGAGCACACACACAGCCAATACGTTACTGCAGGCAGCAATCAGCAGTGGGCCACATTCAAATGCCTAAATTTCTCTTTCAAAATGTAGCTGAATTATGCTCCAAATCTTCACTGCTTATTGGGGAAGAAGCCTCAGTCAGCAGTACTCTAACTCTTTCTCGTCAGCCTACCTGCCAGAATTATGTGATATGCACCCCTGAAAAACATACTCTGCACTTGGAGTAATCGGGGAAATATGACGACTGACCTACAGACTGGCAGAGCAAGGGAAAGGTTCCTCAGCCAAACAAAACACAAAGGAATGTATACTTGAAAACACAGAAGTAAGACCAGTGCTATCAAAAGGCTGAATCCCCCAGTGAAACAAAATATCCGGGAATATAATTTAATAAGTTAGAAAGCAAAGTAAGCATTTTACACCTCTATTAAATTTTCCTTACAAGTTTTCTCTGCAAATACAGAAAAGATGAGAATGCCATTTCCTTTATATGGATTGTTAAATTTTTGTTAGTTGTGATTTATTTGTACGGGTCTGACTAATGACTTGAAATGAAATGGCTATAGCAGGGAAATGATAAATTAGCTAGTGTATAACACTGCTTAAAACCTAAACATGTGTTTATAGTTGCTGTTCTGGGATAGTTGCCAAAGGGACATTTTGCTTAGCAAGTTATGTTAGAGTAAGTATTTTTTTTTCCTATAAACAACAAAAAAAGTCTCCAAAAATAATAAGATGGGGGGGAGGGGGAGGAATCTCACTTGCCTGCTGCTAGGAAGCACCAGGAATCAGATTTTCAAAGGAATTTCCATGCTGTTTTAATTAAAAATTAATTTCTCAATATCATCTGGGTGGAATTTTCAGAAAAAGTACACACTACCTAGCATACAATCTAGTTATATGATAAAGAAGAAATTCCTCAGCATGTAAGGCTATCACTGTCTGTAAAGTCCGTTGTAGTGCACAGAAGGAGGTTGTGCTTCACTTTTCAGAGGCAGTTGAAGAAGTAACTTACAGACACACCACTGAGGACTAGTGAGTACAAATGACGTTCTTGACAGTTCTTTGAGATAAAGGAAAGGAGCTGAAAATGCATAAATCTTAATCTTGAAGATTCATTCTGTAACAGTGACCATAATATACTTGAATGGAACAGTCTTAATGATTGGAGAAAAAAAAGCCTGAAGTCCACTGTGTAACATTTATTATTAAAAATCTTTACTTCATGAAGGTCTTTATGACATAAAGATGACATAAAGACAGACATTGACTTGAAAGGAAATAATAATGAAAAACAATATTTAAAAGTCATTGAATAAGGAGCCCACAGTAAATATATGTGCCATCAAGCTACCAAAGAATAAAAGACATTCCACAAAATCAGAAATAATATTCAACTGCAGAAAATAGAAAAGGGATTAAAGTTCAGCAAGTTAAATGTCAATCATAATAAGGCCAAACAGAAAATATTCTTCTGAGCAGCTAGCTAAAGGCATAAAAACTAGTAATAAAAACATTTTGAAAACTTCAGGAGTAGGAAGCTTGCTGAAAGCCAGTAGGGCCAATAGATAATTGAGCTGAAAAGGAGAACTAAAGGAAAATAAGGCAGAAAAGTTAAATGGACTCTTTAGATCAGTGTTGATGGAAAGGTTTGGGGGGTTCCCATACCAGAGTCTGGCCATCCAGGGAAGAAGTGCCCAGAATAAACACTATCATAGAATTACAGAACCTCAGAATGGTTAAAGTTGGAAAGGACCTCTGGAGGTCATCTGATCCAACTCCCCTTCCTAGCCCCCCCAGTTAGAGAAAGAGTTTTGGAAAAAATGGACAGGAAGAATACCATCAGATCATGAGTGCCAGACATTATTTACCCAAAAAGTCAAACGAAGCTCTAATACAAAATAAATGATCTACCGATGGTTTTAGCCCATTATTTTAATTAGCAAGATAAGAGATTTGATACAAAATTTTTCAGGGTAGTTAAACTTGGGACTGATCATTGAAAATATTAAGTTTTGATCAGTTGAATTCAGTATTCATGAATGCAAAGCAATATACATTGTAGACAAAAATAGCCTACTTATATACACATATGATGATGTCCACTAAAGGATGTAGAAAAGATATCTGGGGAGTATTGTGTACTATTTGAGGAAAACATTAGTGCTAAAAAATACCATACAGAAAGTTCAGATACATTAAAAAAGCAATAAAGGAAAGCATACAAGCAAGTAAACACAGAAAACACTTTGTGTCTGTTCTTGAATGCTGCATGCAGTTCTAATTTCCTTATCTCAAAAAGGATACAGTTAAGTGAGAAAGGAAAAAACACTGAAAACAAGAAAGACCAGAGGTACTGAGCAACCTTCATCCAAGAAGAAATACAAAGTAATAAGCAAAAAGAGCAAGAGTCCTCACGGTGGAAAGAGAACATCTATAAGATAGTATGGTACAGGTCAAGAAAATAATGATTCATAAGATCATGAATGAAGTTGTGATATTTCTCACAGTGTCCAAGTATGAAGTCATCCAAAGAAATTAACAAGTAGCGCGATTATAATCAAAATAAAAGGAAGAACTTCTTTTCATGCATTGTGCTAGCAGTGCCACAGGATGTTGTGTAGACTAAAAATACATATAAACTAGAAAAAGAATAGGTGGAGCAGAGGCTGTGAGCAGGCTAATAAAGTCAATGGCCTGGACACAACCTACTGCAAAGGACGTCCTTAAATTGCTAACTGCTACAAGCTGGGAAGACATCAAGAGGGAAGAACTATTCCTTACCTGCTTTCTTTAATATTTGCTACTGATGACTACCAAAGGTGGGATAGTAAGCTAGCTAAACATTTAATCAGAGCTAGTGCAGTCATTTTTACTCATATTCTTAAGGAAACTAAGTGAAAACTGATGAGTAGATGGCCAAGAGATAGAACAAGAAATGAGTGAAGTCTATCAAAATCAGGAAGACTGTGAAAAAATCTGGCCTAAAAAGATAAGGACTATCACAAAGTGAGTTATTAAAGAGGAGGAACTAGAGCAAGTTGACCATTTAAAAAAAGACAATGATTTACCAGGTTGGACGCATTACTACACTAAAGGGATCCAATACTGTCCTTGCTCACATAACCGCCAGAGATACACCCTTCTTCTCCTGTAAATGGAGCAACTGGATACAGTGGTTTTGTATAGTTGCACATACTGATCTTAACTTTTCAAGACAGCCTTGAGGGAAGAAGGGATGGGAAGAAAATGGAGAGCAAATGCATTATGTGAAGAAATAAAATATAGTACCATCATGTCTGAGATGCTGATAGAAGTAAATATTCTCACCGTAATTAGAGGTAGTCTCTCACATCATACAGAAACATGTACTTAACTTTTATTTCTGGAGAGTAACCCCAATTAGATATGACCTTTGCTGAAATGGCCAGCCGGCTGTGAGGAAGCTCTTTAGATGACATGGCTCCAATAGTTTAAGAGAAATATATAGGTGAGGATAAAAAGCTAATGGGGGACAGATCCTAAACAACATTTGTTTTGAGGTCGGATTGTTGTCCTTTATCTCTTAATCAGTGTTTTTGTAATGAACATTCACAGTCCATTTCTCTCAGCAAGAGTTTCTTCAGTTACCAGACACGGGTCTGCTAGGCAGCTCCATTCATTCAGTCGTGTCATTTCCCTGTTTCATTAAAGACAGTTTTCATTTCATAGGCCCAGCATGGGTTTATGTTTAGAGGGGGGGAGAGGAATTCGGCTCACTATGTTAATAAAGCAATGCATGGTTCCAGCTTGTTATCTTTAAATTTTACCCTGCAAGGACAATTGCTTTCCATTAAAAATAATAATAATAATAAATTCTAACTCTGTTGCTGTTGAAAGGCAATTGTTCTGATCACTTTCTGCCGACAAAGGGCTACAGATGAAAAGGAATGTTTTACTGTAGTTGTGGGTGATGTGGTTCTCTCTTTGATCAGTACACATGGGAGGGAGATCCATGTGTCTGAGTGGACCTGTGCTTGCCTTGTCCCTGTGCCTTGAAAAGGCTGCTAAGACTGTAGCAGGGAGCAAGAGGACCACATAATTCCTTCAGCCTCCTTTTGATGGTGTGTTTAGTGGCACACTGTTCCTGCTAATGTGCTTCTTCAGTGTTAACCTTCATGCTGAGGGGACAGACACGAGATTCATTCCCTCTGTATTTTCTGCACTGCTCTGCAAAAAGATACTTATATACATGGATTTTTCAGGACAAAAGTGCCAGGTCCTAAAAGAAGTTGGGCATTGTGATACACAGCTTAGCAATTCCTAAAAGTGTGATGGCAAGCTCTGAGCAAGCGTGACAGCCTGGGCACGGCCCAGGGCTGAGAGCTGTGTCTCTGCTGTCTGCTCCCTGCCAGATGGGTGCTGGCTGGTGCAGTCCAGGAGGGACTTTTCCTTAGAAGTTGGTGCCTGGCAATCTCAGCTCTCATGCTATATCTAAACTGATTGAAGGCAAACCCAGCTCCTGGCCCTCCCAAATGTGTCTCATGTTACGGGTCTCCCTTGTGGTCGCTTTAATTCATCACTTTAATTAGGTTCACTACTACTAGAGATGTGTGTACCCGGGATTGACAGTTACCTCTGGGTTCATTTTTAATATCAGACAACTTAATGGAGAAAAATGTGTTGGTTTCCTGAGGAAAAACAAGAAGTGAAGATCTCAACTGAAAAGTATGAGATAGGGTTACAGAGAAACAAAACCAATAAAATTCAGTCTACATATTTCATTCTTAGCTGCCCAGGGACCTTTCTTCTAGAATTCCTCCCCACCGTGCTCTACCCTGAGAGCAAACGGGGGAGGCAGAGGACGGGTCTCCCGTACGCCTCTGGGGCTAAGCTGGCTGTCCTTTCTGTCCAGTCTCATGGCTCAAAATGGAGCCATATTTTCTTCTCCTACCTGTTTATTATTCTTAATTTCTCAATGTCAACACTTTCTCCTTTCAGTTCACAAGGAACAGTCAGCGGGACTCTGGGTGAGGGACAGACGTGCATTAAGGTTACTACTAAAGCAATTTCAGAGATGCCACAGTATCCCGACTGCTATAACAGCGTCCTGGTTCACGTTACAGGGAATATCACAGTGCATACTTTTTAAACTGCTTTCAGATTTGATAGTTTTAATATACCTCTATGAATGGAAACAAGAAGACACATCAGCAATGACAGTGGCAAGGTCCTCTGAGACCAGCTCTTCTGAAAACCTTGTTTCTCCACCCTTGCTTTCATCAATGCCAAGAACATGAAAGGACTAGAATATGGACTCCTCTTTTCCAATCAAGTGCCTCATGCAGGCCATAGGTAAGCACAGAAATGGACATTCTGTGTGGTCCAGATGGCTTCAAGGGTAACGTAAGTGTACACATGCTCCCCTCAGTACCAATTTCTGTGCTAAGTGTGTGTTGCCTTGATGCTAGTTTTTGGATCCTTCTCTTGAGCTTACCGCCTGCATGCCGCCTCACCAATATATGACACCTATGGTCAGCCTTCCTTCGATGCCTTCCTTTTTGCCTGAAGAAAGGGATCCTTTTTCACACTTTCCTTCTCTAAAGGTACAATTGGCATTTTTTTCAGTATTTGATGGCATGATCCCATTCTGGGGAAGTTAGAGAAGAAGTGAATGGAAACTAGATAGGTTTAATATAACCTTACAACTATCAGTAACAACCAACGCCAGGACAAAAAAGCAGGGAAATGGAATAGATGAGAAAATTCAGTAGCAAAGCAGAAAAGTGTGAGAAAGAGGTTGAGAGAGAGATGAAAAGAGAAACTCTAGAAATCACAATTTTAAAAGCAAATACAGAGAAGTAATAATGTCAGCCCTTACAGACAGATTAAGAAACGGGAACCCAGCCAACACGAGGAATAGAAGAACAATATTATAATTGTTTCTTGAGAGATATGGCAATGGGCCATTTAGCCTGCTTGTTTTTACCTTGGGTCATTGCCCAGACTGGACAATTAAAAGGATATTTTTGTGATAGAACCAGTCATTTTGTTTCACTGCTGTTAAAAAAGTGTCACTACCAACTGTGCACGTTGATTTAATCTGTAGTTGTAGGATTTTATGGAACAAAAAGCGTTTGCTACAGTCCAGAAATCTCAGAAGCACAGCCCTACTGTGAGTGGTCTTGTCAAATCTTGAGGACTTTTCAAATTAAAAGAATGACTTTCTAGAAAGTAGGTGAAATCTCACCTTCCCTACCTTCCCCCACCGGGGAAATTCTAAATACAGTCCACCAGCCAAATTCTCCCTTTATGATCACCTACACTTTTCCTCTCTCCCATCCTGATTGTTGACATTTGCCAGAAGCACAATGAATCTTTAAATAGGAACTCTGAAGACTAGTGTCATTTATTTTCCATCCTAAGCTAAAGAATGGATGGTGGTGAGTATATAGAGTTTTCCATTCAAGACTATTAGCACATCTGTTTTCCAAGGGTCTTTTTAAGAGTTGCTATGTTTAGCAAAGCAGTTATTTTAGTTGCATCAGATCCCACAGGATTAAAACATTTCTGACATTGAAGCTTTACTATAGGTAGAGTTTTTAAGAAAGAAAATTCAGTTTAGGTAAATGTATTCTAGTGGAATTAAATATTAATTTTATTGTAAAGGAAGAAGAGGACTTGCAGGGCTGGATTCACAAAGGTCTAAGGCTCTCATGCTGTGGAAAATGACTGCACACCCCAGTTCCACCTGTACCGGAAGGAGTTTAAGGATATAGCTCCCAGCTTCCAAGACAGTATCTTGTTCATTAAACTGTGAGATCATCTATTACAGCTGCTGTTTCATATGAAATCCTTCAGTTGTTATTGAGTGCAAGACTGAGAATGACTGTTCTGCTTAGTGAATAAGTATTGAACCTGGAGGTGGGACACCTGCATTCCAGGACACTTTTGGAACAGTGTAGTGAAAAACAGCCTGAAAGCCCCATACCACAGAGTGTCTTAAGCTTGATACTAAAGTTACGACTTGGGAGCCCTGAAAGGTGGTTTTAAACAAACTTGTCATGGTGAGGATGGAAATTGGAATGAGAGTATGACACAGCATTGACTAAAAGGCAAATAAAATAATCCTCATATTTTTCATAGCTGAAAAGCTTTGGCAAATTTGGGTTGAAGTCATCAAGGATTTTAAAAACAGTAACAGTGAAATGATGGGTTTAGGTAAGTTTATTATTTCTCAGAGAAAGTTTTCCTTGCTGTTTGGTAAGTGTTCATTAGTGTCTAAATATGTGAAAAATGTAAAAAAAAAAAAGAAAAAATAATAAAATAATTATATTCACAGGGGTCATTTTTCGTAATCTGTCTTATACAAAGAGTTCTGAAGGGTTAGCGGTTTCTTGTGGTTTATATTTATATTTTAATTATTCAGTTTTTGAAACAACTGTCTATGATAACCTTTAAGAAAAGATACAGGGAAATTTATCTGTAATGTAAAATAAGTAATTAAAAAATCTCATTGTCTCTACAGTTTGAAGTATAAAAAAATAAACCACAGAGTAGGACATTACAGCTGATTCTGCCTAAAAATGAGTGAGGAGATTACTTTCCTCATTCCACCAACATTTAGTTATGAATTGATCAAATCAAAATATACAAAATCAGGCTCAGATCCAAGATCAACACATCTTATTCTAGCTATTCTAATTTTCTGACCATACATCCAAGACACATACCAGCAGGTCAGTGACTGCATTCCAATACTATTGTCAGTCAAGAGAAAATTAAATGCAACTGGTTTATATTTTTTACCTATTATTCTATTTGTCTAGTCATTCTGTCAGGAACACCAGATGTAGAAAAAAGAGAAAAAAAATAGTCTTGGAAAATAACTTCTTTCCACTCATTATCAATGGAACCCTTGGAAAACACTGAGTTCATTGGAGCTGTCTAACAGGAGGGACAGTGAAGGAGTAAGGAGGTATGAGACCAGTTTGCTAAGCATCTTGGCACACTGTATCCTGGTACCCTCTGGCATTTAAAAGCTAGGAGCCCCAATTGTTTTTCCGATGTGCTAGAAGCTCTGTGGGATCATAGAGTTCACTTTGTCATAGAATCACAGAAACGTAGTCCTCTGGATGTCTCTAGATCAACCGCATGCTCAAGGCTGGGCCAGTTACAGCAAGTTGCTCATGGATGTGTCCATTTGAGTTTTGTCTCCAGAGATGAGACTCCACAGTCTCTCTGGGAAACATGTTCCAGTGCAGACACCCTCACAGTGATTTTGGTTTTTTTTCTTTATGTCATAGAATCATAGAATCATTTAGGTTGGAAGAAACCTTTAAGATCATCGAGTACAACCATTAATCTAACACTGCCAAGTCCACCACTAAACCATGTCTCTAAGTGCCACATCTACACGTCTTTTAAATACCCCCAGGGATGGTGACTCAACCACTTCCCTGGGCAGCCTGTTCCAATGCCTGACAACCCTTTCGGTGAAGAAATTTTTCCGCATATCCAGTCTAAACCTCCCCTGGCGCAACTTGAGGCAACTGCATTCCCCTCATCTACACAGACACTCATGTCACCAGCTTGGTCAGGCATGACTTGCCCTTAGTAAATCCCTGCTGACTGTTCCCAGTCACCTCCTGCATGTGTCCTTCGTGTGCCTGGAAACGGCTTCAGGGAGGATTTGCTTCATAATCTTCCCAGGGACTGAGTTGCTGATCGCCCTGCAGTTCCTTGGATCCTGTATCCATTAGATAGGGATGATGCTTGTCTTTTATCCACTCCTTAACTATGTCCTCCTTTACTGTGGGTGTCGTTTTGCTCCCATAGGTGTGTTTAGTAGACTTGGGCCTCCCCTTGGTGATGCCTGTTTGGCTCTCTAAGGTAAGTCCTCAGAAATGCTGGGAGAAAGGTGAGCTCCACAGCCACCTGCTCCACACCCTCACAAAGCTCTCCCACAGAGGGACAGCAGGCACAGCCTGTTTCACTGAAGAAAATCTTTCCAATAAAAAAAGAAATCTCAACTTGTTACACTCTACAAAAGGGCATGATAAAGGGCTTCCTAATGCTTAACCAACTAGTACAACATTATGAACTGGAAAATCAAGGTTATACTATTACATGTCTTTGTTATAAAGCCTTTAACGACATCACTCATAGGTACTAAAGTACTGAGGCGATGAGACTCATCAATTGTGTAGGTACTACAGATGACACAAAACCCAAATGTTTTTCCTGTGCCACATTCCTGTACCTCTTTGTAGTAATTCATTCCACCCAAGTTGCAAAATGATTTCTGTGAAAAGTATGAAATAAATCACAGTTCCTAATTGGGATGAGCTGAGGTATAGGAGGATAAAATGCCAAGAAGAAATTAATTTAGCTTTATGAGTACTGTATAAACAATTGGCCAATAATATTACAGTGTTTTAGCAGCTGTCTCTGCTCAGTCTGGTTAGTCTTATATATTGTCCCTGAAAAATTATTGAAAAAAGAGGAAACTAGTGAAAAAGTAAGAGACAACGCAAATTTCTTTTCATTTTGCTGTATCTAAAAAAGTGGTCAAAACCATCCATCCTCTTATTCATAGGCAGTGCTACAATCTCAGAAGAAATCCGCTAGTCTGAAACCCAGCAGATCTGAAATAACCACAGACATCACAGGCCTACATTTTATCCTCAGTTGCTTCCAAAACCTCTTCTATTTGGATGGGATAATGGCACTGAGGTTATGAATTTATTGTCGTGTAATCTGTGGACAGAGAATTATATGATCCTGAAAGCAAACAGTGATTTAAGGCACTGAAGACTAATTTCTGCCCTGGCATTTTGCATAAACAATTGCCATTGTTGAGCTTGTGCCCAGATCTAAAAATAAAATTTGGTCCAGCTTTTGGCACACGATGCCCATTAGTCGTTGAAAAGGATAAATCCTAGACTGGGTGCCAGGTCTGATTTTGTGTCACTTTTGTTCTCATGCTGAATGTTGTACTCACATGCTGTATTTGGCGAGGGCCAGTTTGATCCAGAAGACAACATGTAAAACTCAGACCCAGCTGTGAGGTTCTGGGTACAAGTCCCGTTATGAATCAGAATAAATACCTGATCTCCGCCTTTCAAACTGCAAACTCTCTACAGAGGATGCCTTTTACCGTGTGCCTTTACGGTGCTTGGTTTGTTAGGACTACCAAACCTGCTACTGTGAAATATCAGCAGCAAGTTTGGGACCACCAGGCAACTTCAGTCTCATTGGTTTTGGCTACTAAAACTCACTCCAGCTGTCCTAAATCTATTTATTACATTCTACTGTTACACGTACTTCTTCATAAAACAAGCTGCGATAAATTATTCTCTACGTACAAAAAATGCCTTAAGAAGTAAATCCAGGCAGCTGAAATTAAATAAAATCTTAAATAAACCCATTTATTTTATTATATTTCCCTTTCATAACACTTATCAAAATATGAAAATTTTCCTTTACCACTAAAACTTTATTTTAATCTGTTTCTCTAGTTCTTTATAACTATTCTTGTATTTCTAACCTGGGGTAATTAAAGTAGTGTTTTCCTTTCAAAAATAACAAACTGGCCCTAGTAACTGGCTAGAGAAATATGAGATTATGTGGTAAAAACATCCCTGTTCAAAAATGTATACTTTTGCTTAAAGCTCTTGAGTGGCATGAAGCAGATAATAGCATAATCCACTCTCCATCATTTATGTTCCATTACAGTAGTCTCCATTTCACATCTGCCTGATATTAAATTGCAAGTGAAAGAAGTGATTTGGAAAAGAAGTTGCAATCTCAGAACATCACCAGATGATAGATTTCTTTTATATATAAGTCTGTGTGTGCATGTGTGTGGATGTATGTATGCTTGCACAGAATTTCAGAAAACATCTCTCTCTAAATGAAAGCATGAAGGAGCCAAGGAAGTAATCTTCATTTCTTCCCTCTCAGCCTTGTAAGGTCCTTAGTGCTGCACCTAGAACTTGCAGAGCGGGAAAGGATACAGGAAAAAATGAACTGGATGTAATCAGGGATTAATTTCCTCCTAGCTTATGATTTTTTTTAATTGAGAATATTTTAACTGAAATTTTATGTGAAAAAAAAAAACCAGGTAAGACAGGCTGCACCTGTATAGATGGAAGTAAATGTGGTTCTTAAGTAAGAGAGAGCTGAGTTTATATTGCCCTGTAAAACTTCTCCATTTTTAAATGGAATTTTTGAATAAAACTGCTGAGGCATGTGAGCTCTCCTCGGCCGTCCTGTTAACTCCTAACCACTGGCGACCCGGAGCCTTTTCCATTCAGCACAGCCAGAGACAGCTTAAATTAATAAAAGGGAGCAGGCCAGTGGTATAATCTGATCTGCAGTAAAGCAGTCTCTGGTCTGGAAACATCTGACTTTAACAAGAATTAAAATCTGAAAGTTTTTCTAAACTTTCATTGCCTTCCTATGTTCCTACGGAGATTGCAGTTTCGTGTTTCACAGCACCGGTCCCAGAGTATTTTCCTTTTGTGGAAGCTCTTTCCTACAGATTATTGAGAGGCTAAGAAAATTGATATGATATAAACACGCATATAAACACTGTATGTGACCTTCTGCATCAAAATTGGAGGTTCGGGGGGGAAGGAGGAGAAAATCCTGCCTTTAATGATCCAGAATAATACCAAACATGGGGCTAACTGGGAGAGCACTCTGCTGTCTTAAAAGTAGGCGGCTCTGTGTAACGGCATCTTTTTATTCCACGTAATTGGATCTGTTAAAATATTTCTAAATATCAGTGAGTGCGTATCACAAATTATGTCACTTGGCAATCTTTGAAATCTCTTTTCCCTCAGGGTCAGCAGCAGGGGCAGTGAACTTGGAAGATGCTAACAAGGCCTTTTAAAGCCCAAGTGGTCTCTCTCCAAATTGAAAATCTCTTAATCTACTCTTTGGATTTTACAACACAAACTCTATTTCTCCATATATTTCTTGTTTTATACATCCTGAGAAGAAACAAGAATTTGCTTTTAAAATCATTTCCAACTGCTACATGTCAGCTTGGACAGTACACAAAAACATGTGAACAGATTTTCCTTTTCCAAGAGGTTTTAATTAGTGCCAGAGAAGCCATAAGGGTCTACGCTAGTTATGCTTATGCAAAACTATTTGGGATTTTGGCTGCAATTTTCCTGCATATTCTTCAATTCCTCTGTAACCCTACCTCCACTGTTCTTTTTCCTTTTATTTCTATATTTCTTCAAATGTGCCCCGTAACAACCCCTTACCTTTGAGAGTTTTATCAGAGAGCTCAGTGATTGGGGCAGATTTTTAACTGAGACGCTTACTGAACTTTGATTATGTGTGATGGGGGCACAGGCATTCCCAAACGCATTGCATGACCACGGCATGGCTTTCCTCTGGGCAGGCTGTGCTCAGCAGAGTGAAGCTCTGATGTAGAAACTGGCTGGAGTGGGGATGCTCAGATCATTTGTAAAAGTGACTCTGGAGCCTCTCTTTGGAAACTGTCAGTGTTCTGAACCTTGCTGGGTCAAGGTTCTCATCCCCCAGCCCTTGCTGTGTCCTGGGCCATCCATTGCAGCCTGACTCCAGGGGCTCCAGGGGTTGCCCTCCTGGAAAGCAGCTCTGCGGAGAAGGACCTGGGAGCCCTGGTAGATGACAAATTCACCATGAGCCAGCAATGTGCCCTTGTGGCCAGGAAGGCCAACGGCATCCTGGGGTGCATTAAGAAGAGTGTGGCCAGCAGGTCGAGGGAGGTTCTCCTCCCCCTCTACTCTGCCCTAGTGAGGCCCCATCTGGAGTCCTGCGTCCAGTTCTGGGCTCCCCAGTTCAAGAAAGATGAGGAACTACTGGAGAGAGTCCAGCGGAGGGCTAAAAAGATGATTAAGGGACTGGAGCATCTCTCCTATGGGGAAAGGCTGAGGGAGCTGGGGCTGTTCAGCCTGAGGAAGAGAAGACTGAGAGGGGACCTCATCGATGCTCATAAATATCTCAAGGGCGGGTGTCAAGAGGATGGGGCCAGACTCTTCTCAGTGGTGCCCAGTGACAGGACAAGGGGCAACGGGCACAAACTGGAACACAGGAAGTTGCACCTGAGCATGAGGAAAAACTTCTTCACTGTGAGGGTGACAGAGCCCTGGCACAGGCTGCCCAGGGAGTCTCCTTCTCTGGAGATATTCAAAACCCGCCTGGACGCAGTCCTGTGCAGCCTGCTCTAGGTGACCCTGTTCTGGCAGGGGGGTTGGACTAGATGATCTCCAGAGGTCCCTTCCAACCCCTACCATTCTGTGATTCTGTGACTGAGCAAGCCTTTCAGGTAATCAGCCACAGGGGGCTCAATGCAGTTGCTGAAGTGTAGGCACTATGAATGCCATTTGAGATGATTACCTGAAGGTGTCTGAGGTATCCACATGGGTCTTTGCAATAGGGAGACCCTACGTACTCCTAGAGCAGCATTTATGGAAGACCTTTATACTGTGCTTTCAAAATACTTAACAAAACCTCCTGTTTACACAAGAACAATATCCACAATTAGGGTTAAGAGCCCCCTTATAGATTTGCAAATAGAGGGAGAAAAAATGTTATTTTATCATTTGTTCATAAAAATAATCATCAAGAGCAACTAAGAATCTGCACACAACTAGACAAGGCTCACTCAGCCAGGGTTTCTGAAAATGAAATGAAAGAAATAGAGACAACCTGAATGTATGTGTAATTTTATTCTTACCATTGGTTGCTTTCCTTTCTGTGCTATTTGGATCTCCAGGCATATGCTTTTTTCCCTCTAATATGTTTATGCAAATTTGCTCCAATTGCTACTTGCAAGTGTTCACAACATGACAAGTATTCTGACATATTTATGTGACATACCTTTTGAAGAGATGATAGGGACATTACGGCACCACATTTGCAATGCTATAGATGAGGACTGTCATGCTTTCCATTCTAAAACACTTTTTTTAGAGGGTTTATAATCCTGGAACAAAAATTATCTTTGGACCTTAGTTTAACATACATGACTGGAATAACATATCTCTGGATACAATGTGAGAAAATATCAGTTCAGTAGAATTTAGAGATACAGTGCCAATCAATATACACAATTTGCAAGACATCAATGTGGTTTTGCCCACATCAGTATTCTTTAAAATTTGGGTTTGCAGCTGGTTTCTACTCTGCCGTAACTACATAGATTTTAGGATACAAATGTGTGCACATCTGTGGTAATTTATATAAAAATAAAACATTCCTGTAAGTGTGAAGAATGAATGTTCCTATGATGCAGGTGTTTTTAGACAAAAGATGGTAACAATTCAAAAGACCTATTAAAACGCTACTGATGTTGTATGGAAAAAATAGGAAAAAACAGAACTCAATGGCTTACTGCTGCAAGATCTCATATGTTTCCTCTGACACTTAGGCACATGTTAAGGATGTTGCACAGACAATTGCTATTTTTTAAGTTTTCATGTTTATGTTCTTTAACTGTATGGAAACGTTCCCCCTTGGAAAATACTCCTAGCTCCCTAGGTGCTTGAACTCCTTAAACACTGCCTTTCTTCACCAGAAAGCCTCTTCAGTCACTGGCTTTAGGTGCTCGTTCATGCCAAGGAGCACACAGAAACTGGTTTCTACCTACTAGAGAGGGAAACCTCTCACAAAACCAAATGCTGGGGGGAGCACTGAGCCAGTAAGTGTGGAATCACATGCTAGGACTTTACCCACATGAGTGCCCGTGAGCTGGTGGCTCCGGAAAGCAGCCAGTCCACCGGGCCCTGGGCAATCCCGGCAGGGCACTCGTCTTCCCCACTTGCCCTGCAGCCAGCAACGCAGGAGTTGTGCATGCGGAAGGAAAACGAGAAAAGAAGGAAATCAAATCTATCCCACAAGTTAGAGGACTCGGCTAGCGGAGGGGAGAGCTGTTTCCAGCTCCTTTCCTTGTTCTCTTGTAGGATAGTGTGTGACTGCAGTAGAGAGCAGAGGTGAGAGCCTGAATCCTCCATGGATCATGGGCTGCTCCATGGCTTGTATCCATGAAGTCTCATGGGTCCAACTTCACCAGGAAGGCTGGAAGGCAGCCCTTCCTTTCATTTCGAGCATCCAGAGGTTCATAAACTGTAGTACATGTGTAAGATACACCTTCATCTTCCCTCCTCCACACATACACAGAGGCACACAGATTGAGGTATAGCTAAAAGACAGATTTCTGTCCTGGGGTAAATGACATAACTGGAAGGTTACTAGGAGAACAGCAGGAGGTAATGCTACTTCTTTCTTCAGAATAAAGCCAGGCCTGATCTATTAGGCGGCCATAAGGCTGCCTGTATTTCAAAATGCGTATGGGTGCCTACCGTTCCCAGTTGGTAAGCTAGGCCCTCAGAAACTAAGTGTAGCGGCTCTTCCTCCAAGATCTGCTTTTCTGCTTTGAATTTATGAACTTAGTTCAAGGGCACTAGATTTCCCCTTCCCTTCTCCCTCTTGCAATAAATTTAGGCACTTTGCTACCTAACTCTGCTGTCTACCCTGAATAAACGCCACTAAAAATGAATTTTGGGGATAATACAATTTGGTCAAATTATTTCTAGCTAACATTTCTCCTTTTAACCTGACACTTTCTTTTAATGTTAGGAACAAATTAATAATGAGGTAAAAGTTCATGAATTCTTCAGATTTAAAAAAAAAAAAAAAGAATAAAAACCATTCACGTACATTAAAAAGTAAAGGCTCTGTTACAAATCACAGTCATACAGAGGGGAAAAAAAAAAAAATCTATGTTTTGGAGATTTTGATGTGAATCATTCCAGCTTTAAGCAGGAGTAGGGGTGACATATCTTCTACTTTATCTTATGTGGAGAGTTTTCACAAAACGTAAATCAACACTCCTGCATGGGAAGACAGTCCTCCTTAGTTTCCACAAACCCACATGTCCACTGGTAAATCTATGCCCTAGTCCACCTGCTACCATGGCATCGTGCCCACTCACACTAGGTGAGTAGATCACAGAAGCCAATCAACAAATCTCTGGATGGCTTGGGGAGGTTAATACACAGAATACCAAGAGTCAGGTTTTTGAGGAGGCTCCTGGCACATCTTGTGTTTTTAATGATTAGGATCTCACCCTCAGGGCTGTGTGTTACCAGCTCAGTCCTTGTAGCAGGGGACTGGAGCAGATGGCTTGGCAAAACCAAAAGGCTCTTGCCTTTTCAAAAATTAAAGATTAATTTGTTGTTTTCTTCTAATAGGAAATTTCATGCTGACGAACAGTATTGAGTTGACAGGCTTATGTTTCTCCATCCATCTTCTGTTCAGAGAAAAGCATAACCATCCTTATGTTAACTCCACAGACTGTCTATATCCTCCCATGCAGTGACGACAGAATATTTCAGCACTCCCAGCTATTTTGCCTTTGGCATCTCCACTGTGGTTTCCAAGAAGGATGATATCACCATGTGTTTATGGATTTATTTGTTTGTTTTTCATGATGTGGGCAGTAGTCTACTATAAGCTGGCCTGAGAACTCCAATTATATCATATAGACCAACCATCTGGCTCAGTATTAATTAATGGTAACATTTTAGCCATTACTACTCTGGGCCAGATATGTAGCATGAGAGGCAAAACCTTCTTATTGGATAAATAACCAATCGCCTTGTCACCTGAAGCAGCCAGATTAGTCAGTACCTAGTGCTGGGTCCTGGTAGACTTTGATGGGCTGATCAGCAATGGCATGTAACAGAAGCGCTTCTCAGAATATTAGACAAGTGCAAAGGGTGAAAGGGAATTAACCCTTTTTGTGCACAGGGGCAATGGGAAGTAACCATGGCTCATAACTTTTCTGTTGGAAATTCTCGTGTTCCCGTCTGATCACAGTGTGTAACAAAAAAGGGTTTGTGTAATTCAGTGTAATGGAATCTGTTTTTATATTCGGTCAGTTTAGTCAATTTCAAAAGACACAAGTATTGAAATAACTTTTTGCTGAAAATGACAACAGATATTTAAATGACACTATTTATCCAACACTAGTAGCTCTTTTTAAGGCTTTTCTAAAGCTCACGCTCCAAAATCTTTACCGTTTTGAGCCACGAACCCTCATAGGAGGTCATTAAGCATATAGACAGTGGAACTGCACAGCTGCTCCTCCAGTCATACTAATCTCTAGACAGATGCTCTTCATGTTCATGCGCTGTGATGAATGCCAAAGAAACTATTAGAGAACAGATTGACTTAGACTGGACCGTGATCCTTGGAGAACTGGTTTCAGACTGCAAGAAGAGATGAGGGGTCACAGAGGGAGCTGCAACCTATGGCAATGATGTGAACAGAGAGAGTTGCCTTTCAGCTAGATTTTCCCCTCCAGCATTTCAGAATGCAACCTTGCTTGGAGTGGCAAAAAACCAGCACTAAAGTAGACTTCCATTATTTTCTCTGCTTACTTGCTTGCTGAATTTGCTGCAGTTAGCTTGGCTGCTCAACTTTGCCCAAATCTGACTCGCAAAAGATTCCCAGGCATTTCTATGTTGATCCCATGCTCATCCTCTGGCTGCTGCGATCTGCTACTGTGTCTGTTGGGAATCTTAACAAGTAGCAAAGAGGGGGCTCCAGGCAGAGAGTCATTCCTCATCACACCCTTCCCAGCCCTGCAGAGGAGGCCTGAAGATAACTTAGTGGTTATGAAACTGAGAGATGACACCTGCTCCTTTCCTCTGAGGCTCACAAGAAAGATCACATACCATTATCAGATTTGAGTCCAGGGGCCTGTCTGTCCAAAGAGAGGTGTCATCTGTGGTACATCCCACTGTGGACCTTACTTTTCTGACCTTCATAGCTACAGCAGATGTTCTTGTTATGTTGTTATTCTGAGGAAGGGGGTTTGTTGGCCTCTCTGGGCTCCTGGGCTCTCATCCAGCTGCAGCTGTGGAAAAAGGATACATATAATAATAATGGAATCTTCTTTCTGTCGTTTCAGCTTACATCATCTTGGCACCAGCAGTCAAGGTAGTATTAGTCAGTCAGTCGTAGGGTTTCTGTGGATTCCTTCTCCAAACCACCACCCTTCTGTCTCCACCGCCATGCTGTCTCTGCTCTTATTTACTCCTTCCCAGCTGGAATGATTTCAGATCTGGAAAATAAAGAGTTGCTTCTCTGCTGACCACTGTGCTTTTCCTCAGCTCATACCTCCTGCATGTGCTAACTGTGACATTTGCAAAACACAGAAACCTGAATCCATTTAGCTATGCTGTACCCATGTAAAAGTCTTGCAGTAGGTTGCTTATAAAGTAGCAAATACCTATACCAGCCCTCATTCTATGGGCTATTTCTTTGGTTTATACCTTCTATAAGGAGCAAAACCTAAGTTGTTCCTGCCAAAGATTCGAAGAGGATTTCAAGTAATATATCCCTGTACATACATCTCAAGCAGCTACATCCCTGAAGGATCTCTACTGCATTGAGAAATACCCTGAAAGGTACCTGTATTGTATATCATTGCCTCTTTTTTGAATGATATACACACAAAAATACGCCTATTGCAACTTCAAGTTGTTACGTAAACAGTCCCTAGCTACTTTGTATGGGGATCTGCTGCAAGAAGGATCAGGATCTGTGAACATAAAGAATGATGGGAAGGCAGGGGGAACATCTGGAGGGAAAGGAGGGTAGTTCAAAGTATGCTATGTAATAATGACGGACTAAGCTGTGTAGTCTGACTTATCAAAAATAAGGAAATGTTACAAGTTTGAGGCCTGTTATAACTTTTGCTTAATTTTGCAGAAGCTTGTAAGAGACCATTTATTTTTAACATATTATAAAACACTTAGTTAAAATTCAGAGTATGTATATATACAGAATATGTGAATAAACATTGACTTACACACGCAAAATGTTATAAATCTCATTTGATATGCAGTATAGCTGCGCCTTCAGAAATACTCACAATGTTTTGATGGTGCCAGCATTTCTTAAACTGTGCCATCCAGGCAGGAACGATTGTTGCCTTTTTCATTCATCTGTGGAATTGCTCAAGTAGGAAAAAAAAATTCACTTGCTCTTAACATTTGTTTTGCAAAGTATAATCCATGAAATAAATGAAGTTGCTGTAGTAGATCCATCCATACTGATCAAAACAAATAAGTTCCTTCAGCTTCCTACTTCTTGCATGAAAACTCTTCCCTGAAAATACGGTTTGGCAGGAAAACCAATGCCACTGGTGTACATTGACGTATATCAGAAAGAATGAAAATAAGATGCTCTTAACTGAAGTACAGGAACAACAGCAGAAAGGAATTGCAGTTAAGCAGGTAGGTCACAGACTTGATGAATGTGGGAAGACACAGAGGACAAGAAATGATAATGATTTTTCCATGTTAGCAACATCTGAAAGTGTTACCGTCTATGTATTTTTGCTAAGCTTGCTGATGGGCTAAAACTAAATATAATTCCTGGACCAGAGGGGAAATTTCAGGAGAATGAACACTGCCTTCCTATAAAAATAGGGAATCCAGAATTATTGCCTTTGGCGATGAATAAAATGTAAAAGTAAACTGTGTTCCTGCAGTGCTCTCTATTCCACCTTAAACATCCAGTGTGCTCAAGCATTTTTTTACCTAAAGAGGAAGCATGGAGGCAGCTATCCAGTTTTCTTTTCTTGTTAGCCCCACAATGGCTCCCATTGCACCCTCTCTTTCTGTTTCCTCTACCTGTCGGATTCCTTAGGGAAGCCATGTGCAGCTTGGACAACCCAAGTTGGAGTTCTTTCTCCTTCAGCTTTGTTTATGTTTGCCGTTTCTTCCAACATGCTTCCTATTTTTCTGCCAAATAGCACTTGACAAAAGCCCTCTAAAGAGAATAATAAGAAAAAGGCTGAACAGAAGGTGTTCAGTCTGAATGCTGGCTTCATTTCAGCAAATCAAGAAGTGAGTATGTTTCAGACAACTTTGTAAATCACAATCTCAACACAAACACGAGAGCCTCATCGTATTACACTTTTGGATACAAGCACAGGTTTCCTATGGAAGAAGAGCTTTTCTTGCAGATAGGACCTTTGTGGAAGTGATCTTAAGATCAAACGTTAAGTAATACGCAAGAGAAAAAGACAAGAAAAAGAAGGTATTTAACTTTTATGTGGTTGCATTTTATTGTGACCAGGGTTGAACCTTTCTATTTACAGTTGTGGAGAAAGAAAATATTTTCCTGACCACAGCTGAAGAGAGACCCTGACAGGGCTTTCCTGCTCGCCATCTCCCATGTCATCAGTGTTTTCTGGGAGAAGAATTTGAGGTGGTTTTCCACCTAAGTGGTTACAGCTGTTTCCACAGGATCAGTCAGATGGAGTTTCTGCCTCTGTTTATTTTGGCTCTGGTTTTCGGCTGGAGCCCGGCAGGATGACAGTGTTTGCTCAGGGTCTTGGGACTTTGGACAAACATTCCAGAATTTCTGACTTCTTAACATTAATGTTTGATGAATTCTGCTCTTAATTTCTTCTGGAAAAATGTCAAGCCCACTGGGGATTACCCTTGGTCTTACAACAGTCTTTTCTTTTTTTTTCTTTTTTTTTTAAGGGAAGAAGAGAAAATAATTTGCTAGCCTGTGAAAATGAGCATGCTGTAAAAATTGGAGAATGCAGTTTTCTAAAATTGCAGGCTTCAGTTCTTTTGTAATTTTTTTTCTTTTCTTCTTAAGAACACTCTGCTTGACAGGAAACGTCCACCGAGATGTATCCACAGCTAAAACTTCTGTAAAAAACTGTTCCACATAGGGCGTTAGTTGGGAAGGTTATTATCCAGTAGTTAAGCAGCTCTTTCTCAAAATCGCTGTTTTCATAGCCTCGAAACATACTGCGTCAATACACTGTTGTCAAAGGCGACCTTTAGAAAACAAAATAAACACCCAGGTGAAATTGTGACCCCAGTGGAGAGAATAGCCTTTATCATTGGCTTCAGCAAGGTCAGGACTTCCTCCTTAGTACCTTATCTCTTGAACAATGGAAAAGCACAAGGCACAGAAGTACATCTTGAGGAACATTTACTAACTCACAGGGATAGACAGAGAAACATATTTACAGAAATACGCAAAAATATGCAAAAATACACTGAATTAAATCTATATTTAAACTACGTTCAATGAGCATACTGTATTGCATGGAGTGGCTGCTGATTTTTATACCTACGTATCTTTAGTAACTTTCAAGGGACATCTAAATGTATATCATACTTACATCAGCAGCAGCTGACTGCAGGCTAGCTAGACAGCTGTACTTCAGAGGACAGTGTCTGATTTACAGTCCACCCCTTAACCACTAAAAGCCCGTGGGCAGGACGGGTTCCCTCCAGGGACCCCCACACATCAGAAAGAGGGGGGGGGGGGGGGGGTAGGTCCCAATAGAGCTGGGACATCTGTTTAGATCCCAGATCTCTCTTCCCTTTTTTTCTCCCCACCTCTTCTCCCTCATTCGGTGAGAAAAGAGGGAAGCACAGCCTCCTCAGGTGACAGTAAGAGGCTTATTTTTTGTTGATTTACACCAGCTTAAGAACTACCTTCAATAGTTATTATGAAGCTTTCAAAAACAAAAAAAAAAAAAAAAAAGGAAAAGGAAAAGGAAGGGATTTGTGTACATATAAATAGACACAGGAAGGTGGTTTCCTAATTAGTATACAAGCTTTCACAGCGGCAGCTTTGTGCAAAATGTTTCACAACATTGCAGAGGCTGCGAGCAGTGTGGCCCCTGGGCCACGGTGACAGTGTCCACCCATCTGGAGAAGTTAACATGAGGAACAGATACGGCTTATTTTTTGGATCCTAATTGCTGGCACTTCCTTCGCAGTCTGTGTGTGCTGTCAGTGGTCGAGATAAAGCATATATTTAATCTGTGCCCTTACATTTGGCTTTTCCATGCATGACAGCCACAAAAGTATGGGAGAAAAAAAGATTTTTAGATGCAAAACCTTGTGTTTGTACTTTAAAGTACAAAAAGGACAGAACAAATCATAGCATTTATTGAAGCTCATGCCACAGTACACGTCCTGTGGGGGAAAAAAAAAAAACCACACACACCAAAAAAACCAAACCTTTGAAGATGTCTTCCCTGTGTATTTTCAATGGACAAAGAGCAAGAGGCCCTCAGCTATGAACTTGCTGCCTTCAGTCATTCACAACATAACCTAGAAGTCCTGAAGAGAAAGTTGATTCTTGTTCATATCTAAAAACCTAATGAAATTTGGTTTTTGGTATCTCTGTACAGCTTTAACGATCAATCTTTCATTTTTGGAATAGGAAATGATTCATGTATTTGTCTTTTTTCCTTGAACTCACAAACTTGAGGAGTTCTAGCCAGTTTTGATTCTGACATCCTGGTCTGAAAGGGTGGGAAAGGGATGGTAGTAGGGGAAAGTGTAACGCGAGATCCCTGTGGAAAATAGATGCTGTGAGAGAAAGCAATCAGGGTGTAAGTAAGTAAGTGACTGTAAGTGAGGCTGGAATTTTTTATCTGAAGGCAGAGGGAGCAAAGGTAAAACAGAGGGTGAAGAAGAAGACATAAAAGAAAAAAAGGAGGTCCTCAGAATGACAATTTGGAAATCTGGCTACTCTGCCCTATGGACAAACAAGGCTTCCCTCCAAATGACTGCCAGAAAAAGAGGGACAGACATCGTAAAGCCACCACTGACTGGTTGTCACAGTGCACCTCCTACTTGATGAGCCAAATTTTTATGGAAAGGAGGAACTAGCATACAGTCTTTGGCTGTATTTTACCCAAGTAGCTAGGCCAGCCCTTGGCTTGGAAGATGAGAGGAAATGCAGTATCTGGAATATTTGGAAACATGCTCCATCTAGGCCAGACAAAAGGTTACAGTGGAAAACAAGGGGTTGAGTGTACAATTCACTTGGCTGTGCAGTTGGGCAGGACTGAGTTACTGAGATATTAAGCAGGAGGAAGGAATAAAACTGTTTAAAATGTATTGGCAACAATATAGCTGTATAATATATAAAAATCTTTTTTCATTCTGATAGTTCTAATGTTTCCTTCTTTGGATCATCTTTACATAAAGATAACATCTTGTAATAGTAGATAAATAAGGTATATTAACCAGCTGCTGAAGATATAGTGGAACACAACATAAAACACCAAGTGCATGAGATGGCCGAAACGTGCATCTCGTGTCTTTTGATGAAACTCTGAGCAGCTCCTGGTGACACAAGTAGTTTGTCTTACAAGGAGGGAGATACTGGGATCTTTAAAAAGGTAAAAGTTGAAAGATCAGCTAATGGAAAAAAGAATCTTTAACAACATTAGTGAAGACTCTGTTCATGGTATGAGTGTTTCCTGGTTGCATAATTACTAGAGGAAAAGAGTTAGGCAGGGTAAGATCATAAATAAAGCACTCATGAGAAATGTGGGTGTGACACTTGTAAAAGGAGAGCCAGAAGAATCTATTACAAAGTTGACGTTCCTCTGAATAAGGCCTGCTAAATATTGTTGCAACATTCCGTATTGCCAATGTATGGATCATAGAGGCTTGCTATATTTGTCATCTTTAGTTAGAACAAAAAAAGACCCTCAAACAATCTATATTGAAGCCATATGGCATTTGGAGCACACTGAGTTCAGTTTTCTAAAACCATTGAGCGATTTAGTGATACATAATTTCAAATCTATCCTTTCAAGGCACTGAATTCCAGAGTTTAGAAACATAGGGACAACATAAAACTTAGTTCTACCAAACCAAGTCCATAGTATATCATCAAATGAAGAAACACAGACATAAAATATGAAAAAACGTACTCAAAAAAGTAATTAGGATTTCTTGCTGGACTATAATTGCATACAGAAACATACCCAGAGAGACGGACTGGAGTGACTTCCTTCAGTAGTAATGGCTTGAAAATTTGTTAGAATATTTTTCCAAGTATTTCTACCTCTAGTTTATATAAAACAAAGGTAAGACACTCTGAAATCAAGACAGCACTTTATAACTTGGTTTAGAAGAAATATCAGCACGGCCACCAAAACTGAACCGTTCCTTAAGCATGCTGAGCAGGTGGGCATATGACAAAAAAGTCAATGAGAAACCAGTTTACACATCAGCAGAAGATGGTTGTATAAATAGAACTGCAGAGTGGAAATGAAGTCTGAGTAAACCAGAGGAAGGTTTTTGTTCAGAGACAGGCAGCTGCACTATTAAAGTTTGTCACATAATGCAGTGTTACAAATATCACACTATATCAGCAAGATATAGGAAAGCAAGAAAAATGTTTTCAGGTATGAAATGTTATCTTCAGCTGTTGTGCAGCCATTTGCAGTAGATAAGCAATTAATCTGGAAGGAGTAATGGTACTGGAAGATACAGAGGAGCGCTGTTGTCTTCACAAGGCTGATATTGTTATATCAATTCTAGAGTAGTATACAATATGCTAATAGAAGCGCTCTCAACAGGAGCAGGTAATATTTTTTCCCACATAAAATGCAAAACTGTCTGATAAACAGGAACACACCTGATGCTTGAAAACAGTGCAAATCTGGGGGAGAAGAAATAATGGAGACATTCTCAGTCACATGTTATGAAACCCTCATGTTCGCACAAGCCTCCATCAGCCAGGAATCTGGGAGTAGCGAGTTTTTATCATCCTCAATGATAAAAAATATATATATATATAATATAGAATTACATCCTAAATATATATACCATCCATAGGGATTCCTATAAATTCAGATCCTAATCAAGCAAAATGCTTTAGTGCGTCAGGGTCTTGGGGAGCTCTTCATAAATTATCTCTGCAGGTCAGGCTTGAAAAGCACTAGCAGCAAAGTGTGAAAATGTTGGCACTGTTTCAGTGACCAGTGGATTTCAGCTGCCAGAACAGACACCTTTAAAAATCAAGAGGTTAATGAAAACTTTTCAAGAAAATTACAGGAAATTATTTAGTGAATTATTTAATACAAGGATTACCGGACTTATGTCTTTCTTTGGCTATTGGAATAGAATCATAGAATCATGGAATGGTTTGCGTTGGAAGGGACCTTAAAGAACATCTAGTTCCAACTCCCCTGCCACGGGCAGGGACACCTTCCGCTAGACCAGGTTGCTCAAAGCCCCATCCAGCCAGGCCTTGAACACTTCCAGGGATGGAGTATCCACAGCTTCTCTGGGCAACCTGTTCCAGTGTCTCACCACCCTCGGAGTGAAGAATTTCTTCCTTCTATCTAATCTAAATCTACCGTCTTTCAGTTTAAAGCCATTACTAGTTCATGGACATCAAATTAAGGTTATAAAGCACAGCTACAATTTCAGTAAAAGATCTGTTTTAAAAGGAAAGATAGAACAAAATAGCTTCAGTTGCACTGAAAAATCAGTGACACTAATCGCTCTAGAAAAGCAGTTTGGAAAATGCCCCAAACAGTCATTGTCACAAGGAGGTATTAAGGGTACCAGCACCTCTCTGAATCAGTAATTACCAGCTATGTCTATAGCTAATTATTTACTAGTTCCTGGTAGTTCCTGTGGAACTAATTTTACTAAGTAGAAAGGATCAAATTGTGGTTACTAGTGACTGTAAATGTAGTGGTAATTTGTTGTTCCAGACTGTTTTTCTTTTGCCTTTTCAGCAGCAGCCTGCAGCAAATACAAGGCTGTCTTGTCATTGTTGCCTGTCATTCATTGCGCTGGTTTGCTTGTCTCAGAGCAGAAGAGGTAAGGCAAAGGCATGTTCTAAACAAGTGTGTTATACTAGTCAAGACTGTAAATAGAGACAGGGCATTAAAGTACCTCCCACTGAACCACATAAATAGCTTTGTCGAAATACATGCTCTCTCTAAGGAGAAAAATGTTTCCAGCTGAACTAAAGGTCTTTAAAAAGCAATTGCTTACTGATTTACACTATGTATTCTTAAAACAAAATAATAATGCCCACACATAAAGGAGGAGGTGCATGGATGAAGTGTTTCTCTCATTTAGACAAGCTTTCATGTTGAACTGATCTTGTTTTGAGCTGCTTTTAGCATTCTCTGCCACAGTTAACAGCTTCAAATATTTATTTTAAAAGGCAGAAAATTATTGTTAATTTTATGTTGGCAAACAGCCAGCCCATGCTTCATTTGGGAGTTAGCAGAGAGAGACAAGTATAAGAAACATCCTGCTATCTAGTGGGCTGGTAATTGTATTATAATCAATTTAACAAATTGAGTGTAAAGGAAAAATGCTTCACAAAGGAAATAGCTCAACCCTACTCTTGAATCTCAGTCAGTGTCCCCTTACCCGTTCTTATATCACACCTTTTCCTTCTCCAGCTAGGATTCTAACTCCGTATCCTCCCCGCTATGTTTTTTTTTTAACACTTCTCTCCTCCTCACTCCCCCAGCTTCCTCTAGCCTCCGCTCACTCTTTCCTTCCAACTTGGATGCCCTCATTCCATTATTTCTATTTTCCAGGCCATTTCTAATTCTCCCTCCAACTTGTCCTTACCAAGACCTGCAAGCCCTGCTACGCCCACCATGGGTACTATTTTTCTAGTATCATACTATCCTATGATACAGGCAATGTGATTCATGGATGCCTTCCTCTATTTAAAAGAGAGCTACACTATCTGTCATCTCGTGTATGTCCAGAGGGAACATCCAGCACAGAGGCAGGTAGCAGTGAATAGGCAAACCACTGCAAACAGAAGACAGAGTAGCTCAGGTAAGCCAGGCCAGGAGGACTCCAGCCATCCCTTGGATTGCTTATGCCTAAGGCTAGTAGGAGTAATTAACCATATGCTAGTGCTGCTCCCTTTGAAACAAAGAAAGGATTTTGGCTTCATCTTTGGGAATGGCAGTGTAATCCATTTCAGGGTTCAGGAGCACCTGAAACAGAATACTTTGGACTTGGTGATTTGGACTTGTGCGTGCCTAGCTAGCTGGGGTACTGCTAATGAAAAAATTGCTCGATGCATGCTAGCTGCCACATTTTTTATGAGTTACTCAGTGATGCAATGCCCAGTGTTATCAAGGCTAATATAACACCCGCACAGATAGAGAGCTAGGGAGTGCAGGTAGACATGAGCTACATCTGGATTGCACATCCAAGGGTTTTTTTTCATCCCTGTTAACTGTATCCCTGCCCTCCTCCTGCCACAGTCCCACCAAGTATAGACAAATTTATTTCTGCTCATTTGTAATTATTTCTGAACCTGTAGCTGTAGTTTTAGATTGATCAATTCTATAGCTCTAATCTGATGTTCATTTCCACATCTTTTTGTGACAGCAGTAAAGACTCACTGAGTATTCCTCATGTAAGAAAAACATTTCACTTTCATTAAATCTGAACACCAAGTTATATGGACTAGTAAAGGGGTTGAGCTTTCCTACATAAGCAAATACCTGCACTCAATTCTTTTAGCTGTCCAGAATTTATTTAACTGAACAGAAGGGCTTAGTCAAATATTAAAGTCGGGTTCTGCAGAAGGAACCTGTTTGCCTTCAGCTTTCACTGGATTTATCACAACTCCATTTGCAGCACATTTTGGAAGAACATATTTTAAGACATATTGCTGTACAACAACTAAATCTCAGTGCTGATAAATCACAGATCTCATATCTGGTCTGAAAAGGCAAGAAAAAGAGGAAGGAAAAAGGTCTCTGAAAACTTTTACAGCTGGCTGAGGGAGAAGCATATGGAATTTTAGAAGGACCATACTTCTCCTGACAGTTAATAACAGCTTTCACTTATAGAGCAATGTTTGTCAGGATAGATCCCAAAGTGTTTTACAAACTCCAGCTACTATATGCACAACATGACTGAAATGCAGTAAGCTATCCTCTGGGAGAAAAGGGCAGCTGGTATGGTGGAACGAAGTGTTGTGTGATACTGGATACGTATGAAAGTTCAGTTGTTATAAACTGGAATACTAATTCCCATCAACAAAGAGCTTGCTCAGGTCTGCAAAGGAAAGAGGCATCTTGACAAACAATTGGCCTGCATCACACTGAATGTGAAAGGAATAGAGGCTGCCTGACAAGAACATGAAGAAAAAAATCATACCCCCTCAAAAAGCATCAAGGAAGTCTTTAATGAGCATGGGATCATGTTCAAGAGGAAGATACTTTGTCTTGAATGGCTCATGAAATCACCATCTCCTAGTGTACTCACTGATTTCAGCCTAACTAAAATGACATGCCCATGATCTGGTCTTGCCTGGTTCCTTGTTGTGGTTACAGGCATTACAGTCCTTGCATTCAGACCACTAAGTCACTTTTCTCAAAGTATTGTCACAGGCTGTGGGTGAGAGCCGGGTGAAGAAGCTAGTGTCATGAAAAAAATAAATTAACACAGAATTGTAAAAAATTATCACGTCATAAAATGAAAACATGTTTCTTGGTATCCATGGCAACTTCAGAAACCAATGCTCTTTAACAGCCTTGCCTGGAATCATGTAAACTGCTTTGATAAAACATGAATCGTGGCAAATGGATATGTGAAAATAAAAATAACTTTGCATCCAATCTATTGCCCACATGGGACACCCTTGAAATACAGCGTGAGTTATATAACCCTATCAGGAATCATTTTGTTCTGAGACCGAGCTAGAGGTAGCATTTTTTCCATACATCTCCACGGAGTTAAGAATGGGTTCAGCAGCAACGGTGTAATAACTAAAGCCTAGCAAGCAAATGCTCCCTGGCACTCTCTGAGCAGTAAATCTAACCCTCAGCTCCACAGAAGAACTGTGAGTCTCTTGTGCCAGGAAAGGGACCAGCTTTGGGCTTTGACCCAATTTCACGGGTAGAGCATCTGCTGCATGGCATAGGCTGGAGCCACAGATTTGCTTTCTGTAAGCAAGAATCATGAAGGAACCATGACAGAGGTGAAAACAGGGCCAGAGACACGTTAGGCCAAAGTAGCCTCCCCCGAGCACCTTCTATACTGCTCCATGGATCTGCGGTAGAATATAGTTTCTCTGCTTGTTTTTTCCTTCAGAAAAGAAAATCTGCCTTCAGCTCAGTATAAGCCTTCATTGAACTAACTGGGTAACAGTTAGGTTCAGCAAAACTTACAACCTGGGTATGTGAGCACCAGAGTGCAGGCTACTGCTCTGATTTCAATAAGGTTTCCGTTAAGAGAGCTACGTCTTGCTTTATGTTTGGCATTTGTACAACGACACTTGAACGGGCAGGTATCCATCACTGCAGGGAACGAGGACAAGAAACATGTGGGAGAATTAGGAATTGCTTCAGGATCTGAATCGACAGTTCTGGTAAGCAGAAGTCGTATTTATTCAGAGATTGTGTGGTCTGAGCAGACAGGGGCCCCTCCCAGGCTGGGGGCATCATCTGTTCGGTGTATGAAAAGGCATCCTCAACACTGCGGTTCTTTGCAAGGCAAGAACCATGTCAGTGGTCTTTATTTTTTTGTATCTCCTGGAAATTAAACTGAATCTATCAAATCCTTTTTGTAGAAACTGATAAGAAGTCATCAAACAGAGATTACTTTTGATCTTTACAAATCTGAACACATGAAGCCAAAGTAACCCAAATTTAGGAATTGTAGAACTTCAGCGTAAAGGCTCTGGATTAACGTCGCCATCCCCGAGACTGGTGTGCTCTGCCAGTGCTGGAGCTGAGAGGCGTCATTCATGAATGGCAAAAATATCCTTTTCCTCAGGAACACCCCCTGCTTTTTTTCTTCATCCTAATAGTGTTATCAGATAGTAATATGTAAAATCTGTCTTCACCTCAAGCTTATCACATAACTAACAAAACCAAAGCAAACAAACACCTAAAATGTGTACTTTGCAAATAGGACCTCTTCCACTGGAAATGCCATGCCTACCTCTCATTTCCCTCTCTTTTGGAAACCTCCTTGTCCCTTTCAAAAGATGCAGGTCACATGAACCCCAGGAAGAGTTGTTTTAAGTCAGAATGGGGTCCAGTCCAGAAATGAGGTCAAAACGCAATTGTTATGTTAGTGAAACAGGGTGACTTCAGGAATAGGCTGTGTAAACACTGGAGGCAATGTCGTGTTTCATTGTCGAAGTGCACTAGGGGTTGCGCTCACAAAGCTGTACTGTCAATTAATCACAACTGGAGAATGGCAGTTTATATTACCCCATACCTTGCAGAAGTCACAAATGAACTCAGCAAGTGTATGAAGAGACCCCAAGGTATTTCGGGGTTAAAAGCCCTTTCCCTCATTTTGCCAGGTTCTAGCCCGTTGTCTTCTGAGCAAGCACTTTTTCTCAGCAGTTTATTTAATGGGTCACAATAGTAATTTACTTTATTTTCAAGATAGAGTCTAAACGCAAGATAGAGTTGCAAATGCATAAGACCACACTGTTTTTCAACACTATTTTACTTACTTGGAAGTGGTTGTTTTGTCAAAGGGGCTTGTAAATTATAGCACTGCTGGAAAATAGCTCTTTGAAGACTGTGGAGTTCTTCCCAGTTACCAGATAGGAAAGAATTGTTTTCTTCTCCACACTTACACTTTTCATTCCAGTTCTCCTATCCAGTCTCTTTGGCTCCATCTTGTGATATGCTCGTATTAGAGTCTATACATTGCGATCGCCATCTCCTTTTTGCTATCTCAGAAAGCACTGTTGTTTTTTTAACAATCAGAAAGTTCCATATGCAGCAGCGCAGGGCCCTGAAAAACAGTGGGAACAGAAAAAGGTCTAGCAGTGTAGTCCCTTTGGATTTACCTCAACATGAGAAATTAACCTGGACCATTATGAACACTAATAGTACAATTTTTAATAATAGTGGATATTTTTAATGACAATGACAATAAAAACACCAGTTCTTTACAATGTTCTTATGTGAAGGCTCAGAGCAGCTTAACATGGCTGAATAAAACTGTGTAAATAATACTTTTGAGACATTAGCAATGTCATATCTTTGGCATAATGTGTTTTTGCAAACTGTGTGTGAAGGAAGCGAAGCAAATGATGATGTCATATTTTCAAGGTAGTAAAGGTAGTAAAAGTAGTAATGTGTATTATTAACTAGTGTGTGCAATTTCCTGAAAACTACAACATCGTATAATCCTAAAAATGTTTTAGTTTTGTTTGTCTTCCTTATGGGGATAGAATAACTGCATAATTAATGTTACATACTAGTGACGCTGGAAATAAACTGAAAGGAAGAAATAGACTCCTGAGCTGCTTTAAACTCTAGAAATACAGCGTAGCGTATGTCAAGATCCAGTCTGCATCCTGTCAAAGTTAAAGCATGTCCCAGAAACAAAGACTGAGCTTGATTCCAGCCGCAGAGACACTGGTACAATTTGGACGCAAACTCGCTGAAATGACTGGTGTGAGATAGAATCTTTCTTTTTGTGTTCAGAGTTTGTCACGGAAGGGATTTTATGGTAGGGAAAGGAAATTTGAGATTACTGTCTATTTAAAATTATCCTTTTGAAGCACATATAGGCTTTGTTATGCTTTGTGCACATACAGCTGAAATACACACTGCATACCAATGCACACAAGAGATTTACAACTTACAAGGCTTTTCTGAAGGCCACTTCAAGACCTCACACCTAAGCTGCAAAGGTCTCCACGCTACATCAGTTTAGGAAGCGCACCTCAGTTGTTTTGCCAAAGCTTTACTATTAGCCCGAATGAAAACAAAACACAACAAAACCCCGCCATCTTTTTCCACGTCATTCAGTTTTCTTTTCTTTCAACCATTTTCCTGTTTTACTTTGGAAATCTCTTTACTTGGCTTTCACGTTTCCTGCCTGCATCACTTCCTGTGCATCACTCGCATCCTGTCCATCTCTCCCTTGCAGGTGGCATCGCCTTTGCTAGGGAGACTTTGCTTTGTGTAGTGCGGCACATCCTGCTCCGCTCCCTGTCTCCCTCGGGCCCAGGAGCCGTCCATTTCCTTGGGAACATTCCTGCGCTGAAAAGGATTGGCGTCATCCTTCATTGCAAGCACTCGGAGGCCTCTGCTATGCATAAGCACAAAGAGAGGAAACAAGGGGAATTTTAAACTTTTGAGGAATATGGTAATTTATGAGGGACCAGCGTTTGGAAACAAAAGCCAGCGGTGGCATTAGAGGGTCAAGAATAGTTTCCTCATGAGAGATGGAGATGTTGGCACCATCAGTCTTTTACCTTCAGTCAAGCTTATGAAAATAACTTTCACCAGGGAGGCTAAATGAAAAAGAAGTATTTCTAGACTTCCTAATCATAGTTTGTCCCAAAAGCCAAAGAAGGACTGCTGTTGGCGTCACTATATTTTCCAGTGTCTTACTGTAAATAGAGATGACTGTCCTTTTTATTACACTTCCTATATGCAAGAAAGTGAATGTGATGTAAAAGGAAAAATGATCAAAGCAGTGAAAAGAAACATGTCAAAAAGAAGGTATCTTTTCAAACATCACTGGTTCTAATACACGCACCTCTACGTAGTTCTCAAGTGTTAGCACCATTAAAACCACCAAACAATTATTTAACCTATAATTTTGTCCTCAAAAGAAAAGAAAAAAAAACCCACACCTGTCTTTTCTTTTAGAGTATGGCAACAGCACTCTATTATGATAGTACTGCTCAAAGAAAGGCAGTGGGGATCACCAACATCGGCAATCCCTGACAAACTGCCGCTTCTACTCATGATTTTTGTTGAAAACAATTTTATTTTAAATTCAATCTTGATCCTTTTTTTCCCCTCATTTCTCCCATTTGAGCTAAGGAAAATGAACCACCACCAAGAAAAAAGAATAGCAACATTCTGTAATAAGAAATAATGTTCTGTGGGGAGAATCCCAGAATGCCAGTGTTCACAACCACTGACAAACACTTATATCAGAATGGTTACTAACAAGCAGCATTTGGTATCTGAGCAGTCAAACAAGCTGCTTTTCATCCCATCAAGAAACAAAGAAATAAAAATTATTCCACATATACCATCACTCTGTGCATCTTAAATACTGAGTGTTGAGTGACTACACTGGTTGAACCATTCCTTTGTGGACAGCTTTCAGATACGCTCCATTTAGGTACACGCTCTGACTTGCTTACAGTAAGTGTGTATGCCATGCCTCTTCAAAGAACGAGGTGAAAGCATTCATGTGTTGGAGAGTAATGTATTTCCCCAACCAACTCTTCTACTCATGCCTTCTCATCTGAGAGTTTTGGCTGAGCTTTGAATGGTGGACATGTGCAAGATGTGCTTTCCTATGAAATACTGTTGATACAACCTCAAACTCATTGTATTTTTTGCTTCTTGTTTTCATAAGACTCTATTTTTTTGGCTCTTTGCCCAACCTAAAGAGGCAGGAAATGGGAGTATCAAAGATCTGACATTCCTTGTGAAAGGAAGGGAGAGAACACATTCTACCTAATTTTTTCTGAGCACAACGTTCTCTCCTCATTTCTCTACTACTTTTATGCAATTCTGTTCTATTTCAGCCATCCCCTTCAGACACCCATTTGGCTCCTCTGTGCATTTCTAATCACAGAATGATGAAGGGGTGGGAGCACCTTCTTCTGCATCAGGTATGAATGCACTATGCCAGTTTGGGTGTGTGGCAGTGCTTTCAGTGTCCTGCAAGTGAGACCATGAACCACTCTCATTTCTTTACAGATGGGAGAATACTGCTTAAGTGCCCTGCTGAAGCGTAACCCTCTTTTATTTCTCTAGCTTTTACTTTACAGAGCCCTTAAGATAAAACATCTCCTGCGAATGAAAGCCAGCTCTTGTTCTGACACCTCATGAAGTTGTCCCCACTTGCTCAAAGGTTTCACAAAAGTCCTTGCTACTGTTAAAAGCCCAACCATTTGAGATTTGCTAGGCTGAAAATCTCATGCTTTAGGGTTATCATGCTCCCATAGCTCCAGTCAATCAAACCTGTTGGAGACAGGTCTTTGCTGCGAGCAGAAGGCACATCAGTTAGTCTCCAGTAATGAGTTGACCATGCAGATCAGCAGCTAAATATCCCGTAAAGGAGTGTAGCTACATCCAGCTGCTGCTCTTAAAAATGAAACACAACTTTGGAGACAGTAAAATTTTCTTTCGAGTTCATACCTGAGGTCAATGATAATGCATACAGCACGGAGGTGGCCTGGCCCACAGGTTCTCCAAACACAGCTGTTTAAAATATGGCAGGTGATTTTAATGTTTTTAGTCTCCATGTCTCTCAAGTCAGGTGGCTGGTTCCCAGATGAGATCAAAGCTAACAAGTAAGGGATTAGTCATAAAAATCTGTGATTTGAATTCTTTTGAGGACTACACTCTCTGCTTTTTTTGCTCCTTTATGGCAGGCAAGGAATTGGACTCAGCCGATGCAAAGCTCCCTTAAACTGTCACTGCTGAGTCTTCATCAGGTAGCTTTTCTAAAAGTCAGTAAGTCTGAATTAAGTGGAATATGTGCCTTCTGCTCGCAGCAAAGACCTGTCTCCAACAGGTTTGATGGAATATGCAAGATTTTAGTAGTGTCTCCTTATGGCCTTATTTTTTTTCCTTTTCCTTTGGATCGGTGGTTCTCGCCCTCACTTCCATCCCAGTTTTTATTCTGCAGCATGTGGTCATTCTATTCTGGAACATAATGAAACTGTTATTATGAAAATTAATTTTGAAAATATAAATTTGTGCACTTTTTCAGTGGGGCCACTGCTGGTTTCTGGAGTCATATTCATCTTGGGTAACTCCAGCTGAGTTCTATAGGGGCAGAATTGGCATATTTGGCTAACATTTCCTTTTTTTTTTTTTTTTTTTTTGTCCTGCTAGATTTATATTCTGCATGCACATAAAGATCTCTTGCAGAAGCACCACTAAAAGGAGATTTTGAAAATGTGACTTTACCTCTGGCCAGCATTAATTGCACTGGGTTGCATTTTTCAAACCTTTCTCACTGTTTCCCTTGTGACAGATGTAATGCACATACTGGAGCCAAGTATTTACAGCCATCTCCTTTCCCTACTTTTTGGCTTGTGCACACACCCCTGAGGAGTGTGCACACAAAGCTCAAGGAAGCCATTAGCTTAGGCTTTAGTGAATACAGAAAGCATGAGATATACAGAACTTGCCAGCAAAATTCATTGTTCAGTTCCAGAATACATTATGTTGTTCCTGGTTGTGGTCTAGGGGTTAAAGTAGGAAAGCGGGATTCCAGAGGCTTGGCTTCTTTCCTGCAAAATTGTCCTGTCTGAAAGTTTCTCTGCCTCGGTTTACACTTTGTAAAGTAATAACTGTGATTCACCTCTCTCCGTGTACTGCCCGTACTTGTGGTGCTCTTTGGAACCCTAAAAAAATGCTAGGAAACTTATTGCAGCAGCATGTAGGCAAAGAGGCGACCTACAACATACTGCACAACTGGGAAAACATAGGAAAGAATAGTCAAATACAATGGAAAAGCAAGGCTGTGTAAGCAAGATGAATGTTTATGAAAGGCTTTAAGAGATGCTACAAAAGCCATTCTTTTCCTCGTTTCTGTCAGTGGCCAGAGCTCAGACTTTCCAGAACATGAACACAACATTCATCTCCTTTGGTCTCTCCCCCTGGCCCCAGCCTGTAACAGAGTTACATTCCCAAAAGAGAGCGCCACATGATCTCCTCAGAAGATATGTATTTAAATGTATGCATATATATGTATAAATATTCTGTGGGTAGCAGGAGATGAATTCTCTCTGTTCTCATTAGTCCCTTCTCCTGAGCCAGCGTGACCTTGTTCGAGCAGCTGCGATCTGCTCCTTTGGGACTTTAAGCTTCAACACAAGATGAGGACCCTTTTCTCCTCCTCCATCCCTTACATTGAGGGGCCTCCCATTGCAGCACAACATCAGTGCTCAGAGGAGCCCCATGAATGGGAGTAGTGCAAGGGGAAAGAGAGAAGCGAGATCTGCTTCTAGCACTTTCTCTCCCTCCTGCTGGAGCATTGAGTCTCCAAATGGAGCACCAGCCCAGCCACTCCTAGAGGAAAAAAAGCAGGGCCAAGCTGGGCTCTTCATAGTCAACTGTTGTGGATACTGTGAAATCACTACACAGTTTACAGCTCCTCATTTAAACTTCATTTAACATGGCATGCCTTTGGAAAAGCAATACTTTTTTGTATTTTGCCCATCTTGATTGCAGTTGTTACAAGAAACACCTTTTACTGCAGGCATATCTTCATGATGGATTATTCAGGCATGAAATCCAGCCATCTTGCTAAATTATAACCTTTCCATGCTCAGCTTGTGGTTGGCTCAGCTCTCGGATGATGGACATGTGGAAGTACAAGACAGTTTGACCTTAATCGAAAACCCCCTCACCCTTTCAGAGACTGCTATTGCATGTTTCCAAGAACTACTGTCCTCCACCTCTCGTCTAGATGCCTCTGAGACCTTCCAAGTGTTTTGTTCTTTCCACATGAACAGAGAAAAAGGCTCGCAAGAAGTCCATGTCTTCCTTCTTTGGCCTCAAAGAGAACCCCAGCACTGCAGAATAAGGACGTTAGCTGCATCAAAAAGAAGATTCTGTGATTTGTATTATCTCAAAAAGTTCATACCTGGGGAACATCCTGAAACTCATAGATAACAGGCATTGAACTCCACATAACGTCTTCTGCTTACTGGATGATATCTCGTTCCTTACCTCCCTGACTCTGCGCTTAATGAAGGATGATGTGTTCTGCTCTATTTTGCTGCCCTCGCACCCCCTGCCATCGAGTGGGACAAGAAGCAGTGAGGATTTCCTGGAGCTTGGGGAATAAATGTCATTCAGCCTTACTCGCACAAATAACTTCTACAGCAGTGGATCTTTTGCACATATTTGCACACAGACTAAAACTACAGATCAGATGCACAAATATTTTGGGGAAATACATGCATTTTGTCTGCACCTGTTTTGCCAGACATGGAGAGTGTTAGTTAAAAAGCTGAGTACTCTGAAGTCAAAGGAAAATGTTCTGCAACACAGTGACAGCTGGATGCAGGGAGAGCTACAGCCTGCAGATCAGGACAGGCAGGAGTCTGAGCCAGCGCCATGGCAACAGGCATCAGTACCTGTCAGGAGCTGGAGAGTCACAATATTCACGGCTTGTGCTATTGCTGCACATTTGTGTCGCTGACACTGGGGCTGCGTTGCAGCTCACGTTACAAAGACGCACTCCCTGTACAGAATTGCTCTCGGGTGGACTTTGACGACGAAGGTTGCAAAAACAGCTTCCCTCTCTAAATATTCAAACTGTGTTTAAATCATACCTATCAACGCCCCTAAATAAAAATTAAACCTGACCGAGCCTGCAGGGATTTATGGAAGGAAAAATCATAATCACTATTTGCTAATTGGTAAGCAATTAGCCAGTTATGCTACAGGACTTTTGAAGCACGTTAAATCGACTAACAGACAAAGCTGATTTGTAAACAAAATGGCTGGATGTTCAGGAACCAATTAGAGAAGGAAAATTGGCAGCAGCTGGGAGGCTGTCGGGAGTCAGACTGGTGTCACAAGGAGGCTGTTTGGAGCAGTGATGGTTTATCAGCTTGTTTTGCTAAGTATGAGCCAACTATAAGGATTTAAAAATATGAATATATACATATATTTAGTTATTAAATATGCTTTTATATATGTAGTATATATTTTATAGAGTAATATATATGTATGCAATATCTAATACAACATATATACTTTTGCCTGGTATTTTGAATCAAATTAAATCAGTCATTTAATCAAAACTCTTGCCTAAATATCACATTTGAAAACACAGTAACATACAAAGTACTGTTTGAAAACATTTCTGCCTTTTCAAATATACTATGCTCTAACGTATGAGAAGAGCACCCTGTGACCCATACTTTTGTCCTCTCAGAGCTGTAGTGGTGTAAAGCATAATCCGACTGCATGCAATTATTCCTCTTGCAATTGGATTCGCAATTTATTCTTCTGCAGTTGAGGCTATGCATTTATGTCGTTCAGTAAGACAGAATACCTGGAGATAAACTCAATGACCAGCAAAACCATCCAATTAACACAAAGGTAATGTTTATCTCAAGGGAATTTCAGAAAACAGCCACTGTTGCTTTAGCATTTTCAAATGTCAGAGGGTCACATTCTTCTGTGGTGCAAAACAACAATGATGAAAAGTGTTTATTGGTAAACCGTGAGTCAGATCTGATTGTTCGGATTACAACAGTGGCCTCAGTATGGGAAACATCACAGAAAATCCCGTCACGAAGCCACAGTCAATTGTGAGTCTTTGTTGTGATTACTCAGGAGAGCAATCAAATCTGCTAAACTTCAAGAAAGGTCTTTTGGTTTCTCTGCCCTCGTTGCAGCAGACATGGTCTTCCACTACGGTCTCCCCCTCGCTGAGAACCAACATTAAAGGAAGAAATCTCTTTTCAAGCAAACTGGAAAGCAAAAATGTAGAGACAAAGCCTGAAAGCTCTCCTGAGCATTACTGAGGAAAAACTTTCTTCAACATCATTGCAAGTCAGGCACATGCAAGGAGTTAGGTCCTCTTCTAAGTGTCTTCATTCATGTGCTTCACTCTGTGAAGACGTGAAGTCACTCGCTTCTGATGAAGTCAAAGGAAACGTTAGGAGGACAAGGAGGATTTTCAGCACAAATGAAGGGTTCAAAGTCTGCCTTAGTAACAAATGCTACTACCTTTTCAGATTTACTCATTTCTGTAGAGAGAAAGGAATTTATGCAGAAAAGCATAAATATATGTAAAAATATAAATGCTGTAGGTGCATCTCAACACCTTGGCTAAAAAAATATACAAGACGTAACTGTCTATTACCCATATTTGTTCTGGTGTTCTGATTGCTTCTTTTTAACTTTTCAGCCAAAAGTTTCTAGTGAAATCATTGCCTTGGCTGAGCAATCAGCCTCTAATCAAGGTTCCTTGACAGTACAGCTTTAAACATATATATTTTCTCCTGTCTTAAATGTGGAATATGACCAAATTATCTCAGTCAAAATCCCAGTTGGAGCTGCCGAACAGATTCACATACATTTAATGAGCTCGGAGCCTTGCAGATCCACATCCACTTAATGAACTCGGTGCATATTTTCTGTTTAGATAACATCTGACTGTTTCCAAGGAAAGTTTTTGTTTATTCAGGAACCCCCTTTTAGACTATCTATGAACACTCTCCAAATTGCCTGCGAACTCTCTTTCGTTTGTAACACAAAATGAGACGGGATCTCTGGATCCACGGTAGCCCTGAGGAAGCGGAAGGGGCAGAAGGGGCCGACGCCGGGAGGAGGAGCGGGGCGCAGCGCAAGGCTGAGCCCCGAGCGGAGCTGTTTTGCACAGGGGGCTGGTAGGAGCTGCCTGGGCTGCTGGATGGAGCACAGGCATCGGCGCCAGCTGCCCACAGCTTTACATGACACGGTTGGCACTGTTGATTTAAACAGACTGATGAATGTGACCTCCTAAATGAAATCTTAGTAATTATGCAGTATAGACAGAGAAGGCTCACATTAAAAGCATCGCATAGCAGGTTTCCTTTTTAATTTTGTTTATTTGTTTGTTTTGAAAAGGAGAAGATAAGCTAATTTTCAAATGAGTTCTTGTTTGTTAACACAAATACCCAGCAGATATTCCGTATTGAGTGACCTTGGCCCTGTATCTCCTGCGCTAGTTCTTCCGGGGGGGAGGGGCAGGGGGGGGGGGGGGAATACAAACAGCTTTCAAGTGGGTGTGAAAAGGATGAAGACCAAAGTGTGAGATGTCAATAAGCATTTTTCTTGTTAAACTGTGATCATTGCATGTGTTAAAGTAAGGAGAAGACCCGAAGGGAAACAGTTGTCCTTCATGGAAGATTTAACATAGAAAGATACTCCATCAGCATCTCATTAGTAATCACATTTTTGATCCTTCTTCAGGTTTTAGTGGAATGAGATGCTCTTATGTAGCTGCTACTGGTGCTTGAAGAAGCTGTTTTTACCTAACATCCAAGCTTCAGTAAGAATTAAAAGAGGAAAAGAGAGCTCAAAGACACAAGTCCCGCTGTCACTTCCATCCAGTGACAAGGCAAAAATATCCCCGTTGTAAGTGCAAGTGGAAAGGATGTCAAAGGAAATAAAGTACTGTCATGTTCTCATGAACAATAACATTGTGAGAGCTGCTCTTCGCTGAAAAATAGCCACAAAGTGTCTGCTGCAATGGTGAAAAGAGCTTGGATCAGGCATAGGAACAGAAGACATGAACATCTTCTTCTGAACATGTTATTTGCAGGGATCGCATCCAGTACATAAATTAAGTTATCATTTAGTATTATTTAGATTCATGTAACACTAAAAATAAAAGGTGATAATTAAGTCATTCTTGTAGCCTCTAGCTATACACTATAATTTATCATCAAGACCACCTCCCACAGACCTTTAGAAAACTAGTAGCATAATAGGTAGTCGTTACAATGTATATATCTAGCTTAGAGCTATTTTAGGCTCTCATTACCATGGTATCTAAGAGTATTTTAAATTAATTGAACAACGAGTTCCCTAGTGGTCTTCATGTTGGCTCTTGCTCTCTTCTTCACTTGAGTATAGAAGCCTTTGCTTTGGCTACAGAGGAGTCAGTTCAATGTGTGGAAGAGTTGTACACTACTGAATGTGTAGTCTGCCCAGCTCCTTTTCTCTTTCTGAGGAGTTTTGGTTGGCAGGAAAATTCATAGCCACCTTTTCACCTTCTCATTTGTAGAAAAGGAAATGTAACTATCAGAAGATGAATTGTTTAGTTAAAATACCAGCAGCAGAATAGTGTCCGTGAGAGAAAAGGGCATTTCAGAAACCACTCATTGCTCTCCCGTAGCTCAGATATGTAAAAAGAAACAAAAGAAGTTGAAAGCTCAAAGGGGAGCAATAATTTAATCAAGTTGCATCATGAGATTATTGTAATGAGACTATAAAGCACCTGGGAGAGCCAGAATATTGCTATCTACCCTGACAGTGCTGCTTTCATGCCGTAAGATCAAATGCTGAAGTGAAAGCAACAGGCAAATCATGGAAGAATAAAAATAAGAGCAAGCAACACTCACAAATGGAGAAATAAGTTATTTCTTTTAGCTGGCTGTACAATTAAATCAATCCATTCAGTGAACCAAACTGAACAGAGTAAGTAACAGAAAAATTTCTGTACAAAGGAAAACATCTTAAGGCAATGTAAAGTTCTCCATATTTGCTATTTTGTTTAATTTTTGTCTTTTTCTCATTGATGACGTGACTGAGGAATCTGACTAAAAGTCAAATACCTTTCCAGTGCATTTTTATAATCTCTGTACATCTGTGTATCTCAGAGATTCTTTTTTTCATATAGCGCCTGTCTACATCGTACCTAAAAATGTCTTAGTCTGTTTTCACTGGTGTACTTCAAAATCTTAATCTTTGCCTGGTATAACACAGCAAAATTTCACTGGATATTTCTAGATCTATAATGATCTAATTCAGTTAAAGATCTGTTACAGTGGAGACTTTCTTTCCTTTCTGTACTGGCTGGGGTTTTGCCTGGCTTTTTTTTTTTTTTTTAATTTTTCATTTTTTTCAGTCTCTGCCCTTTGACATGTTTATAACAGGAAACTTTTGCCTAAGTGTGCAGAAAGTTTATTACAGGTGGAAGATGACTACATTCCTGATTGTGTCTGGTCTTCTGAAATTCCTGCCTCGTCTGAATCTATTTATGACAGGTTTTTTCTTCAGCTCTTCCTTCCTTTTCCATGTGCTTGCCAGCTGTTTGGTCTAAGAGGATGGACGTATTTTTTCTGCCCTGTGTGTTGATATGCAATCAGTGATGCAGTTTGGCTTAAGTCACTGATGGCTTAAACCACTGATGGCCCTGAAGATCAGGGACGCAGCCTTAAAAGAAATGACTCCATACCTGTTGGGATTACAACACCAAAACACAAGTTCATGGCAGTCTCTGTCACTCAGGGATGGGTTTCTATACGTAATGGAGCTGCTGTTACTGCTGTCTCGGTGGCTTGGCTGGGAGTGAAAGGTTAGATGGAGAGCAGTAGATGAACTGGTGATATTTGACAAATGTAGAAATTTTCAGTGCTGGTAAAATAACACTTTCTTCACAGGGTCTGGCAGATTCACCTCTCTAAACTGTGGTTGATGCCTTCCATTAGCAGCAGACAAAGTAGTTATTTTCTTTGGATTTCAGAAGCCTAAAGTTGCCGGCGTCTTGGCAGAGCAGGTCATTGCAATACTCCAAAGGTTTCTGGCAGTCTATTGTTTCTCTTCAGCTTGTTTTGATTTTCTTCTTTTGTTGTCTCTTATTCTCCGTTCTCTATTTGCCAACATATAGGCCATCTTACTCCTCTTCAGTCATCCCTTGTGGATATCGCTTATAAGTATTTTCCTTATGCCTGTTCCCTCCAGTGACTGACTTTTAGCTAGAGGAAGAAATATGGCCAGTTTTCAGAGATTATTCTGAATTTTCTGCTGAGATTTTTTCAGAATAAAATAACCTTTTTTAATACTGACCAATAATTAATATCCAAAATTTTGAGACTTCCACAAAAATTAAAATTGCTCTGTTAAGAATAAGGAAAATAAGGGAAGTAGTTTTGAAAATTTTAAGTGATAGTACTGCCTCTGCTGTGCTTTTCATGACAATGTGTCAGTGGTATTGCAGTCAGCTTAGTATTCTGCAGCCCTGGTCACTCATTGCCCAGCTGGGGGACCTGTTGTAGGTCTCCTCCGGCCTGGAGGCTTGCTTCCCATGGAAACCTGAATGTGAGAGGCATTAGGGTAGGTGTTATACACCTAGGCCTCATAAAACTGGAGTTTGCCATGGTGAGCTCTTCCCCACAGCATCAGTGCAGCACGGATGTTCCCGTGTCTTTAGCTGTAGCCACCAAGGGAACACCAGCCACTTGATTCTTACCGTGAGATGCCTTACAGCTGAGGGAGAAAAGGGCTTTTACCCCGCCTCTTTGCTCTTTTCTCTTAGCTTTTTTCTAGACAATCTCTCCTTGTATATTATCAGTTATCCAATTGTGCTTTACGAGACTGTCTCCTCCATGACACAGGGAAAATCAACATGCCTTCTCCAAAATCAGTTCACAGGTATAGCTGACTCTATTGGTATATAAAATTACATTTGTTAGCAAAACTGATGATATAGGAAGGAATCAAGAAAAAAAAGTATCTCTGTAAGCAAAAGTAAATTTCCACTTGTAGTTCATAGTGACATAAAGCTGCTTTCAGTTGGCTTTGAAAGGGCAGAAAAGGATCTGGTGATTCTTCTTTTTCTTGATACCTCCCAGCCTACTTTAACTTTAAATCTGGTGCTCATGATCATTCTAAAGAGAAAAGTTCATCATAGTACACATCTATATATTGTCAGGATAAACAGTCTTTAGGGTGTGATTTGTCTTAAACAGAAGGTTATTTAAAAGGTCACTGGACTAGATAAACTATTTTTTTAATTAACCTGGGCATGGTGAATGTAGAAGATTGTATTTTATGTGCATACTGCTAGAAGCAAAAAGGGAAACCCACAGTGATTAAAAGACTTTTATTTGTCTTAAATAATTTTCCCAAGGTGGAAAATATTAATTATACATCAGCCAATAACTCTTAAGTTAATCTACCGGGTCTACAGATAATTAGGGAGGTAAAGAAAAAATAAATGTGTAAAGAAACAAAATTTTATAAGTTTACACACTATTTTACAATACAATAAATCAAGCTATATAGAAACCTTTAGCTAAGTAAATCTATTGCAAAGCCTGAGGCATGCTCTGCTTCTTTTATCAAATAATTTAGTCCTTTCAATTGTGTAAAATGTTAAATCTAATAAAGGACAGCAGAACTCGCATTCCACAGATAATGAGGAATACAGTATTTAATACATATTTAAAAGCTTAGGTCAGTCATGATGTTATAGAGACGGTGACTTTTTTTTCTTGCTTTCCTCAGTAGGTGTAATCTTCAATATCCCCATTAATTGGGTAATGCAAGGGTATATATCTTTTAATTAATTCATGTAAACTTTGTGCAAATGGATTTTGAAGTTAGCTACTCATTATAGCTATTCATTTAATATCAGCCACGGCGATAAATAATTGCAAACACACATCAGCTGGAATGATCTGAATTTTTTGGCCCCACTTGAGCGGAAATACTTTGACTGGCAATATGCAGATGTTTAAATATTCTTAGTGGGTTGATAGGTATAAGATTGTTCCTTTCAAAAGGATGTTACGTCATTTAGGAACTTACACTTCATTGAAAGTCATTGACTCTAACTTTCCTCAGGGCTTTTGAAATTTTTTTCTCCTGTTTCTTCTACAGCTTTTCTCCTCTTCAGGAACTAAAACCCCAATGTTCAGAATGAGTTTTAGAGACGAGGGGTCCTGGGTCACAGCCCAGAGGGGGAAGAGGGAGGTGGCAAAAGGCTCGATTGCAGCATAAATCAGACGTGGGGAGAGAAGAGGAGAGGGAGTAGCATATTCTCGGCCTCAGGCCAAGGCTTCCATGAGACTTTGAGTCTCACAAAGCAGCACAAATTGTTGGCTCGCAAGAAACAGAGGTGCAGGTCCTGAGCAGCATTCAGGCTGGAATGAATAGCCCTCTCATCTAATCTGGCCTTTTCTTAACATACCTTTTAGAAAGCACAACATCATGGGGTTTTTTTGTTTTATTTTTCACAGAGTTTAAGAGGTTTTTTAGCTGTGGCATCCGTGCTAATCACTGTATCTGTTATCGGAATCCCAGAGTGTTTGTGTTATTGACAATGCACCTGTTTACACACTTCATTCTCTAGCTCTGCTGACAGAAACCAGCCTATATGCAGTAATCCAATTCTTCATGGGTCCTTTTTTAGTTTCTCATGTTACTATGCTAACATTGCTAGTGAAGTACAGCCCCCTGTATGAGATGGTTTTCTGTTGCTTATTTGAATAGAAGTTTAACATAGGTTTCTCTGTGCCTCAAATGGCAATCATTGCACAGTATGAGTTTCATTTAGATGATACATTAACTATATATCCCCTAGTAAGCATTTTGAATTCTATAGTCAAGGTTCACGATGCTGAGTTTGTATTCATTGCTGCCCTTAATATCAATGGAAAACTTTATCTGGCTTCCATGGGAGAAATACCATACCCTCTAAGTATTTCAGTAACGTAATGTCAGTCATATGGAACATCTGATTACATCTATTTCATTGAATTATACTATTCAGTTCCTCGGATACTGTGTAAAATTAATAAAAGGATTACTAATTAGCAGCAGCTCAGGTCAGACTGTACCCCTTGCTCACTGGCTGTGGGTACTGACACACCTGCTATAGCAGTTGCAACGTATTTCTGAGGCATGACACTGCTTCTGTTGTCTGCAGGTGAAAAGAGAGATAACTTTTGACGGTCTGGACTGAGTGCAGTGTTCACCTTTTCTAAAGCTCTGCTGACGGAAGTGAGGAGGAAATCACAGCTTTGCATAAGACCTCTTCCAGGCTATGCCTGCTCACTTCTGCGAGCAGCTTCCCTACATGATAGTTGTGACAGAAGTAATATTAACACGGACCAATAAAAAAAAGTTCCTTTTCCTTTCGAACAGCCATGCACTTCAAAGTATGATGCAAGCATGCATGGTGTTTGATTCATGTGCCCCAATGATGTAGATAATGTGAGAAGACTTCAACTTATTTTATATTTTCCTTAACGTACTTTTTCCTCATTTGAGGGTCAGTATCTCTGGTGTGTCTGTAAAAATGTCCTTTGCAACTCACTACAGTCTGCCATATTTACCAATCCCGAGAGGTGGTTTATAGCTCCTCCTATTCCCACCGCGCACACATACAGGTAAACTACAACCTGCATTGTGAAACACACCCAATTTCATTTCCTGATTTTGCTCAGCTTAACTACTATTACAAATATCTCTGGTCAGTGATTCCCAGTAGTTACTAGCACTTGTCAAATGAAGTTAAATTTTCTTTTTCTCTTTTGGGAATTGACAAAGGAAAAAAAAACTTTTTACCTAATTGGCCTTGACAGGATAACAGCAGACCTGTTATGCTGGCCTCAACAGTATTTCACTAGGTTCATGTCACTGGTAATTAAATTTGTCTTAGAACTTGGATGAATGTTAAACTATCATCGGGAAGGAAAAAAAAAAGTAAACTAAACCCCTTACAGCTCAGATTGTACAATGGTCTGTTCACTCCCTACCAGAAATATCTGAGTTATGCCCTGATCACCTGAAAGAAATTGGAACTCCCCAAACACATTCCTATTTTTTCATCTGTGAGAGACATTACTAATAAGCATTTTTTTGTATTTTTGTGGTCACAGATAGAGGAAAAAAATTTTCCCTTGGGAATCTGAGTTCAAATTTTGTAGAAGATGATAAAGTGCACATGAGTTGCCTCAGCCTATGGCTATAAAACAAGCACAGACTTGGACAATGGGACAATTTGTTCCCTATAAGGTCTTTAAGTGGACCCATGAACTTCCACTAGGAAAATTTATTCTTCTTGTTGCCCTAAAAATGGTCTCAAATGTCTTTGGTTCAGATTCAGTAAAGAATTTAGGCTCCTAATTCCTCCATAAGACTTGAAAGTCTCAATAAAATCAGAGAGTTAGGAGCCTGGATGCTGGAAAGGATCTGGATGTTTATATCTATTGCCCTGTTCTGAATGTGTCCTTTATCATATTGAACTTGAATATTTGAAAAGACCTTGAATTTATTTATTACAATTCCAGAGTGCTTAGATAAGATCTGTATGTCCTGTAAGAGGGTGTGAGGAAAAATACAGATTACTCCTGTACCATCATTTATTGTCTTGTTGCCGGATTTATTGATTATATTTAGGAAAGATAGGAGACTGAAGAGACTGTGTGCATGTGCATATGCCTCTGTGTGGTTGTGTGTGCAAGCATAGATATGTGTGTACAGTAGTTGGAGGTGGTAAATAGACACAACTCTCACAATGTCTCCCACGGATGCCAGAGATTTTCCTGCAAAATATTTCCCTTGGAAAGAATCAAAGACTCTTTAGGCTCAATGGCTGCTTTTACTCAACACAAATCCCTGATTTTTTTTTTCTTTCACCACTGAAACAACGTCACTTTCTGACATCATGGTTGAGAAGGTGAGGATGTAAATGGAATCTCAGATGGCTACCCTTAGCTTCCTTCCGCATATTCAGGGATTTTCTTTAGGCAAAAGAATAGCGAAATATAATTACCTCTTTTTTTCCTGGCTTGTCTGATCTCCTTGATGTTATAAACCTTCTAATGGCTAAAAATCATAAGGCATCACGTTGCTTGGACAGAATTAGCTGATAGATGAGACATGGCCACTCTTCAGGCATCCCATGTCTCCACTGCAGTACACAAAGAGGCAGGTTTTGGAGCTGAACCCCCACAGTGCAGCCACAGCAGCCCATGTAAAACAATTTCATTTCACAAGTATAGATTCAAATTGACCCAGAGACTTTGTTACATGACGTACATGCAGCATGGGAGAGAGCTGAACGGGTGATGAACTGCACGCAGCTCAGGAGCCACTCTATGACTGCTCCTGCCCTATGCAATAGACTGGACTAGTCACAAAAAGTGTTTCAAAGCAGGTATCAAAGTATCTTTTAATAAAATTAAGATAAATTTTGGAGACATTTGGGGAAAAAAAACCCAACAACTTATTTTTCAACAGTTTTGTTTTTTTTTTTTAACAACTGTTTCTTTTAAAGTTTTGGAATAGTTCATATTTTAGATATTGCTTTCTGAGTAGCAGTAGCTTTCTTTTCATAACTTAACCTTGTCAAGAAAAAGAAAAAATCCTAAGCATTCAATGTGATTCAATCCTTCTGTGTATCTAAATTATTACATTCATGGAAACAGAAGTATCCAATTTTTCTGTTCCTGAGCACACATACCTAATTGGCTAATAGGATACATTTGAGTTCCTTTGGGAGATTTCGCTAGGAAAAAAAAGAATACTCCTTCAATGCATGCAGAAACTAAATTGGAAGCAATCTATAGCTGAATATTTGAACTGTTTCCAAGCCTTTTACTCTTGGCATAGAACTTTTTCAATTTGAATTCTGCTTACATCCAATACGATTCCACTAGATACAGCTATATGGCCATTTGAACCATGTCTAAGAGCAAGTTTATCCCTGAAATGGTTGACTATTCAGAAAGTTAACTTCCCATGGCCTACGTCATTTTTCCCTTGACTCATGGCTTGAAACTCTTAGACATCCTACAATCAGAAGAGAACCATCCTCCTTGATGAGCTTGTGGGCAGGTGTACTGGCTGTGGCTGGGGTGGAGTTAATTTTCTTCATAGCAGCCCATATGGATTGGATTTGTGAGTAAAACAGTGTTGATTACACACCAGTGTCTTGGCAGTTTATGAGCAGTGCTTGCACAGCGCAGAGGTTTTCTTTTTTGTGTGGTTTTTTTCCTCTCCTCAGCCTGTACAGCAAGTAGGCTGGGGGTACACAAGAAGCTAGGAGGGGACACAACCAGGACAGCTGACCCAAACTGACCAAAGGGGTACTTCACACCAAATGACATTGTGCTCAGCAATAAAGTCTTGGCGAAAATAAGGAGGAAGGGGGGACATTGATGGTTATGGCATTTGTTTTCCCAAGTAATCATTGTGCGTGCTGAAGCCCTGCTTCCTAGGAAGTGGCTGGACATCTGCCTGCCAACGGGAAACAGTGAATAAATTCCTTACTTTGTTTTCCTTGCACGCATAGCTTTGCTTTACTTCACTTATTAAACTGTCTTTATCTCAATCCATCCAGATTTTTCTCTTCTGATTCCCTCCCCCATCTTCGCAGAGGGGCAGTGAGCCAGTGGCTGTGTGGGTGCCTAGCTGCTGGCGTGGTCAACCCACCACAGCAGGTTAAATGAAGTAACGGCAAGCCATACAGAAAGTCAGGAATAAATTCACATCTGAGAGGAGCTTCACAAACTGCAACTCAGCTTTAGTGGCTCATCTGAATCCCTTTTAGGGCAAAGTTAAAAAGACACAACACAGACCCGTGTTGTGTGTTACTGGGAGAGAAATGCTGGAGACCAGTGCCATAATGTTCAGGCACCAGTTGTTTAATCTCACTTGGTTGACTTTCCTTGGGAGAGGAGGACAAATACTCATGTAGCTAGGCACTGAGCAGCCTACACATTTCCTCTGAGGTGTTAGTTTTTCTCTCTTCTCTGAAATGCATGACTTTCTCTGAATGTGGACACAACGCTGATAGGATGTTAGGCTTGACAGACCAAACTTGAGGTGAGGATCCAGGACTAGCAATGCAGATATCCTTCTTGTTATGCTGATAAACTCAGTACTGGGGGGGGTGAAGAAAAAAAATCTCGACAGGAACAACAGAACAATGAACCAGCATGTGTAATGCTTCAAAGTCAGCCGCACTGGAAGGAGTACTGCTACAATAAACACTTTGACTTTCTTGGGTACATAAGAGTAAACTCACTCTCCACAGTTAAATGATGGGGTTTCAATAAACCACAAACCACACAAACATCACGTGCACAGGATTTTTCAGGCGTACAGTGCAAATCAGAACAATCCCTGTTCATCAGCCAATGCAGGACCTTAAACTCTGTTCCTCTGGTGTAAAACTTTTCCTTGGCTCAGGCAGGCAAACCCCTACCTCCCACCCTTGCCATCGGTTTTGAAATGGGAGCAAAAACAACACTTGCTGCTAAGTGCAAATAGTTGAAATAATGGCACAAAGTTTTCAATGTTAAAACAAATCTCCTCTTCTGTTGCAGGAAGCCTAGGTGTTCAAGGGCAGAGTGACTGAGCCAAGGGAATTGTATTTAAACTTAACAACTTAATTATCACTTTCCTAATTATTTTCCTCCCATGCATATATGCACTAAAAGAGTGCAGGAACCAAACTGTCAAACAGGACTGGAGGTAAATTAATATTACAAGTGAAGAATGTAGCCAGCAATATCATACTTTCTTATGGTGGCTTTCTTACAGATAGCAACAACAACATTGCACAAATGATCTTGCTGAAAATGTTCCTGCAATGACCCTTTGAGGAGCAATACAGAAATGTTATGTGAACCTTGCAGGCTATTTCTTGCCCTTTTTTTCCCCTCAAAATTTCTGAGAAGCCCTGTTGTACCTTTAGTTTCATGCACTGAATTTTTGTATCAGTTCAATCCAGCATTGATATATCATGGCGGTCTTTTTTGGCAACTTCAGCTGCAGATAGAAGGCAGAAAGAGAGACTAACACAAAGGCTTCTTCAACACCCACGTTGATAGCACATTAAGTAGAAGGAAATATATACTTTCATGATTGATCTTATAGCTGGTAAAAAAAACCACTGCTCTGAGATCTGCCATACTCCAATCAAAATTAAAATAACTATTGTCCTTTACCAAGATATATTTTCTGTAAGGAAGAAATGATGGGAAATGGTTTCTTGCTGGGAGGTCAGACTTGAGTAGATGTAATGAAGAGCAACGTGTGCACTTTCAGTAGTCCCAGAGGATGGTCTGGCTGCTAATTGAAATTGGGATATCTAGATTTTACATCCTGCTTTGCTGCTGCCTTATTTCATGATTCTGGACAAAATGTCTTTCTTTTGCTCTCATTTCTCTATCAAGACAGGGATAGGTGTGTTCTCCCACCACGTAAGATCAGGCACTGCTTTATGGCTATACAGGTAAGGCAGAAAAATGCTTATTCCTTTCCCAAAATAAATTCCTCAGGATCTTCCAAGCATAGGCTGGCACGTGTACTGAGGTGTTAAGGAGAAACAAGTGAGATTTCTGCTGGGAGAAAGGGCGCAGAGAAGCCTCACATAGCAGTAACCAGCACAGCAGCTGTCCCTGGCTTCTGTTCGATCAAGGTCCCTGCCTGCTCACTGAACGAGATGCAGGACGTTTTAGTCGTACAGCCACTGCTGGGCAGGACGTTGGATGGCTGACTTGACATCCGCCTTTCCTGGAGTGGATGTTTTCACTTAAAGCATAATTTTCTAAATTTCTGAGGAGTATGTTTGCTGTGGCTGTTTGCAAAAGTAGTATTTGACTAAAGACAAATAGAGAATTAGTGAGAAGTGATAGTTCAGTAATGACTCTTAGTCTAACACACACTTGCTATGCACAGAAATGTTTACTGTCGTTGAGGGAGGAACTAAGCAGATGAGATGAAGTAAGTGAGACTTAAATCCCAGTAAAAACACAGGCCATAGATAGTTCAAAGTATTTCTGCATGTAGGAATATTAGATCAGCATGCTGAGCAAAGCCCAATAGCTCACACGACAAACTCATGCTGGACCCAAACAGATGCAGCAGGCTGAAGAGGAGCTGCAGTGTTACCATGCAGAAGTTCAGCATGGTAACGCTGAAAGGGTTCATCTATAAATTAGAAATGTGGAGTTCTGACATGCCCAAGATAAAAAGCCAGAGTCATGACTATGATAATATCTAGTTAAATAGAGACAATGTTATAGAAGAGTTGGTCTCTTCTGTCAGATCTGCACCCAGCTGCTGCCTTCTGGGTGCTAACCCTGCAGAACAAGTGCGGCTGAAGAGCAAAACTCGTAGACAAATGCACCGGGCTTCGCCCTGCTATGTTTCAAGACAGACAGAGGACCAGCCACCACAGGGGCAGAGGGGAGTGAGTTGCACCTTTTCAAGGAGTGCCACAAGTCGAAAGGGCTGTGATCAGTGTCACCATGGCAGGGTCTGTCTGAATCGCTGTGCTCCAGCTTGTGCATCTCTAAAGCGTCTAGGCAGCATGTTGCATCCCCACACCACAGATATCGAGATATATATACACACTGCAGCACCAGATAGTCCTCAGTTGTCCAGTACCCTTTTATTCAGAAGCACCCCTGACTATGAAACACATAAGGAAGGAAAAATCCTCTAAGTTACCTCTAAGGGTCTGGTTTTGTACTTTACAAACTCCGTGGTGGGTGACTACAGAATAAAACAGGCTGCAGATGGTAAAACTCAAGCTTCACCTCATTCAGTGCAACTTCCCAAAGACTTCCTGGACACCTCCGGTGTTCACTTGGGACGTAAATGGGGGTCCAGGTAGACAGCAAAGGAAATTTGGGACTAGTGACACACATGATCCTCACGTGGAGGTGGAAAAAACTGTTTAAATCTCTGCAGTTTCTCTGCTGAACTTCGCATTAGGCGAGAAGCTGACCAAATCCCTCACGCTGTTTTGTACTGGAAGTGAAAAAACTATTGTTATTCTGTTCCAGCACAGCTCCTTGAAAGCTAGCATGCCACACCTTAGGGCTATTGTTCGGAAGTGAGCCTTGCTAAAGACAGGCTCTATTCTCTCCTCTTTCCTGTAAAAATATAAATTGATTCTGCTCGAGAATCATTGATACTGTGCATCAAAGGATTTACCCCAGCTGCCTCAAGTCCAACTCCAGTGAGAAGCCTATGTTAACAAAGACGGAGCTGGAGTCTGTTTAAGGCCTTTCAGCTGTGTAAGCAAAACTGAAGCCTGTTGCCTGAAAGGTGAGGACAAAATAACTTGCCAGGGCAGGGAGTCAACATGGTGCCTTCTCTTCCCTTCCTCCACCACCCTCACGTTCCCCAGTCCAGGTAGAGCTCTCAAGAGCCCACGCCAGCTGGGGTGAGCCAGGGTCCCTCGGCTGCCTTTGCGGGCTGGGGCTGGGCGGCGAAGCGCTGCCTTCTGCAGCGGGGCTGCGGCCGGCGCTGGGGTGCTCGGGCACCTCCTGCCCAGCAGCAGGAGGGAGGTGCAGGATGGGGCCGTGGGGACCTCCTGCGTCCCTGCCCAGCCCGAGAGCCCGCCCCGCGGGAGCACCAGCCGTGCGCTCCTAGCAGTAAAACGGGTAGCAAAAGCTGCATTCACCCCAGCGAACGGGCGTTACGTAGAGGCTCAGTCCAGACATGCTATGTGCAGGGTCTTTAAAATAACCAGTGCTGTGATCTGCACCCAGGTTGGCCGTATGAGACCTTTTCCCTAGGAAAACAGCTGCCCTTCAGGACTTCTGTATTTCAGAAAACATGCAAAACTTGAGCTTAGTAATGAAAGTTCATTTGTGTCTCCTGCACATGCAATTCATCATAGCCATGAGGAAAATAAATGTATTTCCCCTGGGAGACACTAGGCAAAAAGGAAAAGACTGGAGTTTTACCCTCATAAATACATTTTGGATTTTAAAGAAATTTAAAAATACAAATATATGAAAATATATTTGAACAATATATTTTTCTGTTTTCCATGTTGTTAGTTATTTTTCTGCTTGTGCATGTACGTATGTGTGCATGTACAAATGTGTGCATATGTGTATATGTTCTTGTATATAAATAACCATATAGCAAAAGCACACTTCTTAAAATTTCCAGTTTAGTAAAAATAGTGGTAAAATGTCATAAAAATGAAACATCTTTAACTACATTAAATTCTTGATTTTTTTTTAATATCTTGCATGTTTTTGTTGAAGTATTTCCAACTTGAGATACATTTTGCTGTGTATAAACATAAGAATGCTAGGAGAACATTTTTTTTATTATATTCTGCTTTCAAAAATATATTTTTTCTGTTTTCTAATTACATGAATATGAAAAGGGAAGAAGGAAATAACTTCTAATTATATAGAACAACTTTTTTTAAATTGAGAGTGGAAGAGAAATTCATTTATGGCGCTATAAAATATATGTGAAGCAATTATGTCATCAGGACTTCTTTTTGTGTGTAACTTACGTGCTATGGAAATGGAGCAATTACGATATCATGACTTTTTGTTGTTAATTAGAAAATTTGTCTGCTGTTTGAGTAATTACAAAGAGATTCTCCTTTATTGGATCTTTCTATAATAAGTATTAGAAGCAATTATAAGTAACAGAAGGAAAAAATAGCCTATTTGCAAAATAAAAAAGGCAATAACGTTGCTTTGCTATTATAACAGCCTGAGTTGCACACCATATGAGATGCAGAAGATGCTCCTTATGTAATGGTTTGAAATTCACACTATATTTGAAAAGCACAGAAAAAATCACTTTATGCTTTAATTATAGGAAGGCTTGATGGTTTCAGATACACATAGGATTCAGTTATAAAATCAGCACAAAACTAGAAAGGAAATGATCTTTTGCTAATTATTCAGACCAAAGGCTAATATCCTCATTAACGGCAGACAAGACACTAATTCAGAATGGCCTCAAACACGATGCTGGTGCCCGAGCTTTCTGAGGCAGAACAGTATGTCTGTAAAACAGTTACATGGGATGACGTGAGGATTTGAAAGGCGGCAATGGATCTGGCAATCCCAGGCACTGTAGTCTGGGTCTGAGGCTGAGCACGAGGAAAGCGGGACGCAGATACGGTCATGGTCCTTCATGGCTCCTTGCACATCTGGTATTGACCTGTAAGAGTTGGGCTCCAGGCTCCTGGTATTCGCTCTCTGAGCAAGAAAGAGCCACAGGTATGAGCCAACCCCTAAGTTCTGGATGTGTTCTTGATCAATGCTTCTAGATGGTTAAACCAGAAAGAAACATAGAGGCTGCCTCGTAGTGACGATTTCCTAAGTCTCTTGCTCCTTATGTCAGCACAGCCCTGTTCAAAATCTGTGCATAAGAAATTATCAGGGAATAATATAGTACTTCAAGCTCTCCTTGCTTTAGCATCATTTACAAATACAATCCAGACCAAGTCCCTATTTATGGAGAGATGCAACACTACTAAAAGTAGGAAAATGCTTGCTTTGCTGCATTACTCCTTTGTAATTTAATGGGGAAAAAAAAAAATCAGTATATTATGCCTGATTTGCATGAAGTTTTGCATTAGTAGAGCGCTAGACCTCTGAATAAAATCAGGAATGCATTTGATTTAAGCTGAATAGCTCTCACATTAGTCATTTTTCTTGTATTTTTGGTGTCATTAAAGAATATTTACAGATGTTCAGACGAGAGTACATAGCCTGCTAATTATAGTTTCTATTTTAAGGTCGAATCTTGTAAACACTTCCAACTGGACATCCCACTTGCTAATGGAACCATTTCAAATTGATGTTTCATGGCAGTGGGAGTCATGACCACTCCTTACATGTTTGCAATTTAAGTCCTCAAATTGAAATAGTAAGTCATTAGTGGTAACTGTACATTTTTTTGATTAAGATTTTGCTATATTTCTACACCAAAACAAGAAATTAAACTCTTACATCTACCTAAGCAAAAATGTTTCTCATATAAAATAAGCCAATTTAGAGCAGTTTTTCCATATCAAAATATGAAAACTTTGTTAGTGCCACATTCGACAAACTTAGCTGTTTAAACAGCTGTGTTAAATAAGAATCAGTTCCAGCTTACTGAGACTTCACTCTCACGTTTCTTCATCTTTGGGAGAAAACCACATCAGTCTTCATTGTATCTCATCTGATTTGCCATTTAAAAAAATTTTTTTTTTTGGTATATTGAAACGACTCTATGAAAGCATTGTATGGCGTCACTCTTCTCCGTGTCCTTATCTTGAAGCGGAATGCATTTACATCGCTCACAACCCGTATAGCCCACAGGGCAGGTCCTCAGGAGCGAGCCAGAAGCTCAGCACGGGTGTGGAACATGGCTTAGTTCAGCCTCTGTGCTCTCTGGCCACTGCATTGCGTTTTGATCCCTAAAAGCACGAAAGCTCCTCTGACCTAAATGATCTTTCTTTTTGCAAGACATAATATGGCAACTGCAGTTCATTCCCCTGGAGTAGAGGTCCCCGTCTGGTCTACTTCAGAAGCTCTTCGGAAGATGAGAAACTGAAAGGTCAAGGCTATCTCTATTCTGAGGGATATTTCTGCAAACTCACTGAAAAAATGAGGAAACTCAGAAAAATGAGGAAACTCATTGAAAAATGTGGGTTTGGCAGCCAAAAAAAGGGATCCTGACTTCAGATCAACCTGACTGAATAGTTTTCAGCTGGAGAAGGTCTAGGACAATAGGAAGCATGTCAATCCCTTTCACACAGTGTGCCAGTGCTTAGAGCTCTCGGGAAAGACGCAGCACCCGGAGACTCCTGGCCTCTGCTGAGGGAGTCAAAACCATCCGACCTCAGAGGAGAGCACTTGAACACCAGGCCTATGGGTAGGTCAGCACTCCCAATTTACCCTGCGATGCTGTTGCACTACGCCTTCATACTTAAACATTCAGTAGCACGGAACCTAACCCGCACGTTGCACTCCAGGAATTCCCAGCCTCTGAGTCAAAAGGTGATTTGGACCCTCTGGCTCACTGAAGGATGCAGACGAAGAAGGTGGGATTGTTATACTTGGAAGGAATTAGAGTGTCCAGGGCTCTGGAGGAAGTTTCACATGTCAGTCAAAAGATGGAAAGCCCAAATCAGATGCCTACTTTGAATCAGATAGAAAGCAAATCTCAACTTAAATCTTAGAGAAGAAAAAAAAACTCAGAAGAAAAAAAAAATTTTAGCTGCCTAAGATGGCTCAGTGTGAGATGCTCAGTCCTTTCAGTCGATTTTTTTTTCCTTCTTCTTCTTTTTGTTTTTTTTTTTTTTCAGTAAAGATTTTCTGACACTGAGCAAAATAGTGAGAGTGATTCTCTCATCTAATATCCCAGATATTCCTTCGCAGGAGGCAGGCTTGGCTTTTCTGCATTCTACATAAACACATGCAGAACTGAAGCCCAGCTCTTGTACATCCCAGGTGAATGATCTGACACCGTACTGCTGTATGTAAAGAGAATTTCCTTAGAAATCTTTTGAAACTTAAGTTTGCTTTTCTTGCAAGTACCAAAACTTTTCCTGCAGGATGAACAGAAGTTTTATGCTGAACAGAGGGAAATTATTTTTAAGTGAGACAGTAGAAATATTAATTCTATATTCATCTTAAACAACCCTGTCTTCAAACTGCTGACCTCTATTGCATATCCTTAGCTAGAACTCAGTAAAAGTCTTACATTCACGTGAGATTTGGATATCTTTTGGTTCCAGATGAAGATGTACGCCTATATTTTTTTGCAGAGGCTGCTATTATTTCTGCCGTCTAGTTTTATAAAGGAGCTTAACTGTTGTTGGCCTTCTTTTCGCATTTATTGTTAAAACAGGATTGCTGTTGCACCTACTGTTTTAAGTGATTCTCATACAATAGCAGTACTGTATCAAAGATATTAGGATTGGTTAGAAATATATGAATCTTTGTGGTCTTGGTCCAAATGCAATAGGGTTTTTGTGTGCACATCTGTCAACACGTATTTAAGATGTTTATACCTTCTAAGAGACAAAATAGTTTAAAGAGTAATTCCTCTTTGAAATGAAACCCTTTATTAAAAAACACCATAGGATTCAGTGTTTACTTTCTCTCAGTGATTCCATGGCACATATGTTCTGTTTATAAGCAATAAGATTTTCTTTTCTTAGCTGCCACCAATAGACCGTGTGTGCTCTGAGCTCTTTTCTTTTCTTGCATCACTAACAATAAAGGGTCTCCAAACAAATTAGGCCACTGCTACATCTGAATAAATCCATGGTATTCAAATTACGCCCTTAGTGAAAGCCGCTCAGTCTCATTGCTGTTAATGGTTTTGAACAGGTTTTCAAGAGAAAATTTTACAAAAGCAAACAAACAAACAGAAACAGCAAGCTGCTGATGACCAAGATCTCCACGCTTTCCCATTGCCCATTACCACGGTATTTAGGTCCAGCCCAGAATCCTAACCGCGGAGTTCCAGCAAAGCTAATGTGCAATCGCAGACTCAAACAAGACTGGAAGTGGTTTGTTTTTCACTCTTGCCTTTTTCAATATTGCATTTCTATTTCAGGAAAATAACATTACCATGCAACACATGGCAAACTGCATAAGCACTTTGGGCTGAGACCTCTTTACCTACCAAAGGACTTCACTGTCTGTGCCCTTACAGCTTCCTAGAGAAGTGTCCTGATATGTTGGGACTGGAAAAAAAAGAGAGGAAAGCAAAGGGATTAGAAATACCTCATAAGGTGATCCATAGCCAAAGGGTATTCACATTGTTTACTCCTTTTTTTTACTTACAAGCACAGTCACATATGTATTTATATATATATTTCTTTATATATGTGTAATGCTTACAGATACAGTTTTTCTAGGCATCCGTGATAAAATCACTATCTTCTGTCAAAACGTGTCACAACTCCTTGTCTTTTTGTTACATGCAGACTGGCTACCTTCTATACACACTGTTCAGAATAAACCTCATCCTTGTTAAAACAAGCAGTAGGAATAAATTCCTCTTATGTCACGGAACTACTATGCAAAACTCTTGAAATAACTAAACCTCTTATCATTGGTGAAATTTAGCCAAAACAGTAATTCATTTTTATAGGTCTAAGTCTTAGGGCCTGAACGCACAATTGAGCATAACTGAGTTTCAGCAGCTAGCATTTGATCGTGTTTCCACAGCCTCGCAGACAAGCTGCTGTTTATCACGCCATGCTAATGGCCTCACTACCCCATGCACAGAAGAGATCTGAATATAAGAACAAGCTGAACGAACTTCAGTTGCTCAGCGCCTGTTGGCAACATGCTCGATCAGATGCATAACTGGTTAGAATTCAAACAATCACTCTCTTCAACGAATAGAGTCAGCAAACCTTGAAAAATATTTGAATTACAGAGTATTAGTGGTTAATTGTACTAAGGTTTCTACATAATATATTATCTCTACCTCTTCATTTACTTATAATTTTTACTTCTGATAGCATCTTCATTGGTCCTCCAAGTAACCTTCAGTGAAATAGTAATAAATTCCCCGTGAGTTCCCCTGCCATTATGTTGTTGCTGTCAAAGAGGAATAGGTGCAGCATTGGCAGTTACATCTGAACCTGTATCCACTGTGAGTTTGGGAACATTCCTCATGGGTCTGAGTTGAAACACAATTCTATTTTTTTCTACGTGTGGTCTTTATATCAATAAATTAATAGATGTTTCATCTGTGCAAACATGAGAAGGAAGCTTTTTTCAGAGGTATGCAAGGCAGCAATCTAGGTCAAATTTGCCTCTTGCATGTTTTTACATGAATCCTATTCACTAATGGAAGTTCAAGAAAACCACAAGTGCACATTGCGTTTGAATTTATGGGCTCACAGCATGTTCACAGAGATGGAGTGAACCACCCATGATAATGTAAGTTTCTCCAGTATGAAATATCTTTAAGGCTTTCTGTGATTACCAATGGGTCAGGATTTTTATATCATTTAAGTATCTTTGTAGACTGCAGGTTTGCTTTCAACACACCCTTTAATTATAGTCTGTGAACTGCAACTAAAAAGGGGGCAAGGTTGAGCCTAAGTGAACGGGACAAGCTGAACTGAAGACAATGCCTCATTTTAAAGACCGACCCTCCCTCCTGAAAGCTGCAACCACTATGTGTCTGCTGCTCTGCACGTGGCCTTTCCTCATATTTACACTATTTTACAGTTTTGAAGAGGGTTAAGTCCAGCTTTAAGACAGCCCAGCTCCAATTTTAAAGGCAGGGTAAAGTGCAGAAGATGCTATTGACAAGAAACAGTGAATTATGGCATTTCTATGGAAAACTAATCGATGGTTGCAGGGATGGCAGGGCACACACACATTTCGGTACCCGGACTATTCAGCTATGCCCAGGCAGAAACAGGCTGTGCCAGTGCAGGTTGTTGCTAGTGCCATATCAGGTCTGCTGTTAAGTCGCTGCCCAGTTCTCATCTTTCTGCTAGAAATAAAGGAGCAGCCCATCTCTGCTCTAACACTGGTGCATATTTTGGGCAGCCCATATGAAAGAGAAAAGGGGTGTGTAATATCATGCAGCACAAAGGAGTCTTCATTTGAACAGCTATCTGCATCAGTCCTGGTGATTCCAGTTTGTGTGCTCTTGGGTTTAATCCACATTTCCCATTTATTTTCTCTTCTCCTGGTTGAATGAGGAGATTATTCTCCTCCTAGGAGAGGTGTCAGTTGTAGGTGAGGTGTCAGTTCTGACATCAGAACATGCTCAGAGACAAGAAAGCTTTATATGTGCCATGGCGGGGTCTAGAAAAAGAGAGTGGATGTTTGTTCACATAAGATTTTATAATCAGCAAATGCAGTCACTCAGAACTAATTGCTTGTTCATAATGATGGGGTATAAAATGGAACGACTCCAGCTTTAAACAAGCCTCAGCTAAATTTGCCCTCAGATGGTGTTTATTTAAAAAGTCTACTCAGGGTAAATGCTAAAAGTTCATGTTTACATAGGAGACACGTGGAGACTGCATTTTCCATTGGCAACCTGTGCATTTAATCCTCATTCATAGAATACAAAGAAGAGCAAGTGATGTATATGATAGTTGGGATGAAGGAGTAACATAAGTGTGCAGTCTTGCATGGAAAATATATGCAAGTTTTGAAGTTTGCAGCAGGTGTTGTTTTCATCATGTAGCCAGAATCTGCACATATTCTATATTGTGTAAACTTATCTCCTTCCTGGAGCTTGCCTTTTAATGTTAATATAAACAACCTCAAAGTAACATAAACCAGAGCATAGTGTTTCTCCCGTGCATGGCTATTCTTCCACTTTTTCCTTGCAAGACCATATTTTTTTCCTCGCTGGGCCAGGTTATGTCAAGCTCTTTGCTACTGCTGGTTTTGAGGTAACAGGAACTGATTTCAAAGCAAATCAGACAAAATGGCTCTGCATCTCTCCGCAGGGGGCTACCATTTGACATTATGTCAGACAGCTAGCAAAGAGCTCAGGGCTGAAAACTGGCAAGGGATGATGAATGGAAAACACTCAAAAGAGTGGGGTATATAAGAAAGATGAAGGCTTTTTCAAAAACACAGACCCACATAATTTATAAAAGAACTCTGAATGAAGCTGCTTTCTGCTTTGCCTTGCACATAAGCAATGCCATGTGGGACGTTTCCCATTCCTCTGGCACTCTGAAATGCTGAGGTGTTACATCCCCTTGCTTCCAGCGCTGAGCTGCCCCCTGCTTCAGAAAAGGCTGAGGGACGGACGCTACTGCAGCTGCCAGCTGGGCTTGGTAGCCAGCAGGACGTGAAGGAGACATCCAGGTCTGCGAGGAGGAGAACGCGTCCAGGCTGCACGCAGCCTCCCTCATCTCAGGGAGGAAGCCAGCTAGAGTCAAGGTGATATGAATTATCACTGCTGTTTTCTGTCCACAGCTCCGCGTGCCATTGCACCGAGGAAAATACATAACCATCCGCTGTGCTTTTGTCCTAGTGTTCCTTAACTCCAAGTTGTGTGTACATAGCGATCGCCAGCGCTCGCAGAATGAAGACAAACCGCTGAAGGCTCTCAAGCTCAGCTGGAGAAATAGCCACAGTCATTTATTTTCCCTCTCAAGATGGTACAATCTAATGCATACCGTGTTCAACAAAAGCAATTTAGTTTGAGCTAGAATACAGTCTGCCTTACTTTCTAGGACTCCAGGCACACCACAGATGCTTCTGCTGTTACCTGACACGAAGGCTATTCCCGTGGCACCGGTGGACACAGGGCAGCAAGGTGCCAGCCACAGCTGTACCAAGATTCCCTGCACAAGGGACACCTTTCAGCACCAGCAACCTCACCGAGTTGATCCTGAATAGTATGTCTTTTCTACAATTCTGAATAAGGTAGTTCTGTAAATTGATTGATGTATTTAAGTGTCTTTAAAACCATGTGTTGTGTTCTGCTAAAGCGTAGACAATGTGCTTCTCTCTGGCGTGGAAAATCTCTTCTTGATGAGTATTACAAAAAACTTTGAATTTTTTGCATCTTTCCACAAAAAAAAATTCATACAATTAGCTAGGGAACAGAGAAGTACATCTGAAGCCAGGTTTTTCCACATATTTCCATATACAATGAACATATTGGTTTTATTACTCAACACTACTGGAAAACGAACCGATTTATGCCATGACATGGCAGTTACCATGTTTCAGTTTTTTCCTGGTTCATGAATTAGTTATCTCCATTCATTTTTATTTTATTAACTATTAATCATATATTAATATATTTATTAATTATAAAATAATTAGGCGTTTCTAGATGCAATTTAAGGTTTTCTGACTGGGCATACAATTCTAGCCTGAGGACTAGTTATTTCAGCAGCCTTGTGTTTAACACTAGTAGCTAAAATCAGACAAAATGCAAAGGTGACAAGCCACAGATTTACATGCCAGACTTTTAGAAGCCTCCCTCCCTTATTTACATATGTGCTTATAGGATACATAATAGCTATGCACCTTATATATACTCAAACCTTTTATCTTCTCAGTTAAACTGTTGGTCTAAAAGAGTTTTGAAAATTGACTGTCTGTTCTTTCTTTAAAGGATTGAGATTTCTTTGGCTGGAGGGATAGTTCTGCTCACAATACAGAGACAACGGGAACAGCTCAAATTAGGTGGTTTTTTAGATATGCACAAATGCCTAGCAAACTGTTGGTATATGCATTTTTTCAGTTCAGTGAGAAAAAAAATGAATGCCTTACCACTGAAATATTGTTATAGATGAAGTTAACATTTAGAACTCATGATGTTATATTTCTAAAGCAATTTGTAAACATGACATTAATTACTAGTTAACTGATTTCATTGCAAACTATAATCATTAACTCATTAGTTTTCAAAACAGCCATGTGACATACAGAACACAAGGAAATCACCTTAACAGAAAACATAGACAGAGTCTTCTTGAACTTCTTTTTGAAAAGTTTTCTTGAAAGTCTAAACTGTGTCCATACAGTACTTTGTTACCTGCTCCAAAAACAACTACCCAATAAATTATCTTTAATGCAACAACTCCTCCCACAGCCGTGCAGAATAACCCTTTCCCGTCTGTCTTTTTCTATTTTCCTTATCTTAAAATTGAGTGAATGGCATTTGTAACATCTTTGGTTGCAATAGCCATGGAATTTTCTTGATGTTTTAGGATTGTTTTCAGACCATTGCAAGTATTTCTGAAGAGGGGATTGTAGTGAAAAAGAGAATGTAATCTTCATAGTGCTTTTTGCTATGGTATGTGTCCTGCTTTCAGCTGGGATGGAGCTAATTTTCTTCCTAGTAGCTACTGTATTTTGAATTTAATATGGGATTTGATGTGTGAAGAATGTTGATAATACAGGCATGTTTTAGTTACTGCTGAGCAGGGCTTACACTGAGTCAAGGCCTTTTCTGCTTCTCACACCACCCCACCAGCGAGGAGGCTGGGGGGGCACAAGGAGTTGGGAGGGGACACAGCTGGGACAGCTGACCCCAACTGACCAAAGGGATGTTCCATGCCATATGACATCGTGCTCAGCATATAAAGCTGGGGGAAGAAGGAAGGGGAGAACGTTCGGAGTTACGGTGTTTGTCTTCCCAAGTAACCATTATGTGTGATGGAGCCCTGCTTTCCTGGAGATGGCTGAACACCTGCCTGCCCATGGGAAGTGGTGAATGAATTCCTTGTTTTGCTTTGCTTGTGTGCACAGCTTTTGCTTTACCTCTTAAACTGTCTTTATCTCAACCCACAAGTTTTCTCACTTTTAGTCTTCTGATTCTCTCCTCCATCCCACCTGGGTGGGAGTGAGCGAGTGGCTGTGTGGGGCTTAGTTGCTGGCTGGGGTTAAACCATGACAGTATATTGGTACAATTGTTGTGTACTCAATGTGACATTTCTTAACCCTGAAAAATCTTCTCATATCAGATGTAATACACACCACAGTAGGTTTTAAATAAGTGCATGGACTTATGTATTATGTGCACTGACTGGAACTGTCACTTGGTATAAAGGGTAATGCTATCCTAGTTGGGGCAGGGCAGTGTTATGTTTCACTTCATAGGCCAAACTAGATTATCATCTGTGTAATGATTTCCTTACAGTTCATCTGTGATATGATGGGCAAATAATAGTGGTAAAGTAATGGTTACCAGGTTACACATATGTTCTTTTGCGGACCATAATACCCAGTAAGCTGTTAAAGGCTATAAACAGTGATTTTTTTTGGTGTCTAAGTGACCCAAAGTGTTTCCGCCTGAAAAAGCGTCGTTTTCAGCTGTACTGGAGAACACGTTCCATTATTTTCTCTTTTTATTTTTCAAGTTCTTACCATTGTCGAAGCAAAAAAAAAAAAAAAAAAGGAATGGAGGAAATATAAATTACCTTCCCCACACCTTATGAATTTGTGATTGATGTATTGATGTTCTGTTCACAGAGGTTTGGAGGATTGACCCAAAGGTACATTGCCAACAGGAACTTGATAGCACAGAAGTCAACAGCTTAACAGTAGAGTCAAGAACCGCGGATGGGAGACTCCCATCCACTGGCAAGAGACAAGAGATTTCCAGACATTAGTCTTAGGAGAAGGTTTTTTTCTGCAGGTACCTCAAGCATAATGCATTTATCATGACAGAGACAGCTGCAGTCAGGAATGGAGCTTGTTGGAGGTGTAACTTTAGCAGCTTCTTCTATTGGGAGTGACTGAAGCACCATGGCTACATCCAGGGAGGAACCAAACGGCTGGAGAGGGAGGCTGGAGCACGCAGAGAGAGTACACATGACTACCAGTACGGTCCAAGCACTGGTATCACTGGTACTTCCCATTCTGCCCCCCCTCAGAGCGTAAGAGGAGCACAGGGCTGAGGAGCACTGTGTCCTGCAAACCACTGTCTTCCTAAACCATCCCGTGCCTTAGTGTTGTACCACACCTCAGCCCTGAACGTCCCTATGCCAATTCTTTTTTCACTACCATGGCAGGCACAAAGCCCTCTTTTTACTAGGAAACCTCTCTGGGAGCTGGCTCTGCACCCCGGGCAGGGTCTTACTGTGGCTTTTGGGAAATAAACACGAAGGTTATTGCTTGTTGTTGGAAAGGACAGCTCTGGTGTGCACCCTACCAAAACAAACACTGGGCAGCAATAGAAAGTTATCATCTCATCAGGCATGGACCAGACAGGTATATCTGAATTTGGAAACAAGATCAGATTATGTTTTAAAAACTGAAGATAGACTATATCAAGACCTAAGACACTCCCCACTGCTCTTCAAGCTCCCACAGATCCAGGGAAACAGTAGCTGCGTGCCAGGAGGATCCCAGACATTAGTGACCCCAGATGCTCCAGACCATAGGGGTAGGAGGGAGAGCACTCCTCCCAGCTAGGCTGAAAGCTCACATATTGACTGGTCAGCTCAGTATGAACTTCAAGAGCCTGGAAACTCAGAGGAAGTCTCCAGGATTGACCAGGCTTCGTGAGTGGAGTGAGTGTCACCCAACACGTGCAAGAGTCTGAGTCCTGGAGAGGGGGTCTCTGCTGGTGCAGGGCAGTGGGGAGAAAACATTTCTCAGACATTTTCCTTGCAGCTCAGGAGCAGATCTTCAGCAAACAAACCCATTTTGTTGGTGGGAAGGGCAGAAGAATGTGAAGGTTAATGCACCCAGAGTCTACTTAATATATGCCTTATTAAACATGAAGACGACTCTGGTCCCAGCAACTATATTCTCAGATGAGTCACCCAGAAAATGATTAGCATCTAATCCAGCAACAGATCACAGGTCGTTGTGGTACAGATGAGCTGGTTCACACGTAAGGGGGCCTGTCATAGTGGATGGCAAAGGGGGCACAGGGTAGCAAGCTAGACCCAGCTCTCTGCTCCCAAATTACAGGGTGGATATAGCTGCCCTGACTTATTTGGCTGACAAACTTGAAACAAATCAAAGGCTGTATAACTGGAGTCTCTGTTAAGAATATTACAGCAAAATACATAAGTAAAGGAACCATGCCAGAATTTAAATAATTTAAATGTATCATTTTAATTCTATACTGAGTGACTGACAATACTTATTCTATTATTATAATGCTGAATTCTATATATAAGAATTTGAAGTTTAGCTTTTTTGTAAAAAATTCTTGGAAACCTCTTGGAAACCAGCTATCAACAGTGGAATGCAATCATAAGGCACTGACTAGGGTTTTTTTGTTTTGTTTTGTTTTTTTCCTTATTCTGTGGTTCAGAGTATCTTTTTCATAATTAAACTTATAAATCAAACTTACAAGTCTATCAACACATTTCTAGAATGCTAACTCAGACTGATGATTGGGCCGAATAAGGTGGACTTGTGCAAACATGTCAGCCTGGTAGAACGAGGAAGATGAGAGGAAGCTGAGGCACTATCATAAAGCTTAGTCTGCCAGGTCTGGTGGTATCATCCAGAAGCAGGGCAATCATCAACCATTGTGAATAGTAATGTTTTAAAAGTATGACAGCTGTCTGCTTGGTGAATTGAGCCAGAGCCATTAGGACAGAGCAGCTCCTCTGCTCTGTGCTCTGCCTCGCATCAGCCCTCTTGCAGGTAGGTGATGTGATTACAAAGTGTCAGGAATCCCTCTGCAGTACCGAGTTGAGTCACTTAATCTAGACTTTAAAAGGTTTCATTAAATGGCGTGTTCCTCATTTTCTGGTTACCCCAGCTGAGAGCTTGATTCTGATTTGTAGAAATTAACTTAGAGTGTTACACGGTGCTAATAATGCAAAGGAAAAAAATGAAGGTCTTCTCAGCCACAGGCTGGACATGAATAATCCAGTCAGTAGTTTTGACATTAATTCGCCACTGCCTATATTCTCTAAAATATTAAAAAAAAAAAAAAATCCTCCCCTCTGAGTAGCATTTTTGTGAAAATAAAGTAATTTCTGTTCGTGAAGCACTCTGGTATTCTGTGATGAGTAACATAAAAAAGAGAAAAAGAGAAAAATCATTAATTCTGTCTCCAGAGCAGAATTTCAAAAGCACTCAGAAACTCGAGTGTTAGACTTGACACCAACAAGGAGGTGGAAAGAGAACAGTGAATGGCTGCTTGTTAAGTGGGACCCAGCCACGCTGGGCAGCAGCTGAGGCAAGAGTCCTATGGAAAAGATAATACCAAAAAATTTTTGTCTGTGCAAATGCAAGCACACACAAGAGGATGCCCAAGTTCGCCCAAGAGGCGACCTTCATTCTGCTATTCCTTAATTCAGGATGTTTGTCTTTGCAGCCTCTGCAGTTACTTATCTGTATAGGTACTAAAAAGTTATCTAAATAAACTGATAACACAGAGAAAAAGGGCTGTTAAATGATGGTGCGAAACTGCACGGGATAACACAACATTTGAGCTGTATTCCAGAAACTCCTAGCTACATTTATAAAGCAGAGCCTAAAGATAACGAAAACATTTTGATAACGAAAACCCATTCTGAAAAACGGGATTAAAGTATTCAGTTAAACTCAATTGTAAATGATGAACAGTGTAGCCTAGTATTATCATAAGTATTGTAATCTGAAAAAATGTTCTGTTAACTGTATATTTCAGGATTTACGTATCAAAGAAACATCTTTCAATTCTCATCTCGGTGTCACCATCCCAGTGTCACCAGTCTATTGTTCATTCCAGTGCTACCAGTTACAGCTGTGTACTTGACATTATTTTCCACCCAGTCAGAGTTTTCTGAACACTGCTTACATGTTCAGGAGCACGTGTGGATGGTAAACCTGATAAACTTTCATTGCTCTGTTGGCACAGCCTGTATTTTTATACATCAGTTAGTTAGTTTAATTTCTAATTGTTTGCAAAATGTGTCGTCTGCAATTGGACTAGAGTTTTTCCTTTTTGAAGGTTTCTTACCATTTTGCTGTATTCAGTATAACTCTATGGCTGAGTTTAGATCTCTGTTTCCAGTGGGTTTGAACCTAGAGGAGACCTTTGCAGTAATAACAAGGAGGGATTCTACTTTACAAGACAGAGGCCTCAACACAGGATCGACAGAATGTTTTATCCTGGATCAAATATAACAGAGCTAATTAAGCTTTGCAATGACTCTTGTTTCCATAGTTCACTAGTTGCCCTTGCTACACATGCTGTGGATTTCCACTCAGTTTTAAGAGCCATCTGGTTTTCATATCTCCTGCTTGGGGCATGATCAGCTACTTTCATTTTTTCCATAGTGTCAGTGGGCTAATATCCACGTATCCCTATCGCACTTTAAAGTTCATTTCCACCCTATAATACGTGTCTAGGTTTTCCTGTACATACTGTATTTGGCAACAATCTTTTTTTTCCCTAACATTTTTTATTTTATTTTCATTTTTATAGCGAATGTAGCTCTCGTAAAAGGTGGTGGACAGACAACTCTGGCAGATGAAACCTGACTTATCTGTACAAAAGAAATAGCAAAAGGATATGGTAAAGTAATCTTCCTTTAGTGTTCCCAGTATCATACGTTATCCTTGAACAGGAAAGAAATTCTTCGGGACTGAAGGCGAAAGTACCTGTAATAGTTCAGCTAGCATGAATCTGTTATGTGGTGATGGTTAAGTATAGCAAGACTTTACTGATGATAACCATTTATTCAATAATTTTCACAGAAACAGGAACACTGTCAGATGCTAATACTAACTTCTGGCCACTTGTGACTCCATGGCTCCCACTGCTAAATGTTTTCTTCCACTGATTTTAGAAAGATCAGGACTATCTGTATTGCTCTGGGAATTTATATAACCACTTTGCAACTTTACATTAAGTCAAGGGCATTATTCACACTATTTTAAATATGTTTCCACTTTAAAATTGAGATTGAGGGCTTCTATGATTTAGGAGCCAAAGTTCCTCATATAGTCAAGGGAGCAGACTCTAGAGAAGGTCACAAAAGCACCTGAAATAGAGAGCTACAGCCCGAGTAACTGGTCACAAACTGGAGGCATAGCCATAATGGGGTTAGAGGGAAGTTCCGTGTTCTCACTTGTTTAGTGTGTCAAACTGATTGCCACATTTTCTCCTAGATCGTCATAAGTCTGGTGGGTTTCAGTAAGTTTTTGCTTCCCTTTACTGCAAGAAAGATGGCTAGTCTGGGCGTACCTCACTTCACTGCTGGTGCAGAGCTTTGGGCAGTGAGGGCACTTCAGCTTTCCCCACGCTATGTACGTAACAAGTACACGACAAGAGACTGATACACTATAGAAAGAAGAATGATTGTTTTGTCATAATTTATTTTCTGAATAGTGGAACAAAAGAAGCTGATTTATGTCCTTATCTCTCACCCATGTCCCCAAAGCCCCTTGCCCCTTTCAGCCCCACCAGGCAAGGTAAAGCAGTGTGTAATAGGTGTGTTATATGTGTACTGGCTACTGAGACAGCTAGCTGTTTTCAGACAAGCAAGTCTGACTTCTGCCCGCCTTTTCCATCAGTCACACACTGACTTGGATCTCTGTCTTCTTCTCAGCCACTTATTTTTAAGGAATTTGTGGGAAGTTGTCTTTAAGAAGTCTTCTGTTATTTCTAATTTGGCTTAAATTGGCCAAAAAGATCCCTATGAATAGATAATATGTGATATTTACATATATATAATTTATATTATAACAGTATTGCTAAATGATACAGATATAAATGCCTATATTTATAGCTAGATATTATATCTTTGAATAGATAGGTATAAACAGATAATGTGATCACATCATCTCATTTTGTCAGGAACAGTCCATGGGCCAGGAACTGGGATGCTCTGTCCTTTCCTTTTTCTTTCTCCCACCAGGAATTTCCTAGGTAAGGGTTTTAGAAATAATTCCACCTTTATTTGTCTTAATGACATTGGAAAATAGAATAATTTCAATAAAAGGGGAAGTGCAGATCTCCTCAGCCCCAAAGCCACAGTCACCAAGACCGTACACATTAGCAAATTCTCCTTAAAGACAGGTAGAAAACTAAATGCCCATGGGCATGGGAGAGAGAAAAACTTCTGCTGCTTTCCCTCTCATCAGTGGAGTTATACTGCCTGATTTGCCAACACCTCTTCTCAGGGATCACTGAGGAGCAAGGGAGCTACAGACAAACACCATGCAAAAGTCAGTCCCAGCACGTGAGCGCCGTGCCAGACCCAGGCGTGCGGCTGAGGGGCCACGCAGCAAGAGGCGTCACACACGGCACGGCAGGCAGAGCCTCTTCTCATACAACTGTGTAATTTGGGGTTAGGCAGCCTGTGCAAAGTGGGTTTGGTGTAACAGTAGGAGAAGTGAGCATCTAATTCAGCCTCAGACCTATTTGCACTGCAGAAGTCGTATCTGAGATTCTGTCCCAGCTCTGAACCACTCACAGCTTGGCAACTTTTGCAGGGGACACCTTAGATTTTAATCACAAAGCTCCAAAACAGATTAATTTTTTCTAAGTGTGGGGAAGGACACCTTGCAACCCAGCCTCGTATTTGTCTTTCGTCCTGAGAAAAGGAAAGAAGAGAGAGGTGTTGAGAAAACTGGACACAGACACAACTGTAAGAAACGCAGATACACCTATTTACATAGCGAACACTATGTCAACAGGCAAGGCCAAAGGAAATTTTTTTTCTTTCTTGTCCCTCCCCTTTTTCTTTAAGAAGCAAGTTAGTTAGTATGCCATGCAGCGGCTGAGCTAGTAAAGTGATCCATCAGGCTGCCACCACCTCCAAAATCCATAGCTTCTTGATACGAAATTTGTACATGTTCAGCTGGGTCACTTGTACCAAGCAATCTCAGGACGGGTCATTTTTCAAAGAATAGCTATCAGGCAGCAAAAACTAAATCATCTTCTGTCCTATCCGATATCTATCATTTAATGTGGTGAAGACAGTCAGCAGTGGCCAGACAAAGAGCACCATGAGAAGACTAGCTACAGTACTGCTCCCTCAAGTGTGGTGGGAGCCCGATCACAAGTCTATTCCTTCCTCCTGTATGCCCACCTCTCAAAAGCAGCATGTTTTCCATCAGCAGGTGTAAGGCAAAAATCAATCCTTCGTAAGTTGGGATGCCAATTTCACTAATAAAAAAAAGAATTAAAAGCACAAGGAACGCACTCAGGAAGAATTAGAGTCTAAGCACCAGCTTTGTACTAGTAATTTCAGGTGACAAACTGTTATCCCAAATATTGAATGGCTGGTCAGCCAAAGCCGCTCTCGCCTATGGCTGTGTGCCAGGAGGCAGCTGCAGCCTCTCAGACGTGCTGCTGTCCTCAGTCTTGAACTTTGCTCTGAAGGAAAGTGAGCATGGAAGTAACAGAGATATGAGGTCTTGCAGAGTAAGCAGACAGTGGAAAGAGAGGCTACATGAAAGATAGGAAACTTAAACTAGAATTGTCTTGGTCTGTGGGAAGAGAGAGAAGCTTTCTCTGGAGCAGAAAAAGCTGAAGCAAAAGAGCCCAGACTTGAATGCTCCTGTCGCCAGGCAAATTAAGCAATTTTTTTTCTCTCTTTAAATTATAAGCTGTGAATGATTCTCTGTCAAAGCTAGTTCTATATCTACAGCAAAGCAGTAACAGAAAAAAAATTATAAAGTTCTAATCTGAAAGCTCCTTGTCTTCCTAAGAGAATACCCATGGACACACACAAAGCCACTCCTGCAGAGTGCATGCATGTGGTAGGGATAAGAGCTGAATAGAAATAATCTCGATACAAATCAAACTTTCCGTATTTTTTAAATCAAAGAGATTTAGGAGAATCATAAACCCCAAAGCTGTTCCCTCAAATGATTTCAACAGCTTGAGGCGAGTTCATTAAAACAATGTATCTCCAGTCTTTCAGTGGAGACAAGCTCTCCATAGGACAGTGCTTTTGCTTATCTGGGAAGAGCTTCTTGCTGAGTTCCCGCTGGTTTATTCAAGACCAGCGCTGGGCTCCTGTTACTCTTCTCCTGCTGGAAGTTAAACTGGTTTCAACTAGTCAGTGCTGCCTGACGGATCTAAATAAGGCAACGCCGAGCATACAGACCACACTCTGATACAGAATATGATTACCACGGGAAGCCTTCCAAATTCAAAACAGCCAGGAATTTTAACCTTGGAGCCAAGGCAGCTCTAATAAGGGGGGGAAATTGCCTTCTGAATTTAATTTGCAAAGTAATGTTAATAGGAAAAGAAGGCACTTATACATACTTCTCTTGTCTCCTAATGAGAAGTATGATAAAATGTCAGGAGGATGCAAACCCCAGATTATCTAAGTCCAAGACCCATGATTTAACCGAAAAACCAAATGATACACATACATGTGCGTAGTAATGAAAAAAATTAAAGGCTGGACATATGTGTAACGTTTTAGTTTGGAAATTAAGCTATCTGGGTTCAGACACAATTACGTTCATATGTGTCACATTTTAAAGCAGGGAGGGCTTGTTCCACAAAAATGTGTGTATTTTTCCCAACTCCGCTACTTGGTCTGAGACAATGTATCATTTCTCAGCACAATTTCATCTCGCTTCATTCTTTGTAGCTATGAAATATCATTCTCATGGTTTCAGATTATATTCCTTGTCTGTTAGGGCTCAGGACTTGATGTGATAAATAGAGCTGGATGGGAAAGAGTTTCCCCATCCTCCATACATACAGTTCCAGAGTCTCTTACATCCCAGATATGCGTCTCATCCTACAGCTTTTGGATATTTAAAATGGATACTGTCTCCTATTAATACTTATGTCTCTGGTTTTGAATCCCATACAATCTCATACAAAACCTGAAAAACGTCTGCCAAATCTGGGGCATACATATATGTGCCTATAAAAAGCCAGGTACTCACAATACAAATTTTTCAGTAGAAATCTTGTCTGATATGAAAAACTTTGGGAAGATCTAGATGCAGATGTGAGTTCTTTTCCCATTTGCTACTGTTACTTCATGTTCATGGAGAAATCATAATTATCACATCTTCAAACTACTCTCAGTTTTGTAGTGTAACATGCTAGATATAAGATTGATATTATTGCTATTACTGATCACAAATTCATGTTATTTCTATGATAATGTGAGCGTAATGGTACAAATACATGGAAAAAATGGAAAGTAAAGACATCTTCTTCAAATATTTCTATTTTATATAATCTGTGCAGCAGGATTATCAAATGATTTCACATAATATTCACATTTTCACAGCCCAGGAAACATACTGTAAACAAGTGAATTAATATAACTTGTAAAACAAGCAAAAAACCTTCATCATAGTCTACAAAAGACTCTTTTCCTGCATCTTAATATATTAATCAAGGATGCAGGATACATTCATAGAAGCTACATGTATTAATTTGTTTTCAACATATATTTACCATGATAATTAATGACAAATAAAACCTACTGACACAGCAATAAAGCAATTTATTCAGGAGTTTTGTACCTAAAACGCATACGCTAAACCTGCTTCTCACTCCCATTTAGGATAATGTAATAAGCAGCAAAGCGGCATGAAAAAGACAGGCAGCACTGTGTAGGGAGAGTAATTTATTAAAAGCCAAATGTCTTAACTCAGAACCAGTGTTCACTAATTTGTTAATAGTGTTAGGGTCCCAGCAGAGCAACTCCTTTAAGAGTGTTTTGCTTTGTAGGAAGTACTGCCGAGGTAAGTCTGAAACAGAACCTTTTTCTGTAACATAACAATATTTTCTATCTATTTATTAATGTCTTTCTCTTTTTGTCTTTTTTTTTCTCTCTAATGAACCTTTTTTTTTAACTTCTAAAAAGTGATTTTTCTTTTAATCTGTAAGAAACCAAAAATATCAAGCCTTGGGGCTATGAGATTTCTTTGCCACCTAAAAATAGTTGCAAAGCTTGGTGAATGCTAATGCTTTGTGTAATCTCATTCTAACTTTTTATTTGCCACAAAATCTTCCCAGTGAGAAATTACTCTGGGCCCTTTTACTGAATCGGTTGAAGGAAAAGAAAAATAACAAGTGGTGAGAGCTGCTGTGTTTTAGGGATATGCTAATTTCAAAGCCTAATAAGAAAATCTAAGATGATGTGGTGATGTGCTCCCCCCCGCCTGCACTTAAGCAATAAACCACCAGTGGTGGTCGTGACGCTGTGTCTGCCTTAAGTTGGACTGTGGGGAGACGGACGGCAACACAGTAGGCAAGGGCTGGCTGGGGCAGTGACCCAGACATCTTGCTGGTATGCAAATAAGACTATAAGTCAATCACCTGACTCCATAAATCGTGGACAGCCCAGGGCCCGTTGAGCTCTCCTGCATGGCAGCGGATCTCCCCTTGAGTAGGGACGCCTCTCAAGGCTCCTCCTTGAGGTTGAGAGAATCTTTATCAGATACTCGGTAAGTGAACTGGGAATAAGCGTGCTGAAACTCTGTAATCTTAGCTAAGTGATATAAAGGATTGATTGTGCATATATAATCCTTTAGACATAAACTGTTGACCAAGACTGGGACTAAGTCTGGATCCAGTCACACCGAGACTCCTCTCAGAGGAGTTTAGAATGCAAGGCAGTCCTCTCTGAACCTCACAACTCAACAGGAGGGTCTCCCTAACAGTTTTATCTGACCCTGTCCTCTGTGCAGTAAATAATGAAGTGTACCTTGCCATCGAATCTTGTTAAACCACTGTCGCATTTACCACTGAACTTTGTTAACTCACTGTTTCATATCCATAAAGTATATTGCTGCTTCTCTCTTGCAAGTGAAGTACCTCTCACTCTCTCCGCAACAGACGAATACATTATTATTTCTGGTTTAATCAGTTTTGCAGACATATTAACTTATTCTGAGTGGAGCTTAAGCATCATGTCTCCAAACTCAGTTTAACCTCTGTCCAGAGATGAATGCAAAGTGATTTTCCCCCTCAGGTTAACAGTTCACATGGCAGCATTTCTTTATATCTTTCTCTTTAGTTTAATCTATTTAGGGTCATGGCTCTTGACCTTTACTTTGAGTTCGGAGCTCAGATGAAGCCCAAACATTGAGACTGATCTTTCTTGCAGCTGCCATGCATCACCTGGTACTACATGCAGAAAACAAAGCAAGAGGAGAGACAGTCTAGAAGTTTATATACTGTGTCTCGCCTTTCATGCTTTTCCAGTGACAAATAAAGAACTTAAGCATCCTCTTCTTTTTTCTTGGCTGTTGCTTGGACATGAATGGCCATGGCAAATGGTGACAGCAGTAGGAGGCAGCGAGGGAGGTGGGTGGGGGTGGGACACACAAGGACATGACAACGACTCTTTTTTTCGAAAGTCTAGGGAAAAAGTCAGCGAAACAACCAGGTGTTCTTGCTTCATAGTTCCATATTCAAGCAAAATTGAAATAAAAGTCTTATCTTGAAAAAGAAGCTATCAAAACCCATGCTAGCATCCACAGTAAAACAAAAAGAGTCAAAATGGGCCAAGCTATACCACTCTCAGTTTATGTCTACACAAACACTTCAGTGTTACAGAAAAAAGCACACAGTCTGAAATAATGTTGTTTACACCCCAACTCTTCCTGAACCCAGGCTCAGTGTGAAGCTAGTATGAGGCTGGATTTGAAATGCAGTTGAAACTGAGAAAGGCTTTTCTTTGGTAGGCAGCTTTGACTGCCGGTTGCTCAGTCAGAAGAAATCAGCAACCCAGAAAGAGGGATTTGGTACCAGTAAGAGTACAGTCCTCAACGACTGGCAGCACATTTCTGCATCTGTGTGTACACATTGTTTCAAATGGCTGCACTGTTTCTAAAGGAATTTTTTTCCAGAGGGAAATTTTTATCTGTCACATGCATTTTTCATTCATTGTTGATTTCTGCTTCTGTGGGTTACATGCAAACTATGGCAAAGATAGCCGTTAGAAATGTGAAAAATCACGCAGAGCTATTAAAAGATTTTAGAAACATTTGTGGTATATAGTGGTATTTTACAGAACTGCGCCCTCTTTGCACTAAACATGCCTGTTCCCTGTATAGTTAGTTTGCTAACTCACAGCGTAAGGGTGACACGCAAGGAAGCACCTTATGTACTTCCAGCTTCTGGGGCATCGCTGTTAAAATGCCTAAAAGTGTCTGTCTATAGATGAAAGACCCTAGGAAGCAGCAAAAGGCATGTAAGCCTCTTAGGAAGTCACTGGCAACACGCAGTTCCCACAAGAAGCCTTTCAGAGAGTGGAGCCATTTGTAGCTCACCCCCAGGCAACTAATGGGCACATGGTGCATGCGACCTCAGAGCCGCCCCATAGCTTTCCCAAGCTGTTGGAGCACGAAGCTGACTGAGCAAGGGCTACTCTTTGAGAAGATGCTGGGGATGCTTCTCTTATTACCCCTTTTACCCTGTAACACAGAAGCCTGAGGCCGCCTCCATCTCTCCTCTCCAACGGTAGCATCCCCTCCAGCTCGTGGGGCAGATGTACACACAGCTCTCTTGCTCCATGGGTCAAGTTTTTGGCCACGTGGCTGATGCCATGTGAGCAGGCAGCAGCACTGACGCTTGCCAGGGTTTTCACCGAGAGGCGCTGGGGCTGCAGTACCCTTTCAGTGGGTATCTGTTCTATCAGATGGAGGTACAGCTGGGATCTGCGCAGGTCACCCCTGAATCATGGTGGAGCGTGGGTATGAATAGGTTGCTAAGCACTAGGGACTCTGCAAGGGTGCCAGGGAAGGCCATCAACAAAAGGCAAGGGAACCTCAAATGGGAGCTCTATGGACCACCCACCTGGATTTCATTTCCTAAATTCCTCCCACAGCCTCTCTGTCACCAAAGCAGAATTTCAGGGTCTCTACTTTTTTTCCCCACTTTGCCTGACAAGACTTTAACACACTATATCTGCTTGTGCCAGCTTAAAGCAGCTGGTTCTTTTACTATTTATTCACTTATTTTAGGGTACTCAAAATGGAGTGAGAGTGTAGTTTCAGTGCCACGGGGAAATCTCTGCTCCTTTGGAGTCACTTAGATGTCTGCAGCAGATCTCAGCGCCAGAATCTCATTTCAAGGGTCCTCTCTGCTGAAGCTTAGTGCACACTCACATGCTTTAATTCCTGATCCTGATGCTGCACAGTGTATGAAGGTTATTATGGTTCTTTGAATTCAATTATATCTGGCCAGAAATTTGCCCAGATCACCTGACACATTGCTTTTACATTACCTGCTTTGCCTCGCCGGGTGCTTAGTAGTATTGTATAAAGAACTTTGTACCTCTGTTTAAGCATTATACATGACACCTGCAAAGGAGGAAAAAGTATATCCACTCTTTCTTTTTCATATTGAGAAGAATAAAGAACCTTAAAGGTAATTGAAATAAATCATCACATATTTTTAAAGTTCTGAATGTTTAAAGCAGTAAAAACAAGAAGAAAGTCAGGCCTTCCTACCCAGGAATTGATTTGGCAACAAAGACCCAGAGCAATGAGATTATTCAAAAAAAACACCACCTGAATGAACAATAGACAGAAAACATCGGACTATTTACTTTTCACTTTTTTTATAGCACTTTATAGTGTCTTTTTTCCCCTCAATATACATAGATTTAATTAACCAAGATTGGTTGCTAATGAACACCAACTTGTTTGGCAGCGTTAGCTAACAAAAACATATTTACCAAGAACGCCACTGCTTTGCTATAAAGATCTGAGGGTCATGCAAGGTGCTGACCTTATTTATAAAGTCCTTATAATGATTGAGATTCCATCTACCTTGGAGATTATTTCCCTTACCCTTTTGCTGTGACAATTCAAGTTAACAGATTCTCCCAGGGTTTAAACATCTGGAACGAGCCATGTGTTCCTTCTACGTGGGCTTCAACTCTAGTGTTTTACTTGGCCCTTTGACCAAAAGAGGAGTCTAGCGGTGTTTTTTAAGGTGTAATGTTGTCTTTAGCTGCAACACAGTGCAAAATCTCAAAGTGGAAATTTGCTTCAGAACGTTGTTTTTGTTTGATTACCTTGTCCATACTCAAATCAATGAGAGCATTTGGGGAGCAAGGTCACTCTGAATGCAGATCCCCGAGACGACCTTCAGGTTACAAAGGTTAGTCCTTTAGTAAGGATTAACTGTTATCATCATGAACAGCTATTATTCTGTATTTCATAGTTATGAAGATGTTTAATAAAGTGATGATGAAACTGAAACATACTTGTGTAGTATAAATTTAATATATCTTTCAAAATATTCATGGAGTTTCAACCATTTAATTTAATTATCTTTTGCATATTACTTGGAAAATTTTCTACAGCTCTAGCAGCTATGAAACAAATGCATTTTATAAATCTATGAATAGAAATTGTAAATATGAAAGACCAACTACTGACTCTATTTACAGTAGTGTTAATATGAATAAATGTTATTGACATCAATGAAGCAACTCTGCATTCATGTTGAGAGACCTGAGATCAGGATTCAAATATGTGTTAATTAATTACCGATGGCTCTTAGTTAACGCATATATTTTCAAAGGACATATCTTCTTTAACTTTATCATGTTTACAAAGTACTATGGGATTTTATAGCAATAATTTGAAATGTTTAATCTTATTGTAGCAGCACTACAGAGTAGATGATTATTATGCAGTTTGCCATAAAGAATCTGTACAGGGAGGAATCTTGCAAGGATGGACACATGTGAGCAAATTTTAGGGCTAGCTTTTGTCACCTTTTCTCACAAGAGCTGTTCAAGAAGCAATAGGTAGGAGAAACACGATCTGGATTGTGCGGGGTTGTTTAGACACGCACAGGCCGAGAACTCTCCCAAAGGCAATTAATGGTGTAAAGAGCATCTGTAACCTTCCGGCTAACCCGCACAAACAGCTGTGAAAGGAGGATTCATATGACATAATCTTTCTCTGATCCCCTGCATGAAGACTTTTATCAATGCCAGGACAACGGCTATCATTAGGTCAGGTTGTAAACCTGTTGGTGCTCTCCATGAAATCTGTAAGCCATCACTGATTAATTCAGTTCTTTTAGCAGAAAATGAATCTTACATTGTTTCCTTTCTGTCTCATTATTCATTCGGGTGAGGTCTTGGATAGACAAGCATCGAATGCTGCTGCTGAGGAAGAACCAAATATTTCAGAGTAATTCATTTCACCCAGTGAAAGCCATTTGGATTAGACAGGACTGTAAGAGAAATAGAGCTCTTTCAGGCTTCTTCCCCCTTTCTGCCAAAGCATAGTGATCTCTAACCTACCAAAATTCAAAGGTATTTGCTGTACTGTGTAGGCCAATGCATACATCCTTCTATTTAGTTTTTCTAGTTTTAAGTATTAAAAGTGCATAAACAGATGATCTGAGGCTGATCCGAGCCCCTGGGCTTCCCTTTGAGCCCAAACAGCACAGCTGCAGAAGCTTTATAATTCCTTCAGAAAAAAAAAAGATTCAACATTCCTTTCATTGAGCTTTTGGAGCAAAAATCTGGTTTCAGACGAAGTAATGATGGTTTTTCACATATGGCTGAGTTCACAATCAGAGAGGCTACAATGAGACTGTTTTTCTTTAGTACCACATACGAAATTTGTATTTGGGCTCAAAGCAGTTTCAGCCTACCTGGTGCTCCCGTTCTGTTTGGTGCCTGCTAATGACTGATAATGGAGTAGAAGTAGGTACAATTCTCTTTTGATGTTGGAGATACAAAGCACCTGCCTTCCTTTTTCTTCTTAATCAAGTCTCTTCTTCCTAAGAAAGAATATTCACATTTTTTCTCAATTGTTTCTGGAGACAGCAGGAAAGTAAATATAGGCTAAAACACATAGTGGTAGTTAGTATTCAAGTTTTTGATAATTTTATTTTCCATTAGGGAAGAAATTAATGATTGAGTCAGATATTTCTCTTGCATTCCTCTATTGCATCCTGTATATAAATGTCGTATATAAAATCTCAATTCCTAAACACTACAGACCAGCAGTGTTTTATTTGTCTGTAGTACTACGCCTTTCAACAGCACACGTACTTTTAACAGCAAATATACTACCTAAATGTGCTTTCTTTAGTTGTCGCTTAGAGGCACAGAAATACTCCTCACTGTGTTTCTGGTGCTTCTTTGTGCATTTCTTTAGCGACTCTGTTACGCTGCACACAAACACTCCTGTCATCTGACACTCAGTTCCCCAGCTGTGCATTCAGATGACTGATAACTCACACTGTATATCTGAATCCTAACCAATTTTTCAGAAAAAAATGTGCTTTGGGTAATGACTCTTACTGTTCCAACTGTCTATTACACACAGGAGCTTAACAGCTTTTGCAGTTGTCTTGAAAGATGGGCAGTTATCATAACTTCCAGATTTTTCTAAAGTTTCACCTAATCTTCTGTACAGGAAATATGGCTCCTGAAAAGGAACTGGAAAAGAGAAATTTTTAGAAAAAAGAAAGATTTTAGATTACTTTTTCTCCATGTGATACTGCTGTGATAAAATGTTTTTCATGGGGTTACTTCTCCAATTGGAAAGTCCCTGTCTGAACACTTCCTAACTGCAGTCATTTTCTGGACGGGATAAGACCCATCCTGGGTCAAATTCTACTGAAATACAATCAAACGCCCAACTACATTAGACAGAGGGCATCTATAGAAAAACAGATGGGGAAAATCCAAGTCACAATGAAATTTTTTCATGCAAATTATCAAATAATATCCAACTGATTATCTGTGGGAACCTCTTACAGGTTTGTGATAACTGTGTACAAATTAAGCATGGAAATAAATGTGTTATTTAAATCATGAAATTGCATTTGCTGTGTCCTGGAAACCTGTGCTTAAAAACATACAGCTTTCTGTAACTAACACAATGGTTAGTTTTGTTTCAGTAGCTGAAAAAAACTTGTTAATGCTGTCAAGCTTAGTTCTGTTGTCCACGGTGAGAAAAAATGTGTACAGTATCATCACATATTAGTTTATATTAGTTATTTTATTGAGAGCTGGACTCAGAAGGACATGGCTAGTAGGTGGAAAGATGACTAACTGCATACATTCAGTATGGCAATGAGACTAATGTAAAGGTTTCAGCTGATATCCTCCCTGCCATGATACTCTGATTTTAAAAAGAATGATTATGCTTTAGACCAGTGTAAAAATAGACTTAAAGAAAAAAAAAACACCAAACTTCTTTGATTAGGAAAAATTAATTCCTAAGTGATTAAAAGTATGAATAGTTGAATAAATGCAATGTGAATGGTTATCCCAAATCAAATTATTTTTCCTGCCTTGGTTGTGTGAATACAGGACAGGTTGTGTTCTCAGTTTTGGAACAACATTAAAGAATGTGTTTCTTTTTTTCACAACTAAGCCTTCCTTTCTCTATACTAAGCAAAATATAAAAAGCATCATTTAGTGTAGCCTGTTGCTGCAGGACAACACCCTCCCACACAAACAATTTCAGTTAAAAGAAAGGGGAACAATTTATATCTTTTACTATATGACTTGTCCCCTTGACAGAGTACTCCATACTATCGTTATTTCCAAGTTAAATGCTTGGAAATTGCTTGGACTTCTCCACAGATCTATAAGATTAAAACAATGTTGGCCATAGATTTGGAACGTATGGAAGAAGACACTACAGGCCGTGCAGGAAAGCACCATGGGTGACAGGAGGACAGCAGGAGACCAGCACGGCTGACTAAGGACCTCCTGGTCAAACTGAAACACAAGAGAGAAATACATAGCCAGTTGTCCTGGTTTAGGCTGGGAGGGAGCTAGTTTTGTCTCCAGCAGCTACCATGTTTTGGATTTAGTGTGTGAAGAATGGTGATAGCACACTGATGTTGTTGGTTGCTGCTAAATGATCAAGGACATTTTGCAGTTTCCCAGGTTTTGCTAATGTGCAGGTGCAAAAACTTGGGAGGGGTAGAGCCAGAAGAGTTGATCCAAACTGGCCAAAAAGAGTATTCCATACCATAGACGTCATGCCCAGTATAAGTGAGGGTCGGCCAGTGGGCCACTTCTTTTCTGGTTTCCTTTTTGTTCCCTTCTTTTCCCATTTTTTTCATTTGTTCGAGCCTTTTCATTCGTTCATTCGGCTGTTCGTTCCTTCGCTCGCTCCCTCTGGAACCTGCTGTTCTGGGATAGCTGGGGGGGGAATACCCCTGCTCCCTGGCTGCTGCTCGGGATGGGCTGTATTGGTCATCGGGTGGTGAGAAAATTGTGCATCCTTTGTTTTCTATATTCTATTATCCTTATTATTGTTATCATTATTAATATATTTTTATATTTTTCCTTTGCTGTCCTGGTGAACTGCTTTTATTTCAACCCACGAGTTTTCCTTTCTCTCAGATTCTTCTCCCCACCCCACCAGGGAGGCGGGGAGAGAGCGAGCGGCTGCGTGGTATTCGGTTATCATCTGGCGTTAAACCACGACAGCAGTGGAAGCAGGGATACACTTCCCAGGAAAAATATAGGACTCAGGAGTGTAGGGATGGGATCAGGAAAACTAAGGCACAGCTGGACCTAAATTTGTCAAAGGATGTGAAGAATAATAAAAAGGGCTTCTACAGGTATATTACTCAGAAAAGGAAGACAAAAGAAATTCCACCCCTCCCTGACAAATGAGACAGGACTCCTGACGGAAATGGCAGATGCAGTTGCTAAGCCACTCTCCATCATACTTGAAAAGTTATGGCAGTCAGGCAAAGTCCCCAGCGACTGGAAAAAGGGAAACATCACACCCATTTTTTATAAAGATAAAAAGAAGGACCCTGGGAACTACCTGCTAGTTAGCCTCAACTCTGTGCTCAATAAAATAATTAAACAGATCCTCCTGGAAGGTATGTCGAGGCATATGGATGACAGGGAGGTGATTAGAGGCAGCCAACATGGCTTCACAGGAGGCCTGACCAATCTGGTGGCCTTCTAGAATGGAGTGACTGCATTGGTGGATAAAGGAAGAGCAACGGATGCCATCTACCTTGATGTCTGTAAGGCCTTTGACATGGTCTCACACAACTTCCTTATTGCCAAATTGGAGAGAGATGGATTTGATGAATGGACTGTTTGATGGATAAGGAATTGGCTGGAATTGGCTGGGTGGCTGCATCCAAAGAGTTGCAGTCAATGGCTCAATGTCCAAATGGAGAACAAGTGATGTCCCTCAGGGATCCTTACAGGGACTCGTACTGTTCAATATCTTTATTAATGACATAAACAGTGTGATTGAATGCACCCTCAGCAAGCCTGCAGATGACATCACGCTGAGTGGTGCAGCTGATACACTTAAGAGAAGGGATACCATCCAGAGGGACCTTGACAGGCTTGAGGAGTGGGCCCATGCAAACCACAGGAAGTTCAACAAGGCCAAGTGCAAGGTCCCGCACCTGCGTCGGGGCGATCACCAGTATCAGTACAGGCTGAGTGATGAATGGATTGAGAGTAGGCCTGCAGAGAAGGATTTGGGGACAATGGTGGATGAAAAATTGGATATGAGCTGGCAATGTGCGCTTGCAGTCCAGAAAGACAACCATATCCTGGGCTTCATAAAAAGAAGCATGGCCAGCAGGTGGTGATTCTACCCCTCTACTCCACTCTCATGAGACCCCACCTGTAGTATTGTGCCCAGCTCTGGGGCACCCAGCACAAGAAGGACATGGATCTGTTAGAATGGTTCCAGAGGAGGGCCACAAAAATGATCAGAAGGCTGGAACACCTCTCCTATGAAGACAGGCTGAGAGAGTTGGGCTTGTTCAGCCTGGAGAAGAAAAGGCCTTATTGCGGCCTTTCAGTACTTAAAGGGGGCTTATAAAAAAGATAGAGAGAGACTTTTTACTAGGGCCTGTAGTAATAGGACAAAGGGTAACATTTTCAAAGTAAAAGAGATTAGATTTAGCTTAGATATAAGAAAGAAATTCTTTACAATAAGGGTGATGAGACATTGGAACAGATTGCCCAGAGAAGTTGTGGATACCCCATCATTGCTTTGAGCAACCTGATCTAGTAGAAGATGTCCCTGCCTGTGGCAGGGCAGGTGGAAAGAGATGATCTTTAAAGGTCTCTTCCAACTCAAACCATTCTGTGATTCTATGACCAGCCCCTCCAGCCTGCTCTGATTCTCAGCAGGCGGCCTACCTGTGTAGATCTTACGAATCCAAGCATTGGACTCATCTAACTGGACATCACTGGATACCAAATTTCAGAAAAAATCCCAATGTTTCATGAGAAGAGTGTTGGAAGACTTCTGTTGGTTTACGAGTGTTCACTGGATCTTCAGAAACACTGATTAAATACATCCAAACTAATCCTCATATAAAGACATATAAAAGTCCTATATGAACTAAAAAGTTTCATCTACAGATTCCAAATATAGTTACTTATCATTTAACTTATATAAATACTGTATATATGATTTGAGCTTCATTTCTAGGTAGTCCTTAAATTGTCCTTTCATTTCAGAACATTTGAGTCACAGACTGACACAGCTATTGACACTTTCTATGACAGTGCTTAGATTTGTAATATTAAAATATCTTGTAGCAGATCTTGTCAAGACCTGTTGAGAATGTCATTATATAGACCCACATACATTTATAATTTAAATAACTAAGGCACCTGAAAGGTGAAATGAAAAAACAGAGTACATAGACACGAGACAATTTCCTGACCCATATGCTGTTCGTCATTAATCAAATCAGGGTAAAAATCCAGCTTTCATAACTCCAAAATTCATGTATCCTGTACACTAGTCTTCACCTTCTCCTTCACTTGTAACATGCTACTGTAAACAGTGGGATTTAAATCTTGTAGAAGATTGAAGTGTTTGATAGTTCAGGAATATAAGAGCTCCAAGTTTGTTATAGGGAGGTAATAAGTTGTATTGGGCCTAACAAAAGGACTGTGCTTGAAAGCTCAAAAGGTGGTCGAAAGCAGTATATTATTTCTCCTTACAGACTGTGTGACTGGATGGTAATTATTCGATAATACAGCTAAACCAAGCTTCAGGGAGATGAAAAGTTTGGTCCATGACTGTAACGAAGAAATACAGCAAAATTAGTAAGTAGAAGTCATTAGTGTAGACTTTTCATTGTATCCTTTTATTCTGAATGTGCTAATGACCAAAGAAGTGTATGTTTTTCAGAAAGCTGACAACCTTTACTTAAATTAAGCAATGTTGGTGTTTAACAAAAATGTTATATTATACTATGAATACAATATAATTGAATGTATGAAGTTATAAAAAAAAAGTCTTGTCTTATTTTCCTTCTGTCTTGCAACACAGCCTTTTAGATAATCCAAGAAAATTCTCTGTTCCCTTTCCCCTATGAAAATATTTTCTCCCAGTTTCTGTGGAAGACCAGACTTTGCTGACAAAGCTAGTATGACTCTTTTCTTTTATCAAATTGTACAACTCCGATCCAAACCTCAATTCATATACTGATAGGCATGTGGAAAACTGCAACTTATATATAGCCTTTCCAGTAATCACCCTCTTCAACTTTCCTTACTGCTTCTGACTACAAGCTTTCCAGATGACATTATAGCTATTCTTTTCTTTGCTAATAAATCAAAAAAGTCTATGCTTTTTGAGTACCCAGTAGATTGGAAACGATGCCAGGACTGCAGCACTGCAAGAAACTGTGGCAGTTATAACAGAAATGTAGTGGATCTGCAATTTGATCCGTCTCAGGTCCACTTCACCACTAAACATGGCTAAAGAATTCTGCCAAAGAAGATTTATTCTCTCGTTTAATCAGTCATAATTCCTTAGCGCATTCAGTAGAACGTAATCAAAAGCTTGAAAATTGCAAGAGACATAAAAACTGCAATAGCCAATTAAAGTAATAGTATATTAAGTCTAGAATCATGATCTCCAAAAATATAATAGCAGGAAAATAAAAAACACAGTTCTGGCACAAATCTTTGGATGGATTTTTTTGTTGTTGTTGCTAAATGCACTATATCTTCAGTATTCATTCAGGCTTTTGAATACTTACTTAACCATTCCATGCATTACCCAAGAACAAAAGACATAACTCTGCTTGAAACAGTAGGTTGCTATCACGTACATTTGATCACATTCAATGACCCAAAGGACTGCTGCAGTAATAAAAGGAGGTGTACCTTTATCCACCAAAGCACAGGCATATTTTTATAGTATTTAACTTTTTTTTCCCATGGACTGAATTGGTATGTTAGTCTTGTAATACTGATTCCACTGAGAACTAAAAAGGTGAGACTCAGCATAGAAATAAATCTGATAAAACCACTTCATTACTATGCTTATTTATAGTCTAAATATACTTTGCATTTTAAAATTTCCTTAAAAGTTCTCATTTTTAAAATGTGAAAGGTTTTACAAAGTATTGTTCTTTTAACCTCTGGCCATTCTTTGACTTCGTTGACTCAGAACAACAGGCCATTTAGATCAATGACTGTAGATGAATCCTAGAATAAAGGCAAATAACTTGCCATTATTGAAGACAATGCTGATACTGTCAGTGATTTTAAGAGACAAGGTCTCATCCCAGATCAGGGATGCGTGGACATCAGCAGCACGAGCATATATACTCCACAGCATATACTCCAATACTTTGAAGTACATATTGCCTCAGATGCCATCCCATTTGTTTCAAAAGGACATCACAGAAAACAAAATACTGATCATAGTCAAAGAATATTAGCCTCCGTGTTTTACAGACAAATTTCATGATAAAGTACATATCTTGGTGTTAAAATCATACTTAGAACATTTAAGCATTGATCTTTGATGCATTTTATAAGAGAAAATAATAATATCTTTATAACAAGGTGACAAGCAGAAAATCATCATGTTTTGCTTTTAAATTAGGTGTAGCAGAAAATCCTGTATGACAAACTTTAAACTCTTGTTGATTTTTTCACACTTCCTGCTTCTCTCGAGTTACAGCAATGTTGTTCAACTTATTTCCTTCACCTGGGTTCTATTATTGATTCATAGCCTTTTTCTGGGTGAAGAAATGGTAGCTGTCAATGAGGCCATAGGAAGCAAAAGTAAGGTTACTAGAGCTGGGCAAAATTTCGGATTCAACCAAAATGCATTGGTTGACCAAAACTGTTGCCAAATACTTGCTGAATAAGGGGAAAAAAGGGAGGAAGGAAGTGGGTCAAATAAAGCCAATAAAAAAAAAAAGTTGAAGATGTTAAATATTTCACTTCAACATTTTTCCAAAGAAAGTATTTCCATTTTCTCTGTTTTTAAATGATTCTTTCTTTCAACTTTTACCAAGCTTTCATTATAAGTGCATAAAAAAACTAATACGAAGCAACATTTTTCATTTTGAAATGCATTGAAGTAATTTTTTCCAAATTTTGCATTTCACCAGTGATACTGAAAATGCTTTCAGTTCAGAGTGACCCTGCAAGTATTATTTCTTTTTATCACGGCTTTGCACAACTCTGACAGCAACTGGGGTTTTTTTTTTTTAGTATTTCTTTGTTTGCACTTAGCAAAGAAATCTATTTATCCTTGCAACACATGAAAAAAGATTACGTTTTCTCAATAAGAACTTTTTCCTACAAGAAAACAAGATAATCGCTCATGTGGTTTTGCATTGTATTCTGTCTAATACATTTATGGTGGCTTTGATGTGAGGAACTAACCCATCTGCACCGTCGCCTTCTGGAGCTGGCACTTGCTCTAGGAGTGGGAGCTAGCTTTCCAGTTTTAAAAAGAAAACTATATGTGAAAAGACATTAATGCCTCTTTAGTGTGATTATGATAGTATTGTCATATTTTGAGAGCCACCACACTCCTTGGAGCTAGTCTGTTAGAGTGGCTTCTAATGGATGCAACTGCTGACGGAGGAAAAGCATTAGTGATCGATGTGTGTGCGTTCATGTTTGCATTTTCTCCCTATAGCCCCCACTGCTGACTGTTCAATAGTGCCAAAGTCACAGAGGTCTTATGTTGTTGACATCAGCAGCATTTTGTCCAGGAAATCATGCAGGAGAAGCAAAGAAGGATCCATATGAAACACGGCCCAAGATTTGCTCTCCTTCCACGGGCTTCCACAAGGATTTTTAGTTCAGGCAAGTAATCATGGAAAATAAAAACTTTCAGTTGTTTGAACTGCTCTGAAACCAAATAAATCTTAGTACCAAAATGCTCATAGAAACAGTCATTTCCATGATATAACAAGGAAAAAAGTTATTAGAGAACACTCTCAAAAATAAGCAATGGGAATTCACTGTAAAAGCGTTAACATTACTGGACTGCAATAGTCACTGAAAAATTACTTTTTTTGCTTAAGTTAAATGAAAGAACATACTGGTCTGTATGGACTGATTTTCAGTCAAAAAAAATAAAAGACTTTTTGTTGGTGGAGAAAAACTGGGTGCAATTTACACTTCATGTTGCCAGCTTCTGAGATTTTATCACAAATCTTGCGATATTTGGTATTGGTCTGAAATGTTTCTTGACACTTAAACCAATCACAAGATGTCTGGGGAGTTAGCTTATGGTTTTTGAGCACCTGTGGATTGTAATACTAGCTTATTAGTTTGTCATAAGCATTAGAACAGTACAGTCACTTCCCATTGCACAAAACTCTTCATAAATCTTCCATATGCTATTCTAAATTGAGACCCTAGCATTCCAGCATCACTCACCCATACATAATTTACTTTACTTCACATCCTCTCAGAACCAAGGTTTCACCTGGTTTTACTTGAATAAAAAGGAGATTGTCATTTAGCTTTGGTTGCAGCCACTGATGGCTTTCAAATTTATTGTAGTCTTGCAACATATGGGTGGTATTTAATTCAGAAGGAATATTTTCAGTCCTCACTTGCCCTTCAAATGTGAAACAGTGGGGATGGATAGAAGCCTTTGAATGAATAAGCCATTTGACAAATGTTCTGCTTATTCCTGTCTGAGGATTTTTTATAAGCAGTTTGCAATTTTCTCATACACATTAGTCATTCAAAATTGCTGCCTATTTTGTGCAAATACTCTGTGGTCTGTCAATTGTACTCCAGCAGATCCTTCCAAATATATAAAATCTGAGCTACTCTAGATACTTCTGACCGGAGATAGAGCTCACACAACATTACTTCTGCTCCTCAGCTTTTGACCACAGCTTTTAGAACCCAGATTTCCCTTTACAGAGGTGCTTTAACAAAACCAAAATTAGTTTTCCATTAATGTCTCCTAAGAATCAATATTCCTGCAAAAACTATGATGAATAAACTCATCCACTAGAATATCCACAGACATTAAGCACAGAAGGAGGAAAAGCAGGAGGAGTAAACTGCTGTGAACATACAGACTTCTTTTGCAGATAAGAATAGGGGTCCTGATTCAGCAGACCTTCTGGAGGAAGCTTAAACTGTAAGGGCTTGATTCATCCCATGGAGCCCTTTCAGCATATTTAAATGTTTAAAGTAAAATTTGTGATATTTTGAGGTTTTAACATACATAGAAGAATGCCACACACCGCAGCAAAACTAAAGCCATCATGGTAGAATTAAAGAATGAAAAATTATCATAAATTACTATACTGTCACTGAACTGCAGTAATTTTTTCTAAACATTGTTAAGATATTATCCTATTGCATGGAAGAATTCATTCCACCTAGGTTTAGCTAACTACAAGTTGCTATCTAGACTAAGACCATCATCTTATCCTCTGTGTAGTCAGTGGCGAGAACTCAGGCAACACATTCCCTGGAAGAGCCCAGTCGTAGCTGACCAGGAAGACAACTTACACAACTAGCTTCTACTCCAGGCCCAACAGATGGTGAAAGCAGATTGTGAAACTTAGGAGAGATGGGTCAGAGTAATCATGGACAATTTTCTAATGTTCTTGCATAATAAACTTCAGTTGGGCAGTAAAATCCACAAACAACTGGACTATGTGCTATGATACTTTGAAGCAATCTGCACAGAAAACATGCTAATGACTCTACATAGTAATTATGAAAGTGATTGAAGATACACAAGAACTACATAGTCTATATATTTTATAATGTCAAATTGATGAGGACTTGTGTATAAAAGAAGGGTTTATGTGCCTCAAATGTGTTTCAATTTTTGGGAATGTAGCCTTCCTCACACATAGTCTTTGTTCAAGTTCACACATATTTCCAAACAGAATAAATATGGCTTTGATGTCAGGCAAAATCTTTTTAGTTTTTGTCTCTAATGTGAAGGGCTCCTCAAAAATAAATAGCTTGACCAACTGAAGAGTGTATCACCTGACTCACTTGAACGAACAATACAAAGGTATTAACATAATATGCCGCATTTCTTTTTATATCAAAAGAAATTATAGATTCCAAAGAGTATTTCCAAGAAAAGTTACATGCTTCAGAAAACAAAGGGGGAGACCAAGAGTCAAGAAGACTGAGTTTCATTTCTGTTTCTATCCACTCCTTATTGGGTGGCCTTGGAAAAGTCACTATATCTCTGGTTTCATCTTGACCACTTAGATCATAAACTCTTTGCGGTAGGATTCATTTTTACCTGGTGATTGCGTAATGCCTGGTAGAAAGAGATGTCTAGAGGAACAGAAAGCTTAATAATAACTAAAGAAAGGTCTGTTTAGTGTATAAAACAGAAGTAGGCCACTGAGTATTGTTTAGGTTCTGATTACAAAAGGAAATACCAATGAGAATTCTATTAACGGCATGTATATGACATAAACCAAGAAACGGAGCTAAGTTTTTTTTCTAATTTCCTCCAGAAGTGGAACTGAAATTACTGACACGAATGTACAGGTGGATATCTGTACATAACATCCACTGGTGTCTTCTCTCTCTGCTAAATTGCCTCTCTTACTTGCTAAGAAATGTTATTAGCTTTTATTATTACAGCAATTATTATTCTCACATTGAGAGGAATGGAAGAGATCAGGGTTATCTGATTCGTACCCTAAAGCAACTGAGAAGGGTGGTGAAGTGGAGAGATTCACCACCCATGTGGCCACTGAACCACACAATACAGTGGATTCAACAAGATTTGAAAGTGTAAGTGCCTTCTACATCAAGTAGTTCAACTGCATGGCAGATCAGGACTGTTCCCTAAAGTATACTCGCAAATGCGTTGTCCAGTTAAGTTTTAAACGTCCCTCGTAAATGTGTGCAGCATGCACAAAATTTCCCTGTATTGTAATATTCCTGCAGGGACTGGCCAAAGATCCAAACATCCTGTCTTAGTGTCTGTACCACCTAGGAAGAAATTTATGAAATGTTTTGGTCCTGCTGCTTTCTGGTTGTTTGGGCATCAGGGAAATATGAAACTAAGTCAGCTGGATGCTGTAAGTCTTCTTTTCCTGTTGACTCTGGCACAAAAGTACATATTTTGGGGCTGGAAAACTGAGATGTTCTCCCTGCACACCCAAGTGGGTTAAATTTCATAACAGAGGATCAGCCAGTAGGGAAAAAAAATATTCCTTTACTGAAGATATTGGATGAATTTTATAGTGAGTGGGATGATATGGAATGGTCTCATCATTCTGTCATTGTGTGAATCCGTGAAGGAGAACGAGAGGAAAGTAAGAATAGCATGTTTACTTGGAGTCTATGGACAAGGATCTGTGTTTGATCATGTGGGCAAAATAATAGTATCTATCTAAAGAATATATAATCTGAGCTTTTTCCTCTGACTAATACGTTTCATTAGCCCATGGTGTCTCTGCAGCTTGCCTCCTTTCAAATATAACTGAAGAAGAAATTTTAATTACAACATGATAGGATAAAATACTATATACTACGTAATATAATACAATAGTTCTTAATCTGTGGAACACACGCTACTCCAAAGTATCAGTCACCAGCACAGGTCCAGAAGCTGTCATTGGCACTGGTAGTATTACTTGCCATTATCAATGATGGAGGTACTTAGAAAGTACTATTAGATAATACACAATATATATAATATACATATAAACAAAATAGCATTCTGACAAATTGTATTAATGCAAATACTTGACAGATGCCATTCAGAAGTTATTAAAAAAAAGTCCTGATGGGAGGGGCAATATTGGGCAATATTGTTTTCCTTGTAAATGAAATGAAAAATGGAGGAATGGCTGACAAGTATTTCTTTCCAGAACAGAGATCCTGGATGGAAAATTTCTTGTATGCATGCCAGAACTGTACTGCTAGATTTCTAAAATCACCCATGCTATCATCAATGTCCTTAAGAGGAAACCCCTGTAGGGATTGCAAGCCGAGTATAACGCGATGACCACCTCTTAATGGGCGGCCTCTTCCTGGTTTGCAGCCTTGGAGCAGCTCTCTGTTGGTCAGCAGTGTCTGGTATATTGGCCTGGAACAATCTTTACTCAAGAATTAAATGGAAGGAGCTGGAAAGAGTTGGTTCCAAGAGGAAAGTTGGCCTTCCCTTCTTGGGGCTCTGCTGGTGACCTCGTAGCTTCAACATTCATTCATCACCACAGTGACATCTGTGTGCAACAGCACACTTTAGGAAATAAATTCTGCAGCCACTTATATTTCCTGTACCAATTCCAAACCATCCTTTCCTTAGTCCATAGAAAGGATTATATGATCCTCATCTGCATCACTTTTGTTTTTCCCTTTATACTGGAGGCTCCTCTGCAATCTGCAGCAGTGTTCTTCACATCAGAGATGTTTGTGTCTACCTCTAGCCCTTCCCCAAGAGCTCTGCTCCTCGATGAAGGATGCCCTCTCATCTCACACTCATACCCTTCAGCCTCCCGTTTGGAGAATTGTTCAGTTGAATGACTGGTCAATTCTCTCCTGGACTCACACTCCTGTTCAAGCATGCATACAACCTGTAGCTGCAGTTACATATGAGGTGGCTTTGGTTTTCATGAGGAAGATCTTTCCCAAAGTCCAGCTCTTCCAACAGGCCCTTTAAGCAGATACAAAACCACAAAATTCCAATGAATGTCATGGGAAAAAAAATCCTCACTTCTGTCCTATTTTTGTATTTCCAAGAAAGATGGATTACATATTTAAAACAGAAAGAAAAAAAAAAAAAAGACTGAAATACCCCTTTAAGTACACTGGGAGATTTAAAAGGACAAAGAGTTTCTCACTATTTTAATTGTGAGCATGGGTGTTTGTTCCATATTTTTATGGCACAAGACTAAGATTAATACAATGCATTATTTTTTATAGGCTGGAAAAGATGTTGCATTTCTTTAGGCTTTACTCAGAGACTCTACAGTTCAGCTAGTTGTATAAATCATAGAATCATAGAATTGTTCTGGTTGGAAGAGACCTCCAAGATCATCGGGTCCAACCATTAACCTATCACTACCAAGTCCCCCACTAAATCATATCCCTTAGGGCCTCATCTAAACGCCTTTTGAACACCCCCAGAGATGGGGACTCCACCACCTCCCTGGGCAGCCTGTTCCAATGCCTGACAACCCTTTCAGTAAAGAAGTTTTTACGAATGTCCAATCTAAACCTCCCCTGGCGCAACTTGAGGCCATTTCCTCTTGTTTTGTTGTCTGTTACTAGGGAGAAGAGACCGACCCCCATCTCTCTACAACCTCCTTTCAGGTAGTTGTAGAGAGCAATAAGGTCTCCCCTCAGCCTCCTTTTCTCCAGGCTAAACATCCCCAGTTCCCCCAGCCGCTCCTCATAGGACTTGTGTTCCAGACCATTCACCAGCCTCGTTGCCCGTCTCTGGACACACTCCAGCACCTCAATGTCTTTCTTGGAGTGAGGGGCCCAAAACTGAACACAGTACTCGAGGTGCGGCCTCACCAGGGCCGAGTACAGGGGGACAATCACTTCCCTACTCCTGCTGGCCACACTATTTCTGATACAAGCCAGGATGCCATTGGCCTTCTTGGCCACCTGGGCACACTGCTGGCTCACATTCAGCCGGCCGTCAACCAACACCCCCAGGTCCTTTTCCGCCGGGCAGCTTTCCAGCCACTCCCCCCCAAGCCTGTAGTGTTGCCTGGGGTTGTTGTGACCCAAGTGCAGGACCCGGCACTTGGCCTTGTTGAACCTCATACAATTGGTCTCGGCCCATCGATCCAGCCTGTCCAGGTCCCGCTGTAGCGCCTGCCTGCCCTCCAGCAGATCAACACTCCCTCCCAATTTGGTGTCATCTGCAAACTTACTCAGGGTGCACTCGATCCCCTCGTCCAGATCATTGATAAAGATATTGAACAGGACTGGCCCCAGTACTGAGCCCTGGGGAACACCACTTGTGACCGGCCGCCAACCGGATTTAACTCCATTCACCACAACTCTTTGGGCCCGGCCATCCAGCCAGTTTCCTACCCAGCGCAGAGTACGCCCATCCAAGCCATGGGTAGCCAGCTTCTCCAAGAGAATGCTGTGGGAGACGGTGTCACTTGGCTGCTGATGAGTCTGCCTCACAACGTATTAAATATTTTTTAACTATGTAGATTTAAATAGTTAATTCATCTGTAGCTAAGTTATTAGGTGTAAAATGACTTCTGGGGCATAATTTATTCAAATCTATATGAATATATGGTTCTGGTAAGGCAGAACAAAGATATAACGCATAGTTTCCTGAAGCAAAATTCAGAGCCTATAAAGACTTAAAGTCACATGAAACAATTAAGATATTAAATTTTTTCACCAAAAAAAATTTTAATTGCCTTGCTCAAGATACTAAACTGGTCTCCACTATTCACAGATTTTGCCTTAAAAATACAAAGCATTGAGATACAATTACTAGTGAATTAATGAAAATGTATTCAATTGCTTATTGTACATAAATTCTGGATTTGGCTCTGAATGTGTGCTTAAAAATACATCTCTTCAGTGGGTAGGAGACAGAATGCTTAACTAACGAAGCAAGAAAAACATTAAGACAAGCACACTAGCGGTTGAGCTGTCAGCTATCGTTTGCTGAAGAATCTTTCACAGTATGATATAGGTCAATATTTAAAGAAACAGTGCTTGAAGTTGGCCACTTTTAGTAGCTTAGATATGTACATTTACAAGATTAACCTAAGGTTAGTACGTTATAAAAAACTGGATGTTTTTTATAGCATGTTTCTGTCAGATTGAGTGTGAGAGACAGAGAGATGCTATGCTTTCAGGAGAGCTCAGCTCAGCTCTCCCCTCGTGTCACAACCAGCTCACTGCAATGACACACAGGGAAAAGCGAAAAGGAAAGTCCTTTTTCTCCTCCGGTAAATCTATGCCTGTTATTCCTTCACTTTGAGGAACAGTGATTTGTCAGTGAGACAGCCCCACAGCGTTAGCATTGGCCCATACTATGTTTTCAGGTATAGGTGCTGAGATCTTATTTATTTCAAATAAATCTGTGCAAAGCTTGGTCTAGTTTATTACCACTTGAGACACTACTTTAGGCAGAGCACTAAATGATGGGAGGTTTTTGTCTAGTGAAATGTCCCTGTGCATACATTGTACTTTCATCACTCTGGGATGCCTTTGCAACTCTGTCTACTGAACCTGGTTTGGGATTAAAGCACTTTTAACAAAAAGGAACAGGACCGATCTGCGCAGCAGAGAGAAGGATCCTTGTGGAAAAACAACTCAGTGTCTCTGAGCCCAGGTGGTGGGATGCACCTACCACAGAAGATTATGGGAACTGGACAAGCAAACAAACAAGCAAAGGCCGAAGGGTATATCAGGAGGATCTGAGCTCTCAGAAAATGGGGGCAATATCAAAGGGGAGTCAAGGTTACAAAGACAGAAACAAACTCTAGTGGGCTTCAGAGACAAGTGTGACGCCTGTGAGGAGTCTAAACCTTTAGACCAGTTGCTGCTTTTAAAAGGCAACATTGCCTCCAGTTTAGGCCTAGACTGCATTAGAAGTACAACCCCTTGGTAAAACAGGGTATCAGCCTGAGCTGGTCTAACTTTCCAGCAAAAACGTTTGCTTTCCTGTGTTAAATTTAAAGATTCAATTCTTAGGTTAAGCAAATTGAAATAAAGTCATGTTTAGCACTGTCTTACTCCATGATTAAATGACATGAGACTCCTTAGATCATGAGATAATTGCATTGTAAGCTCCCTGGAGCAGAAGCCTCCCCTATGGATACGCTCTACGCCTAACTGAGTGGGTAAGAATAATGAGTATCAGTGTTAGAAGAAGAAGAAGAAGAAGAAGAAGAAGAAGAAGAAGAAGAAGAAGAAGAAGAAGAAGAAGAAGAATCGTCTGAAGACAAAACAGGACCTGCAGGTAGATCTGAAGAGGACCTGCAGATAGTCACTATTAGAAAGGTGCCAAATTGATGAAAAATCATTGAATATTTATACAGTTTGGCTTTTAGATCTTAAACTGTATCTGAGTTTTCCAATAATATTGAGATTCAAATAAATAGCCCTTCAGTGTAATATAATAACACACACATAAGTTTGTTTCACTAGTTATCAACAATAAATTATCAAGAGGAAATAGTGATCCCATTAATACAAAACTGTTATGTATTAGTATATATTAATATATATATTAATATATATATTAATAAAGAAATGCTCTGATCAGGAGCAGACCCTCTTATCTCTCTTTAAATTGTGTGATAAAGATATTCCCCAAAAGGTTGAATTTGGGAGACTGCTTCTTCTACTTCTCGAAGGAGAGAAGAGAAAAATAGTTGGGGACTTCCCCAAGCAAGCACGAGTCTTCATTCACGGAAATGAACAGGGAAAGTCATTTTGACTGGGACACCTCTCTCGATTTCTCACTCTGGAGTTCAGATGAAGTGACCAAAGTCTTCACCCGGTAAATGCATCCTCTTATCACATAGCAAGCAGCCCTCAGAATAAATTTGTAGTAAATATCCAGTAACAAAGAGCCACAGGTAAACTGAACAGGAGGCCCCAGCCATACGGGCACGCTAATGCTTCAGAAACTTCCTAATAGGCATGAATTTACAAGTGGAGACAGACCGCAGCGTGCCCGTAGTTCTTCTAAGGTCAGCGTGCTTACAGACTGGCACTTACACGGCAATGTTTTCAATCGTGTCAGCGTCCGACACAAGCATCTTACATTTTCTCATATTTGCTCAATGCGAGGACAGTTATAACCATGGATTTGGAAACCTCTCCTTTGCAGAGATGCTTACCTGCTTTTTTCAGAACACTTTGCTAAAAAAACCTTTTCATAACACAGAGCTGCTTTAAGGTTGTTTGGCTGTGGAGAGGTAATACCTTCTGCGTGCACAGTAGGAAAGGTTCACCTGGGATTATAATTTAAAGAGCTAATATTAATGGAATAAAACACACACACATTTACCTTCTTTAGTCCTTTTCTATGGCTACAGTACCACAGAATGGCCACACTAAACATATCGAGGTTGAAAATTAAAATATTCTGCCCATATACTGGTTTCACTGTTGTCTCCATACACTGTTCCAACCCTGCCCATAGTCAGGAAGCTAATAACTCTCAGAGAAAATGGCACTATTCTTTGCTGTTTGCAAGGACCTCTCCCTGTTAACTATGAACTGGACAAACCTTAAAGGCTTCCCAGAGCTGCTGATAAGCACCCAAAACCTCTGAATGGCTTGCATTTGCAAAGCTAGGAGGGAAATCTTGTAAAAAGTCTTTCCTGTAATTTCAGACAATTCCTGTTTAAGGTCAAGCCAGAAATTCTTCACAAATAGTTTCTCTCAGGGTACAGAGGTATTTCCTTTTCGGGTTCTGGCTATGACCCAAAGTGCAAAGGCATGAGGAAAAAAACATAATGATAATCAGAAAGTTAACCAAATCCTTCCTATCTCAAAAACGCTTCCACTAATACTTGCGCTCCAGTTTGGCAGACACTCAGTAAAAAGTGATATCAAGGTATCTTAACGAGTTCCCCATCTTGACTCTCTCACAGGTAAGATGCCCTCTGACCTTCAGTTGCCTCTTTGCTATGGGGTAGTTTTATACTACTTCAGATAAAGGACATTCTTAAAAACTGAAAAATACTTTTCACTTCAGTCCATATTTGCAAACAATTGCATTGGCTGCACAGTGGGTGGAATTTCTTACTGACTGATATGAGGGGTATCTCCGTGCATTTTCCTCATGGCTCCAAATACCAACACAAGTATCAGTACATAAAGGGGGATGTTAAAGCTCTGTTCTGAAACAAGACATACTTTTCTTCTAATATTTGTTCTCACTCTCTGGCTACTTTCATTAATTTATTTTATAAACCTCTTGATATTATTTTATCTTTTTCCAATGTGGCAGTGAATGTATGTACCCTCTTCATTTTATTTACCAGAAAATAGTAATCAAAGGCAGATGGACCATCTGGAACAAATGTCGAGTTCTCTAACATGTGAGCCCGAGAAATCTGAGCTCTGAACTATACTTTGACTGCAGTTCTGGTTTGGATTTCAGGTAAATAATTTAAAATAGGAAAACTGTGCCAACATAAATCAATTTCCTGTGTTATTTTTGTGTTTAATGTAACAGCAAGTGCCTCATTCCTGAGTGACATGATGAGACCACATCATAGCAAGGGCAGAAACACCCCCCAATAAGGCTTTGGTTTGTCTTCCTGATTTCTTTCAAAATGAACCTTGCCAAAAGGCTCAGGTATGGTTAAACCAGAACCCATCGCAGACCTCATCATGGGTTAAGTATTGTGATTTGCAAGTCTTCTTCTGTTTCTAGTTATAGCAGGAGAGGAATGGAAAGTATGAATTCAAGGCAACAATCCCTGTCTCCATTTTTGTCACCAAAAATTTACTCTTATAGCCCCAAAGGTACCTTAATTTAGGTTCAGTATTCTATTTCACTTCATCATTCTTTGCTGCTTTGTATAGTCACAGGTAGTATAAAGTCTAAAGAAACATCTACCCCATTAAAGGACATTGTGTTGGGGACCATTCTCTGGGTTTGCTTGTGTGGGGACTGGCCCATATCCATGTTTTTAAAGTCTCCCACCTTCCAAGACAGGGTGGCCGCATCCAGATTATTTGCTAGGAATGGTCCATGCTCTGTGCTGACTTCTGAGCTCTCCCTAGGACAACCCTGGGAGACCACCAGTTGACCTAGGCCAAAATGGTGCTAGTAATTAGCATAAAGGCTGGGCCGTGGTACTTTTTGAATTTATTAACATAGAGGTAGACTAGAAATCCTGGCATCCAGCTGGATCTTGTCCTTACTGAAAAGGAGTCAATTTCTCACTTAATACACTCTCAAGACACACTTCTTCTGTTAGTGGTTGTATCAATATTGCTAAGATACATGTGACTTTCACTGGAACTGCATCCAGAAATTAAAACTTTCTCTGTAAATGCACACCTTCCACTTTTGGCAAGCAGTAATTCCCCTGACCTGTAGATGGCTTCTTCCCGTCACGCTCACCGGGCGATACTTGGCATCAGCGGCGGTTACATACACAGAGCAAGGGTAGAAAATGCATCGTGCATCTGCAACACACTGTGCGCGAGAAGTGTTCTCATTGAGAGATTATATGCTGAAAAATAAGTCGTATGCAAACAAATCACAGTGTAGATGGATTTTAAGGGGATACTTAGCAAACAAAAAAAATTTCGGAAGCTGTAGGTCCAGCAGCAGAAAAAAAAATATTCCTTGAAACTTTGTCAGGTACAGATTTTAAGACATAAAGCAAATCATTTTCAACTTGAAGGAAATCTCCAATTATCTAGCTAGATTAGGATAAGCAGCCTTCCTGAAGACTATACGAACCTGTTCAGAGTTCTTAAGAGAACCAGTTTTCTCCTGTCCTTTTTGAGATCTCCTCTCTCAGCAAAACAAAAAAAATAGCTTTTCTGAACTTCCACCTCTGTTGCTGACTGGGAAATGAAAATGCAGACAAACGTAGTCATGAAAAAATTGCTTAAAATAAACTGGATTCTGCTAAAATTTTAACTTGAGTTGAAGCTAATTTGGGGCTGTTTCAGATCAGCTCCTACATTATCTGAATACTTCACCAACAGTAAACATAATGTTACCTGGTGGATTACTGGAAGCTGTCACCTCACCCCTATACACTCAGAAAATAAAACAGGCTTATGTTCTGGATATTTCTAAATTACTTTCTGGGCTGGAAAATGACTCTCAGTTGAGCACTTTAAGGGCTGCAAGAAAATACCTTTGATAAGAGCAAAACATTTAAATATAATAAAAAATACATTCAGATTTTGCAGTCTTCCCATTAGTTCATTCAATTCAACTTTCAGGAATAGTAGGAGAAAAGGTTATGCAAAAATGCTGTGCATACTAAAGTGGCTTTATATGGCTTTGTCCTAGTCTACATTGAGGAAAGGAGTTGTGTCCCCGGGCTATTCCTTCTGAGCTCCATTGGTATGGCACATCACACCTCTGGGATTTGCTTTTCCTAAAGTATCTGGAAAGATGATGACAATATTGCAGGTTGTGGAAGAGAAAGCCAGAAATTACTGGGTGGTGAGGGGGAGAGAGGGAGGAGCGAGGAATTTATCGGATTGATCCTAGACTTCTGCTTTAGGATGAAACTACTCACCCTGTGGGAGCTCCCTACTTGCCTCTACATATTAAGCAGCCTGCAAAGAATAAATCTTCATATTGAGTCTACAGTTTTGTTGTCCAGTGTTAACCAAGATTAATCCCACTTTATATTTGGAATGAAGATACACATACAGGTACATGTTTGTGTGGGCACGTGTACAAATACATTTGCATATGCATCTTTCCGTTCTTTCTTTGGCTCCTTGGGTTTGTTTCTTTCCTTCGCAGGTGCCATTTTGCACAGCAACACTATTTCCCTTTTTCCATTAGTGGAGAGCTCATGTGTTTTCCACTAAGAGCTCAGCATTTACAGAAAATTATTACAGACATAAGCATAGTTTTCCTTATAGGTAGACTAGGCAAATGTGATATATGTCAAATAACTTTTGTCACTGCAGAAAAAAGATGCCGGTATTACAGTCGGTTGTTCTGATATACCTGCTTGTCAATTAGTCTGCACATTGTCTTTCCCTGACACATGTAAACCATGGGGTGGAACCTTTCCTGACACATTCAGAGGTGGAAGTGGGCATTGGAAGGCAAATGCCTTACAGCAATCCTACCACAAGCGCTCCCTACTCCTTCCATCCTCCCAGGAAGATCTACCAACATAGCCTCATCTCCCATTCTGCTGAAAAACTGCAAAACGCTCTAGTCACAAGGATGACCAGCAGATATGGTGCCTTTAGCAGCCAGACAACAAAGAGAAATGGAGCAGGAGAAACCATAACTATGTTCGTGTTTCTGGATTTAATCCACATTTCCGGATTTAAATTTTCTGTTTTCGGTGGGGATTTGGGGGTTTTTTTTACTAAAGGTCAAAATATTTTGTGGGAAGCAGACATTAATCATAAGCAAAATATTTATCTATATAAAAATACACATCTAATTAAAGATTTTTGTCAGCTTCCAGAATATACTAAAGTTTGTATCTGATGCTCCACCAGTCCCCATCACATGCTAGAGAACTTAAAAAAGCAACACTCCTACATGAAATTTCACAGTGAAAAAAACCCACCCTGAAGTTTCCTTTAAAAAGCCTTTCTACCTTCATATCTCTGAGACATATTATTTGGAACCTTTTCTGCACATTCAAAGCTCAGAATACTGCAAAGCCATCAGCAATAGCTAAATATTACTGCGAAGAAACAACAAACAAAGCATCGAAAATATGCCAACCTTGTGTGTCAGATTTCAAATGTCAGAACTGATTTCTTTAGCTACTATTGATTTCTTTTCTACTACTGCAGAAAAATCTTAAAAGTAAATGCTAGACAGTTATAACAAATTTTATCTAGTCTTAGGATGTCATGTGACTATTTACTTAAGAAAAAAGTATTCTAATGATGCATTGTTTTTTACAGCTTTGGAGGAAAAAATATAAAGGAAACACAGGCATAATGCAAACTACTGTACCTCCACTGCACCAGAAATGAGAAGGGTGGTCATTAGGTAAGGCAGACCCTGGCATTACGCCAGCCGATTTTGGTTTTGGTCTTCTGCTGACTGTTCCTCACATGTGGACACGAATGTTCATAAAAGCAGCCTTCAAAATGGCACGGTTCTTTCTATCTCCCGTGCACTCACACTTGTTGGAAATGCAAACAGTCAATTGGACGTGCATCGCCAAATATTTCTCACCGGAAAATGCTGTTTGACCAAGACTCAATCTCTTCACAGAATTTAGCTCTACAGTTTTAAAACTATCTTACTCTTTTTTTTTTTTTTCTTTCTTTTTCCTCCAACTGGTAAAAACACCTCATGTTTTCATAGGATTTCTGTTCTGAAAGTTTTCCTTTAGAAGGACAATTGAATGTAAAGTAGAATACAAACATTTTTTGTGAGAAAAATATTTTAATAAATTAAGCATTTTGCAACTACTGAAACAACCGAGTCAGCATTGTTTTACCCAAGATGGTTGCAATTAATTAAAAAAAAAAAAAAAAAAGTGAGAGTAACTATTCATCACCATTCAGAATGGAAATTTTGCTTGAAAATCTACCTGGGACAGGAAAGCCCAGCAGGAGTTCCAAGCGGCAATCCAGTCAGCCCTTGAATTACCTTCTGGCCAGGTATATGGTTTCCTTACATTCAGGGGTGTTTGATACAGAACAAGTGGCAATCCAGTCAGCCCTTGAGTTACCTTCTGGCCAGGTATATGGTTTCCTTACATTCAGGGGTGTTTGATACAGAATGGAGAGTAAAATCCGTACTCTTGCTGCCATGCCTTTGAAATGCTATATCTTGCAATTTACAAACTAAAGCCATTCTTTACAAAAACACCTAGGAGGGGGGCCATCTAACGTGTATGGAAATAAGAGGAAAAGGTTCCCTACACTGTAGGAAAATGATTATGTTTGTAGTTTGTTTATATTTTTCTTTGAGACAAAGTAACTATAAACTTCTACCCAGAACAAACAATAAGTGTGTTTTTGTGCGAGGCATTGCAGCCACCACTTTGCCCAAGAATTAATATAATGTTTATATAAGGCCAGGGCAACTGAGATTTGTTTCCGACCACAAGGTAAATACTGTCTTTTCTTTTACTCTGTTTCTACTTTGCCCTCAGTATTATCAGGTATGCCAAGAAACGTGTGAAGCTGAACAAGCTGAAAGGCCAGTTCACTCAGCTAATATCTTCCTCTGGTCTATGGTCAGTTCAGTTTGAATGTGGACATTTTGAACATTAACTTTAGGCCCCTTCCAATTATCAACAGATGATAAGCTCATATTTAGCAGAGTCATTGAGTCCTTTCCAAGGCCTCACGTTCTGCTCATGGCCTGTACGAGTTAACGAGGAACTGGTCTACGGGCAGGCTTCATGCAGGTGGCTCACCTGTATAATGAAGTTACTCTCAGGCTTCACTATGAAAATCTTTTCAAGGTTACTGTGAAAGATGTGGTGGATCATCACTTTCCACAGGGAATAGAGGCAAGAACTTTCCAGGTTTAGTAGAGCGGTAAAGGAGGAGCACGACTGAGACTTCTGCTTCTTTGTTCCTATCCGGGTCTTTTCCCATAGACAAGACAATCTGATTATGACCAAAAGCCTCTCAATTCAATCTATAGGGTTCTTGCCTATGTTAATCTTGCAGTGATGTTAAATTAAACAAAGATGATGACGGTTTCAAAAGAAAAAGGAGTTCTGCTTCCTTTTATATAGAAAGGGATTACATCAGGCTTTCTATCGGCAGCTGAGAAGAGTACTAATATAGAAATGGTTTCTCTCTTAGCTGCTTCAGGTTTATGTCAACAGACATGGGGAAACAGCCAGGGGAAATTCTTCAGTAAATATAAAAAGCCTGCGGTTCTCTGATATAATTAATGTGTTGCTCTTTCTGCCTCACTAGACTGTGTTTTTTCTGATGTTTTTAGGTGGATGTTTCTTATGTCAGTATCACGTTTCCTGTTTAAAATGGGTACAGCCATTAAATGATGAGCACCAGAAGTATCTTAAAGTAGTTTCACCAAGGAGACAGCACAACCATTTCCTTTTACAGGTAAAGATACATCTGTTTATTTTTCAGTCACTAAACGTTTACTCCATAATTCTAGTATATTAAGAAATCCAAAAGTAGAGATTTTATTTTAGAAGAGCATTATGTTCCTACAAAGCAGGGATCATAATAATAACAACAATAATTCCCTGAGTGCTTTACAGCCAACATCTAGTCGGCCTTCACATCAGCCCTGCGATGGCGTGTACATGGCAGTGATAAAAATAACTATGGAGAGGAATTTTACATACTGCAGAAAAAAAAAAAACCACAAAAAGACAACTTCCTCTAACAGCGCCACATGAGGTGTCTGAACCCAACACTGGCTTCGTCCAAACTCCCCCTGTCAGTGGGCCCCAAGTCTTTATGTCCCTGTCAGCGGAGTCCCCTGCGTGCCTAAACCTCTGCCACTGCTGGTGCCCATAAATCGCTTCAATCTCCGCAGCACTGAGCAGCTAAGCACAAGGTACCGCATAAGCCCCTTGGGCTCTGCAAACCAGGTGTCCCTCTCTAATCTTGCCTCTGTGGTTTGACCCACACAGAGCTCTGGGCCTCATCCTAAGAAAAGCAGAGAGTCATAAAATATATCGGTCGTAGAGGAAGGATCCCCCAGGGAGATCTGCTGCTATCTGCAGAAACCCCCGGAGCGCTAAGTCCGGGCCCAGTGTCATTCTTGTACCCTCAAGGACATGATGATGTGTTTCAAGAAGGCCATAAATAACATCCATGTGAATAATCCCCAAGGTTAGTTTCTCCAGAAATGTGAACTGTTAACCCTCTAAGGCAAAGCTTTCTTCCCAAGAGGAGGAAAGGGGTGCATATGCAGACACTGAACCTTTTTATTCTCATTTATTTTCATTATGGACATCAGCTGAAGACCAGACCTTTTCAAAGAAATGTCAGAAAATGTCTCTATGTTCCCTTTGTCTATCTGATTTTTCAAGAAGACATGTCTGTTTTGTGATAGGGATTGTTTTGTGTGTTTTAAAACCATCCGTACATGCAAGGTTTCACCTCATGAAAAAAATGAATTAAAAATCTGTTGTGCCAATTATAATATTATATTAAATAAGGAATATCTACTTGATCACAATAGCACATTGCAAGGAAATGGATGTGTATAATGTAATATCCTATCAGCTCAACTGGTGGGTACTAATAGGCTTTCCTTTACAAGCGGCAACCTCTTCTCTAATTATAAAAAACAATTTGTCATTGAACAGCTAATAGCCATGCTAACCCAGACACATTGTACATCTCTGAATGAGAGAATGAAGAGTAAATGAATATTGTACCTGCACTGACTTTCCTTGAAATAGCACTGAAGAGCAGGATATTATTGTCCCCAAACCTATGCCTCTCCCTGTAAATTTCCTGGGAAATTTCAGGTGCCATACATAAGGAAGGGAAAAAATATGAAATCAAATCAAAACGTAAGATTCAAGCTTAGCTGAGAACCATATCTCATACATTTTAATTTTTGTTATTGCATTTTTAATTTAATGGAAGCTGTTTCTTACGGAAGTGTTGGTACTACATCATCATTCAGCCTTCATTTATTTTCTGATCTGACAGCCCTAGATGCATTTGTGCTGATGGCTTAATTGTTTCTTTCCCTGAGTAGGCGTAACTGAGGGACGTTCACAGGATGCCATGCCAGGTTATCTTAACTACAAGGCAACTTGGATTCCAGTAGTTTGTGACTAGCAAACAGACAAACTTATTTTCATGAAAAAAGAAAACAACGTCTTACGAGCACATTTGGGACAAAAATGAAAACTGAAAGCAGAAGCAATAGTAAAGGATACTTGAAAACAAGTTGTCTCATGTTTAATCAGAAAAGGTCATCGGTTTGCCTTTTTTTCCAAAGGTTTTGGCTTTTTATGTTTTCCTTTTATTTCCTTATTCCTTTCACAATAACAAGTAAATCGATAAATAGAAAAAAAGAGAAATAAAGGAGAAAAAAAAATGTCAGCAGGTAAGAAGAAAGAAAAAAAAAAACACTTTTAAAGACAAGAATATCTGCAGAATAACAATCTTCTTTTAAAGACCATTTAAGTGAGGAAGGTTTTAAACGGCAGTATTTTGCTCCACAGGTTAACGTTGTTTCCTGAATAATGCCCTCATTTTGCTGGGACATTCGATGCCATTTAAAGGCAAAGAGAAACAGATCCTGGCTGTGCCTCCGCAGAGGTGACCCATTGGGCTAGGGTGGCTAAGCCAAGCTATTTTGCCCAGTCTGTGGAAAATCAGAGATTCATAAACTATGAAGGTTTTTTCATTAGCAGACAGAGGAGTATTTAAAAAAAAAAAAAAATCCCCCTTTGTCTGTTTCTTGGACATTAGTACATCTGCTGTGGGGTGTAAGATACTAACCTATCTGATACATGACAACTTACAGCTACTTTGTCCTCATTTTGCACCATAATATTTGTCTGCACAAGTCATTGGGCAATGGAGAATAAGGTCACAATTTTCTTCAGAATTTGCAGGGGGAGAAGAAACGGTTTTCTTAAAATACAACTAATTGCTAGCTAAATGGAGTTGTGTTACTGAGAGAGTGAGTTAAGTCCAGGTCTCCACAATGCTTTACCTGTATATCTTCATTTGAAGCTAGTTTGAACTTTGCTGCCTATAACGAGCTACTCTCACATAGAGGTTTTCATTTGTTGTAATGTGAGGGAAAATTATAATGGGGGCATTTTTTGTGCCTGGTCTAATTAAAAATACTTGCAGCATTGTAGCACCACCTGCAGGAGGCCTTTTATTTTACTAGGGTACTCACTGTACCATGGGCAAGCTTGTGTGGGAACATTATAATCCAAGGCATTAGAAACCCGAAGGTCTTATAAAGGGATTTAAAAAAAAAAAAAGGAGAGAAAACCATGATAACCCTGCTGCACACATGGCAAAACCATGCGAGATGTGTGCTGTTTCAGACAGATAATTTTTAGCTCTTGATTTTTACTTGTTTTCTGTTGACCGATTTGCTGCAAGTAATTGCTTTTAAAATTAATTTTCCATTTGATTGGTTAAAACGTAGAGGACAATAACACAAATTTCCAGGCTGAAGTAGATGGAAGGATTAGAGGTATGTTTAATACCCGTGAGGTGCACACACTCTGCCAAACAATTGAGATCCTGGGGCCTGGGCTCTTCTGACAGCCCCAAGCGAGTGGGAAGCCGTCCTACGAGGGCAGCGAAGGACTTCTCGTGCACAGAGAAGCTCCCTGGGGACTGGGGTCCACGCGGCTGAGCCTGGGCCACCTCCTCGGGCTGCCCCATGGGGATACTCCTCCCCACACGTGGTGGAGGCATGAGCTGCCCCAGGACCGCTGAACCAACAGTCCTTCCCCTGCGCAGCTGTGATTTTAAGCATCCATCACGACAAGTCCAAGGGGCCTCAGGGGCTGAGTGGGGGCCAGAAATGTAATAAAAATTAATCCGTGTGGCTTTTTTTTTTTATTAGGTACAAGAAAGTTATTCTGATATATTTAAGAATCCAGAGGCTTGAGCATATCAGCTGATAGCTCTCCATCCCGCCCCTGAAAGTCAAGGCTGCTGTTGTAGGTAATTTAGCCATGACAGCCCAGACACCGTTAACGGGGGCAGCCCCAGACTCGGGGCTGAGCCATGGAGACAAATACCACATTCACATTGACTTTGCTGGTAGGACTGGAGGGTCTGGTGGGACCCAGCCTCAGCGACAGGGTCAGGGATGTCCAAGACTTTCACCACCCACGTCCAGAGAAAGGACTGAAGCCTCAAGAGAGGCATCGCTCGCTGCCAGCCACGATGGGCCTGGGTGGGGAAAATCACCGACACACAGCTCCAAGGCCCTGTTACTTCTGCAGTTTTCTGCGTAGCACAGATATGAAGCAGAGAGTCCAAGCCTCCCTGAACAGCCAGCCACAGCATGTTAGACAAGATATCAGCAAAAGCAGCAGACCATGGAAAATTAGTGGGAAAAGGGAGGAATGAGGACCTGTAATTTGCAATAGTTGGTCATGCTGTTCACATTTCTGGGGTATTTCATGCATGTGTGACTGCAGATACGAAAACACACATACGCAAAGCAGCTTTGCTCCTCGACATGTGAGCTCTCGCATACTGTAAAATCTTTGCTTTGCTGCTGACTTGACACTTTTTCATCGTGTCCCCCCCTTCTCATTGTGTCCTGCACAGGACATGTGCAGCAGACAGGGATCAGCAAAGGAAGGAGCAAAAGCAAATTGATGTCAGCTACGACAGAAAGCAAAGGCTCTGCGACATACTGCTGTTTGAAGCAGGGGACAAATCCTGAGGGTGGAGAGGATATAAGAGCCTGTCTCCCTCTTTGCCCGGCTTCCCTGCAGCCCCACACCCCACCAAAGCAACACTGCTCTCCCCGGGTCAGCCTTTCCTCCATCATCCCCGGGCTGAGGCCCTGAAGAAAGGTTGCAAGGAGACAAAAATCCCTCTGGAAAAAAGGCTGTGAGAGTAGCGTCCCGTAAGACCTTGCCTCACCTCTGAGGATATGTCTTCAGCAGCCGATGCTTTTTATGTGTTTGCTTTCTATTTTAGCTGATTTTTAAACCAGTCACTCACAACAGCCTCTTCAGTAATGCTGGAAGAGACTTGGGCACGTGTGGCTGGCAAAGGGATTTTGCTTTCCAAATAGGTACTTGATTTTGTGATAAAGAGTACTAGCGAAGCTATTTCTGTTTCCTGGCAGCAAATCATTTGGGCATTATTCTTTCAAAGTGGCTCAAAGGAAGGAAAATGGGGTTAGAAATGTAGATTTGCTTGTGAAAGTGTGTCTGTTTTTCACACTTTCCCTCATTCCCTCTCTTGCACTTTCTTTCCCTCTATCCAGCTTCACTCTCCTGCTCTCCCACCCTCTTACACTGTGTGCACACGTATGTGTGTGAGTGCGTCTGCATATGCTTTTCCTTTCCTTGCCTTTTATTTAGCCAGGAGAGTCAAACCTCAGTAAATTACTGTATAGTCCTGTCTCATAGCAGCTCGCCTGTTCCCTCCCTTAGGCAATTTGGTGCCAACTGGATTATATCAGAGCAGTTGCTTTCCCCACAAGAGCAGGAGAAGGTGCAGGAGATTAAAATAAAGATCAGGCAACCCTGTAGCACAGCAAATTAGCTCAGGCCATTAAGCATAATGGCCTTCCAGAGGCCAAAGGGGTCAGCTATTAGTTCAAAATAATGACCTTCAACCCAGGCAGGAGGAATTATACACACAGACGTCTGTCGTTCTCCTGATTCAGTTTTCAAAAGATCTACCTCACTCCCAGTTTTGTACAGTTAAAATGTTTAACACATTTAATGGGACCTGGTTTTTTTTGGGGGGGGGGGGGAGCGCGCTGACACGGGAGTTTGAAGTTAACCATGTGGAGGCTGCTAAAAGATGCAGACAGAGTGATTCCAATTAACAACATGGAAACACAGTTTGCTTAATTTCGAACCTACTTAAACATCAAAGGTTCAAAAGTTCAGTGCAAATGCTCCTGGATTACATTATTTCAGAGAGGAAGAGAGAGGAAAAAAAAAATGTATTTCCAAGGCCATACAGTATAGACTGCATATCATATGAAATATGAACTGGTTAGGGAAGATGTTGAAAGTACTGGACTGGGATTCAGGGGATGTAGATTAAATTCCTTGTCTGTGCTGCAAACTTCCTGTGTGGCCTGGAGCAAGCTGCGTTACTGGCTCTGTGCTTTAGTTTCTGACACGTGCGTGGGGTGCAGCTAATGAGTCCGTTCTCCTGCCCTTTGTCTCCTTTCCCTACTTAGAGATGCTCTTTAGAGAAAGGTCTGCAGAGCTTCTCTTAATGAGTACACATACAGAGACGAATGCTCAATACAGGCTTCACCTCAACTTTGAATACTACCGAAGAAGAACTAGAAAAACAATAATTAAAAACAGTAGGTTGGCTTTCAGGAAATTCTTGGCTCTGTCACAAATTTCCTGTGTGACTTTCACCGAGTCATTTAATCTCTCTCTGATTCAGCTCCATGACCATAAAAGTACTTCTCAGTAATGTAGTGTGTAATGCATCCACTCATAGTTGTAAGGCACGTGGAAATGACAACAAGAGGCCCAAAACACAGCTAGGTAGACTTTCTTTGGTGAATAATAGCTGGAAAGCTCAATATCATATCACAGACGTCTTCTAGGGAGGCTGTCTTGAAACTCCTAACATGCACAGTGCTCAGCCCAGTGAGGGAGGCGAAGGACTAGCAGATCACAGATGTATTATGCTGTGTATGGTCTCCATATGTGTCAGTCTTGAATTTCAAGCATGTTCCCTCAATCATAATGCAAAACACAAAAATACTCCAAGCATATTTGTTTGTTTAAATTGGGGTGAGAAGAGGATTAGAGGGGAGGGAAAAGTTTACGAACTCAACAAGTTTCGTGAACCCCAATTGGCAGGTGAGAAAGTTCACAAAGCCTTGAACCCCGTTACTTTCTGTCATGCCTTGCTCCAGTATGGAGAAGTCTGGCTGAATTTACGACTGTTTACGGCATGAGAGCTACACAGTGTTTGTGGAAGTATAAAAGCTGTTGTTGAGTATCATAAAAAGAATTAAATCACCAAACTGTTTTCACAGGAGGTTAAAAGGTCTGATATAAATCTTCAAAGGGTAGGCGGAAACTCTGTCCTTAATCTGCCCTGCTGTGCTGAGGTACTGCAGGCAACGCATATGGTATATAACGTTACCCAGTGCCGCGAGACTTTTATAAAGCCTGTAGGCGCAAAGAAGCTGATAAGAGCGAAACGGCATCATTAGGTTAACACTGGATTTTTCTGCTTTCATGAGCAGATATTGAGCTATAAAGCTTTTTTATTTAAAACTAATATTAATTTTTTTAAAAAATAGGTGAATGTAATTTCGAGCCCTTCGCTTCCTGCGGAGGTCCTGTGAGCGTGCGTGTTTAAGAGAGAGAAAAAAATGTACGAGGGGAGGGTTGGTGCACGCGACGGTCTCCGCCTCTCAGCGATGCCAATTAAGCGTGCTTTCTGCTGGTGAGCTGAACTTCACCCAGTGAGCTTTCACCGTCCATCACCTGCCAGCGGGCCTGCAGCAGCTGCGCGGCACGGCCGGGACTCCAAACTGCACGATGCCCAGTAGCGCTTCTGGGGGGATACTCAGAGAGCTTCGGTGGGACTTGGTCGTTACAGTTCCCACTTGGGATAATATTTTATCCGAAATGCTACAGTAGGGCATGGCAGAAAATTAGTTCACGGCTTACAAAATTCAAATTAGAGCTTTGGAAATGTTTTTAAGCTGTGCAAGTGTGAAAAACACCCAGAAGTTCTTTTGTACCCCAAGTACCTTGTCAGGATACCGTTTTAAGTTTAACAATGATTAAAGATGAAAGCATTCTTATTAATTAACATAAATCAAATGTTGATAAGAGAAAAACTAAATTAAAAAAATCATTAAAGAAAACATCACTCCCAGGCCAAGACCGATGCCGTTTTTTTCTTGCCTGGATTGAATTTTATATTGGAATTATAATATAAACCTCTGAAAAGAGGGTTTACAGTGGAAACACTGACAGACTCTTAACCGGAGCATGCTATGGGTGCCTTTATAAACATACCAGGCATGATGGTTTTGAGCCAAAAAAGTGCTTCTTAAAAAATGTATTAAAAATTAATTTATTCCTTATGCATGTCTAAGTTAAAACTTCTTGGCATGAGCTTTATTAATTCCCTCAGGGCTCCTCTCTATCCATTGCAGACAACACAAATGTACTCTGTATAAGATAAACTGGAACGGCGAGCCCTCCATGGGATAAGTGGAATGCTTTGCTGGTAGATAGCAGCACCTTCCCCCATACTCTGCACGCTGTGCGTGTACGAAAGCACACCCGGAATACAGCTACGAAACAGCTAGCCTGAAGGAAACTTGGTTTTGCCTCATCTTCTGGCTTTACCGTGCAGCACAGGCAGCCGCGCAGCGCACAGGAGAGGACATGATGGACGTGTCGTGGGGGGGAGTTTAGGTCAGGGCACGGCTGGCGAGGGCGCATGGCCATGGTCCTGCTGGCCCTCTGCCCAACCCCATGTTCAAACGTGGGGATCCCCCACGACACCGGGAATGACACCTATCATGAAGGGATGGCGTGCGTCTGCACGCCTGGGTGCGCTCTGCTCCAGTCCCTGCTCCCAAACTCTCTCTTTCCTGCGGGGACACAGCAAGGCAAGCAGGCACCTTCTTTCCCAAACAGGGTCCCCTCCCACCAGCCAGGGAGCAAGAGGGTTTTGGCCACAGTTGCCACTGCTTCTGCAACTGAAGAAGAAAGAGAGTGCAATTTGAAAATTGGATATGGTCCACAAACGAAATCTGACATGCAAACAGCTAAGAATGTGGGTGATGTGTGATACCCAACCCCACATCTGCACCCAATTTGCACAAAGGATTCCTGTCATTTTCCAGAGCTGAAACAAAACCCCGGTTCAGCAAGCCCCACAACTTTGGAGGGCTGAAATTTGCAGCAGAGTCTTGCAGCCTGGTTTCCCCTCAGACAGAAACATTTCTCGCTGTAACTCCCCAGTTCCTCTCTTCCAAATGCTGAGCATGTTCTACGCCCCAGCCGCACACGGCTGAAGATAAGCCTAGGGCAACGTCAAGAAGAAGCTGCAACATTTCTTTAAGAAGCGAGTATTAATATATTTCCTGTTAGACATGGAAAATAGGATTAGAGGTGATATTATGACAAAGGCCTTCTGTGAAATGAGGAATAAATGTCATTAATGCCCCCTAATGGGCAAAGTGGTCTCCCACCTTCATGTATGTATCAGGCCTGTATTAGATTGTCATACATAATTGATAGTGAAATAAGACCACTTTCCACTGACTGGGAAAAAAGGCTTATGCTGTAAATTCATTTACAGGAGATTCGTTTGCAAAGAGATTGATCCAATCAAAGATGGAGAAATTGAGTCCAAATTTATTTTATTACATGAAGACTAAGATCACATTATACATATCTGTTATATATACAGCAAGTAAAACCAAAACAAAACAAAGCCAATGGAACAAAATCCTTCCTCACTCTGAAAGGAGCGTGTACCCTTTATTTCTTCTTACCGGTTCAAGATACAAGATAGTGCGACATAAAATGTCTCTCTTAACAGTGAAATCTTTTAAAGTGGTTTTCTCCATGTGACATTTACTAAACAGTGACATCTATTGGGGAACAGTATTTCAAGAAATTGAAAAACAGGAATCTGTTCAGATTTGACTCACCAAAGCATTTGAAATTACCGATTATAGGACACAATTTTGAATCAGAAGAGAGATGGATGAGATGACCTTATAGATCTATTCCATCTCTAGGGCTAAACCATGTTTTTAGGAGTCAGGCTGAAGTAGTTGCGGGTGGGGAGGTGTGGATGGGTCAAATTTCGCTGCCATTTTAAATAAAATGCTGGCTGCAGGTATTTCCCCTGGGCCTCCAGTGGAGTGTATGTGGCAGCAAAACCTTTCCCGATCCTTTTAAAAAAATGCAATAGAGACACATGTTCTCCACTATGCGGCAGCTTCAAAATCCAGGGATCCAGGTTAGGAATCATGTCTCCTACTGCTCCCCAAGCAGTACTCTTCCCTTCACCAGGGTAAGTGACGTGTCCTGTCCTTCCATCCACATAAAGTGACCTTTTCTTTCCAGGACTGTCAAAACAAAGCTCTGACAAATCACACAACCATCAGTGTGCAGTTTTTATCAGAAATGGCAATAAAATTGTTGTAGAATGGGCTACATAACAGCAAAATCAGAGCTCTTGTTTCATTGCTGTGAGGAGCCTGGCTCCTTCGTCTTGATCACCTCCCCACAGGTACTGGGGGCTGCTGTCAGACTCCCCGGAGCCATCTCTGCAAGCCAGTCCCGTCCCTCCGCCTCTCCTCGCAGGGCAACTGCTCCAGCCCCGACCCGCTTGAGAGCCCCTTGCTGAACTCACGCCAGTTTGTCCACATCTTGTACCAAGAAGGGCCCAAAACCAGGCACTATATCCTCAGGTGTCATCATTGCGGAGCAGAGGAAGATAATCTCATCCCTAGATGGATGGACCGTGCTCCTGCTGCCTGGTCGCTGCTGGATCCTGCATGGCTCGTGGTGCGCCAGGGTGCCAGCACCTCCCACAGAGCTGCTCCCCAGCCCAGCCCTTGCAGGGTTATCCCCTCAGAGGTCCAGGAGCTTGCATTCATCCTCCTTGAATTTCATAAGATTGCTGTTGGCTCGTCCCTCCAGCCCAACTGGGCCCTGATGTGGAGAGTCATGGTGTTGTTGCTCCTGAAATGATTGTATTAATCTTGTACATGCCTTGGAATCCCTTCAGTGCATTTCTGAAGGCAGCTCCAGGGTCAGATGATTTTCTGAAGTGAAGCTGGCAAGCGGTGGATGAGAGGCCAGCCAGGCCATTTCCCACAGAAGTTCAGTTGCTGTGGTTTTGATTTATATTGTTATTTTGTAAATGGCACATTTTAAAAGTAAAAAAATAAACACCAAGTTAAGCAATGTAGGCTAATACACACTTAGAAGAAAAATGAAATGAATACTGAGAACCTGCGTACTTAATTTCTGTGGTGTGGCCTCAATTTCAGGTTGACCTGGAGTATTTCAAAAGAAAATATAAATATATTGCAATGAATTTTTTCTAATGAAAATATATTGGTTTTCCATAATGAGGTCCAGAATGGAATTTCTAGTCTGAACCAGAACAAAGGAGCAGCACCTTCGAATATTCCCTACCTAGGGCCCACTTTTAGGGGAGAAGAGACCCAGACCCGTAATCCTGTTGTGCTCAGCTCCAAACGAGGACCTCCTGCCTCCCAGTGGGTCCCTAACAGATTGCTCTGCTCAGTTTCCAAAACATTTTTTGGAAGACTTTGATTTTATTCCAGCATAGAACAAAAATAAGTTTCAAAACCTCAACATTTTTTGTTAAACAGAGTTTTCCCAGCCAAACCTACCATACATTATTACTGTTACAAATCCCCCAAGTGCTTCCAGAATAATCAGAAAGGAGTGCTGCATCCAGAAAAATCCCAAATCAAAACCAAAGGGTAGAAAGAAGAGATACAGCACGTCGGGAGGTCAGTGGTTGTGTGGCCACCCCGTACTGGCATAATCGTACAGAGAAGGAGATTATTAGCATCGTGTAAGTGCCCACAGGAGTAATCCAGCCTGGACTGTTTGGGGGGGAGCAGCTCCAAGTTGTGCAACCTCCCACACGCTGTTCCCCACACAGGCAATGCTCCCTGTGCACACAGCCATCTGTCTCCGCATCCCCCTTCCCCTGCCTTGGCAGCCACCTCCTTCTCCACATTTCCCCACCACGAACAGAGCAGCCCTCCTCAAACATCCCTGCGGCAGGAGCTGCCGCTGCCAACCCGACCCTTCTGCTCGCTTGCTGGGAGGAGCAGGGGCACAGGTAAGCCGGGGAGAGCAACGCTTTCATATGGGAAGGAGGAGAGGAGGTAGATCTGAGCATGCACAGCCCAGCCCTGCTCGCCTGGGAAGACGGAAGGGAGCCAGGGTCTGTCACGAAGCAGAGAGGGAATGGGCTCATTCCCTGCGTGACTCTCCCTCCTTCATCTTCCAGGGCTGGCTAGGCACAATGCCACAGCCTGTGTTTGACCTACAGACAGGACTATGCTATGCCTGGTAGTAAAGGCATTTTGTAGCCACATTTCACCTGGATACAGGTGAGGGACACCCAAGCTGAGCCTGTTTGGGTATCGCCGATAGGGTGACGGTGAGAGCAGGAGCTCTAGGTCTACCCAGACGCTCATAGCGTGGGTGTTTGACTGTCAGAGCACCGCGCTCTCACTGCTCTGCAGCAGCTTGAGCACAGCTCCTCGCTCAGGTTCATGAACCGCAATGTCGAGCCTGGGGCCGCTGTGTTGGGCTCCACTCAGCATGTGATGTTTAGTCCGCTTTTGCCTTAATTCTCCATCTGCAATACAGGGAAAATAGATATATTTCCCTGTTTTCCAGGATAAACACATTACAAGATTGTGAAGGTCTGGATGGGGACCAGAAACAGGAAGAATAAATGTTTCTCTTTTCCTATTAAAGTGGGTGGAATTTTTATGGGAAGGGAGGCGAAACCTTTGCTTTCTGTAGCAGAATAATAATTTCAGCCTGGAGGAAAGAAAACTAGAAGAGGCCTCTGGTAGGAAGCTGTACCCTTTTGTCAAAGGGCTCAGACACTATTATAAGACAAAATACCTGTGCATTTTTCCTTAGGATCGTCTTTCACCAAAAAAAGATAAGCTCTTGGTTAAATGCTTGGCGTCAAAGAGCAGATAGTGAAGTGGGGATTTCTCATGTCCTGACGTCTGTGAGAAAACACCAGCTTTGTGAAAAAGAAAGCACGATTTGCTAAAAGAGAAGTTTCACAGCTAGTTAATCTTTCTGCTCCTATGTGGACAAAGGGCATTTCTGGCTCTGCGACCCTTCTCCCCCCACCTCTCCCCTCAGACCTCTCTCTGCTCCACATGGAGACTCTTCCTCCGGTCAGATGTCCGGGATAGCGCAGGTCAGGGACAGGGTATGCACTTCCTCAGCCTCTTGTTCTCTGAGATAAAAGTGAAAAGAACAAAACCACTAGCCAATCCAGAGCTGCGCCGTATTTATAGCAACCATAATTAACATCCTCCTAGGCTGGCCTGGGAGCTCCTGCGTTTGTTTGCCTCATAAGAGACTGCTTAGGGATAAAAGCAGCTCTGGGAAGAGATCCCTGTAGAATTTTTTCTTCCTGGAGATCGTGCATGAGTCTGGGTCTGCTTCTTCATCTCAACATCCACAGATACAAAAGGGGGCCAACCAGCAAAGCGGGGATGTGAGGAGGCCACACACCTCATCTGTTCCCTGCAGCAGCTCTGCCTGGCACAAGTTCTGCCATCATCAGGGCACCAGGCTTTCTTCAGGATTTTCTCAGCAGGTTTCCACAGACCCTATGTGCTTGGCCCAGCATGCGACATGGTTGCCAGCAATGCAAACACACGCTCTGCACAGTGCTTTCATAATTTGTAAAAGAAAGGATTAATGCAAAATCTCCTGATATGACTCCTAGAAGCAGTTTTATCCCAGGGTAGAAAATGCGTGTTTCTCCACACAGACCTTCTGTGAAGTCAACTGCGCTGAAAGTCCCAGGCTGTGATTACTAGAGGCTTTAGCCAGCAGTTATTTGTGTCTATTTGCCCTCTATAACAGGAAAGCAAGGGCTGTTTAATTTAGCTGGATACTCATCTGCTCAGTAAGACTTTAAGCTCCCTCCTAACCCTGTTCCCCGTCCGTCTCCGAGTTTGCTTTCTCTTCCAGCAGCTTGGGCACCACGGAGCATTCCAGTGCTTGGAGGTCGAATGTGAAGGACCATACCTCCCTACACATTACACCTCGCATCTCAGAGGGGGTTTGATAATTTTATTTTTCTTTAATTTGAAAAGCATTTAACTAATTGTATCATTATTTTTGTTTATATGATATTTGAAACGTCCCATTATTAATATTGTCCAACACTTCAGTATAACAGTGTGTTTCTATTTCCTTGTTTCTCTGCCAAATTTCCATGTTCTCACGCAGAATGCTTTCCTCTGGCTGATTATATTTTTGAGTGTTTTTTCAAAATCAGCCCAAATCCCATTTCTTGGAACAAAGCTGAGAATAAGGCATGTCATTTCCCATATTAATAAGTTATTTTCTGATACCTTTGTAGTATGTAATGTCTTTCTATCTCAGAGCAGGGACTGGAATTTGACTGGTGTGGTAGCCTTAGTATTAATGTATGCTTTTTGCCGTTTAAAGGAAAATTGTCTATTTTAGCCTCAATTTAAAACAAAACAAAACAAAACAACTTTGTTCTATATTAAGGATATCCATGCAAAATTAATATTTTACTGCTTGTTTTGGCAGCCTTATTAATAATCTTTTCAGCATATTATTTATATGTGCTATTTTATTGAAGTACTTTTAAAACCTCTTTTCCAAATCACCTTTTACACCCTACTGAGTAGGTTCTTTAGCATATTAAAATTCATAGACATACACACACAGGAAAAAAATGCTCTAAATACAGCATTGATTAACAGTAAACTTTGAAATGAAAAGTCTATAGGCTGGAGTAGCACAAATAATTATTACAATCAACATGAAGAGATTTTTTTAATATAGTTCATAAAATAGGAACAGCGTGTTGTTTCCTGTATTGAAAGCAACTATTCTTTGCCACTTCTACCACATCGCTGTTTGAATGAGACTTTAAAAATAGTGCCTCTCATTTGCCAGGCTCTGAAGCTACCCAGCTAGAAGGGCAGAGAAAGGAAACGTTCAGGGTGTTCACAAAGAAAACGTGCCAGATCCTGCTACCGGTCCTACCAGTGTAAGTCTAGAGTAAACGTACTCGCTGTATTCATGGGTATTCTGGAACAGTATAAAACTATGCGATTTGATCCTTTGGGTAATGACAAGACACAGAAGAAAAGAAAAGAAAAAATGAAATGAAAAGAAGATAGGCTGCACCGGAGTGAACACTGGTGTCTGGGCTGTTAGGGCAGAAAGCAACATCAGCCTTTTGAGTCTTGCTGGTGGCACATGTTTCACTTCAGCAAAACGAACAAAGTACGGTCTGCTCTACTCAGGTTTGACCATTCCTACATTTGGTCACACCAAGCCCACAGATCACATCTCGCAGGTGCTTTTAGAGCGGCAGGACAGGGGCGGTCAGATACCTGCAGCATCCCCAGTACCTTGCCACTGGCCGATCGGTACCAGGAGAGAAACCAACCCCCAGTAGTTCCATAAAATACCACGCATTTTTCCACTTCTCCGTTCACCTCACCTTTTGGGTGCCTCCATGCCATGCCCTTGTGATATGGTCCCGCACTGCCTTAGCTGCACATACTTTAGAGCTGTTGATGCTGCCAATGACGTCGTGCATAACAAGCTGACTGCATACAGAAATGTGGACTTATATCACAACTATTTGCTTTTTTTGGTGCTAAATCTCATCTGTCTGTGCAAAGGAGCTAATAAAATCAGAGGGGAGGTTCTAGGACGTTCATCATGTGCAGTATTATGTTTTGTTTCAGTATGAAACAGCTGTATAAGGATTATAAAAATATGATTTGCCAAAAATATTTTAAATATTTGAAAAAGGATTTGGTGGCATTTTCCTTATAAAAATAACCAATTCCTTCTGTGTTGACTAATGTGATGTACATAAAGGGTTTTGGCATGAGGTGTTTCAGCTGTTGCTCATATAGACAGATCATTCTGGAGATGTACAGATGTGATGTACATTAAAAATGTAGCACTACAAGCTTTAGTAACATTCATAGGCGTTTTAGGAGGTGAAGAGCAAAACCTTGACATTCATCTGGCATTGTATTGTTTTCATTGGGGGAAGAATTGTGTTCATAAAGTCAGGAGCAAAACCTCAGGACCAGCCCTGCACTAAACACCACAGCCGGGAGTCCTGGGGAACCTAAGGAAGCTGCAGAGTCCCACACAGATGCTGCCATGCAGGAGAAGCATGTGGTTAATGAAGCTACTGAACAGTGACGGCCAGGGCTCCATGTTGGGCTCCTACTTCATATCCCACTTCAGGATGCACAAGGGGCCCTTCATGCCCCTGGGTGCCAAAACATACTGGAAGTATTGGCTGAAACCAGATTCCTCTGTGCCTCCCATATCTCCGCTGAGCAGAAGTGTATGACCTCCACGAGATGGGGCCATCCAGACCTGCAGGCAAGGGGAATGCACTTGCCTTTGAGGATGCATTTCCAGAAGCAGCAGAATGCTGAAGCCTGGAGCACATTTACTGCGCCAGCTGCAGGGCAAGAGCCGCTCTCTACTAGCTTGCTGCCGGGGTTTGTAAGGGATGGCAGAAAGTCTGGCGGCAGATCTGACCTGACTGCTTGATGTGCAGGAAAATGGACTCGCACACAGTAAGCCTCACACATATTATACTTCTCCATGTGAAAATGAATCCTCTGGGACTGCCCATTCTGCTATCCATATGCTGCAGAGCTGGATTTGTTGGATTCAACATACGCGAGCTGGAAAACTCACCTGCTCATGTGCTGAAAGTCTGATGCATCCAGAACTTAAGCAGACTTACAGGGCACATGCTTTGCATTGCACGAAGCCATTTTCTGTCTAGGATTTCAGAGAAAAAATATAGGAGCCCTAAGCCACTTTTTGCCATATAACCGGAGGGACCACAGCTGTGTTCACCTAGCAGTGCCTTTGAGGTTCAGGGCTCACACAGCCCTGTGTGCACTGCTTTGTGCTGGTGATATGTTCAATGTTGCACCAGGACAAAAATAGAGTCCTTAATAGAAAAAACGTATAAACTCAAAGACAAAGAAAGGCATGACCTACTAGAAACCTAGAAATAATTGATTCATGCTCTTTAATAATTAAAAACTTCCATCTGAGCATCCAGGCAAAGAAGGGATACTATTTGGCGGTATCTTACAGTAAAGCTTAAAATATAGAAAATAAGATTTATTTTGAGGGGAAAGATGTGGAATCCCAGGGAATGTGAATCACAGGGAAGTCACGGGACTTTATGAGGAGAGGATCCCAGTAGATGGATCTTGCATTGGCTCATTTTTTATTTTATGAAATAGAATCCTGAATAGTAAAATTCTACAGATCATTTGCTTTTTAAAATTATTTTGACTGAAAAGAGACATGAACCTTCAGACTTTCAATACATATGTGAATCAACACGTAGCTGTGGATGTCCTGCTGGTTTAGAGCTTTTCGGTACGCTGTATTTTGAGCGGGAAGGGAAGGGAAAGGCTGCATTGTGAAAATGAAACAGCTTGCATATTGAAGATAGCTGGCTTTGATTTATTACATAAAAATGGCTGGAAAGAGAGAACTGAGGTCAACATACACAAAGCCTTGTGCTGTAACCCACACACTGTCTTTCCTCAAGTTGGGAGAGTAATGGATATACATAATGCAAAGCTACTGCAAAATGTTCTGCGTTTTCAGCTCTCATAGGTACGCAAGCCCCAAGCTGAGGTTGCTGATCATCCTTAAAGATGTACTTGGAACCGTGCAGCACTGAGCCTGAAAGGACTAATACTGAAACTTGCTCCAGGCATCACTTTAGAGATATGAAAGTCATATGTTCACTTTATTGTGTATAGAATATCCTGATACTGGAGCAATAAAACTCTGCCCCAACCTATTGCAAGTCTAGCTTATGTGTGATTTCAGGTGTTAACAGAACACCAGAGAAGAGTGACTTGCAGGCTTTCATTCTGAAATGCCAAATGCCCTCTCAAATTGAAGAAAAACTTAGGCAAGTATGCAAATGCAAGCAAACAGATCTAGGTTGCTTTGTAATGGCACAAACACAAAACTTTACATGTTGAGCACTGCATTTATCCCCATCGAAGGGAACAGGTAATTAAAAGAACATCCCCTAAGCTGCGCAAACATATAAACAGCTCTGTGATTTTAAGATGTAAACATGCGGACATCAGTAATTTGCATGTATCAATATTTTTCTAGTAAACATATGCACTAGTTTTTACACCTGACCACAAGCTGCTATTTTGAATTTAAACTTCCACTAAATAGGGCAAGCTTTTTCACTCCCCTATCTTCATTTCTCAATGCAGGCATCTTCCTCTTAGGGCACATAAATACCTTGTCTATGTTGCCTCCATAGGCAAGTGGAAAGAAACGTGTATTTTAATGAAAATGAGGAAGTTCATAAGGCTGATGCTTCCAGGGCTTAGTAAGCAATTATACTTACTCTATAAATACTAGCTGTTACATATGCCTCCAGTTATGCTGACTGACACTAGTGCAGCAAGAGTGCCGGGTCAAATGCAACTAGACTGGAAGTAATGTTGGAGTAAAACTCAAATCTGTAACAGGACAAGAAGCTGACAGCAAAAGCCCATTTTCTCCCTCTCCATTGAGGTCACGGATGGTACAACAGAACACACTTACTGCATTACATCTCTCTGTCACTGTAGCTAAGAGGAAAAACAAATCAAAAATGTATTTCTTATTTAACATCCGGCAACAGCTCAGGTCTCAGCCTCCATTCAAACACTAATGCTCACATGAAGCTGTTAGTCAATTACAAGAATGTTTTTCATTTCTGTTCCCTTTTTTTTCCCCCAAAAGCAAAATTCCTTATGACATTTTGTGTGACCCCCCCCGTAAAATTGTGCCACAAATAAGAGAAGCGAAAAATAAAATCCCTATTATTATTTTAACATTTCAGTGTTGGCTGTAAGCAGTTGGTACATTTTTAAATCAGTGGTTGTACTCTTGAACCCTCATCACTGAGAGGAGAGAACTAACATGTACCTTGAAACTCCTTACGGAAACCCTCTGGAGTATAAACGGAGCTGTATTTGCATGCATTCTCTGAAGGAAGGATTTAACAAGGCTTGAAAGGGTGGGATTTGCTTGCTATTTCTTAAGTAATGAACAAGCAAAAGATCTGAAACGGCCAACTGATATTTAGCTAAAATAATGTTTGTGAATGGATGCTTAATTCAAAGAGATATTTAATTTCATTTTATAACTGTGTTAAGCAGAATAACAACTCTTTCATACTGCATTTGTTCACATATTGCATGTCAGCAAAAATACACCCCTACTGATTACTCAACTGGGATTATTTCTGACAGGTAGTAATACTTGGGATTTATTCCTAGTATTTATTTAGTTGGCATTTAGTTAACTATGTCTTCATTTTTTTTCTACACTGAGAAGTGCTGAACACTTGCAGATAGTACTGAAGGAACCTGTAGTTCTTTAATGACTTTAAATGAAGCAAAAATGAAGGGCTGGTGAAAATTTGGCAGTGCTCAACAACAGTGATGGTGTTTTACAGGGATGTTTAGAGTTGCCATTACTTTTTGCTATTGGGTTTCTCATAGCAATGGAAAAATGTAAACATGAAATCATTGTCACCTGACCTTCATACCAAATGTGAAGGTCTGTGCACTCGCACTCCAGCAGCTTCTATGCTCAGGTTTGTGATCCTGGTAGTGCTACTGGCATTTTCCAGCGGGGCTGTGAGGGCTATAGAAGCAGAAAGTGGGGTCTTTCTTACTCACTTGAAAGTGGGTGTGCTGGTTTTGGCTGGGATAGAGTTAATTTTCTTCACAGTAGCTTCTATGGAGCAGTGTTTTGGATTTGTGCTGAAAACAGTGTTGGTAATACAGGGATGTTTTTGTTACTGCTGAGCAGTGCTTACACAGAGTCAAGGCCTTTTCTGCTTCTCACCCCACCCCACCAGCGAGGAGGCTGGGGGTGCACAAGGAGTTGGGAGGGGACACAGCTGGGACAGCTGACCCCAACTGACCAAAGGGATATTCCATACCATATGACATCATGTTCAGCTTATAAAGCTGGGGGAAGGAGAAGGAAAGGGGGGATGTTCGGAGTGATGGCTTTTTGTCTTCCCAAGTAACCGTTACGCGTGATGGAGCCCTGCTTTCCTGGAGATGGCTGAACCCCTGCCTGCCGATGGGAAGGAGTGAATGAAACCCTTGTTTGCCTTTGCTTGCATGTGCGGCTTTTGCTTTACTTATTAAACTGTCTTTTCCCAACCCACAAGTTTTCTCACTTTTACTCTTCCAATTTCTCTCCCCATCCCACCAGGGGGGAGCGAGCGAGCAGGTGGCTGTGTGGTACTTAGCTGCCAGCTGGGGTTAAAGCACAACAGTGGGACAGACATTTGGGTCCAGAACTCACACTCCAATCTCTCTAGTGTTTTAAAAATGTATTGTATAGAGCAGAGTGTTCTTGCGCAAAGGGGAAAGCAGACAGCTCAGCCAGAAAACACTTCCTAGACCACAGCAGCAAACTGCACAGAGAAATGTCTCCACAGTTACTGGGAAGGAGGCAGGGAAACCAGAAACAAGACCGCCGACACCTTCCTTCCTTCAAGGAAACGGCAAAGCCTTTGTCCTCCAAGAAGGCAAAACCCAGGAACCGCTGTCCCCAGCGAAGGGACTGAATGTGCTGGGTCAGTGGCCTGGTGGTCACTGCAGGGGGGGGACAGACCCTAGGTCCTCCTTGCCAGGAAGGACACCACGCTTCCTGCCCAGGCATTCCCCTTCCCGGAGCCAAAGACAACTAAACAGTCCTACTTTCTAACAGTGCACAGCAACATTCAAACAGATGGGAAGCTGAACTCAGCATTTCCCATAGAGCAAATCCGCTTTGCAGACCCCATGGTAGCGCCACCAAGAAACAGTGATCCAGAAGTAACAAACTGTGGTTTCGTGTGGATTTGGGCACTGCCGTGGATTCTGTGAGCTCCGGCTGAAGCTCCATTCACAACAGAGGGTATCAGAAAATGTCTATCTCCTGTGCAGCTTTTCTGGTGCCTAGTAGTGCACAAACCGATACTACAGCCTTTCCTTCAGCAGAGGTATCTACAGAGGCTTTTATAAACTTTCCCTTCTCTGGCTTAGTTCCTATTTCAGTAAAATTTGTGGGAACTCAGATAGCTCAGCCCTCAGTTAACTTGGCTTAAAACTGGCCAACAGATTCAGAAGTAAATGGAAAGACAAACTTAGTGGCACACAAGCACAACGTGATCGTATAAACCTTGCTTGTAATGGGAGCTGGGCTAAAAAAGTCAGATTACTCCAGTTCAGATGATAGAAGCTATCAGGAGTTGATTATTAAATGGCTGCTTAACTTATGGTCTGACTTCAGGGTAGAGTTTAGAGGGGGGTTACTTGATTGATTCAAACTCACATTTCCACACTGTAGACTTTTTTAATTGCTTTGAAGTTTAATCCTAACTAAACTTTTGGAGTTTGTTGAGCTTTTTTGGGGAGATACCTACAAAAAGTGGACAGTATTTTTTCCTTCTCACTACTAATATGCTTGTAACTTCTAATCGATATGGGACTTAAGCTTCCTGAACATAAAAAGAGCTATGTTGCTATTTGCTGGTACAAAAAAAATCTTGTTATTCAGGAAAAGCGTATTATCCCTGACTGAGTGTTGTTAAATTAATGATTCTCTATGAAAATCAGAAACCCAAAGATTTTTTGTATTGACTTTGTGTCAAAAAACTCTCAAATTTATTTAAACTTTATGGGTGCACGTTTTATGGAAATAAACACATTATTTGAATATTGCTTCCGAGCTTCAGGGAAAATAGTTTCAGCTAAACACACTTGTAATGCTTAAGGTGTATCATTAAATTGCAATGAAACTGCTGGCTCAAGATACCAGCTACACTAACGCAGCTCCATCCAGGCATTTGCACTGTGTTGGTATAAAACTGGATCAACAGCTGGATGAATCATTCTTGGTGTTTTCATCTATATCATGCTGACTTGCTTTACAAATTGGTTCCTCTCTTTGAACATTCAGAGGCATTTTCACTTTGCTGTATTTCCTTTTCTGTCTTACACTGCTTTCTATTAACCACCTGTAAGCGATTCACTGCGGGATGACCTGAGGTTTTGTTCAAATTGAACTATTGCTTTGTTTGCTGTAGAGAATATTAAATTAAATCAACCTCTAAGACAAAATGAACGTTTGGCATAAAACTTGCTCTGAAAGGTTAATGAATCTCAGAAATCCTCCCAAGTGAAGGAAAGAGGTTATACCTAACCAATATAAAACTCATGCAGCAAACACTGCACTTCTAATATAATTCCCCTGATTTCAGTGAGGTTACACTGGGAATAAATTTGACCTGCATGAGTCAAACCCATCCTTCTTTTCAGGGGAGATACAATATCCAGCAAGGAAACAATCACCTCTCACCTGCCAGTAGCTTAATGGGAACCTCCAGGCCAATGTATGGACATAAAATCATATGGATTATTTCTGTTATGATACCTCTTTTATTAACTCCAACAGAAATTTTTAATTGAAGTTTCCTAGCCATTAGAGGAAGCTAAAATACTTGCACATAAAAATAAAAATTACTGCAATAAGGAAGATCATTTTTGAACTAAAATAATTCAGTATTTAAGAAAAAAATGTGAGTGCATTATATTTTTTGATATCTTGCAAATTTTTGTGGTTACCAGTGAATTATTAACCAGAGGATGAGACCAGTTCTCAGAGGAGAGAGGAGCAGTCTGAGGAAAAATAATAGCGTAGGACAGAAATGTGAATTTACCATGCAATCTTTTAGAAAGGAAAATAACTTTGGGTTCTATTTTATTTAATTAGGTTCCATCTTATTTCATTTTTTAAAGATTCAACAGTTGAGATATTCAGAAGCAGTAAGACTGTGTGGCAATTTGTAGGAAATCTGATGGGTTTTGTGTCACTCTGTAGTGAACCTGAACCTTCATTCTTAGGAAACACAAATGGGGGAACTTTAATGACCTTTTCCATAACAAGCTGATCCTGGAAGTTGGAAAAGCTGATATCTCCTTTGGGAAAAGCATCTAAAAGGATTAAGCTCCTATTTTAGATATAGCTTATGTGAAAGTCTAAAAAGTGGGTGCATCCTGGCCAGTGCGTCCTCAAAGCCATTGACCGTGCAAACTAACATCTCATATTTTCATGTCGTTACATTAGATTTTTCTGCATTTTATGGAAGAAAAGCACCCAAAACTTCTCAGCTCATTCGAAAAAGTGGTTAATAGTAATGGTGATATGGGGTTGAGGATACCCACAGCTGGGCCACTGCTAAGGAGGTGGGGGGAAAAGGGCATAGAAACAGTGCTAGATCGAAGACTCCTATCTAAAATATACCGATTTAGACATCTGTCATTAAGGATCTCTTAGGTCAAGTCTTATATCCCTATACCAGGGCAGGTTTACATGGTATTCTTCAAAGTTTCTTCATTAGCACTTTTGGTCAGTGCAGTTTTAAGTGATCCAGTGTGAAGAGGATTTCCACGGCTGTCTGGCAGAGTCTGATGCAGCCCAGCAAACGCTCCCGTGCTGGAGCTAGGGTATCGCTTTGCATGCTCTTTGTGCCTCTCAGTGCCGGGTGATTGTGTGGGGAGGAGGAATTAGCAGCCAGTGGAGGTCAGCTTCTTATGGAGAGGTTATGGATGTTATTTAGTCCCTAAAAGATAAAGCAGAGAAGCACTTTCTGAATATTGAATGGCAAGAGAATCCATGTGGGAGTAGGATCAGTAATTCAGGGCTCAGGATAAAGAATACAAAAATTAGGTTAGTGTGGAGTTAGCCCATTAAGCTGTAATTTAAACTATCTAAATGGACAGGTCCCCGCCCCCCATCTCTTTACCATCCCTTATTATCAGCTCAGAAATAAGGTACATTAGTTGGTAGCCTGTATTTTACTATCCTGAACAGGAAGGGAAAAAAACGGAGTAAAATTATGAGTAAATGTTTCTTATCATGTTATTTGTATTCTGCCTTTTGCAGAGCATATTATGATGGAAGAGGGAATATTACACCACCAGAGGCAGGAGTGCAGTGCATGGTTCACTGCAGATTACAGGGACTGGAAAAGAAAAACAAAATCAGTAAACATTTTCCTTTTTGTTCATACAATATTGCTATAGCAGCAATGACCGGTGGGAAATTTTCCCACTAACCCTTTATATGTGTAAACATTTTGAAAGCTTCCTGAAAATCACAGTTAACTTGCAGAACACAATATTTCTGCAAGCTTTTTTGTACTTGAGCAACTCAAATACATCTTCTTTAACAGTTTTCTACTAACACATTTAATTATCAGTCAGGAATATAGATCTTATACAGACACAAACAACAACAAACAATGAGAAACAACACCTCCTCTCCGCAAATCACATAACCTAAAGGAAAATAGCACTGCTTCCTCCTCACCACAACTCAGTTACGTGATATGTGTACATGAATGAAGCAAAACAGCAGCGTTACTTCATACCGTTTTGAATGCCATAGACGTGAGCAAGCTGATTCCAGCTGAGTTAGAAACTCTATTCCTGCATTTCTGCATTTGCCCAGGCTGCCTGGGCAGTGCCAGTATTGCTATTGCAAGTTGGAATCTTTCTTTTCAATTGTAGTAAAAGCACAAGTTCATTTTCTCAGACTGGCATTACTTCTGACTTTTTTATTTAAAGAAAGCAAATATACCCTGTGAATAAATCTCTAGCTAGATTAGGGCATTTATTTGTTTCATCTCATTAAAACTTTGTAAGAGTAACGGTTAACACTCGTTTCTTGTTTCTGTGCTAGGAACTAAGACTAAATTCCTGCTTACAGTTACAGCAGGGGTGGAGATCAAAGCATATTTAAAACCAGGTGGAAACTGGGAGGAGCAAAGGGAGATAAGGTCTGCTCTGCAGCTTATAGCACTGGCTGTTGCTAGGAGTTCTCCAGGTCTCACCACTTCAGGGAATTCCCTGGCAGCATACCGATGTAAATAATTGTGCTGCTTCTTTCACCTCATGAGAAAGGTCACCTGAGAAATCCTGTAGTTTCCCATTAGGATCAGTCCTTCTTTTGCATTATTGTCCTCAGCTGGGGTTGCTGGCTGGGGTAAGCAGGTACGTTTCCTGCTGCCCAGGCCCCCTTCCCATCTTTGCAGCTACAGAGAATGCACAATAAACACAGGGCACAGCAAACATTGGATGAATAGGTAATACTTGGGTACTGAAGTTAAACATATGTAAATTAGTTGGAGTCCTTCACTATTACCTTTTAAATTATTTTTTTCATTTCAATTTATTGAGCTGCATGTGTTTTGCTGTTAATTTGAGCTTTTATTGGAGTTCAGGCTTGTGCTTAGTAACTGTATGGACAATCCCTTTGCTGCAGGAGCAAAGAGCTGGTACAAAGACTCTACAAGAAGAATGGTGAAATTCTCACACTGTGCAATTTTAAAAATTTCTTATCTCACATCTTTTAAATGGCTGTCTGGGGCTGGTCATTGTAAAGCTGATACTACTAATCAATGCAGAGAGCACGTTCTGGTCATTCATTGTGTCACCATTTAAAAAGGAGAAAAAGATGAACTACTGACATCTTTGTAACAAGTTACACCAAGCTGGAAATTGGAGGAAAATTATTCAGGCTGTGTTCTGGATGTGAGAGATTTAACCTAAGCCCAGGTTCTCCCGAACACCTGATTTGTTAAAGCAGACATCTCAAAACTAAAAATTCTTTGACAAAGATAAAAGAGAAAGTCTATTCATGCCATCAGTGTGGACCAGAATATCAAAACACTTTCAGATGTGCAGGGTAACCAAGATAAGTAACTTCCCACCCTTTCTTTTACTCTTCTCCAGCTACCAGGCTCCAGATACAGTAAAGGAGAAATGAGTTAGTTCAACCCATAAAATCCTGGGCCTATGAACAGAGCAAAGAACTACTCTATCAGGAAGTAAGAACCGCCACAACTCTACCTTTTGCACCCAAAGTGTCATCAAACAGAAAAATCAGTGGGTTTTTTTTTCCTGAAGAAATGGTGGATCTCTTATTTCTATTTTTGTTAAGGTATTTATGTAGCCCACCTGAGCATTTTGACATCTTGCAAATATTTACAAATAGAAATAGTAATAATATCTTAACAAAGATATAGAAATAATAATACATTTAGTACTCCGTCTGACTCAGCTTACCCTGTTAGTGAACAAGAAAGCTCTTCCTTGGATTTCTCATACCAGGCCCCAGGCGAGTGACCCACTACACCCAACCACATCCCTCTTGTGTCTCTACCTCTTTACTTTGGAAACTCATTGCCAGCAATCCCACCTCATGAATACACACAAGCTGGCCCAAACTAGCTACTTCTTATCTTGTTCTTTCACCCAAGTTTCAGAACTCGCTGAACCTGTCTAGGGTAGAGTGAAACAGGTAAGAAAATTATCTGTGATTTATATTGTCTGGCTGTGTATTTTCAAAGTGTGAAAGAAACAAATATTCTATTTTCACTGCTTTCTGAATGATTTCTAATATTGCTTGCAGGCTTCCATTTTATTACAAGTTGTACATGATCTGCTACATTCCTGGGAAAATGTACAAACTGTAATAAAAACCAGTATCACAGAGAAAACCAATAGTTAAATGGTCTAATAATAAAAGAAACTGACCTGGAACAGATCAGTGTTGTCAATCTATCTTCAGGTAATTCTCTCTTAAAGAAAATGCAGCTGCTTGAGTTAACTGGCAAACTGCTGAGATTTTGGTAGCATAGTCCAAGCCAAGAATTATCTATGCTGGTTAAGATCTTCACTGCCAATGAAAATAGGATTACACTTTGGATCCACAATCCAAAATAAAAATATTAAACTAGCTGCCAGTGTGTTTGGATCTGGCAAACATTCCCTTTCAGGCCTTTCTTTCTTACCTCATCTTAGAAAAGCAATTTTGGTTTCAGTTTTGCACTAGGCAACTTCTTGGCTGCTGTTCACCACAGTTTTCTGTTTCCTTAGAAAGGACGTAATCCCCTGAGATACACAGGAGTTTGCAACACCCTCTTTCCTGAATACAAGCCTTACAATGCACAGGAATTTTTAACAATGATGACCTCTGGATCGGTAACATATTCAAAAATAAAGACATGGTGGGAATTAAGTGTGACCCCATAGATACATAAACATGCCTTTCTTTATTCAAGTGTTATTCTGTGGGCTTCAGGAGGATATTAATGTGAATAATATTCATATGCATAAGTGTCTGTAGCTGAGCCAGAGCTCCAGATAGTGTAAAGATGTATGGGTCTAGTAACAGGAATGGAGCTTCACCAGTCTATACCACAATTATACTGAGAGTCTATACTGAGGCCAAATTTTGTCATTAATATTAGCCTGGAATGAATTACTATCCAATCTTGAATTGAATATATGAAAGTATTCAAATATTGTTTCTTCTTATCGAATCAGGCAATTTTTCAATATCCAAGGCAAGCTGAATCCTGAAAGGCTCCTGGGACTTTGGATTTCCAAGTAGATTCAAGAGACTCGCACAAAATTTCTACTCAAAGTCCCTGTCTTTCTAAGGCCCTTTGACATTTATGCATTTGTTTTAAACATATTTGTACAAAATAGAATGATAAACTAAGGGATGCTTTTAAAGACAACAATGGTTTTCCTGGGGCCAGCACTTTAAAATAAACTATTATTATACTACCAGTACTAAGAATCTCAGAATTATCTTCATTGAATCCAAATGCCTGTATTTCAACAGATCAACATGATTAAATGGATCCATAGCTTGGACTGATGGACTGACTCAAATATCTTCAACTGACAATGAACACTCCTTCACTTTTTCTTTCTGTTTCTTTGAGACTTACCTTGATTGTATTTAACAAGATTCTTCAGTTTTTCCATGGCTTTCTGTCTCAATAGAGTACTATTTTTATTTATTAATTTATCTCTAGTTCGTATATTTACACTTATTCTTACTTACTTCTTCTTGTACTGTCTTGTCTGTGTTTTAGTTTCTGTTCCCATTAATCTCCAACAGTTTGGTTCAGGTTTTCTTACAGCAATGCAACAAAGTATTCAAAGCGATGCTCTAAAACACCAAAATTCTAATTGTTTTCAATAAGTAATGAAAGTAAAGCAAAAGCCTATTAAAAACTTTAAGATATTACAGCTTTTTTTTTTCTATATGTGATGAACCCACAATCATTTTTTTTGCCAGAATTCTTTTTCTGTTAACAATAAAGAAGTCAATAAGCATCCTATGGTGTTTATGGTCTAAAAGTCCCATCTATAATATCAAGTTTACGTGCCACATCCGTTAGAAACACAGTTTCATGTCTGGCAAATAGACCAGCTCTCATTTATCTGTGAGCGAGTAATGATGTGCTCTGTTGATGACCCACGCTAGGGATACAAAGCCTCATGTCCAGCAGGGTGTTTAGTAATACATGAAGCGCATCAAGGATACAACTGCACCGCTTCCGGGGCTGGAACAGACCCAGAAATACAACACCTACTTTCCCACAGAGCTTTGAGTAATAGTCTCTGTTGGACCCAAGTTGTATCTGTGCACGTGCTTAAGTTCACAATCAAGAGCGTTGGAGAATAGCCGGAGTCTTGCAAGCCCAGCACTGAAACGGGATTCCTTGCAGTGGTATTTCTGTATTGTACGCAGCAGACCCTGATGCACTTGTTTTATTCACTGTTTTCCATTATGCAGCACAGCTGAGCCTTGTCTTGCCCTGGACCCTATCAAGATGTAAGAAGCAGTATGAACACTATGTACAGTTTGCATGATCATATTCCAGACATAGCACAGGAGTGATAAGGTATAGTTTTCCCTGCTGTTTAGCACAGCAGCCAAGGACCTAATCCAAAGTCTGCTAAATCAGTGGGTATCTTTTTGTTGACTTTAAACCAAGGCCTAATAACATAAAGCCAGAGAAATGCTTCTCTAGCTTATACATGAGAGGTGTGTACTCTGAGTCAAAGAAGATGTTTCTAAGAGATGAATTGCCCTGACCAGTAAATTCCACAGTAAGTAGATACTATTTAATGACTGCAGAGGTTGCTTTGGGAATCAACTCCTTCCGGATTAATTGGAGTGCTGTCTAAAAAGCAGTCTCATCAGTCTCAAGCTTGAATTTTATTGGTAATTGAGTGTTTATCAATAGGAACAACTATTTGTATCGTTTATTTAGTACACATACTTTACAAATGAAGCAGATTAATAGTAGTCAATTACAATGTCATTTTAAAGTAAAATTGCAAATAATGTGTAAGCCCCTAAGAGACCACCTCTAAGTTAATATCTGTGTTGAAAACATAATTACTTTATTTTGTCTTTCAGCATTACCATCAATTTATCTATCCCGAGAGAGAAATAGAAGTATCTTACTTACAAGCAGGAGAGTAAGAGAAGTCAACAACACTTTGAGGTCAATGAGAAGTGTCTTTTTTTTTTTTTTCATATGTCTTATCTTTAATTTACAGTCACAAAGAAATACACTGCACTAAAATATAAATGATCTGCAGCTGGTGTTTGTTGCCCTCTTCTGCAGATTTCATAGGATCTCCACCAGGAATATCTGACAATGCAATTCAGAAAATTTGTCAAAGGTGCAGAATTAGGCAACAGAAATTGATTCATTCAGTCAGACGTCCATTGTTCCAGCTCTGGGGGCTGAGTTATCCTGAATTATAGAATTATAGAATCATTTAGGTTGGAAGAGACCTTTAAGATCATCGAATCCAACCGTTAACCTGTCACTGCCAAGTCTACCACTAAACCATGTCCCTAACACCAGATCTACACGTCTTTTAAATAATTCCTCCAGGGATGGTGACTCAACCACTTCCCTGGGCAGCCTTTTCCAGTGCCTGACAACCCTTTCAGCGAAGAAATGTTTGTAATATCCAATCTAAACCTCCCCTGGCACAGCTTGAGGCCATTTCCTCTTGTCCTATTGCTTGTTACTTGAGGGAAGAGATTTACACCCACCTCGCTACAACCTCCTTTCAGGTAGTTGTATAGAGCGATAAGGTCTCCCCTCAGCCTCCTCTTCTCTAGGCTAAACACCCCCAGTTCCCTCAGCCGCTCCTCATAAGACTTGTTCACCAGCTTCGTTGCCCTTCTCTGGACACACTCCAGCACCTCAGTGTCTTTCTTCTAGTGAGGGGCCCAAAACTGAACACAGTACTTGAGGTGTGGCCTCACCAGGGCCGAGTACAGGGGGACAATCACCTCCCTACTCCTGCTGGCCACACTATTTCTGATACAGGCCAGGATGCCGTTGGCCTTCTTGGCCACCTGGGCACACTGCTGGCTCACATTCAGCCGGCTGTCGACCAGCACCCCCAGGTCCTTTTCCGCCGGGCAGCTTTCCAGACACTCCCCCCCAAGCCTGTAGCGTTGCCTGGGGTTGCTGTGACCCAAGTGCAGGACCCGGCACTTGGCCTTGTTGAACCTCATACAAATGGCCTCGGCCCATCAATCCAGCCTGTCCAGATCCTTCGGTAGCACCTTCCTGCCCTCAAGCAGATCAATACTCCTGCCCAGTTTGGTGTCATCTGCAAACTTACTGAGGGTGCACTTCATCCCATCATCCAAATCATTGATAAAGATATTGAACAGGACTGGCCCCAATACTGAGCCCTGGGGAACACCACTTGTGACCGGCCACCAACTGGATTTAACTCCATTCACCACAACTCTTTGGGCCCGGCGATCCAGCTGTTTTTTTACCCAGCGCAGAGTATACCCATCCAAGCCATGAGCAGCCAGTTTCTCCAGGAGGATGCTGTGGGAAACGGTGTCAAAGGCTTTACTAAAGTCCAGGTAGACAACATCCACAGCCTCTCCCTCATCCACTGAGCGGGTGCAATGTAGCATCGTTAACACTTGGTGAGCACCTTACTGCGGATGCCAGCAACACCATCCCCTTTTCTTTATCGGGGCTGGCCCCAGCACAGGACCCTCCTGACACACAGAGGAAGAGAGCAAGGATGGTAGCTCTGCCTGCAATTAGTCTGGCAGAAGCTCTGCTGGATGTGAAACTTGTAAAGGAGAATTTCCCTTCATTCCCTTGATTTAGCGCATGTTAGTTAGCAACTGAAACATATCAATCGCCACAAAAAATAGCACGATCTCTCAAAAGTTCACCACTGCAGACTGGCACCAGGTAGTACTGACAGCAGTATGTGAGACACTGCACTTTACCTAACACATCTGTCAGAACCCTCCTTGCTGTACAGATACGGACCAGTAATCTGTGACCTACATAATCCAACAACAGACATGTACAGGTTGATGACACAACTCTAACATAAAAATCGTTGGTGTTCGGTAAGAACATCACAAGAAGCATATGACGTTAGAAGAGTATGGAATGAGAAGTAGAAGAAAAGAAAAATAAAATAGAACTCTGTCCAAGAAGATTCTTGGAGTTGTCTCAGCATTTTAAGACAAATGCATAGAAGATAGAGGGTTCACACTTCCCTACATTTGTGTAGTTAATCTGTAGGCTGTAAATCTTTTCTCAGGTTTCTAACTGAGCTAACTTTCTTATATTCCAGGCATAAAACCATTCACCGTGGTTTGATTTTTTTTTTTGTGAGGCCATGTGCTTCATGATAAGCAGGCCCTAAAGCCCATATTTTTGAACTTGAATTAAAGCCAGTTCAGCAAATTAATATCCTGTGATATAATTATGAGGAGAAGTTGGGCTGCTACAGACAAGCAACTTTTCATCCCCCACCTCAGTCCCCAGCTTCCTGCGTGTCAAATATCCCATACCCTGTGCACCTAGAGATCTGTTCTGTCAGCCCCAGCAAAGCAGGGATTAAGGGCTTTATCTCAGTCTCCATGGCATCCCATATATTTTGAAGAAAACCTTTTGTCATAGCAAGTGGAAACTGAGAGCCACAAAGGTACTTTGTGTATGACGTGATCTAGTCTGCCATTGGGATGCTTTTTTGCATTGTGCAAATCCCTTTCCATACATAGAAGATTTGGCCTTCTAACTGACATTAGATTTTCTGGACTAATTTGGCTTCATAATTCCTTTGGTTCAACGTGGTTGAGGCACACTCACCACTGTTGTACTGCAAGACAAGAAAATTTCCCAAATAGTGCTAGTCCTGAAAAACAGTTATTAACAAACAGCTGAATTACCAGCTCCCAAACTGGTCTGTACAGAGGCATATTCTCTTATACTTCAAATATTCCATGAAATATCATTTGAAAGCCGGACAACAGGAGATGATCCAGTCTAGTTCACAAGACAGTTCATCACCCTACTTTTAAGGATTTCTACTCCAAGGAATGAAAAGCCTTTGAATTTTCCAATTATATTGATATCGCCTTCAGTGCAAGCTAGGTTAAGATGAAAGAAAAATAGAGAATGTATTTAGCAAATGCAAATAATACAATTGAAAAAGCTTTAGAAAGAGATGAGTGGAAGTGAAAATAGAAGCACACACATATCTACTACTTAGAAAAGCTCCAAAGTTCCCTCTTACCCTGCAGTATGCAGCTGACGAGCTGATTAGATGCTTCATGGCCTTGGCGGTCTCATTCTGTGCAAATCCTGTGTCCTTACCTTCCCTCACAGAAAGGTAGATTTGCTGACTCCTGTTCCTTTTTATTTCCCAAACTTTTCTTCAGGGTGCAGCGAAATGCAAATCCAGCTCCTTCTTCTGTTCTTCCAGGATTTCTTATCGATAGCTTCCAATAAGAGGTAGTTTCAAAATTCTGTTCCCAAACTATCACTTACCTTCTTCTTCTTTGGAAACACTAATATTCCTTGGGCATGCCCAGACAAAGGCATCTCTTGCCCCAAAACTGAATGGAATGTGCTAATGACTGAGCCCTGCAAAGAGAAGTACTCCATTATCATTCAAATGCCAGAGTGGAGCCTTTCACCAAAACCTTATATTTTCATATAAATGTATAATGTGATAATTGTATATCTTATGCAGTTATATTACCAGAATTAACACAGGCAAATCATTACTGGGATTCATTAGAAAGTAGATACAATGGTAACCAATTGTTTCAGAATATTAACGGTTTTTGGGGATCACTAAGTCCTAATCTTGTTATTGAGTACTAAGACACATTTGTTTTCTTCATATTACAACAAGGAGTCTCTGCATTTTCCTCTTATCCCTTCTCTTGGGTAAACTCTGTGATTGTAGCCTGTCTAGAAATTAACTATTTGTTGAGAGGAACATAGTTCTTTGTCTCCTAAATCTGGGAATTCCCACACAAATCTCTTCAAAAATATCTTCCTTGCTGCACTATCCAATATTCCTAAACACCTTTATTAGGACATTCAGGGGGTACTAAATCTACGAGAGAATAAAATTGTTTACCTAACCATGAGGTCAGGGGAATATGTGCTTTATGGATAGCTGAATAGAAACAGCAACTATTGTAGTTGTATAATATGTGTATAGACTTGCAGTAAAACATAAGTGCTAAAGAAAAAAAAAATAAAATCAGCACCACCCAGTCAGCTGGATGATGAAAACGCAGCTTCAGCCAACACTGGATCCAACAGAGCTGTTGAAAGATAAGGTTAAGTTCATAATGAAGTCACCAGAGGATAATCTCGTTTAAATTTTGGATAAGGTATTTGGGTGGATAAATGGTGAGGTCATAGGAGGAAATGTAACACAGACTTTAAGAAAATGTTGGGTTTCGAGTGACATAATGGAGGCAATATTGACATTGAAAACGAAATATGCAGGAGAATTAACATCAGCAGAATGTGATGGGGAATTGACTGGCTATACTACCTTTCTTCTGTGTGTGGAAGAAATACAAATGCAGTATGACTGACCAGCTCTCTGAATAAATAATGATGAATTTTCAGTGTTCTACTTATATATTTCATGGATCTATTTCTGTCAGGCACAACTACATAGATAACAAAGAATATGAGTTCAGACAGGATTAAAAAAATAATAAAAAAAAAAAGAACAACTACCGGTTAGATTGTTTGCTTTTTTTTAATCAAGTCTTTGATACTTTAAGGTGGAAAATGAATCTGAATAATTTTCCTTTTAAAAAACAACTACCCTCTAACTTTGTCTTTTTCACATTTAAAATGCCGAATGAACTTCAACAGTTACTTGTTCAGCATAAAGAGTCTTAAAATCCTGCAGAAATCCTAGTATGCTTCCTGTCCCTTCTCAGTGCAGTAACATTCTTAGAAAATGAAAAAAACATTTCCTTGTACTTGCAAATGTTTCGTCAGGAGTAAAAATACCTCAATTAATAAGTATAACAAAGTTTTGAAAGTCACCCATTAAAAAAATACAAGGTGCCACAGAGTGTCCCAGGGATACTAAATCTACTTAAATAATAAAATAAACAAAAATGTAATTAGACTTAAACCTTTCAAAAACACAAGTGATTTGTCAGGTCTGTTCACACAATTGGGCCTGTGTGAGGCTGGCCTTTGGGACGCAGACTTTCAGGTTACCAAGCAATTAAAGTAAGTGTTGCGTACTTCAAATTTCATTTGGTTTCAGGGAAAGGAAAGGCCTGTAGGGAACCGAGCAGACTCAGGGCCCACTGGTGCTACCCACTGGAAACGCTGAAATGGCTGCGTGGGAGTTGGCCATTGCCAGGGAGGAGTAACAATAAGCATTTCTCTTCTGCCAAGACTCATCATTAGCTTTTCCCTTGATTTTCCTAGGGCAAGGACTAAGCTCACTTTTGGAAAGAATTGTTGATAAAGCATTTAGAAATGTACAGCATAGTGAAGATGCCACTAGGAAATGTTATCGCTATTCTTGCTTGAAGTAGTAGTGCACAAACATTTTCATATTGCAAATCTCTTGACAGGCACCTCTGGCATTCACCCGCTTTCTGTTTCAGGCAGCTAACAGACACCCGTGTTGGCAGGTGCGGGGAACATTTGAAAATGGGAAAAAAAAACCCACTCCTGAAACTCATTAAGAAAATTCTGGGTCTTAAGCTTGCAACATGTCAGTCGCTAAATGTCCCCATCTTTTCCGTACTACTTCCCCAATCCTTTGTGCCTTCAGAGAGTGGTACTGTCGGAGGGAAGGGTAGCAAGAGGACTTAACAGGGATGTAAGTTCTCTCTCTCAAGCAACCCTTCCTCCCACATGCATTTCACTTTCAACCTTAAAGGTGAAATATTTGCATTCTACCACACTTTTGTTAACAACGTTAATTATTATCGTCATAAAGAATTAGTAACAATAAACTCTGTCTAGACAATTTCCCTTGATATGATCTTACAGTGCATTAAAAAAAAAGTGATTTCTTCATCTGGGGAATATTTTTCTTTCTAACAGTTGATGTTTTACCTTTGGAAATGAATATTTTAGAAACATAATTTGAGGGCATCTAAGGGTTATAAAGTCTAGTGATGACACACCTCAGTGTTTAACAGCTTTGTGCACTCTGTCTTACATTTAAAGGCACAAAAGCATGTCATTATGAGACCATAATGCACACCCTGTCATGTCTTATTGCTTAATTAGGTCACCTAGTCTGCCCACCTCGTTAAGTGCAATCTCTAACATTGCATTTCTACCATTTGTTCAGATTGCTTTTAAAACTCCCAAGGGAAGGTTCTTCCACTAGTTTCTTAGCGGGATTATTTCATATTCCAGTATATTTCACCATTAGAATGGTTTCTTGACTAGTTTTCTATTTATTTAATATCAGGCAATTAAAGTATTGCTTTTCTGCGTGATTGCAAGTATTTCACATCTCCTTGTCACCTCCATATCTCCTATATCATTTATATTTGTCTCTGGTTTTGGCAAATAAATACATATTTATAGCTGAAAATTAAAACTAAATGAATGTTCAGTTCCTTCACCACCTAGGATTATATTTTAAAGAAAAATTCTGGAAACTTTAAACAATATGCATGGCCAGTCTTATCACAACTGCAGTCTAAACATCAGCATGGCTCACACCCCTTCTCTCACCCACAGCCTGACCTGGGAGGCACCTAAAATTAGTTGGCACTTTCCAGTTATGGGACACCTAAACAGAAGCACCGACTCTTGCTTTCCTCTTCATGGGGCGTTGGCCACAGTCCAAGCTTAAAAGCTCCGCAAAGACCTGCTGAGACTCGCTAGGTTTGGACTGACTTTACTTAAAAATATGATGAGAAGAAGACACATTTTACACAGAGCTCAGTAGCTGGAATACATGCCTAGAAATTGGGAGCAACGTGAGATGCAAGCTTTCTAGAGGCTAAAGGAATTTAAATAGACATCTTCTATCTCCCTAGAGATAACCTTTACCACCTGGCTATTTGGTAGTTTCTCCACCACTCCAGTGAAAGTTGGGTAACTGTGCAAAAAGGAACGCAAGGTTTAGGAACCTAGAGAGAGAGTAAGGAGGAGATATTCTGGATTCATAACCTAGCGGTAGATTAATACCCAGAATGGAGCAGAAGAGGAGTTCTGGGTTCTGATTTCAAAGCCAGGGTTTCATCCACTCAAACACACGAAACATGTAACTGGTCTCCAAAGTAGTACTGAAACTTAGTATTTCCCCTCTAGTGTGTTATAGGCACCAGCTCTAGGTGTAAATCTGCATTCCTTCCATTAGGAATAAGATCTATAGTGTTTTGCAGAGAGAGTCCAGGTTTCTGGTTTCTGCTCCCTGGACTATTTCAGTACTCTACCCAACCCTCGTTTCAGCACAGGCTGTGATGCAGAATAGAGGAATGCAGAATCGGGTTCTGTTACAGGAAGTTTTTGTCTGAGTAATTCAGGCTTATAGCGGCATTTGAGAGTCATTCTCTTACAATTGCCTTTGTCAGGGCAATCACAGAGCTGCTTGGCTTGAACAAAAAAAAATACCCTATGGTTAAAAAAACTGTTTGGTGGTCAAAAACTATGAACTGCCTGGTACTTTCTTAACTTCCTTTTCACTTCATAACATAGTGACTGGCAGTGGCAGGACTTATAAACAATGTTATCTCTGATTTGAGGGCAGGAGTTCATCCATTCCCTAATCAGTGTTTTCCATTCATTATTTTCGTTAAATATACTGTCCTCTTGTGCCTCTTTTCCATGCTTTAAGCTTTGCGTGTGTATGGAAATCAGTGTTCAGGGAAGAAGATCTGTACCTGGAGTCTACACGAAACTCCTTAACAGGCTGATACATGAGCACATAGTACTGTCTGTTAAATGCAAAACAGTTCAGCTCCACTTTGCAATGGGGTAGCAACCTTGCACATACCTGAGATCTGCTACAAATAGCCATGTAGGGAGGTGAAGTGGTGTAATAATCATAAAGGAACCCCAACCTTACTGCAGACTAACCTTCTTACGTTTATAAAACCTTATGCGAAGTTTAAGGGCAAGACACAGAGGTGCACTGAATTTCTACCAGGTAGGGCAAGTGTATCCAACATATTAACTAGACAATATGCAGCCCAGTGTTTGCAGCACAATCAGTAATTTACTTGTTCATGTTCAAAAAGTCAATACAAACTTATTTTATTCTTTAACAACTATATTCCAGACCCAAACCCTTCATTATAGGAAATAACATGGAGAAGTGTTTTGACTGAATGAATTTTCTGAGCATGTGAATTGAAATGAATCAATTTTTGTAATTTCAAGGCCATTCACTGTGAATACAGTTTAAGACTCCAAGGGAGCACTACAGCAACACATTCAGACTGAATTGCTTTGAAATTGGTTAAAGGCTACTTCATTTTCTTCAGCTACATTTTGGAAAGCATGTTTTCATGAGGTAAATTTAATTTCAGGTTGAACTACTGAATAGATTAAATGTCTTATTGTATCTTACCGTAACTTTATTGTAATTTCAAAGCTCCTAAAAAAATAAAACAGTAACTAAAAAAAAGCTACAGCAACCATGGTACCTGCTCCACCTTCAGAAACTTCTTCAACTCTTGGCAACTAATTTCCTTTAATTTTTTCTTCTTTCAGTTTTTTAATTTTTTCAGTGATGATGCACAATCTTTTTCTCCTCTGTTTGTTTTCTGGATGAAAATGATCCTACCAGGATGGCCAAGAAGAGCTCTTGATCTGTTTTCTTTTCTGTAAAATTATAATGACTCCCAATAGTGCATTATTATGAGCAATTTACAGGAACGTGACATTAAGATTTACTAAGATGTTAGGAAGAGGAAAGTGGAAAGAACTTTTTTTATTCCTGTAACGTAGGTTTCTAAGACTCATTTTATAGTCAGTCCTCTTAAGAGTAACAGCTCTCACTGTTTTCCATGGAAGATGCTCATCAGCACTCCAGAAACAAAGGCTTCTTGCCCAGCGGTCCATGCAGCACTTCGCTCCTGGCAGGAGACAGGAGGCACCAGCCAGGCTTGCGGCTGAATCCCCACTGAACATGGAGCTTTTGTGAGCGCGGAGCTGCACAGACCCCATTCACCGCTCTCATGGCCAGTCACGGTTGCTTGCACGTACAATTGGAGGTTAAAAATGTTTAGCTAGGACATTGCTAAAAGTGTCTCACCTGCAGCCATGCACACAAAGGCACTTTATTGAGCAGCACATCATCTTTGTCACTGTTAGGGTAGTGAAGCACTGGCACAGGTTGCCCAGAGAGGTGGTAGAAGCCCCATCCCTGGAAACATTCAAGGTCAGGCTGGATGGGGCTCTGGGCAACTTGATCTAGTTGAGGATGCCCCTGCTCATTGCAGGGGGGTTGGACTAGATGACCTTTAAAGGTCCCTTTCAGCCCAAACTATTCTATGACTCTATGATTCTATGATCTGGAAGTCTGTTTTCACAGCTAACGGTAGTGGCATAAGGGATTTTTTACATAGACATTACTATCTTGTGTTACAGGTGAAAATGGAGATATCTGGATTGCACAGAGTCTTATAACCTGTTTTCCATGAGGTAAGAAAGGAATAATAGATAAACTCAGATTGATGTTGATGTTTATACTCTCTCTTATGGTAGCCATTTAGGGAGTCTCATCTTACTGTAACTTAAGATAGAGTTTGCATCTGAACCATCACACTCAACAGCCACCAATTGGCTCCTGTGACTCTGTCCAACCTTCTTTAATCTTATTTTTGTACTTTTTACCTTCACAGCATTCTGTGGCAATAAGTTTAACAGTACATTTATGCAATCTTGAAAATTTGACAGATGAAAGTATTTTTGTCTGTCTCAGACCTTTTGTTTTGTAATTTAATTTGGTTCCCTTAGTTGCTCTGTTATGAGAAGCAGTAAATATCACTTCCAGTTTACAGTGGGTTTTTTTGCTGTCATCTCTCCCTTTGGTAACTTTTTTTCCATACTGAAAAATATTGGTGTATTTCTCTCTCCCCTTATGGAAGCCACTGGTCTCCTCTGTCACCCTTCCCTGTGCCTCTTCCCATTCCACTGCTGATTTTCTGCGAGAGGATAGCCGCAGAGCCAACATTTTGTGGCACAGAGTGTGTATCAATATTTATGAGGGTACGACACCATTTTCTGTTTCGGTTTACTTCTTTTTCCTTCCCTAGTTGTTCGTACCTTTCTGTTAGCCTCTCTGGCTGGTGCTGAGCATGGAGCTGGCGTTGGCACAGAGCTGTCCTCAGTGACTCCGAACTCCTTCTTCCAACTGGAAAAAGCCAATCATCAAGTATGCAAAATTCTGGCCTTTTCTTCCCATGCACCTAACTCTGACTGTATCAATACCGATTTTCATCTCCTGCTTTATTTCTCAGGGTAATGCAATCATCCTGCAACTTTGTGTCAGCTTTAGTTTACTCCATCCTAAGTCTTCCTTTGAAGAAAGACTTTACAGAAGTCTCAAAGAAGATTAATAATGGTTTGGGAGGGAAGAACTTGGCAGCCAATAACTAGGATCTAGAAGAACAGTAGTAAACATGGAACATTTCTGATGTTCCAGAATACAAACTAGGAAGATAAGAGTAGCACTTTCTGATTTAAAAATGTTTCGGATCACACCACTTCATCCCAGGACTAATTAAGGCAGTCCTTTCTGGGGAGCATTGCAAGCAGGTTCCACAGAACAACCTTTCCCAATAAAGAAAAATTTTCATGTGGAAATTTCTAACCAATGCTTGTATGCAATATTCAGCTGCAAGAACTTCCATTGAACAATGATATTTCCTCTGAAGTATCATACCATCAACCATCATCCACACTGTTTTGATTAAATGAGATTTACTGCACCACGTTGCCCAATTTCACAGGGCATTTTCTGAAATATTACACAGATGATAATATATTATAAATGTATATTTTTACTGCATCTGTCCTTCAATGCAGAGAGTGCAGCCTCCATGGCACCATGCAAAATAAAAGGAGGCCTACAGCTGCATTTCTGCAGAGCCCTGCAGCCTGTAGCCATGGTGGCTATATCCACCCCTACTTACTCAAGATAATGGCATGTTAATGTATTTATTTGATTTCTAATTGTTTGTATGTAAATTCCATTCATGGGAGCATTCTGTGTTGAGTACACCCAAGAGTCAAGAAAAAGTATATCACAGCCCAGAAACAAAGCCTATAAATCCTGCAGTTTTATGCTGCCACAGCTGTTTGGTAAGGTATTGCAGTATTACGACTACATTTTGCAGATGTTCACTGTGCCTGCGTTTGAGTACCTCCAACTGGACAACATATTATCTCTGTAAACATGTTCCTGTGCACTGATTTGTTTTCAAGTCCACAAAGTTTGAAAATACCACGTGGTTATTCCAATGTCAACACTCTGTTTACGCAGTGAAGTGTTACACATGGACTCTCGCAGAAGTAAATAAAATTATCTCAGACTGTCACACAGACGGGGAAAAATGTCACATTTCTTTCTGACACATCACTTTGGAACAGAGCAGGTCTCAGGAAGTTACAACTGTGGGAAAAGTTATCTCTGGAGTTATCTATCTCAATTACCATGTTGCTGTACATATTAAGGCTAACCTCGATATGACTCTCGTTTCACTGCAATGGGACTCCCACAGCAAGTGATACACAGTGAGACTGAGTGGAGATAAGGGACAGTGAGGAGGCAGAATATTATTTCAATTTAGTTTTAATTTTAAAATAAGTATGAATACAATTGTAACTTAATTTCTTACCAGCCCTTTGTGAACACTCTGCAGAATGGTACCTTCAGTTCCAGAGGTTTATAAAGGGACAGAAAATTTAAGGCCCAGTCCCTTAAAGATGTCAGTGAATGATTTTCCGTGAGGGAGCCGTTTCATGCGTCAGCGGAGCCAGTCTGCTTCACACACACCCTAACATTTCATTTAAGATGAAGTCGACTGCGGTTTCCAAAGAGGCTGTGATTTGGTGGGTCACTGTGTTACCACCAATTTTAAATCAAGATTTAGTCCTTGTGTTTTTGTTAGCTTCCTATCACAGACATTCACACACCCTGCTGAATCCTAAACACAGCGGTAGCGTTAATTACATATTTACAGGGGCAAAATACAGAAATAAATAACTTCACAGAACACAGGATCTTGTTCAAAGGACAGTCAAGCAGGGCACACGATTTTAAATGTTTCTGATCCGGCAAGGAAAAGATTACTGTTTTCCATATTCATGTTTTATATTTTGAGCGACTCCAGACTAATTTCAGGGAGAGCCCAGAATATCGGCTTGTCTGCGCCTGGGAGCTGACACTGGAATACGCAATCAGGAGAGCCTGCCGTCTGATTAAACCTCTCCTGACACCACCCCGGCTCTGGTGAAATTTGAACTGCCCCTTCCCTCTTTCTCTGCCATTGTGAGAAGCATGGCAAGGCATTATACCCTGCTTGTTAATGACGGATGACCCCGGTGGTTCAGCCCAGCGCTGTCCCCTGGGGACACGGCAGAGGTGGGCTGACGGCAGAGCACAGGCTGCGCTTCAAACCAGCTGGCCAGCAGGAACCCCCAGTCGATGTCACCGACGACGGCAACCGCCTTTCATTTCCTCCCGTCCCTGAGGTTTCAATATTATGGTGCAGAGAAAGCGCCTTTTAGTACTTCATTGACCGCGTTCATTAATGCTGCTTCTCTGAGCCATTTGGACCAGAGCAGGGGAGGTGGTGCGAGGGGGGGGATGTAGCGGAAAAAGAGAAGCATCATGTTTTGACTGATGCTATCACCACAGGCTACTGCACTGAAAAGAGAATTAAATAAATCCTTTGAAAAGCTTTAAGATCTCTGACTGCATTCAAATCCTTTGTTACCACAGTGCACTTTGCAGCACTCTGTCTCAGGGCACGTTTTCTCCATTTTTGTAGCAGGCATGTTTTGTCCCAAAGATGGCATAAATGGCCTTTCCCTCCCATAGGTATAATGCACAAGGACCTGCAGCTCATTAATTGTGTTGCAGTGTCCAGACATGTCAGAGGCACCTCGAACAATCACAGAAGATTTTACTGCTGGTGTGAAGCATTTTTGTGATCATGACAGAGGAGGCGTCTTGAAATAAGGATGTGCCTGAGGTGGGAGATTGCAAGCCAACGCAGTGGATGAAAGATACGGAATATATCCTCAGTGTGCACTTCTACCCTTGAAGGTTACTGAATAGAGTATTGGAGACTATCTTATTAATGTAATAAAACAGGCAGTGTATTTGCTGCAGGCATCGTGGAAAACATGGGTCCTTATATCTGAAAAAAAAGAGAGTTGCTACACCAGTCCAAAGCACAAATTCATTAGTTAACAGGAGCTAAGACAGAAGGCCAAGTTTACCTTAACCATCTGTCTGTGAAGTCATTTTCCCTCCTCTTCTCTTTCTAACACCAAATAGCCTTGCAGGGAGACGTGCTCTCAGAAAAGAGCTTGACCAGTGCTCCTCTACTTTTCCCAAAGCTGTTCAGTAACAGCTGAGGCTATCAGCTAGAATACGAAATACCAATATTACCTCAGTGCTTTGAATCACACGGACAGAAGACTTGAATTTGAGGAATCCCTGTTTCTGAAAGATATATTGGAACTCCCTACCTTCTCTGCAGAAAAGAAGACAGAAACTACCTTTTGCCACCTGCTTGACAATCACAATGCTCCGTTTTAAAAATGACTAAAAATGCCCAAATGAATAATATAGTGCTGGTGGTGGTGGTGGTGGTGGTGGTGGTTTGGTCCTGTATGTAAGTAGATGCCACCAAAAATAGAAGGCTCGGGATATTGACTTTATACGTGAACTATGTTTAAATGAGAAGTCTTATAGAGGATCAGCTATGGATTACAAGGCTCTGACTCTCATTAATAACAAGGCATAAGCCTCTAAGTATTAGGTGGAGGGGTTTTGGTGGAGTTGGATGTTTCTAACATACAAATACAGGTACTTTCAGATCGCCTGGTTTAAATTCTTCACTGTAGTCAGAGATGAAACAGCAGTGTATTAATAAATAAGGAGAGTACATTCGTCAATAAATACAGATGTTGGGAAATTTTCCAGTGGAACAATTTCAGCTAAAAGACTGAAATGTTATATGGAGACATCTCAGTTTTGGTAAAATCCCATGAAACCACAGGCAGGTGAGTTGTGCTGGGAGCAAGCTTAAGGGGAACCTGGGAGGCACAGGGTCTTTGTCCCTGCAACAAGCCCTCAGAGGAAGTTTTTCTGAAGCTGGAGACCTGCAGCACCCTGGTTCCTGTCTCAAGGTGCAAAAATGTTCCAGAACAGAACAGCCATGAGATGACACCAAAATAAACTACGTAAGTTGTAAGATTTTTTAAAAATTGTATTTTAAATCAGAACAAAAACTGAATTTGAAACCTCAGCATTTACCTGGAACCACTAACCCTCTGTTTCAGGCCAGCTGCATGAATTAACACTGAACACCAACATACTTCTTCCACAAACAAAGCTTTTATTTCATATTTCTTCTGATCAATGTCTTTTCCGCTAAAGGGAAAGCGATATAAATCCAACAAGGGCTGAGAGCTTCCTATGACATCAGTAGCTATTTTTATCACTACCATCACCATGAAACCTTGCAGTGTCTTTGTTACTACTTAACTGAAACATTAGCAACATCTTAAGGTAAAGAAGGGGCTCTTCGTTACTGTGTAACATCACCACAAAATGCAGAGGCTTGTGTTTTACTTTTCTTCCAGCCAAGCAGTCGGTTTCCACCCTGCAGCCTCAGGCACGAACATCATAACAAGAGCTTAGGAAGAGCTTGTGAGGCTGAACTGAGCTTCGTGCAGCTGGCGCTGCTTATGCGTGGTCTGTTCGGGCCACCTGAATAGGACCCTGGATCTACAGCCAGGTGTTGAGCATGCTTGCGCTCTCCTTCCCAGGACGGTTCTGGTTCTGGTGTGGACGCGTGTTCCCTTCTGCTGACTTAGCTGTGAGAGCAGCAATACCCGGCAAAGGGATGGAGTGAACCTCTGGCTGCGGTAACCTCTTGTGCTGCTGCCCAGGTTTCTCCAGAGCTTGTCTGTCAGCATTGTGTTAGAAGACAAGGACTGCAATTGTTTACTTCTTCCTATAGAGAGGGTACAAGGGGGGAAACTCATGGAAGCATTTCTTTCTGTGCATTCCCACAGAGGTCAGTCACAGTCCTACCTTGTGAATTACGTGATTTAAACCCTTCTCTGAAGCAAAAGTACATTGATTTTGAAAGCTGGCATTTAAGCAGAGCACCTTCACGGTTACTTTAATTATTTAACACATTTGTTCGCCATATAGAAAACCAGCAATTTCCACCACAACCAGCTAAAGGAAATGTTTTTTTTCACAGTCTGCTGGGAAGGAGCTTTGTATATGCAAATAAAACCTACAATGAACTGTTAAGCATCCAGTCCTCAAATTTCTGTTGTGTCCCAGTTATTAGCCGCAGATGTCCAGTAATGATCGCTCTTTGTTCAACAAATTGACTTTTTTTTCCCCTGTGGGGAGAAGGATGGAGCAATTTGGCTAAAGAAAGTCTGTCCCTCCACTTCTTGTTTCCTTAATGAAAAAAAATGAAATCTCTTGAAACACGGAGTAGGTTAATTGGAGCAACAACTGTCTTGTTCAGTTAATCAGCTCTGAATTCACCAATAGGTATCCCAGCTGGCACTGGAAGTAATCACTGGAAGTGTAGGAGTGTATATATAAGCTAGCCAAAGCTCAAAGAACAAAACTGTGCCTGTGATGACTGAATAGACAGCATTATCCCGATGAAGGATTTCTTACAAAATTATTTCAGTGGAACAAAATAGGATATGCACAGTACAAAAAAGGAAAAGCAGAACAATATTAAAATGAAAAGGAGGAGATCATAAAAAAAGGAACATTAAGACTTGAATCTACAGAGTCAATAGAATTCAGTTGAATAGCCCATTGTACCTATTCTGCTGTAAAAAAGCTCTGTTTGGGAAAAGGATTTTATTTTAGCCTGAAGTGACACTATGAAAGGAAATTTTCTGACTAAGAATTCACTGGGACTGTGACAGTTATTACTAAAATAAGAAGAGACAATAACATAAACTCCCACTAAAAAATACCTAGTACACAAACAATCTAAATATATTCCCCTGTTTAAGAGATGTTAACATTCATAACACCTGGGAGCTTGCTGTTACACCTCTAAACCTGGCCCTGCAACAATGGCACATCACTCTCATTCTGCCTCTCCCAAGTCACGCTACTTTTCCCCCGAACATTCAATTAGATGACAGAGGACTATCCTGAGCCAGCATAGCAATGCCGTCTCATTATCTCTTCGCTAAGAGATAGCTCTTTTTTTATTTTTCCAGCAACAAAGGGCTGGGTCCCACTTTGTGTTATACCAGGTTTTTTTGCCAGTGTAATTTTAGAGGGATCAATCGAATAGCGGAGAGTAAAGTTGGGTACCAATGGGGGTAGTCTCAGGGCATGGATAGGACGTCATGTCCTGGATCAGCGTGGAAGAGGTTATAACTCTGTCATTTTTCTCTTGGCAGCTTTTGATTATGCAACTCAGGCTATGGAAGTCCATGGTGACATTAACAGAAGGACTTGTGCTGTATTTAGGCACCTAAATTCCACACGTAGACCTTTGACATGTGCCTTTGGTATGAACCTTCCCCAGACACCAAACCTTTCCCTCCCACAATAGCCCAGAAGTGCCTCAGTCTGGACACCGCTGAGTAGCTGTAGCCCAGCTCACTTCCAGCTCCTGGCCCGACCCACAAGCCAGCTCATGTCAGCCTCTCTCACTCAAAGCCCCCAGGTGATGATTGCTATCGAAGGAGGCCTGCCTGGCTGGATTTCCATGAAATGGTGCCAGAGATCATGCTGGCAACGGGTGCCGTGTAGTCCTCTCCGTGCAGTATAGACAGCAGTATCTAATTTAGGTATCACAAACGCTGCCAGTAGCCTTAATGCCTAAATCCCTTTTCGTAGGCAGCCCTGAGGTACAGTACTGAAAGTCGTTCTATAATTCCTGGTGGCAGCTAAGATAGTGGTCTTATCTGTTTATGCTTAAAATTTAAGAAGAGTAATTTTGGTTAAAAGGATACAAATTTATACCACAAGAGAAATAACAGCACAAGGCTAATTATATTACCAAAAACAAAAACAAACAAAAAAAAGCACATATTTTTAAAGAGTAAATCTTGGCTAACCTTTCTGCACTACCCTAGTACTTCACAGAAATTGCTATAACTTGTTTTCTGCTCTTGGCAGGGAGTAGACTCCTTTCTATCAAGGTCATGCAGAAGAAGCCTAGCTAATAAAAAAAAGGGGACAAAGTCTAAGAAGCACTTTGTATCAGTTGTTGGCATGCAAAGACATAATAATGGTACTTAGACTGTTAAATCGGAGTGTGCCATTTTAAATAGCATAAAATATCACTCTGGCTAAGAGAAGTGTAATAGCAGGGAATAAAGCAAAAGGAAAATCCTCTAAATCCTCAAGAACTAAAGCAAATCCATTCATTATAAGCCAATAAATTTGAACTAGAAATCTAAACTGCTCTATTAGAGAGCCGTCAGTGGTAATTCTTTGGCCACAAAAGGTAGGATATCTGTGATTAAGTCCACCGGTGCTGAGATCAAAAGAAACCATCAGACATTTAATCACATCACAGACGATATCGGAAGGAGGCTCCTGTTTGCTGTCACAGTTTGCTGAGGGGATGTGTCAGGCTGCTTCGGAAGGTGTCCCAAAAGGAAGTCACGCCTGTTACTGAACAGTGTCCCTGTTTACACGATGCCCAACTCTGCTCAGCTGTGTGAGGGCCAAAGCTGTCAGCAAAGACAAGTTCCTAACTGATGAAATCACACTTGTATTTGGCACTTTTCTGAATGCAATCTTTGTGAAGAAGTCAGATTTCAATAACACAGATGTTACAGGGGAAGGACAGTCTAGTTACATCCTATTTACAGCAATGTGACTAAGATCAGAGTCTGGCTTGAAATATCTAAAACTGAAACTTGAATAATTTGGATAAAAAGGATCAGAGGGTTTGATCGGAAACAATAAACACTTTTAAGGAATACTTTGCTTTTGGTCTTCATCATCATGGTCAACCAAACAAGCCTTTCTTATACTGAATATAACAGGCATTTGTTCATTCCCTGAAATCTGTTCTTTGTGGTTTTGCAGTAAATGTTCTTTGCGGTTATGGACCACTGATGTCTCTTCTGAGAATTCCTTGCCCGGACAGAGCTGTCCTTAACTTTTTGAAGGTTTTTTCCTAAGAAGACAGGATAAAAATGAAAGATCTTATCTTTGCTCCATTACGCTGGCTTTTTGTCACAGCAATCCTATTGGTTTCTGTAGAGGAAGGGTGTCATCTATCAAATATCTTCAAATATCTTCAAATATCTTCATGTATCAAATTCAGGAATGAAATCCTAAATATATACTGCTTTTCTAGACATGCTTAAGCACAATATGATCCCCATTCACAGTTATCTGAAGAGTGTCATGGCCAAAGCAGAAGAAATCCTGGCCTGGGAAGAATCATAACTGGAAGAAATAAGATTAAACAACGGAAAGAAGGAGAAACATAACTGCTTTCTTCTTGATCTGTCATGTTACGTCTGTGCAGTGTCATTCATCAGAGGTGTCACAAGGATATAGTAAATTATATTTCATTGGTTAAAAGATCTGTCTTCCAGCGTTAGAGGATCAGGAAGTGTAAGACTATCTATAGTCTTTAAAATATAAGTACTTCTTACCCTCTTTCAGCATTAGTTCAGTTAAAGACAGGCCATAACACAACAGTAATGACAGATCTATTGCTAATTAGCAAGTGCAGTTCCTAAAACACCAGTGCAGTATGCTTTTTTCCTTGAATCAGTTACACTTGACACCTCTTTTTTTTTTTTCACAGAAGGTAAAGATTTATTGTGAGATCCTAGCTCAACCTGCGATGTGTGATGTACTTGTGACACAGAACCTAAGGGTTGTTAACCCTACTCATATTTTATGTACATCAGGCCCTATCACTTCTTTCAGCCAACAACTGCTTCAGCTACAGAATCCCTGCAAGAAAAGGTACGAGAAGACAATATCTGTGTAAGTGTGCACAGAAAAAAACACTTAAGAGTTCTCATTTTTTATCCATGTACCACAAGTCCATGTCATTTCTGCAGAGATTAGCAAGAAGAACAGAAATGAAGGGGACACTAAGCCTCAGGAAGCCGTACTGAAACTGTCGTTAAACACACCACTCCAAAATAAACCACGCATAGGACATGGGTTTTTTCTGTAATACAATGACCTTTAATGTTGGCATGTTTAAAAAGGACGCACCATCACACAGCTGAATTATCCTTCAAAGCTCTCTTAAAAAAAGTGTGATCTACCAAAAGTAGATCTTTTAACAAGACTAACTTTCATAGACAGCATTTGAAAGGTTAGCACCTCATTCAGCATCAGTGCATGATTTTTGAAGTAAGCATGAAACATTTTACGTTCACAACATGACTAATAACTAGGGAACTAAGTATATACGACATCAGAAAGTGACGTTTAAGATGACTAACTGTTTAAGTTCTTGTTGGTAATCATGAAATCACGAATGCCAAACATGAGGTGGCACATGGAAAGGGAGGAGACCTGAGGAGCAGGAGCTGCCCGCGCTGGCCATGGCATACCCTGCCATCAGACAGTGCTGCATTTTCTGTAACGGGTTCACAGACCCCAAAGACGCTGTGTCAGTGGAAGATTTGCGCAGGAGGTTTCTGCTTTCTTGCGTGCCTGACAAAAGCTAGCAGAAGCCAGCAAAGAGAGGTAGTGAACACCTTTAGGTCTGTTTCTTCTTCACAGGAGTGAACCTGGCTCTGTGTCTGGGACGCAGGTAGAGGGAGGAAAAAACAAATAGCCAAAGTATTAAACAGAAATATAAGCCCCAGAGAGTGAAGATTTCTATCTGGAATGAAAGGCATAAGAATATCATGAGGGTCATGTAACCTGGTGTCCTCAGGTGATATTCATTGGTTTATTGAGAGCAAGGCACAAAATGTTTCCTAATGCACACAAGGCACAGAACTGCAAGGTTAGGGTAGAAGAGAGTCCCCGCAGACCTCATCTACTGTTCAGCTTTTGCCGTGAAGTGTTGGGACTGATCACCTTGTAATTTCTACACAGATAATATTTTGCATCAGTGAGTTATATGAATTAATTCAGCACAGCTTAAAAGCATCCTTCCTCATTTCTTACCATTTACATTCACAGGCATTATCTCCTGCTTCCCTACTCCCTGCACTGTGATTAACTCCAATGGCTACCGTCCAGTTCATGACTAGACTGATCGCAGGTTCATTCCGTCTTCGTTTCCCATACTTATTACTACGTCAAATCACTGTGGCATTTCCTGAATTAATATTTTGCCAACAGACAGCCCCGCAGAACACACACGTCGCTAGGCCTTTCTGCGCGGGGACGTGCTGACTACCCAGAAGCAGATGGATTGGGGGGTAAATAAATACAGACATCCAACTGAGCTCGTGGGTGACTTTGGAAAATTAGGCTACATATTTAGTCTCTTACATTCATATTTAGTTCCCTAGCTTTGGATACTATTAAATGTGTGTGCATGGGAGTGTTTCTCTGGAGCTTTTGCAAAAAGGGTGCATAAGAGGTAACATCACATAATGTTTCTTATGCTTCTTCCTCGTGCTTCTTCATCTGATGAACAACCACAATCTCCAGCTGCCAAGTCAAAGAATATATCTTCCTTTCACACAGCATCTGCCCGTCTGACATGTTCTTGGGAGCTGCCATAGGTACTTATCTCCTGATATTTTGTCTTGGATGTAGTGTTCACTAAACTCTGCTATAGATTTCTCATCCAATTTTAGTGCTGCAGTTTTCAAACCAACAAGCTCAGGATGCCTCTGAATAAGTCTTTTAACGGAGTGGAACATCATCTTAAATTGAAATCAGAGGGTGCCTCCATGTTCAGACATATTTGCTCATGTGTTCCAGCTGCTTCTCAAGCTGAAACACACTTGAAACATATTTCTGACAGCTCCAGCCTCAGAAACCTCTCGGGCTAACAGGATTACACTAGCTGCAGTGATGCTTTTGTTTTCAATAGAAAGCACTTTCCAAAACAACATAAATTAAACACACCAGCAGAAATTCAGTCATAGGGTATTTGTGAAGTTGCCTGACAGGAATTTCAGATAGTTCCCTCTCGTAGCCACTCTCTTCCTCGCTCTGCTTGGTCAGTAACATCTCCATGCCAAAGCAAAAGAGCTGGATGGCCTACAGGGGTGAAACGGCAGCAGCTCCCTTGACGTATCCACCTAACTTCATAAAACAAACATTTATTAGGCAAATTACTTTTTCTTCCCCAGGCATTATGGTACTTGATGAAATGTTTGCTGTATGCATTGGCTTTCCTGCTTTGACCTGGTGATGGTACACATGTTTACAATTTATAGTTAATTAAAATATAAGGGGGCAAACTTAGGGATACTTTTTAATGCATATACATTATATTTAATGCAACACCATTAAATTATAGCCCTTCTCTGGATCTTACATATATTTTTTCCATAAACGTCTAATTTGGGCTCGTCGTATTTTATTATTACGCAACAAGGAGGGCAAACATTCCAGGCCTGGCTAATCTATTTATTTGACTAAGATCTGATGACCAAAAGGTTGGAGAACCTGCCCTATGAGAAAGACTGAAGGAGTTAGGTCTCTTCTCCCTGAAGAGAAGGCTCAGGGGGCACCTCATCCCAATACTTAGAGGGCAGCTACAAAGAGGACAGAGCCTCTCTCTTCACAAGGAACCACATGGAGAAGGGGCAATGGGTACAAACTTCACTGGGAGAAGTTTCATCTTGACATAAAAATGACATTTTTTACAGATTGTAAGAATCATAGAATCATAGAATCGTTTAGGTTGGAAAAGACCTTTAAGATCATCGAGTCCAACCATTAACCACTGCCAAGTCCATCACTAAACCATGTCCCTAAGCTCTTCATCTACACATCTTTTAAATACATCCAGGGATGGTGACTCAACCACTTCCCTGGGCAGCCTGTTCCAGTGCCTGATAAGACTTTCAGTGAAAAAATGTTTCCGAATATGCAATCTAAACCTCCCCTGGGACAACTTGAGGCCATTTCCTCTTGTTCTATCACCTGTCACTTGGGAGAAGAGACCAACCCCCACCTCGCTACAACCTCCTTTCAGGTAGTTGTAGAGAGCGATAAGGTCTCCCTTCAGCCTCCTTTTCTCCAGGCTAAACACCCCCAGTTCCCTCAGCCGCTCCTCATAGCACTTGTGCCCTAGACCCTTCACCAGCTTCGTTACCCTTCTTTGGACACGCAATCGTTCACTGGAGCAACCTTTCCAGGAATGTGGTAGAGCCCCCATCTCTGGAGGTTTTTGAGATGCAATTGGACAGGGTGTTAAATAATCTCACCTAGGCTTCCTTTCCCACAAAAGATTGGATCAAATGATCGTTCGAGATCTGAGCTGTTCTGTGGTTCTATGACTCTTATGATCTGATCTGATAGAAAGTGAAACTACCTTCACAGCTGGAACTGCAGCAATTTGCCACAGATGTTTTCCAAAATACTGTAAGAGTGGGAAGAAATAGAGTTTCCTCCCAGAACCCAGATAATGTCACACACCTGGGACTCTAAGAAGGTCCAAGTAAACTATACCTGCAGTCCAGAGGCAAGTGGAAGAACACCATTAGCTTAGTTGGGTTTTTTTCCTAGCTGTTGTGAAAAAGATGCACAAGAACATAGTTGTCAGCATTTTCTGCTTAGAAGAATAGGACAAGTATGTGTGGCTCACATACTCAGACATATCTTTTCTACAATAAAGTTATAGATTGTGACAGAGGATATGCATCCCTTCAAAAGAGGAAAAGCATGTAGTCTGATATAGGACTACATTAAGTTACAGCCCTCTGGGGTCAAGAAAGAAGCTGGCAAGGAATTGCGACCTGAAAGTGTGACTGAGGCACTGTTTCTGAGCACAGTTGCTGGAACAGTGCTGTTTAAACACCAAGACATCTGCACAGCTTATTTTGAAACTGCTCAAAAAGGTTTTTTCTCATTATTACTATTTTTTCTGGCTTTTGTCAGGTCCAGAAATGACTAATTATGGGAATGCTTGCAATCCTTTATCTCCAGCATGACTGGAAACCAGAAATATGAGTGCTTACCATAAAAGACTTCTACTTTTTTTTTTTTTTTTTTTTGGCAGGGAGACTGATTTAGATAAGTATGATTCCTTGTATTTTTGCAAGCCTCTTAGAATCGAACCTGTTTCTGAACTTTCTAGTCTTTTATATTCAGCTAAAAAAATCAAACAAGTTCTCCTGTAAGCTCAATGTGATATTGCTTATTGTTTTGGATTGAAGGCACTGAGCTTTCAGTACGTAGCTGAAGCATATCAAGGTCAAGTTTAAGTAGGCCTCTGAAAGTTCGGTACACTTTTAATAAGCATCAACCAGTCATGCATACTTCTCAGTCCTTTGCATCTGTTCTCAATTGGAAGTGAAGGTCACTTCTATTACCAGCCAAGATTAGCTAGTAGAGATAAAGGGAAAAAGGATCTCCTACCTATGCCCCAGCAGGAAAGTGGTTGTGCACATTTGCTGGAGTGTGGAATTCATTAGACGCATTGCTGCTGGCAACTTCTAAGAAACTGAATAAATCACTAAGCTCTCACTTTCTGTTTAGAAAGGTTTGGCTCAGACAAAAGTACAAGCAACTTGTTTTTCAGCAAATTAAGCCTGAGCAGTTCAGGGCCATCTGAAGAATTTAGCTGTGTATAACTGAAATGCCATTAAAATCTCCTCATATTTGTTTTCATTTGAAATTTTCTTAGACAGTACATTGGTCAATAATAGAAGAAAACAGAGAGATCTCTGAAATCTCTACAAGTTTGCAAAATAATGTATCAGAAATGCAGAACAGCATCATTCACAAGTGTGGTTATTAATGATTTTTATTTTCCAAAGCAGATTAAGCCTCCATTCAGATCAGGTTTCCATTAAATGGGCAGGTTTTATGCAAAAATCCAAAGGCTAACTACTGTCCTAAAGTTAAGGATGTCTATCACAAGCCAAGTAATATCCTGCAGATATATATTCTGTATAATATGGTGAGTTCTCATGATTGTTTCACTAATCTCATAATATTTCTTACTTTATAAACCTCGTCTCTTCAAGTCAGGACAATGTAGACTGATTTCACGTTTCATTCAGTTCATTTTACCTTAAAGGCACCACAATTGCAGAAAAAGAAATGTAAACATAAACATCACGTGAAATAATAGCACTATGCAGAAGTAGTGTCTATATGATATCAATGGGATCGAGGAAAAGAGTCTTACCATTTTAGAAATACTTACCAAGTATTTGTAAAAAACTTTAGGTATTAGTATGAAAGTTATTATATTTTTTTTTATTTTGCTAAGAGATTAAAGAAGAATGTAAAGAGCACAGTCCTTGAAGAAGGAATCCTTTAATGAACGTTGTAGAAATAAATCAGCTTTTTCAAGGAAAAGATTAAAAAATAAATCCTTGTGGTGTTTTTTCTCTCTGAAAGGCAGAAAGAACTGACATAATAAACAAAGATTCTTTGGAAGATGTTAAGGTAGTAAATACTTTTTCTTAAAAGACAGGGAACACCAGGTTGATTATGCAGAACCTTAATTTGGAAGCCTTGAGTACAAGCGCTATGTGATAGTCTTTATTAACTACACAGTTGCAAACTTTCACGACAGCCTGCCTTATTCAGTCAGTGCTTAGGGCAGAACAGTGTTCACTGATGGAGCTGCCAGACACTGTCTTTTATCAGTTTCTCCTGTGTTCCCTTTGTCCATGCGGTACCCTCTGGCACTCACCTGCTCAGTGAGAACTGCAATTCAGGTTCCCTCCACGCTGCCCTATAGAGCAGGCTCTTTCACTGGGCGGCAAATCCTATGATACAAAATTGTTCCTCTGTGGAGTAAGACAGACAGTGCCTTCTTGGAGTCAGGGGACTACCAGAGTGCCATGGGATGCACAATCTGGCCATGCAAGGCACGGCATCTGAACTTCAAAATCCTTGAAATAAAGTAGTTCCATAATGCATCATAACGCTGAAATGATTCATCATATGGCAGTTTATGTATAGAAATATTCCATCTTTAAACTTTTTGTCCTGATTCGGGAACAAAAATATTTTGATATGTTAGCAAAGCAAAGTTTTTGATGTCTTCGTAGTTCTAAATCTAACTCACTTTTTCTTCCTGTTCTTCTCAGCATCACTGCGTATAAATTTATCACCAATTAATAGCCAGCCACTAGCCAGAGATGCCTGTTGCTTCAAGGAGCTTTCAAACAGATAAAGTCTGAGAGGAAGAAAACACTGTTATCTTCATATTGCAGATTGGGAACTAAGGCACAAAAAGATTAACTGGCTTGCATAAGTGTATCCAGGAAGCTTTTAGCAGACCCAGAAATTGAACTTGAAGTACAACTGTTCTTGCAACCATCTAATCTTTTGGAAGTATTGCTAGTTTTGCAGCAATATTCCTATTGTGTCTTGTTAAAATTTTTTAGAACACTTTTCCCACTTTCTGATCTCTCTTCCTCAAAAGTCTGTTTTGTTCTTAATTTCAGGAACTGAAAGCAATGAAGCCAATCATATGAATAAAACGACAAAAAGCAGGTATAATGATTTGCAGCATTTCTGTTTGCAGGATGAGTGTAGCGGCTATGAGGTACGTATTTCCTGTCTACTCAGAGTGGGGATGAAAAATAAGCTCTCCTGTAACTGCCATGTTTATGAACTACCTTATATCAGCGTACGTCCCACATCTCGGTGGGCTGGTTCATTATTCTAAACAAATCCACATCTTCTGTAAAGGGAAATCAAAAGAAAGGAGCAATATTTTCATTTTGGGTCATTGGATTAAAGCACCTGGGGATCTGAACATATATTTTGCAAGACATCTGTAGTACCACTGGCTTGAAATGGTCCCGTCTGGAAAGGTAGGAGCTCCTTCACCTGTAGGAACAAGTGATGATGCACTTTTCCTTAAAAGCAGCGCCAAGGGAATGCTTTTCTTTCCCATACACCAGGATGTATGCAGATAGTGAATTGGTTGCAGCTGCCTCATCCTCTCTGCCACCCATAAGCCCAAAGCCAGGAGCTGAGCTGACCTGGAGGCAATATTCCTTTACTGTCCTGTTGCAACGATATGTGATCCTCATCTAGCTGTTGTTCTTGTTTTCACGCAGTTTTAGAAATGTACCGTTGAAGTTGCAACACATGCTCAGGGGGAAAAAAGATTTAATGAATATTAAAAGCATGTAATTAATTTTCCCTCTATGTTATTCCCAAGTAGGCTTTGTGGAACATCCATGTAAATTATGCATAATAACTTTATGAGCTGAACTTTCCATTTGTGTAGCAGGCAAGAGACGCCTTCTTTTTTATCAGTCTATGGGGATTCAGCTTGTGCTTCGGAGCGGACAGATAGAAATTCTGGAATATTTCTAGAAATGTTTTGTTTTCCTTTCAAACTAGACATCTTCCCTAGAAGGTGAAAGTCTTGGGATAGATTATTTTATTAATCTTTAAATTATACAAAGGTTGAAGTGAGAAAATCAAAGCCTGATTTGCTGACTCCTACTCTTTGTTGAAAAGATTGCATATTACTCAGAAAACTAAATTTAAATATGGCACAGGACTGTTAAACAGGCGTAAAGAACTTTACAAGGCAAAGCAGCATCCTTGTTCCAAAAGCGTCTTTTATTCATTTTATTTATCAACGTCTCACTAAGGATCAAGATGGGACTACTCATGATCTTCTGTTCAACCTTACGTGTAAAATTAACAAGTCAGCTTTGCTCCTAAGAAGTAATAGATTCTTTTCTACAAGCTATTAAATGTTAACATTGCATTTGGCTATTTGTATGTGCCCACAGAAGCATTTTTATAGAAGACATTACTCTGTTACCAGCCCTTCAGAAAGAGCAAGGCTAGTACACTGCAAATCCCCCTTGGGCACACCAGGTCGATGCTGCCTGGAAGCATCGTATTGGATCTTTGCTTCTCCCTGGGAGTCTGAGCCAGGCGTATGGGATGTACCGGCATATTGTGAAGAAGAAACAAAACCTCCCTCTCATCAAAGTGCGTGTCAAACTTGAGTGGAGTGTGCTTCCTGGAAAATGGGCTAAGCACAACAGAAGCCCATTTATCTTCCATTTGATCTTGACTGCAGCTGGGATCTATCTCCATTACCACGATGCCTTAGCCACTTTGAGGCTCTGTTAATAGCGTAACTCCTGTCGCCTCCCAAATGACAGCACATGCCACTCTGAATAGTTCTGGTGACACATTGTCAAAGTCCTCCACATACAAAGTACCCGCAATCTGTCCGGTCGCACCTGGAAAGGGATGGTTTCTACAGTTTGTTTCTAAGTCGCATCCTACGTTCTACGTCCCATCCTCAATGAGAAGACTTTTTCGATCTTTGGTGTGTGCTTTTTCACTCTTATTTAACACCCTCAGAAATACAAATTAGTTCCATTTTTTAAACTTTTGAAATTTTAAAATTGTCACTGGCTTCAGAAGTTTTAAAATTGACACTGGCTTCAGTAACTTCTGTATAAGAGAGAGGGAAAGTGGGAAGGGAACAGCATAGCTTCACCTGGGGAGCAGTAACACCACACACGCCTTCCTGTCTTCTCAGCTTTTCTCATTTATAGAATATAAACATTGTTTTATATTTAAATAATGAACAACACAAGCATTAATTCTCAGCAAAATATTTCCTCCCTTTTTAAAAAAATCTTAAGACAAACTTCAAAGGCTGTTTAGATTGGGCAACTGAACTATAACAAAACATCCACTTACAGGCTTTCTGTACACAAGTACTGAGCAACCAAGAAATCTCTGATTCCCGCAGCACTGGGGGACAGCACAAGGTTGTGTCTACATTGTTCTCATCTGGTGACAGTGGTTATGCAAGGCGTTGCGCCACGGATGAAACTCAAAAACTCTCAAGGCAGAGGGCACGCTGCCAACTACATAACCTGGGCTCCCTGCAGACACCCCGCACAGATCCTGCTCCTGAGCTGGGTCAGACCGTAAGTAAAGCTTATGCACAGCTGCGTGTATCTGCCCCCACACAAATCCTAAATTCCCTTGACAACATTTTGGCAACGTGGAGAGACTTAAAAGGTCAGGAGCAGGCATGATTTGAGGATATAGCTGGAGCACTGTAAGAAATTATAATCTTTCTGGTGTTTGATACTACTTCTTACCTTCCTGCAGAAAGTTATCATCCTCAGAGCAGAGCCATTCCTGCTCATTCATCTCAGTACAAAGTCAGCCAAGTAAATCTAAATCATTTCTGGCCAATCTTGAGTCTTTGCATGAGAAGCACTGTTACGATCTTCTACCATGTTCAGCTGGAACGAGAGGCTACAGAAGAGGAGCTGGAGGAGTGATGACATTGGAAACTACTGCAGCTGCTTATGGACTGATTTTATGATCACCTATTTTAAATGGGAATAAATTGCATTTTCACTCAAAGCCAATTGTAGACTTCCTCTATAGACTGAAAACCAATCTCAGTGAGAAAAGGAGGTAAAACAGATGGAGTGCTGTTGGAAAACGGTGGCAACTCTGGCCAAACTCAAATGGAGATATCCCCCTTTTTTGGAAGCTTCCCTCCAGAAATTCACTTTTCAGAGTCTGTAGAGAGAGGCAGGGTAGAATTACGAGGAGAGTACGCCTGTACAGGTTAGTGTCTAGACTCTGAAAAACAGCAATCTCCTGAAATCCTAGGATAAGTTCTATTCAACCGAATTATCTAAATTATAATTTAAATCATTGCAATAGCAAAGAAGGAAAGACTGCTTCAAGCAGCAGGATGCACAAAGCTTGACTGGGTGCCAAGACTTTTAGATACGGACTGAGCAAGTGCCAGGCACTCTGGAGGTGCTTTCACAACACCCAGTACACCAAGGGAGGGACACCAAAACTGGCCGTTTAGGAGCATCAAAGGAGTATGTCAGCAATCATATCTGTCTCACTGCCCTAGAAACAAAAGCACTTATTCACACAGTAACTCATAGTCCAGACACAGGCACACATAAATACAGGCTAATTTGTATTTTCACGTTGTTGGATACTACTAACACCTGGTCAAAGTGGTAGTCGGGAACTGTAGGCCACGTTACTCTGCTGCACCTCTACTAAACACCACTCAACAGCTATTAGGAAAGTTCCACCCCCCAGAATACACTGTACGTACACACACACGTATTGCAGATGCTCACACACACGCACAGGCCACCAGGGAAAGTGCTGGGCAGCCCAAGGCACAACCGTGTTGCACTTATTTGTGAACCTAAGTCAGACATGCAAGAGGTCTTTTACGAGAAAATGTAATGTGCCCCCACCTGCCAATACACCACTATTGTAAGACAGTCTGTGAATCTCTCAGAAAGTGTAGATGCTTGAAAACCGCAGAAGTGTTTTGGGGGTTTTGGGTTTTTTTTTTCTTTTAATTTTTTTTTTTTTTTTTAACATCTGAGGTATGACCTCACCTATTCACATCCTTCCAGTAACTGAAGTTTTAAGAAAGACTTTCAGGTACAAAAAAAACCAGAAGAGCTAGGAACAATGGGAAGAACACAGAAGTTAGAACATAAAATGCAATTGTTGTTTGGGTTCAGATCTCTGCTAAATACCTTCTCTACATAAATTTCCTAGAATTCTCCTGCAAACTGATTTTTTACAACTATTGGAGAACAATAAATAAAATTAATTATGTGTACTTTTAGCATTCCATTTTAAAGGTTAATTTGTTAGAAATGTTATGAAAAGGTTGCTTGTGAAATATAAGTGCGTGAATCCAGTTCTGGGCTCCCCAGTACAAGAGAGACATGGAACTACTGGAGAGAGTCCAGCGTAGGGCTACAAAGATGATGGGGGGACTGGAGCATCTCCTGAGAAAAGGCTGAGAGAGCTGAGGCTGTATAGCCTAGAGAAAAGAAGACTGAGAGAAGACCGATGTATGCAAATATCTGAAGGGAGGATGTAAAGAGGATGGGGCCAGACTCTTCTCAGTGGTGCCCAGCGACAGGACAAGGGGCAACGGGCACAAACTGGAACATAGGAAGTTCCGCCTGAACGTGAGGAAAAACTTCTTCACTGTGAGGGTGACAGAGCCCTGGCACAGGCTGCCCAGGGCGGGTGTGGAGTCTCCTTCTCTGGAGATGTTCAAAACCCACCTGGACGTAGTCCTGTGCAGCCTGCTCTAGGTGACCCTGCTCTGGCAGGGGTTTGGACTAGATGATCTCCAGTGGTCCCTTCCAGCCTCATCCATTCCGTGATTCTGTGAATCAAGTTCACATCCATTGTGGGAATCATGTAGCAGGTATTCATCAAAGATTTTCCCCAAAGACTGAAACATTACTTTCTTTGTGTCAGGACCCTTGATTAGCTCTTAAGTGTTAAAAATTATATAAACAAACATAATATACTGACCTCAAGATGCAAGCAATATTGATAAGTAGACCTTCAAATGCACTATTCACAGATGTTCTGTGATTACATAGTATAGAAATTATACACAACACGTATGAAAAATTACTTCAATGACATAAACTTACTTATTTGCAATGAAATGGTGCATTTCTGCATTGAAGGTCATATCAGATATAAGTTTCCCCAAATATACAGGATTTTTCTGAAAAGAGCAGCTGTATTAATCTCTAGTCATTGATTTCCTTTGTATGGGGCCAGTGGCTCACAGTTGCTTATATTCCTGAAGTAAACGGAGACTTGACTAACTCATACTGTTAATTTTTAAATTCTGGCACTTGAGGCTAGATGTTAGAAGTAGGATATATTTCCAGAGGTGAGTGGCACTTTCCATTCAGATGAATTTATTCTGTTCTTGCAGTGCTTACGTACACAAACCCAGAGTGTCTCTGTATCCTTCTTTTGACAAGTAGAATTGGAGGCTGCGAAGTCTGCGGTTGCACTCTCTGCCTACAAATCTCAAACAACAGAAGTACGTGAGGCATATGACTCAAAATATTTCTCATACCTTCTCCCCAAATTTAGACTGTAATGCGGTAATGGTAGAGATGAAACAATATGGGGCGGTTTTCCCAGAAACTTTGGGGGGAAAATGCTTCTTGTAGGTGCCAAAATTATACAGTTTAACCTAGCTGTAACAGCCAAAATGAAAATGGTGAAGCTCCAGTCCTTCTGAGATAAACTGACTCAGCAATTCAGAAACATTTTATTTTAACTCACTAGGAATAAAAGCCGAGCTAATGAAGGGCTGCATTCACAGATACTGCCAACAGACAGGTTTATTTAGCCAACAGCATTGTAGTTAGATCAGTCTTTCCAAGGCTCAGAGCCTAAACTCAGGTCTTAACTCTGGCTGCAGCGTATTCTTCTCAGGTTTTTGTCTCCTCCTAGCGATTGCCATTGCCGGTGCCACGATGGGGAGAGTACTGAGGTATGTTGCTCTGTGTCTCCTTGTGCGGGCTACTTCCATGAATTACAGCCAGTGACTCTCAAGGATGTAAGCTAATAGAAATTTCCAAGTTTTAAAGCAACCATATAGCATATGACTTTCAACTGGCGTACAGATCAGTTCTTAGTTGGTCTAAGTTAGGTCATGCCCAACTGCTCAGTTTCCTAGTGGAAGTAATGTGTAATAAGAAGGAATCAAACAAAAAGGTAATGTCTTCAGATGATAATAGGTGTCAGAAAATAGTATTTTTGATAGAAAAGGAACTATCTCAGCTTGCTTCTACTGGCAGAAATAAGATTTCAATTAACATATAATTAGTTAGAAATCCATTAAGATACATAAAATATTTGGCTTCTGAGTTCATTTAAATGGAACTAGAGTATGTCTCTCAAATTAAATGAAGCAAAATCAGTTTTACAAATAAATTCTGTAGAATATCTTCAAATTCTTATCAAATAACTGCCATATACAGGCAGTAGGCAAGTACAGACATGGAGCAAGTACAAAAAAGAGTCAATATATCTTTTTCATTCTTTAAAAAGAGATGAGGTCATGAAACACTAATTATTAAATTTTTTAACCAATTTCAGGCAAAGAAATCACACAATGTGACTTCCACTATTCAGAAGTGCCATTTGTACATATTTAATGAGAATGTCAACATGTAGAAGACATGGCTAATTGTTGAAACACTGGAATTCAGAGTAGACACAAAACTACTTTCTTAAATATTAAAAACAAACTAATCTCCAGATGAAGAACCTGAACATACGAATGATTTAGCACTGGGATTAGTCCCCTCTACTCAGTAGACTACATCTAGTATGCTGCATCCAGTTTTGGGCCCTTCAATATAGAACAGACTTTGATAAATTGCCGTGAGTTAAGCGAGGGGCCCCCAAGCTGGTTGGGGCTGGAGCAGTCGCCCAGCCAGGAGAGGCTGAGGGACCGGGAAGGCTCAGCCTGGGGCAAGACAGCTCTGTAGGAGTCTAACGGCACTCCCCAGTACCTACAGGGAGGCGGCTGAGAAGATGGAGCCAGGCTCTTCAGCAGTGCACGGCAAGAGGATGAGGAACAAGAGTATAAGCTTGAAATGAGAGAATCAGACTAGACATCAGAAAAATCATTTTGCTCATGAGGACAGCAGACAGTGGAGCAGGTTTCCCAGAGAGGTTGTCCAATCTCTGTCCTTGGAGATTTTCCAGATCTGATTGTGCAAAGCACTGGTCTGATCTGGTGGTCTCATCTCAGACCTGGTCTGATCTCACAGCTAACCTTGCTTCAGTCGGAGGTTCAGCTGGAGGCCTCTTGGGATCCTTTCCTACTTCCGTTGAATGTTTTCCAAAGACCAGTTCACAGAAGTCCTGTCAGAAACTTGTCACAAGGCTTAATAAGCAAACTAGCAGGGCAGAAGCAGCAGCAAACCATTAATCAGTGACCATTCAGCAGTGAAACACAATATGCTTCCTTATGTCTTGCACCCCCTATTTTAGAGCAGGCTTTTCAAAAGTGACACCCCAAACCATGTACATGTGAATAAAGTCAATTTTCTTCCCTGGACCCAGAACATGCAGAAGTAATGCTAACCACTTACAGGAAATCAAGATCTCACGTAGTGGGACACTTTTTGAAACATTAAAATAATTAAATTTTGTGTCATAGCCAATTTTAATATAGGCCTTTAAAAGTTGCTCCTGTAGAGTCAGTTGTGTGCAGCACTCCTGACTTATTCTCTACTCCTGCGATAGGAGTTAATGTTGCTTTATTCTCTTATGCATCTCCTGATTCTTCCTGTCTTGTGAATTAAGTTGCCACATATTTTTCCATCTTTTCTGCTTCACTAAGAAATATAACTTGAAAAAAATTACCCTTTCTTACTTTATAACTCACTTCTTACCAACTATTTATAAGTTTTCTTGGCACAGAAGAAAAAACCAAATACACAAAGTTTCTAACAGTAAATGTACCTGCTTTGTCTTCAGTATGAAAACAGGAATTTCTGCAGAACTATGGTCTTCAAAACACGGTTCAGAAACAGACCTGTAGAAAGGCAACCCCCAGCTGGCGTGAAAACAATATAAGCATCCACTACACTAGGCCTGTATTAAAAATGCATACGCATATGCCATTTATTATCAAGACTATCAAATAAGAATGGCCCAATTGCAGACAGCATGAAGATATAATCTCATACATAACAGAATCACTCAGGCAAATGCACTAGAGGAGACAAACCTTTTCAAACACATCCATGTTGTCTGCTGCAGTCTTAGATGATCTGAAAAAGTACACCCTGCATGCATAGTGTCCCAGAGGAACATGACCCATCTGCCCCAAGCAGTAACTCTCCCATATGTTCCTACATATATATAGATAATGGGCAAACTAATGTGTGAAAATCAAGCCAAACTAAGGCCTTAATATGGCATTTGCTGCCATCCCTACTCTAAAAAATTAGCTGTTTTCCTCTACAACTCCTTCTATACTCTCTTGCATATGATATTTTTTTGTATAAGTTATATAATTAGGGAATTGGGCAACATTGCCTGTTACACTCTACTAAATGATTTGTAAAATCTTTCTTCTTGTCTGTAAGTAATTTGCAGTTCTGTGTTCAGCTCCAGAGATACATGTAAAAAAATAAGATTTTTTCTCATTCACATCATAAATATTAGCACAGAAACACACACACACACACAATCTTAAGAAGTAAATTCTCTAATTAAAAAGAAAAGAGCTATGAAGGAAAGTCCTGCAGTATCTGCTGGTATCACTTTCTTTATCTCCACTGCCTTTCCCATCCTGAAGAACGATCTCATTTACCTACATCTTAATCCCTGATTTCTGAGAAATTCCAATCAAAATCACTATCCATTTGGCTGAAGAGAGCTTTTAGGAATTTGTCACTACATCTCCTAAATTAGCAGGAGCATCGCTATCTGAGCAAGAAGTTCCTCAACCACCCAAAGCTAAGGACTTTATTTTGTCTTTGGAGTGTTTTCAAGCCCCATTACCTACAACAAAGAGCTCCCATGGATGCATAAAAAGACCAAAAGATATCCCCACTTTCTAAGGTGAATATATGATGTAGGAGGCAGAAGCAAGACAGCTTGAGTAGACTTCAAAAAAAGAGACGAGTTTGAAAATGAAGAAACATGAAGAGTTTGTGGAGAAAAAAAGTCATTTTAAGACTGTTTTCATTCTAAAGAGCTCAGAAATGTTTTATAAATTTTAGAAAAAGAACAATGATAATTTTTCATTTTCTAGGTTTTAGTCTAATATCCAAGGTTGTTCTGTTCTCTGTTGTTTAGATAGCACTGATCACATTGATGTTAAGAATGACCAAAAATGTCAGTTCAAAATGGCCATAATCCTATGATCTACTGGCTCCACACCACTGCTGCTTTTCTTTTCATAAAATGTTTTTACCTGAGAAGCACTTCATGAGAAAAACAGAGCATTTTGGCTTCTATATCCAGGTCATATTTTTGAACCGAATATTGAAAATAATAATTGTCAGCTTAAATCAATGCTGAAGAGGTACTCCAGCCACTTGCAAACCTAGTAACAGTTGTAAAGATCCATATAATATCTTAATCTATATGCTTTGCAGAAATGACATATAAAAAGTAGAAACAGGTAGAGATTTTACGCAGTCAGAATCTTGACTCGAGAAGTTACAGAGTTTGGCCACCAGATAATGTCTTTTGCAAGTATTTTTCAATAAAATGCAAAATAAGTGCAGGGCTTAGTGGTAAGGAGCTGTTACTGTTTTCTTAAGGAGCTTTTTGTTGACTTTTCTGCTCCCCATGAGCTTTCTTGGATTAGAAAATGATTCTGCTACTCAAACGGCATGACATTTCTAAGAAACAACATATGGCATCCATTATTTTATCAAAGCTGTGTGCTTGTGGCAGTGGCAAGGCCACTGGGCTGAGGCCCCAGTTTTTGCTTGTTTTAAAATACTGCTGCTATCAGCTCTGTGATGTTAAAAACATTGGTTTAGTAGGATTTCCAGGAAATATCTTTTCAAACCTGATAAGGCCTATAAGAGGATGATGCAAAGTGGTTTGGGTACCGTAAAAAACTTCACAGTGCAAAAGGACATGACATTCCCTTCTCTTTGTATTTTGCAATCTCCCATGACAGTCAGCACTCTGGGAATTGAGGAACGAACAAATCCCACTCCTCCATTCTCCCCTTCCCTTGTACTTGGCCATCCAACAGAGCTTTCTGGACATCTGGCAATAGTTCTGACAAATGGCAACAGCACGTGTTGAGATCCATGGCACAACACATACTCAGTAACTCTGAAGCATTCTGAATAAACTTACAGCTGCTTAATACACCACCTTAGTCGCAAAATAAACTTCTCCATGTGCACCTAGGAAGTGCTAAACAAAACATGGGCAGGCGGTGCTGTGCAGTACACAAAGGTGCAGTTAAGAGCTGATGCATTCAGGATGGATCCAGGTGCCTTTCCCTCCCAGTATTTCCCATGCCCTCCTATTTTTACCTGGGACTTCTCTCAGACATCAAAAGCAGGCTCCACAACGGAACAGGTGCTGAGTAACACATGAGATGCAAGACAGTGTCCTCCCACAGCATAGCCCTCCTTGAGAGTGAAGTGATTGTGAAAGGGCAGTTGTCTCTTGTAGGTAGGAATTTTACTACCAGGCTGCTCCCAGGCAGCTCAATAATATGTTTGGCTAACCATGGGCAGAAGCAGAATGCCACAAACTAACCCCAAAATCAAAGGGTTTTTTAGAATTCAAATACTAGATTTCTGTAACAGTGTTAGAATAAAATATTTTATGGGATTCAACTAACTGAACCCAGTGGAAAAGTCCTTCCCAGGGCTCTGTTCTCAGTTCTCTCCAGCAGATACTTTTTGTTTCAGCCAAGTGTGTTAGCAAACTATGCAAACCTCTGCCACATTATCTAAGTATTTTTAGATTAATGGGACAAAGGCAAACTTATAAATAACACATCATCTTGCATATCAGCAGTATGTTCCCATCCCAAGGATGCTGAAGCATCTGAAAAAGTATTGGCAGAAAACTGCTGTCTGTCCCAACATGTTCAAAGTAGGATGCCCGGGGGAGGTGGGGGAGGCAAACATCTGCAGTCCGCAGTGGGATGTTGTTTGTTTTCCCAGCAGCAGCAGCACCTGCTGATGCAACAGCATCCTTCTCTCCTAGTGCCAAAATACAGGCCGGAGTGTGGCTGGAAGGGGTTAGCATGGGATGTCAGGAGACTGGAGGACTCAGTCAAACTTACCCTCTAACGGCTGCTTGTTTTGAGCTTCAGGGAAAAGAAAATTCTGTGCCTTATGTCAAGTGTTGGTCTGAGTTTGCATGAGTTGGAAGGCTGCTGGCCTTCTGAATAGAAAGAAAACAATTTTTCTCCTTCCCACTCACATTAGACAGATGAAGGTCAGTAGATGTACCCAACCCCAACCACGTTCTTGAGGTGAATGAGAAACAGAGTGGCCCTTTTCCCCATTCACCTCATAATTCCTTCCCCTCACTGACCACTGCTCTAAACTTTCCTCACCGATGGTGACCAGTCATATTCCAAAGAAGAGTGTGAAAAAAGGCAGGCACCAAGTGAATTCCTTCTGCTGCAGCAGATAAAGGATACCTAGGCAATCTATGCATGACAACAGCTAAGCACCGCATCCACCTCCGGAAAGTATACAGAAGCGTATGGAAGTCACCTGAGTAAGACAAGAGAAGTCATCTGCAGTTTGAACTTCAGCATTAGCCAGCCATGAGAAGTGGCTTTCCACCTTTCCACCCCCAGGAGGCTTAGATACACAGATGGTTGTACTTTTTTATTGTACTACGTAAAGTATTGTACTATGCTTGGAATACTCCTTTGAGCAACCATCTATTTCCTTTGGTGAACCAGGAACTAAGGAAGAACTTTCACTGACCCAAGGACCTTAAGGTATGTGGAACCAAAAGTCTGGTTAATCATAAAGATGTGTGATTGGTACAGCCTTATCACGACAGGCTAAAATTAGCAAGCAACAGCTGATGATGTACTTTATGTTTAATTGACTCCTTTTTCCCCCAGCAGAGAAAGCCTTTTGTTTTTCCAGTTGGTCTCTTTAGGTATATTGTACAGCCAGCACTAAACACACCAAAATAAGCATGTTCCCCATCACAAGCCTGTTTTTTTCAGAGTGGGTGCATTCTCCCAGTCACAAGGAGCATTTACAGATTACAGCCAACATTGCTGCCGAACTAGAGACAACACAGTCCAATAAATCCTCTCCTTTTAAGAGCTATTTATGCCCTCCAGCAACCCAGACCAGGGTAATCCATTCCATGTGTTCCTAGGTCGCATCAAGATAGTCATAGCAAAATTAGGAATGAGGGTCTCTGCTTTATTCTTTTTTTTTTTTTTTAATAGCTCGAAACACAATACAGGGGAATATTTATACTTGTGTGTCTCTATATTATTCGAACTAGGTAAATGATTAATGCTTGAGCCTACTACTGTAACCTTGGCACATGCACATCTGAGCAAGGATTCCTATGATGTATCGACTGCTGACTCTCATTTAGCAGACATGAAGCATATGCTTTGAAAGTCTTTGTGCTGATCCTAAAGACACCTGAGTTTAACAGATGAAAACACAGGGGTGTCATATTCTGCGGAGATCAAATTTAAATTCATTCAGTGTATCTCGGGCTCATGTCCTCATATTATTACCTTGTTGTGATGTTTCAGATTAATATCCATGCTGGCATCATACTATTGTTACAGCTCTGTGAGTGCACAGGGATTCCTGACAAGATCTTCTATTTCATACCTCCTAGATGTTTCCCAGTGTCAGCAAGAATAGGACACACATCTTTCTTAGAAGCAAAAGCTCCTCCTACAGCTCTCAAGAGTGAATTGTCTGCAACACCCACTTTCAGCAAATTAAGGGGCCTACGTGTACATTGGTTAATTCACCACACATACTAAATACCTGAAGCTCCCTGGCAAGGGTTTTGAAGGATACTGCTGGATATGTTTCCCTTATTTCCACAGCCCATTGCAATTAGATTATTCCAGTGTTGCGACTGTAGGTTGTTCTAATCCAATACAAATATAGGTTGTTCCAATTTTCTACATATAAATTACTCCTTTTTATATGTAAGAGATACAAGTATGGCTAACTTTTCTTAGGCACACAGCTAAGGTATCTTTTTCAACAAAAGGCTGAAGCTCTTGCACTTGAAACAAAACAAGTTAAATACACAAAACAAAAGCAAATTTCTTTAAAAAGTTATTTCCACATTTGTATTTCTTAGAAATTTTGGATTCTAGGTAGAATCATATAAGGACAGTGTTTATTAAATTTTGGTGCAGTATGAGAAATCTCTCAAGAAACCCTTTGAGGCATTGTAAGAAGCCAGACAAAGCATAAATGAAGTGTGACGGATTAAGTGTCCAAACTTTGCATGTTTTGAGCTCTGAAACTTTTGAGGTGTGAGTAACCGCTGATATCTGTCCTGTTGTTATTTCACTGCATTTCCTCAGCAACATGCCTTGTGTCTTTCTGCAGTATCAGCAACAACAAAAAATATTTTTGACAGTATTTTGGAAGTCCCAGCAGCCAGGGTCATGCTGTTCAGTGAGGGACTCCATTGCTATATTGGAAACTACAATAACCATCTGCCTCCAAAGAAAACAGTGACCCACAGAGCGCCAGCAACCTCATATTGTTACAGCTCAGAGCACTCCACCCTTATGGGATGCGCGAGGTCTGAGCTGCAGAAGGGTGGGAGCGAGCTCGCTGCGTACAAAGAGGGGCTCTCATCAACAAGAGGCCGAAGTCAGGCAAAGAATCCTAAACAGGAAAGCCAACAAAATATAAACGCTTTCCTCCTTTCCAGAGGTCAACCCATGGCAGATTTTTCTCATGTGTACCGCATCTCAGCCATTAACCAGGCAAACCTCTGGGATAAGGCTCTCATGAGAAGGAGAAAGATCGCAATTGTTCTGGAAATAATGTATTATGTCCTGATTAAATAAAAAGCTGTGCTTCAGCAATTTGGCCAATACAAATGGCAGCTTGAGAGGTTAGTGATGAAATTGCAGCTTAGGAATTTGTTCCCACCTATCAATTATTTAGTACTCACAGCTTGGAGAAATATGAAACATTTCAATCATGCTTCTAGCTAGAAATAAGCAGCCCATTAAAGCAGATATTTTCAAAATAGTGGAGTTCAAAAGGAACTCTTAAGGGAAAGTGTTATAATTTCTATCAAAATGGCAACTACACGTTAAGGATAGAAGGGAAAAGGTTTCCTTAACATGTACTAACTCATTGGAGGGTGTGCAAAGCAGAGAGAGACAGATGGCTTCTATCATCACAAATGAAAATAAACTAGCAAAAATTATCACTTACAGAGACTGATGGACTCAAAGTGAACCAATAGCTTTTTTATATAGTAACTCTAAGAGTGAACTGATAGTCTTTTTGTGTAAAAATAAGTCTCCCAGACAGCAAGGCTAGTAGTTTTGTTAGCAGAACACTGAGCAAGATTTCAGAGCTGCCTCTCAACATTACTGTGATCTTCTGTGCTGATCTCGTGTGTGAAGTACTAGTGATGCATTATCAGAGCCACCAAGGAGCAAAAAACTGTTGACTTTAAGATTTCTAGTTGCTGAACCGCAAGTCATAAGTCCATGTGCTGGTTTTGACTGGGAGAGAGTTAATTTTCTTCACAGTAGCTTCTATGGGGTTATGTTTTGGATTTGTGCTGAAAACAGTGTTGATAATACAGGGGTGTTTTCATTACTGCTGAGCAGTGCTCACACCGAGTCAAGGCCTTTTCTGCTCCTCACCCCACCCCACCAGTGAGGAGACTGGGGGTGCACAAGAAGCTGGGAGGGGACGCAGCTGGGACAGCTGACCCCAACTGACCAAAGGGATAGTCCATGCCATATGATGTCATGCTCAGCATATAAAGCTGGGGGAAGAAGAAGGAAGAGGGGAACGTTTGGAGTGATGGCATTTGTCTTCCCAAGTAACCATTACACATGATGGAGCCCTGCTTTCCTGCAGATGACTGAACCCCTGCCTGCCCGATGGGAAGGAGTGAATGAATTCCTTGTTTTGCCTTGCTTGCATGTGCAGTTTTTCTTTGCTTATTAAACTGTCTTTATCTTAACCCATGAGGTTTCTCACTTTTACTCTTCCAATTCTCTCCCCCATCCCACCCGGGGGGGGAGTGAGCGAGTGGCTGTGTGGTGCCGGCTGGGGTTAAACCACGACAGGCCATAAAGAAGATTTGGGGAATTTTTTTGCCAATCAATCATAGGTCCTGGCATATTTTATACCCATAGATGTTGATAAATATTTCACTGTAGCTGCATATCATTTAGCTGGATGGATGATTAGATATTTGTACCTACACAATAAATGAACACAAAAGCAGAATACTACTACTGGAATTTCTTCTAACAAGAATACTTTTCATATCACTTAATAGAGATGCATTATCATACAGTAAAGAACCATTTATTCCGCTAAATATTCAGAAAAAAATGAGCACGATGTTTGTGCTAAGCATCTAGTATTAATGTTACCCACATACAGAAAGAAAATTGACAACTTTAATCTAAGAACCACACACTCCTGAAAATACGGAAGAAATAGTCTCAAAATATGAGAGGTATTTTAGCATTAGTATTCAGCAGCAGAGTATAAACATTTTCAAAACAAAATATCCTTAGGAGGTGATTTGAGCCAGTCTCTATCCAAACCACCTGGAAGATATTGCTATTGAACATCCAAACTTACAATCATATTTTTAAAGCCCTGAAGTCAGTATGTTATTTACTGTATTGAAAACTTGCATAATGAAAAATAGATCACACACAATTTGTTGCTTTAGATATCTGTGGGAGGATGTGGCTGGTATATGCTAAACTGGGGCCGCATGCACTCTCAGTCTAAAGGAGAGGAAAGTGGGCAGAGGCTAAAATGCTGTTGGCCCTTGGTGAATTCCTCACTCTTCCACTGCAGACATGTGTGCAAGAGAAAATACCTGCAAGCTCATCTAGTTCAGCCCATGCCTGTGGGAGCACAATAAATGGAACAGGGAGTGATGGTCCTCTGAAATGATATATTGTTATGTAGGGTTCTTTTATTTTAAAATAAATAGACTTAGTCCCTGAAGCAACATCAGAACTTTCCCCATCCAGTCGCAGCATTATAATAAATTCCTCATGTTCACTACAACATCATATAAAACCTTTCATATAGTAAATGACTTCTATATATTACAAAAAATAATAGCCGTATAGAGGGAATGATTGCTGATGGCAGGAGGATTCTGCTTAAGCCACACAGAGCACCTATCTTGCTATCTTATTAAAAAATCCCTACCAGGTTAAATCTTTGCAGTAAATCCTTTCTCTCCTCATTTAAAATAGACAACAAATGACTGTTCTTGGAAACCTGTGGGTACTACACATCAATATATACAGTTTCTGCCATAGCTGTTACCGTCCTCTCTCACTGCTAAGCACATACAAACATGCCACGGAAACAACAGAATAGAGGAACAGTCATTTCATCTAAAGATTAATTTTGTGTTGGAGCTTGCATTTTTGTATGCAGTGGGAACACTGGAGGGTACTGACCTTGAGAGGGAGAAAACCTCTGCTCCCAAGAACCTAGATGTTGAATGAGGAGGACTGCTGAGGAGAGCAGGCTGGGTCATTGAGAAGCCTCCAGGAGGAATTAAAAATTACACCTCTTTTAATCAATCCCTGCAGACTGCTGTCTGTATGCCTTAACAGCATTACCTGTCTAAACTGTCAAGGCAACAGTCCTGGTTCCACTCTGTATTCTGGGTCACGTCACATCACATGGGGGCACCTCAGACATCCAAGAGGACACTGGATCAGACTGCTACTGCTGCTCCAGACCCAGGCCCTCCTGAGCACATAACCAAGTAATCAATCCCACACTTCTTCAGTACATGAGGCGGTGTCTCTTCAACAAGTTCCCCTGATTGGTCCGAGGCAAGGAATGCCATTAAAAGCAATGCCTTCTTGGAAAATAATTTTGACAATAAGCATTGAAAATCGTAACAAGCAAGCACTATGTTAAAGAAGAAAAAAGAACCACAAAATTCAATTGTACTGTGTATTCCCTCACAAAAAAAACTGAAATCAATTAATTCACATAAACAGAGCGTTTGACATTAAAGGCGCTTCTGGCTCCCAGAGCTTCATGGCTTCTAAAAGTATGAATGCTGGTATAAATGTGTTACTCTGCTCAGCAGTCTGCAGACTTTCAGGGTTTGTGGTGCCCTGCTGAATATCAAGGGCAAAGAAGAAAGCCTTGTGTTTGCTGATGACTTATTCCTGTGAAGTGCACACCAGACAATTGCTCTGCCTCATCAGAGTCAGATTTCTTTTTAATACAGACTTGAACCCTCAATTTAGCAGGAAAGAAAGTGGAAAGATAAGTTCCTTTTTCTGTACTCTGTTATCAGCCGTGCAACAGTGGAGCTTTCCACATCATCAGGAAATACAGATCTTGTCCTTTAGAAAGTAACCTTTCTAACCCCTCTAGCATTTGAGATTTCCACATTCCTTTTATCAGAAGGCTATTAAAAACTAATTACAAAGGTCATAGTTTACACTTCATGAAAGAGATCTATCTGAAACCTGCTGAGGTCACTTAATGAAGATAAACTTTTAAACAGACCACAAAAGTCGGCTGCATTTTTCTTGTCTTGGTATCCACATCAAGGTTACGTTGCAGGCCTGCTGAAATGATAAATCAAATTCTGAGTGTTAAACTGCAACTTAGGTAACATGGTAACACTCAGGTAGCAGTTATCAACACACACATCCATTTGTTGTTCTCCAAATTATTACCCAAGACTGTTATTAGTGTTAGAGATCATGAAAGGCATACCATGACACATTTAAATGTTTCATATTTCAGTTCGCTTTCCTGTTAAACTAAATGTGATTTTTTTTTTTTTTTAATGAAGCAGAAAACTTGCATTTTTAACTGAAGAGTCTCTGAACAACAAGGTCATTATGTCTACTACCCCTTATACAACTAAAAGATGTTTCATTTGCTGATCTCCTGGATGGTTTAAGCCCATGGACAGAAAACCAAGTCTTGGTGCTACCCCTTGGCCTTTACATTGTCCGTGCATCCTCAGAACACAGATCTTCTGCTTAGCATACCCTTTTGAGGCAATTGGACTACGTGATCATTGTAGGTCCCTTCCAACTAAAATAGTCTATGTGTCTTTTTACATTTAAACTCAATGTCCAGATTAGTGTTCCCAGAGACTCACTGACTCCACAGTCTGTCAGAAAACCCTTTTAACTAGCAAAGTCATCTCTTTAGGTTCCACAGAGCCTCTGAGTTATCTCCTTTTATAAGTCATAAGAAGTGTTGTTTAAGAGACTTCTTGTGTGTGGTAAAGACAAGTCAATAGAGGACAGTGGATGCTGGGAGTACTGCTCTGTTTGCAGCTGGGAAAACATAGTCTGCTGGGAATACTTTGCACTGCTTTGCGAAGATGTTCAGGCACTGGCTTACTTGGGGACAGCACTCCACAACAGCATCGCATCAGCTGAAACACCTTTCTGCGCTTCTCGACTATCTCTGTCATCTCATTGTTTCAGAGATTGCAATGATCTTAGTTTTCCACTGATTGATTGACTTATGACCTCTGAGATACTCTATCCACTAATTATGTTGGAGATTAGAGCCAAGGCTTTAAGCTAACAGTGTAAGTCGAGCACAGGAGAGCTGTCAGAACAGTGAAGAGGCAGGCAATCACATTTCGCCTTAGCTGAAGCCGTGGCTTTGGCTTGGTGGTCCACCGCAAATATAATGAAATACAGTAATTCAGTAAGAAGTAGCTAAGGTGTTACTACAACCCTGTCCTCCCCCAGGAGAGAGAGCTGGCAATTCATCACTGACTTTAAAGTGAAGGGTATTGATGATATTTGACCATCCAGGTTCCCCTAGTCAGCAAGCTGATTGGGAAGTCTATCTTCAAAAGGAGACAAGGGAGCTTGGTCTTCTAAAGACCTTCCATCCACAGATCTGCATCACTTCAGTTTTGCCCATGGTGAATTTTACCCAACTTTCTTCACCAGAGCAGGATCTCATGTTACGTGACGCCTTAGCAATGGTAGTTACTGCTTCAATGGGCAATGAGACAGAGTCTGCTAATGGTCTGCTAGCGGAGCACCTCTCTTTTCTTATTTCATAGACTCTCTTACCAGAGAAAAAAGTAGTTTATTCTTTGCGTGTTTCACAAATGGGGGAAATGCCAATGCAAATGAAAAAAGTATTTTTATGCTAGCTTTGTATTGACTATCCTTTGAAAACCTTGAGTTATAAACAGTCGTAATGACCAACAAGTCATAAAACTTAATGATATGTGTTTTCTAGGGGAGGAAGCTTTTAGTTACTCTTCAAAGGTGGTATCTTATGCTCTGAGAAGTCTTTGTATCAGCATACATAACATGCACACATGCGCACTGCATGCTCAAAGACAAAGCATACAGTCTTATATCAAGGACTTAACCAGCAGAGGTGTCAAATGCAAGAAATTCAACTAAAATCCATCTTTCAGGCTTGTTCAAATAAGCTTTTTTCTTCTCAGCCCTCTTTGGAACCTGCCCACATAGAGAACTGTGCTTTCTATGTGGAAAAAAAAAATCAATAAAAAGTAATTGTATGTGCAGAAGAGTATATCTAAATTAGAAAAGCTTGTCTTAAAAGGATATTTATTTTTGTTTGACAGCTTAATGGTCACAAGCCTGCTTAGTTTTTCTCTGAAGACTTGATCCACCCTAGGTCTAAGCACACTTCAAAATTGCTCTCTAACTGAAAAGCTAGTCCACTTAGAGATTTGGGCAAACAATAACACTTTCCAGGAATTTTTTGAAGAGGTGAGTTCCAGAAGAGACCTTTCTTTAAAAAAAAGTATATTTACTTGCACTTAGACTTTCTCTGTGGTTTTCTTTTCTATATTTTTATTAACCTACATTTTAAAAGCAATACAATGAAAAATATTTTTTTTCAAATCACTGGATTTAAAATGTAATATTATAATATTTCAACTATTATGTGTAATACGTGTCAGAAGTAGCAGAATGTATTAAAGTGTCACTGCAATTAGCATGCATTGAAACAATATAAAAAGAATTTTAAAAATTCTAAAAGAATAAAACTTAACACATTTTCCAGAAAGTTTCAAAAGGTTTTTTTTTTTTGAAACAAAATTGAAAACATATTTCTTTTCTTTCTAAATCTTCTTAAAAAAAAAAAATACATTTTTAATTCCATTATTTTTTGTGGGGGGACATTTTTAACTTTCACAAGTCCACACTAGTAAGGATGGAGAGAAATAAGTGTTAGAACGTAAAGAAAAACATTTTTTGCATTTTCTTAGGGTGAAAGATTACAGTGACTGTCTTCAAGTGGGTTTTCCTTGGTGTAATGACAGATTTACTTAAAAAGTACCTCGATATGTTAAAAAAACAAAACCCACAGCACTGGAAGATTCAAATACTCTCCTTTCATAAAGAAGGATCACTAGAGAAAATGGTAGCTACTGTCCTGGGCCCGAGGTCACACTGATGTCTGGAAAGAAGCAAAATCTGTGAGAGTAGGTGCCTTCCCTGAGGAGCACAGGGGGTTGCTGTTTGGAGCAGCACGTGTTTGCGCTGCTGTAAGAGACAACAAGAGTAATTACCAGGCAGGAATACACCGAACTGCCAATGCGGAATAGGTCCAGCAGAAACCAGAATCTGAGACCTAAATGGACCCTATACTTTGGTAGAGAAAAGTTGGATATTTGGACAAAGAAAGTGCGTTGTTGTCAACATTTTTCTTCTGTGCTGCACATTTTTGGTTAATAACCTGGATTTCACCCAAGGAGTGCCTGACCTATCTCATCAATGTCATCTCCTAAAGGATACAGCCTATGATGCCCAGAATATCGACTGACTGTGCTGAGGAAGAAAAAATAATTATACTTCTCTCTAGCTTTTCCCACTTCATAAAAGGGGTAGAGGGAGGGAATATGAAAGTAGAATTTTCCCTCTAAAACAAAAAAAGATATGATAGTTTTTAACATTTACAATAATTATGTTCAACTTTTAGTGAAACAAAATATTTTGTTTCTATGAAATTATAAGAATTCTTCTGTGACACATTATATCAGTGAAGATGACATATCCAGGGTGCTATAGGTCATTTTTCTGTTTGGAAACTATATTTATTTTCATTATCATTGTGGAGATAATTTCTAGCATTCTTACAGTTTTTTCTTCTCTTTCAGGGCTGTACTGTACCTGTGCCAATGTTAAGAGGTATTGTTCACACATGCTTGTTACATTCTTGCAATAAAATGTGACCATTTCCAACCACAAGTCTCCCAACCCCAGGTCTCACCTGTCAAACAAAATTCAATTTTTCCACTCACTTTCCAGGCACTGGGGTTTCTCTGTCACTCACATTCTTGTGACTATGTCTTAGCAGTTGTCCAGAAGGTGACAGCAATTACAGATATGACCAGACATGAGTTAGCAACATCCAACAGACTTTTATAACCTATGGTCAATAGCAATGCACTCTCATAATTTGTTTTTAGCAAGTCCCTGTGAAATATATTCCAGGGTAAGTATTACCCTGGTGCTTTTACAAAGACCCTAATTGATCCAGATGATCACATGGGCCCTGTTTCAGCAGTATGTTTAAACAAGGCACCTAACTTTAAGATTAAAGGTAAGCTTGTGCTTAGATATCTTGCTGCCCTTGGGTCATAACGAAAGAACTTATTACGAAGTTACAATAGACTCTTAACTCTGAATTTCCTGCCTTTTATACTACAAAAGCTCACCCTTAACCTTTCCATAACAGGGATTTTTCATTTAATGCCCCACGGGGTTAAAAGACAGATGAGCTGGTGGTAAGAAGAGGTACATAAATGCTTTGCACATTGACAGTGCCTACCCTGGAATGTGGTTTGCAGAAAAAATGCTGCCATATGTTGAAGAAAGTCTTCATACCTGCTTTTATTTCTTTAATACCTTCCAGACAACAGAACAGGACACGGCTCCTATCAGAGTGGCAGTTTAAGTAGTCATACAACCCCTGATATTTGGGAGATACACTGTAATGCCTGCCTCTAACCACGGCTGTACCTCAGGCTCCAACAAGCAGGAAATCTGAGACCTATTACCCTTCCCTGTTGCTTTTATTATTGTGGTGCGCTGCATGCAAACATCTAATCTAGGTGAAACTTCAATTAGTTTCCAGTGTGTACGGAGCACCGGCATCCTCTCCTGGCAAAACCGCTGCCAGGTTGCAACGAGGAGACTGTTGAGCAGACGGACTGTTTTACTATTTGGGATTAAATACCTGCTAACTTTCCAAGGTTTAGTGTTAAAAAGCAAACACACAGGTAAAGATTCAGACAAATCAGACAGAATCTAGAAATCTTTGGAACTGGCTTTAGAATTAACCAGAGCCTAAGAGCAAAACTATTTGACATAATAAAAAAATGTTTGGGGATTTTTTTTCACTAAAAATAAGCTTTGTGAGTTAGTTATTATGGTAAAAATGACATATTTTACAAAAAAGGAAACAACTTGATTAATTTGGATTCAGTCACGATTAGTAGATTAGAAAAATGTACAAATCAATTAGACATATTTTTCAGTGCTCTTCTAATTAAGCAAAACTAAAATGAGAGAACATTTGCCAATTTCCAAAAGTGACGTGCTGTAATAGAAGTGTGAAAGGCTTGCTTGAAGTCTAAAATTGAGATGAGAGGACACAATGTCCAAGATGTATTTAAATCCGTCTTTGCAGGGCATATTATTTAGGGCTTGTGACCAGAATGGGTCACAGTGTAAACAGACTGATATGCAAACAGATGTGAATTGACTGATATTTTTATTGCTTCTATAAAGGTCTTCATGTACACAGAGAAGTGCAGACAGTCTGTAATTTTCTCTACCCAATTTATAGTGTAGCCATACTTAAATCTGGTCAGGTCTGTGGTCTGTATATCCAATTTGAATGGTGGTGCAGGACACCAGTTCTCATCTCTAAGAAAGCACAAAATATTGACTAGGTTGGGCAAAGGTCTCTGCCCTTTTTGCAGGAGGACCACTACACAACTAAGATAAAAGAGGTGTGGTACCAGCAGTGTCTAACCACGTGGTAGTGGTTAGAGTAGACACCTTGGAGGAGGTGACAAAAGCTTTGATCCTAAATCAATTTTAAATTCATTGTCTACTGTAAAATCCATAGACATTCCCTGCAATAGGACCAAAACTCGTGTGCCCTCGAAGGTATTAGTACCTCCAGCAGTGTTTTGAAAAGTGAGGCTAACACTGTCTGTGCTTAGCGCATCTTCCAGCGCTGCCAGAGCACCGCTGGGTTACATCCCCTGCATTCTTTGGCAGAATGTGGGCATCTTTCACCATGCCCAGGGAAAGGTATTATCTTAAAATATTTGGAGCCAATTGCATTTAGGCTTCTTCAGGATCAGGAAATGGTATGCCCAACAGCATTCTCAGCCTCAGGCTCCCAGGTCCTGCCAGCACCCCAAATGTGGGCATACATCTGCTGTGCATCTTCTGGCCGAGCCTTGCTTGCCCACCTTCACCTGCGTCGCATGGTCACATACCACAGCTCCTCCTGTTGTTAAGAGAGCTCTGCCATCACCCACTTGGGAACAGCTTTAATGCAGTGTGGTGGCTCAGCTCAAGTGCCGAACTCCTCATATTACCACTCCAGTGATGTGCTGAGATGGCTCTCTCATCAGACTGACTTTTCATCTTCTCTTTGGGAAAGTTATAAAACAAATAAATGAAGAGGTCATAATTACAGCTTCTGTTTCCTGAGGTCAGCCAGCTTTAACCTAGCAAGAAATGAAAATCGCTTCTTACAAATTCAGCTGATAGATGTGTTCAGTATTTAACAACACATAGATAAGCTCAAGAAACCTTTCAGCTCCAGTCTAACCCTACTGCATTGAATGATGATGTTTCAATGATGTAAAATGTCATAATGCCTTTATCAGTCTTTATTATTTCTAGTAGAGAAATTTTGTATTTTGTTTACAATTACATGTAATTTTGTCTGCATAAATTTCCTACTTATTTTAATAAGATTTGTATGATTGATTACTACCCTGACTGTTAATAGCTGCAACACCCGGGCTAACTGGTATTCATAACCCCTAGAAATTAGTCTTGTTGAATGCCAACCAAGAATAGCATGGACTGTGTGTTGGACCGCTCTTTGCTGAATTTCGTGGGATAAGTGGATCACCTTCTGCCAGTCGTGTCAACAGTTTTTCATGGTGACATTATGAAAACCAACATCTCTCAGGCCAAAAGCAAACTTCACACATTTTGAAATAAATCATTCTTGGCACCTTGTATCAAATGATGATGGAAAAAGTTGTGGGAGTTCCGCCCTTCCTGCTTTTATCTGGAGTCCTGTTGTCTGATTAAATGCCCCACATAGCTGGTTCGGAAGACTGCTCATTTTTTAAAATCCAGTGGACAAGACTGATGTCTGGAGTCAGGTTATCTTTTGGAGAACCAAACTGAAATGTTCCTTTGAGTTTCTGAAATTCTGAGATTTGTTTAAATGCATCTACTGATGTTAACTGCATTCTTTGATCCTCCTCTCATTCAATAATTCACATCATGATAACACCTAGGCTCTGTCACAGACAGAGACCCCTTATACACCATACAAGGCCAAATCTAGGGTGAATATTTTTCTATGTCAAAGCACAGAAGTGTTTAGAGCTATGTAAGACACAATTTTACTTACTACTGCTGAATAATGATGTAAAGGGGTAAGTCAGAAGGTGTTTGGAGCTCCATGTAGAAGGGCTGGGCCTGTGTCACCTCTTTTGAAAAGGGGTCAGTTTTGTTTGTAGATTAAATGCTATTCCATATTGTTTTGTGATTTATATCACTGGGGCCTACAGTTCTGGATAGGAGCCATTTTTATTATTGCGGGAATTTACAGAAATAATCTCAGGACTACAGATCTCTTTAGACAGGCATTTCAGACATGATTAAATGCCCTTGCTGGAAACAAAAAACTCTACTTAGTGCAATGGGTTTCACATGGGCCCCGGAGCCATTCTTCTGCTTCCATGCCACTGGCAGAGAGATATCCCATCACCTTCAAACAGCTCCTCTAGTCTGTTGTTTTCCCCCAAAGCAGTACTAGATCCAGTTTTCCTTCATGGATCTTTAACTCTTTGGATCCCTAATGAAACACACAGGCACAGAAAGTGAGGGAACTGGTGGATTTTTATTCTGCAATGCTAATGCCTTACCCCTAGTACTAGTTAAATTGAAGAGTAACTGTGCTGCAGTATAATCGTGCCCTCTGCTGCAATGGAGTGGGAGCAAGGCCAGAGAGAAGATTGAAAGAAAGACATTGCCTTCCTTCACCAAAAAAAAAAAAAAAAGAGGGAAGACTGTCTACATTGCTGCCAAAAATCCCTAGTGGTTGGATGTTTTTAGTATGACAGCTGACAAACTACAGCACAACTCCTCAAGGGCTCACAAAGTGTCTGAGAAAAACCTAGCGCTCAAGCTTCACATCTGAATTTGCAGCTTGTGCCTATCTCACAACTGCTCCAACCTGAAGAAAGTTAATCATCTCCAAACTGGAATTTCAGAACCTTCATGTTTAGGATCTGAAGGTATTAGACCCTGTAAAGACAAGGGTGACTCTGATCTGATATTTATATCCAAAAGGGAAAGGGGTTTCAGGGACATCTCTAGGTCTCCTGCCAGACCACACTGAACCACCTAGGTAAGCTGCTGCGAGCAGTCAGAGGCAGCAAGCACTGACCTGCAGTGATGAGTTGCATGGTGAACGTATGGCTGCATACCAACATATTTCCCTGCGCACTTCCCTGGGGGAAAGGAAAATTTTCCAGCACAAAGCTAATCACTGCCACCACTTCTGGCTTCTCCCAGAAACCAGCCAAGCTGCGTGAGTTTAACTGATAGCGAAACAGAGCTCTCTGCATACAGCAGTTTTCATTTACCGTGTGTAACCACTTAATAACTGAAAGAAATGTGAGGAAAAAACCACAGCAAATGAAACAGTCAATATTAAACTTGGAGCAGAGTTGTCGCTGAGTACAAGGAGAGTGCTCTGGTGCTCTGTGGCATGCAGTAGTACCAGATGCCCTTTCAGCTTGTAGATGAGGTAGATCTGTAAGACCTGAGGGGTACCAGGGGTACCAAAGAGAAGTTTCATGTCAGTGGCTGGTCAGGAAATTAGAAGTGGAAGAGAAGGCACTCCACTCAGCCCATAGCTGAGAGCAGGAGGTCTACACATCTGCAGCAACGTGAGCAACCATGGACACAACAGTTTGGTGCAACTCGTTCCCCGTGTAAAGATCCTTGCTCTTGGGCCTGTCACTGTGCAGAGGTGCACCATCCCATGGTGTCACCTCCTCTGACTGAGGCTGGTGCTCCAAGGTCCTGCTGGGTTCCTGCAAGCTGGCTCTGACTGCAGCAAGCCTTCACCCCCAGCTGCAGTAGCTGCTGAAGGCCGCTATCAAACAAATACAGGAAAAAACCTGAAACTTGCAAACTGTCAGTCATAACACAACCATTTCTTCAAAGAAGTGGCGGTATGATGGTTTTCCAAGCAAAACAAAAGGCACGCTGCCTACTCTGTCCCACTTGGAGCTCTGCAGTCAGGTTGAAAGGGAAGGGATTTGAGGAGGGATTTTCGGAAAAATGAATAAGTAGAAAAAATGTTGGAGACCAGCCGGCAACATCTGGAGACAGGGGCTGGGATCTGGCTTTGGGTTATTTAACCTTTCTGCTTGAGCTACATGGGCTTCTATTTTCAGTCAACGCTTGAGCAGAATTAAAATAATTTGAAGAAAATGTTGAAAAGCTTCTTCTAAGACATGACAACACACCTGCTGGTGTAAAGTAGTTCAGCTTTTATAAAAGCTCCTATTATTTGGAGCTGCTGTATCTACAAACATCTCTCTCTTCAGCAGTGTGTAAACATCCATATCTTTTCAGTGAAAATACCTCATTGAAAAAATTGTCACCCAATTTTTTTTGCAGCCGTGCTGGCTGGGGAACAGACTGGGATCAGAAGAGCTTCTCTTTGAAGCTGCATAAGAAAGGCTGGTACAGGAGCCACCTCTGTTTGTGTTTACGCGCAAGCTTAAGGCTCTGGCACTTTCAGGGCTACAATGGTGTGAAGGTTTTGAAGGTCAAAAGCTTCTGGATAAAGTACTGAAGAACAAGAAACATTTAGAGATTATAGATGTCCCACCACCAAAATAAAAAGAAAAAAAAAAGGCTTGGGATGAGTAAAAGGAAAAATGAACAGCTGGACCTTAAGTTTTTACATGAAATAGGACTCCATTGTAGCAATTTCAGAGAAGGCGAGAAAGAGAGAAAGAAATTCAGGGCAGCAAGTGGACGTGTGTGGTGTAACTTGCACAGTGCGGTGGATTAATTACAGAATTTAACCTTTCCCATTTTAGGTGGGTTTAAGTCACATTCTTTAAACTAATAGTGTGTGATATAACCCTCAGGCCAGCAGGGACAATAACAGATGTCCAACCATGACATGAGTTTGCATGATGAAATAAAAATTATGGCAGTTTCCCAAAAATTAATATGCGACAAATGTGATCTTTTCTGACAGAAACTAGAATAAAATCATGCTTGAATGATTCAGAAAAAAAAAAAAAAAACACAATAATTAATGTTTCAGGTACAACAAATTGCTTGGTGACATATGACAAGACGCAGACTTGGGGTCAAATTCTGGAATTAAAAGGTCCATTCGGCTTAAAAATAAGGGCCTCTTGCCACCCTCTGTTAGTTTCTCTGGCAGCTGTTCTGTAGGGATGCTTCTGTGCCATGGCCCTTTTTTATTTTCCACCAAATATGTCAGTCCAGCACCTTTCCTTACAACAACCTAAAAGCTTCAGTCCTACCTCAGATATCATTAAGGTCCAAAGCTCTCTCCTCATGGTGGACATTCAATTTCTGTGTTGCTGCTGGCAGGGGACAGGAGTAGAAATGGTAATCAAGCAAAGCATGGGTGATGACTGCAATTCATTTGGTGATGGGGACAGTTCTTTGTTTGACTTCTCCATGTCAGAGTACAAATCAGAGAAAAAGGGAACATGCTATCTAAGCTATAATATCCACATGTACAAAGATACAGGCTGGGGGATGTAAGGATCGAGAGCAGCCCTGACGAGAAGGACTTGGGGGTACTGGTGGATGAAAAGCAGGACATAGAATCATAGAATCATAGAATCGTTTTGGTTGGAAGAGACCTTTAAGATCATTGAGTCCAACCCTTAACCTATCACTACCAAGTCCACCACTAAAGCATGTCCCTAAGCACCACATCTACACGTCTTTTAAGTACCTCCAGGGATGGTGACTCAACCACTTCCCTGGGCAGCCTGTTCCAATGCCCGACAAACCTTTCAGTGAAGAAATTTTTCCGAATATCCAATCTAAACCTGCCCCAGCTCAATTTGAGGCCATTTCCTCTTGTCCTATCGCTCGTTACTTGGGAGAAGTACACCCACCTCTCTACAACCTCCTTTCAGGTAGTTGTAAAGAGTGATAAGGTCTCCCCTCAGCCTCTTTTTCTGCAGACTAAACATCCCCAGTTCCCTCAGCCGCTCCTCATAGGACTTGTGCTCTAGACCCTTCCCCAGCTTCGTTGCCCGTCTCTGGACACGCTCCAGCACCTCAATGTCTTTCTTGGAGTGAGGGGCCCAAAACTGAACACAGCACTCGAGGTGCGGCCTCACCAGGGCCGAGTACAGGGGGACAATCACCTCCCTACTCCTGCTGGCCACACTATTTCTGATACAGGCCAGGATGCCATTGGCCTTCTTGGCCACCTGGGCACACTGCTGGCTCATATTCAGCCGGCTGTTGACCAACACCCCCAGGTCCTTTTCCGCCGGGCAGCTTTCCAGCCACTCTTCCCTCAGCCTGTGGCATTGCCTGGGGTTGTTGTGACCAAAGTGCAGGACCCAGCACTTGGCCTTGTTGAACCTCATACAATCGGCCTCGGCCCATCGATCCAGCCTGTCCAGATCGCTCTGTAGCACCTTCCTGCCCTCAAGCAGATCAATACTCCTGCCCAGTTTGGTGTCATCTGCAAACTTACTGAGGGTGCACTCGATCCCATCATCCAGATCATTGATAAAGATATTAAAGAGAACTGGCCCCAACACTGAGCCCTGGGGAACACCACTTGTGACTGGCCGCCAACCGGATTTAACTCCATTCACCACAACTTGTTGGGCCTGGCCATCCAGCCAGTTTTTTCTGAGCCAGCAATGTGCGCTTGCAGCCCAGAAAGCCAACTGTATCATGGGCTGCATCAAAAAAAGCATGGCCAGCAGGTCGAGGGAGGTGATTCTGCCCCTCTACTCTGCTCTGGTGGGACCCCACCTGGAGTACTGCATCCAGCTCTGGAGCCCTCATCACAGGAAAGACATGGACCTGTTGGAGCAGTTCCAGAAGAGGGCCACAAAATCGATCAGAGGGCTGGAGCACCTCTTCTCTGAAGACAGGCTGAGAGAGTTGGGCCTGTTCAGCCTGGAGAAGAGAAGGCTCTGGGGAGACCTTATTGCAGCCTTTCAGTACTTAAAGGGGGCTTATAAGAAAGATGGGTAAAAACTTTTTAGCAGGGCCTATTGTAATAGGACAAGGGGTAATGGTTTTAAACTAAAGGGGGGGAGATTTAGGCTAGACATAAAGAAGAAGTTTTTTACAATGAGGGTGGTGAAACACTGGAGCAGGTTGCCCAGAGAGGTGTAGAAGCCCCATCCCTGGAAACATTCAAGGTCAGGCTGGACGGGGCTCTGGGCAACCTGATCTAGTTGAGGATGTCCCTGCTCATTGCAGGGGGGTTGGACTAGATGACCTTTAAAGGTCCCTTCCAACCCAAACTCTTCTGTGATTCTATGAAACACCCAAGGTTGGGGCAGGGGCACAGGACGAGGGGGAGTCAGAGATTAAAAATAATCTCTTTTCTTTTTGCCAATGAATATAAATATAAAACAGCTACATGAGTAACTCCACTGGGCTCTCTAGTTCCTGTTTGATAGTGAATATAGAGATTAAATAGCAGTTAACTTGCTCTTCAGTGAAAAATACCATCTTGCTTACACACTCCAGTGACTATCAGCAACTCTTTGGGGTGTCTTTGATGCTCAGCACTCCTGCCTTAGACCACCAAAGGTTTGTTTGTTCACATGAATGTTCTTGCTCATTTTCTCATAATATATTTTCTCCAGACTTTTATGAGGTACTTTCTGTCTTACGATCTCAACCTGAATTATCTTTTAGGCGTTGTTCATGTCTTCCTACCTGCTCCTGAAGGATACTTTTCAATTGCTAATCTACTAGTCATGCCATAAGACAGCTGGTTTTTAGACTTTAACTTTTGGCACAGAAAAGCTTGTCTTACAGTGAAAGAAACATTGTTCATTGAGGTCCCTATGTGCAAAAATAAGAACAATACATTGATGACATGCCAGACACACAGTTCCTATTTCTAACCAAAGCAGACATGGGTCAGGCTGAATCACGAGTGGACACGAGAGTTGTCTCACCTGATTATCTACAACACCATAGAGTTCAAAAATACCTCAGATGTGTCCTTTACAAATAGAAACTTGCTCCTTTCATCTCCCACCCACCCCCTCTTTTGCCTTCCAAGACTGGATAAAACATTGCGCTTTTTTCTCAAAGGCTTTTGTTAGTGTTGCAAATATGTCCTGACATTGGGGCAAATCTTCAGCATACCCTGAGCAGAGATAGGGGGCAGGACTCCTATTAACAGTGATCTAAGTTGTTTAATTCTCCTGCAAGCTGTGCTGAAAATGAGCCCTACTGTGCCATGCCGCATCAATTAGGACACAGTATGTGACCTGAAGCAACGGTTCTAATGCAAAAAATTCAGTGTCAGACTGTTTCAGTTTGTGAAAAAACAAGGCACATGAAAGTGAAAGATTTTTTTTATTTAAAGACCCAGTGTCATCTTGGAAATCACAGATCCTTCTTAAATCTTGTTACTTCTACTATAATTAATGTAATGTTTACAGTTAGGCAATGAAAGAACATTATATTTTTACTCTGTTACACTTTACTGTTCCAGTATGACTGTTTCTTATATAGTCATTTTGTCATGTTATTGCTTTTTTTTTTCTGATATTACGCTAGCTCGTTTGAGGTTGCATATCATGTCACGGTATTACTGTTTTCAAATAACCCCTGTAAAGACTATCCTCTGTCAGAAAGAAACATCTTGTCTTTTGGCTACAAGAGCAGTTTTAATTCCTAAATATTTGCTCAATTTTTTACAATTTCTCTGTCTACCTCTAAAATTACATGTCAGATATTTTGATAGCTAAGTACAGGGTAGTCAGTCTTTCGTCAAGGTTTTCATGTTCTGATTTCCTGCATTTTTCTTTCCACTGCATAGAAACCCAAAAGGTGGAAGCATATGAAAAATTTTCTTTCCATAATAAGGAATACATTTAGCACTGCATTGCCACTTCCCACATAAAACACGCAGGGAGCCATTACTGTGGACACATGTCAAAGCCATGTTTCAAACTCTCTGTTTGACAGCAATCAAATGAGAAGGCTGCATGGATTTGCCCAGTCATCTGACATTTTGCTCTCTCTGAAACAAAGTGATGATAAAGACTTGTGCTCTTCACTTTTAGGTGGAACTATTTGTACCTCGCCTGCAGGAAACCAACCAGCAAGATGCATTAATACTCTAACCTGCTCTAGGCAGTAGGACTTTTGCCATTTTTAATGTTCTGGTCATTTTTACTGACATGTGTAATGCACGGAAATAATCCATCAATGTGCTTTCCATATGTGGCTGTGCTCAAGCTCAGGCCAAACTAAAACTCCGCCTGGGAAGACCCACAAGTTTTAAACAACCTCAGTATGCACGATCACATCTTTCTCTCATTCATACCAACACCTTTTACAAGCTGACTGAGTGATTGTACTTTACTATACCCAGGCATTTAAATGGGGGAAGTGAACACTGCCAGGAAATCCTGTTTGCTCAGAAAATGCAAGTAGCAGAATACATTTTGCCATCCCCTAATCCTTAGATAGGGAAAAATGAGAGTTAAAAACAAATAAAAGCAGATCATCAAAGACTTTGCAGCCCTAGATATCAAATCACACTTTGCAAGACAACTAAATGAGATGAAGATCACAGAACAAACTACCCAATAAATAAAGACCACCCAGAGAAAGACAAGTAGAGCAAGCCAAATGGAGACATAACTAACCACTCTACACAGCAAATGAACACAAATTAAATTAAGCAAGACTGAAAATCAAAGTAAATTACATGCAATCAAGGGATCAGAAAAAAGGCAGGTCCTAAAAGTATTGCTGGCTTCTTTCCATCTCTCCCTTTGTCTATCTGATAATAGCCAATACCATTAAGCATCTCACCATCACTGAATTAAATTTATCTGATTAGAGGAATTTCAGTATTTGGGAGGATGTGTCTTACATTTCCAGGACTGTTGCGCTTTAGTTTTAACGGTCACTGGAAATAAAGTGCCCCTATCTCTTTGTGACCGACAAATGACATTTCATACCATAGATCTTTGTTGGGGATAATTTCAGTAATTGTTTTCCTTTCCCTCTGACAGCCAGCAGCAAGAACATAAGAGAAAAGATAAACCTTTGGAAAGGCTAAGGAAACTCCGTGAAAACAGAAAACACACAGGAAAAGCAAGTAGTGGAAGCTAATTATAAATATTAGACTAATATTATTTTAAGTCACGATTTCAAATTAGATTTGAGTCGTATAAACTTACACTCATTCCCAAGAGAATACATTCAGAGTGAATAACAGAAGCCCTACTCCTGAAAGCTTGTCCAGGTGAGCAGTTCAGCAACTTCAATAGAGATCCTTATTTTTCTGAAATGGAGCACATTCTTATAGAGTGGGAAACTAGGAATGTTTTCATCTTTTTCCACTCAGCTAGGCTACACCCGCTTTAACCTTGATCCGGCAAATACCAGAGACAAACAACTGCACCTTTCCATAGGTGATCAAGTCTGGCGCTTGTGAAAGCATGAACTAAGTGAGTTAGGAAAATGAAACAATTAGATGATGTAAAATGGGAGTGGGATCTCAAAGTGGAGGAAGAGTAAGCTGAACAACTTGCTACAGACTTTTGTGATGTGGATTCCATTTCCTCAGACCCATTGTAGGGTTTTCAGCGATTTGTGTTTCTTGTTTCTCCAACTTTGAGGATAATTCCTTTCTCCGATATGTCTGCACCAGACATGTCTGGTACATTGACAATGCATTCATCTCTTCCATGACTTGTGGGCCCTAGCAGGGCTAATGGGGTAGGAAGCACCATCGGCTTGACCATTTGCTACTTTATTTGCTCTGAAATGGCCTTATATCTGGATGCTGCCAACATGTGCTTCTTTTCTCAAATGTTTTGAGATCTGACAGATTCCTACCAGATGCAACCCGTATTTGTTTCTGGCTATTACAGGGGCAAGTACAATAATCCTTGTAACAAAATACTTATGGCCATACCCATCCATATTGTTCTCATCTTTCACTCTAGGCTTTAGTTTAACAACAAATTATGGGATGGAGGTCAAAGCATTTTCAATGGAGCGGATTTCTACCATCAGAAAATGGAGTGACACCAAAACTGAAAGTTTCCATGTAAACAGATTGATATGGGGAAAATGTTTCACTAGAAAATATACTGCCTTAGGTCAGGCTGGCATTAATCTCTGTCTCTGCCTTATATATTATCTCTTACACCAGTTTGTTCAAACTAGAGGCCAATATAGATTGAGTTTCAGCTTGAGGTAATACAAAAAATACTGTGTATTTTATATGTCATTAAATTCCTATGGACAGACCCTGAAACTTATGTCATGCCCCAGTGACTGCTAGCTTTGTTTCTTTGAGTTAGTAGAGCTTCACAGAGGAGCTAGGATCCATCTGTGCAGATACAAGGGCAGAAATGGAGTCACAGGGCTGAATCCTATGATCACTCAAACTTTTTGATACATTTTCAGCCTTTCAGTGGGTGTAAATTTAAGACCAATGAAAATGTATGCTGAATTACATATTCGTGATAAAGCCATACATACTTTAGTTTAATATTCCCACATCTCTGAGGTTCCTCAAATAGGAATGATAAGATGGTCCATGTGTGGTTTTCTACAATCTTTCAAAATTCTTCTTGGTCAACAACAAAAAAAAAGCTATTGAGAAAAAGCAAAATGCCACTTCATTCTGAAGTGGATTTGGTACAAGTCAAAATCAGGTCCTTACGCACAATTCTGTGGTGTGTATAAAGATGCAGAGAGGAATATAGCAGTGATGGTTTATTTTCTTTATTAGCTTATACAGAAAGATCAGTCAGAGAAAACACTAAAAGATAGAGGAAAAAAATATGTAGTCCTTTTTTGCATAGCTTAACCAGATATTAAAGCTTTATAGTTTGAATAAGGTCTTTAAAAAGCTCAGGAGAGGTTTTGTGAGGCTCTCCTAAGTCAAGCAAGAGCATAAATTATTTTGGTAGCAATTCTGGCAAGGTAATATGCTAGCAAAGAATAAGGCCACATGGGCTCATGGTTTAATGCAGGTTGAAAGGCTCTTTTTGCTGTCAGATTAAGATACTAATGCTCCAATGTTTATAGCAAAACATAACATAACTACATTCTTGCAATTTAGAGAAGCATATAATTTAGGTTTGGTACAATACCAGCTAAAGCACTTGCAAAACCAAAGTCAATGTTAATCTTAGATTAGTGTCATAATCCTTGAAAGACTGACTGCAAAATCTGTGAATTAAAACAACACATGACAGAAAGTGAGAACAGTTTCTTTACCCCCTGCAGCAGCACAAAACATACACTTATTTCAGCATTGCCTAATATTTCTATTAATTAAAAAGACAACAACAAAAAAAACCCTACTGTATTTCATGTTCTATCCATGCAGGCATGTGTTTTGGCCTTTACACTACCTGGTCTATAAATAAAATGTAGATATATTTATATTGATTTGTTTCCATAGCAATGCAAAAGCTCCTCTTGGGTTTCCAAGGCAATATGCAGAAGAGTAACAAATCAGAAAAGTATGGGAAATGCTCAGCAAGCAATGGGTTTAGGCAGCGCCCCAGGCCTCCAAGCAGAAATGTATTCTTCGTTATAGCAATCTGAAAAAAATGTTTGAAATTAAAATAGAAAATATCATCTACCAGGTTCATCATTTCTTTTGTCATTAAACACACTCTGTAGAAATAGGCTTTTGTATGTGACAATTCTCATTCAAGTTAGTCCCACTGACAGGAGCAAGGGATGTTAACTTTATTTTTTTTAAATGTAGAGCTGTCTAGAAAGGTTTTAGAAGCTCTGAGACAAAACCTGCTAGAGGAGGGGTGGCTCCAAGAGAAAACCTCAGACAATGAAATCAAACAATTTGATTCATCTCTTTTTTTAACCATATAGAGATGCCACTAATGTTTTGGGTGAAAGAAGACCTACTATAAAATTTTATTCTGATCTGACCAAACCTTCTTGGAATATCCTTACGATTCTTGTTCTATCTACTGAAGAGATCTGTCACAAGTGACTACTTTGTGTACAAAAGCTGAAAGGAAAAAAACTCTTAAGTTATAATACCCTTGTTACATCCATGGCTCTGTGCTATATCAATCTTCAAAAGGTTTTTTATGCCCTTCTAAATTAAGGCTCTGAATCTGAGAAGTCTCCATCTTGTCCTAAAAGCCATCCCAAGTACAAACTTGGTCAATATAAATTAGTTAAGACTGTAAATATCTGAAATATATTTGGACTTAAATCTTGGGCTTGTTTAGACAAAATACTCATTTTAGAGCCAAATTTATCACCTTTTCCTTAATATTTAGGAAAAAAAAACTTATTGTCTTGAAATAGTTCTAGATTCAGGCAAAGGAAAGAATAGTTACACTAAAAGATTCTTTCTGTTGTCACATATCATCTCTGGAATTGAAGCTGCTTAAGTACTTTAAGTGACAAAGCTTTTAATTTTGGAGTTACACAAATAATGCTAGTGCTCAGGAAATATTTGATTTACTTCACATGAGGTGAGATGCCTTACCTGCACAGATACTGCAAATATCCTCATCACTGCTAACTGCTTCAGCCAACCTTTCATGGGTTAGAAACAAAAACAATAAAGCATGTAGTGTCTAACTGTTCTGAACTCTCCGTATTGACTGCTCCCCTCATCCTGTTCCTCTAAAGTGACTGGTATTGCTTTATTTTAAGAGAGTCATGCTTTATATCTTTGCGTTGTATGCAACAAGTGACAATTCATATTCTGGTTTCGAGTATGTAATTTTTTCATTACTTTTTCACATGAATGAAGGAAGATGGAAACAAGTGAAAAACCCTTTGCTAAGTAACAATAAGCAGCATAATTGTTGATTGAATTTTCTTTTCAGAGCAGAATTCAGCCTGAAGAAAACCAGTCATTTAGCAAAATCTATCAAGTTCAAAGAGAAAAGTTTCTTTTTGTGTTATCCAAAGATTGCTCTAAATTACACACCTGCAATGAAAATCAGAAATGTGGATTCCTATTTGAGGCTTCTCTAATTAAAATATGATTTGACCCATGATTTGTTTTTGCACTCAAAAGCAGCATTCAAGAAAGAAAACTTCTAAAAAGCTTTACTATAAACCTTGCTATATAAAAGGCATTGGTTTGAGTTTTTTTCTTTTTAAATAAACAGTAGGGCTTTAAAACATGGCAAAAAGCTAGTTTATTCAATAAAATAGGATGTTTTTAACAAGGCACCTTCCCAAAGCTCTCTGGCAATTTTCATCTAACCTCACTCACCTATGACTCAAGGAGACGGAAAGCCTCAACACTAAGTCATGAAACACGGAAAAAAAAACTGGGGTCCTTTTGAGCTTAAGACCACTGCAAAGAGTCTGGCCCCATCCTCTTTACAGTACCCCTTCAGATATTTGTATACACTGATGAGGTTCCCTCTCAGTCTTCTCTTCTCTAGGCTAAACAGGCCCAGCTCTCTCAGCCTTTCTCCATAGGAGAGATGCTCCAGTCCCTTAATCATCTTCATAGCCCTCCGCTGGACTCTCTTCAGTAGTTCCATGTCTCTCTTGTACTGGGGAGCCCAGAACTCGACACAGGACTCCAGGTGTGGCCTCACCGGGGCTGAACAGAGGGGAGAATAACCTCCATGGACCTGCTGGCAACAATCTGCCTAATGCACCCCAGGATACCATTGGCCTTCTTAGCCACAAAGGCACATGCTGGCTCACGGTTAACTCGCCATCCACCAGGACTCCCAGGCCCTTCTCTGCAGAGCTGTTTTCCAGCAGGTCAACCCCCAACCTCTACTGATGCATGTGGTTATTCCTCCCTAGGTGCAAGATCCTGCACTTGCCTTTGTTTAACTTCATGAGGTTCCTCTCCGCCCAACTCTGCAGCCCGTCCAGGTGCCTCTGAATGGCAGCACAGTCTTCTGCTGTGTCAGCCACTCCTCCCATGTGTTTCTCTCTACATCTTGCCACTATAATGTTACTAAAAATTTTTCCACCAATTGGAATTTTCTTCTGTGCATTCGATACAAATCTCAGTTTCACTAAAGCTGATGAAGACTAAATGTTAAGAAGTTTTTCATGACTGAATACCACTTATCTTTCTTTCATGATTCAGCTAAAAGCTTTTCTGATACAATCTTGTATTTGGAAAATCTGACCTGAACATAGAATCACAGAAAGGATTCTATGTTGAAGTTAATAACAAAACATGCTGAAGTTAATAACAAAATGGGTCCATCAGTGGTTAAATTAAACCAAATTGTTGACATGAATATAAATTTTGAATAAAAGCACAAACAACCTTAACAGTTACAGCGTTATTTCTCAAATAGAACAAAAATGAAACATGCATGTAGAAGGTTAGAAAGACGAAAACCAGGTATATGTATATGTTGTTTTTGTACGAGGATTGTATAGAGTGATTCTCTAAGGCATCTGTATATGCCATATTAGTCTTACTAGAGCATTACATTATTTTTAATGTTCACCTTCTTTTTCTGTGATATTTTTAAATGTGTCGTTCATTCAGTCTCATTCAAACTTAATGAAATGCAGCAATTAAAATAAATATTTTCTTTGCCTAAAAAGATTTAGACAGATGAAAATCAATATTAACAGACTTCTGTGTTAAAGCTAGGCTTCAAATTATATGTTAATTTCAATTGCAAAGATAAAGTTTTAAATTAATTAGTTTAGAAGCAAAGATGTGTTGAAATATATTAAAGGTACCATTTCAAAAAGAAATAGACGTTTATAAATATATATCTGTATGTCAAATGGCAGAAGAGGTGTAGACTTGGAAAAAAATACATTATATAGTTTTCCCCTAAACTGACCCTTTAAATAAATGTTGTCCTAACTTTTAGGTAGTTATCTCTTATTTTATTTCTATCCCCTCCCATCCCACTTTGCAATAACCCACCTCTGTATTCTTTACCTTGCCAACCTATTACCATGCCATGTTACTATAGTAGCCGCATTAACTGGTCTCTTTCTTTCCTTATCCACCACTTATTCAGAGGAATCTGCCCAGTAATTATTTTTTTTGACTCAAGCTAACGGCAGAAAACATCAAGAGGCAATAACTATTGCCTTGCATTCATGCACCACAGCCCAGTCCAACTGAGTGCAGAGGCTGTACTTATTCATTATTTTCTTTGTTTATGTTCTTAGAATCACATTTCCACCATAAAAGAGTGACACACAGCTTGGGAGATGCTGGTTGGCCTGACCTATGTTCAGAGACAGTGACTACATCTCATTTTTATAATGCCAATATTTGTTCATTACTTAAAACAGACAGGAAGAAGCACCCCCCTCCATACTGATCCAAAATTCAGTGTCTGGGGTTACGTACGCTTTCTCTCTTCACTGCAGTTTAATCTACACTTCAGCTGGAACTTCTCGCCTTCCTGTTTTTAAATATGCGGGCTACACTGCAGCACGAAACCTGGAAAGCTTCGTTTGTTTCTGTCTTCTTCAAAAATCATCATTCGAAAGCTGTGCACTGTTGAATTACTTGATCAAATTCTTTCAGGAGCATTTGCAATTGCTAAGGAAAAGCATTTAAAGCACTGTCTGCGCATTCTATCAAGTGTGTTTGAAGAAATGACAAGTTTTTTTAGATGCTCACACTTCAGCAATCTGGGACATCTATCTCATTATTTTTAAAACTCTTATTCTTTGCTCATACCCCCAAACCACTGCTTTTAATTTGACAAATAAACAAGGAAAAATCTTCTCATCTTGGGGAGATGTATACCTATTTATGTTAATTAATGAAAACAAAGTCTCATCTGGTACTTTCCACTTGAAACTGACTAAGAATCAGCTCAAAGTTGCAGGGGAGTTGAAAGAGTTTTGCTAATGATATGTACATATTTTCAAACAGTTGGAGATCACAAGTTGGTACAGTGGATGCTGGAAAATGCTAATTATAATAGGCAGAAATGTTGATCTATGTGTGCTCACAAACACAGGCTTTTGAACATAATCCTACCATACCCCGGCAGAAAACCATTCAATAGTGTAGCTCACATAGGTATATTGGCTATGGAGATGTATGGGGAGAAATTAAGATTCTTCTCATTCATTTCCACATAGGTTAATTTACAAGATCAGTGGGTTTCTTTGTGCCAAGAACATCACTGGGTGTTGTCCGGTTAGTTTCTACGACATGTGTGTTTGAAGATCAAGCTTTTTTAACCTTCTGGGTAAAGTTCCTCAACAGAACTTAAACGTGCTCCCTGGCAGCAGGTCTACTGGAGGCAGAGATGTGAGCTCACTCAGGCTGTCTGCACATTTTGAACTCTAACTTCAAACGATGTTCACTGGTTCCCTGATATTCATGTCTTTGGCTATTACTCTTAAATAAGAGAGGATTAATTCCAACTATGACTTTAAATAACCTGCAGGCACGGATTTATGGTGGAATAAGAAAGCAAAATTATCGCTACATAAAAAACAGTCATAAGATGCTATTTGATAGATACCTGCATAGGAAATCTTTCTGCACACCCATTGACTCTGCTTCTGACATCAGTGCATAGGATATGTCCAAAAAAGTGTCTATGACTTATTCATAGATAAACTCCATCACTGATGGGAGGTACCAATGCTCTGCACCAAGGAAACAAATGTGATATGTCTTGGTGAGGTTAAATTTGTTTTCTCCACCAGGTAGTGCTTACATAATTAGTTCCTACACTCGCAGATATGCGGGGTTTGCTGCATTTGTACCTCTGGTGAGGGCAGTAAATCCAGCAGACTTAGAATATATCATACATTTTATGCATGTGCAAGTCCTCATGCAATACATACATTGAAAGTACACACAGACGTCTTTGAGGAAATCTCAGGCAGAAATATGAGAGCCTTTGCTCATCTGTTGTGATGAGTTAGAACTTTGATTTTGAAAATGGTAGCTAATGATAAATAGTCAAAACCTCCTGTGAACAGTAGCAAAATGTACAAAGCCTGATCCCCATTGTCAACAGGTAAGTATCTGCTTCTGAAAAGGCAATCTGCCTTTGCCTTTCCTGAGCTCACAAGTAAAAGACTTCATTTACTTCATTTACTTCAACTTAATAATAGTGTTCACAGTTTACAAGGAATGTTTTTATCTGATGGATGAGGATACCTTTTCCTTCTGTTCCCAAACACTTCAGCCTAAGTCTATTTTTATTCCATTTAATTAGAGTAATTCAGAGAAACTTGGAAAGGAACAAATCATGTAAAGAACTAAGAAAAAAGAGTCTGGTAATCACACTTTCCCAGCATGATAAGGTCAAAATACAATGAATGCACACCCTTTTAAAAGTGCATATGATATTTTACACGAGAAGGAAAAGGTGAACTCTGGGCCTGGTCACAAAAATCACATTCTCTTAATATAACCTTAATAGAAATAAACCAGATGATATTTTTCCATTCAGTGGCCAGAGCCACCCACCAGCAGCTACAAGGCCTGATGGAGTTACAGTGCTGATACTCTTCGCCGCATGCAATTGACAACTTTTCAGCAACATACAGACCAGAGATGTCAGGCTTGTGGGAACAAATCCTGATGCACTCAGAGAAGATCAAATAAACATTAAATATCCATGACAGATGTTTGTTTAACCCGTTTTTCAACACTTCTAGGAAGGAAACTCCATAAGCTTCCGAAGAAGTTTCATAACCCTTACAGGTGTCACCTTAGCTAACTCTCTCTGGCTGACAGCTACTTCTTGTTCTTCTGTCACCGGAGAAGAATAAATATGTCTACTACCCTATTCATTATGACTTTTTACACAGTAGAAAACTGTCACCGCATCTCCCTCTTACTGTTTAGTCTTTTATTTCCTAGCCTTAAAAAAACCCTAAATCCTTTTATTATTCCTTCTAAATTATGTTTTCCCAAAGCTCTTCTCATTCTCGCCACTATTCTATAGATCCTCTCCAATCTGCAGTGGTAGCACTTCCATGAAGCAGTACCCAAGTGAGGCTTTCCAAGCACCACATACTGAGTAATCAACTCCCCCGCCTTCTTTAATAGATTCCTAGCAGTACATGACAGAACAAACTTTGCCTTTCTTCATCAGCATTATACTGCTAAATGCTATTTGTTCTCCGACCTACTGTTGATTTCTGATTATTCTTCCCATTTGTCAACATCATTTTTAATCATGATCCTGTCTTGTGAAATGCTTGCCAAATCTGCACTTGCTGGTCGGTCAGTCGGTCAGTCGGTTTGTTCATTGATTTATTTATTTATTGCCTCATTATCTTCTAAGTAGTTATAAATGTGTTCAGTACAGCTTGTTCTGGTGCCCTGCTGGCTATCAAAGTGAGACTGACTGATTTAGTGTCCCCTGGGTTCTTCTTCTTCTTTTTCATGTCAAAACACTGAATTCCCTCACAGCAAGAGCATCGAAACACCGTACTCTTGATTTTAGCATGAGTTCCAACTACCAGACTGTTGCATAAGCAGAAGGGAGCTGCTTCTTTTCAGATAGGTATTCATATCTTAAAACAAATAATGTCTAGTCCAATTTGAAGGAAATATTGTCCTGGTGCTGTTGTTTCAGATACATATTGTCTGTTTTGATCATCACAAGATCCTGAGGCCATAAGACATTTGGTTTCTGAAACTTGACTGAATCTGTGCAGGAGAGGAGTTGGAGTATGCAGGTGTAGTTGTTGGCAGACACAGAAGGAGATCAGAAAGATGTGCTGTTCTTCCTAAAGTGCAATGAATAGGTTAAGCACGTACAAAGCCTCAAAATGTCAACACACAAGTAATGAGATACAAAAAACTAATTAAATTTAAAAAAAAAAAAAAGCCAAGCATTAAAGTCTGGGATTTAAGGAATCAAATTCTCCTAGAATAAATAACAATAGCATGGGTGCAGTAATGTCTGGAGTTAACTTGCTTATATCACCAAACTGGGTACTGATCAAATATTTATTACCACTGAAAGCAGCAAAAATGCAGAAAACACTTGCATCCATTTCCCCTTTTTGAAATGAGAAGTTTAATTTAATTAACTCATTTAATTGATTCATCAATTTCTTTCTACAGAGTAAAATTTCAGTAGACATTTTGGAGATTCATGTTTAAAATACAGACTACAAAGAACATTTGAAAGCAGGAAAACTATTCAGTGATAACAAGGGTAAGATGCCAGTCCAGTTTATAAAATCAGTACAACCACTTTCACACCGTCCCTGTAACTTATACACTATTCAAATAATTGGGTTTTTAACAAAACTCAATCAGTACTTTTACTAGTGTTAAGGGCATGTTAATTTTAATCAGCTGATAATTAAAGGCTTACCTTATTGTTCTGTAACACCAAGACATCCATTCTTTCCTCACTTATAGAAGATAATGACTTCAAGTTTTCAAAACACTCAGAGATCCATACATAACCATGAACTAATGTACAGATTAAAAAGAACAACAAAAAAGTGAAGCTTAAAGGTGTTCAGATGGCCAGAAACATACAATGACAAGACCAGTGCATTGGGTTTTCCATAAAACTTTGGCGATCTGATATCTAAAATATCCAGTCTTAGTAAGAGTAATAACCCCTACCATGAAATGTACAATATTGATCACTTAGTAAAAGTTATCGCAGGCCACTGTATTTGTCCAGCTGCTTGCAGGGAAATGTAGGCAGATAGCCATAGTAAAAAAGAGGATACACAGCAGAAATTATCAAACAGAAAATCTTTATCTAATTCTTCATTCGCTGTATATAAACTAGAATATGTTGCATAACACTCATTTCAAGGATTTTACTGAGTAAAATTAATTCCACCTACATAATGTCTATTAAGCAACCAGACTGCAAAGAAGCTATGGAAATGAAGTCTTCCTTAAGTTCCATAGTTAATGTACAGCATATTTCCTCCCAAGCTGAGATTGTATTACAATCAAGGTCTCTTGGGTCCATTTGGTCTGTGTAAAGAAAGTCTAAGACATTTCTCCTACTCCACTGATAGAAACAAAAATTTTGTTACCGAGTTATTTAGCTTTGCCACACTTAAAGTGGTACACTTGAGAATCTGAAATACCCATGATTGTCATACCTAAATGTTGGAATACTCCACATCCATGTTAGTCCGAGGAGACAACTGCACAGAAAAGAGAGAGCAAACCAATTAATTTTGAGCCTCTTAGTACCCTCCTTCAATGCATCTCACTGTCCCTCCAGCATGGCATGGTCTTTTGTGTCTTCTCCTTATTTCTAGGCAATTTTATCTACCCCTATGGTGAAAGGTGCTGGCAATCCTTCACCATAAATTTAAGAAACAAAATGTCTCCCTTAACAGGGATGTTCTAATCTAAAATAAACTCTTTGAGGTGGATAGGTAGTCCAGCATAATCATAGATCAAACGAGCCGGGTGGATTGATCATGAACAGCTCGTAATTTCCAATTAATTGCAGTCTGACAGTTACTAAAGTAACAAGAGAAGTGTAAAGGGATACACATACTCATACAACATGAAAGGTTGTCAAATACATTCCATACAATTTAGAAAGTATTTTTGTACTTTTGGGCACTTTCAATTTGCATGTGGAACTATATGTGTAGATAAGAATCCACTTGTGGAATTTTCCTTCATGAGCCTAATTTTTTACTCTATATTAGAAAATTCTTATCAGTATGCATGCATTTTTTTTTAAGAACAGAAGACTGCTTTCCTTTCTATTTTAGCTTTTCTTTCTGCTTTGTCTCCTTGGTATTCTGCCTAATTTTGTCATGAGTTAGACACAAGCAGAGGTTAGTAGTGACATCTTCTAGATTATAACAATATATATAGAGATAAATTTTTTTTCTAAATCACGTAGTAAAGAAAAACACTTAAGTTAGAACCTACCTGACTGAAAGTAGGTATGCAATTGAAAGATTCTCTATAACAGGAAGATCCCGACCAGATACAAGAAATAAAGGTCAAATTTCGTCACTTTTTAATATTGTTCCCAGCCCTTAATGTAAGAAAGAGGACTAAATAAGATTCCTATTTATTGCTATAGTAGTCATAAGGCAAAACTTCTATTTGAAAATAGGTGTACTGATTCAATACAGTCTGTGTACCCTCAGGGGTTTCTATATTGAGCCCTAAGAATGGTATAGAGACATTCAAACTGCGAACTCACCTTTTGTAATTTCTCTTTGAATTCTTATTTCTTAGGTTTGGTATTATAGAAACTTTGCTGTCTTATTAGTTTAAAGAAAGGCTAAAGTAATGAACATCAGAGTGAGCAGGCAAACAAGTACGGTGGAGGATATCATGTGAGAAAGCAGATGGATGCTGAAATTCTTGTGCAATATCACAGATGTCATACAGGCTCCCCAGGCTGTTGATAAGACATCTTCTAACTAATTAGATGCATATAACTAGTTAAAAACTAGTTTTTTCAATTATATATCTACATTATTTAAGGCATAGAGGCCACTCATTTTATCCTGTCTCCGCCGAGACATTTGCATAGTGCTTAATGATACGTCTTTTAGTGCCAACTCAAAGAAATATATTGGGGAAACTTTTTGTGAAAGACAAAAAAAAAAGGAGAGCAAAAGTCAGCTAACGTGAGAACCACACAGTGCCCAGACACCAGGCAGCTCAAGGTCAAACCAAGCAAGGAGTTTTTCTTCATGACTGGGAGAAGTGACCTATAGGTCCCCCTCACACTCTAGTGTCTCCTTGGAGGAGGCGACTGCTTACCTACTGCCAGCCTGGGGTAAGAACGACAGCAAAGCTGTCACCACATATCCCGACCAGGCTTCCTTCCAGCTGGGGAAAAATGCTAGGACCACTTTCTTTCCCTCTCTGGTTCATCGCCTTGCCTCACAAGGCAGCATTTCTACTCACTATGTTACTTGCATTACATGGACAGAGAGACTTCGTTCCTACAGCTCACTGGCCTCGCGTGCTCGCTTTGGGTAACTTGGGTGTATCGGACTTCAAAACGCAGTTCTAAAAATCCATAACCTTTTTACAGTTGAAATCTTTTATAGGAGTCTGTGTACAGTTTATTCAGGTCACAGGTGTTGGAAATTGAGTTTGCTTAGAGAGGAAGGAAGTGAGAGTATAATGCATTTTTCATACCAGATGATGACATGGAATGTAGTCATGCAGAAATCACTCAGCTTCTTCTTAGAGACTTGATTTCAAAGCACCATTAAGTAAAGCTGATTGTTTTGCCCAAACACTAACTTCATTACTTAAAAGTAATCTGCAAGGGAAATGCACGCTTTCTTTAATTCACTAAATGATTCGCCTTGTCGAAGTGTCAGATAAGACAAAGAACCTTTAAATCCCAGAAGAGCTTGCTCACAGAATGAAAGACAAGCTACTTTTTGTTTTACTGATTTATTTGATCAAGAATGCCTGAGTCATGAGTAACTTGTCTCTGTTATAAACTTCAATATAAAGCTCAAATTAAGCATTTGATTCTAATTTCACTGAATATTACGGTATCACCCAATGGGTCAGATGTAATGAAAAATTAAAGTGAACAGTCAGCATTCATCTACCAGGACAAAATGATTCCCCACAACAGCAGAGCTGGACCTAACTCCCAGAAGCTTGCAGCGGTGCCATGTGGAATTTGGGAGGAGCTCTACTTTCATATTAAGACTAACAGGCAAATCCTAGCTGCATATGTCACCTTCTATCTGTAAGTCAGCTGGGAAATCTCAGCCAAGGAATTATCTGTGAAAATTCTTTCCTACTTACTGTAGCAGAAAACTTCACCAAGTAATGGTATTTTCCCACCCACCAAAAAAGTTCGGGTGTTTTTTCCCTTTTCATAGGCTCCCATTAGCTTACAATTACTGAGATCATTAGAAATAAAGCGACCATATTTTATGCTTTTCATGCTAATTTTACAGGCCTGCCTGATGTCAAATCCATCTTTATCCTATGTAGACTACATAGGAATTCTGCCTGATAATAACTGCACTCTTAAGTGTGCAATCACATGTGTGCACGCAAATATATTTTCCCATTCCTGGAAACCTATAAATTCACCACAGTATATAGCAAGCATAGGTACAAAAAGGGGAAAAGGACTGTAATACTCGCTTCCTGTGGCCTCAGAAGCAATGAGGCAGATGAAACTTTTGCTGTCCTTTTTACCCTTGTGACAAGCATTTTGCTTCAGAGACCTCGATTACCTTCGGCGTAGTGCGGTTCTGTAGATGCAGGTGATGCCTTAGTACCGTTGGCTTGTAGGTATTTCGTATCACAGCTCACTGCTTGGTGCCACTGTATATGAGCTGCCAATCTCTCATCTTCAGCTTAAGTTCAGCCAGGCTTTCATAAGCCAGCATGTCACCACACAGATGCCGACATAAAATAACAGTTTTCTGGGAGGAGCTGGTGATGGAGAAATCCGGGTCGTTGTAGTAACCCTTTCAGGTCTTGAGCAGGATTCTCAGCCAGCTCTTATTGCTGGGGCCTACTCTACTAATGATATTCTTTTGCATGGATATAAGCAAAAACAATTCAGTAAGAACAAGTTTAATCAACTGCACACACATAAAATGGGGAAACACTGACTACACAGCAGTTGGTACAATAAAGTCCGGGAATCACAGTTGATCAGAAATATGAAGTTTGGCCCAATCTATGCAGAATTAGGGAGGTCTTCTCTGAAATACATCGTCCAGTTTGGAGCACCACACTTCAAGGAAGATGTGAATGAGTTGAAGAGATTGCATGGAGAAAAGGAAGGGTCCAAAGCCTAGCAAGCAAACTATGATGCAAGACTGAAAGGAGCAGGGTTGTTCTTAAGATGACTAAAGGATGACTGTTATCAAAGTTTACAAAGAAGCGTGCAAATTAGAAGGGAATAAACTGTTTCCTGTGTCTACCAAGGCAAGAATAATCTGTTGCACCTATAAACTGGGGGAAAAAAAAAAGAAAAGAAAAACAAAAAGACCCCACTCACTTTCTAAACATGCTAGAGAGACCTCTGTCAGGAAAGATTTACATTTAGCTGATCCTACATTGAAACAGGGAATGGAACGGATGGTGTCTTACAGCCTCATCCAGCCTAATTTTCTGTGATGCCATGAGTCTAATATCTTGATTCAACATCTTGAAAATATAGGATCAGTCACTGCAAGGAAATAGAGAAAAAGTGGGGGCCAGAAACATTCCAACTCCCTGCGAGCGTACAAAAGATATGAAAAAGAAGAGAAGAGGACGTCCAGCGGTAGGATCAGGGTGCACTGGCAAGCTGGGCACTCAGAGCTGGATGCAGGACTCCAGGTGGGGTCTCACCAGAACAGAGTAAAGGGGGGGAATCACCTCCCTTGACCTGCTGGTCACGCTTCTTTTGATGTAGCCCAGGATATGGTTGGCTTTCTGGGCTGTAAGCTCACATTGCCGGGTCATGTTGAACTTCTCATCAGCCAAAATCCCCAAGTCCTTCTCCTCAGGGCTGCTCTCAATCCATTCGCCACCCAGCCTGTATTTGTGCTTGGGATTGCCCCAACCCATGTGCAGGACCTTACACTTGGCCTTGTTGAACTTCATGAGGTTCACACGGACCCACCTCTCAAGCCTGTCAAGGTCGCTCTGGATGGCATCTCATCACTCAGTGTGTCCACTGCACCACACAGCTTGGTGTTGTCAGCAAACTTGCTGAGGGTGCACTCCATCCCCCTGTCTGTGTCACCGACAAAGATGTTAAACGGCGCCCGTCCCAATACTAACCCCCCAATATCGTCGTAGATACACTGCTGTTAAAAAGATTTAACAGGAAAGTGGGCTGAATGTAGACGAGGTTTCACGCCTGCTTCAGACACAACGGGCTCAGACACAGCTGTCAGGTATTTCAGTGATACTCTTTACATCCCAGAGCCGTGTCCAAGGCACAGGAGTCTTAATTCACTGAAGTCAATAACAAAATTAACTTTGACTTCAAAATAACTTGTAACATTTGCAGCATCCACTGGATATATGCATGCTGTATTTGCAGGAGAGTAAATACAAGTACAGATCTTAAATTATTTAATGCCAAATATACTGAGAAAGACATTGACACTGATATATGTTGCTCTATTTTTAATATATCCCATTACCACATGTCTAACAGTTTAAATACATTTTTCTCTCAGGGACTAATTCTTGAGTCACCTGTTACTGATGAAATAAACTTCTTAAAAAAATTTTATGTGCAAATACCATTAAAATTGTTGTTCTTCAGCTGCATTATTATCAATGCAGACAAACCAGGATTCTCTTAAAAATGTTTAACCCAAGCTTTTTCCCTTGAGAAAAAAAAAAAATCCTACATGTATAAACCACAGTCGCTTTTTGGCAAGGAGAGTGCACTGAAGATGGAAATTAGGAGAAAATAAGGTAGCAAATAAATATTTTAAATTTTATGTCTCATTTTTATTTTCACCAGTTGAAGTTAAACAGAAGGTTGCCACACTGGGAGATGAACACTAAATGAACACTAAATGCTGCGTACAAGCATTGCTTGGGAAAACTGAAAATCTGATATACAGAAAACTATTTAATCGTTAAAGATAAAAACTGCATGTTCCACAAATGGCAAGTGGACAGATGGGTGGAAGGCTTGGACGAGCTGTTTGATGGCCTCCCACCATTCGTTCTGGTATGCCAACTGGTAATTATTCTGCAGAAAACTATGTAGGTCCAGGCTGTGTTTTGTCACATAAAATCTATACAATGACATGGATCATAAAAAATCTGTAGGCACATCTACATTGGCTTTATGAAAGAAATGATGTAATGATAAGTCATTGTAATTTTGAAGATAACAGAAGCATAATTGTGTATAGTAATGTGGCCACATCTGGTCAAACTGCCACATGTGCAAAATCAGAAGACTTATCAGGCCAGCTGAAAAAACAATGCTGAAATATATCAATAGACTGTACTACTTTGCCCAAATATTCCTGCAGTTATAGTTCCAGCTATGGCCCTTTTGTGTCACAGTGCTAAAATTCACAGTCCTGATACCAAACTGTTTTTAATCAGTCAGTAATTTTTAACTACATTTTCTTCTGACAGACGAAAATTGAGTATGCCAGTTGGGTTTAGCTGTAGGTCAGCTACAGTTCAGCGCTGCAGTCCTATTTATGCAATCTGTTGAATCATTATCATGATTTCCTTTGCTGATATTGTTTCCAGCTCATCTGAAATCATATGGAGGTAGTGAAGAGCCCTGACTACTAATTCAGTCATGAACAAATGATCCACACTATCACTGAATTTGAGTACTTCTGATGAGATGATACACAGGGATCCTCAGTGCACATTTTAAAGCAATAGTTAAGCTTTTAGGGTAAATCAGGATAACATGAGGATGTCTCTTTTTGACAATAACAAATTATTTCTCGTACTACAAATTAGAATGCTAAGTGATACATACAGTTTTTCTATTAAGGGCTCTTCTCGTTTTAGTATTGGTGCCAGTTTTCACTGAAATATTACACATAAATAAAATCACACCTAAGACCGATCCTTGACAGACTCCACCCATAGCTTACCTCCACTTTGATACTTCCCCTTTCAACACACTCCCAACACCTACTTAGAAGTTCATTGATATGATATAGCTAAGCTTAAAATACTGGTAGACTCACATTAGTCTAGGAATAGTCCAAACATTTTTCTATGGCTCAGAACTGAGGAATTATTATTATTATTTAATATGCCATATATATGTTAAGGCCTAATTCTGTTTATTAGTCAGTCATTGATCTATCTTCAGATACACAGTGGAGAACAGAAATTGCAGCACTTTATAGATTTTAAAGGAAAGATAAGGAGGTTGAAAAAAATATCTGGAATTTCCTTTAGAATAAATGGACAGGATTAATTTCTATGTCATCCAGGATCCCTGCCTTGCTATTCGCTTTCTATAAAACTACATGGAAAACCCCATCTGGGAAACAACACTTGTGAGAAAACTCAACAGCAATGGTACAGTTATGTAAATAAAATACTGCCCTTAACCGAAATACTTCAATGGCCACCTTGACAGCTCTTTGTAGAATGGAGATTCACCCTGAAGAAGCAGGGGATGATAGGATTTAATATCTGTTGCATTCATAGTCATATTCATAGCTCTTTTTTTGCTAGTTAAAGTTGAAGAAGTGCACAGATAACAAATTGTCACATTTCCAAATGCTAAATACCCAAACATGAGTGCTTACATCTGTGTCTAGGTGCCTAAGTAAGATGACTTCTCCAAATGTGGAGGTAAAGTCAGGTTCACAGTGGCACAGCAAACTATTCCAGGCCTGGTCCTGGAGAGACACAAATGTACAAATCAGTTTAATTTTAATTTTAGATTTTTTGACAGGTAAGGGTATCGACTGTGCTAATTTTAAAGTCTGCTCCAGTTTTGAGACATGGACATTTCAATAGGCTACTTCATACAGATAAATATCTAAGATAGTAGGATTGTGTCACACTCATAAGGCACCTATTCTCTCACTGAAATACAGAGAAGGAATAGATTATTAGTTTAAACTAGATACTTAAACACCAGATGGAAAAAACCCTGCCTAGAGAGACTTACTGTTCCTGAATTCATTATAAGACCCCTCTTCACCTATATAAACTAAAGTTTAACTGCCCTTCTTCCTTACCGTATTACATTTCAGATGCTTATCTGTTCCTGTTGTCTACTGCACACCAGCATCTATTCTGGCACTGCAGCTGATGTCCAGGTTTTCACTGTTCATGACAAAATCACATTTCATTAGCATTGTCCGCATAGACATCTGTCATATTACATTGCATCTTGCATGCAGAACTGCATGCAGGGTTTTGATGTGAAAAACATGTCCCCAGAGATTTGGTGAAGAGTTGAGAGAAAAAAAGATGTCTGTAATTTTTTAAAAAGGTTAGTCGGCTAGTCTGGTTCTGGCTCTACAAAAAAAAAACAGCGATGTGGGTTGAAAGCAAAGAGGAGTAATTTCAATCCCAAAGCCGTATTCTTTTCACAAATTAAGAACTGCAGATTGAATTATTTATAGTCATTAGCTTATTGACTTTCACCTCCTCTTCAATTTAGGAGCTATTCACCATGCAGTCAGTTTAAAAGCATTCCCCTTTCTGAAATTTTCTGCTAGATATATTTTTACTGGTTTGAGGCTTCAGCTGTCAAAAGTCCATCACAAAAACTACAGATTTTGAATCTAATCTGATTTGATTGGATAAATGGGTCATCTTGTACGTTTTCTTCCTTGCTGGACAGTCTTAATTCTTAACTTAAAATTTTCCTGGTCAAATATTTTCAGGAAGTACTTGAGCCGTTATTGTCAGCTGTTGCAACCTGCTATTGGACAGGCCATTTGCTAAAATATTTTTTGTCACAAATGAGGAAGGTCATAGAATGAGTCAGAAGAAACTCATTTCAAATCTGAGTATTCCTGAACCATATATTCTCAGTTCTTGTCATGATTGTCTGATAAAGGAGACTTGCAATGGAAGTTCCTTTGTAATCTTAGCTATAGTCTTTTAAAATTCAAACTTTGAGTAAGGAGCTGGTAAAACAGTTGTCTCCAGACATTAAATAAGTCACATGAAGCTTAAATATATTACTTATAGGAAGCAAACTGAGGAGTCAAATGTATTCAGGCATGAGATGTAAAGACCTTAGCCTGGATCAGACACATCTTACAGGAGCATTCAGTGCCAGAAGATATTTTAATCTATTAAAATGCAGTAAATCAAAATAGTTATAAGATACAACATAATTTTGCATTATATAAATAATTACAAATAAATCTACTGCTGTAGTACCTATCAGACTTCAAATATTTTTTAACAGGTCAGGCCAAAAAAAGGTAATGCTTTTCTGTCAAGAAGATTGAAAAAGCATAATTAAAGTAGTAGTAATTAAAAAATATATGAATAATATTTCTTCAAGGAGAAATTCAGTCCTACAGCACACAGAAAGCAATGCCCATAGATACACAGGAGTGGGAATTACAGGCATCTCTGCCTTTCTGTGCACTAAAGAGAGAGTAGTATGAATCATGCGAATACTGCAAGTAACCAAAACCAGCTCTAAATTTTTGATTAAAGAGAGGGCAATTGAATGGAGCAGAGGAATGATGAAATATAGAGCTATTTAAAGTGATGAAAACCTTGTTTTAAACTTGTTTGGAAGGATTAAAATAGATGAGCCCTGTAACATAAATGCAGTCATTCATACACATTTGACATTTTAAACTGCAGCAGCACAAAATGGGGATTATTGATACATCAATAAGAGTAGTTTCCTTGTTCCTTGCCCAAGAATCAAGATTTGCATTATTATTCCTTGGATTTTTTATATATTTGATATAATCGAATTATTTCAGACATAATCAGAAGGCATAATTAATCTTTCTAGAATCTCCAAAGATGATTAGATATTTCTGCCTGCCAAGAATATTGCTGAAAGAGGATCAGAAATAACAGATCTAAACTTTTTTTCAAAACTTAATTTTGCTTATGTTTCTTGAAAGACTGGCAACATTTTTATTTACAACTTGCTACATTTCCTACAATTCCCAGTACTGAGTTCAGCCACTTTGCTCAGCATATTGTCCATATCTTCAGGCATTCATTATCAGCCAAAGAAATACTTGAAATGCCTCAAAATATGTACAATGGTCAAAGGGTCAGAAGTTCAGATAGTCACTCGTGCCTTTGTTCTCCTTCCCCTCATTTATATACTGAGCGTGCTCCGGAGTGTACTGGGGACCTTTCCATGGCCTTCAGAGGGGACTGGCAGAAACGCCCTTGGAACCAGACAGACCCTCCCTGTTTGCCAGGCTCCATTTTCCCCTCCAACCCTGCTGATCTGTCCTGGGCTTTGCTGACCTCTACAAGACACACACATCTGGCAACCCATGCTTTCCCCTGTGCTGCTTCTTTCTTCTCCTTGAATCATTATTGATGACATGCCCACTATGGGGTCTCAACAGGCTTAGCAGCCTCAGCTGGACCAGGTCTGCACCAAAACTGACACTAGAGAGTGTTTTCCCTGGACTGAATTCACCGTTATGCACGTTTCCCCTCCCTGGATACATGGGAAGCTGCAAAAACGCTGCTCCAGGTCTCAAAAAAAGAGCATGGAAAGATTTCTGTGGAGGTCAATGGGGCCTGGGTCGGGTGTGATATGTGAATTAAATGAAGTCAGCAGCCAGCTCAGCTGAAAACACGCTGAAACCCGTAAGGGGATGTGCAAGGCACCAACAGGAGAGTAACAGTGTGAAGAAGAAACTTGCAGTGACTTCACCTGATCCCACTTTCGCATGACAGCTGCCACCTGTCCTTCTCTCTGAGTGGGATTTGCAGTCCTCACTGCAATGCAAGAGAGAGAATTTAGAGAGCAGCTTTTAAAAACCGAGCATTGCTGTTGTTGTAGAAATAGCATTCTGACCATGCTCGTACAATTTCTTTCAACAACTATTAATTAAAACACACGGCAAATACTTCATTGTTATCCCTCTGAGATAAATAGTATGGGAGTTGAAATGAAAGTCTGACTCAAGAGTAATGTTTTTAAAAAAATAAAGGAGAAACTTCAGTTTGAGCATACTGATATTTTGATTTATTCTGGAATCCTGAATTTTATCTTGTTTCTTCTACATGTAACAGAGCGAACTACACTTCATTCCTTAAAGTAACAAATTTATGTATCATGAGGTTAGTCTGAAAATGTGGGAAAGATGTGAAATCTTTTATAAAATTGTTTTTCTTCCATTTGCCAAAATTACAACTGGTCTTAGAGGTAGTCAGATAACACCAGGAGGGGATAGGAGTTACAAAAGTGATATTACTTTTTCATTTATGTTTTCCTAAACCAATTCAAAGTTTAAAAGCTTTCATCATATGCTGAAGCGTTACAGCCATTTCTTTTTAATGGCTAAGTCCCAGGTGCTGCCTGGATCTTGCAGCAAACTCCGGCAGCATGTTCTCTCGTGTAGCCTTGCACTTGTTTCCTCAGTAGCCACACGATCAGTTCTTGTAATCAAAAACTGTGTGATAAAGAGCTCTTTCTCTTTATCCCTGTCTCGTTATCATCGTCTTCTCAGCATCCCCTCTGGCCTGGCCACATACTGAGGAGGACGGTACCCCCACTTTCCACTTCCCAGGGAGCCATCGGGGCCGGCAGGACCCCTGCAGAGTTGGCTGCACCACTTGTCCTCTGCAGCTCAGCAATGCTTGTGAGAGCATGCGTGCCTGCCAGTCATGGCCCTTAGGCAGAGGGGGAGGCCTAATTTATTAATCCTAAACAAGTTTAGGAGAAAGCTAGCCTCTAAAATGCTTAGCTCGGACAAGAAAACAGTAATTCATATACGCTATATACAATAGCACACAATAGTTTCTGACACAAGAGCCTGGGTACCAGTCAGATGTTAGGCTGGCTAAGCAGCCGGTGGGATTGTTACAAATTAGTGTCGCATAGCTAAGATCTGCCTAAGAAATGCAAGTACAGGGTCCTCCTGCAAAAGCAGAACAAACTAAAAGGGACCCTTAAGCTCCAGACCTGGCCCTGTGGACAATTCTTTGCATATGTGTCATCCGCAGAGATGTAAGGAAATTTACTTATCTCCATTGTCTATAGTTAGGTTTCAGTCTGCTGCCAGCCCCTCCGGAGCCGTCTCTGCCCCAGACTGAGCCAGCCCATCCCTCAGCCTCTCCTCGCAGGACAACTGCTCCAGCCCCGACTGGCTTGGAGCCCCTTGCTGAACTCACACCAGTTTGTCCATGTCTTGTATAGAGGGTGACCCAAAACCAGACTCTGTATCTGGCCGTGGTCTCATGAGTGCAGAGTAGAGGGGGATAATCCCATCCCTTGAAGGATGGGTTGTGCTCCTGCTGCCTGGGCACTGCTGGCTTCTGCATGGCTCGTGGTGCTCCAGGGCACCAGTGCCTCCCACAGAGCTGCTCCCCAGCCTGGCCGCCCCCAGCCCGCACCCTTGCAGGGTTATCTGCCTTCCCAGGGGCAGGAGCCTGCATTGCGTGAGAGCTTAAGTTGTGTGATATATTGTAAAATCAGGTTGCTCACAAGTGACTGAAGACAGTACAGCAGGTAGCTATTTCCTTAGGGATTTCAAAGGGAAGGAATGATTGATTGCAAGCATATGCTTTTAAGGGGGATATGCAATCATGTAAAAATCAGATGGGGGTCTTGGAGGAAATGTTTATTTCTGTGATCCTTTCTGTGGTGGGGAAAAAACAATATGGTTCCTGCAACTTTTTAATTAAAGGGTGCCTCCTCATGGCTGGATCGATTTCCTGACCAGCAAGCTCTTCTTGAGCAGAGCAGCTGAAATGAAGGACAGTATCCCCATAAGGCAGTATTTCCAGCGTAGACTTTCCTATTTAACATACAGTTTGTCTTCCACCCACTGTGTTTTCTATAAACACTAAACAGTTTGAGCAGGATTGAATTTTCATTTCATGGCTATCAACACCCTGCTGTATTATGGCGGTTTAGAGGTGATTTTGCATTCAAATGCGAGTCTATACCTGAGAAAAAGTTGTTTCTACTCACTTGTCTCATGGAGGAAGAACCCCAAACCATCATTCGGTCACAACTCAGTCCCTGCAGTGCTTCTGGGACAGCAAATTATGTGTCACCCTCTTATACAGACTTCATTTTGAGGATATATTTAAGACACAGAAATAAACAAACATGGACAATGCCTATTACAGCTTCTGGAAGGAATAAGGACTGCAGGATCAAGTCCTGAATTGAATGACACTCCTGCAAGAGTTCCCATTACAGGGGAACAGGACAGACTGGGGGGGTGGAGGTGGGGGGGGTGTAGTTATATGTGTTGTAATTCTCTCCAGATTTGTCTTACGTTAATCACATCTGATATTAATGTGATTAATGTGATTAAAGGAGCAGAGACTTGCTAAGAGAACTCAGGAGAAAGAAAAATTCCTCCATGACGTTTGCTTTTCAGTTCCTCAGATAAAGATCCCTGGGATAAGTTTTCAGTAATCTCTCTGACACGGTGCAAAAACCTGACGCAGTGCTGGAGAGAAAGGTTGTAAAATCAATCCATTTTCTTTCCTCTTTAAAAAAATAAATGATTATGCAATGATTCTTCAAGCCAGCCTGTACATCGGATTTTAGACAACTAATACTGTAGTCAAGTATATACTATAACCACAGTTACCATGGTGATCCCCTAAGCAGCTCCCATTTGCCCTGAAAGTCATTGTCATTCATATGATATATGCCTCAACATCAGCTTTCAGAAATACGTCATATTGAACTACAGACTATATTTTATTGTTAATTGAAAATACTTTGGTTACTAACATATTGAACTTTTCTTTTATATGGAAGTAAGCCCATATCAAAATGTGCAATGCCAGTGTACTGCTGTGTGGGAAGCTGGTCTCTTTCTCACAGGTATCTGTCTATAGGTTGCTTTGCAAGTATGAAAAGTATTTGTTAGCCTGTATCTTTGCAGGCTGAGAACTCACAACATACATCTTGCTAACTGCTAGGTTATTGTTGAGGTGACATTCAATACAGAAAAAATAGAGCTCATCATGATTTTAATACTAAATTGGTGATTGTGCTGTTTCCTACTGGTTATCTGTACAGTTTAATTTAAAAATTAAATGTTAGAACTCCCCACTCAACATCACACCACTCTGCTGCAGTACTTGAGGAAATTTTGTTTCTATGGTAACTGCGGGAGACTTATTCCCAGCCATTGATATCACCCACATACTAAATTTAATTACAATATATACAAACCATTGAACCATTGATTTCCTTCATTATATTATCTGGAACAGTAATGTAATAGTTACCATTTCTGATCACAGTGAGTATTTCAGTAATCTAAATAAACATATACAGAGAGAAGGCTATAGATTTATTTCCTAAAATATATATAAATAGAAAAGCTTTGGAGAGGAACACATTTATTGGCTCTCTCCACTGGCAGATGACCAATTCCATTTTAGGTACACTTTAGAGGCAAATATCACTTCATTAGACATTTGCCAAATCACTCTGGTGGCTCATAAAGTGCTTGGGGACTGTCCAGTCACAGCCACCAACTACAGCAGCTGCAGCCAATTCCACCACATTTGGATCTGCGGAGTGCCTTAGTACGATGCTTTCAGTTCTGCTGGGGATTTAAGAAGTGTACACAGGAGTCCACACTTCCTTCACCCTCTGGAGGGTGAGGGTCTTCCAGTGGTTCCTGTCCACAGCTGAGGGCGATCTGGATCTGAGGCCAGAGCAGGATTTATAGAATCACAGAAATGTTTAGGTTGGAAAAGACCTTTAAGATCATCAAGTCCAACTGTAAACCTAACATGGCCAAGTCCACCACTAAACCATATCCCTAAGCACCACGTCTACACATCTTTTAAATACCTCCAGGGATGACAATTTAACCACTTCCCTGGGCAGCCTATTCCAGTGCTTGACAACCCTTTTGGTGAAGAAATTTTTTTTAACATCCAATCTAAACCTCCCCTGGTGCAACTTGAGGCCGTTTCCTCTCATCCTATCTCTTGTTACTTGGGAGAAGAAACTGACACCCACCTCGCTACAACCTCCTTTCAGGTAGTCGTAGAGTGATAAGGTCTCCCCTCAGCCTCCTTTTCTCTAAACAACTAAACAACACCAGTTCCCTCAGCTGCTCCTCACAGGACTTGTTCTCTACACCCTTCACCAGCTTTGTTGCCTGTCTTTGGACACGCTCCAGCACCTCAATGTCTTTCTTGCAGTGAGGGGCCCAAAACTGAACACAGTACTCGAGGTGCAGCCTCACCAGGGCCGAGTACAGGGGGACAATCACTTCGCTACTCCTGCTGGCCACACTGTTTCTGATACAGGCCAGGATGCTGTTGGCCTTCTTGGCCACCTGGGCATACTGCCGGCTCACATTCAGCCATCTGTTGACCAACACACCCCGGTCCTTTTCTGTTGGGCAGCTTTCCAGCCACTCTTCCCCAAGCCTGTAGCGTTGCCTGGGGTTGTTGTGACCCAAGTGCAGGACCCGGCACTTGGCCTCAGCCTATCGATCCAGCCTGTCCAGATTCCTCTGTAGAGCCTTCCTACCCTCAAGCAGATCAACACTCCCTCCCAATTTGGTGTCATCTGCAAACTTACTGAGGGTGCCCTCGATCCCATCATCCAGATCATTGATAAAGATGTTAAACAGAACTGGCCCCAATACTGAGCCCTGGGGAACACCAATTGTGACTGGCCACCAATTGGATTTAACTCCATTCACCACAACTCTTTGGGCCCGGCCATCCAGCCAGTTTCCTACCCAGCGCAGAGTACACCCATCCAAGCCATGAGCAGCCAGTTTCTCCAGGAGGATGCTGTGGAAATTGGTGTCAAAGGCTTTACTAAAGTTCAAGTAAACAACATCCACAGCCTTTCCCTCATCCACTAAGCAGGTCACCTTGTCATAGAAGGAGATCAGGTTAGTCAAGCAGGACACAACTTTCATAAACCCATGCTGACTGGGCATGATCATCTGGTTGTCCTGTACGTGCCACATGATGGTACTCAAGATGATCTGTTCCATAACCTTCGCCAGCACCAAGGTCAGACTGACAGGCCTGTAGTTCCCTGGATCCTCCTTACGGTCCTTCTTGTAGATGGGCGTCATATTTGCTAACCTCCAGTCACCTGGGACCCCCCCAGTTAGCCAGGACTGCTGATAAATGATTTATGACTAAGCCCTCAGCCGTTCCCCACAAGGTGATAAGAAACAGTCAGATGAGCAGAGCTGACATATCATTGGGCTATAGGAGCAATCGCAGAGCAATTCTGCGACCACCTCTGAGCCAGTAAAGAGATGATGATGACAGGGAACCTCAGAGATTGACAGACTCAGAACAGAGACAGTTCTTTAGAGCAGCTCCCTTTATTACTCTCATCTACACAGCCTAGCTTAGAAAAGAAGTATGAAATGTGAGAAACATTTTGACAATGAACTGGAAGAAACAAATGCTTACAATCTGTAAAAGTCAGGCCATAGGGCTGAGGGATTTTTCAAAGCTTTAGACTCTTTTAGTCTGCTTGTGACAAACAAGACACTACATCAGAGATCATTTCTCCTTCTGAAAATGAGAATCTAGAGGCTATTGATCTTCCTGTAGGACAGTTTCCAGAGAAGCTAGAAAGAGAAAAGCTCTGAAGGCTTCATCTTTGATGTATTTTCTCAGGTCTGGCCCTGGCCCATTACAAATTTATCTCTCTTATATGGAGACAGTGGCCTTAGCACATTCAGACTCTGATGACTAAGCCTAGGCCATAGGCTCAAGGGTCCCTGTACTGAGATGATGTCTTTTAAAACTTTGACTGTGGTCATAGGACCATAGATCAGAATTGGTTTTTTCCTTTTGCAGCAGCTCCAAAACTGTCATTTTTGTGGGGAGTTCATCAGCACAAAGTTTCCCAAATGAAAGTTTTTGCAGTAGTAACCAATGATAGAACTATATATTTAATTTCCAGACCACGGTCTAGAACAAGAAATGCTAGAAAAAAGGTGCATTTCCCATGTCAGTACCTTCTGTTTCTTGTGGTTGTTCATCCTGCTGTTACAGGGAACGACAGCATGAATAGCCTACTATACCAGGAGAGTAGGGAATCTCCTGTATCAACAGAAGATATACCTTGCCTAGCAATGAGTCTTCAAGCAAATTATTAGGTGAAGCTACAATCACAAGAGATGTTTAGAAATACATTCCCCAAACATTGACTATGGCTTCCTTGATTCCCTCTCTGATCTTACAGAAACTTGCATGTAATTGTTAGAACATCCAAATACCATGAAAACATTTCCCTTTCCTGAAACAAATGCAGCAATTCTTAAATAAAATCTATAGTCAAGTTATAATATTGAGTGGGCTAACTCTGCAAATATGAATAATACTTACCTTAACCTGAAGCCTTTATGTTAAATTCTTCTCACTTTCTCTCCTCTTTTGTATATTGGCATTCCTTCTTGGAAATCTTTCCACTTTGCTGAATTCTTGCTGTATCTTAGAACATCTATAGTACTCAAGAGAGAACACAGGTTGCAGCAGGGAACTGCTTTTGAGAAGGATCCCTGAAGTCAGGCTGTGTGCAGTGCTACAACGTTTGCTGAAGCACCTTTTAATAAAGAGTAAATATTTATAAACATGATGTCCTCTGCTGCTGCCCAGCGTGAAGTACCTGCAATATCTCAAATGTGATTTGAACAGTTAGACTAAGGTGACTCACACCAACGGGATTAAAAGGTGTAAACACAGCAGAACCAGAGCAAACAAACCTGCAGAGATTGATTCCTGGGGAATCTGCATGTGTATAAAATATTTTGCAGAAGAACAGAAGTGAAAGAAAGTCTTAGTTCTATATACAGAGCTGACCATGAGAGATAATGATGAGACAATAAACATGGAGCTATTTTGTTGCTGTTGCGCTCGCTTGCAAAGGTTTTTTTGCTTGCTTGTTTTCACTATCACATTGAGGAGAAAAGGATGGCAAGGGGGTAAAATGTATTTTCAGGAACACGGCTAATACATTACAGGGAAGCTTTTGCCAGGGGAACAACTAATGAAACAAATCTTTTCAGGACAGCATTAGAGAAAGTGAAGCTGTTGCTGATACACTGAACTCTTGTACATTTCATTTTTAACAAGATAAAGATTTTCACAAGATAAAAAAGGAAATGGATAATTACACAACACAGCTAGAAACTCTAGAACTCAGAAAATCTAGATTATTTCAGAAATGTCTCCACATAACAAAGACGGCTGTATTGTCCAGAGAAAGGGTTAAAGCTATAGCAACCTCTAAGACTGAGCAAATACATGGGATTGCCCACAGAGCAGAACAGAAACCAAATGACCGCTAATGTCCAGGCACAAGGAGACTCAAACCCTATGCGCTCTAATGCTTCTATCTTTGAGATACAGGCAAAACCAAGAAAACCACAAACACAAATACCAGTGAATTCAGTGACTGAGAGTTTAAGGATTTACAGCAAAGGGGAGGACACCTGCAGAATGACTTTAGTAGGCATACAGCTTCTTAACATACACCCAACAAGGGGGGCTGCCTGCCATTCAGCTGCCATCACTGTAGCCCTGTGTTAAATTAGTGACTCCTTTTATTTCTGCTGCATTGTGGAGCCAGCTGCAACGTGATGCTAGCACTGTAACGGGCTGAAGAAGTGAAGCCAGGTGCTAATGAGGAACAAAAAGCTTTTAATGCAGTTGATAAGAAGCCCAGTGAACCAGATACACTGGCACTTAGAGTTTGTGTAGTTTTGTTACAACAGCTATGAAAACAAAGGCAAAAGGGTAGTAACCTCAGAAACTGGAGGAAAAAATCAACATTGTAAGAAAGAGAGCTGGAGGACAAACCAGAAAGCACACACAGCTAGAAAGGTAACCATATTTGCAACACCAGTGCAAACATTTCTGGCAGGGCAGCAGGTTAACCTTCACAACATGGAATTCACCTTCAGTCGCTGCCCAGCACACAATTTTCACAACGTGTCTATTGCAGACAGCTTTGTGTACAGCAAAAGAAACCTTACTCCAACACTTGAATAATATGAATCAAATCTGTGTTCACAGCTACTTTGAAATAAATCTGAAATAATTCGGCAAAAGACATTGTAATTATTCCAAGTTTGTGTGGCTGTCAAACAACTGATGATGTATGAGATTTAGATCATTTTTCCTGTCATCAAGGACAAGCCCAAGCTTTTAGAAAGAATTCCTTTATCTTTTCACCATTATGTATGTAAAATAAAGATTAATTATGTATGTAGAGTCATCCTAGTCAGAGATAGTTGAATTCTAATTTATTTTACTACTTTCGTAAAGAATGGGTCAAATTTACCTGCACTTTCTGGGGCTCAGATGGGTATAACCAGGAGAAGAAGCTGGCCCAGCAGGTAACTTAGACTGATATTTCTGACATCCTAATTTGGCCTGCTTACACTATGGCTGCATTGCAGCTGCTTGAAAGCTTTACCTCTCGAATAATTACAACCCTAGAAAGTCTCTTACTCAGCTAATTTATGTGTGCTTTTTCCTATTGGCTTCAGCAGCGCCAATAAAATCTTGTCTCCACTGTGTAAAACAGCACAGCGTAGAGCTTGGCCTGCTGCCAGGGCAGAGGAGACTCATTAACCGAGCTGCAGCATCAACCCAAAACGGCTCTTCTGCTCCTGGCCCGGCTTCACATCTCAGAAGATCCTTGCTCTGCACCCCACAGACAGCCCAACTTGGTTAGCACAGCGCAAGATCACCACTGCTGGGAGTCTTGCTCCGGGGCCTCCAGGAGAAGGCTCAAGCTTGTTGCATTCATGGTATCCACCTCCTAAGTTTCAGGCAGGGTTGTGTCTGAACTGATTTATGCCTTGTATATACTTGTTTTCATGTAATGGCGTCTGTGTATTTTCTGTCTTCGATTAAGTATAATTACCAGATGAATTCATGTATGACAATATGATTGTTTAGCTTTGAAGTCTACGATTGTGGCAGTCCTCATATGCATTTAATCTTCAGCACTCTGTAAAGTACATTAGTAATAGTTAGGAATGGTTCATTTTGCCACAGAGGCCTGTCTTCAAGTTTCTGTTTTTATCTTAGTGTGTGACTGGGAAAAATCCAGGATGTTTCTTGTTAATTATAATCCCAATTTTTTTAAGGTTAGTGTCACTCTTCCTTCCATGGCTATTTATTTTGTGTATTTTATAAGCAAATCAAAACTTGCACTCAAAGATGAACCCCAAAGACATTTTCTTCACTGTCTGAAAGCCAGGTTGTACTCTCCATGCACAAGTGGTCTAACTGATGTGTTAGGGAAAGGATAGCACCACTGCCACTTGCTAGATTTTCAGTGAAAACAGGGAGTTTGTCACACATACGTAGATGCGTGGCCTTTATGTTCAGGGAATGGCTTCTAGCTCCAATCCTCATTTTGCCTCAAACTTCACGACCTCTGGTCTTTTACCAACTTTGGTGAGCCCAGTTGTGCCTACATGATGGCCCTGTTTCAACAACCACCAGAAAAAAAAAAAAGATCAAGGGGATTCTGTATCCTTCCCCCGCCAGGCTGAAGGCAGTAGCTTAAAGGAAAGGAGTGAATGGAGGCAAGTTCAAGCTCAGGGCGGCAGGTGAACACCCTCCTTGCCCATCTCGTCTTCTCAGGTGCCTCTGTACAATAAGTATGAGGCTCTGGATGTGGAAGGCCAGTCAATGGATGATGTGGGTGACGGTCCATCCACACCAGAAGTGTTGCCAAGGTCAGAAAGGCCTACCCCCTGTATCATGACCACCTCCACGAGGAAGAAAAGATGAGTTATAGTTGTAGGTGACTCCCTTCTGAGGGGAACAGAGGGTCCAATATGCAGGACAGATTCTCCTCTTAGGGAAGTCTGCTGCCTCCCTGGGGCCTGGGTTAAGGACATTACTAGGAAACTTTCTAGCCTGGTACGGCCCTCAGACTATTACCCATTACTGCTCTTCCCTGTGGGTGGCGATGAAGCCACAGCATGTAGTCCAAGGGCAATCAAAAGAGACTTCAGGGCCTTGGGACAGTTAGTAAGGGAATCTGGAGCACAGGTGGTTTTTTCCTCCCTCCTTACAGTTGCGGGCAGTGACATTGGAAGAAACAGATGGGCCCAGTCTATTAATACGTGGCTCTGTGGCTGGTGTCACTGCCACAGTTTTGGGGTTTTTGACAATGGGGTGGCCTACACAGCACCAGGCTTGCTGGTGTCAGCTGGGATTCACCTTTCTCAAAGGGGGAAGAGGGTCTTTGCTCACAAGCTAGCGGGGCTCACTGACAGAGCTTTAAACTAGACTTGAAGGGGGAGGGCGATAATATCAGGCTTGCCTGTGATAAGCTATGGGATGACACACCAAGGTTAGAGGGACAGGATGCTAGTGAGGGCCCTCAGCCTGTTGCTCTGAGACGTGCTGGCTACAGTGCAGCATGCTTGAAGATTTATGGAGAGGAGCCAGGCGTTCCTGAGGTAATAGGAGCAAACAGGGAAACACCAGTGAAATACCTCAAAGGAATTAAGGGGTGTTCCTCTAAGAAGATGACATGGCCGACAGCCCAGCTGAAGTACCTCTACACCAGTGCACGCAACATGGACAACAAACAGGAGGAGATGGAAACCACCGTGCTGTTAGAAAGCCACGACCTCGTTACCATTACTGAAACTTGGTGGGACATATCCCATGACTGGAGGGCGGCTATTGATGGCTACAGGCTGTTCAGAAGGGACAGGTGAGGAAGGAGGGGCAGAGGCACTGCCCTCTACATCAAGAAATGGGTAGAGTGTGAAGAGCTGTCTCTGAAGAATAGCCATGAGCAGGTTGAAAGCTTATGGGTAAGAATCAGAGACCAAGGCAACAAGGGGAACCTTGTGGGTGGTGTCTACTACAGGCTGCCCAATCAAGGGGAGTCTATTGATGAAGCTTTTTACTCCAGCTACAGGAGGCATCGTGCTCACAGGCTCTCGTCCTGCTGGGGGACTTCAACCACCCTGACATCTGCTGGAATAGCAGCACAGAGAGCTGTAGGCAATCCAGGAAACTCCTGGAGTGCATGGAGGATAACTTCTTAAGCCAGGTAATAGACAGCCCTACCAGAGGGGATGCGATACTGGACCTGCTGATCACCAACGCAAGTGAGCTAACTGATGATGTCAAGATTGGAAGCAGCCTGGGATGCAGTGATCATGCACTAGTGGAGTTCACAGTCCTGGGGGATATGGGTCAGGCAAAAAGTGAAGTCAGGACCCTGAATTTTAGGAAAACAAACTTCCAGCTCTTCAAGGAGTTAGTCAATAGGACCCCCTGGGAAACTGCCCTCAGGGACAAGGGAACAGAACAGAGCTGGCAGATTTTTAAGGACACTTTCCATAGAGCGCAAGAGCTCTTGATCCCCAGGTGTAAGAAATCAGGCAAGGAAGGTAAGAGACCAGCCTGGCTGAGTTGAGACCTACTGGTCAAACTAAAGGGCAAGAAGGAAATGCACAGGCAGTGAGAACAGGGACAAGTATCCTGGGAAGAGTATAGGGACACTGCTCGGTTGTGTAGGGATGGGGTCAGGAAGGCCAATTCACAGCTGGAGCTGAACTTGGCAAGGGATGCAAAGAATAATAAGGGCTTCTACAGGTATGTCAACCAGAAAAGGAATGTCAAAGAATGAGCAAGACTGGCAAACTGGTATCAACAGATGAGGAGAAGGCTGAGGTACTCAGCAACTTTTTTGCCTCAATCTTCACTGGCAATGTCTCTTCCCACACCTCTCAAGTGGATGGACCACAAGACAGGGATTGAGGGAGCAAAGTCCCTGCCACTGTAAGAGACGATCGGGTTTGTGACCACCTGAGGAACCTGAACATACATAAGTCTAGGGGACCTGACGAGATGCATCCCAGAGTCTTGACGGAATTGGCTGATGTAGTTGCCAGACCACTCTCCATGATATTCGAAAAGTCATGGCGGCCAGGTGAAGTCCCTGGGGACTGGAAAAAGGGAAACATTGCACCCATTTTTAAAAAGGGTAGAAAGGAGGACCCTGGGAACTACTGAACTGTCAGCCTCACCTCTGTGCCTGGGAAGATCATGGAACAGATCCTCCTAGAAGCTATGCTGAGGCACATGGAGGACAAGGAGGTGATTCAGGACAGCCAGCATGGCATCACCAAGGGCAATTCCTGCCTGGACAACCTAGTGGCCTTCTGTGATGGAGTGATTACATCAGTGGACAAGGGAAGAGCTACAGATGTGACCTATCTGGACTTCTGTCAGGTTTTTGACACAGCCCCTCACAACCTCCTTCTCTCTAAATTGGAGAGAGATGGATTTGATGAGTGGACTGTTCGGTGGATGAGAAATTGGTTGGATGGTCGCATCCAGAGGGTAGTTGTCAACAGTTCAATATCCAGATGGAGATCGGTGACAAGTGGTGTCCCTCAGGGGTCTGTATTGGGACCAGTACTGTTTAATATCTTCATCAATGACCTAGACAGTGGGATCGAGTGCACCCTCAGCAAGTTTGCATACAACACCAAGCTGAGTGGTGTGGTGGACACGCCTGAGGGACAGGATGCCATCCAGAGGGACCTGGACAAGCTTGAGAAGTGGGCCCGTTGTGAACCTCGTGAGGTTCAACAAGGACAAGTGCAGGGTCCTGCACCTGAGTCAAGGTGACCCCCAGTATCAATATAGGCTGAGGGATGAAGGGATTGAAAGCAGCCCTGAGAAGAAGGACTTGGGGGTACTGCTGTATGAAAAGCTGGACATGAGCCGACAATGTGCTCTCACAGCCCAGAAGGCCAACCATGTCCTGGGCTGCATCAAAAAAGCATGGCCAGCAGATCGAGGGAGGTGATTCTGCCCCTCCACTCTGCTCTGGTGAGACCCCACCTGGAGTACTGCATCCAGCTCTGGAGCCCTCAGCACAAGAAATGGATCTGGTGGAGCGGGTCCAGAGGAGGACCACGAAGATGATCAGAGGGCTGGAGCACCTCTCCTATGATGAAAGGCTGAGAGAGTTGGGCTTGTTCAGCCTGGAGAAGAGAAGGTTCCGGGGAGACCTTAGTGCAGCCTTGCAGTACTTAAAGGGAGCTTATAAGAAGACGGGTAAAAACTTTTTAGCAGGGCCTGTTGCAATAGGACAAGGGGTAATGGTTTTAAACTAAAAGAGGGTGGATTTAGACTAGACATAAGGAAGACATTTTTTACAATGAGGGCAGTGAAACACTGGCACAGGTTGCCCAGAGAGGTGGTAGAAGCCCCATCCCTGGAAACATTCAAGGTCAGGCTGGACGGGGCTCTGGGCAACCTGATCTAGTTGAAGATGTCCTCACTCATTACAGGGGTTTGGACTAGATGGCCTTCAAAGGTCTTTTCCAACCCAAGCTATTCTATGATTCTATGACCCCACTAGAGGCACTGAAATCAGGACTGGGAACTCTAGATCCAGGAACAGACACCAACCTTCCTTTGTGGATGTGGGCCCTTGTGCTTCTCAGGGGAGTTTGCTTCTATTATAGTCAACTATCTATTTGCATCTGTCACTCCAGAAAATGTTGAAGTGTGATGTGATCATTTCTTAATCCTCTGCAAAACCCAGCACTCCCTAGAACAGTACATGTTCTTGATTTAGCTGTATAAGACTATGAGCCCTAGGTGGAACTATAACACATCTGGCTACATAATAAATGCCAATGATTTGTTAAAATCAATATGACCACTGTAGACTAATACATTTACAAGAGCATTTTGATTAACTTCACATGATTTGCTTCAGGTTTCCTCCTTAGACTGTCTAGAGGAACACAGCAAAAACAAGGAGTAAAACTGTCTTGTACTACATTATGGCATGTCACATGCAAGGACTGAGGATCCACAGCAGCGATTATAAGAATGAAAGGAGGAGTGGCAGAGGTCTTCTTCATATTGCTTGAGACACTATCTGGAGCGCAATTTGAATGGCAAAAAAATTACATATCAAAGAACACGTTCTTTTCTCCCTATAATCATACTATTTCCTATCACTTAACCAGCTGCATTTAGCTACATGTTCTATTTTTACTGAGAAGTCTTATAATTGAAACCCACATCCTTCTATGTAATTTTTAAAGATGATGACTGCTATTGCAGTGAATGAGACATAATGGTATATGCTCAAATTTTATAATGCAGTAATGGTAGATTTCATTAATAAAAGTATTACTTTATTGGAAATAACTTCTGCAGTTACAAATGCGAATGCAGGTAATGGGATTCTGAGAGATTTGAATCATCAGCTATGGCACAGTTACTGTCATTCTTTAGGAGAGCAGCTAGAAGATGGGGAGGTAGTTACATGTGCAAGCTAGACTGGCAAAGAATTTTCTACTATGGTATTAACCATTTCACTGTCATGCAGGCTGTATCACTTACCACACACAACGCAAAGAAGGATATGCTTTGGCCTGTAAAAGTCATTTTTGCCTTGTCTCACAAAGAGTGGTTTCCCACACACGTGAGGTTAGCCTTGAGGCTAAAAGGGAGCTCCATCTATCCGAGCTGCAGCAGAGCCCATGGACAGTATTGACACAAGGCTGTTTTGTGGGAACTCAGAAAGTGCAGACTAAAGCTGTGTCTGTCATCCAGCTACAGACCATTTCACTCCAGGATCCTAGAATGACTGTAAATATAACTATGTGTTTGCTAAGAGTAAAGTCAGCCTTTAAAGTATTTTCACTGTTTCTTTAGGCATGTGAGTGATTTATCAAAATGCTAAGTTGGTGTTTTTACAAACTTATGATAAATCAACACTGAACGTATTTTTTATCAGTTAACTTTTCATCCAGTCCAAAGTCCATCTGGAACTTTGTCCATGGTCTCCCTTGAGGATATGAAACAAAAGAGCCAGGGTTATATAAACACCTCGGGTCTCAGATGCCCACACATTTGCAGGTGGGGACTTTTGAGACACCACAGGGTATCCAAAAGATCCATATGGGGCTTGCAAAGATGGCACATGTTTCGTAGGAGACCCACAGCCTCTTGGTATGTTAGATGGAGTCCAGGATAGGCATCTCAAACAGCTTTGAGCTGACCTCTAGTGACTATCAAAGGAGGTGAGTTGGTACGAAACAACACCTGATAGCTATTTTCCTTCTCAGTGGAGCATCTGCAGCAGTCAACAAGCAGAGCAGTACAACTACTACCAAATACAGCTGAACCACCACAGAGGGAATACAGGGTTTCTTGCTGATCTAGACCAGTATAAAATTTAAAAGCTCTAGATCTGCTTTTTCTTGAGGGTTCTTAGGAGAGGTTGAGGACCTCCTCCTCTGCCACTTCACTCTGGGAGGAATTCAGCATCTTTGGCTAGCACCAGTTTTGAGTTATTCTAAGATGCATCAATTCCCACATGGTTCACTGGGTCTTCACCGGAGTGGAGGCAGGAGATTCTATGGCAAGGTAAACAGCTGGTAGGGGTGAGGTAGGCTCCAGGTAGGCATTCCCCTAGCAAGTCAGACTTCTCTGAGGCATATTCAGCAATAGCCTGTGCTGCTCACTGTGTGCTTCGTAAAGCTTCACTTGTTATTTTAGCAAGTGAGTGACAAGCATTCACCACATACCCCTAATCTTGCTTTTTCAGCAGTCCATCCTTTTCAGCTGCGCTTCAGTTGCAGAGGCTGGAGATGGAAGGTGTTAATTTGCTGGGCATCTTGTTTACAGATTCAGTGCAGAAATGCCATTCTACTGCAAATTGGTTCTGAGGGTGTGGGGGTTTTTTTTAACTATCACTCATGTGCAGTGATGCTGCAAGCCATCTCTTAGAAGAGAAAAACACTGATATATATAATTAGCTGTAGTCTACATGGCTACTTTGTACAGAACTTGGGAAAAGAGCATCAAACAGCAGCATTTGGTGCTTACAAACTGTTTCTTACTAGGTGTGACTCTATTCCCCTTAAATGTTTGCAGAGAAAAATTATTGCAATAATGAAGAAGATTGTCTGTCTAACTGAAGAGGATTATTTTCTTTTTAAATCACTGTTGTCAGCCTGACTGGCTTCAATTTTGCAGTTAATGTGGGTCACAGTGTTTGTCTTTTCTTTTCAACACTGCTGTCTTTATTTACACAGTTAATCACTGTTTTCAAACTATTTAATTATTTTGGAAAGCTTGCATTCCACCATGCATATATTTCCTATACTGCTTCAGCTTTGAAGGAGGAACAAGAGAGGCGCCAGGCCTGGCCTGCCAAAGCCAATGACTGGGCATACTCAGGAAATCCTCTGGCACATCCCCCTCCTCTTGCCACATCCCCAAGCACGCGAGTGCTGAGGCAGCTGGAGACAAAAGGGATCCCGAGATTGGGATCTGGCTCCAGATTCAGCCACTTAAACATAGACACCTACAGTGTAGATGTCTGCTCTGAACAAAATGTCCAAACTTCCATCATAGCTTGTGGAGACCTAGGCTTCAATTCTGTTGCCTAAACATCAGAGTTTACTTTTGAGAGACCCAGGGATAGCCACAACTTTTGCATGGTGATAACTGCTATGAAGCAGGACCCATGGGTGACCTTTTGAAGTGGCATTTAGAAGCCAGATGGGATACCAAAGGTCTCTAATGGCAACAGATGCTCTAGACCTTCACTAACCCCTAAAGGAGGCTCAGACATCTTGTCGCCACATAGTGCCCTAGACTGTAAACACATTTCGGTCTTTGAATTGGAAAACCATTCAGACTTACTAGTGAAGGAATAGATAAAAAGGGCATTAAAAAAAGCTCAGTGCAAAGGAGACACAAATTTACTGTTGACAAGTCTTGCTATTTTGTTATTGTTATTACAATACCCAGTATTTTTTTTTAACAGCTAAGGAAGGAAGGAAGAAAGAAAGAAAAGGAAGCATGTGCCCACCAAACACATGGTGATATGGAAGACTGAGAGCTCACCAAGCCATCTCCAAAAAGCTTGGTAGGTCTCCATGGCACAGTGCAGAGCCATATAGAGATACTAGTTAGTGTCCCAGCATTAGTATAAACATGTCATTCTAGCACCATCATGAACCGCATCTGCTACTGGACATTAATCTGAGGATCTCTGCACCATGATACATCTTTTCATGTTGACTAATCCTAAAAAACTCCTTGCATTAAGGTTTGTGATGTTACGATCTAAGAAAGAAATGGAAGCTACTCAATTTTTCATTACTTAGTCTTAGCAGTATTTTGAACATTTGACTGAAAGTCCTTGCATCCATTATGCCCTTAAGCTCAATGAATTTGAATTGCAACTGTGGAAATCCAGACAGACCTTGATTGAATAAAAAATGAATAACAATTCAGTACATACTTCCACTTATTAGTGCTTTCCATCCACTTTCCATTAGCGTTCGAGTGCATGCCTAAAAAATCCTCTAGATTTTCAAGTGATTTCTACATAAGTTGGAAGATAAGAGAAATAATTGTAAAGAATTGAACAAAGCATTTAGGCTTTATCCATATAAATATGAGGCCTGTGTTTAAAACTAAGGAAGACATACCACAGACACAGCACAGATTCTACATCCCTCACTGCTAGATGCACATATTATGCATATTAACATCATTTGGTATACCTTCTACATGTTTACTATTGTATAGCTTCACATTAGTCCATTATGCTTTTGCTTACTATGCAGTGATTTGTGATACACTTCCTTTCTTCACAAAATGAAAGACCACGTAGGAAAAAAGCAGCATCAGACCCCACTGAGTCCTGTCCATGTCACAAACCCCCGTGGCTTAGGTGCTAAGAAGAGTCAATACAGCAAAGCGCGTGGAACCCCTCTTACAGCACAGCCACGTAGGCTGGGGCTCTAGTGAAATGTATCCTATGTTTTAATACGTAGACATACATGGCTTAGTGATATTTGCCTTAAACGAGTAGTGACACTGAGTTCTTCTGACTCAGTGGGAGCTGTTAGCCTCCTCTCTAACATCTCTGTAGGACTGACAGTGTCTGTTCCTTGAGAGACAGCCTGAGTAGGATTCAGCTCCCATGTTTGAACTCTAAAATATAGGTGTCTGTGTGCAGGTGCCTACTGTATCTGAGATAGCCAACGGAGATTGGAGTGCCAGGGCACTACCCAGTAACCTAAACATAGGTCCTGAGACACGTAGGCACCTACTGCCATTACAGACATCCTAGAGTATATCTGGGACAGCAACTCAGGGATGGCAAGTATTACACTGGATATAGAGACCTCATCCCCTCAGCCAAAAGGGAAAGAAGTGTCTTACATGTTATACGCAGCCCTGAGGCTCTGAGCTGACTAACAGCTTCAATATGGCCCATATGTAAAAATTCCTAGTAGGGAGGTTTTTCTCTTCTGAGAACTTTAGCTTTTGAGTTCACAGTGATAACTAACAGGTCCTGAAGTATTGAGATATTTGTTTTCTTTTCTGTTTTTCTTTTCTTAGATTATAGAAGGAAGCCCTGACTGAGGACTCCTTAAGGACTTGGTCATTATACATGTAAATTGCTGACTGTTCTGGCCACGATCCAGAGAAGCACTTAAGCACATGCTTAAGTTTTGCATTTCCTCCATAGTTATGGCAACGTGCCATTAACAATGTTATGTGGTCTATGTACATGGAAGCTACCCTAGAAACAGTAAGATGCTTTAAACCCACATCCCTGAGCTGCAGCTAGGGAGCAATCACCACAGCTCCAGACAGGAGGTTATAAAGCTAACTTAAACATCTCTGAATTCCCCTGATTCCAAAGGTGTTTGGGTGCCACTGTGATCCTCAAAGAAAACAATAAAGATAGAGGGGTGGCACCATTGTGAACCCATGTACAATCCCATTTTCCATCAATGTCTACAGCAACTAATAATTGCTAAAGAACATGAATGCTTTAGGAGAACAGAAATTTTCTGTTCAACCCAAGGTTTCGTCTGTATTGCAAATGCCCTCCAAAGACCAGCCTCTTTAAGGCTTTAAGGACACTTTACAGCTACTTGATTCTAAATAGTTTTCTCTTTCTTGAGCTCACCTCCTCTTTTCTGGAACCCAGATACACTTCAGCACTTGCAGTATCCTTTAGGCAATGAGCTCCACGACAGCTTGCATGGAGTACCTCCTCTATTCAACCCTACCTGCTGTTTGATTCTTCTGTCTTTAGACATAAAGTCTTCACCCCTTGGCAGCTCAATCCCAATGGTACAGAGGGCTCTCTATTGATTTCTGGGAAAGGAAGAATGTTGCTGCAAGGCTGGCAACATATTGAACTAAACCATACATGTACATCAGAGGAAAAATATTCATGCCTTTGTTCAGCCCTCAGTTCAGTTGAAATGAAAAAATATAGAGCATTTTCACTGCTTCCCTATGAATCTCATCAACAATTTCATACAAGTACTATCTGAGTCAAATGCCAGCGGAAATAAAAAGGACTCTATGCATGAAAGAAGAGGATCATTCTTTGTTTAGTTTGAGGGGAGGGAACTGTGTGAATGAAATTAATATTAGTGCTGAGCAACACAAAAAAGCCTCATGGCCATGTAGGCTGAAAAGCAACATTTTCAACTGCTTTGATGTTTTCCCAAGGAAAAGAAGGTGGCCAGAGAAGGAGAAATACATTTTATATTTCTGAGTAGTTTCCTTTTATTATTTGAAATATTTTTTTTAAGCAGTATGTTCATGGTATGCTAATAGCTTGCTGATCAGATACTCAGACACTGAATAGTAAAGTAATGTTTGTAAAGGCACAAGTGCATGGGCTGATCACCTGATGAACAGTGGGAATTTTAGTATCCGCTTAGAACTAATGTTAGCAGTACTGGCAACCTGCAAAATGCTGTTATAAATTTCCCAGATGGACTGCATTTCAACATCGGTATCTACAAGGCCTTGTATCTACAAGGTATGAAGTCTGTACTGAGATGAAATTACCTGTAAAAATAGTTTAATTTTGTAGAAAACACTAAAATAAATTCATCATCTTTCTTCTACTGTAGATCAGCAAAAGAACTGGAACAGGTTGGTTCATAACTTAATCCTCATTTGCATCCAAACCTAAGTTATGGATTCATCTGGAACAAGCTTTTCAAAGGAGAATTGTGGTCTGCATTCATTTTAGTAAAGTTCTGAATCTGACATTTCTAACCCCAGTTGGCAACCAAGCGCAACACAGCTGCTTGCTCACATCCCCCCTCCCAGTGGGATGAGGGAGAGAATTGAAAAAAAAACCCTCGTGGGTTGAGATAAAGAAGTTTAATAGGATACCAAAGGAGGAGAGAATAATAATAATAATAATAATAATAATAATAATAATGATAAAAGAATATACAAAACAAGTGATGCACAATGCAATTGCTCACCACCTGCTGACCGATGCCCAGCCTGTCCCCGAGCAGCAATTCCCGCCCCCTGGCCAACTCCAGTTGTATACACTGAGCATGACGTTACATGGTAGGAAATACCCCTTTGGCCAGTCTGGGTCAGCTGTCCTGGCTGTGCCCCCTCCCAGCTTCTTGTGCACCTCCTCCCTGGCAGAGCATGGGAAGCTGAAAAGTCCTTGACTTAGTATAAGCCCTACAACTACTTAGCAACAACTATAAACATCAGTGTGTTATCGACATTATTCTCACACTAAATCCAAAACACAGCACTATACCAGCTACTAGGAGGAAAATTAACTCTATCCCAGCCAAAACCAGGACAGAACTATACTGGCTCAGGAAGTCAAATGTCTTCAGTGCCATCAATCCAGCTATCACATCGCGCACTGAGAGGAGCTAAAGCTAACCAAGATGCTCTCACAAATACTTGAACTTAGGCCTCACGATGGTATGGCCACCAGATGTAAAGCACAGTATATGGGAGGGGAACAGGGAGGATGGGGTGCTATTTAATTCCAAAACCCTCTTGATATGTGATAAAGGCCATGAAAAAGAGAATTTCATTCATTGTGGGAAACAGAGTCAAGAGAGATCTTTTGATTGAACTGAACTGTTTTTTCCAAGATGCTAAAATGGGAAGAGTAGCTGTAGACAAGCCATATCAGCTATTGTCAGAGCCTCTGACTTGGAAATGATATAAAAAATGAGGGGATAGAGACTCAAGGCAGATGAAAGAAGCAGAGCATGACCTCTTTTGTTGTGGCTTAGTGAAGCGGTAAAAGTAGCAACTGATACACCCATCTTGCCTAGCAGAGAAGATTTTTAGCACTATTTGCAGATAAAAGTGCTAATTAGGTAACTGGGCTAGACAGAATTATTCCCAAACCTCTTCCTGTTTTATTAATGTTTCTGTGTTGATACTTTTCAGTTCTCTTTATGGAGATGTTATAAAGTGAAGCAGATGCTTTGCATGCTCATTGTCGTTAATGAGCACTGACAGACGTACTTTCCAGTTCCTTTCCTCCTTCTCTTTAGCATTCTTCAGTGACAACATTTTCATTCAGCAATATGAGTGATTGATGTTTGTATTAGTACCTTAATTCATTAAGACATTTTAGTAATGAAAACATGTGTATTCTTTTCTTGACATTGTAAAATGACAACTGAAAGGTTGTCACTTCTAGAATGTAAGGCAAGGTAGTTAGGTATGATTGACCACCAAATTATTCTAGTGAAAGATATGTCCTGATAGGACTAACTACTGAAGAAAAGAGTAACTAAAACATGTGTATATATGCAGGTGTAAAAAGGTTGTGTAAATTATTTGATAGAGTAGATAGTGTTTGATGCTTGGCAGGAAATTAATTTCCACACAGGCACTTGCGGTGACAGCAAAGTGATATGACAGTCCTTGGAGAACATCCAGCTAATTACTGTATCTTCCTTCACCTTGTAATTTTTTTTTCTCTACTGTAAACCATGGACAGAAAGGTGGAAATCCATACTCCAGCTGCTGTGAGAAATAGCCGTGCAAAACGAATGTAAAAACAGGGATGAAAAATGTTTGGGCCCTGAGAAATGCAGAATTTCAAATCATGGGCTCAGATCAGTACAACTACTTCAACATTTCCTCAATGTTAGTATCACAATTAAAAATTAGGTTTTCAGGTTGGAAAGACTCTTTCCTTTGCACCAATGTTAAACTGTACTTCTTTAATGCCAGCAGGCCACTGTACACTAGGTGCTGTTCCAGTGCAATGTAACAGGCAGCCTCTCCTCCACCAAGTTAACTCATGCACGTTCAGAAAAGCACAGTCAGGAGCTGGGCTTGTGAAAGCTGGGACGTTTCTGCTGGTGTCAGGAGTCAGCACTGAGCCAGGGAGCAAGAACCAGAGTGGAGACAGGGACGTAAAAGTCTGCTCTGCCCCAGGAGATACCCACCTGTCTGGGAGCTACAGTGGGCAAAACGCTGGATTCATGCATTCCCATCACAAGCGTACAAAGGCACTAGAGATGGAGCCCCTGATGGACATCAGCCCAGCAGACACCTTTTCCAGAAAGAAGGGAAGAGGTCTTTCTTCAACTGGAAGTTTTATTAGAACCACACATTACATGCTGTGACTTCAAAAAATCTGTAACCACTGCTGATTTGGGCTGGTTCCTTCTAGATCGCACAGCAGAAATGCACATCAAGGGGTCGCACAGAGGAAAGTCAAGGGCCTTGCGCAAGAAATCTGATACAGATCACTGTGCTCCGCGTTGAAAGGGAAGTATAAAAGGAAGCACAAAGACAGTTAAGGTAAGAACAGAAGATGAAGTATGAACCTGGATACATTTTCCTGTCCTAACGAAGCTTCATTCTTCCTGACCAGAGAAAGTAATCTCATCAACCGCAATTTTGTTTGTCTAAGATTACCTTTTTTTCCGTTGTATTGATTTTGCTTTCTTTCAGTTGTCATTGTGGAATATAATATTTTTGGTATTGCAAATACTTTGAAACGGGAGTTTTCTGACAAAAGCTGGGATTTGGGGTGGAGTGGAGGAGGGGCAGCACAGGGAATTATTTAGAAACAGTTCTGGTAGACAAGAGTAAAAAAACCCCCAAAACTAATTATGCCAAGCCAGCCATTTTCTGATGAAACATCTTTCAGAAGTATAAAAGGAAATACAAAATAAGTAGGGAAGAATAAGCAAATATAGAAATTTAAAAAAAAAGGCAAAGGAAATATAAAATAAAGCAAGTAACAGGAAATCTTACCTGTAGTTTTTTGCATCAAGGGATGAGCAATCTATTCAAGTCCATCAGACAAATCAATGTAGATTCATATGTAACCTATCCGGGTAACAGATTCATCTTGGTTCTGCTAGACAGCTCTCAGCTGTCAACCCAATGAAACGGAGAGACCCGGTGCAACCCCACACTCCCTCCTGCAGCACTCGGGGACGCGCGGCAGCGCTGCCTTGGAGGCAGACGGAGGATCCCCAGGGCACGCGTGCACCGGCACAGTGCAGGGCAGGCTTGCCCAGCAGCCCCCTTGCCAGCCGACAAGGAGGTGCTCAGCTTCGTATGGAGCCTGAAGTCTGGAGCTCTCTAAAGGTGTGCTCGGCACATGGAAGCAAGCACAGCACCTTTTCCCTTTTATTTGGGGAGACTAAGCGTGATGATGACAAGTGTGCCAGGTGAACTAGCTTTGCCTGCAGGAACTTCAGATCCAGTTCTCTGTGCTGATGTTACAAGCAATTAAAGGCTATTTATGGACAGAACAAAGTCAAACAATTTACACACATACTCTCAGATCTATTCATTCCCTCTTCCTATCTACGTCCTCTGCAGTTATTCCACTTTCTTCCCCTTTTCTCCAGCATAAATCACTTCGGCAACTTCCTTTCAATTCCCACCGAGACAGATATTTAAATCATTTTCTGCACAAGGGTGAGCTTTGCAGGGAAAACAGGGTAACAGGGTAACAGGGGTAACTGAAAAAGCTGAAATTCAGACCCTGCCACTGATCTCAGCCTGACAACTACTAAGTTCAGGGCTTTCAAAAGAGTAACCCCCTTGCAGCTCTTTGGAGGTATCTCAACAATGACTTCTCCTAAATTGCTTGTGCGTCCTGACAAAGAGGAATGGAGGCTCATTAAGCTTCCTCAGGCTTATAGCAAGGAGTCCATTTCCAAGTTTCTCAAGTCCATGATATATTTACTCTGAAAGTACGAAAGTCTAAAAAAAAGAGAAATTAAATATTTGCTGTTAGATTGTTTAATTTGCTGCTACAACTGGGTCAGCCACTACCACTTGCTTTTACTGACAGAACATACTATTTTCTAATCACTGAAGGATAACCGTAGCACATAAGATTTGATTATAGCTATGAACCAGTGTCTTTAAACCAAAGACAGAACATAGAACTAAAATCAAAGACGAGTGAGAATTTAAATGAATCTTGAGACAAGAAAAGCAGTTAGTCTAGGCGGTACCTAAGGTGAACTGAAAGTCAGGTCCCCAGAAGAAATACCTAGATCCAAATAAAAGTGCCCCATCCAAAAATATTCTCCCAATTCTTTCTCTGGAGGGTTTTGCAGCCATTAGACACGTTGCCTTCTGATCCAAAATGTCTCTGCATCCTGCTTGACTAAACACGGCCCAGGGTCAGCAGCTGTCAGGCACTTAGCTCCTGCTAAACCCCTTGAGGAACCAGAAATTAAACAAAGTGATACCTAAGCCCACTGGAGGAAACCAATCCAATAAAGCATGCTTCGTTCATGTGCAACACGTGAAAGGATCAAACTCCTCACAAGCACAGGGAAAGCTGCTTTCATTTTTAAATAGAGTCTGAAGAGAAGTCCTGAGTGACGGTAATGGCCACCCTTATCCTCATTTTAGCACATGAGCTGAATGGTTAGAGCACTTGCACAGCGAGGGGGAGATTTGGTCTCCAGGTCTGCTCGGCCTGGGGAACGAAACTCGCATCTCTCCTTCTCTAACCTTCCTTTGACTGGAAAAGTCCCAGTTCAAATTCCGTAAAACTGCAGAAAAAGTGAAGCTGATCTCCCTACTGCCTAGATCACTAAACAAACTCAGCGGTGCGGTCACCAGGGACTGTCTCATCTCTCCCCGCAAGCCAGTGAACGCCGGGGCCACCACTCTGGGGTATCTCACTCTCCATGCTCCCCTAGCCCTTGGACTCAGAGTCCATTCTCAGATCTAGCACCCAAAAACTAAGTGGGGCACCATCTAAGAGGCTGCGTACCCTTGAACCAAGAAAGTGTTGTTTTGTTACTTGGGAAAATTTCCTCTCATTGGTTGTTTTCAATTATTATATCCATTCTGGCTTTACAGGCTCACTATCATATAGTCTAAAACAACATGTAAATTATTTTCTACTACGTACTAACTTCTGATGAGTAATTAGCCAACAACTATTAGTGCCATCCAGGCATGCTAAAAGCAAAGCAAGCAAACGTTTTTTCTACATTCATTTGGAAAGTTTTATTTTAATGCCTGAGGACTGCCAGAGTGTAAGTACTACCCAAAGATGTTCTTTATACAATTTGCCAATAGGTGAAAAGTTTCTGAAGACCTGAAATATGTTAAGCATAAAAAGACCTTACTGGATGGATAAAATGATAGTGCTGGTTTATTTAACAACTTAAAATCAAAGTAGTGAAGACAGCTTTTAACACAGCTGAGAAAAGCTAAACTGAAAGCTAAGTAAAGTTAAATTTCCCTACACAAATCTATATTTTCTGAAACACTCACTTGCCCAGTTCTCTGTAATTCTTGTAAATCCATATCATCAATATATCTTGTTATGCCAGTATTGTGATTGGCTGTTTTTATAAAGCTACGTGCTTCTTTGCAGGCTGATTCTGATTACTGGGAATGAAGTATGATCAGTTGTGAGCTGCATTTTTCAAATCTGCTGCGTGCTTTCAAAACAGCATACAGGTGGCTGAAGGGTCCACTTAATACTTCACTTATAGGCTTCCTATTCCACTGCATTCTAAGTAGTGTTTGATTATTATATATTTCATTAAAATGATGAGTAACATAATGTTGTTAGAACAAATTGTCCTTCATCAAATGTGCCACCTAATGAACAATGATGTTGCAGTCATATTTTTCATTAAGGTTATTCCACTATTTTCTCTGGTTGTTAGAGTAGAATGGAAGTTGTTTAGTCAGTCAGTTCGTGCCCTGCTAGTTACTTCTGTAAAAGTCACATATCAATGCCTGTTTGTCCTCAAGAAAAAAAATCCTACTGTTGTTTCACGTCTGTGTTCCCATATTGCCACAAGGTCTCTGCTGAGACTGGGGTCTCCTTGCCCCGGGCTGCACGCAGATGTATCACAAGAACCTCACAGAGCCTGATCCAGCAGGGGCTGTGTCTGCTCCTGGGCTAATGCATGAGAAATAATTCAAAATGTGTGGGCTCTGAGAGCAGAGCAGGAGCAGAGCAGCACCATCAGGGACTCTCCATCCCTGTTTCTGAGACTGGCCCTGTGTTTTCTCTGGCAAAGGCTGGATGCTGCCAGAGGTTCCTCTCTGGGAGGTGGCGTTTCAGGTATCCTAGTCCTTTCCTGGATCCAACACAAGGTCTTTGCTGCAAAGAACATATGATATAAAGCAATAAATAACATATAAAAGAAAGGTGGAGTGACTCACACAAGGGCACAGAGCAGGCTAGTCATCAAACCAGTACTAAAGCCCTTCTCACCTGACTCCCAGCCCAATTTAATATACTTGGCATACATTTACCAGGGAGTTAGGATTCCTTATAGATCAGCCATAGCACCATGCAATGAATTTGACATACATAATGCTACTTGATACGACCTATTTTGATCCTCACAGCCTCCTCCAGCCTCCTCATCCACCCAGGAAATCAGCTACCCTGTACGTCCCAGGCTTTCCTAAGTAATCAGCATAGCACATTGATTGTTGATTTACAACATGGTTGTAAATGGACAACTTGACACCTGCTTTCAACGAATTCTTGAAATCTGCTCTTCACAAGTGTTGCCAGTAAGGCAGCTTAACTCTTTACTATGAGAAATGAACATAAATGCATTAATGAATAAAACCAAATTGGATTTAGTTTAAACTGAATTATCTTTGAATAGATACTCACAAATAACTGCTTTTGCTTGTTTGCCTGTTGTCAATACTTCACATGTTGCTATTTCTTTAGGAAGTCGACAGAGTGCAGAAAGGGATGTAAACAGACTGTCAGACTCGGTGCGTGCAGGCCAAAGGAGAATAAAAACCTTTCTTTTTGCCACACTCATACAAATCTTTTCACTATTCTAAATGTCAGTGATGCTGTACTGAGAAATGATTCAATACAGTGGAACATGCTATTTCATGCTGTTTGATTTCTGCTGTGTGGTATTTTTACTATAGATTAGTACCTTGGAAAAGTGACTGGAGTTGTGTGGTTTGTTAGCTCAACCCCATTCAACACTGTGTGCTTAAAAAAGACCAGCTACTGCTTTATCCAGCTATTGATCACTGGATAACAAATCAAATCACCCTCTATTTACATAACATTGGCAGATAAGTATATGATGGGCCACCAAGTAAGAGGTCTGAGATCAATACACTGATCAAACAGCAATTATTACTCAACAGGAGAGGAGATCTCCAGAGGGCAGAGTGATGTCACAGTTGTACACCTCTGTACATGAGCAATGAGGACCAGGTTAACGGCAGTGTTTCTCACTGGTTCATTAAAACATCTTTTGCGTCTGTCTTTTGGCTGATAGGGGATTAGGGAGATCTGTGGGCTCCTAGCAATCCTTTTTTTTTGAGCACAGTTCATCTTTTCTGAAGGACCTATCACAGCCTTGGTTGAAAGAAGCCAAGCCTGCTACTGGCTTTTCTGTACCACCACATACTTATTGCAAGACTCAATTTGGATTCATTTTTCTGCAAAACTTTGACTTATATAGGCACTCATCCGGGCCCTCAAGAGAGTGGCCACTTTCCACCAAAGCTGAAAGGCCCCACAGTCCAAGTGAAGCAAGCGACTTGGCCTAACCCTCCATGGAGCTCCAGTTTTTCTCACTCTTCTGTTTTATTGCCTACTCACCCCTATAGAGCTGCTAGATCTCTTCTGGGCACCTTCTGAGCTTAGTCAGCTCCTTGTCTTTGAGAGAGAGACTGGCGTTAGCTAATAGGAACTGCTCTGGACAGGCAGTATGGATAGGGACTGCCTTATTTTGGGACCGTCAGTCCATGACAGCCCCAAACAGTTTCCTGGAGAGACTTGTGCCTCCAACATCCCTACTTGTCCTCGTGCTTGGTACCTCAGGACATGAGAAACATTTCCTGCAAAAACCCACACAGTTTTGGTGGATTGCAACATATTTCATTCATTGTTTTGGATACTTTGAACTGAAAAGAAAAACATACAGTTATAAAAAGGTAATGGCCGACCTGTGAGTCCTGACCCTCGAGAAGGATAATGTGAATGTGGCCAGTATGTACCAGAGGGGGCCATCCGTGTATGTGCAAGCCACCCTCCACACCTACACAGCTACAAAGGAGTTCTCAAATATGTCTGTTTCAAAAATATTCATAAATGTAAGGCCCAATGTTCTCCCTTGTGTAATCTGCAAAGACAATGTAGATGAGGCATTTACACAGTGTGGAGGTAGGTCACCTTAGAGAAGCCTACATGAGGATACAGAAAATATATTTGAGCTACAGTAACTTTGGGATCGCTTGAGAGAAATCCAGCTGGCATTTAAATTATGGAAACTGTTGCATTTTTAGATAGTAACAGACCATCACTGCTCGTCTCTAAATATGGATTTATTAAAAAAACTGTGCTTTGACTAGCTAACTAACAGATGAGAAGATCCAGTAGACAAGATGACTCTATTTTATTCTGGGAACAATATTTGCCTTGTTACCCAGACTCCCTCTCATCTGCAATAAACATAAATTCACTACAAATCAAAATTCTGTATTTCTACACAATAAATTCAAGTTTTTCTCATAGCCCTCTATCTCTGAACCAAGCAGAACAGTCCCACAGATAAATGGTTCTGTGAGGGTATTTCAAAAATATTACAAAACCAGCATAATGTCTTGGAAAGCTTGAGGAGTCCGTGCCATAACCACCGTTACACAGCTGCCCCTTCATGCTGCAAAATGGTTTTTAGTGTCATTCCCAGCACCTAGCACAAAGAGTCACGGTTATAGTGCTGTTCGCAGTCCTCCCACACCCTCATCTGATGTGTTTTCTCTGCGGGAGGGTTGTGATGCTCATTACGGTACAATGGCTACTTGTGGAGGGCTCATCGCGTTGTAATGAGCATCTGGACAGACGCGGGGAGAGGGATGCATTCTTGCTGCATGCCGGCAGCCACGGGGGGAAGGTTACACTTCAAGTTGTTGGCACAGTTGATGCTGTTGATAGCATTTTCAATGGAAACATTGTTATTAACAAAATATTTTCTCCACCCTTCTTTATTTCTTATGACTCAAGAGAGCTGGCAGTGAAATGGGGGAATTCCATTGCTCACATATTTTAAATGGTAAGAGAGATGATGTTTTCAAATGACCTTTTTGTAACACATTTTGAGAAGTTTGCCTTATGCTTCACTGCAGAGCTTGCGTTTTTTAAAGACGGTATCCATGTACTCTGGATTGTTAAGGAAATTTCTTCCTAGTGCAGTAGCTTTAGAAGACTTGTTTGTTTGCAAGCCTATGTACCAGTGTCGGTCAATATTTTCCTCAATTTTCTGAACAAAGTACCTTGCCATCCATCTCTAAGGTAGGAAAATATTTCTTACATCTGGCCTCAAAAAGGGCATTCCAACTCAAGAAACATTCCCAGCCCAATACTGATGAAAAAACTTATCTCAAACGAAAACAATCATTTATTTTTCACAAACTGTAGGTAACTATCCTTTTAAAAATATATGCAACATTTGTTTTTAAAAGCCTGTGACTGCCACCTTTAAGATTCCCTTGTTGGTCGAGCTGACAAAACAGATAAAAGTTAGGAGGTAATCTAGCCATATGTCATGTCCTTTTCTAATACAATAATCTCTGGCATTTCTCACTCTTTTAGTGGTCTGCACAGTTTATAGACAGCTCTAAGCTGGAATTGCAGGGAAGATTCCCTGTTACTGTTACATCCAGTCTTCATTTAACCCGCCAAAGAGGTCATGCATCCAAAACGGCATTCCACAATTTTTCTTGTAAAGGTTGTGCCATAATTGTCACTTTGCACTCACAATCATCATTAAAACTTCCTCTCAGGCTTGCTGTTCAATGAATACCCAAAATGTTTCCCTGGTTAACTGTGCTTAGTCTGCTCATTCCAATAATCACACAGTCCCCTGCATATTCTTGAAGTCTAAAGCTGTATCAGGATGGGATATAACTGTGTGGCTGGCAAACATATAATACCCTTTTATAATAAAATCAGAGGTGTTTTAGAAGCACATTAACAACTCACCTGGATGTATTTGTTTTGAAATTCTGCCATCAACCCCTGTTGAAAACAGGATATAAAAGTCTGATCTGGTACTGAGGGTATTTGAAATTGCACACTCTTTGGATTGCAATGGTTTAACAAAGCAACTTAACAAGTAACTGAGTCCATAGAACTGAAATTAAATGTAATTCATCACCAGTATACCTCATTATTATAGTGAAATTTCACCAGAAATATGAATAGAGATATGTTATTTTATTAGAAGATTTTTCTCATAAAAGAATGGAGCAGCTTGGATTCTTTCATAATCAACTTTATACCGAGATTTTACAATTTTTATAGCAGAGTGCAAGCCAGAAAAAAAATAAAAAAAAAAGACCCACACTCCCATACACAATCCAAAGTTGGGGTTGAAATACTCTGATCAAGATACTGCACAAAGAGTACTTCTAATTATATCGCTAAATATCTGATTTTCTTGGCTCCTCTCCTTTGCCAGAAAGTCAGTCTTACCAATTTAGGATACTAGCAACTGATCCTGATCATGTAATCTCATCTAACAAATACCAGCGTAAAGGAAAGAGGAGAATATCTGGCATTTTGCTCGGCTCTGACTGCAGTTTTGCAAGAATCTGTAATGCTGTTATTCCTCAAGAATCGTATTACCACACTTACAGCTGCTTGTGAAAGCATTCTTTCTCTCCGTTTGCCATTCTTGTTTTTAAATAACTATGTGTGTATATATGTGTGCGTATGCATGTATGTATGTATGTTTATATAAAACCATTTGCAGCAATATAAACGTCAGAATTAGAAGTATCCTAGCATTTGTAATATTGCCAAGTTTTGCAATGTTGTCAAAATCACATCCATTCATACAGAAGTTTTTCAAACTAAGCATCTATCTCAAGTTCCTTTATTTGCAAAAAATGTTGTGGCTTTTGCTACAGGGATCTTTCTTCGTTGTTGTGGGGATAATGAAATATGGTGAATAAACAGGCGAAAAACAAAGCCTTCAAAAATAACCAAAATGCTGACCTACTTAGCACAACACAGGGAAGTCTGAATGCAGCCCCAGGATAGAGTACAGCTATTGCTTTTTGTCAGGGAAGACAGCAGAGATGTCTGAGCATTGTGAGCAAAAATAAACTTCAGTTCTGGTCAATGCCTGTTATGGGGGCCGGAGCCAAGAATCAAAGCTCACCGATTCTGCTGTCACTGATGCAGGATCCACCACACATTCCCTGAAGGGCAGCACCCCCAGTAAACTGGGGGATTTCCAGGTATCTGGCAAAGGCAGCACAAGCTTGAGGGCAAGAGCAGCAATCTCATGCCCTACAGCTTGATGCCCCAGGCAGCTACCTACTCTGCCTACGCCCAGATCAGTTGTGCAGTATAAACAGGAGAAAGAAGGGGATGGATATCCTGACAAATTTATTAGATCTGATGTGCTCATCCGGACCTGCAAGCAAGTAAGCCTTGCCTGAGGTCTAGCAATTAGTGGGAGACAGAGCTATTGACAGTGCTGTATTGTGGTAGAAAGATTAAAAAAAGCATAAGGTCGTGCTAAACTGAAACATTATTAACAGGAGTATTCAAGGCACAGGATTGCAAGGTAATAGTCCCAGATCTACTGAAAGCATAGAAAAGAAATATATCAGGATACAGGCAGTCCAGCAACTTCTTGGAATGCGTTACGGACCATATTTTTTTTTCAGAAGGCTGGAAGAGCAGTTATACAGGAGCCTTTTCTATATTTGATTCTTGATGAGAGAACGAAATGAGTTGAAAACATAGGTGGCAGAAGGCAGCTTGTGTTCTAGGAGCCTCTCACCTATCCTAGGAGAAGAAAAGGCAGAGTAAGCACCGTGGACTTCAAGGAAATTAACTTCCCAGTAATGGGGTGTGTGTTACTACCTGCTTACAAGGAAGAGAAAGTAAGGCAGAGAGAAAGGAGCTCCCAATTTTCTTCCAGCTGCAAAGCAGGGAAGCAACCCCATTGATGAAATCATCATCTCCTGCCTGTGCCTGCTGGGCACGGTCTGCTGGGACCGAGCAACGGAGGTGGAGTCTTTCATGTGGAAACCGAGGTGCCTCATGCCATGTGACCCAGAAGACAGCCAAAAGCTGCCTCATATTCAAAGGCTCATCTGTAATTGCAAATCAGAGCAAATCTAGTTTGCGATCTTAGAAAATAAGCACATTTTCTCCTGGCCTGGAGAGCAAGTTTTATTCAAGAAAACTTTACAGTCTTCCTTGAAGCTGAACTGGTCTTTCATTTGCAATAAGGGTAATTGAGTAGAAGAAACAAAGGCATCGATTTATTCTTACGCCTCCTGCTAGGCTTTTTCTTTGACTAGTCAGTTATCTAAGTGTTAATGACATAGATGGTCCATGACTACTGCCAAGATTGTTCTAAATATTGTTGACAAGCTGAAGGGCAACATGTTGTGTGGATAGTGGGTCAGGCTTAAAGAAATCTCAATTCCAGGTTCCCAATGCATATCTGTGTTACAGCTATCAAGTTTGTCATTCAAGTTTGCCATTTAAGAGCAACAATATCACATGCACGATTTATCAAAGAAATGATAAATGGAATCATTTTGGATCTTGATTAATGATGATGATGAATTAATGGAAATTACACTCCAAGAACCAAAATCGACCACTATTTTTGGCAGAGACAAAAAATAAAACCTTTCCGTATTAAGGGGCAGGAGGTACAGGGTCTTATGTATCCAGTGGCAGAAGGGGCTATGTATTTTAAATACGGCATGCAACCAGCTCTGTTTACAATTAAGACTATGCCAGCTTTTTACCTTCAGCTACAACGTCCACAAATTATCCCTTCTTTCCCAAGTGGAGTTTGTCAGCAGTTCCAGTAAGATAACCAGACAACATAAAGCATTACCTCAAGAGCTTAAAAATTCTAAATATTTCCCCTTCCTTCCATCCTCTCCCCCAAAGGAACCATTCATTTAAACTTATTAAAATCTGATTTATTTTTTTGTTCCTTAACATTGAATGAAATTCAGGGAAGGACGTGAAACCAATATTCTGATCACCTAGATGTGAAAAAAAATTGTTTCATTTTTTTGAGAGGACCCATTTTTGTGGAGTTTTCTATACATCTGTTAGTAGAGTTGCAAGGCTGTGCTATCTTTTCCATGAATTCACTGAGTTATAACGTTTGGAACGCAAATATGAGACTGGTACATACAATTCATTTAGCAACTTGTCAAACTCCACCTTTTCATCAAAAGGTTGTTCAGGAGCCTGAACTGTGATCTGAGGCAAAATAAATCTGCCACAGAATATCCCTTGAGAAATACACTCTAAAGATGTCTTACAAATAGAAACAAATGGTGCTTCTCTCTTACCCCACACTGATGGGGGGAAGAATCACCAAGTTTCATTGTACATTTCTACAAAGGACGGACAGGGGTAAATATTCACTTTTAACGTCATTGTTCCTCATGTGAGTGTTTGACATTGTAATTTCACATGTTTTTATAATAACTTACAATGAACACCGTTAGCCTGACCGCACCAGGTGAACATGATGTGATTGCAGTTTAATAGAGCCACATCACTCAAAAGCAAGGCTGGTCATGCCAGACACTTACCTTTCCATGACACCATGTGTTTGCGCATACCGCATCATCCGTGCCATCTCAGCAGATAAATGCATTTTGTGTTGCATCGGCACTACTTTCGCACTTCTCACTTTGAAAATTCAGACTACCCTAGCACCACAGACTGCCTCTGTTTTCTCCAAGAAAAGACAAAATTAAAGAAATCTAAAAGTTATTAAAAGACTGTTGTGACTTTACTGCCTGGGATCTCCGGTTTAGAAACACAGGTTGCCTGTTCCACTTGGAAGAAGGAAGCAAACACATATATGCAGAGAATGTAAGCCTAAATCACAAAGAAATCTTGCCAATACAGGCTTCAGACCTGTGTAGTCCTGTAGGGCTATTGAAACAGTATTTTGCCTACAGGTGCCTTTATTGAGAGGGTCCATCTTGTAATATACAGGTGATCACAGTATCATTATATGCTCGTGCCCATTTAAAAATATATGGAGGATTCCCTAGCTCCTTGGTACTTCCATAGAATTTCACAGTCTTAGGAAAAACCCTCCATGTTTTGAGGAAGGAAAAAGGGGTTTCCTCCCTCCTTTTTTAGAGCGCTATTTGTAGCTATTTGAAGCTATTCAGGGGTTTGATATGTTACCAGTTCTAGCAGAACTAGTTCCTGGTGTCACACTAGAAAAAATAAGATAAAGAGGACCAAGGAGGTAAATCCTGTCACTTAAAATTTTCTTTCCAAAGATATGGCAGGAGGGAGTAGACAGATATGTGTTTTACAATGTGCAAGAAAGAGAGTAATGAGTTCCTTCTACTAGCCATATCTTGCCAGAAAATATCCTTCTTTCCCCAGAAAAAAAAAACCATCCAATTTGTCCATCAACATTTGTATTCTACTGTTTTCCTACTGTTGTAGGAATAGAAGACTGGTCAAATAATAAACTGTTTGAACATCATTGTAGTTATTTATCAAATAGGACAGTCGATCCATAGTGCTCACCCACTGAAACCAAAATTTTGCAATTGCAAAATTTTCTAAAAGCTAACTTGAGTGTGAAAAATAATGCTGGTATTATGCCTGTTAATATCTGAAGCATTGCAACATAAAAACGAAAATCCTTTGAAGAAGTCCATGTTTACAAAACAAGTAGACAGAAAACATGATTTTATTGGCCCCAAAACAATCTAGTGAGCAAGGCTAAGGATGATTTTGGCAGTTTCTTACAGTACACATAATCAAAAAACCCTTCAGGTTTGGGGTTTTTTTGCATGCTTACAGTTTCTAGACTCTAGGGTCTCTCTGAGGGCTCACGGTCATAACCCAGAAAGATTCTCTAACTGGAAGAGGTATCGTGAGATCTCTACCATCTCAGACTACTCAGCCACAGTTCATTTGAAGTGGACAGGACCAGACTGGATTTGGGCTGGACCTGGGCTGACCTACTAAAAATCCACTCTCACCAATAGTCACGCCAAAAAATTTCCAGCCGTTTCTGTGTGACCGCTCTGCCCTAGCACTGGTGCCACATCAGTGACGTGAGGCTCCCCCCTTGGAGTTACTGAACTCCAGCTATTTTCTGAGAGCTGTCCCCTAGAGCTCATGCACTGTCAACATCTAGTCTAACTACCCATCCAACTTTAATGCTCTGAATATATATCCTTCCAGAGGTGGATGCAGAGATGTAGTCCTCTTAAAGGGCTGTAGCCGCTGGAGTTGAGCAAATGCATTAATCAGTGCAGAACTGGTTACGTGACTGTACTTCCACAAGCAGAGGGGCACGGAGAGAGCTCTCTCCCACCAAGGAATCCCACTGAAGCCAGACAAAGTGAGAGTGTGAAAAGCTTCTGGCAGGAGGGAGGCAGCTTTCAAATGTCTTTTGTGAAGCCATCTGCTCTTTGCTGATATCTATCAGAGCATTTATATACCTAAAATGAAAGATATTCTTGCAAATAAATCAACAGGGTTCATACTACTGTACAACAGTGATGCAATTAAGCATGTCTTGAGAAAAATTTATAAACACGTTTTTATATTTTACATATATTCACACAGAAAAACCAAATTATAAACTCTCTCCTAAAAAAAGCAGTCCGGTAGTTCTTCCTTAATAAGTTAATCCTCTGCAGCCATGCATGATCAGAGGGACTCAGAATGCTTTCAAAAAAACCCATGTGTTTATCTTGAAAGTCAAGATACATTAATTTTTTTTTCCTTCTTGTTATTTACTTCATGGATTCAAGGTCTTTAAGTTTCATATTTTCAAACCAAGATGTTTAAAGTCTCTTCAGAAAAAATTAAAGCAAGTATTTTCATGCAATCTCATGATTCCAGTAGTCTAGGCTTAAATAAAAGTATCAAATATCACAAAATTCAGATGAAATCATCTTGCTTAACATTAAAGAAATAAAATCCTGACATGTTTTCTAGGGGAATCACTGGAATTGGGCCCGATGAGTCCAGCACATACAGGAAAAACCAGAATTGAAGGTCTATCACTAAAAAAGTCCTGGCAAAGGTGCTCCTAGAGAGGTCACTTCTATTGTGAGGTGAAGTCTTGGCTCAAACGAGAGGTAAAGACACGTGAACTTGCCCTCTTTCCTGCCTGTAGCCTGGTGGCATTTTAGGCTCAGAGCAGCCACCTTGACCTTGGGAGTAGCTGAGATGCCCTTTGGGCTGTTGTACCCCTCGCTTCATCTATGCCTGGTTCTTCCACACTCTACAAGAAGCTTGGACGTGCCCTGCCAGACCAAAGCCTGGTCCTGAAAGGATGGGAATAGCAGACTAGTAAATAGTTCTGGACTTCTGACTGGGTTTGGGCACATGCTGAATAGGTAGACTAAAATTAAAGCCAGGAAGGTGTTTTGAGCATATTAGTTTGTGGGTTTTTTTAATGTTTTAAGGTGATTTCTCACAAATTGATAGATGAATTCTAAAATTAAGGTTCTTCTCTTAAAATAAGATAATTCTCCTCTAAATCACTTTAGGAACAAAGGCATTCATGAATGTTATATAAAAAAATACATTTTTGTTGTTATTTGTAAGGAATTTTGATGTATATGTTTATTACTATTTACTTTTGTCATCGTGGAACCTCAGAGCCTCAGGATTAAGGCCCTGTTTGTTTGGAGAGCAGTAATAAACCAAAAGGCAGAAGTCTTGCAATCAGAGTATATGCACATCCCCTTGGAATGCATTATTGTCAAAGGAATTGTCGAAGATACTGAAAGGAGCTTTGTTTGCGTTTAGATTTCTCGCTTTCCTTAAGCTATTTGTTTAGAAATGTGTCACTTTTAGCCTAGCAGATGTTTCCTCAACACAACATATTTGTGTCACAGATGAACAAAACTTTCCAACCAACTCCCTTGTTTTAGTAATTATAACTTAATAATCCATTTTATTTCTTTTTAGAGCAGACAGAACAATTAACTAAAAAATCCAGTTGTTTTTCCCCCATCTCAAATTTGTACAGACAAACTGCTCTGGGGAATTTTAGTTCTGTCCTAATAAAAAAATACAAACTCCACATGAATGTGCAGTTTCAAACCACCAGAAATTATTCAGGAAACATCACTTAGCTGGTTTACGCACCAGAATGTAAATGAGGCCTCCTTTTTTTCCCTGCTACCATTAAAGCCGAGGCATTCACCGCTTTCATTTCACTTCACTCCTTTTTATTTTGGTTGCCATAGAAACCAGGGTGCCAGTCAGTCTGCAGAAGAGGCTGCCATTGCAGGTGGTTTGCAGATACTGTATTAATAAATGAAGAAATAAATAAATAAATAAGACCCACATTTTCCTCAAAAAGACAGCAGTAAAAAGCACATCACTTTGCATTTATGTTGTTGGCTTGTGTAATTTGGCTACTGAGACTTTACAGAAAACATTTACTGCCTTAGAAAATAAGCGTGTGTGTATTTCTTGTACCTGGCAAGCCCATTGTGTATATTTACAGCCTTCTCTGTGGCAATCAGCTAAAATATTGAAACAACATAAACCAATTGAGTTGAAGAGAATGAATCCTAAGAAGAAAGGGAGAATAAGAGAGAGAGCGTGCGTGCATACGCGTGCAGCTATTGACTTATTCATGCGCATGTTCGGGTTATGTGCCTGGGATTAATAACAACTTTGGGTCCTATTTGTACAATGATCCTGTTGTTCTGAAGAGATTTAAATTAATGTAACCTTGATCTAAGAAATTAAAATCAACCAACAACAACAACAAAAAGGTTGCTTTAGCTTGATTTTAAGCATGAGGAAAATAGGCTTAGGGGATCACTTTATCAGTCCACCTGGGAATCCCCCATAACCTTAGAACACTTTTGTCTAAGTTCCACCAAATCTTAAAAACGGGTAGAAATCCCACAGGCAATTATCCATGTAAAATAATTTGCAAATGCTAGCAACTGGAGGAGAGATCAGTGCCTCCAAAAAGGAAGGGCAAGAACTCTGCTGTTACCTATTCCATTTGGCACTTTTCGTTGAAACAAAAATCAAGCACAAAAAAGAGGTGTCACTTCAGTTCTCTCCACCAAGAAATCACATTTTACTAGATGTAGGAATTGGAGGGACTGTATGGCTTACAGTTGTACTTATGATGTATCTTAAGTCTTTCCAGCATAAAGAAAGCTCTACAGTTATTGCTGATTTAGGTGTTCATAACATTTTAATAAAATGTATACATCTTTTCTCTTCTATCATGATTCTGATTCCCCTCATATTTCTCAACAAAATTAATGTTAGTGTTAGTCTTCTAGGCAATGAATCATCTGTCAGAGTTGTCCCAGTAGACTATTTGTCTAACCCATACATTAAAAAACAGTTTCCACTCCAGCAGATTTAAGAAAATTTGAAAGCAATAAAACAAAACCTGAATGACCCACATTGTGGAGCAGTAGAAGTCTGAGGCTTTGCAAATACTTACATTCCAATGAAAAAGATGTCCTTGGCCTTTGCCAGGTCTGCTCTGGTGCCAGCAACCTAGTTATTGTCCAAACTACCATGTGAAGAGTTGCTTTTTATTGTGGTTATTTGTTACATATATAACAGCAGTAGTGAGAGAGGCCTCAGCTTCATTGTTTTAAGGACGGCAGAATAGTGGAGGGAAGGAAATGCCACTCCTGTCTTCAAGAAAAGCAAGAAGGAAGACCCAGGGAACTAGAGGCTGGTCAACATCACCTTAATCCCTGGGAAGGCAATGGTGCAGGTAATCCTGGAAACCATTTCCAGACACATGAAGGACAGGAAAGTCATCAGGAGTAGTCAGCATAGTTTCACCAAAGGGAAGTCATGCTTGACCAACCTGGTAACCTTCTATGATAAAATGACTGGCTTGTTAGGTGAGGAGAGCAGTGGATATTGTCTACCTTGACTTAAGTAAGGCTTTTGACACTGTTGCCCATAAGATTCTCATAGAAAAGCTGTTGAACTATGGGCTGGATGAGCAGACAGCGAGGTGGATTGAAATCTGGCTGAACAGCCAGGCCCAGAGTGTGGTGATAAGTGGAGGGTAGCAACTAGCAGTGTACCCCAAGGGTCAATATTCAGTCCAGTGCTGTTAAACATTTTCATTAATGATGTGGACTATGGGGCTTAGTGTACCCTCAGCAATTTTGCTGATGACACACAACTGGGATGAGTGGCTGATGCACTAGAGGGTCATGCTGCCATCCAGAGGGACCCAAACAGGATGGGGAAATGAACTGACAGGCATCTCTTAAGTTTAACAAGGAGAACTGCGAAGTCCTGCACCTGGGGAAGAACAACCTCATGCACCAGTATATTCTGGGGGCCACTCAGCTGGAAAGCAGCTTTGCAGAAAGGGACCTGGGTGTCCTCTTGGGCACCAAGTTGAAGATAAGCCACCAATGTGGCCTTGCTGCAAAGAAGGCCAATGGTAACCTGTGCTACATTAGGCAAAGTGTTGCCAGCAGGTCAAGGGAGGTGATCCTTCCCCTCTACTAAGCACTGGTGAGGCCACACCTGGAGTGCTGGATCCAGTTCTGGGCTCCTCAGTACAAGAGAGACATGGACATACTGGAAAGAATCCTTAACAAAAGACCATATAGATGATGAAGGGACTGGAGCATCTCTTCTATGAGAAAAGGCTGAGAGAGCTGGGACTGTTTAGCCTGGAGAAGAGAAGGCTCAGGGAAGACCTTATCAATGTATATAAACACCTGAAGGAGGAGTGCAACAAGGACAGAGCCAGGCCCTTTTCAGTGGTGCCCAGTGACAGCACCAGAGCCAATGGGCACAAACTGAAACACAGGAAGCTCCTTCTGAACATCAGGAAACACATTTTTACTGTGAGGATGACCGAGCACTGCACAGGCTGCCCAGACAGGTGGTTAGAGATCTTCAAAAGCCATCTGGATATTGTCCTAGGCAGCTGTCACTAGGTGTCCCTGCCTGAGCACGGAAGTTGGACCAGATGGTCCCTTCCAATGTCAACCATTCTGTGATTTCGTGACTGTTACAAGCATAAAATCATCACCTCTCCCTAAAGAGTTTACCATTTCAGGCTTCAATCCAACAAAGTGAAATAGCCACTGTCATTAGAATCAATGGCACTTAGCATCTCCTACAAAACCAGGCCTATTCAGTAAAAAATTTGATTGAAAGAATGTCTCTCAAGTTTTAATTGCTAGGATATGAGACATCTTTGTCATCTCCTGTCACGCCATATATCACCAAATCTATGAAATTGCATCAAATGATTTTTGTGGCTATGAAATCAGTAAAACTACAGTTTATATACCTCAAACACTTCTTATCCACTATTATTCCAGAAATGATCCTGGATTTTACTCTACCGTTCTGAGAAGGAGGAAAAGAAATTTTTTCTACTGCGCTACACATGAAATGGTTTGAAATCCTGCACCAGCTGATGTTAACAACCCAAACCATAGTAGCTGGAGAACACTATCATCAGTCTGGAATGGTCACAGTTTTTTGCTCAGAAGATGAATGGAAATTTCAGCAGAAGTTTGATTGGAAAGGCAACTTCTCTTCTCCCCCTCTTTCATCACCTTCTAGCCTGTTCCAGTTCATGCTCCTGAGACTCCACTGAAAAACCATTAGCAGAGAAAGTAACTAGGGGAAGGTTTGCTGCACACGTGTCTGTGTTCTCAGAATTGGTTCATGGTTTATCAATAGCACGAGCATTACATTTTCTGGTTTACTGTTTATCAATAGCACAAGCATTACATTTTCTTGTCTTGAAGGTTAAAAAAAAAAGAAAAAAAAAAAAAGAAAAAAAAAGAAAACAAGCAAACAAAGAAACCTCTTACCTGCATCCCACAAAGCTGAATTTTGTGGTGACATCAGAGTGAATTTCAAAGAGACACTGGGGAAGGAGGAACAGAGGGATGGGAGAAACAGCACGAGTTTTGGAGATGGGAAGTTTCAGAAAGGAAAGAAAGATTGAGGAGGAGGGACACCTGGAGGAGTTCTGTTTCAGGAAGGGGGCCAGTGGAGATCAGGATATTGCAGGGGATTATAGGTATCATGGGGCTCTGTGCAGGGTTAGAGGATCCCTCCATCTCTGGCTCTCTCTTTAGTTATTCCCTTAATCCCCAGGGCAATAGGAAATACCTTCAGCCTACCTCACTCCTAACATATCCCGTCCTGAATTACAGGATCACAACTGTAATTCTTCCTCTCACCATCCTGCCCTTTGTAGGCAGCTTCCTCCTCCGCTAGCCTGCTGCCATAAGCAACAGCCTATTTGGCTTATGGTTTCCTAATTTTTTATATTTGCTCCCTAAGCAATATACTGACGCCTGTTAACACAGGATAATGAGCTTGATGAACTTCAGTTATGACCCAGCATGGCTCTTCTCATGTGAATAATATATATACCAGAAAATTTTTAGAAAGAGAAGCACTGGGTTTAGGGTGGGTTTTTTTAGGAACTCTTCAACAGGAATTTCAGAGCTCTAGTATAACCTGCTTAGCAAAAATAAAGCATATAATAAAAGCAGTGGAAACTATGGATATCTCTTCCTTTATATAATTAACTGCATACTACCAGCTATGTCCATCCATGGTTTTTCTACCTTCTTATTCCGGAACTGATCCAGGACTCACTGCTTTTAAAGGCGTCTACAGACTCCAGCGTCTTTGGAGGTAGGCCATTCATGAATGCCACATGCCTACAGAACTAGCTGAAAAGAACAAGATGAACCTTCTATAGATACACAGTCTTCTGTAACTCCAACCATTAGAGAAAAGATTTGACACCAGTAGTTGTAAAATACATTCTAGGAAAGGCAATATATATATATGAGATGATAGTTAAATAGGTCATTCATGTTAGCAAATTTCCAGAAATAATATTTACATTCTAGTGAGGAGAAGAAAAGATTTTTGTAAAATGGATCAAATGACAGAAATCAAAATGTTGACCTTGTATTACTTTTACACGAGGCTTTTTTTTTAACGCTCTGATTTGGAGCTGCCAATGGAGGGCTTCTGGAAAAGGCAAACAAACTGTTACTTCTGTTTTCATTGTTTCTATCTCATTTCAGTCTGGAATGTCACTTGGATGCTGAGCCCATTGCACAATATGAATTGTACAGAAAACCCCTCATTTCTGTAAGATAAATGTGCTGTTATATTTTCAAGCAGGCAAGAACCTACAAAATTTGTACATGTAAATGGAAAAACGCTTATGTTGGTGTAGAAATCTAAACCATATCCTTTTGTGCTCTAACCATCTACCCACTAACAGAGAAGAGTTTTCAGAGAAGTATTTTAACTCTGAGTGTGTCTGAAGTTTCAAAATAGGCTGTTCTTTTTCTACTCTAGTGACCACATAGAGAAGCAGAATGTAGGAATTTTTGTTTTTAGGTTTCTCTTTCTGGGCAACAAGGAAAGAAACCTCTACTGTGCACTCCCATTTAGGCACAAGTCAGATTAAAAGAATATCACCCTCACAAAAACAAAGAGCCTCAGGAACCTCTATTAAAAAAGGAGACAGTGCTGAGCATCTCTGAAATATATTCACCTCATGATCTACTACTTTCTTTTTAGATGCAAGAAAAGCCTGAGCACTTGGAGCCAGGTAATCCAAACTTTGATTTAATTTAGATTTGGATTCTGTTCAAGTCCATCTGTACTTAATCTAAATGTTAAAGAACCCAGAAACAAATATGGATTAGAATTGGCAATCCTCATCAGGCCAAAACTCCGTTGAAATCAGTGTAAATGTGCCTCAATTAAGTTTCCAGGCTGGAATTTACTTGGAATTAGAGATCGTAAACATCTGCTGCATGTTCTGTAATATTTGTCCGTAAAATTTTCTCAAGAGACAATCTTAAATATGTAGTGCATGTCTTAATGAGAAGAGAGGAAAACTTGGTTTTGATTTGTTTTTATGATGGTAAGAATACTGATGTCATAGCCTAAAATGGAAAAATATCCTGTTATGTTATATAGCATTATATTGCATAATTTAACCTCTTGCTGAGATGGAGCAGAAGATACGAGGGGCCCTTGGTGGTAGTTACCACACTATTATATTTTCATGGCTTGTTTTCTAAGCCTGGTAGAACTCTGGAAAACAGATGGAAGGGGACTGTGTAGTCCTGCAAGTTTCCAGGAAACTTTTTGATTACATAATTTATACTAGTTGTTTCAACAAAAGGCCAATTGCTACTGAAGACCAAAATAATACAGAAGAACCTTCTGAGCAGGCAAAGGCAGAGGAAATGCTCAAAGAGGACAATAGCTAGACAGAGGTGGGGGCAGTTATGGAGAAGTGAGATAAGTGAGTAGCACCCACTGTGGGACTAAAGGCTACTTACCTTCACTGCCCCACTCCTGGAAGCTTTAAAAATTAGCTCCAGCAGTGAATCTGCTATTTTAGAAATGCTAACTCTTGATTTAGCAAGTGGGAAACACATGTAGTTCCCTGGGATTTCCTTTAGGAGAACGTCTGCCCACTGAGCAAGACCAGTTAAGGAGGAGACACGGAGGGAGCACTGGTCCTCTCAGCTGGCTTTGGGTACAGCATCGTGGCTCAGCAGAGCTGTACTGTGGTTTGATTTCTCTTCACAGCTAGTGTTTTGAAATTGTTGGCCTTGTGTTTTGGTTGATCTTCTACCATTTCCTTGCCTGGGCTTTTTAGTGGGGATTTCCAAAGGCAGCTTTGAGGCTAGTGAGGTAACTCCATACTCCACTCCTACAGTCCCCAGGAAGAAAGAAAGAGGATTCCCCACAGAAAGCACCAGATCCCACTGTGCCTACTCTGAATCACCCTCTGGAGAAGTCTTGCTTTCCCCATGGGCTACCAGGAGACCTCAGAGACATTTATCTCATTAGTAGTCTACAGTGCCCTTTCTGAGAATTTCCCCAGTGTGTTTCCACATTTCTCTCCTGGTTTTGTAAGTTAAACAGAAACCGTGGGATAGATTCACTCCTGCTCTAAGCTGATTGGTGCCAGCAGAGTTTTCTTCCAGACAGCAACTCAATCCCATCACTTCTATTTAGTCTAACTCTGGATTAAGTTTTATTTATTTGTTTTCATTACTATGCCATTTAATTAGCTGTATTCTTACAAAACACGCCTGGGGCCTTTTCCTTTCCAAAAGAAAAAGGGTGTGTGATTTTTTTTTCGGAAACATCCAAATGACTTAGGAAGTTAGGAAGTCTCACTGAAAATCAGTGGATGGCTTCTGAAATTCAAAATAATGACCCCTGGTCCAATAGTTAACAGGAACATCAAATACACGCAGCCCCTACATTCAATAGGCAGAATGATGCCAGTCACCACATCACTGAACCTATCCCTAGGCAAGTAATATATTCAGGAGTCAATTTCGTCTGATATTTTAATTACAGCTCATATTAATTTGTTAAAGCCTAATGTTGGTTTCTGTGAAGAGGCAGGGGAAAATGGCAACACCGCAAAACTGGAACACAGTAATGCTCTTTCCCGTGCCTGCCACGTATTTTTACAGCCAGTCACGTAATATAGTTTTGGCAACCTAGCTACCCCATTTCACTTACATTTGATGCTCTTTAATATAAGCGCTAAATGACTTCAGTATTTCCTGGAAACTCAGCAGCGGTGAGCATGGATGGCTCCTCAGATGCAGTAGATGGCACAGGACCATGAATATCGGTGGGAGTGTCTGCACTGCCTTCCACAGGCTTTGGATCGCATCCATAACGAGCGCATACATTTGGAAAAACCTTTCCATGGCTACTTGGGTTTCACAGGAAACACAACAGGAACGGAAAACAAGATGTGTCTCTGAGTGCATGTTTGGGGACGGGGGGAGTGCCAGCCCTCTGCGTTGTGGTGGCCTGGGAAGTCCTCTCCATCCTTCCCAAGCAGGACGCGGAACTTGACTGTGTATCTGGAGCAGAAAAAATGAAAGAGAGGCTGAAAGAGCACAGCATCATTTTGATATTTCAGGGGGAAGTAACAGGAGTCAGTGTATTTTTTCCTTTCATGAACTCAAGTATGAATGTCTTTTGCAGTCTCTGCCCACCGTAAGATAAACATAAGAGCTGGGGAAGAACTCTAAAAAAGTAAGACCCTTAATTTGAGCATGTACAGAAGCAGCAGATTTTTGCAGGCCTTGCTGCCTTGTCCCTAGAAATACACCTTTTTCTCAGTAGCAAATGGGCAGCCACAGCCGTCTGACCTTGACTTTTATTTATGTGCTGCTTACAATGGTTTGACAACAACTTTGTTTGATTTATTCCTGGATTCCAAACTGAAATAATAATTTTTTCTTCCCACTGAAGCAATTTTTATTCTGCTCCTATAGCTACAAGCAGGGAAAAAAAAAAAAAAAAAGAAATTAAAAACAAATGAGCCCCAGTGTTACATGTAAAAATATGTTATAAACCAGCTTTGCCACAGCAAAACTATATGAAAAAAACCTCATCATATACAAATATAATCAGAAAAGATGGGCAATGAAGTGTAGTGGTGGTTGAACCTCTAAAAGTGATGCATCAGCCAGGCTCACAACAACGAATCTCAGCCACATTGATTACTTATATTTTGTCAGAGTTAACAGGGTTCTTTACCTCCTGGATGCTTTTATGCGCAGGATGATGCAAGTCTTCCCACACACAAAATAGCATGTGCTGCACAAAAATACTGTTTGTCGCCACTGGCCACAGGGGACATGCATCCTGCAGGGCCTTAGAGAAGTCCAGTGCGTTGAACCAGACTGGCTGAGGTTCATCTTCTGTTTGTCAAAGACATTATACACTCCTACAGTCACAAGCACTTAATAAGGAAAAGAACCAAGAGGGCTTTAGCAGCCTGTTCAGACACATCCATTAAAACCTTGTAGATAAGTTAGGTTCAGATAGTCAGAGAACCACAGAGAACATGCACATTCTGCATAACCAATCATACCAGAACCTGGTTTTAAGTAAGTGAAATACGAACATTTTCTGTAACAGCTTTGCAACAACTCCAAGCAACTATTATCATGTTTGCATTGCAAGTAGGTTTTGAAAGCTACCGAACTGTCTCGCAGTTCCAGAACACCCAACAATACACAAATGAAAACAAGAGAAGAAAATTTCTTGCAAATGTTTCATGTTCCACCAACTGATCATCATGCTCAGAAAGGCATGGAAGACAAGGAAAAACTGCAATTGCAATTGCCACTTATTGCTTATTATTTGACTGAGTGAATTGTGAATGGTTCGAGGATTTGTTTCACCTACAATTAATGTCAAAAGGTTTCACTTCTTATTTTAACATCTTAAAATTAAGAAATCTATCAAGGCTCTAGATTCCTTTTGACATTCCTGATACAAGACTCTACTAGTTGTAGCTGATTCAAGGATGTCTTTACAATGCTATTTCTTTTCAATGCTGTATGTGGGAGAAAAAGAAAAGTAAACCTATTTTCTGTAAAGTGAAGTAAATGATTTCATACCCTTAACACCACATATGTAAAGTAGATTTCCATCTAAAATGCCTATTCTTTAATGTGGCATTATTGCTGTTATTAATCTCTTATTTGCATTTTTGATCACAAAACCACAAATGACCAATATATTATTTCGTACAATTAACCATGAACTCTAGAGTACGCAGTGAATATAGGTCAGAAAAGGTTTACTACAAAAGTTAATAAGTTAATCATATACAAGTTAATAATATAAGTAGGCACTAATTTGACTTGCACTTGCAGAGTAATTGTCTGCCTTGAGGAAAAATTACCTTATCTTCAGTGCCATACAGCTGAAAACAAGCACTATAAACATGTCTTTCCTTGCAAATGTAAATTTAATATCTTTACGTTTCAGTACTTCTGAAACTATCTTTTGTATCCCAACAACTCTTCTGCGAAAGACTTCTGAGTTTTTACCCCGCTTATCGTAAGACAGCAAAACATATAATTGCTGAGATGAACTGTGTGTCTGCCCATGAGTCTATCCTGCTGATAACTCTTGAAGCTTTTACAGAATCACAGAAGGGTCCCCAGAGCAGGGACCTCTGGAGGTCATCTGGTCCAACTCCCCTGCTCAAGCAGGGTCACCTAGAAATGATTGCCCGGGACTACGTCCAGATGACTTTGAATATCTCCAAGGACGGAGACTCCACAACCTCTCTGGGCAACCTGTGCCAGAGTTCAGTCACTTTAACAGCGAAAAAGTGTTTCCTCATTTCAGAGGGAACCTCCTGTGTTTCAGTTTGTGCCCATTTTAACTCACTTCAATCACATGTGAAAGGGGAGAGGCCCCAGGACACTAACCTGTGGGAGAGAGAATTTCTTCCGCTCCAGTGCTCAAAGAAAAAAATGCCTTCTGTGGGTGGCTTAGTCTGTTCCCTGCAGTAGCTGAATATTGCAAATAAAATCTGTGTCCTCAGTGGCCTTGGAGGACCCAGTCCTGTAGGGCAAAAGGTATCTTCATCTATCAGTGAACCCAATCTTGCCAAGATCTGCAAGTATATACTTATGAATATAAATTTTGCCAGGACAAGATCAATTTCTTTCAGTGGAAGGCAAGTAGGTAACATAAACATCTTTATTCTTCTCCAAAGTGGAAGCTTTCTTCATCCCTCTTTGTCTCAGCAGCTTGCAAGGAAACAATCAGTTTTTCAAGAACTATTATAAATGTTATAGGGTCAGGATCCATCAGGTAACCATGCAGTGGACAGCCTTCCGAGTCCTGAGAAAGTCAACAGGCTTTGAGTCTTGGGAATTTGTGGTGGTGTTCTTAGTTTTGATTTGTGCAGGAGTTAACACAGAGGCAATTTTGACAGTTGAGCTGAAGGCAGCTTTACTCCTGTTAAAGTCACATCTCAATGCAGCCTTGCTCCCTTGGAACTAGACAATGATAATGTGCTAAGATTGTTTATGTGATCCCTCACCACCACGTTTCAGGGCTTGTATAAACTGAGAACGTTACATGACCAGAGCTCCAATACCACTGATTTCTTCTCAGTAGAAACCGACCAGAAAGATATTTGCAATAGCTCCACAGAGAAGCAAGGATGGTCTGAGAGTACAATTTTTTTCTGAAAAGTAAATAAGTACCTGAAGTTGTAAGATGGTTCACTGGTACCCTTCCATATTACTGAAGTTTGGACAAAATGGGTAGATGGACTTTAATCTATATTCTGTTCCACTTATTATACAGGCTTCACACTGCAGCAGTTGAAGACTTTCCATATGCACGGAGAACAGCATGATCAGGAGTTGTCAGAGGCAGTTTTTACTTTCTATCATCCTCTCCCTGATTTTTGGCACTCAGCTTGCACAAGCAGGCTATGGCTGCCCCAATATTTATTTGGCCAAAAATTGTGCCTTGATTTCTTGCTCGGTGATTAGGGCAGGGGGCGAGTTCATGAGAGCCTCAGGTTTGTGCCTCTGGCCCAATGAATATTTACTCATTCAGGAAAGAGATTGAGAGAGACAAACTTAAGAATTATCACTGAATGGTTTCACATTATCAGATGGGCAGGACAGTTATCTATGCTGTGGAAAAAACAGGAGAGAATTTGAACCTGGGTGTTTCCAATTCAGGGGAGTCTCCTATTTCCATGTTATTGTCTATTTGGGGCTGTTTTTCTGTCTTTTAAAGAAAAAACTGTGAAAATTCTTGGGCTTATCACAGTGGAGAGTGGGCATATTTTTTTTTTTTAAATCCCAGATTCTCAGGGGACATGAAATCACTACCGGGCGCCATTAATCGGACAAACAGAGTACTGCTCTATTTTTTAATCTCTTAATCATTCAGTCCAGCTTTTTGTGGAGACAACTTGGTGCTAGTATGCATTGATGGACTTTTCAGATGCTTCACTTGGAACATGTAAGGCAAAAAACCATTAAACCAGCAATTATATTACTTTCCATTAAGGAAAGTTCACTGCTACATGCAGTGAAAAAGTCCAGAGGTCAGAAAGATCCAAGAGTTCAACAAAAACACTGCTCTTCTGCGACACGATCAGATTTAAAGAACCTTTTAAATAAAAAGTGTACGCACTTATTTATTCCTTTTTTTCATGCTGTCTTTGGGAAAACGAAGCTTTCGAGACCAGGCGTCTGATGGCCTCCTTGGGAGCCAGTGAGGACCACAGGCCAGCGGTAACAGTCAGTCCTCTTTGCTAACAGCATCTCCATGCAGATTTAGTGGAGACATTCAGTCTGTAATAAATACAGTCTAGGGAAATACAGGCCTAGAACTGTCTACTGGCTCATTATTAATACATTGGGACAGTCTGGACCTGTGACCTCTTTACTGAATCTTCGTCCCTCCCTCCCTCCCACAACTTCTTTTTCTGTCTGCGCGCACGGCAGGAGCCCGCCTGGACTTTGCACGTACGCAATCACAGCCGCGGTGTCTCACCTCACGCTCCTTTCCCCGCCTGCGCCCCGGCGTCCCTCGCCCGCAGGGACAGCACCCTTCCGCAAGACAGAGCGTGCAAGCCAAACCAGCTTGTGCGTGCCCAGCGTGAAGGGATGTGATTTCATCTGGTAGCGTATACTGTGCGCAGCTTAATAACAAACCAAAAATGCAAGAAGACTGTCTCATTCATGCAGACACGGCAGGGGGAAAAAAAAAAAAAAGAGTGGAGTACATCCTTGGATCTTTTTTTTTTTTATTATTCTTTTTTCCCCTGTTACTTACAGCCACTAAGCAAAAGACTAGCAGACTTAAGTGCTATATAAAAATGAGTAGCAAGGCAAGTCCAGGGAACAATACATCTGAAGGAAAAGGACTTCCAGAAGCAGACTCAGGTTTTTTTGTGTGAGGCCTGGAAGCAGCTAATCTCTGCTGAGTAAAGATAGCCATTCAGCTCAGATCAGTCAACTACGCTACCGGAGGAGGAAAACCGGGGAATCGTTTCATTGTCATTACTGGGGAGCCACCAGATGCTTGGGATTCCATATATTTGGGGGATAAATCTTTCAAAAGCTCCATTGACACTGGGGTATGTCAATAATTCAACGTATTAGTTGGATGCAAATACTGCACAATAAGGTATGGAAAGAAAACTGTAATTGGGAATGCCGGGGCGAAGGGGGCTCTATCTTCTGACTGAGCCCATTGTTGAACTCCAGGCTGAACCTCCGACCCTTTACTTTGGAGGGACACAATAGGCTTTGATATGAGATGGTGGGAAACGGGCTTGGAGGCTCATTTCACATTCAGCTGCGATTCATCAGCTTGGCTGGGACTTCTAGCAGCTTTAATGACCACTGCAATTGATGGTTAAATCAATTTGTGACGGTGACAGCATGGCTGGCCCCTAGACTGTAACAATCCGGGATTACAACAGGCAGAAAGGGCCCCGTTATTCAGACGTGCGTGGTTTCTGCTCGGCTCAGAGTGGGAACAACAGTGGGACAAAGTCTCACAAAACGAGGCCTGGAGAATGTACACATTCACTCCAGTTGACTACACACCACCACAGCTTCTTTGTAGCGCGATGAGGCGGGGTAAAAAAAAAAAAAAAAAGCATTGTTGCAAATAAAAATATACAGTAGGGCACAAAAGACCCTGGTATCTAACTATATCCTTAGGAAAAGTGGCAACCCAGAAAGAATTTCAGCTTTGTTCCTCCAGAGACGAAGTGGGTGGTCCGTCCCCCCTCCACCCTCGACCCCAAACTGTCTTGCCACTTGCCCCCACCGTAAAACCCAGCCGTGTCTGGATTACGATAGAGCAGGTTTGCATTTGGCAAGAGGGGCATAGGCAGGGGGGATGGGGGCCAAATGTATCTCTCAGACAGTGAGAAGGAAGAACTGCTCCCTCTTCTGTCACTGAAGAAAAAATGCATTTGAAACGCGCTACAATTTGTTTTTCATGTTTGCATGATTATAATTACCTCTTACGCCAAACAGATATTACAGGGAAAGAAGACGACCAGAGATCACTCTGGTGGCCTTGCACTCGGTAATTATGTTACAGGAGATTTGGTTGTTTCGGACAAGGGTCTGCAAGTCCAGTGCTTGCCTGACAGCAAGGCAAAAATGCACTTTCAAATCATCTTAGCTCTCCCTTCTCCTGCATTTTGCTGGTGTAATATGATATTTGGCCCCAAAAGCTACAGTGTATGTTAGAAGGAGACAGTATTTCTGGAAAATATGTGATTGGGATTCTGCTTTCACTATGATATTTTACATAAACTAACAGTGGCTAAAAATTCTCAAAAACAGATGCATATATCTGTGTTGTAGTGTAGATATGGCCTAATGTATATGTGTGCTTTGTTTAAGTCAAGCTACACTTAAAATATGTCAAATGATTCAATGAAAAGCTATGTTCTCTGTCATGTTAATTGAAATAATTTATTCAGCCCAAATAGAACAGTTATAAATTTAATATATAATGTTGTGTATCTAACTGAGCGTAGATTCATTTAAAAAATCAATATGATATGCAGTCAGAGAATCAAAATACTTAAAAATTTATATGAGGAAGCTGTTAATGTGAGCACTACAAATGATGCCAATCGATAACTTGTAAATTATATAGTTATTAATTACATGTCTCTCTGTGGTTGGGCGTGATCAAGCCATTTCTGTGTATACTAAAGAAACATGTTGAAAATGAGTACTAAAAAAAATAAAAATGTGAGGCACAGTCCACTGACCTGTTACATAAATCCCTTCATTCACATTCTGAGTTGAAGTCTACAATTAATAACTGATTCTGGCATCTTCCTTACAAAATGTCATGGTCTAAATGTTGCAAAAGAAAGAGCTGTCTAGCTCCTTGAAGTATGTGAATCAATTGGTTGATGTTAATACCTGAAAATTTGTATCCCGAAATAAAGTCTTGAAAATGTAAACAACAGATTATTTTTTCTAAAAGATCTGTCCAAATATTGAAACATATTATTGCTAACGGTAGAGAGGTCTGGCACTAGGTCCAAACCCTGACAGGGGAGGAGGGGGAAAAAAAAAAATCACTTGGTTTCTATGGTAACAGTGCTGGTAGAAATAGTTGTGTGAGCGTACTGAACATGCATAAAAGCCTTCCCAAGGGAGGTCAGAGGATTTGAAGCAAGAAGAAAAAAAAAAAAAGATGGCAGCTTCTGCAGAAGGCACAGAGACACTTTATGCTGAATAAGTGTTTCACATTTGTGATGTGATCAATAACAAAATGTTGTTGCTAAGACAATATTCAAGAATGTTTAATATCTGTCTATTTATACTTAAATCATGTGTTTGTGCATGCTTGTTACTGTATGAGACATATGACACATGCAAATTTGCTTCTGTACACATGTATGTAAATACCGGTATGTGAATAAATAATACATCATCCTACACAATGGAAATATAATGGGAGACTATAACAGACTCTTTAATATATGCATTATCATATATAATGGATCACATACGGATGACTCTACTTGTATCAGTTATATTAAATACATCTGTGCATTTTGAAATATATAATATAATATCAGTCTGAAATATTTGACATACTGATTATCCTTGAGAAAATCAGCATCCAAAGTAACTCACAAGGAGCAGCAAGAAGCACCTAACATTATTTGTGGATGAGGTATTTAGCTTTGGCAATTAAAGCATTTTAATTAAATTTAATTTTATTAACGATGATCAAGAAGACAGGAATTAGCCAGAGTCTGTTGTACAACGAACACACTATATATACCGACTAGGCTCTGCCATTCAGCCTGCTTAGAAACCAAGTGATCACGGTTCATTCTTTTGAGCTAAAAATGTTCACTAGCCCTTTATTTACATCTGCTTCAATCCTCTCCGTTCATTGTTGGTTGCTATAAACTCACTCCATGGGGGATGGATTGGCACAGAGCAAAAACGTGACGGAGGCTCCCATGCAGAGGATGAGCCGTGGCTGCAAGTGAAATCCCGCATCCATAAAGCCAGGGGGAGGGGGAGAATTCCCAGTTACACTCGAAAGCTTCAGTTTTGCAAGCATGAAGGCAAAATATTTTTGGCAGTGCATGGTGTGCAAAGCAGGTTTGGAAAAATGTGCGTTATTCTCATGGATTTTTCAGAGCGACACAATGCACTAAAATTTCCAAAGCTTGCTAGATTACCTTCTGGGGTACGGTGAGAGAGGATTTTCACCCAGAAAAGATGGCTACTGAAAGCGAGGAGGATCTATATCCATTGCTGCATCTTTCCAATTCAAAAGCAGCAGCACATTATCTGGGACCGACACTTGCAGAGACAAAAGCGGCACATAAGTCTTCCCTTCCTCTCTCGGCCCCCTTCCCTCCCTCTCCCCTGCGACCCCCTCCCAACCGGCTGTCGAAGGGGGCCCCGGGAGCAGAAAGCAGCTCTCTCCTGCGCCAGCCACACGGCCACCCTCCCTCCTTCCCTACGCGTGGAAATCGCTGTTATTCACTCGCCGCGTGTAGGGTGTGGTGTGGGCACAGAGCCAGCAAGGACCTTGCCTCGGGGACCTCCCCAGCAAACTTGGAAGCAAGAAAGACAAAGGATGCACTTCAGACGCCGGCTGCCAACGTGGGCTCAGCCTGCCTGAGGTTGGGTAGAGGCAACGCGCTGTTCTGTGAGGCGGTAGCGTTCGTAAAAGGTGTACGTGCACTGGGGAATTGTAACGCCACCAAGCTTCCGAGCTTATTTGGAAAATCACAGCACTGGCCACACTGGCCCTTTTGAAAATCTGAGGCAGCACCACTATCAGTTTCATTGTGAAAGTGCATTTTAAGGAAGGTATTTTCAATCTGCCCTATATGAGGATTGTGCTGTGCACATTAGAGAAAAATGGAAATTTAATCATACAATGATCATACTTCAGCCAGTTTCTTAAACCCCTCCTGCAAGCCAAAAGCACCTTGTTAGTCATTAATTTTCCTTAATTAGATCTCAGGTGAACATTTTCCTGAAATGAACAACAGCTCTCTGCACTTCTCAAAGCTAATATTTCTACCTGCCCTTGGAAACTCATTTAGATCACAATGGGCTGGCATCTAATTAGAAAATATCCTTGTTATTACCAGAGCTGGGGGGTGGATGGACCGAAACAAAAAAAAACCCAAACCAAACAAACTATTAAAAAAGAGAAGATCAAAGTATGACCCAGCCAAAACAGACAGAGCCTTCCAGTGTGGTTAATGAGGACCTTACTGCTGGGTTCTCCAGCACCGATGTGACAAGCTCTAAAACTCTGAAGCTGTAGTAATTATACGGATAATCCAGAAATGTCACCAAGTCAGCAGCCCAAAGGGCTTGAACTCAAGATTCTCTATATGCTTATTTTCCTCCTGCTCCCAGCTGGTAGTGTCCCTGTCTTGAGAACCGGCAAGGTTGTAACATGCCCTGAATTTTAACAATGACCCTGACTTTCTCCCATAACCTCCAGTTCTTTCCAGAAGCCCTAGTGGGCCTGACTCCATTGGCTGTGCGCTCCAGCACGTGGGTATCCTGCTGTCTAAATACACATTTCACTTGCCATCTGGAATTGGACAGTCACTGATCCAACGTTTTCTTCTGCGTCTGCAACGACTTAGACCCCATCTGCTGAATCTTAACCCACATTCATGAACGCATATCCTGCCCCTACCTTCACTGTTCAGCAAACCTGATCCTTTGTCTTCTGTCATATGAGTGTTTTCATTTGCAGTCCATGAACCTTTATACCAAAACTCCTCTCCTCACTCTGCACACTAGCTTGCCCTCTTGCTTGAATTTGCTGTGCAATAACTGTACTTTCCTACTCACCGAGCTACCAGAGGGAGAAAACTTCCATCTGGCTATAAGTGTTCAATGTTACGATTGTACCAGTTTATTCTACTCATGGTGTGCCCCCACCAACAGCATTTTTTAACCTCTTCATAGTAACCTTAGCAGGAATTCCCAGCTTAGAGACCAGGTCTCATTAACACTATTGCCCTTTTGTACTTATGGACCAATATGGACGATTTCAGTATAAATGATGGCCAAACAGTTAAGACAATGACTACACAGCAATCAAAGAAGTGAGTGCTGTATGAAGTCCAGATATACAAGGTGCTCTTAATCCAATTTCTTGCACAAGCTTCATATTATTGAGGTTGACTGATTTTTATCCCTAGCCTATGTAGCTTAAATCCAGCTCAGAAATCACTACGCTACACTGTAGTGAATTTTGTGACTGTAGCTTAAATACACCTTAAATCAGTCTTGAGTAAAGATTTTGAATAGAGCATATCTTTCAACATGTGCATAAATTATAATGGGATAACAGCTGCCTGAAGCAGTTATACGTACACTTTTTTCTTACTCTGCTCCTTCGTAGAAATTAATAAAATTCTCTGTTGCTGTCCCTTTACTGTCTTAATGCCCATCCCACCCCTTCAGAAAATTCAACACATAACTATGATGTCCCCATACACATTCACGTGACTGCCCTCTGTGCATCAAGCAAAGCTGGCCACCCATGCACTCTACCTGGTGGAGATGCTCTTGCTCTCATCAGAGCGACTGCGACTGTGGATACGCCCAAAGCCAGGAGTATGGGACAGGAATGACTACCTGAATTCCATTAAGACAAGTCGAAATACTTGGGTGCAGCAGGTACAGTACATTAAACAGTGTTTCTTGTCAGACTCAAAACATCATCTGAAAACTCATACTCAACTGCTGAATAATCCTGTTTATAGGTATATGGTATCCCAGGAAGCAAATATACTGTCCAGGTGGATTTTATAGAATCCATAGTAAGAGTCTGGGGTTATGGCAGATGGCCAGCTGAATTACTTATACCAGCTGTCTGTAAAGGGCCCATATTACAGTTGAGATCAAATGGTCTTTTAAACCTGTATCAAAAAAAAAGTTGCATTGCGTCTTCATTCATGGTACTCGCAATATTAAGGAGAGTGTGATAGTCAAAATGCAATAGTTGAAAAAGATCCAGGTCCAGAAAATTACTTTCTTCCTACACACAATCAATAAGAACGTAAAACCACAAGTACTTTAGATATGCTTAGGTGAATCTGTACTCTTAATGAAACAAAAGCCTATGAGGCTTGAACCTTGGAGTAAGAATATTCAAGTCTCTGCGATAGTGTAGCACATTCTGGTATTAGTTGTTGGTCACTGCAGTGATGGCACTGCCAATACTGCATCGTTATCGTGGGTATTAATTTGCTGCAGCGCTATAAAGGTGGTGTGACAAGAACGGTGTCTCAGAAGTTTTCTTGTCCTTTCTTGCTGCTTGGTCTGCTTAAACAGACATGCAAAACATCTGAACGTGCCTTACTCTAGAGCTGAGACCACAAGCCAAAAATGCTGAAGACTGTGGAAATCACATGAGCTCAATCTATTAATTTCAGCCCTAGCAATTTACTGAAAAATTATCCCTTCACTCATGCCGAACCTGTTCAAAATACAAATATAACAAGCATCACGTCTTAAGTATATATGTGACCTGAAATCATTGCATAAACTTCTAAACAGCAAGCCACAGTCCTACTGACAGATACAAGTGTAAAGGGAAAGGAAATGAACTCACAAAATTATCATCGAAATTCAGAAACAGCACTAAATTTTTCTTTGAATTGTCAGTGACTTCAGAGTTACTGTAAATTGTACAAATTTGGGCATAGTATAGGGTTTTTATGGCTATGCCATGAAAAAGGTTGTTTACTCTGGGCCAGAGTCTGATGCCGTGACTTTGACTAGTAATTCTCTTTTCAAGTAACCAGACTGAATTCAACATGCCTGAATACAACAGACCACTTTGCTCCGTGGCATGGAAAACGATATTCATTCCATTTTTATCAGTTTTCAGACTTCTTGTGCTCCACCAAAGTCTTAGGAAATCATTCATGAAAATTAAAATCTGTTCCACGGGGCTGCTTGCAAAGATTCTGTTCAGCAGAAGCAAAGGTGTCACGATTTCGTTCTTTACGTAAGACTAAAAAATCATGATGGCTATAAAGCAACGACATTTCTGTAGTGAGAATTACATGCTGGTTTTGTTACATGCAGTTTCCCATGGTGGTTAAGTAAATAAAAGGTTTACTTTGCATGTGATCATTAGAAATTGTAAATCTTAGATCATAAAAACAACCCCTAACAAACACAGTTTTGCACTAGCCAAGGAGTGCAGAAAATAGCATCTCATTAGCCGTAAATCTTGGCAGAAAAGGGAAACAGAGCCCGGGAGTCCTAACAACAGCTTCTGTGCACCAGCCATTAGATCATACTGAAAAGCACAACAGGTCTAAAATTTAGTTGTATGAATGCCCATATAAACATTTTGGTATTATACGATCATTTAAGTACTCTGAAATCTATGGTTATAGGCTTACGCCAGCCTTTAAAAGATTAAAGGTTGTATTTTAGACTAAAGAATTCCACTCACTTTTATTTTTGAAAACTTTATTAATGTGTTTTAAAAGGTGATATTCTCCTATTCAGAATTTCATTGCTTCCATGTTTGACATGTTTTTGGTATGATATGTGCTAAGTAGGCACCGCAAACAATTTGATATGTGACTAAAAACCAGATCCCGGCTGGTCTACGAAATTCCCTGCATACCTCAGCTTAGACACCTGCAAGTGCATAAAGGCAGCCTTGTCTGAGTCGTTACGTTGCCTCACTCCTGCTAAAGCCCTCTCGTGACTGACTGATGTGGCACGGAGGCATCTTGTGCTTTTCTCATGACCGAGTGATGTGGCGTGGAAGGACCTTGTGCTTTTCCCATAGCCACTTTAAAAACCCGTAAGCATAGCAGGCAAATGCCTAGCCTTCCATGAAACTCAGCACCCTGCACCCCGTCTGATGGGAATTATGCAATGCACAGTTCTGATTCAATCTCATGAGCTCCAGAGAGATGCAGCTACCCTGTCCTATCCCTCTGGTGAGCACACACATCAATCTGGAGTATCCTGAACCATCCATCAAGGCTGGATGCCTCCTTTTCAGGTATTAAGACATCTGAACTGAGCACCTAAAGTAAGCTGTCTGAACCTAGTTCTAAAAGGCAAACGCTGTGGTGAAAAACTTCAGGTTTCCTTCTTGCTTCTGTATTTCTTGAAACCTTCTGTAGCAGCTCCTCCTCATTCCAGATATATATGAGAAAATTAAAACCAGATAGGACAAAAATACTAGGGACACTTATTTTATTTTAATAAAATGGAGAAAGTTGAAAATAGCAAGCATTAAACCCACAGTATGAGGTAGCAACCATTTGTTTTGTGTAAAAACACTCTAGCACTTATAGCTCCAGAAGGCTCTCACCGTGAGCTTTCCTGCTCTTTGCTTACATGGCGCTGAGACCTCCTTCAGCTGCTGAAGATGTGCTAAAGAGCAGTCAAGGGGAACGTCTGGATCTTCTTTATGAAGTGGTCTGGGCAAGAAAAGAGGGATTTCTTTCCCATATAATGAAAAAGACAAAGAAGTAAGGCTTAGAGAAAACCACCAGAAAACAAGATGCTAAGTCCTCTCCAATCCCTATGTTAGTGGTCCGCATTTGCCATACACCTTCGTCTTAACCTGTGGAATAACTTCAGGTGCTGTCGGCTGGGGTGTTAACGTACTGCTTTTTCTCCTGCCTGGTTTCTACCAGGTCTGCCTGCTTGGACAGGCCCACCAGTAGAATCAGCTGGAAAATGAACAGACAAATAAGGGAGAACAACAGGAGGAAACAATACCATCTGGGTCATATTTCCCAGAGTAAATCTTAGTAAATTCTGACTAAGTCAATCGCACCACAGAGATTCACATCAGATTGGGAACTAGCCCAAGTTTTTAAACTTTTATACAGACTCTTCCATATATATCTTTCTCACAAAACAGTTCAGAATAATCTGTCACTTCCTTATTGCTGTTACCCTGTACGCAAGCTTTCCTTCTAAAGTGATTAAAGGTCCTTCCTTATCTAAGGGATACCAAAGCAGGGTCATGAACCTTAGTGTTCATTCACCAAACTCACAGACACATAAACAGTACGGTGCTCAAGACAGTTGTTAATTATTTCTTCCCACCAAGAAATGAAAATAGACAAGTGCGTTTGCTATAAAGAAAAATATAATCTACCCTTAATTAGCTCTTAAGTAGCATCTTTCAATAACCATGCCCTCAGAAAGATGCTTTGCCATCAACATAAACCATTTCAAAACAGTTGGAAAAAAGCATATTGAGAAAGAGAATGAAAGATAATTAAAACCAATCAGGAATGTGGTACGTGTGATTCTGAAGCAGCAAGAACCTAAAGACAGAAACAGATTCAGTCCAATGAGGGACACCAAACACGTCTGGTGTCTTTATAACAAATGATAGATAACAGCAATAGCCAAGGTTTGGACTAGGTCATATATTTTATTAAAAATCTCTATGGCATGATGATCCACTATGCAAAATACATATAGTGGTGGTTTATTGCTGTGGTTTGTACACTAACAAGACTTTCATTTACTTGAACATCTTCCATCATGTTCAAGACGAGAAAGTGTTTCTAACAATCTCCTATTAGTCATTATTTTGGCATTATGATATTTAATTCAATAAGCAGACCAGTACAGCTGAAGTAATGTAATTTAATAAGATGTGCTACTTGTTGTTTGGTTTAGGATAGGTGATTCTGACTGCCTGTTAAACATCAGAATACTTCATACTGGACATTTGGAAAATTTGACTGATTGGCCAATGTCAAGTCCAAATTCAAAGTAGTATCAGATGTGCTACTGTTCTGGGGCAATGTGGCAGCAAATATGCTGATTAAGTTATAAAGAAGTAATTTTCTTCTACTTTCACGGGTGCCAGCGGGATCTGCGTAAGAGGGTTAGACAAGAAAATCCACATTCCCACATGGTGTGATGAAGGAAGGTGCAAGCTGCACGGGTATTTATGAGTGTGCGCCTGTCCTTCATACAGAAAGTTCATGGTGCTCTAGGGATGAAACCAGGCAAAGTTTACAGATCAGCAACTTGTCAGCCCCAACCTCCAGCTGAAATTAAATGCAGATAAAACAAATAGAATGTTTTAAGGAAATGGAAATACCAAGTGCTGGAATTTCCTGGCTATATACAGCTGGATTTATTTCAGGCACTGTGGACATGGAAAAAAAAATGAGCTCATACTCCCCATATGGGAAATGTGATGTTGGTAAGGGAAGAAAACAGAGTTATAGCCCCTGTTCTATGGCAACTGCATGATTATCCAGGCCAAAGACGAGAAAATAGTCCCATCAAGAAGAGCTGCCCAGTCACAGCTTGGAGCATAGTGTGGGCAAGAGTACGTACCCAGTAAGCAATACGGATGAGGCTTTCTGGGGATGCTGGGAGGGATGGAGGGAGAAAATTAAGCCATGTGGAAGCAAGCTGTGCTACGACCCTTGCCCTGGCCGTGTGTAGTGTTCTAATATAGAAGTAGATTATGTGACTTACTGATTCTAGCGTGCAGTGAGGGGTCAGCTTGAATTACAACAGGGATGAAATGCTAAAACAGGAAAATATCAGGTCCGCAGGGTCTGTGACTGCAGCAAGACGTTGTCAGAGTGAGGATTAGAGCAGGGACTGCTGGAAGTGGTAAATCTGAAGGGACTAAATTCCTGGTATCTCACATTCAGCACCCAAAATTAGTGGATGCTTTTTGCTTTAACCTCTGTGTGTGGTTCCTCCATCTGTAAAACAGATGGTCTTCTCACAGGATGTGCCTATCATAGCCTCTTAGGTCTGATCTGCAGTGTGTTTTTGAAGCGAATCTCCCTGTCACCCCCACTCACTGTGCTTCAGTTTGCATTCCTGAGCCCTCCTGGGGCACACAGGTTGGATTTCTTTCGGTGAGATTAAACTGGACGTTGTTCTGCAGGCACCTCCGCCTAATGCACTCCAACTGCTCACGGGGGTTCAAAATATGCTGCCAGGATGCAGCAAAACCCCTGCAGTGTGAGCATCAGGCCCTCGGCACCCCGTCTCCCACGCAGCAGAGATGCTCCTGCAGGGCCTCACCGCTCGCTAAAACAGACACAGATTCCTGCAAAAATGATGCTATGAAGTGCTCAGTTGCAGCAGTGACGAGCAAGAGAAAACTGCCCAGGAGGAAATGAACCATTTTTCCTTCAGAGCAAGGTTTGTACGGTGCAGAGTAAAAGCATCATATGTCAGACATGAGAAGGAAAATAAGTATTGCATAGCTGTTCCTTAAATGGGCAACTTACACTTTCTGTGCGCTGACTGAGGTGGGTGTCTTGGAGAGAAATCATATACGTTCGTGTAACTAAAGACTGTCTCGAGGCATACATTCACGAGGTCAAATTAAAGTTGCACAGACCACCTTAATTCTGGCATTTCCTAAGTCTCAAGTGTTTGACTTTACAACCTTAATAATGTTCTTTTAACATAGTTTTTGTATGTGTAATAAATTATATGCCCTTCTCACTTTCAGTGCTCTTCTCACCAGTAATGCTGTTGGACTCTGGTCCTTCGTTATGAAAACAAATATTGGAAATTATTGCTGTTGTTATTGAAACCAGATGTACTGCTCTCTGTGGCATTTATTTGTATAGTGTCAAACTCTGGCACATTCAATTTCGGGGCAGTTATTGAATAAAAATGAGCAATATAACTGATAGTGAAATGCAAGTGCTAGAAAGGCCTTAGAAGCTCTCTCTTTTCAGGAAAGTTTATAATTTTCATTTCATACGCAAACATTCACACAAATGACTATGAGCAAAAATTGCAACATCACATATTTGCATCAGTATAGAGTAATGAAAAATAGCAGAGAGCCAAGGTGAAAGAATCTGGGCCTGAACGTGTGAGGCACTAAATCCGCCCTGAAGAAGGAGGTGTCTCATGCCTCATGGGAAAAAAAAAGTGATGCCCTTGGTAAACTCAAGCCAATAAATGTGAAGCACAGACCTCACCCTCATTTCACTTTACCTCAGATCTCAGACAAAAGACACCCTGAAGGACAGCATTGCTCCCCATCTACTGCCAAAGGTGTGCATGCTTCAGCTTTAGAGGTCTAACTTTTGGACATCAAGCATTAGGTGAGAAATATCCCATCTTGTCCTTTCTGTGCTCTCACTGCTCGTCCTGACTTCACCCCAGAGGAGCAAGGTGCTTGACTGTAGTAGAAAGTGCTGTGTGGAGAAAATACGCAGGGAACAAGCCCAGTCCATGTCTAGCAGGACCTAGGATCATGCAGAGACAGAGGACTTCCCCAGTTTTTCCTTGGAAGGAGGATACCAAAACATAGGGTACAGATCTCCCCAGAAAGCACAAAACTGGAATAGTATAACTATTTAAATGACAGTGGTCAGCAATGCTTGGGGAGGCAGATTAGATACACTACTTGGAAAAAAAAAAACATTGGAGATAACCATTAACAAATCCTTAAAGTAATATTACAGCTCCGTAGTTAAGTACTCAAAAATTAGGAAACCCCAGAACTAAACAGCATACACTGACATCAATTCAGTCCTTGTATAAATGCATTTTAGTATGAACTTTAAGCGCATGATTACCTTACAGCTTTCCTACAGGATTCCTACCTGAGTTAATGCACCTGGTGGGACACGTTCTGAGAATGAATCAGGGCTGTGCTGTTAATTAGGCTTTGTTAAAGGGTTAGATCTGCAGAACTACTGAGCACTCACAGCTGTAACCGCAGTCAAGGAATGTCTGTGTCCTGGATGTGCATCAGGAAAAGCTAAAGACTCTGTAAATTAGTCCATGGGCTTCTCAGATTGGATGACTAATCTTGTACAGTTTGAGCTTTAACTTTTAAGTCATATAGATGACATATCTCATGAGCCTGGATACCACTATGCTTTCATCTCAGAGAGCTGTCAAGAAAACCAATTTATTAGCAGTTGTATCTCCCTTATGTGCTGCAGTAAGAATGGTGCAGTAAAAGATTAAACACACATGGAAGACATGTGGAAAGGTAGATGCAGAGTAATATAATTCCATGCTCTGTGTGAAGAGCAAAAAACCAAAACCTGTTTACTGAGAGTTTTTGCAACTTTAACGCTTCTCTTACGTAGTTTTTTTTGCAGTGTAACTATCTGTACAATTCCCAGGCTCATGCAAAGCACCCACAGGTGCTAAAAATCTTTCAGTCTAAATAAACAATATGTATAGGGAAGGCTGAACAAAGCATTATATGTATGGACAAGCATCTTTTCAGTTAACGTATGTTACACATTGCCACCAAATTACTCCCAACTTTGTTATTCTTTAATACCTACTGATCGTTTTTACAGACTCTGCTGTTTCTGGCCGCAGCTTTGTCAATCAGTCTAATCAGAAAATTCAGTTCATCCACTGACCAGCCTCCCACGTTGTGCCAAGGCAGCGGTGTTCAATGCCTGCCTCGCAGTACTTGCCTTATTTTGTCAGCCTCCCATCTCATTCAGGAGAGCAAGGGCAAGCTATTGATTGACTGATTACATTTCCAGTCTCCTGACATTCCTTGGATTTCTTGCAGCAAAGATCAGACACCCTCCTCAGAAACCAATTTGGAATTTTAACAAGACTTCAGAGAGAGACATGGTCAAAACGGCATGGACTTTTATCGGCAAGCTAATCCCTGAATACTTCTGACAACTGTAAGTGGAGGCAACATCTGAAACAGGGAAGAATGACCAGTTATTTATTGAAGAAAAATGCAATCTTCGTGGCCATTTCAAAAGCATTTTACTGTAACCTAAAATGTCCAGCTGTGGGAAGGTTTGAAAGAAGAATTAAAAAAAAAAAAAAAAAAGCTTTTTGAGCACAGCTATAAGGAAAATGTGCCCTGTTAGTTCATAAAGCTTTTTATTGTATTGTGATTAATCAGATTTATGCTGCATATATAATATACAGCCTGAAGTCACAGTATAGGGGGAACCCTTGTAATAAAACACAGTGATTTTTGTGTTTGGGGGGTTTTTTTAATATTGCAAAAGGATACTATTTTTACTGCAATATGCAACTGTGCCAATGGAAAATAGCGGGAAGAAAAAAATATATTGTCTGGCACTGGTTGCCATAGCAACAAGCTGAAGTTCAAGGAGAAGTGGAGAATCTGAATTCTGTGGCAAGGTAATGAATTTAGCATCTACAGGAACAGAAATGGATTTTCTGTCACAGCCTGTAAATCAACCGCAGGAAACCAACATGCGGGAGATATTTTGGAATGCTTTATATCTGCTTCTGATGTATGAAAAGTGTATCAAAATTAGCTCTCGGTGCTTTGTCTTCCAGGGCCTTCTCTTTCTTTCTCTTCAGACCAGTGCACTTAAAAAGACACTCGATGAAGCTGGTGTTTGTTATTGAACAAAGGCAAAAGCCTTGCAGTTTTCTCAGCAACCCCCTGAAGTCAGCAAGCATCGCCCTCCTTCCAGAAAGCTGCTTTAACACACTCACGTTTCACAACGCACCAAAGTTTCAAAGGTCAGCCACGAGTCGCATGTGTCCAGTTGTCCAAGCTGGCTTTTGAGATACCCTTCAAGATGTTTTCTAATGCAAATGCGCGATGCAGGTGAGCAAAGGGAGTGAACGTGAAAATACCTGAGGTACCCAGCTCAGCATCAGGAACAAACAGGATGGCTTTTCAACATACCTACACGCGTGCGTAAATGGTCCACCTTGAAAACTCTGGTGAACAACGTCTGCTTGGCGTGAGGAGCTGCCTTGGGGGACCCGTCATACCAAGGAAAGGGAGGGATGGAGTTTGGACACGGAGCTGGTGTTTCATGACCGCTGCCTGAGGAAAGGCTGCACGTGGCTCCAGGCGGCCCACGAGCAGTCAGTAGTCTCAAAAGGGATTTAGGGGAATGATGTCCATGCCTCAGCTAAAGCTCTAGTCCGTTCTCATGCATTCTCAGTCTCTTTCTAATGGCACGTTGATCTCCAGAGTGACCTTGTCCTTGGCCACAATAATTATGCCTCAGCAATCCAGACAGTATCAGGGAGAAATGTACAGAAAAAAAACATGCCTCACAACAGTGGGATCCTGCTAACATTCTTCATGCTCTCTGTGCCTTTGAAAACATGAAAAATAAATAGCTTCCCTTTCTACCGCCTATCCTGGAGCAGATGGAACACACCCTGGGGAAAGGGAGGAAAAAATTCTCTTAAATAAAAAAAAAGAATTATAACAATACACTACAGTTAATTATCTATAATGGGCTTCATTCCCAGTAAATCACACCCATGTAACTCAGATGTAATTCTTCCAAAGTCAGTGAAGACAAAGCAGTGTAAAATCACTGTGAGCAGAGAATACAGATCAAAATACACTGTGAAAAATAAAGTAGGAGAAGAAGATATTAGACAAAAAAAATGATTTCTTATTTGGATGTCTTCTGCATAAGACAAAGGAATGCACTCTGTCCCTGTTACTGTAGAGGGTGCATATGGAATTTCAATTATCTCTATATATTCTCTTTGACTTCCAGCCATGCAACTGAATGCTAACCAAACATGGAATAACAGTTCAGGAGTTAAAAAGTTTCAGATAATTTTGTATAATTTGCTGATCCTGACTAATTCTTGTTCAAATTCTCTTCTGCTTCTAGAGTAAAAGCATAACCATGGGCAGCATAAATTTCCCTGGATGTGCATTTGTAACTTTCTCTAAACAAAATATTTTGAAGTTTGTGAATTAAAGCACCTAATATCAGAGCTTTTTTTTAAGATTATTATTGCTTTTTTTCATATAGATGGCAAATTCCAGAGGGTAGGCCCACCTTCGACAATCTGAAAGAAAACAAACTATGTTTCCATTCTAACCGCAACACATTTTGTTCTGCTTCTCCAGATCCCTGTTCCATTACAATTGTGAAAATGTTGGGCATCGGCTGAATTTAAGTGCACCTCCCAAGTCATGTCAAATCAGTCAGTGAAATTCTTAAACTCATACTTAACTATTGAGAGTCTTGAGATTAAATGAAAATGGCTTCAAGCCTTTTGGCAATCTGTGGCCATTTGGAAAAGAAGAGAGGAAACACAAAGATACAAATTTCAAAAGCACTTCAGTGCTGGTTTGGACAGCTGTAGAATTAAAGATGCATTAAATCTCACAGCCACAGTTATTCTTTCTTACTCTTCTGCTAGAAATCTCTCAAAAACTTCAGCCTCCTTGTCCTGTTATAAATATTTGAATAGCTGGTAGGTTAAGCTTCAACTCTGTCATCTTTCATTTAAAACTGGAGCCCCTCTGGGCTACAGAACAGGGCAGCATTGCCCAGCATGGGTTTTGGTTCAGCATGCAGGTATCTGCTCGGGATTCCTTGGGGAGAAAGTCACTTTGCTGTTGAGATGAACCACTCCAGTAACAGCTTGAAGTTTGCAGGATTTCTTTTCAAAAATCAGGCATTTGTTTGCCTTTAAAGCAGAGAGTCTTCTGATCCCAGAGACTGCTTTTATGCAATAATGGCATACCAGGTTTCTGTGGATTTTGTCTGCAACTGTAAGCAAATATGAAGATAGTAGGAAATCTTTATTTCAATTACTACTCCTGCCGTGAATATAAGACTCTCTCTGTCTGACAAACAGTGCATGATTTTCATTTACATCAGCTCCTCTTGGAGTGGAAAATAATAAATCAGTACAGATAAAGGCACTTTTGATCGAGGCTGATGCTTTAAAGTATTAATTACCAATAAAATCTGTTCAATCTTTCTTGCTGTCTCTTCACCCAGGTGTGCTGTGAACCACTGTAATAAACCCACCTGTATTAGGGAAAAAAACAACCAGGTTCATTTTTTTTGCGAAGTCGTTTTTCTGCAAGAACCATCCTTGATTCGGATCACAGTGTGACTGTACAAATTGGCATGGATCAACTGCTGGAGCAGTCGAAGGGGTGGGAACATGTGCGGTATTGTCACCAAACCTGCTGTCATGTCAAATCATAGCCCCAGGCAAAAGAGTGGAAGATCTAATTGGGACCCAGATCTCTCTCATCACGGCTGAGATTTCCAAGAAGTGTGGAGGAGGCTACATGCCTTCCTCCAGCAGCTTTGTGAATTGACCCCAGAATATTCTTTTCATGTCTGTAACAATAAAAAAGAAAGCAGTTTCAGCTGGTTTGGGGTGGGATTTTTATTTTTTTTTAAATTTTATATATTCTGGTCAGTCTTAGCTAAAGATTTTCTCACTTTTTTTTTGCTTCAGTTACCAAAGAAAAAGAGTTGTTTATAGTACCAAAAAGATATGTGACCCCTTCTCTGAAAAATTTGTCTTTGACTAGCTCTGTGACAGTTTCCACAGCTCATTAACTCTTCTGTGCAAATTTATTTATGAGCACAAACTATTCCCCCTCCCTATCAGTTCTCTCCAGAAAGTAAGGGAGGAGAGACTGGCACTGGAAGGAGTCACTGCATGAATGACTGGGCTTTATTTACAGTTTGCAGAAATATACCCTGCACGTTTGTGCTGTCCTCATTCACCTGAGAAATGTTCATTTGTGCTAGTAATTCCATTGAAGTAATTACTGTCTGAGGAGCCAAAGCATATTATCTAGCCAATTCCCCTCACAAGCCATAACGCACAGCTGCAAAGCTCCAGGAGAGCACTGAAAGCTCTCCTGAAACTTCATGGTAGTGGCAGGAGGGAAAGGGAGGACACCTGGCCCTTCTGGCATTCACCTAGGGCTGACTGGTTATGGGCAGAAAGTGGGGAAGGGGGAGGAGACGCAGGGTTACACTCAGTCTGTTTACCCTTCCATTTAATCTTTAATCACCTCAAAGGGATTTTTGTGATCTGTTGATTTATTGAGCTGTTGGAGATGGCAGGGAAGCCAGGAGTTATTAGATTTCTGGGCTTCTATAACGGCTTCTGAATGCCAAAACAAAACTCTGCTTTCCTTGCTCCTTCCCAGGGCTCATTCCTGTCCCATTCCCTCTGAAAGGAGTCTTCTCTACAAAAGGACCAGTTTATCTCACTTTCCATCAAGACCGTTCCCACTACCGAAACTAGTTCAGGCAGAGGGAGTTCAGCTGCATACAACACAACACCGTGGTGTGCTGCAGGAATCAGTGTTACTCCTGAAGATCTCAAAGATGTGCACAGGTCTTCCCGCCCTTCCTAGAAGGGCAGAAGCAGACTGGAAAAGCTCAGTGGAGCTTTATCCCAGAAATTCCTTTTAAAAGAGTCTGTCCACACCGAGCATGCCGTGGACTTATGCAGAGCTGGGCTAGCCTGGCAGAGCAAGCCACAACCCTGCAGAGCTCATTATCAGCACGCCCAGCTTGTGGCTAGGTAGGACTGCTTTATAATTGCTCTCTCAGTTGTCAAGGACTGTCTAGGAGCACGGTATGCAAGTAGGGGGTAGGGACCCTGGTGCTACTCCTATGGGTTCAGTGCTTCCCAGAGATGCTGAAGAAGATGATCCAAAGGATGTGGTTCAGGTTGTAGCAGACCAATGGTCACAGAGGGCAGGCACAGACCTACAGACTGGAGAACAAGGGAGGGAAAATGTCTCCAGAGGCACAAAACTGAACAAGCAGCTTCAGTTCCAGCATTTCCTAACATTTGAGTGCATGGCTTTGAAGCATAATCATCCTTTATCTAGTTCATGTACACAAAGAAAATGGTTGCAAATAAAAACAGTGGTTTGGTGGTTTTTTTAAGTATCTTCTGTCACAGTTTTAAACAGAGTCTTTAAGAAGACAAGAAAACTACATCTTGCAATGAGCTTCAAATTCTTAACTCCTGGACTGTCGACAACCACATGTAATTCAATGAGAAAACAGATCTTTGACTAGGTTCCCTCTGTAGCACTCACTTTATGGAGCAATCACTTGAAGGAAGGCCTTTGACACACTATACCCAAAAGCATCAACAAACATCGGTCCAGAGACCTCTGCTCAGAAAGCAGCATTGCCAGAGTCTCCAAAGCAAGCCATGTCGCGAGCAGATTGTTTACTTCGAATGATTAAACCATTACATTCGGTGAGAAACAAGGCAAGATCCAGGATGTCTCAATCTCTACTTGACATGGAAGGCAAGAGCTACTAGTTTAAATCTACTGGCGTAAATCTGGAGGACGTCTGCTTGCTTGCTGCTTTATAGACTAATGGACTACAGCTGTTACCACGTTCTGGGGAGCCCTGGGCAGAGATCAGAGAGTACGTACAGTCCCACCAGTACAGATGTTGTGTGCAGTCAGTGGAAATTCAGTCGAATACATTGTAATTGCTAAAGTAATTAAAGCTCATTACTGAAAGTAAACATAACCGCCAAAGTTAGCACTCCTGAAGGAGTAAGTGACATTCCTCATTTATTCACACTGGAACCAAAAGAGATCATTAGGGCACAGATGAACTCTGGGCTGACAGGGGAGGAGTGCGTTAATGAGAAAATAGTTACAAGAGGGATTAATATGTTTATATATGTAAATTGTGGGGGGGGGAAGAATACATTACTGGAAATGGAATGCATTTCCAGAAGTGGAAGTGGAAGTGGAAGTGGAAGTGAAAGTGGGAGAGGAGAGGAGAGGAGAGGAGAGGAGAGGAGAGGAGACTGTGGACATGTATACAGAACAGGTGACCTGTCCCTGCATAAACCCATTAACTATAATTTCCTTTCCTCATTCTGGATTTCTGATCTGTTTTCTTGAGAAGCACTGAAGCTACTACCTATTATTCACCCTGTAGAAGACACGCCACCCCCTTCCCACCTCTGGTCACTACAGCTTCTCACCAAAAAGGAAGGGGGAAGCTTTAGATACTCTCGAAAAACTCTTGACCAAGCACCAGGAGACTGTTGTGCACATGCAACCTCACTGCAATTGATGGCGGCTGTGTGGTCCTCATGGAAGATTTTGGTTCAAAATGTCTTTGGGACAGTCCTACTTTCTTTCATGGTAGCAGAAATGATCTGATATTGTAATGTAACATATACAGCCCCACTGGACTGCCCACTCTCGCTGCACACCTAACATACTAATGTGGAGAGAGGGGAAAGAAGCCTGATGGATCTACAAGGCACTGCGCGGCAGGGAGCTGGGCTGCTGACTTCGAAAATGTGAATCGATACAAACCAGTATTACTAGTGGCCTCAAAGTAGTTTAGCTCAAAGTCTTTTTACTGCCACAACTTGTAGCTCTTCAGCCAGCCCCACTACTACCTAGTGAGGAAGGGGGGGGATTAGGTGGGAATTTCTCAGTGTACCAAAAGTTTAATTTGGGAAATCGTGCTTTCGTGAAAGTAAAAAAAAAAAAAAAAAAAAGCCATTTAGCTTTAGATCAGCTCCGGATCAAGACACATAAATTTAATCTCTGCATGTAGAGGTATACTAGTATATGTACACATATAAATACATATGGGTACATGTATAAGTACATATATGTTCACATATATGTACATGATTATATTACATGTCTACAAGACATACAGAGAAAAGCCTATATAGATACACATACACCTCTACCTGTATCTATAGGTACAATTATACCTATACATACACATCGATATTTTATGTTACATGTATAGATGCCTATGTGTGAATGGATGTGTGTAGGAATGTATATAATGTGAGGTATATGTCTAAGTTCCTATTGTAGTCTCTGGAGTTAGGACAGGTGCCTAAACATAGCTGTCCACAATGACCTGAGATGTCCTCTGGTATCCAAGACAGCCACACAGGTCTGGCAGATGTGACACGGGGTCTCTGGGAGATTCATGGCCTGGTGAATTGATCCTTCTGGAGGTCACGGATGACTATTTCCATAAGTCTCAAATTGTATGAGATGCATATGTTTAGACAACAAAATCCAGCTCCCAGTCAATGGACTCTCCGAAGCTGCTCAGCTGAGCTCAGAGCAAACACCATTTGTTCACCTGAAGAGCTCTCGAAACTCCATTGACGGTACTGAGTAAATTGCCATTGATTGGCAAGGAAGCTTAGGCAGCCAGCACACGTATCGACACCTATACGAGAACACCAACATTTAGCAGTCTTAACCTAGAGCAGAATCCCGGCTGTTAAAGCAGATATACGAATTCTGTTGTAACTCTAACTTGGAAAAAGTTGTAATCGTTTGCCCAGCCGATGACATTGAAAGCACGTAGCGGAAGTGGAGATCGCTTTAGCTCTGCAAAAACTGTGCCTGCTACAGCTCCAAGTGGAAAAACAGTTTCAGATATTTTTACATGTTTTTCAGTGATCGACCAGTTGCATACCTTGACTGATTTATGTTTACCTATTACAACATGCAGGCAAAAGGCAATCGTCTTGTCACAGCTGAATTCATCCCACTGTTGCCCTATTCTGGATTGCTAGTTCTTTCACATCTGCATACTCTTACTGTGCCTCAGAGAAAAGAACCATTTTCATTTCTGAGAGAAAATGAAGTGTTTTCTGAACACTTTGTTTACAGCAGTCTATAAAGTTGCTGACATTTTCATATTGAATGTTTTCTTGTATTCAAATTCCTTCTCAACCTCAGAAAGCTCTCTTTAAAAACAAGGAAAATTCAGCTGAAATCAGTCCATTCAAACCATTTATCAAATTTAGCATGTAGCATTTGGTGTGGTTAATGCACTAACGGAGGTCAGAGACGCGCTGTCCCTACACCGCCTGGAAACGCAGGGCCTGCTTCGGCAGCTGTTTCTGGGGGAAGCAATCCCCAACGCACCAGCGGCCGGGCTGACCACAGGGGCTGCGTAGCACACCTCTACGAGGAGGCAAGAATTCCTCTTGCTGTAATCTCGCTGTTGCATCTCTGCAATGGGTCACACTGTCCAGGCTCAGGGAATAAGAAATTTCCTTTTCAAGCACTGTCATTTTGCTACTTGCATATGAAAAGAGGTGCCATCAGTGCAGGCAGTTCTTTATTCAAAAAGCAAACTACAAAAATCACACACTCTCCATGTGATTAAGCGGAATCTGATTTCATGATTCAGCAATGTACATTTCACACTTGCTAGTTAACTTGCATGGCTGAGTCTGAATATTGTCACAGACTCGAATTTGCTGGTTATGTGTTTTCTTTTGCTTTGCCCTAAGAACAAAGTGGTTGATCGGTTCTCATATCGATCCTGACTGATTTGCGCCTGCTGATGCTTTCAAAGTGTACTTTTAAGGACATAGACACAATTAAGAATTAATATAGTTTTGCAGGGAAAATAAAAAGAGCACTACCATGCTGTATTGTGCAAGATAACACGCTGAGGAGAAACGCTGCGTGCCTGTTGACAGCCTGGCAAGGCTAATGTCAGCAGCGGAGTCACAGCTGGAAGCCTGCCCAGATTTTCCACCAGGAGAAGAGTCACGAGCTCGGTGGCACCTGTGGCTCAGCAACACGTGCAGTCCTACATGAGCCATTAATTTAGCAAAGGGGGATGTTTTCATTTACTGTGTTTGTCAGCTCTGTAGTTTGGCATCGCGGAGACGAGAACTAGGGATGAGATAATCTGTTCGAGGAGAGTATCTACCCACAACAGCTACCAAAAGTGCCTGCTCTAAGGTTGGGGAGATCGCTTTCAGAGTGGATGATAACAGATTAGTAGGTTTTGTTCCCCAGCCACTCTCTTTTCACCACAGGCAGAATTCCTTTGTGTACTGGTAACTGCAAACTCAAGGAATTTTTCTACCGTAAAAGCAGTACTGGAAACAGACAGTTTGGTTGAATCACTGGATCACTTCAGTGGCTGAGCAACAGAGAAAAGATTAAATAAATGCATGAATAATGCATTATCCCCTTCTTGGGCTGCTATATCAGCTTTTTCGTTATTATTATATAAATTAAAAACCAAAACAAAGAAGTCATTACCCATCTTTGCTTGGATGAGAGAAGCAAGTGGTCATCAAAGCACAAGGGAAAAGTGATTGTAAACCATTTAATCAGTTCTTTCAGCATTTTTTCTAAGTACATAGTTCCTCAGCAAACCACAGTTTTGCAGTTGAATCACACTGAATTGAGATATTCCCCAAGAAGAACGGCAGATGTGAGGGAGGGTGACATAATCTTGTTTTACCACACAGCCAGGGCCTCGGTGCAGAGCGCTGCAGATGAGGACTGTTTGCATCCCAGGTTAGCAAAGGGCTTTGGAACTGCAAACTATCTAGCTGCAAAATATGCTGTACTCACAGACTCTGTAAAAACATATAATGTATGAAAGCAGTGTCTGCTCTCTGTCTGCCAGTGTAGCTATCTGGTCATTTTTTCTTTTTAATTTAAGTATGGCCTTATGATCCAGTGAATTCAGGTCATAATTCAGAGCAAAGATTTTAAAGCAGTTAGTTACTATACTCAGGAAAAGGGCTTGGTTTTAGAAGGAAAATATGGAAAAGGGGCAGGAGAGGGTCTCGCTGTTTATTTGGTCCTTGCCTTTTAGGCTGACAGGGCTGTTAAGAACCTCTCTTGTAAGGTGGCAGCTCTTGAGGCGAAGGCACGGATATCTGCCCTCACTGAGCCCAGTGCTGTTCCTTTCCTCTGGTGAGTTGCAGAACATCAACTGTCTGCTCTTACGCCGCTTCGTTTGTTTTCTCTGCACCCACTGAGAAGCCTTAAAATATAAAGATCACACCTAATTATTTTTAAATCATTGGTTTTTTCTCCATCTTTCAAAACAGTTATGAAAGCTTTTTTTTTCTGGTTTAGATTCTACTTCAAGTCATATAATAATCCTTCAGTGTAAAAGTCCTTATGCCCAAACCATGAAAACGATGTAAAGGATCATATCTCACTGACTTCAGTGGAAGTTCGGACTCCAAATAGCTCCAAAGGTTTGGGGCTTTTTCTGTGCGCCCTCTTTATATCTGCATGCCTCTACCCTAAAGCTGCTCTGGAGATAGGAAAAGCAGCACAAAACCTTGGAGCACATTCAGGAGGTGGGAAGCACAGGCATCCGAGAAAATGCACCACATACTCAAATCACAGAGCCTCAGCACTGTCCCTGGCCCATCTGCACGTCCCTCCTTATGGACTTGTTCCCAAGCATCTCCTCTGGGAACCATACTCCTGCTGGCTGACTTGGTTTGCAGCTGCAGAAGCACAGCCCTGGGAAGGGGTTTTGGCAAGTTACCGGCTGCTGGGCTTTCCTGTTGTTAATTCCCGGGGTAGCCAAGAGGCTGTCTACAATGACCTGAGTTGAACAGTCCATGAGCAGCATCTGTTCTCCGTAGCAATGTCCTTCTCCAACCTGGAATACCCAGGGAAGAACAGATAGGATGGAGATGGAGCAGGGAATCTCAGGGAAACCAAGTGGAGCAGACAGGCTCAGTTGCAGGCAGTGTTTGTAAAACTCATACGGTTGAGTCCCATCCAACATGCCCTGCAGGTACACCTGTGCCTCACACATTTACAGCAGAGCCACGCAGCTTCTCTCTGCGACAGCACGGTGGAGCTGGGATCCCCTGACCCGCTGCATTTTGCAGCTGGGGCTCACAGAGCAGAGGGGGTCACTGGTTTTCAGAGCTGCTAGGGACGAGCCACCTCACGTGTCTCCCACAGGTGACCCCCCAGGTGTCACATATCCCTTGCACCCCTTCCACTCTCATGTGCCCAGGCCTGCTTCGGTCCTCCCAGACATAACTTGCCAGCACTGTCCCAGGCATAGGGTCTTTGAGTGATCTGCCTGGGAATGCTGATTTCTAATCTTTCAGAGAAAAAGAGTAAAACAAGGATGGTAAACGCAGGGGATGTCTCGTTGCTGGTTGCAACACACTTAAGACATTTTTAGGTGAAACACAGGCCTCAGTCTTCCTGAAGATAAGCCACATTGACAGTCGGTTCATTTGTTTAAAAAATAGCAATAACAAAATCTCATCTGAGAAAAGCGTTTTGGCATCAAAATCTTAGAAAACAGAAGGACACAGAAGAAAATGCACCAGAACACTTGTTTCATTTTTCTGCATTGACTTTACTGATTGCAATAACAAGATCTGATTCTGATGCAGAGCTTTTTATCCACATAGCTAAAGCATTTTATGAAAATAGGGCCATACATAAGATGAAATTACTTTTTCTTCTGGTGGTAGATGGCTTAAAACCCAGCTAATTCCCATCCTAAGGCCCTATTCTCTGAGAAGTAAGGTCCTATTCCCTAACAGAAGTAGGTCTTGCCCACACCTCCATGAAGCTGAAAAAGCCTTTACCCGGATTGCCCAGCAAATCCGTGCTCAGTTTTGTACAAGGCCTGATTCACTCTGCCCCGAGTCACCAGGCGCTGCAGTTGCCTATCATCGTCTGGCCAGGCAGGATGTGCTCAGCTATGCATTTGGAGCATTGTACAGATCTAAATTTTTCTGCATTGAAAACAGACTTTCTCGTGATCTGAGGGGCGGAGTGACCCTGGAAAAGTTGGATGATCTTCTTTATTTATATAGAAATATAGTAAGCTGCTTACCAGATGGACTTGTTTGCAAGCTTGCCCACTTCTGACATGAATCAATTAATTTACAGGGAGTTTTTCTGGAAACCAGTAAACCCAAAAAAAAGTACCAATGGGATACCAGTACTGCCACCTCGTGTAGGCTCTGACCATTGCAGGTGTTTCCTACAGGAGCTTCCCATTTTAGTAGCGCTGCGTAACAAGAAAGTTATTAACAGAGCAAATACTTTAACTGGCTGCACACTAACACGATGCAAAGGATACTATTATTCTATTAGCTTTCCAGAGTCCGTCCTTCAAACTAAACATCTGCAGGAACAGAAATACTCTTGTATCTGATTTATAAGTAGACTTTCATATTATTTAGTCACAATTTCAGTGGTAAGTATTGGAAATGAGGGAATGAAAGGAAACACTCTAGGAAAATGGGGAACACAAGGAGCTTTAGGGAGTGAATGGTTCCCCTGGAGGAGAATGACCAAGACAAAAGAACCAGAAAGCTAAAGCAGTAGGCAAGATTACCAGGCAAATGCACAAGAAAGATCAGCAAGCCTAAACCAAACAAAATATCATACGAAAGGGAAATGGGAAAAAGCTTGAAAATTTCTTCATTTTACTTTTTGTCACCTTGGGAGTCCACCTAGGCATTGTTTTCTGCACTCAAGTACCACCCGTAAATTCTTGTTGGGAAATCCTAACAGCATCATCTCTAAAAGCAGAGATGATCATCAACAGAGTGTTGATCTTCCAAACGAAATGTCTGAAGACTTGTTTGCAGGGATGAGCGCTGCCGAGGGAGACAAGAGGGCTGTGTCATTGTGTGACCAGGGACATGCACTCGACATTAGTACGAAGGTCTCCAACCCTCCCACCCTCTCCCTTCCCTCATCGCCCACCCCGCACACGCACAGGGGTGGGGATAACCATGAGCTCATTGAAGCAAGGCTCACTGCCAGTGCGGAGCTCTCTGGAGTCCTGCCAGAACAGTGTCATCCTCTGTTTTGAACATATCACACCAAAATTCAAGCAGGCATAACCAATTCAAGAACTAGGGAATGTCAGACCATGTCAGTAGGATCAGTGAAAACAGAAACCAAGGAAAGAAGAGCAATGAATCGCTCTGCCAAAGGATGTTCAAAGTTTACAGGAGTTCAAGGGCAAGAGAAATCCCCAGAAATGACCAGATACACATGAAACACGCAGGACACGTCCAGCTCAGCAAAGCAAATTACCCCACATCCTCCATGCTGGCCAGTCGAACATCTTGACTTCAGCATTGTATAGGTGCCTTAAACAGAGCTGCCAGAAATCCTAGCAGAAACCAGCCAGCAGAATGGAGCTAGTCAGTTCTCAAAAAAATTAAGATAAATTTAAATTTATTTGACTTAACAGAGACATGTTTTGGTCATGGGCTAATCTTTTCCATAAAATTCAGCATAGCTGTCATCTTAGAAGAATTGTTTTTACTAGGTTTGAATAGAAACAGTGAATTTTTTTTTCAGAAAATGAACCACTATACCATAATTTAACAAAGCCTGGTTTGGGTCGAGCTTCTCAAAACTTCATATGGATTGTGCCTGGAACCATCTCACCCTCTCTCTTTCCCTCCTTTCTCCCTCCCTCCCTCCCTTCCTCGCTCCCAGGAACACTACACACAGACAGCTGCCCTTCTCCCCCTTTTCCCTCCACCAGTCAAACCGGAGTGACACGCTCTGGGCAGAAACTCCCTTTCACTGCAGCTACACACGTAGTGCAATGCTCCTGCTGGCTGTGAGGAGGATAATGTAGAAAGAAAGAGTGAGAATCGCGACTCCTGCAGTCATACACAACGCTCAGACACCCAACAGTCACTATTCTGCGTGTCCTTGGGTAACAGCAAAAAAGCTACGGGAAGCTCACCGTTATCACAGGGTTAGCTTTCAAACCTCCTTTTCATCCCGTCATTGTGGAACAGATTCTTCTCTCTTTCACTTTGGGTCTTGTCTTTTTTTTTCTTACTACATTCAGTGTAATAATGATCCCCATCACTTCAGTTTTGATTGATTCATGTTTTTATATCACAGTGCAGAATTTAATTTAAGCAAAGTTGTCACGTTAGGTTTGTCAGTACAATACATGGGGGCAAGGCTAACCACCTGGCAAGCCTTAAAGCAGATTTTTTCAAAAATGTTGTTTTACCATGCTTTTCTGTGGAAAGTAAGGGAAATATTTTATCAAATAATGCATGGAAAATAGAAAATTGGGTAGAGAGAAAAACAGACAGACCTACTAAATATCAGTAAGTGGTTTTGACCACAGTCCTTAAATTATGTTCATCTACATTGTCTAGATCTCTATCTTTTCTGTTTAAGAATAAAAGAAAAAAAATATTCTGGAAATATATGAAAAATCATGCTTCGAGTATAAACAAGTGTACTTGATAAAATAGGAAAGTGCTGTCCAGGGACACGTGTTTGAATGACTCTTTAAAATTACAGAGTTATGGAAATTGACATATTTATTGCAAATGCTTATTTGTCGAGTGCTATTTGTCATGTAGAGTTATAGTTCACATCAATTTGTTCAACGTCACTAATGTGTCCTGCATATACATTACCTACAGAGCTCCGAGATACATATAATGCAGCTGCATCAATGGGCAGTGGATTAAGGAAATGAGATTAGCTTGATGCTAATTCCCAGTGTCTAAATAAATGACTTCAGCTTCAAGACATCAGATGAGATAACATCCCAGCCAAATTACATCACACTACAGTATCTGGTAGGCTTTTTATTGTAGAATATAAAAGAAAACAGATGACTATAGTAACACAATCTAAAAATCTCTGACTCTCTATTCTTTAAAAATTGAATTAGTATCTCATTTTCCCATTAATCAGTATACCATATCTCTTTCTGATCTTATAAATCAGGTGTACAGTGAGACACATTTCCAGATGTCTCTAGCGCAAACACCTTATTCTGTGGGAAATGCAGAAATATTTTTCTCTCCATCACAGTCTGTCTTTAGAAATACCCTTGCACCATGTGGAATTACTTTTGTTTAAATTAGACGTGTCAGTGCAGGGAAATATAAACACTACAAGCATCCGCTGCGTAGCAGCTAAATCTGATTGAACCATCACGATCAAAAAGAGAAAGGCATCCTGTACAGGTCTCCATGACATAAATCAAAAACATCTTTAGGGGCATATCCTAAAGTGAGAGCTTCACAAAGCCAGTGCAGACTGAAGTATAATATAAAGGATCACTCACATTGCTTGTTGTTCCATCCCAGGAGCTAAGACCACTGCAAGAAGAAGTAAAATTCAATCATTAGAGTACCATATTTGCATTATTCTTTCACCTCTCTATCTCCAGTTCTCAGGCACCTTTTGTGCCTCCTCATGCAATTGAAAACCCTATTAACACAAACAATTGCTGCAGTTTTATCCTAGGAGGACGGCGTGTGGCTGTGAACCCACTGCTGCACCTGTATTATAATCAGCAAGCCACCAGGCTATGACTTAAGCCAGTCCCCTGAGAAAGGGGTCTGAGTGCGGGTCCATAGCCCATGGCTTCCAGCAGAAGCAACGGGAGCTCTGTGCCTGTGCAGCCAGGGTTGGAGAATGCTCTGGCAACTGTTGGATCCACATAGTCTGAAAAGGAGAATGAAAGCTCTGTTTTGTTTCCTGTGAAGATAATTAGTGACAACTACAGAATTCATTGCTTTTCTTTTTCAGCCCTATGCCAGCCAGCACTGGATACATCGCTCTGACTGAGCAGATGCAGGGCCAATGAAGAATAAATATAGCCGATACCTGAAGTCTTTGAATAATCAACACTTCGGGAGTTGACATTTGGAGTTGGAGCCTGTGTTTATATGTGACAGTCTTGTGACAGTAATGTCTATAGTTTAACTCAAAGGACTCAGCCCAGATCTCCCAAGGTATTTAAGCACCTAAATCCTCCTATCATTCAAAATTCCAGACTTCAGCCCTCTACCTGTCTGCTGTAACAAACCCAACAACATCCTGCATGGATCTCTTCTTACGGGAGAGCAAAGACTAACACTCCCTTTGCATAACATTCATGGAACAGTTTATGAGAGCGCAGGATTTGAAAAATACCAGAGAAAGGCTTCAAGTGGTCATTTGGCTCACAGATCAAAACTACCTGGCTTCTGGACTCCATGTTACACAAACTTCTCAGGCTGTCGACTAGATTTGAAAGCACAGCCCTTGATTTTGTAAGCTGCTCCTGGTACTTGCACAAATATTGGAGTAGCTTTTCAAAATGTTAAGCATCATATACTCAAAAGAACAGTTTCTAAATTACCTCATCTACTCTCACTAAATCTCCTGCTTCACTGAAGCAAACATGGTTACTCCATGGATGGTACCTACATAGTGATGTACTGGAGCAGGTCTTCCTGTTTCAGACTGAAGTAGAAGGTAGCACATCTATACACATGTTGCACTTTCATCAGCTGAAGGTTGCCACAGAAATGGCAGCATAAAAATGTGTATGACTTACTGATATTACTAATTAATATAGGTAATAGTAAGGTATAGTAAAGTAATAGTAAGTCATGATATCAGGGCAGAGTTGAACCTTGCAGAGTTACCTGAGCCCTTGGCACAGAAATTTTAAATCTGTAATTACATCCCACAGAACATCCTACATGGTGTTGGTGCATGAAGACCTAACAGATGTTACGTTAAGCTATTAAACAGTTGATATGGTTAGTTACGTGGCACAAAACTCATAATTATTGCTCGCTTTGCCAATGAAGTACAAGGGAGAGAAAATGACAAATTCAAATTAAAAAATCAGCAGACGTGCATTATGCATGTCTGGGAAGGAGATAGAGTGAATTCCCCTTCAGGCAGTGCTAATGCTGCTCAGGTTCTGCTATTCAGATTGTGTTGTCTCTTAACGTTAGCAGCACAATTCTTCTGTGTCAGATTACAATATTTTTAACTTCTTTTGACTCTTTACCCTCCTCTTCACCTTCGTTTCCATCTGTTGTTGAACAAGCATGTCGAAGTTAGAATTGCCCTGGAGATGACAGAAGGAAGAACACAGCAGACTGGAGAGAAGCTTCCCCGGTGGGAGCAGAGCTGTGGTAGCCCCGAGACTGCCGCGCACAGTTCTGGCACTGGCTCTGACTGGCAGGCGTTACACAGACACTGTTACATAGGTATTACATAGACACAGTTTTGGTGTCCAATCCATAGGCTAAAATAAAATAAAAAACACTGAGCCACCAATACTCCATGGGCAAATAGACTTGCTCCTGAGTGTTTTGTGAAATGCTGAGAGAATTAAAATTCCAGTAGATGGGTTAGAATCATAAATGAAGTAAAAAATGATGATGATGATGTCATTCATCACGCTAAGAATATGTGTGAAACTGTTATCTCACATTATTTCACAGAGAGAAAGAGGACGAAGCTCAGCTGGTTTTGAATGAACACTTTCAATCTTTTGGTGCATTTCTGTTTTGCATTGGTAAAAAGGTTCAAGGAGTTCTTCATTAAGCTAGCTTCAAACTTACTTTTGTTCATCTGCCCTGGACTTCTTCACCAGGATGCAAAAGCTTTGATTTTCTGATTGTTTCTAAATCCTACAAGGTGCTGAAATGGGGGAACTGAAGTCAAATCACAGAAAAAGGCAAAGGTGTGGGTACCACATCAGCAAATACAGTGGATAGCCCTGCTGCCCTTAGCCAGTCCAAAGAAAATCAAAGTTCAAAGTCTGGAAACTGGAATAATCAAGGGGAGAGAGGAAGCAGGAATGATTCCCTTAAATTGCAACACTGACCTTTCAGTGACCAAAAAACCCAAATTCAGATCCACAAGTTGTTTGACCATCTAAAGCCTGCCAGAACTGGTTTGGGGTTCATGATTAGAGGCCTAAATAACTTGGCAGATGAAATTTTTGATCTTGTTCTCTAACTTTCATTGTCCTTTGTACATTTTGATTGAGGATGTCATCTGTGTATTTACTATTGTTCTTTCTACAGAGCTTTTCAGTGCAAAAGAGTGAGAAATGCTACTGCACTAATGCTCCCTGTGACTCTTCGTAGTAGTTAGTTTAGCTGTGGATTCTTCATTGTCTTCAAGTTTTCTGAGTCATTAATTTGCAATACTTTCAAAAATACACAGAATGGATTCTTGCATACAACTGCAGCAATCTTACGCCTTCTGAAAGATTAAAGATAATTGTACACAGTAGGTTTGCAGCTAAATTGCTTCCCTTACAAATTCATGTTTATGTCCTTCACACTATTTTGATCATCACTTAAATATGATAGATATAAATTTCCCTTTGTTCTCACTATATGATAAGAGTGAAAAAATTCCAAGGGAAGAGCAACTGACGTCATCTACCTGGACTTGTACAAAGCATTTGACACTGTCCTGCATGACATCCTTGTCTCTAAATTGGAGAGACATGGATTTGATGGTGGATAAGGAATTGGCTGGATGGTGGCACTCAAACAGTTGCAGTCAACGGCTCAACGTCCAAGTGAAGACTAGTGGTGAGTGATGTTCCTCAGGGGACGGTGTTGGGACCGGTGCTGGTTAACATCTTTGTCGGCGAGATGGAAAGTGGGACTGAGTGCACTCTCAGCAGGCTTGCTGACAACACCAAGCTGTGTGGTGCAGTCAACATGCTGCAGGGAAGGGATGTCATCCAGAGGGACCTTGACAGGTTTGAGAGGTGGGCCTGTGCGAACCTCATGAAGTTCACCAAGGCCAAGTGCAAAGTCCTGCACATGGGTCGGGGCAACCCCAAGCACAAATCCAGGCTGGGTGGAGAATGGATTGAGAGCAGCCCTGAGGAGAAGGACTTGGGAGTGGTGGTTGATGAGAAGCTCAACATGACCCAGAAATGTGCACTTGCAGTCCAGAAAGCCAACCATATCCTGGGCTGCATCAAAAGAAGAGTGACCAGCAGGTTGAGGGAGGTGATTCTCCGCCTCTACTCTGCTCTGGTGAGACCCCACCTGGAGTACTGTGTTCAGCTCTGGGGACCCCAACAGAAGAAGGGCATGGATCTGTTGGAATGAGTCCAGAGGAGGGCCATGATGGTGATCAGAGGGCTGGAGCACCTCTCCTATGAGGACAGGCTGAGAGAGTTGGGGTTGTTCAGCCTGGAGAAGAAAAGACCTTCTAACAGCCTTCCAGTACCTAAAGGGGGCCTACAAGAAAGCTGGAGAAGGACTTTTGACAAGGGCATGTAGTGATGGGACAAGGGGTAATGGCTTTAAACTGAAAGAGGGCAGATTTAGATTAGATATTAGGATGAAATTCTTCCCTATGAGGGTGGTGAGGCACTGGAACAAGTTGCCCAGAGAAGTTGTGGCTGCCCCATCCCTGGAAGTGTTCAAGGCCAGGTTGGATGGGGCTTTGAGAACCTGGTCTAGTGGAAGGTGTCCCTGCCCATGGCAGGGGGGTTGGAACTAAATGACCTTGAAGGTCCCTTCCAACCCAAACCATTCTTTGATTCTATGATTCTATGAAGAGGTGTAATTCCAGAAGCATTTAGACTGCACTCCTAAGCAGCTAGAAATGCATATACAGACATTCTATAATTATAAACTAGAAATGATACATGAGTTATTTTTTACCAAAAATACAACCTAAATTCAAGAAAAAATGCATTATCTCTATGTCTAAATATACACTATATATATCCATAAAATCTAGCAAAATGTATGTCCCCTGTCTGGATATCAATGCTACAGAAGTAATGAAGGGTTCTTACATAGCCTGCAGCATGCTGAATCTGAGTAAATCTTACTTTTTTCCTATAATGAATATATCTTGACTATGAACAGGTGTCTTTCACACCTGCTCTGAAACAGAGCTTACACACTGCAAAATTAAAAAGTCATTTCTCAGTTAGAATTGCAGTGGCATTTTTGGAAACTTACAGAAGGTCAGCTTGGGCCTTTTTCCAGAGTTCGGCAGCACCTAGATTTTCTACCAAGCCCATCCCAAAACCCACAATCCTTTTTACCCCATCTTAGCAGCAGCTGTCGCTCTTAGCTCCTAAACACCTTTCTCAGAACTTCCTGGTGAGAGCACACATGACTACACAGTTTGGGGTAGAATTATTCCGTTGTTTGCATTGTAGAATATAAATAGACTTGTTATTATGTGAAGTCATCAAGACTTGTTATCATGTGAAGTCATCAAGTCTTTTCAAGACTTTTCAAGTCTTCTTTTGATATATTATCAAACATACCTTAGTTCTGTTCTTCAGGGTGTAGAGTGTTCTCAGATGCCTTAAGGTGGAGGAGAGGTGGAACCAGGTATTTCTAAAGGGTATTTGTGAAGGCGTTTTAGGGTAAGCAGCAAGATGAGGGACAGTTCAGAGGGGTTGCAGGGGATTTCTGTGGGTGCTAGCAATATGCAGGTAGACGTGACTCCATTTTGCATGCAGCAGCTCTTCCTCACTTTGTTATGGATTTCAAACTGTAATACTGCGCAGAAGTGGCTTGCACAAGAGAACAGGGAACTGATGAGTATCTTGGCTGAAAGAAACTCTCTTGAAACCACCCTGGACCTGCAAAATTGCAAGCTGTATGGCAGTGTTTATGTGTGTTTACTTTGTCTGACATCCCATTGTAAATTCCAGGGAGCTGATGGGCAGCTCAGTCAAGAAGAAATGAAACACCATCAAAAAAAAGGACAATAAATTCGCAAGTAATGAGCACAGACTTTTACGAGTCTGGATGTCAGCGGTATTTCTCAGGTTCGTATTATATTTGGAATATATTGTCCAAATCTACCTAAATTACCTTTTTATAGTGGTAATGGGAGAAAGATTAAATGAGTTTTGGATTATTGTCTCTGTGTATTAATTGCCAAAAGTGTCAGGCTTCTAGTTTTTCCTAGCTATAAAATGTTTTATGGTTGAGAGAGTACAGACTGATTATTTTTTCTTTTTGTTGTTTAACTGACTAAAATGGAGTGGGAACATGGTATTTTTTTCTTTTATTTTTATAAAATTAAAAAGAAACACTGATGCTTCTTTTGGCATGTTTGTTTCTTTTAATGATTTAAATTCTATTCAGAGATAGTTAAATTCTGTGACCTCATATTGTGTTTGAAGTACCTTCCCACTGCTGGTTAATAAAGCTCATGATGAAAGAAAAGCCCAGTACTAGTCATATCTATTGTTATCAAGGAAAAAAGAGGGTGAACAGTGACAAATGAAATATCAGATATTATCAGTCAGAGACTATTTTCCATCGATAGAGCTGAACACATCAGTCTACATGATCCTATGAGTGTCTGCCTGCAATTCTACCCCCATCATTCTTTATTGCCATTGCTGGAAAATAGGGATTCACGACCTGAATCACAGATCCTGATTCAACAAAGCAAGTAAACACACGTTACCAAATTGGACTAAGTCTTTCTTAAAGATGGTTCTTTACTGGAAAGTATGGGCTTAAGTCATATGGTAAGCAGAAGGGCTGCGTGCTCAAAATCAGACATTTGCAACAAAGTACAACCGAACTGATAAACTAGCGCCAAAGATCAGAGCCCTCCTTACTTTTCCCAGGTGTCCATGGCACAAGAAATTCACTGTCTTAAATGACAGGGAAAGACTAAGGGTTACCTCACAACTGAACAGTTGCTCCAACACATTTACAAAAATCACTTAAATGTTGGTGACATTTTTCAAACACAACTTACATTCATGTTCTCCGTCGAATAACGTTGAAAGAATTTAGCAGAGAGCTAAGATGTTATCTAGCACATTTCTCTTTCTTCCACCCCAAAAAAAATTTGCTATGAAGAAAGTAGCAGAGAAAGACAAACAACTCTTCTGAGAATGTTCAGCCCCAACAATTTCTGCAGGTGCAAGTACCAGTACTGTTACAAGATGTTGTCCCTCTTCTTTTTTGACGCCTTTGAAGTCCTGTTCCTGAACCTGCTTTTCAAACTTAAAGATGTCACACATTTCTTATAAAATTTAAGGGTGGTTGGAAGGCATTAATGAATGGAATGGGGCTTATAAAGATTTTGTATCATAAAAGTATTGTCATAAGCGTTTCTACCTGCTAGATGCATCACTCCAGGTTGTAGATGTGCTAAATATTATTGATATACTAAAAGAGTGTGTGTGAGCTTTATTTTAGGAAATATAAATTGGAAATAGAATACATATGTTAGGCTAAAATTGCTAAGCTTCAAAATATTCGTAAAAGGAAGTGTGATACCAACACTGAGGGAACTGAAAAGCCACTGAATTGAGATTCTTCCCAGTTCATGAATCATTCACAGATTATTTCTAACCGAGGCACATGGAGCAGTACACTAGGAAGACGCCTGTTCACCGAGCAGCTTGGGTGGGTGTTTGTCAGCCAGCAGCCCAGCAGGGGTGGTGGTGCGCATTTGGTCATGGGACATGCTCTCTGTTCCTCAGCTGGAAAACTGGCACTGTAATGGGAGTGAGGAATGGCAAAGAAAAAGAAACACTCGTAAATTTTGCCATCGTGCTTCAGTGGATCAAATGGGGAATGCTTATAGGGTTCAGTGCTGCTGGGCCCAGTTCGTTTGTGACTTTTCCAGTCTCACCTCCCTTGAGCATCTGTCATTCAGCCTGTTCTGATCTCATCAAATTATCTGGGGTAGGAAAACTGGTACAGGGAGAAAAATAGTTCCTCATGTTGGATTCGACAAGAGTAACACGCTGCAGGCTAGTGATGAAAAATCAGTATCTCTCACTCACATCCTAGGAAAACTTCTTTGTCAGTAAAGTTGGTGGAACATTTTGACTAATGAGGTAGTTACGGCACAGGCACTCAGTAGCTTTAAGGAAAGGTCAGATGCACACAATGAACCAAGTACCACAGGGTCCTCCCCTCCTCAATGCAAGGGGCTGGATCTGAGTAGTGCCTTGATCCTTTCAATCCCATCATCTGTAATTTATCATTAAAAAGGCTTCCTCCCAGAGAGCTGACAGAACAGAAGTCCAGTTTTGTATGCAGGGGAACTGCAGGGACCGAGCCGTTATTGTTCTGTTATTGTCTGAGAAGCCTCTGTGTACCAGCAGATATTTATAATCTGGTATGTTTTGGAATAGGTGTGTTATCTCCCAGAGAACAGCATGTTTGATACAATTCTAGTGGGATATATGAAACACAAGTTTCACGTGAATGGCGGAGCTGCCAGGGGAGGTCCGTGACAAGCCGCGTTTGCTACACTCAGTCTGCTCAGGAACACACTAGAGAAAATGACAAAACTGCTACCTTGATTTGATCTCTCCCTGCTAACAAATTAAACAAATAGAGCTTTATGGATGCCATGAATTGTGAGAGCACTAGTGTGCCTGCACAGGCACATGAGCGTTTGCAGTAGCAAAATCAAGGCAGTTTAGTCAGGGTAGTGCCAGTTGCCCTATATAAATTTAATTTGGTCAGGATCGCATAACACATTGAGCTATCAAGAGGGCATAAAAAGATCCCTTTGAGGTCATTTTCCTACAACACAAGATTTGCTTTGGCTTTGCATATCCAATGCCACAATCTCACTAGGTGTAAAACGTCACACAATGCACAGGAGAAAATTATCTGACTGTTTACAACATAATCCAAGGAACTATAAACCTTGTAAAAAGGGAATCTTTCTCTTTTTATTCCTCACTCCTTCCCCCGAATCCCTTGCTTTTTCATATTGTAATATATATGTAGTAAGGCTTTTGTTTTAAAAGCCATATTTATATTTCCTCCAATAAACAAATGTGAGATCATGCTGAGTTGCTGGAAACATGATAATTAGCTTTGCTGCAATATGAGAGCCTGAGGTGATGCAGTGATAGATTAGGGAACACACACCACCTCCCTGAGCATTTTTCAGCAATCAAATGAGGAAATTATGAGATTTACAACTGGATCAGCTACAGAAATCAAATACCTCTTCATAGCTCTCTCATTGCAACTAAAGCTCTGTGTGTTTTACTGTATAGTGATGCTAAATTTCCTTGTTCCTGCTGCTGAAATGAGTAGCTCATTGATGCTGCGTTTGGAGATTCCTCTTGAAATGTTTCTGTTTCAGTTAAAGTACATAAGCACTTTCAAATAAAGAGAGATAGACACAGCACTGAGCAACAGCCGAATGTTCATTGGATATTGGAGCTGGATGTCGAAGCAACAGACCTAAATCACTATCAGTTTTCTTGAACGTTGCCGTGGCTTAACCCCAGCTGGCAGCTAAGCACCACGCAGCCGCTTGCTCACTCCCTTCTCAGTGGGATGGGGAGAGAATCAGAAGAGTAAAAGTGAGAAAACCCGTGGGTTGAGATAAAGACAGTTTAATAAGTAAAGCAAATTCCACACACAGAAGCAAAGCAAAACAAGGAATCCATTCACTACTTCCCATCGGCAGGCAGGTGTTCAGCCATCTCCAGGAAAGCAGGGGTCCATCACACGTAATGGTTACTTGGGAAGACAAATGCCATCACTCTGAACGTCCCCCCTTTTCCTCTTCTTCCCCCAGCTTTATATGCTGAGCATGATGTCGTATGGTGTGGAATATCCCTTTGGTCAGTTGGGGTCAGCTGTCCCAGCTGTGTCCCCTCCCAGCTTCTTGTGCACCCCCAGCCTCCTCGCTGATGGGGTGGGGTGAGGAGCAGAAAAGTCCTTGACTCCGTGTAAGCACTGCTCAGCAGTAACTAAAACATCCCTGTATTATCAACGCTGGTTTCAGCACAAATCCAAAACACAGCCCCATACTAGCTACTGTGAAGAAAATTAACTCTCTCCCAGCCAAAACCAGAACACAGGTCAGTAAAAGAACCAAAGGCAAAGACAGCACTGAATTGAAAGACATAATTCAGACCAGCTGGAAGCTCAAAAAAATAAAACACAGAAATCAGCAGGATGAGACATTTCTCCATTTAGCTTTGGTAGTGAAAGGAAGTATCTTCTCTACCATAGTTTATCAGCTTCTTCAGAGCTAGTTTATTAAAACATACAACAATGAAGAAGTGTGGGGTGGTATTTTCTTTTCTTTAAAGGTCTTGTTAGAGTCCTATTAAGATACACTTTAACATTATATTCATCAGGGATCCACAAAGGCCTTTTCATGGGGTGAATTATTTTTTTCCCCAAGTCGAGTCTGTTTTGCCTGTGACAGTAATTGGTGAGTGATCTCCCTGTCCTTATCTCGACCCACGAGCCTTTCGCTGTATTTTCTCTCCCCTGTCCAGCTGAGGAGAGGAGTGACAGAGCGGCTTTGGTGGGCGCCTGGCGTCCAGCCAGGGTCAAAACACGACAGGCCTTTGTGGATCCCTGATGGATATAAGGTACTGGGTTTGCGTCACAAGGTTTTGGTAGTGGGGGGGCTACAGAGCTGGCTTCTGTGAGAAGCTGCTAGAAGCTTCCCCTATGTCCGATAGAGCCAATGCCAGCCGGCTCCAGATGGACCCGCCGCTGGCCAAGGCCGAGCCCATCAGCAATGGTGGTAGCACCTCTGGGATAACATAGTTAAGAAGGGGAAAAAAAAACTGCTGTGGGAATATAGCAGTGAGAATATGTGAAAGCAACAACTCTGCAGACATAAGGTCAGTGGAGGAGGGGGAGGAGGTGCTCCAGGCACATCCAGGAGATGGACGTGGGTCAAATTTTGGCTAACAAAACCAATGGCATCATACTATAGCCCAGAGATTGGGACGGTAAATTGCATAGGTCCAGGATGATAATTTCATTATAAAATATCAGTATTTCCTAGTAATCCTAGAAGAACATACACAAAATCACCTTCAGTGAATACTGAGCCTCATGATGCCTTCTCATCTGGTACCCAGGTAACAGCAGACATAACAGTCAGTGTGCAGCTTTGAAGGAGACATACAAACTGTTGGCTGATACAGGGGAGTTAAGGATTTCAGAGCACATTCACAGGATATATTATTCAGCTTCTAAGAACAAGTCTTGACCCTTCACTGAAGCAAACAGGCTTTGCATAGTGACACTCGAGTAGAATATAAACTGGCTGAGATGATAAAACTAGAGGTATAGTCACCATTATTCACTGGCTTCTTAAAATGAAACATTTTGCTGGACTGCCCTCATGCCTTCTGTGGAAGTGTTTCCTTGTTCAAGAATGACTAACCGCATTTTTCTGCTTGCTTCATGGAGCTCTCACCAATTGAGTCTAGTCAATTTTGAAAACCAACTAAGCTTTGTCATTTTATTGGCTAAAGAGTAGGCATGATTTGACATCAGTGGTGGTCTTCAAAGTGCCGTCCTTACGCCCTTCCGAAAGGTTAGATTACAGGTCATGAAAAGCAATTAAAAAAACTAAGCCTGGTCTGAATGGAATCTATCTGGGCAGCATCTCCAGTGAAAATATTTTAAAAGATTTGTAAATCAAAGAAAAAGCAAAGAACATGAAACTCAGAAGCCTGCAATAAAATATATTTTGGAAGTATGCAATGAAGGAACCTGTTCTGAACTTGTTGCAAGAAACCACTTCTTTTCACCAGACTCTGGGTATCACTGATCATGCCTGGCAGGTGTATGGTTTCCAGCACATACATCTTCTCCAGTATGTATCCAGTGTAATCTCAGGATATTTGTCGATCCTAGTGAACACATAGATGAGATTCAGCTGTCTTTCTGCATTATACATTCTCTCATACATACCTCTCCTCTCAATGCTTTCAGGATTTTTGAGAGTTAGGATGAGGAGAAAGAGAAAAAGGTGGAAAGGTTTACCTTGGTTTTAAATTATCCTGTGAAATATTGTTTGTTGGAAATTTTATATCCTTTATAATTTTTGCATCACAAACACAGGAGTGTGAAAGAAATGCAGACCTACCTCAGAGTGACATTCACATGGGTGTTCCACCCACCACCAAGTCTCTCTCTCCCACTAACTCAGTTTTTCTCTGTGTTGCTCTGTCCTAGAACTGAGCACCCTTTGCAACAAAAGTTTTGAAGCCAATATGTTGTTGCAGACATTTCAGTTTCCATACAGTGATACTCCTCAGCAAGAAAAAAAAAAATATATTGCAAACTTCTTGAGCATCCCTACATCTCTTGTTCTTCTCTACTGACAATATATTGCCGTGCCATTCTGGATAAGAAGACAGTTTCTTTCTTGGAGAAAGTTGCAAAGATGCAGATTCACTTGTACATGCAGAAATCTTTCTGGAGCTGCTAGCTTTAATTTATTCTTTTAGCCCAGGAGTTGTATTCACAACATTGTTGATGCATGATGTGCTTGGTGCACACTAAGATAACCCTGGCATGCTGCACTTTTGCCTGCGCAGGCTGAAGCGTACAACCAAAGCCTTGGATTTTTTTACAAAATTAGATCGTTTCTGAAATTATTTAGTATCTTCTGGTATGGGCTTTGCTATATTTTCTGGATTGAATGATAGCCCAGTGCAGGCCAATAGGTGTCTCATGGTTGGTACTTTATAACCATTTCCCCTTATTTCTACTCAAATCTGTTTCCCTGAGTCTTTCAAGCTGACAGGGGAGGATATGGTTGCAGCCCATCTGTCAGGCCAGCTACATGTCCCTACAACAGAATTCTTTCATTTTGATGCAGCTTTGCAAACCTGAGTACTTTTTTCTGGCACTGTTAATACTGTCCTGCAACTGGTTTGATCCCCAAAAGGTTATTCAGACACCTCTATTTGCTAGAGATCCCAAATATGGCCAGAAAAAACTTCTTTATGCAGCAGCACTTGCCAAGATCCATCTTCAGCATAGAATACGACTTTTGCAAAGTCAAACAATTACAAGCTTTGGGCAAGGAGCTCTCTTCAGTGGTTTGCTTAAGTTGCTTGGGACCACACAAATTAATAGTTGCTTTCTAATGCTTTTCCCTAGTATGCTCAGACATATTTTTCTGCATTGTGTTGGTTTCTTCTCCTTTGTTGTTTTGCATTTGGTTTTGCACTGTGCTGATGTTGGGGTGTCTGTGCTCTCTTTATTACCAATGGTTTATCTCTGAGACTGCGCTCCTTCTGCTCTGCATTTAGATGTGAACTGTCGATTTGCTTTATCTGCCAGCAACTTTTGACAGAGTTAGCGTGGGATGTCTAAGTATTTCTCATTCAAACACCTGCATTTTGCATTCCATTTACTAACCTACCATGAATCAGTTTCAAAATGTGTTAACGGCATGAGTCAGGTCATCAAAACACGGATCCATTGTTTCTCCAATCCTTGATTAGACTCACTAAACAGACACCTCTCTGACAGCTAGTTGAAAATACTTTTGGAATACTTTTAACACTTTATATGTATCCCCCTTATCTGGTCCACACTTAGCCAAACACTCTTGAACCAGGGAATGTATTGAACTGAAAAATATAGGAATCTGGCTGAGGTCTTTTTTCTTCTTTTTTTTCCTTTTCCCCCCCCTTTTTTCCTTCTTTTTTTTTTTTCCTTTTGTTTTAGTTTACTAACCCCATCAGAGTAGCATCATTTATCCAGAGTTATCTAAAGGAAGGCCAACCCACAGGCAACTCCAGCTCTGCCTCCCTATATCCCCTTAAGGAGATGTGGGCATCAGGACATGCCTAACCAACCACCCAGCAAGAGTCCCCTCTCCCCAGCAGGGCAGCTCCCGCCACTGCTGTGGCCTGGGGGAGGAGATGGTGGCCGTGAGCAGCCAGGCAAAGCCTTCTCCTCTGGGATGGGGAGGATGGAAGGGTGAGGACAGCTCTGAAGCAGCCTCTGCCACATGGTGACTGAAAGGAGCAAGGAATAGACCTCTTCTATTGCCAGCCACCACCACAAATAGTGACAGGGACACTGGCATCCAGCTCTCATCGCTGCTGACTTCTCCCCACTGTGAGCTAGAGCACATCCACTCACTGAACACATCCCCACCATCTGCTCAGGGACAGGAATGCGGCACGTTGTTAAAACAATCTGCTTTGATGAGGTAATTTTTGTTTTCCTGCTTGCCTTGTTTTTAAATAGGCTTTTTTGGTGGGGAGGGTTGGAGGTTTGGAAATACTCATCATTTCTGATTTCACAAACCTGCAGGAGCCAGCTGACTTCCGATAACATAGTTGGTGTTTGGGAGACAGAGCAAGAAGGCACCAAGACAGTACAACACCTCAAGACAACAAAACATCTTCATAGCCCTTTCTCCATCTGCAATATTCTTTCCCACTAAACTCTGTCTGTTGCTTTCCCAGTCAAAGGCCCCATGGAAAGATTTCTCCCCAGTTAGCTGGAAGGTGGCTTTGAAAGCATTCTCCTTCCCTGCAGAGGAAGCACTCTGGGCATGGGATTGGAGAGGGGAAGTGGAGCTGTCAAACAACGTAGAAATAGCTCAGCTGCTCTTCCATGGCCTACAAAAAAGAAATTCTTCCCCTTGTCCCACAGAGATCCCTGTCTGGGCCAGACACGGACTCCTGGTGGAAGAAGGACAGCCAGATCCCCCAGAGGACACTCGGGGAAAAGGCTGGGCACTGTACATCTCTGCTCCATATAGACTATAAACATGAGTAATGCAATCACTGCTCAGCTGCCAAGCTCTGCATCACATGTAGCCCATGGCCTAAAGAACAGCCCATATAAACGATAGGGTTGAAAAGTACTTCCCAACTTCAGCGGTAAAAAATATTTACATGCGATAGGTGTCTGCGTACATAAAAAGCAACATCGATAACCCTTTGGTGAACGCCTGGGAAGCCCAGGCACAGGCAGCCTGCAGGAAGGAAGCGGCTAGAGCACCAGTATAGGAAATGGGCGACCATGGCTTGGATCCAAGCTTAGTCACTGTCACCTTCCTTGGCTTGCAGCTTCACCTGAACTGCGTTTGGCCTGGGCCCTTGAAGAGCTGAGGAAAATAAGGGCAAAGTTTATCAGTTCCTAAACATGAAAAAATAAGAGGTGGCTAGAGCATATATTTTGAAAGTTTTTAATCCATTAGAAATCTGTCTTTTTCATCTTTAATAGAGGGAACATTATTCAATTCCTACTAAATAGGGTATATATACCTTATTTGAAATGTCATGCAAACTTAGACAGAAGGAATTCTGTTACAGAAACTAAGCATAACCTAACAGAAAAGTTTTGTCCTCCTTTTCTGTTTCAACTTTCTGTCAAAACCATTCCATTGTAGTCTTTATTTTACACTCCTAAAAGCCAAGCATGGATAAAATACCTAGTGCTACGGCCTGGAGGACACAAGGACAAACACAGCCCACTCTGGTTTACCCAGGCCGGCTGCTCCCGGCTTCAGTCCAGTCTCAGCTGTGTGGGGCAGCTAAAAGAGCAGTTGTGCCTCCATAGTCAGTCACACCACCACGTCCCAGGCCCCCGTTCCAGGGGACTGGCCCCTCGTCCTTACTTGGACTGAAGGCACACAGCTTCTCTTTCATTTCTTCCTCCCATCATGACTGCTCCAGGATGGGACAGGTATCCATCCCCACCGCCAGTGCACCAAGGAGACCTGTTAGTGGACGGAGAAAGACTGAAAAGTGCATTTTCCCATCTCCATTAGGGAGCACATGTCCTGGCCCAGCTCTTCTCCATCTCCTCCCCCCCTTTCCCAGCCACGCATTTGCTCCCATTTCCCTCCTGTTCCACTCCCAACTGGAAAAGTGCTGATCTCTTTCTTTCCCAAAGGGGATCGCATAACCTCCCTCTGGCAACGGCACCAATTGAGTGTGAAGGAAAGTAATATTAGGAAAATGTTAATGGAGTTTAACTTCTTTTAATGTAATTCAGAGCTGGAAACAATGAAGCGAGCCTGAATGAAGCACGCTGCCAGCTCCCCATGAACCAGCAGCCAGCGCTCCCGGGAGCCCTGTTCAGGAACCGGTGTCCCAAGGACAGGAGGGAGAAGGAGGGAGACGGTGAGGGCTTTGGAAAAGATTACAGCATGCACAGGAACTGACTTTCCAGCCCGAGAGCAGCCTTAACTGGTGCCAAAGGAAGAAGTAATGAAAGGGATTTGTACCGACGCAAATAGGAAGGAGCCGACAAAACGACATTCTGAGTCTAACCCCGAGGAAAGCATTTAATGAAAAGAACAAAAATATGTGCTGAGAGGCCAAAAGGCCAGGAAGCCAAACTGGGAATGCTGAATGGGTCCTGTCATGTCCAAATCTTCAGTACTCCCAGAGACTTTGGTAATATTACTTACAGTAACTTACATAAGATCTCCATGAACGTAAATGAAGCACATTTGGCTCTATACATTAACAAGCATACATCTGGAATTCAGATTCGTAAAAAATGTCAGGTCAGAAATACCTTTATAAATGCTACCACAATTATCAGAAGGAGGTACATATGGAAAGAGAAACAATGCTCAGAATTCAGTGCCAGATAGCACATAATACCGCTCAGTGATAAAAAGCTAAGTGAGTCTGGTCTTGGTCAAGGAAATACTCTTAGGTGAAGCAAGATAGGTCTGGGGACTTGACATTGAAAAGGGTGCTACTTTTTGTGCCTTTTCTTCAGGGTGTCATCACAAAAACATGGGCAGAATGTGTTGATCCACAGGAAAAATATTTTGGTAAACTCTTTTTTTCAGTTTCTATGGCCATCAGAAGTCATGGGCACGTGTTTTCTCAGACGATCTTTAGGAAAAGACGTCTCTGTAATGGCAGTGTATGCCTTCGGTCAGTAACTGAAGGTATTCATAAAATCAGGTAATTTCCCTTTCCGAGATTTTAATGTCAGTTGGCTACCGAGAGGTCATAACTGTTAATGCAGCATCACTCATAATTGCTGTAGCCCTGACAAAAGTGATGGATCATATACACCAGACAATCCTTTTCTGTCACAGGCTGTTGCGAGGGTAAAGCATGGAGCTATTTCCCATGAAACATCACTGCTTTCTGTGACAGATTATCTACGTTTCATAGCCAGGGATTGTGCTTCCAGCATTGAGTTGAAACATTAGAAATAAAACTCTGAAAAAATACTTGAAATATAGTCCTGTCTTTGACTAGGTTGGCTTTTTCTTTTTTCTTCTTTCTTCTTTCTTCTTCTTTCTTCTTTCTTCTTTCTTCTTTCTTCTTCTTTCTTCTTTCTTCTTTCTTTTTTGTTTCTTTTTTCTTTTTTCTTTCTTCTTTTTTCTTTCTTCTTTTTTCTTTTTTTTTCTTTCTTTTTTCTTTTCTGGGAGGGAGAGGAGCTGAAGATGTTGATTATTACCCCTAAACATGTAACCAAGATATATGACTAAGCCCCAAGCTTTTACTGAGACAAATGAAGTCAGGTTTACTATGGCAGATTTTGAATGGGAAAAGTTGAGATAAGTCTACAAGTTCATCAATATTTGTATTTTTCTCTTTTCAAAGTTGGACAAAAAGATGAGTTTTCCCCTCTACACAGGCTTCTTCACGGTACATTTAAGATCAATATAAATTGGTTAATTGTCTCCAGTGCAGAGAGCCAGACCACACACTCTCACTTCCCCGAAAAGAGAGTTATCCTTTTAGGTCTGTCCAGCTTCCTCCCCTCAGCACTGCTTCAATACGTGCACTTTAACACCAGGCTGTTATTGTAGGCCACGCTGCTGCAGGAGATATAACACACGGCGACAAGAAAGTCGTATCACAAGGTATTTCTTGGTAGAAAATCCTGCTTCCTTCGCCTCCTCACCGTGGCCCGGAGACTGCTGCTCCGAGGCCTGTCCTCTGAAAGGAGAGCAGGGGGACGGCTATAGGAGAAATCTGTGCTGATTTGTTGCCGATGTTTTTGCTCAGCATTTATCAGGATTTTTAGAGGATTCCAGTCTTCACCTCACCATTTTCTATAAATGCCCTAGTAAGTGATATTAACTCAGCTGACCATTTTGGAGAGGGAATTCAGCAACAGATATGCCCTGGTACAGCTCAGGAGCCACCCCAAGTGACTACAGATTTTTTCCTTTTTCAATACCTTATCAAAATCAATTGAAGTCACTTTAAACCTCTTTGTCATGATTTCAGGCCTGATGCAACTCAGTTCCATAAACTCCTTGCAGCAGGAACAACAATTTTTTGACATTCATAAATATTGTTGCAAACATACACCGAACATTCATTTATCATACCGAAGTAGAACAAATGTATGACTGGAAGCAGGATGAGCTGTAATAAATTCTGAATATGTTCCATATTTTTATTCTCCGTGTAGTCCATGTTTGTCAATTTACATTTGCTATGCTGGAACTGGAATTTATTAAGGTAAATCAGGAGCAAGATGGGGATTCATATTTCAGATTTTTGTGCCATTCTCCCACGTGAAATGAGAATATAAGTGTATCATTGAGGCTGATTATTCCCACCACTGCTTTCTGCAGTTTCACTGATTTCCCATCCAGCTGAGAAAATATTTTGCTGTGAAACATCTGGCTGAGGAATGCTGGGAGCTCCGAAATGGCTGGTGCATCCTCTGAAGTAGACAGCTTTGAAGCAAAGTAACATAGTATTAAACAATTCCAATAGGCTGAAAAATATTTAAAACTCACCAGAGACTATTCAAGATCCTGTAGCTGTTGTCATAGACTTGCTGCCCTGGCGCACATGGATGTAACTGAAACTGTGAAGATATAATGGGAACAAAAGTACAACCCCAGCAGAAAAGCTGTGAGGGGATGCACACTGGAGCAAAGAAGGAACTGTAAAAATAGAGAGAAGCAGAAAATCAAAAGCAAAGAAAATCTGTTTTGTCCAGCTTGCAGTTTTTCTCTCACGAATGTTTCTCAGAGAAGGTGAGAGCTACCCAGCTCTACTGCAGTTACCCCAGAAAGAACAAATAGTGACTTCTTTACCACCTTTGTACTTAAATAAAAATAAATAACAGAAAACAGAAAACAATTAATTAAAGATAAGAATAAGTCCAGTATTTGTTTCATTCATGATGATAGTCTTGGGCCAGTATTCAGCCCAGCACTTGACCACAGGTATGGTTACAGCACCACCAACCAGGAATGCAATCGCCTTCTGAACTTCAGGCACCTGAGCAGCCCTTCCAGCCCTGTGCATTGCTAGTTAGGCCTTGCTGAAAGAGAGCACTCATCCTGTCTTGAACTCAAGATTCTGAGTTATTCTGGTGGTTATTCAGAAAAAATGAAGTTTTTTCTGCCGTAATTCCAACACAGCTCCCATTAATGGGAAGGACCAATCATTGCAGCAGCTCAGCACGTGGAAGCACTTGTGGCGCAGTGGAATGATCATAGACAAACTCTGAAGTCAGCAAAGAAAGTCATAGAACTGTCATGTGAGGTCCCATGAGAGAATAGGTTAAGAAGGAAAGGGAATAAAAAGCAGGGGGTTCCTGGAAAAAGGGCCAACATAAATTACATCATCATGAAAGAAAGATAGGAAGCGCTGCAAGGAATTAACGTGGCTAAATGAGGAGTCCTTCATGTATCTTACACATCACAACAAAGTATGCAGGCAGGGGAAATAGGGTCAGATTACTAAGGACAGTCTTAAAAGTACAACCTGTTGAAACAAGAGGAGCAGGTAAGGACATGAGGAATGTGCTATTAACGGTCAAGTTTGGAAATATGTTCACAGATAAGAGGAAGGGCAAAGAAAAGATTGATCCACTGAGCACTTGACATGAGAAGCTACCGAGACATTGCTCTAAGAAGGTATGAAAGTCAGTTGCAATCAGATAGAGAGTATAATGAGTCCTAATAAACAAGCAAACACATCTACCTTTGGTAGGGAAAGAACAGGTTGAAAAGAATTTTGAGAAGTCAGATGTTTTCAAATCGGCCAATCTTGACACAATGACATCATGGAGAAATTTAAAGAGCTGGTTGATTAAATCTCCAAGTCATTAGCAGTTATGTTTGAAAAGTAACGGAAAAAAAGGTGAGATGTCTGAAAACAAATAGAGGGCAGATATGGCATTTACTTTCCACAAAAAAAAAAAAAAAAAAAAAAAAGCATCAGGGAACTACAGACGTATCTACTTAGTTCCATTTTCAGGAAAAATACTGGAACAGCTAAATGAATAAATGATTACAAGCATGTAAATGGAAACAAAGTGTTGAATAATAACCCATACAGATTTGTCAGGAGCAAATTCTGTCAAGCCAATCTCATTTATTTCTCTGACAGGACAGCAGGTCTGGCAAAGAAAGGAGAAACAATAGATGTGATGTATTTTGACATCAGTTGGGAGTTTGACTCTTTTATACAACATTTTCCTAAGCAGACTAGGGAAATATAGCTGAAAAGCCACATTCTGACAGTACTTCTATGCACTTGAAGACACAAAAATAAAGCCATTCATTGACGTGATCAAACCAACAGTTCAAGGGACCAATGGTTCCATCTGATCTATAAAGGTGGCCAAAGATACATTCCTAGGGAAGAATGGAAGAAAAAGCAAAAAATACCACAATGCTTTGCCAGAATACTCTCCTTCACTCAAACAGCTTGTGGCTCAGGGACTACCTAAGCACAGAGTGATCTCTTTATACTTTTTCCTTGTGAATTGTTTGGCTGCTTTTTTGAACCAGCATCTTTTTCTGGCATTCAAAACATCCTGTGGCAAGAAATACTAAGAACTTAACTTTGCAGTGCATGACGAACCATGTCCAGTTGTTTTGAATCTGACTTTTGCTATTTAATTTGGTTTCCCCTAATTCTTGTGTTGGAAAAGGGAAAAAATAAATCTGTTTTCCCTTTTTCTATGGTACTTGTGATATGACAGACCTCTACTATACGCCCACTTAGCTACTTTCAACCAATCTGAAGTTTCCTAATAGGATTAGTTGATTTTCATACAGAAGCTACTTTGATCATCTTCTCTCAAACTTCCCAAGTTGTGATGTACCTTCATTTTGATGGCAGATTAAATCTTCTGTCAGTGCATAGAAGTACGATCAGGATGTGTGCTGTTCTGAAGAAAAGGATTTGAGTCATTGTTAACCAGCAACTGAGCGTGAGTGGAAAAGGGCCTGCTATTGCAGAAAAAGCAAACCCATACCAATGTGTATAAACAGAGGTGTAGCCTGAAAAGCATGTGAAGTTGTCTATCCATTCTGCTCTCTGCTGCTCAGGATGTAGCTGCGGTACTCCACGTAGCACTGGTCGATGATATCAGTGATGGAGAAAATCAAGAGGAAAATATGAACCCGTTGGACAAGACTGAGAAGAACTCAGTAAGAAAGATTAGGGTCTACACAAGTAAACAAGCTGGGAGGAAAGACTAGGGAAACTGGACTTGGTTATACTGCTAAGCATAATCCAGAAGGTAGGCTGGACAAAAAGTCTTTGAATATAGGACAGAGCAAGGAAGTATTCTTGTGTCCGTTTCTGTGGCAGGCAGGACAAGAGGTAACCCCCTTGCCTTACAGTAAGGAGAAGCCCAGGGACACTCGAGGAAAAGCTGGCGGGTTGTAAGGAGAATGAAGCACTGGTGCCTGGAGGTGCTATAGGACTCCACAAAGAACGAACGTAAAGATCGGGTTAGGCAGATGTCTGTGGGAATAAGAACACCTGATCTTGCCTTGGGACAAGTGGATGGAGAAGATGATAACCTCTCCAAATTCCTCCCGCCTCTGGAGTTTTCTGAAGCCCTGAAAAGCAGGGAATTAAGAGAACAGCTAATGCTTTAAAGTCCATTTCTTTAAAGCATTGCTAAATTACCTTTACATAAAATTTGTCTGTTTTATTTAGCTTATGTGTTGAGTGTTTGTTTATATCTCAGCAAAGATCACGGAAAAACTCACTGACCTAACGGGACACTTTCCATATTCCAGACAGCAAAGCCAAATATGACCTTTTAAGGTAAGTAGTATTGCTCCACTTAGCATTTTCTCTCTTGGAAGTCATTAATCTGGGTTAGATTATATACCTTGTTCAGCACTATTTATGGAGCTTTGTGTGACTCATGGTTTCTGCATATAACAATTGGGAATGATCCCACTCTGATATCATGGCTAGAAAAGCCATCAGACTTCAGAGAGAAGGCTCAAAAGCTCATTCTCAGATTTTCAGCTCATATCTGTCTCTATTAATGCAAAACTCTTTTTGTTGTTTAGCCACCCAAGAGATAAAACAGTTTAGCAATGTTTAGCAAATCTGTTCATATTTTTATTTTTAACTTCCTCTCTTGAATTTAATTTTCCCTGAGGAAATCTGGTACAGGATATACTTATGCTTTCTTTTCACTCTTCAGACTGCTCAGTAAATGAATGGTTTTTTTCTCTTCTACAGGATTTCCCACCAAGTGTATAATCCATTAATAAAGTTTTTCAAGAAACAGGAAAAAAAAACAACAATTTGTCACACTTAACCCAGCAGTTTCTACAGAGAAAGGGTTAATAATATAACCTGGCTTGACATTTCCTTTTTAGCTCTTGCAAGTCCTTGACTGGAGAACATTACAGCTTCATCCAGAAAATAAACACCCTTCGTGTTTATATAATATTTTAAATATTCCAGTGTGGAGTGGTATTAAAAGGAAGTACTAGGTGAGGGCACAAAGGGGTTAATGGCCCAAAGTGTGGCTTTGGACTTTTCCCACGGCGTTTGCCAGGAGTGACAAATCTGGAGGAAGGGGCCTTCCCGCGGGGCGAAGGAGGGAGGGTACAGAGCGGAGAGTAAAGACCAGGAGGCAGGAGGGGTGTCGGAAAGGAGCCAGAGATTTTTCTGGTTTAAGTGGCTACATGACAAGCAGTGGGAGTGTAAGCAAACCTGTTCATATGCCCCCATAGCCTTATCTCTGGTGCACAATAACAATAACACCGAACTGTGGCGGCTGTGCCCTATCAAACTTGCCAGATGAACTGACAGATAGGAAATCTCTGTTTTCAACCCCCCTTTATCTGGTTCAGCATTTACTTCTAAGAATTTGTGAAACTATTTAGTCACAGTCCCTCCAGGCATATTTTTCGCTTCTGAAAAACCAGTAGTGAGGGAGGCATTTAACCTCCTCTTTGGGTTTATCTTCCTGACAGGCAGGTGTCAGTAAGGCGCTTGACTCCGCACCAGCCAACGTCGTGTTGGTGGCTGCCGCTGCCGCTGCTCCGGCTGAGATCCTCAAAACGGCTCCCTGTGCTTTCCTCCTCAGGGCCCTGTGCAACAGGGAACTCAAGGTAAGCACAGATAAACATCATCTACCTTTTTCTTTGTTTGTTTGCTTAATTTGGGAAGGAAAGCATCTACCCTTTTCTCAGCAGCTGATTCGCCTGTATTGATACATACCCCTACGCCTGCCCCGACCTGCAGATAGGGCCAAATTGTAACGCCTCTGCAGATAGATCCATAATGAGATTTTCCAGAGTACCTTTTCATGACATGCCCATTGTGCTTTGAGAGATAGGCTCAACATGCTCCACGCCTAAGGTAGGGTCTTGCCGAGGTGCACGTGTACAGCTTTCACCCAGGAGTGAGGGAGCTAAAGGAGGAATTACCTGCCCGTTATTCAATTACACCGCATTATTGTGAAACTCATCCATTACGCAGGATCCATTCAAAGCATCTTCAATTTTCATCAGATATTCACTGAACTTCATAAATGTTTGAGCAATCAAACAGTCCTTAAAGGAAGGGGGAGGAAGCCTATAAAACTAATCCCAGGACTTTTAAAACAGCTTGCTATAGAGTGTTTTTGTAAGTACTAAAGGAAATGAAAGAGAGTCTTTCTGTACTAGGAGATTATATTTCTGCTTTTCATGGTTAAATTCAAAATGACTGGCTCCAAGTAAACATCTGAACTTCATCTGGGTTTGTACTGAAAAAAAAAAATGAGATGTGAATTCATTTAGGCAATAAAGAACAAGTAAATTGTGCTCTTGCTAAAGGTTACAGGTTTGGATTAATGTCTGAATTTGAAATGATCAGCTTTCACACTGCAAATAATCTCTTTTGAAAAATTAGGGGTATTTTTCTTTTGATTCTTTCAAGTCAATTTAGTTCTGGTGAAAGCTGCTTGATTGACAGCCCTGGAAACCAGCACTCTGTGCTCATAAGCAGTCTGGGCAGAGGGATGTAACATGCATAGCAGCAGCACAAATTTTCACAAATTGCTTGTACATCTCAAAAGAAACTTCAAGCATCTGGCTCCATGGACACGGCCAAACTGCCCAGGCAGATGTTGGCTTTTCAGGCCTGAAAACAACAGTGCTAGTCAAGCAACTCCCATTTTGAAGGATTTGTGTGAGAAGTCACGTGGAAATACTGCTGAGAAATTTGTCCTTCCAGGGATCAGAGAAGAAAAAGAAGCAAAATCAACTCTGAACAATTTTTCACAAGCTCTCCAAATTCCGTTTTATGCAAACTAGTGACAACTTTCAACTCTGTCCACCCACCAGGAATTCCTGTTTTGCAGAAGAGTGGAGGGAAGGGTAAGAGAGGCAAGGTTCGTTTCCCATTTGCATCACTAGTGAAAAAATATTCCTGCCGCTTTTATTATTATCATCTGTGCATGCTGTACAACTCAAAGGCAGATTCATCTCTTCCAAACAAATTTAATTTACAAAACTGCACTATGTCAACACGCAAATAGAAGTAGGAGTGGGCGGTCAACAGCTCCCACTCTGAGGTATTATGCGTAGTTGCCAAACCTTCCTGCAGAAATTTCCCTGTGGCAGTGTCCCAGAGCAGCGTTGTGCTGACCGAAGCGGTACAGGAAGGAGATTCTTTACATGTCCAAAGTTCTATTGCTGTCCCAAAGGTGGAGCCACCTACAACGGGTTACTGCCAGCGGATTAGTCTCTGGGAACCATGAGCTGGTCCTGATGACCATGCGGAGCCTTGCAAATAATGCCAGACACTGTTGCAGGAAAGGGCATGTGAGGGAGGCAAAAGACCTGAAAGTGACCCTCTCTTACCGTGAGAGCAGTTGTAATATACTCACCCTATCAAACATCCACTGGTCGCAATCAGAACGGGTTGATACAGTGCAGACCAAACCCTTTAGATGTTTCATACTTGAAATGCTGCTCAGAGGGCAGGCAAACCCATCCTGCCCAACACAGCTTGTAAGGCGAGAGAAAAAGCTAGGGCAGAGCCGGAGTCTGTATTCTCTCTTACCTATCTGCTCCAAACATCCAGGTGGCCTCTCTCCAGAAGTGATGTTACGATGTGAGCAACTCTTGTAATGCCCTGAGCCCTATGCCTCAAGCCTATGAGCGTGTGATTACAATAGTAGTAAAACTAAGTATATAACTTCCAATATTCTGTGCATGTGTATACATATATACATATATATGTTGTTGCATTGCAACCAAATTCTCTGTACTTCTCAGCTCCACTTGCTGTACTTTTGATGAAGCAATCGAATCACTGCACTGTGAATTAGGCTGTTGTTACTGGGTATTAAAATTAGAACAATATCTCCCACTCTCCAGTTTTTTACACCTGCTCATATGCTTTTGTACACTACAATATTCTGTTGTGTCCCCCTTCCCCCAATCCACCAGTGATGTTCTGAAGTGTATGAAAAAAAGAATTTTCTTCAGTGCAATGGGCCACCTAACAAAATAGAAAGAATAATCATTTCAAGGTAAATGAGATGTTTTGTTGTCCATAGAGCTACATATACCATTTTGTTCTCATGTTACTTCACATTTAAAAACAATAAATGGGAGGAAAATTTCAAAACAGGATTATTGTTTCAAAATGTTTTCTTTGAAAAATTTCGAAACCAATCTTTTCAAGCACCTTTTTCTTCCAAATTAATCACCAAGTTCAAGCCAAATAGATACACATTTTGAAAAGTCTTCTGAGCTCCATTGCCCATTTTTCCATTCATATTCTTGCATTTCTTCTGTGTTACCATTGATAGATGAAGCATATTCTTCAGAAAGATCTGTACCCTGGCCCCATCAATATCCACTTTTATACTGATGCTTTTAAGAAACTGCCAGTCAGAAATAACAAGATTCTCTGGTAAGCAAAGCAGAGACTGATGAAATTCTGTCCTAATTAAGTCAGTGCCAATGCTTTCATTAACTTCAACAGACTTAGAATTTCATCCATGACATTTCTCTCATTTCTGATGCATCAGTATATGCTTTTATCATTGGCTCCCTTCTCATCTGTTTTGTATTTTAGCCATTTGCTGCACTTATTTTTCTGCTTTTTGCTTAGAGAAGGGTTGTGTGCCAGTAGTGTCTTCAGAGTCCCATTTGAACCCCGAAGGCATCGGGACGGATGCATTGGCAGGATGTCTTTGGCTTGAAAGCGATTCAGAATGGGAAACTCTTTTCATCTGTTCCTGTACTGCACTCAGCATTAAGGTTGCCAGGCCTGATCAAGACTTGGTTACCACACAACAAATCATCTACAATAACTACTCTGAACAGAAGAATAGCGCAACGCATAACGCATAGCACATAACACCTCACTAAACCGTCCACTGGGCAGTAGTGATGGGCAGTGTGTACAAAGAGCGAGAACCTAGTCAAAGCGAATTGTTTCCAAAGTTTCCACGTGCCACTCCGAGTTTTCACAGTCTGCCCTGTCCCCAGGCAGGCCTCCCCTTGCTTCATGTTTCACTGAAAATGCCTGGCCTTCCCATGTAATAGCTTAGGCTTGCTATTGCATTATGCTCTGGTCCCAGAAAATAGGCATCTCAGATTAGGTTATCACACGAGGCCTTTTACAACAAGGTGGGCATAGGATGGATAGTTGTTGTTGGAAGATACGTGTTTTCCCTCCTGGATTTTGAAAATTGAGAGGATCTCTTATGGAAACACATGTGGAGCCAAGATTCATTGCTATTTGCATAATGTATGGTGGATACTTAGATGTCTGAAGGCAAGTAACCTTACGAATAAACTGTGCCGACTGTCTACATGCCAGTCCCCCTGGACCTGCCCCATTGTGATCTCATTAAAGTATCATTTAGCTTTCATTAAGGCAGAAAGCAAATACAGAAGTGGCTGTCAATCTAAGTCTATTTTACAATTCCAGGGCCAAATCTTTTTCACCTCCTTGGAGTAAGTTATCCCTCTGAAACCAGTAAGTATTTCTGTAAGATTTGCTCTTGATCAAAGTGAAGTGACCTGCTACTGCTACTAATTAAGCTTCTCTCTACGGAACCTCAGCAAAGTTCGACAGACGTGAAACTGTCTTCTTGCTTAATGGTAAATACACCCTGCTCTTGGGAGAACCGCTCAGGTCTCAGATGGGCAAGCCTGAAATGATGGCTGAACCTATTGATTTAGTTTGCTTTAAAAGAAACAGAGGATAATTTCTGAAATGAGACTTGATGATCCCTCGCTTTCCCATCTGCCCCCACGGGAATACGTTCTGGTACGGAGCCCGGCACCCGAGCTGCGCTGGCAGCCAGAGCTGAGGTGTCAGGTGGAGATCGCAAGTGAATGGGAAGCTATTTTACACCGAAGCTCAATACTGCAGAGGAAAACAAATATATTAAGTAGGCTCCCAGTGAAAAACGAGAGCTGACAGTTACAAAGTATTGCAAGGAGAAGCAAGTAAAGCAATAGCAAGATGTATAAGCATTAGCTGATCTAGAACCGTTCTTTCTTTTTGCTTGTTTGATCTGACAGTTAAAGTGGTTAATTGTATCACAGACCAGTTTTAACAGAGGAAAATTCTAGTGACAGCAGACACATCATTGAAAAGCATTCAGGCCATTTGTGGTAACAAGTTAGATACTGTACCGCAAGGGGTCTAATTTATAGGCCAGTTGGATAAAATGAAACGTAATGCGTTGTGCATTACATGTCATGTGCATTTGTGATGGGGATTGGGGATTACAATTATTCCCCATGAATGAAAAATTCCCAGTAAGTGTAGGATTCCTACTGAGTCTTTTTCAGCCCTTCCAGTCTAAAACAGAAATTTATTTCTCATTTTAGCAGATTTTTTTCATTAGTCAAAGAAAAATTTTGAAGTGAAAAATGCCCATTTAAAAACTGTTGCAGGTCAGTAGAAAAATATATCTCATATTTTCTGTGTGGAAAAAAAAGTTTAAAAAGAGAGATAAAGTGAAGGAAAAACACCTGTCTGGTTTTTGTCCTCTCTATTTTTTTTGTGGTGGAAAAAGATTTTTAAAATTAGTGTATCCTCATCAAAAGGAAGTAAATTTTCTGAAACTACCTTGGATGTTCCAAGAAACAAACCCTTTCATTGTATAGAGTTTCAGACTTGATAATAGTCTGTATCTTTTTAACAAAAGAAAAACCATCTGGGATTGCCAAGACACAGCCATCCCCACCTCTCCGTTTAGATTTGCTGTGGCAGGCAATGGGGTGACAGGCCCCATATTTGTACCTGCAAGTGCTGTTCAGCTCCTCACAGCTGTCAGTGGGAGATGCCACATGATTGCACAGACCTTTCTACTCATCTATATATTTTGCTCTTCCATCCTGAAGCACCAAAGCTCTTTATAGCCAAGGTTGTGCTTTTTCCATGTGTTTGAACAATGTTTAACCCCACCATTAAAACACAGTTTGTTACATTTCAGCAGATGACAGGTTAACCTGACATCCTTTGCACTATGAATTTCACTCTCAAGATCCCAAGAAACATTGCTGTCTTTGTAAAGATTGCTTTTGTCCAAATCCCATGCCACTTGAGGCAAGCACAGACAAATGGTGAACCTTGCCTCACATTTCACTCCCTCTCTCCCCCACTCTTATCACATTGAAATAATAATGCAATCTTCCCTGCTGGGTAGCCTTTCATATTTGTACCTTTCTTACAAATAGAGGGCAGAAGTTCACAGAACAACCCTCCCAAGCTTTACAGAGATCAGAAATTACACTGATGGGGCTCAGGAAATGTTGCTCTCTCTGGCAATGAGTAGAGATGTCTGTGGACCACTGCATACATCAGCTTAGGGCTTGAATTTACATCTGTGTTTCAGTACAGAGCTCACCAACCACATTGTTGAAACTGCAACTTGCTGAGAAGATGGTTTTAGGAAGTTTGGATGCTGTATCTGTGAGCCTCACAGTCCCTTTGTCCCGCTACCCAAAACTCACAGTTGAGTTTCCCCATCTTCTGTGGGGAGAACAATGACGAACAAAAACAAGGTTACTAATTGATTCAGAAAATCTGAATCCGGCCTGAGCTTCAGCAATGAGATTTATGGGCTGTGCTGTCTCAGCGTTATGCTGTGTACTAGCCAACACTCAAGTAAGCACATGGAGCTCCAGTACCATTGGCTAATTTATAAGGTAGAACCTGCTTTCTATAAATTTATAATCTTCATTTTTTGACTCTCTTCATTTGAGCATGAATTGTTCTTCTTTCAGATCCAGGGTCATCTTTGAGGAAAGAGATGAAAAAGAAGCATCACTGGTCACACCGAAAGGTATCTTCCCACAACTGGATTATAGATACTGTTCTCACGAGTTTTAAGCGGGGAGCTTGAGTTCTTTGTCATCTCTCTCTCAGCTTGAATTGGTGCCTCACATGCTTCTGCCCAACTTCTGTCTGGCCGTGGGCTAAAATGAGCCCAAGACCAGGCATTTCTGGGTAGGGTCCTGGAACTGACCCTCTGGTAAACCCCATCCCAAAACAGTGATGTTTTCTTTTTCTCTTCTGTTATAGCCCACAGAGATAGCCACGTCCCAAGCCAAACATCAATGCCAGCCTCCTTGTATTCTGAGGCATTTCCCTCTTTGTGGCAACGAATAAGCACTACGGCATGCTCCCATCCTTCTGTCTCTTCCAAAATGCTGGACACACATTTTTTTCCCCAAAATAATACAGCATGATCCCAGGCAGGATACCCCACCAAGAACCACTCATTCCAGCCCTTGCATATTGGAGGTCTGTGGCCAAGAGGTCTGTGGCCAAAAGGTCTGGTGGGACACAGGGAACTTGAATGCATTCATCTCCCAGAACTGGCAGAATTCACATTAATCTACCCCTAAATCTGTTCACAAACCTACAAAGCTGATATAATCTGATATACCTGATATAAGCTCTTTTATTTTTTCTCCCTAAAATGCCTGGTAGCTCCAGTTTTGTGGTATGACTACAGTATCCTTCTACATACTTTCCAGTAGATGTCTTGATTTTGCCTACATAACCCAATAAAACTGTTGAGGAGAACAGTGACTCCTTCCATTACTTCTGGATGAGACTCATAGGAAATGTCTGCCATTAGAATCCAAGCCCTTAAGCTAGTTCAAAAAGCAGGTCTTCTCATGACCTCTGCCTTGTTCAGTCCCATGTGCTGGTCGTGGCCCAGGTCTCTTCCCACTAAGTGGCAGAAACCAGCCGCTCAGAAGGTGAAGAGCAGGCTCCTGCATCATCTTTAGCTCCCACTTGTTTCACATCTTCCAGCACTGGTTCCTGGTGCTTTGTCATTCATTTCGGTACATCCTGCATATTCTCTGCCAGGGCAGAAGAAGCATGGTCCTATACATACGCACGTGGCACTCCCAGCCAGCTCTGAGCAGAATATACACATTCGTTCTTCTCCATAGGTCTCCTCGTCATATTTGTTTTCACTGTGAAAGCAAATAATAACGAACTGTAAACCAAAGTGTCGACCAAAACATGGAGGTTCCTGCCGTTCCTCTAAAAAGACCATATTGTTCCAACTCTATTTGCAGCTGAAAAGAGACACTCTAGTCTGTGCTATACCCTAGACATGGTAGGACACAAAAACGGAGGAAGGAAAAGTAATGAGATTTCCATGGAGTATTCAAGCATATTCATTCTGAAAGAGGAGAAAAATCCAGTTGTAATGAGTTTCTATCAGTAGATGCGGCCAGAACTACACAACATACCTCTAACTGGCTTCAGCTCTCAATTGAAAAAATTAATCCAGGAGAAACCATATCCTTCCAAGTCTGTAGCACTATTTTCACTTAAACAATTTTTAATAAGCTGAGTTAGCATTTGAGATTTATGCATTCTGAACGGCAGGAACATTTTTTTATGACCACAGCTAGATACAGCTGCAGTGTGGTCAAGGATGGGCAGGGGTTAGTCATCCTGTGCCCACTGAGTAGCATCTTGTATGAAGTGACAACCTCTGGGGTTTGCTTATGCACTCACTGTTAGCAGAGATACTGCAAAATGACCAACCTGCTTATATTTAAGATATTGTGTTGTGACCATTATTAATAAAATAAACAACTACATGCTCTTTATGACCCACAGCTGCACAAAATATTGATGTGCAGATAACAAAGTTTAAATCTGGTTCAAAAATGCCAAACCCTTTCTGCCGCCTTCTTTCTGTCTGCGTACTTTACTTTGATTCCATTTGCTCTGACATATTCCAGGTAATCGTTGTGCTTGCACCTGAATGGAATATAAAGTTACAAATACTATTAGAGGATTTTTACAGGTATCACATGACAAATACTGTACATTTGGTTTTAGCAACTATTTCAGAGAATTCTGCATCTATCTAATTCATTACCAGTGATATCACTCCAAAATCGATTTAAAAAAAAAAAAGGGGGGCACTCTAAAATTGCATACAAATTGCAGGCACAATTGACAAAGCGTATGTTTCAGAGACAGACTGTATCTCTGGTTAAAATATATTCATAACTGTTATGATGTATGCTAGTAAATCAAGCTCACAAATGTGTGTGCTAAGATTTGAAATGTTTCCATGAATAAATCTATATTCTGTCTGTCTCCACAGTCTAGCTGCCTTTAAAAAAAAAATACTTCAGTGAGCTGAACATATCTCCTTAGGATTAATTTGCTGAGGGGGTAAAGGCCTTGGCCACTGCCTTGCAGCCACCGAAACAAGCCAGTACATCCCACGCATTCATGAGCAGTGAATGCATGCAGGGAGGTGCCTACTGAAAACAAAAACCTGGAAAGTTTTCTTTACATGTGATGCCATTGTGCCCCAGTCCAATCTAGAGAGAATGGGACGTCTGGGAAACAAGAGTTGATGGAGATTTCAAGATGCAGGTTTCTGCTTTGTTGCCTTGTGAAGTCATGTGCAGTCCAAGTGTTTAGCTTAGTATACAAACTTTCACTGAGGTCAAAAGTTTCTGCATAGCAGATTTTGAGTTCGACTGACATAGGCTTTTTGTTTCTTTCCATTAAATCTCATTAATAAGTTACAGATATAAGTGCCTTGAAAATCATAGATAGTAAGTGCTTGCTGGCATGTTGAGAGAAATCACGGTTAGTGGATTATCACTGCAACTGGATCACAAGTGTAGATTTCCGGAGAAAGGTGTGATTTTGCTAAAATCAAAGCAGGAAGAGAGTTGATTTAGTCCTGCAAGCAGAGGAAATGCTCCTCTAAGGGCTGGGCCAATTTTGGGCAGGTAGCAAGCTGCTGGGAGCAGTCAAACAGCGGCTGCTTATTTCTGCCAGCCCGAGCCCGGGGGAGCCAGGCTGGCTGGGTCTGTCCTTGCCCCACACTGCTCCACGAGGGATAAGGCAGCGTGGAGCAAGCGGGAGGGGACGAGAAACTCTGCAGCCCCAGCGGGATGGATGACAGTCCCTCTGCCTCCTCCCCATCCCGTCTCATCTATGCTTTGGAGAAACCAGGAGCCATATTTTTGATGTGACAATGGCCATGACAATGGCTCATCTTTTGGAGCCGTTTAGGCAGGGCTGAGGAAGCCCTAATGCCCCAAATAATATAGATCTGTAGTCACTCCTCGCATGACATCCACGTCAAGTCAGCCCAGCTGGGAATAAATAATGTGTAGCAGTTCTCAACAGCAGGCAGCCAGACTCCGTCTCAGGGAAATTCAGATGTCTTTGAGGTTTCATATCCCGTCAGGCACTAAGGTTAGAAACACTTATTAGCAGCAGGGTGACAACAATCAGAATAGCTTGGTTAATTAAAGAGATTTGGAGAAATATTATAAGGCAGCTGACTCTTAACAGAGCTGGGGTGTTTCTTGAAGGGTGAAAGAGGTTATTTTGAGTATAGTTCTGTAAATACAGAGAGTAACACCCTGTTTACAGTTAAAGAGGCTCAGTGTAGTCATAAGCAGCTGCGTAAGGTTTAGGAATTGGTTTTGTGATGTCTTATGTTAGTGAGATTTCATGACTCGGATACTCTGAGGGCCAGAGGTAGTCCTGGCTGTCACTGTCACAGTGTTTGGGGCTGTACTTACACAGGGGTCCTCACTGTATATGTGTCCAATGTGGCCTTAAACACAAAGCTGCATAACCTCAGCTTTCAGGTGTGAACATACATGAGAGACGCTTGAGATATCTGAAAAGTCTCTCCCTTTGTACCGCCTCAAATCGAAGCACCCCGAGTCACTCGTTGTCTGGGGAAATGGCATCTCCTGGACCTTCTGACAGATTCTTGAGCAAATGCCCAAGGGGTGAGACACTTGTAAACAGTTGGCTTAGACAAATGAACATTAAGGAAAATCTCTTAATGAGGCATCATTGTTCACTTTAATTCTATAATGGTAAAGTATTCAGAAACGCAGCACTACAGCTCAGCAAGGTCCACAGCAAATCATGTCTGACAAATTTTATTGCTCTTTTCACATAGCTTCTCCTCACAGAACTCCATTTTCTCTAGTGTATTATTACCTTGAATGGTTTATTTTGGGCCTTATACCTGATCCTATAGAGGAGAAATCTCCGCTTCATTGTCTTACTATGATTGTCTATGCTCTCTAGTTTAATGAAAAACACATTTATTCTTAGGTTTTGGAAAACACTGCGTTTAATAAGTAAGCTCATTTTCCCTAAGTCACATAAGTCACATTTTCCCTATGATCACAGGAGCATAAAACTTGCTTTCTATGATCATTCTTACTCATAAAATTCAGTCACAAAATGTTTGAAAGTAGCAAATAGTAAATGAGTGGAGACAAAGTCCCTACAAACTCTCTTTTACTTTCAAACAAATATTGACAGAAATGCTTTGTGCTACAACTTCCATCATAGTATGAATATAAATTACTAGAATTCAACACATTTTAATTGAATTTACTTTTGACCACGACTGTGCTATGTTTATTATGTTTCCCTGAACCTTCAAAATGAGAGTTTGTGTGAGCACATATAGGCCCTGCGAGCACAAAATTCTCCCGCATGTGTTGCAAAAGCTGGAAGAAAACATTAACGTGTGTGGTAATGAACATAAGTAAAAATTTTCAGGTCCTATTTTTATTGTCCTTTTTGACTACTGAGTCTCTATAGAGATATCAACCTCTCCAAGACATGATGCTGTATGTCAAACTGTCACTCATTAACTTGTAAAACTGTGGGCTCCAGAACCTTCATTTGGGGGTTGAAACAATACAATATTTGACTGTAAGATACACTGCTAATTCTTAAATTTATGTGTCAGAAATCTGCTGCTGTTCTGCACTTGTTAATTCAGTTCCTATGGAGAAAACAAGAAACCTGCCTCTCCAGCAAATAACGGCAAGGAAAAATCAAATACTTGGCTTATACAACAGTATCACTTATTGATTCCTCTCTGACTTGGCTTGATCTTATTTACTGTTCTGTATTTGGGCCTAACTGCCTGCACATATTAAATATACTTATAAAAAAGGAAGGCTACAGATTTGTCTTATCATTTGATTGCGTTAACTGCATATTAATAGATGAAGAGCAAAATATCCCCCACCCTGCATGCATGTGAGGCACCAACCAATTGTGAGCTGCCTCTGGGCTCGGTGACCTAGAAACTAGGAATAAGGCTCATAAAAATCAGATGCTGAAGAACAGCATCAGGGACAGCCTCAGAAAGGGGATGATAAATCATTTGACAAGGCCATAAGATGTAAGTGCTTCTGAAATAAAAAAAAAAAAGCTAACTCTTTAAAAATATTTTCCAGCTCTATTTTACTGTCATTTTTGGCTCTTTGAACGTTCTCAGAGACCTCATCCTGTGCACAACACAGTGAATGTCACATTTTTCATTACAGAATTAGGCGTTTCACATCCCTTCTCCTAACACCTCTTCTTTCATTCACGCTACCAGGAATGGCAGTTGTTAATGCTCAAAATCCATGAGAAAATCAAGATTGTGGAAGTACACAGAAGGAGGACATTTAGCTGTTTTGATTCAAGACATCATAAATGGTTCACAAGGCAGTTTTCAATCAGTGAGAGTTTCAAGTATGGAAATAGGCATATTCCTATCAAAGACCCTGGAAAACAGAGAAAGATAGTCACTTGAATATGAGCAACTGGATTTTAGCTTTCACATAAAATCCTACTGCTCTTAACCAGTTTCATCCTCTGAGCTGGGCCAATTAGAGACACGGTGTCCATAGCGCATGATCTATAGCAGCCAAACAGTCATGAACCTCAACTGAACTAAACCAGAAAAATGATATCATTTTGGATCATAATTCAGAAAGAGGCATTTCTGCACATACACAGGAAACCTGAGGAGATTGATTTGGAGTTGTGGGATGGTTAAAACTCTGACAAAGGCTTATTTTTAGGCTGGTTTGGTGTTTTTGCAGGTGGGAGGTGTTTTGCGATTCCAAAATTTTACACAATTTTGCATGACAGGACAAGAAAGAATGAGGCAAAGGCATTCTGTCAGTACATTGTGTGGGTACTTAATGCTAATAGATTATCTCTTTACTGTAAATTGCTTAGAGCTATTATGCATGGATCATTGTTAGTATTGTCGAAATCCAAAAAATAATCGCTAACTGACAGGACACAGAAATGATGCGGTAATGATAACAGCATTACTTCCCAAAGAGAAAAAGCTAAGCGGACACATTTCATAATGTCTTAGATGTTTCACACACGTTGGTAGCGATGATGCTCGTTACCAGAAACCCCGGGCACAACTCGGGACCCCGCTGCGCTGAGTGCTGCACAAGCACAGAAGCACAGGAGGCGAAACATAGCAAAGCCGGTTTTGTATCAGATCTTAGCCGTGCACGTGTGTCTCCTCACATCTGTGTATGCAAAAAAAATACAGGCAAGAAATACCCAAGGATTTGGTGCTTTCAGTTTTAACAGCTTAATAAGCCAATTAGGTAGGAGCAAACCTCAGGCTTCTGGCACTTTCTCAGTGTGATTCTCACTTCTCACCAGCGTGTGCTGCCCTTAGCCTGAAAGAATCGAGTACATTAGGCCATTTTTAAAATGTCTTCTTTCATGCCTTTTTCCTGTGTGCTTTGTTTCTGTCCTACCCAGAACAACCTTCGCGCCACAGGAGGTAAGTAGATAAAGGCTACGGCAAGGTACTGGATAAAGGCTCCAGCTGTCCCGGGAGATTTGTTTTCCTCCTCTCACACCACCTTCATCTGGGAAAGTCTCAACAACAGAAACACAACCAGCACTTGCCACTATCCCCTGACATCTCTGCGATTCACACTTTCATCTGCTTAATAGTTAAATTTCCATCTTCTGGAATTTTTTAATGTAGACACTACTGTCTGTGAATAGGATGAAGTGGGAATGTGCCCCACAAGCTGAACTTAGGTCGCCTTGCCTTGGCCACCTCCAATTTAAAATAAATAATTGCAAACAAGAGGAAATAGGTGACAAGCGTAGCTACCTTCTCTTGTTTACAGTAATTGTTTTAATTGTAATTGTTCTGTGGCCCAGCCCACAGCGTAGCTGTCTGCCATCGGTTCCATGCCGGTGGCTGAGAAGGATAATGAAAAAGATCAGGTCTGCCTTTCCCACCCCGTGCAGACAAGAAGTAGGTCTCTGGAAACAAACCCAGTGTTTCTCAGCTGACATATTGGCTTCGTCACTGGTAATGATGTGGGTGAAAGAGGGGAAGGCAGGAGGGAGAACTGGAAGAAGAGCCCCTTCTTCTTCACTTCCTTCGGCATCTCCTGGCTTCTGCAATGCCACGTACAGCAGTGTTTGCATTTCATGGGAGGGTTTGCCATGTGTTACTTCTGTCTTGACCAAAATCAGGAAGTGTTCACAGTTTTCAGAAGCAGATTGTTTCAGATTTTTCAGCTTGTTTTGCAGACAAAAGAATCAAAACCATTTGAAAGGAGGTCAACAGGAGTTAAGTATATAATCCGTTTAGGATTTAGCAAATCCTACACAGACCTTTTTGCATTTCTAGGCACCTAACTACCTCCATAAACTGGACCCTGTAGAAATTTCTGAAGTTCAGATGCTGAAGAGAATCAAACCACTGACTCGTCCAGGTTTGTTTCACTGCTCCTGCCACTGCGGAAAATGTCCCACCAGACTGGGGTGTCTGGTGGGTTGTTGTGGGGAAAAGCCAGGGAGAAGGAAAGGGCGCAGAGGCTAGGTTGTTTTTAATGAAGAAGCTGAAGTGCCTGTTTCATTCTGTACGTGTAGGACAGCACCGGCTGTAGCAAAGCATCATAATGTAAATGAAAGAAGGATTTTGCCAGACATGCTTGAGAAATAGGATGTTGTCATCAGTTTTACTGATCTCACAGTGTCCTCAAATCTTTTTATAAGGTATTGGACTTGGTCAATGTATTTGAAGAAAACAAACATCTGGTCAAAATAATGGCAATTTGCTACATAAGAATTACTAAGGCACACTGCTGACAGCTGTTAAATACAGATGGCACTATCGTAATAGCTATGACAGCATGACAGTAAGTTATGACAGTAGCTTAGCAGTTATGACAGCACAACTAGGCAAGCATTTAATCACATTAAAGGAAATACAGGATGAAAAAAGTAGTGATTCCAGGCCAAAATGAAAACATTTCCATGTGTTTTCTAAAAATTAAAGACATTTGTACCGAGAAGTTCGTTAATACAGAGAGATTATTCTAGTTGTGAAACAGCAGCCCTCCCCAAGAGCGCTGATGAAATCACACCCCCTGAACAACGCACAGGCTGCTGCAGAGGGCTGTGGGACCTGTTCTGTAAGCGACCAACATCTGTTTCATTTAGGTTAAAAAAGACTAGCATCAGGCCCCTAGTTCTGGGTACTCGTAGCCCAAATTTCAAGGTATAAGAGGAAGGCGCCCATTTCTTCAGAACCCAGGTGAATAGGCGGGTGTACAGCAAGCGCTTTCTTTTCTCTTAGGGCCATATCCATGCACACACTGAGCAGCCCTAAGTTACTCCGAAACGAAAGAAGGGACCCTTCCAGTAAATGGAAGTGGAGGTGAGATGGAAAAGAGCTGTGGCTACTCCTGTTCTGCCACTGCTCCCACTGGCTGAGCGCGCTATCTTTGTGCTTGACAGATACCTTCAGCCTCCCCGCAAAGGCTCGTGTTTTATCAAACGATAGCAAACAAAACCTCTGTAAAGGTTTTTTTAGGATGGAGGCTGAGCAGAGCTACAAATCCAAAGCTTAGGTTGGTGAGACACGGCAGCCAGTTAGTGATTTGAAATCCCAGTCTGACTGCTGTCCTCGTCTCTGAGGAGCTGTAGTTTACAACACGCAAGCAAAATGAGTTATTTGATACCTTCAGCTGCAGGTTACAAAATGGTAGTGTGTGATGGTTTTTTCTCGGGTGAGATTAAAATGCCTAAATTCTGCTGGCCCTCCCCCACGCACAGAGTGGAATGTCAATCAGAAGATGAAAATATTGTTAAAATGGGTATTTTCACTGTACACTGAAATTACCTTGAAGAGTGATTCATATTTTATTTCATCCCCCCCCCCCCCCCCCCAAAAAAAAAAAGATCAAGTTTCTGTTATTTAAAACTGCTTTTAATGTTGTGTATTTAATGTACACATAAAAATTCACTCTGCTTGTTGCTTGGACACTGATAAAGGCATATAATTCAACATACACTTGACATTTTTGAATGATGAAAGACAATCCAGACAGCTAAAACGGGTCAGAGGGGAATCACAATTATTTTGAGCAGCGCCTCCACGATATTTGACTGAACAAGCATGGCTACCTTTAACAATATATCTTTCTTTGCAGTATTCTACCCAGAAAAACAATCTCAGCTTTTAGCTGGTCCCATAATACTCTATAATTGACCTGAGCAGTGCTTGGGTCAAAGAGCAAAAATCGGGGCAAATGTAATACGAACAAAAGCCTGTAATTTGTTTGGTCCATTTTTTCTTTTTGCGTGGTAATATTGAATAAAACTCTGTGGCCTGTCAGACCTTCCTTGTTTTCTGGAGATTTGCCGTCATCTATCCTTAATTATTGCTCTGAAATGAAAACAGGAGCCACAGTGGGAGCATGTGTGGGACCGCCACATGCCTGGGAAAACATCTCCCATCTCTTGGCAATGTCGGGGGCTCCAGGCTTCGCTATGGACCCAGGAGCTTCACCATTTGCCAGTTAAGAGAACAGGATTTTCTCTTTGATAGCAATCAACTCCCAATTTAGCCCAAACATTTTCTGCTTCTAAGTCCTTCTCAGAGGTTTGTGCTGGCCTGCTGATAAACAGGGTTTAGTGGCCTAGAGGTCCAAATTTCTACAGCGTCAGCACAGCAATTTGACTTCAGGTTGCCCCTGATTGTGTTTTGGTTGAACAGCAGCAAAACAGTCAGCAGCTGCTTATGCTTTGGATTTGGCATCCCTTGAAAAAAACACTTTATAAATGGATAAAGGAACGATGTACCCCAATGCCGGTGACATTTCTTTTTTTCCGTGTATATTGTATTCACAGCCTAATCAAAAAGACTACTCTCAGGCCATGCTTTGTCAACATCCATTCCTTCAGCTGTAAGATCACCCCAATAATAAAGAGTGAGTTACAGCTCACATGTAACACAGGGAGAGGTCCTGGTAGAGTGAAAGGGGTTTGTCTTCAACAAAGGAAATAGAGACGTAAACATTTCTTTTGCCACCAGCAACTAATCAGATAAACTTTCTAGTAATAAGTTTTGAAAGGAAAGACACTATTTTCAAAGCTTGCCAGAAAGCGAGGGCAAGCACAGCAGCTAAATTAGCTATCCACCCATGTCTTTGCACAAAATTTCTCCTGAACTTGAATGTTATTCATCATTCATGTCATTGTTAGCTTCTGTATGGTGGGTTTGTATTTTTCCTATCAATATATGCATAAAATTGTCTAACTAATGCTCATATAAATGTTTAGTACGGGAAGGGAGAGACTGTTTACACCGCATTTCTAATTCAGCTAAACCAAATTCCAGACATCTTTCAAACAGAAAAAAAAATCAAACATTTTAGCCCCCAAAATTTTAGAAATGCTTTGAGTAAACACATTGTGTGATCTTAAGCATTACAGTCACAGGGCGACCTAAAAGTTGTTTGACATCTTTGCAAAAAATTATTGCTTTTGACATGGAAATCAACAATTAAATTTGGTCGATGTTATAAACACTTGTAAACTCTTTTAAGGCTGCAATAGTACGAACAGGAGAGAACCTCTTTGGGAGCTTGAAGAGTTCTATATGTTCTGCTTCTTTAAAAATAATAATAAAAGCAAATTCTGTTTACTTAGATCCCTAATATTGAAAAACATTTTGTTTTTTACATGATATTAAAATTTTAAAGCATTTAAGTGGCATAGGAAATGATACTCAGATTTCAAAAGTGAAATGGAGAGTTTGTGTCTTTTTACAGTTTTTTGTCTGAAACCCTAATTTATAGGTAAACTGCTTTGACTTCAGACTATACACAGATACTACTACTTACTAACTGCTAGTTGTTTTCCTTCTGCATCCTGCCGACAGAGAGTGCTTTCCCTATAAGCAACCCTGTGTAGCTCACACTGTGACATGAATTCAAAAGGCAGTGTTGCGCTGTCTATAAGGAAAAATTTATTACAGTTTTAATAAAAGCTAAAAGTAATACTTTATAAAATCTCATAAGAAACATTCGTATCATATCTGAAAGAAATAATTGCACTGCTGCTTTAATGGAAAGGAAAATATCTCATTTTAATTTATTCATTAAGAAGATATTCAACAAGCTTAAAGTATAAAAACATTAATTTTAAACTAAATGTTAAGTTAGTGTCCCCAGCATGTGGAGCGCATTTCAAGGCTGCAATGAGGCTAACCAAGTGAACAATCTAATTCCATCTGAGATATTCAATTTGATTATGGATTTAAGAGGCAATAAATATATAGTTCACATTACCTCCATAAAACTGTTCTTTTCAGCTAGAGAAGAAAGTAATAAAGTTTGGAGTTATTCACTTTAACACTGTTGAATAAACATTTATGCCCATATAAAAGGACAGATGATGAAAAAGAAGAAAAAGGAAATATTCCTTTCATCATTCCCTAAAATGGACATGATGATCACTTTAAAACATTTCTGGTTTTACCTGAGATGCATCTACTGCGTGGGAAAGCACATATATTAGTTGCAAGCATCATTAGCTCTATTCACTGTTTTCATGGAATCTATTAGCATTAAGTTATTCTGTTGCTCCTCTAGTGCTATCACGAGAAAAAAAGCATTTATTTACTTATTTCCCATATTTGTAGAGGGATCTTTTTAAAACGAAGGCTGTTAAGGCAATGGTATAGAGTACTATGCATTAACACACCACACACAACATTTCTAGGCAGCATTTGGAGATACAGTTCAGTAAAAGCTTTAAACCTGCCCTTGTGTCTTATCCCACTTTGTCTTCCAATGGCAAATACTGCAGGAATAACACCAAACTCAAAAACACAGCAGAGGCGATGGCGCAGAGCAGACGGTGTGCGCCTGTGCCCCGGGGTGGCTGCAGCCGGCCGCTCGGCCCCCTCCACACGCCAGAGCAGAGCCAGAGCTGCAGCCCCTGCCCAGCTCTGCTCCGAAACCACCGCGGCACCCAGCTGCAGCGATACTTTTCCATCACTTAACCTCATGAGGTTCAACGCGGGCAAGTGCAGGGTCCTGCACCTGGGGAGGAACAACCCCATGCACCAGTACAGGTTAGGGGTTGACCTCCTGGAAAGCAGCTCTGAGGAGAAGGACCTGGGAGCCCTGGTAGATGACAAATTCACCATGAGCCAGCAATGTGCCCTTGCGGCCAGGAAGGCCAATGGCATCCTGGGGTGCATGAAGAAGAGTGTGGCCAGCAGGTTGAGGGAGGTTATCCTGCCCCTCTACTCTGCCCTAGCGAGGCCCCATCTGGAGTCCTGTGTCCAGTTCTGGGCTCCCCAGTTCAAGAAAGATGAGGAACTACTGGATAGAGTCCAGCGGAGGGCTAAAAAGATGATTAAGGGACTGGAGCATCTCTCCTCTGGGGAAAGGCTGAGAGAGCTGGGGCTGTTCAGCCTGAGGAAGAGAAGACTGAGAGGGGACATCATCGATGCTTATAAATATCTCAAGGGCAGGTGTCAAGAGGATGGGGCCAGACTCTTCTCAGTGGTGCCCAGCAACAGGACAGGGGAACAGGCACAAACTGGAACACAGGAAGTTCTGTCTAAATGTGTGGAAAAACTTCTTCACTGTGAGGGTGACAGAGCACTGGAACAGGCTGCCCAGGGAGGGTGTGGAGTCTCCTTCTCTGGAGATATTCAAAACCCACCTGGACGCAGTCCTGCGCAGCCTGCTCTAGGTGACCCTGCTCTGGCAGGGGGGTTGGACTAGATGATCTCCAGAGGTCCCTTCCAACCCCCGTCATTCTGTGATCCTGTGATTCTGTGTAACTTCCATGCTTTTGGTAGGTATCCAGCCCAAATGCACAGTTTGGGCTCTTTCTGTCATCAAAAGCAAGAGATAAGGACACGAGTGGGCAAATTAAAGCTATGATGTCAAGCAGATGCTTTAGGCTGGATGAGCAACACTCTCAAGGTACCTATAAAGCACCCTGACAACCCATGCAAGGTGAAGAGATGTGTTTTGGACTGCTGAAGCCACCAGCAGCATTTGATGGGGCTGCTCTTCGCTTGCTCTCAGCTGCCAGGTCCTACCTAATAGAGCCAGTGGGGTAGCCAGGTCATGTGCAGGTAAAAGGCATTAACTCAATCCTACATAAAGTAGTGCAGCATTTATGTGCTTCTCTTACTTGCTGTCTGGTAGGTTTATTTGCTGATCTCCAAATGAGGGTGATTAAAAGGAGGTAAAGCAATGTCTTGGTATTTTATCATTTTGAAAGGGATCACTACACCACTGGCAAAAATAATAAAGTTCTGTCACTTCTAGTCATGTCAGCCCTGTTAGATCACCATGTGTGGCCCCCCCGCAGTTCTCTCATCTAACCAAAGCTTCTCACTCTGCCAAAACCAGGTTGCTGGGGCAGAGAATCTGCTGTGGATCCAATCCTATTCTACTGATGTGTCAGGAGTTGTTAACCAGCTCTCATCCTGCCCACAGATTTCAAAATATTTATGTGTAGATAGACCAATATTCAAATACAGGCCAATAAATGGGGTTCTATAAGCAAACAGTTCTGCACTAGGTGTTACCCAGTATATATCCAAGGAGCTGGCTGCAACCTAGTCAAGGATCTAGACAGAGGTCCTCTCTGATGCTGTATCAAATCCTGCAGACTGAAGAGTGGACCAGACTGAGGTGCACACCCTGGCCACATGCTGACCATATGCATGGGAATGACCCAGGCAGAGATCAGTCGTCTTCCCTCTTGCTGTATCCCAGCTGAATTGCTTCCATAGCAGGAACTTGGACACCTGGATCAGGAAGGAGCTATGGCACATCCGAGCCATACGCCCAGTTCAAAGAGCCGGGACAGCAGGGTGAGCTGAACTGTGCTGTTGTCACACAGTCTGGATGTACCCTCCTGGCCACCTCTGCAGCACCGAAAGGAGAGTATTAATATCCCAGATGTGCTGGGTAAAGGAGCCACCATTCTTGTCCCCAAAATGAAAGTCAGTAAGGCAGTAGCTTGCACTCTGGGAATACTAGCAGTAAAGCCAGTCAACTGTTTTAACTACCTTGAAAAGAATGTGATAAATTTTCCAGTCCTTCAACTCCTTAACTCGGGAACATGTGTCTTCCTGAAGGGGCAGCTCTTGTTCTCGTTTCACAACCTGTTCCTGGGTAACATTTTGAGTGGGAATCTATGAACCACACACTGCAAAAGTCAGGTCCTGCCTGGTCCTACATTTACAAATGAATGTATGGTTCTCAGGGCTAATGTTCACTCTGAGGAGAAAGAGACTGCAGATTTTTGAAGATAAAATAACATTTTAAAGGTGTTGATTTTTTAAACTGCTCCTTCCTTTCCTCTCCACCTCCTGAGGTATCCCAGAGAGCTACATATGGTTCAAGCAGACGATACATTTCACCAGGAGAGGTGACAGAAATGAAAAACACACCTAGACACTTCAGAGCTGCAGAAAAAAGAAATCAAGCTCATTCCATAAATTTCCCTTCTAGAAGACACCTCTATTAAAATGTAGAAGCGAAGCCGTGAAATATTGAGGAAAAGGCAATGAAATGTGGAAGTTATCATAAATCGAGAGACATAAAAATCTTGGAAATACATAATAAGAACAAAGTTCAAACCTTATTAATGCTTCTATTATGGTTTACTGTACATTACAAAGTCTGATTTGCAAAATGTACAACTCCAAACCTTTTTCTGTGAAGCTCTTGAAAACTGTCCTAGTAAATAAGATTCTCAGCTATTATGCAAAATGGTTTGCACAGTAGCAAATACAATTTTAAAAGTATATAGTCAGATCCTGGTATAGATGTAAAGATAATAACAGTCACATGATCATTTCCTTTGGCTGGATATATGGAAGTAAAAAAATATTTGAAAGTTGATTAATGCAGAATAATTCTTCCTTTTTAATACTTCAGTGAATGTCAAATATATAACTGATGAGAGAAGTCAATGCTTCAGAAAACACAGGTACTGATGGAAACACTTGTTATTTTGTTTAAATTCTAAGGCATTACCATAAAGGGCAAAAAACAAATTGATTATATTTGTACAGCTTGTGTTCAGGGAATTCCCTCATCACAATTACCTCTCTCCAAATTGCCACTAAGGCTGGTTGTGTGGAAAATTAGCCCATAGGAAACTCATTCCACGAAGCATCAGCTTTCAGTTCCTTGAACATTCTTTTGCAGCACCATCTTCAACCACTGTTGTTACAAAATGCTCAACTATGGGACCCACTCGTTCATCTTCTGTGTGAACAGAAGGTACCCTGACAACAGGGTAATTGTCAGGTGGACGTGGTGTTAGTTCTATGTTAGCATGCTCATAACTGAGGAAGCTCATTACCGTCTTCTTATTGAATAGATTTACCTTCTAGTTTCTGAAACTGTGTTTTAATTGAGAAGAAGGCAATGAGTCCCTCGAGGAGCGATAGAATTCATCCCCAGAGTGACAGCAACACATCTGCACCTGCTTGGGACAGTGGCATCTTTGCCTGAGAAACACAAGGACTGCATAAGGAGAGGAGAGCACCAAAGACCAGAAGGAGAAGAAAAGAGCTTGTTTTGCTTTCTCTATCACCTGCAGAACACAACCTTGCTTTTTAAAAAATATTCAGTCTTCCAATAAAAGTCCATGTTGATCTTCAGGCTGTACTGTAAGAGGGTCCTGTTTATTTTTTCTCTATGCTGCGTACCAAGAGGAAGTATTGGAGTCCAGCTTCTATTGGACAAAAGGTTTATTTTCTTACTTGTTTTGGAGCAATAATATACTCATATAAGAAAATTAGCCTTCCCTCCCCACTTTATCACACTCAGTGGTTGAGATATAGGATGAGGAAAAAGAGTTGGAGTCTAAATGAAAGTGAGATTGGAGGAACCACGGAACAAATCCTGTGCCTCATAGCTCTGCTCATCTGTTAGAGCTGTTGCCCTAGATCTTCACGACCCTTTTGAGGAAACACAGTATGCAAACACACGTTGTGAAGTGACAGCAAAAGCATCACTTCAGCTTCACGTTTTTGGCAGCACCTAAAGGCTGTGACTCTCCTCTCACCATGTTGTCCAGTGGACCCACATGGTTAGCCCAAGTTATCTACCAAGCTTTGCCCTGGCTTCCCCTTCCCCCAGAGCTATTCCTGTTATTGTCATGCCGACTTTCTTTGGTGAAGACAGGGAGAAGCGCCTTGCTACATAAATCCATCACAAACACACACATACACATAAAAATGCATCTTTTTCCCACCAATTGACCCCGTGGTCACACTGCAGCACACAGCAAATCTACGAACCACGTACTGGGCAGCTCAGGGGCCAATCCGTGAGAGCATGGGGGGCTTTTCTGCCCCAACACTGATGCTGTTTTCCTACTCACTGAGCTGCAGCCCACTACAATTGCTGCAGTAAGGGAGGGGCTTTGCTGCTGATCAGCCTTTCCCTCACGCCGGCTGCATCCAGCCCTGCTGGCTCCCTTTTTGCTCGGGGGAACGCCAGAAGGAGCAAGCCCTGCAAGACTCATCCCTGCATGACAGTGAAGCCCAAGGAAACTCCAGGGGCTAAAATAGCCAGTGGGGGCCCCACCACTCTTGTTGTCAGGTCTATATGCTCCCCTACTAACAATCTCACATAGCAATTAAACAGATTGATACCAGGCACTATTACCAGTATGACAGCTAACCTTTCCTTTTATAATTACCTTCCACTTGCTTTTTGCATTACGTCTTCCCTTACACGATTATACATGATTTCCCTGATGATAAAAACATGACAAGTCATTGTTCTGAATTAGCCACTGTGCTATAAATCACAGAATTTATCATTTATGATATTTTGACTACCTGAGCCCTCCCTAAAAAAACATTTAAGACTTCTCATCTCCTGGTGACACATGCTTGTGAAATGTCAGCGTTTCGAGCATTTGATCACGTTGTGAGAGGGGTTGTCTTGATAAGCGCTGGAACTCATCAGTCGCCGAGGGTGTCAGCTAGCGTCTCTCGGCATCATTATTTCTATTTCATCTGAAATTCCATGGTAACGAGTCTTTAAACACTGGCAGCAGGGAGGTGGAATAATGTAATTTGTAATTTAAAAACTATGTAAAATGGGACAAGTTGTAGAGTATTTGAGGGGATATTCCCATCTCAGTGCACTGGTCTAAAGCAGCTCTCTCGTTAGCACAAGGGAACGCAGAACGCATGGGGCTGAAAATGCAGCATTTGCGTAACGCAGCCATTCTCAGCTGAAAGCCAAAGGGCACCAGAAAGACCTGAAATCGGAAGAGAGCGACATCCTCGCTGGTGGCACTGCTCGGTGTTACGGTGGTGCCAGCACGCCCTGCCAGCAGGGCAAAGGCACAAGCCTGCGGAGACCCCAAAGAGCAGGCGTTGGTGGCTACCGGGCTGGGCTGTCACGTTCCACACCTCCAGGCTCATCCCGCTGCACTCCACCTCTGGAGGTGTTAAGTGAGCGTGGACAGCAAATCTGAAGCAATTTTAGCTACCTCCCACCGGCCAGCTTCAACAATAGTAAAACCTGAGCTCAGCACAAACCTACTGTTTCTAAATTGTGAAAGGATTTGCTGTCTGTTTTCATGTTCAACACCTTGCCAGTTAGGATGGTCAAAATAGTCATCATTCTTTTGACACCAAATTAGTGAGGGGGGAAATGTCAGCAAAAAAAAAAAAGTTGTGTTTTTGGTAAAAATGTCAAAACCAAAAAATGGCAGTTAATTAATATTAGAAATTTCCGTGACAAAACCACAGTTTCCAGCTGTAACTGATAGTGATTGTATGCATGCAGCATATGTTGTTGAATCGTCTTCAATTAAAATAAACAAATAAATAGAAAAAATTCTAATTAGCCTTAAATGCATTCCACAGATGTCCATTTAGGAATAATCATAGTGATGAGGCTGTTAAACAATCTCTTGTGAACTCCTTGGTTCAAGATACATTAAATACACTGGCAAAGCATCTTTGTAAACTAAAATACACTTTTCTGCAGTGCCCTTTTCTCTGTTTATTGTGAATGTTAGGGGAAACAATACATGTGAAATCTTCACCTAAGACTATGCAGCTAAGGAAATGTTTAATTGTGTGGTGTTTTAGTTCGGACTTGCCTTATTGTCTCATTGTTTAAAGCACCGTTCAACTTACTATTCATTAGTATTCATGCATTGTTATGTCTTAAGGCTTATGAATATTTCAGTAATACTCTCTGAATGCCTGTTATGAACGAAGGTGATTGTGGGAGAAACATCTGTTCAGTTTTGGATGCCCTTGCTCAAGAAAGATATAGTCAAGATTGAAAAACTCCAGAGACACACAACTAAAACAGTGATTTAAGTTGCAATTCCTTAGTCTAAAGAAAAAAAAAAAAGTCAAATCTGATCTATAAATGAGTGAATAGCTGGCACCCCTCTCCTCTGAGCAGACCCTCAAAACTCAGAACAAAAGCCAGGGCAAAAGCAGGGTAAAAGCATGAAATAAAAAAGGCACAGTGCTTGAAAATAGGTCAGTGTAAGAAGGAATTGTAAAGAACAGTGAGTCAAACCTGCCAGTCCAGGTCCCTTTTGGTGCAGAAATACTCCGCCCCTTAATTTATTAAACCTATTCATGTGTTAGACAGTGGGACCAGGCAAGACTTTCTTGGAGAGGTAACATACCCAGGCTGGCAGATCTACTCTTCCAGCTTTACAGTAAATCAAAAGAGATGGGAGCTTCACTTTTTCCTTTTTATTTTGCTTGTCTCCAGAGTGACTATTTGTCATAATAAGTAACCAGCGCTCAGAGTCCAGGAGCAAACCATTAGTAGACAAATAGCAACCAATAGCAGCATGTTCCAGGAAAACCAGGGGAACTTCACATGTTCCTTGGCTCAGTTTGGAAGGAAAATCACAGCTTTCTGTGAGGGCTGCAGTGGAAAACTGGGACTCTGAAAGAATTTATCTGGCCTGAAGGTCACAAAGCAGTAAACTAAAAGCAGACTGAATCGGAAGAGAAGAGAGGCAGGGCAGGAAAGAAAAAGTAGCAGCTCAGCTAAGTGGGAGAAAATTTTGGATTTGCTTCTGTTCCTCAGCTGCACCTCAAGGTTTCAGACTTGTAGGAGTTCAGTTCTCTCACTATAAGATATTCTGTTTCGTGGCACTATCAGTCCAGGTCTTTTCTTCTGGTTACCCTATTTCCAAATGAGCTTAAGGAAGCAGCCTATCTTACCAGCAAAGGAATCACACCCTGTTTCAAAGCTCGCAGAAGTGGTGTCAGGGGCATTAAACTGTGTCAGACAAAGTCAGACCTCGTTGAAAGTTAAGAACTCTATGTGCAATACTCTTGTGACTTTGCGGAGATTTCTCACTGATATTGTTTTGTTTCTTAAGCATGAGAACTAGTGATTTTCTGTTCTGCAAAATTCACGAGGGTGGTGACTATTGGTGATGTGAGGACTGCTGAAAGTTAGCTGTGTTGTTTAATAGCTGCTTGCTCTTCTCCTGAGACAAGCAGAGAAAGATTACAGTCAAAATTTGCTCTTAGTTTCTAAAAAAAGATGAGGGTCTCTGAAGTGCTAATGTTATACATTATAAAATCCTAAGCTAATTCTATAAAGAGAATTTGAAACAGGCATTAGCTACAGTATTCTTGTTTCCCAAATCAGCTACTCTGACTGATGAGCTTCTTCACTGTTTCACAGATGTCCAAACGTCCCCACAGTGCTCTTGATGTTTCTGACCATCCAAGCCTCTCCTGGAGGAATGGCATCCAGGGAAAAAGAAAAATGTAGTCTTTTTGCTCATTAATCCTTTGGCCTTTCCAAGGTGCAAGTCAGAGCCACTTTCTAAGTGGATGGTCATGGCATGGACATCTGTCCCCCAGGAACATTGTCACCACAACACCTTGAGTAGCACAGGGTAAGCTTTTGCTGAGCTCATCGCTTCCTGGAGGGATTCCCGACCTACTTCCCAACCAGCGCTCCCTGCAGAGACCTGTTTGAAAACAGGCTTTTCCTCCTATTTTAGTCATTCCTGAAAGAGAGGATACACTTTAAGAAGCAGATCCTAAATGAATCTTCTTGTCCTTTAATAGAAAGATCCTAAAGCAATCTTCTTGTCTTGTAATAGAAAGAATCAAAATCTTTTTCTACACCTTCTGGTCCAAAATGATCCAGGCTAGAGGATAAACTGTCCATGCTGAATAAGACTGCTGACAAAAATAATTGCTATTACTACATGGTTCCACACACAAGTTCCTACATGTCGATCATGTCTTTGCTTAAAAAAAAATAGTGACACTTTCAAGAGGATTAATAAGACACTTGCAGATTTTTTTCATTTTCATTAAAAGATTCTGTCAGCATCTCAATTTATTAAAAAACAATTGCTATTTTTTTCCCAGATTGTTATTGTAAGTAGCACTCTTGGTAATTAGATTTTTTCCCCATATTTTAGAATTTTCCATTTTTGGTAATGAAAATATTTGCCGTATCAAGAGAAGGAAATGTCTGTCTCTCATGGTTGAAGAGAAAGAAAATCCCATCAAAACAAAGAGAATAAGATCTTTCCTTCATTTCAATTCCAGGTGATGCAAGCATGATGTTACCTGACGGGTAATTGCCCAGGTGCAAAATTGGTAATAAACAGAAGAGACAATCTCCTGTACTATCCTAGCATTTCTGTCGCATCATGATCCATTTGAAACATGTAATTCTGAAAAAAATAACACTCGGCATATTTGCTGAGGTCTTTTGGAAAGTAGCACTACAGTAGCAACTTAGGGGGTTACGGAAACCCTCTGGAATGTGAATACTGAGGCCGTGTTAGACATTGGCTAACACTAGTTTTCCAAGTGTAACTTCAGATATTGATTCTATCTAATAATGGTCCAAAGAGTTTTCAGTGAGTAATCTGACATTGGAAGGCACCATAACATAACTGTACAGCTACCAACTCCAGAAGTCCAGGAGTTGGCATCCCTTTGGGTTCACAGAATCACAACATGGTTGAGGTTGGAAGGGACCTCAGCATGTCATCTAGTCCAACCCCCCTGCTTAAACAGGGTCACCTAGAGCTGGTTGCCCAGGACCATGTCCAGATGGCTTTTGAAGATCTCCAGGGATGGAGACTCCACAACCTGTACCAGGGCTCACTCACCCTCACAGTGAAAAAGTGTTTCCTGATATTCAGAGGGAACCTCCTGTGTTTCAGTTTATGCCCATTGCCTGGCCCATTGCCTCTGGGCACTGCTGAAAAAAATCCTGGCTCCATCCACTTTGCACCCTCCCTTAGGTATTTATATACCTCGATAACATCCTCCTGAGTCTTCTCTTCTCCAGGCTGAACGGTCCCAGCTCTCTCAGCCTCTTCTCATAGGAGAGATGATCCAGCCCGTTCATCATCTTAGTGGCACTCCACTGGGCTCTCCCTAGTAGCTCCATAATTAAATGTTTCAGTTAAAAACAATGCTTTCCACTTAAAACTCTCTAATTTAGAGGCTTGCTTTGACAGTTCTTGTTATCAAAGCAGTCCTGCGTTAGTTTCCTATGCATTCAGGAAAGTCCCGTTTCCTCCCTTTCCCCTCCATCCTCCTTCCTCTCCTATTTCAGATGGTCCCTTGCACCAGATCACATTGATGAAACACATCACGACCTGGTAAGGGAACTTTCGTTTAATGTCATCATTACTTCCGTACCAGATATTAGTTCAAATGTCACAAAGCACCAAGAATGAGCACTCTAACATTTACCCAAAAACAGAACTATGAGGATAAATGGGAAAAAAATGAATTTGACATGCAAATTGCCTAGATTTTGAAGCAGAAAAGCTATTAAGAACATGAATCAAGGTGTGGAAGACAAAAACGTGGGTGAAAACAAAAATACCCTGGGACTGGATTCTGCTGAAAGCCGCAGTCTGTCGGGAGGTAGGAGGCCTTCAGAGTCTGCTACCGGTGATTAAGCTGCTTGAATCGGGGGCAGTTTCCTTTACTGATTCAGCAGTCTTGATTCACTGAGCAAAAGTGATGTTTCAGAGTACGCTGCTTTGCAGAAGCCTCCTCCTTTCCTCCGCAGGGAGCCAGGGAGCAGGGGGTGCCCTCCTGCGTAACCTCACCAGCTCCGGACAATTCCTGCTGGGAACAGGAGTGTGCAGCAGAGGTAATTTATGTTATGCACTGCCATCTACTGTGTCTCTACTCAAACTACGACACGAAACTCAAGCCTAGAAAATGTGGAACTTCAAACAAAATTATCACTGCACGTCACTCTCGTGCTTCAAGAGGGGCTTGCACAAGGGTATGGAGAACAAATCCAAATCAATGCACAAATAAATACAGCTGGCATATATGGCCACTAAAGAGATTGCCCACATTTTTTCATTTTGAAAATAAGGATTTGATGTGTATTGTCACATTAATGAGTGATGGCATATATAAATAAACTAGAACAATCTTCTGTGTCATAAGATGTTTGTAAGAATATGATGTCTTGCTGACTTCTATCCTATATGAAAATTTATGTTAACCCCCAAGAGTGAGCCTCAGAAAACCTGTCAAATACATTTACTCATATTCCAGCCCAAAATCTCCCCAGGGCAGTAGCTACACTCTGTTTATAGATAACCAGTTAGCTGATAATCTGAGGGAGCAGCTGGCCTTTTGAAGTGCTAAGAGCAGACCACAAAGCGTTACATGGCTATCACAGAATGAGAAAATACATAGACTCAGAGCAGTGCAGGGCTTTGTGAGGGAAACATGAGATTTTTCCGGGAAACCTTGGGGATATTGGCAGCTTCCACGCTCCTGCCAGCTTCAGTAGGACAAGTATTCTCTCAGTAAAACAGGTATAATCTAGTGGCACTTTGGTGCATTACATTGTAGTCCTCCTTTGGAAAAATCTATAAGATCTGTTCATTTAAAGTACAGGTCTGTTTTCCATCCAGCTGTATCCTCTCCATGCATACCGTCATGGATCTGTTCTATAACATGGTTTATAGCCCCACCTGTTTTTTTTCTTCTTCATGGTATCTTTCTCTACCTGAACATTGTAGCGCTATACAAAGAGGAAGAATTGCTACTGGAAAAACAATATTTCCTTGCCCACACTACCCACTCTGTCTGATTCTACCAGTCTGCAATCTTTTTTTTTGCTTCAGGGCAGCAAAGTTTAAGTGATGCAAGTTGTTTCAGCACGTGACCAGGTTGAGACGAATAACCGCACATTCAGCAACATATGAAGTCAGAATGAATGATAACTTTAGGGCTCTTTTAGTTTCATGATTCTTTCTAATATCTCTTCATTAAGTCTTGGTACCTCACTGCCTGAAGTCTTCTACAGCCTTAAATTATTTGCCATTCTTACCGGGGTATAACATAGTAGAGGTGGTTTTTTCCTTCAGTGCAACTCCTGTGACTGTATAGGGGCAATAATAGTTCGTATGATGTTGGTACTTTTTTTCAGATTGTGATACATGGCATTTTCACACTTAACCTAGAGAAATATGAGCTACACGAAACTACTATCCAAGGGTGTAAAATGGGCTGGCAAGCCATACCAATAGAGTTATATGCAAGCAACTGTCATGATGGAGCTACGTATCATACACAGTCCCATACGGCATAGCTAGAGTCCAGTGCAACACAGTTTTTTCCTCATTGCTCTGGGTGATGGAATAGACAGTGGGCTTACTACATTTGCAGACATGGGAATAAATTGAAAGATAGATATAGAATTCAAAACGATCATGACAAATCAGAAGCACAGTTCAACAGAAATACAATGTTATTCAAAGGAGACGTGCACAATTTACTGTAGTTAGGTAAGGACAGTCAGCTGCACAGGTGCTGGATGACAGATGACTAAGCAGCAATTCTGAAAAAAAAGGAGCTGGCAGTTACTACAGATCACAAGCTGAACATGAGTCAACAACATCATGCTACTGCAAAAAGGAGAAACATCATATTGAGGTGAATAAATAGAAATGTAGTCTGCAGCACTGGCAGGATCATCTCTCCATCCTACACAGCACTGGTCAGACTTCAGCTGGAGGACTGCTGGGTGCCGCTCTTAAAGAAAATTTTAAACTTGAGACTGATGACTAAATGAGGTCTGGAAAACAATCTGGGAGGAAGGAAAGAGGGTATTTGACCTGTCCAGCCTGTAGCAGAAAAGACTGAGAAGGAACACGAGAAAGGCCAGCACACATAAAAGACTGCTATTTAGAAGGGACAACTTCGTACCCGTGTTGAAGGAAACAGGAGGTAAGGGGATAAAACTGCAATGAGAAAGATTCATATTTCACACTAGAAAATTATTTCTGAAAGTAAAAAATACTAAAGTGCTAGAAAATTCTGGACTGTCCATCCTAGCAGATCTTCAAAAACACATTAGGCAAATCTCAGTTAGAGAGATGGCAGTGGTATAGTGGGTGTTGGTTTATTAGGTCAGCAGGATGGATGACATGACACCTTGAAGCTCCTTTGAGCCCTTCTCTGCAGTGGTAGCTCAAGAGAAAAGATCATTTCAAGAAGATGGTTGAGAAGTAGTTGAAGGAAGACTATCTCTCTGACTATCCATAAGCAGAAAGGAGAAAAAGTAAGTAAGTAGTCACTTCCATCTGGAGCCCCATCCTTTCAAAATAATGGAGGAGCAAACAATACTGACCTTAGAAAACTTTGCCTTTAAGGAATAGTGAGCAAAATGGGGTAGTTTTGTTTGTTTTTTTCTTGTTTTTTAAGTTCAGGAAGAGGCAAGCTACCTCTATGATGGTTATGATGACTGGAGAATATGATGTACAAGCAGGGGCTGAGGGAACTGGGTCCACTTAAGCCTGGAGAGAAGGGAGCTGTCAGGCGATCTAACTGCAGCCTTTCCGCAGCTTAAATGGGGGTTGTAGAGAAGATGGAGCCAGATGATTTAGAGGTGCCCAGCAAAAGCAATGAGCACAGGCTGCAACAAGGGAAAGGTTTCACAGTGATAGCGCTTAAGCACTGGGACAGGCGCTCAGGGAAACTGTGAAATCTCCATCCTTGAAGATTTTCAACACTTGACCAGATGAGGCTGTGTGTCAGCAGGCAGTCTGAGCAACTTTAAAATCCTGCAGGACGCTCGGAGGAATGACTCAGTTTCTTTGAGTTTTGGGGTTGGGATGTTTGGTTTTGTTTGTTTTTTCAAGGTAGGGGGTTGTTTGGTTTTTAATAGCTAAAACAGATCTTTGGTGGCAAGAACAACTCCCTTGTAATACAGGAGTGTTTGCAATAGAGATTTGTACCAAATTACACAGAGTGAAATCTATGCAAACACTAGCTGCCGCCACACCCCAGCCAGGGGTTTTATTGATAGGACTGACTGCAATGCACCTGAAATATTCCCTTATTTCTACCTCAGGTAATAACCAAACTTCGCAGTAATGTCACCTCTGCCTTGATCTGTAGGACTTGACACTAGAAAGAATCCACCGCATTGGATTTTTCATTCCCTTCAAGTTTGTGTGGGGTTTTTTTGTTTTGTTTTTTTTTTTTTTCCATGGGAAAAGCTCTATTTTGTCTTATTTACTGCTGATCACAATCTTTATCTTTAAAGAAATCTGTTTCTTCTACCCAGGGTATTTAATTCCATTGTGTGTGTGCTGCATTCCTTTTTGTTAAAAGCTTCTTCTAAGGACCCAACAGCTGGCATTGATTTTTTTTTTTTTTTTTTTTTTTTTTAAGAGCATTGCAAAAATATTTCTTTGGGGGCTGGGGAAAGCACATATGTGAAGAATTAAATGAACTTTAGAAAAATATCCAAAAGCAGTGGTTGCCCAGTGCTGGCATCATGCCAGCCTTGACACTATCTCTAACTCATTGGCAAGCTGTTTGCAGGGGTATTTCTGATATCATTTCCTTACATCCATTGCAAAATCCCTTTTTATAAGGTGTAAGGTTCTATACTACAGATCTGGGAGCTATATTAAAGGATCTTGTTATAGGACAGAAACAACAAGGTAGCTAGAAAGCTGGAGTGGAAGCTAAACATTTACAGGGAATCCAAAGGGATTCCACAGAGATTGTATTTCAGTGGTTTAATGTGTTGTGTATGTCTAAAAAAAAAAAAATCTGGTAAAGAATTCTAACAAGCATACCAAATACTACGCTGTAAGTCAGCTAAATAAAAAAAATCGGGAGGAGTAATGAAAAAGGCAAATTCCTCTGTATAAGCTTCCCTCATAACTACTACAAGTCAACATCAAATGCCATCCTTGCACTCACTTGTTTGTGCCCAGATTTATCTCTCCTACCTGAGAGACCTATAGTACATAGACACCACAGGCTTGCTTTATATGAATGGAAAGAGAAAAGCAATCTCACAGGGCGATTTACTTTGAGTGGGATGAAGATGCACATTTTCCCAGATCAAGTATAAGAAGATCTAAAAGAGACACTAAGCTCCTGCTCTAACTGTTGAATTAGATGCCTATAGGTGGCAAGAATAAATGCAGCCAACAGGCCTATCTGCACCATACAGAACAGCCTGTAAGGAGGGAGGAAGTTCACGTCTCAGTAAACGCAGCATCTTGCGTGAGCCAAGCTCTCAACCAGGTTTTAACTGAACCTGAAGGAAATAAGTTAAGTCTTCAAGACAGTGTAAATTAGTGACAGAGAAAGCGAGACATGCATATTTTGGTTAACAAAAGAAAAATAATCCCCTCCCCAAACCCACAGAAAAAAAAAGCGCCAGGCATTGCTATACTTTCAAAACAAACTGCAAACCAAAATAACCGTTTCCCTTTGGACTGTCAGCATCCTTCTTCAGCTGTCCAGTTGTTTCACATCTGAGGAAGAAAACCTTCCTCCATTTATTTATGTAGTCACGCTGACGCCAGGACTTTCTAGAAAAACTCTCCTCCTATTGCCTCTGCGCTCCACCTGGATCTGCTTAAGCCCATTAGTGAGGAATGACACCCCACAGAGTGGTTCCCAGCAATGCGGGTCCTTTCCTCACATAGCAGAGCCAGCTGCTCTCCTGCATCCTGACCACGCCAAGACACGCTACCGCGTGGGGAGGTGCTGCTGGACTGTGACAACGTGCAAGAACTACAGCTCTCAGTTTTGTCGCTGCCATCATTTAAAACTTCCTCAGCATGGACACTGTAGCCTGGCTCTTTACCTCTCTGAGGTAGAAAAGTTGCTGCCAACTCACATAATACTCATTTGGTTATATTAAACTAACAAAACAGACTCTGAATAGCCTACTTTTTAGCACAGTTCATGTCTCTTTACACTGTAATTACTGTGATGTATACCACAGAGCAACTGAAATTATGGAGATGCCATCAGAGAAAATGGAAGGAAAAATATCAAAGTATGCATTAAAAAGAAATCCACTTGACATATTTGCAAATAGATTTTCAAAACTATAGCATTGGAGGTATTATGGTTGTTGATTATTATTAGGCAGCATATGTTAATCATGAGCAGTATGATCAGAACTAAATAAGGCATTTTCTAGAAGTGAAAATAAAATGTGATTGCAAAATACACCAGAACAGACCGATCCTTTTTTTCAGAAGATGGTTTCAAAGAGGAAGGGCACCAACTTGCAATTGATTTTCCTCATACATGCTCTTAACTGGTGGAAAACATAGTTATTTGATGCAGCTTGGTCTGCAATGGAAGAAAAGAGTTAAGCCACAGGTAAAGCACACAGCTGGACAGATATCACTCCTGCTCAAGTCAAGACATCAAGCCTGTGGGTCTGGGTCAACAAGGTACAAAGCCAGGTACAGGCACAGCCATAATGCAGGTCAGGCAAGGATCAGCTTAAACACAGCTCCCAAGGCGAGGTGGGGGAAGCTGCCAACAGGACTTGTCTTGCATGAAGCTGGACCACATCTCGTGCAGCTGCCAGGCAGGACGCGCACTGTGCAAGCCTGCTGCGACTGCCGAAACCTCTGCTGTCATGGTACACAGGGACAGATTGTAGGGATGAGCACAGCATATTGTAAGGGTAGATGAAGCACCTTGAGTTACAGCATAAAGGTTTCCCAATGGCCAGATCTTCTCCGCACAAAGATATTTTGGACGTGTCTGAACCAGCATTACTTCTTTTCCCTAGATTCTTGTGCTTCAGCAAGTAATTCAAGTATGCTAAGATACTGCAAGGAAGACTGCTCTAATGCTTTGACAGCTGTGGAATATATCACGCTGTTTTCACAAATGGCTTGTCGTGGCCTTTGCTCAGAAGATTTCCCAACTAAATTTTGCAAACTCATGGGTCTTTGATAAGTATCAAATCACATAACAGCTTATCTCTAAGGAGCAGACGAGCCCTTTGATATCAGCCAGTTTATTACCTGATGCAGGATTTATTGAGTGCTTCCACAAGGGTTCTCCACCCCTCCTTACTTTAAATGTATTTATATATCTTTTAATATATAAAAGCTGGGACAAACTGCAAAGGAAGTATTTGGCTGTTTCATCTTAAAGAAAAATTTACACTCTTCCAGGAATCCTTCTGCCAGTCCTCCAGCTCCATCAAGAGCACACAGACTTTCATAATGACTGCTGGCATCAGGAATTAAGTAGTTGCCTCCTTTCACACGTAAGCAACAGTCAACTTTAATCAGCCTTTAATCTGTCAGTAGCCCTTCGATAAGAAAACTATCCATTTTGTACTTCATTAATCATGGTTTCAACAGAGCAGACCAGAATCTGCTAGTTCTATGAACAGAAGGGAGGTTTGTTGGGTTGCTTGTTGTTTGGGGTTTTTTTAAGGCCACAAAAAGGGAAAAAGCACGAGTATATGTATGTACATGCAGGTGTGTGAATGAGTTCCACTGGAGTTACCCAGCTGGAGGAGAGGAATTCCTCTGCGTTGCATTACATCATTAAGCAGAGTTTAGAAAGCACCATTGCCATTTTTTTTCCTTATGCTTTCATTACATCTCTTCAGGCTGCACAGGACTTTACACTTTCAGAAAACAACAAGACCCAGGAACAGAGCAAGAAAATAGACAAGATTTTTTTAAAAAAAGAAGTTTAAAAAGAGCCCAGAAAGTTTGCCTCTTCTCACGGCTGTTCAGTTCATGCATCTACTTTGCTTCTGGGGACCTCAACATCCTAGGAAAAAGGCCCCCACAAGCAATCTTAGTTGCTCCAAAAGACAGGATATAGTATTAGATAGATAAGTTAAAACTCCTAATTAAAATATTAGGTGTAATTTTTCAGCTGGCCTCTGATCCATCTCAATTTTTCCACATCTATACCTTAAAAAGGGGCCTGAACTAATTGAACACAACTGTAATCAGTGCAGAGCTGCCAGGATTGTCGCAAGTTTGTGTAGTAACAAACTGGTAGGACCAGAAAGTGACCCAGAAAATGAATTATGGAAAGCAAAACTGCTGAAAGCTTATGAAAACAAACAAATTCAGTGCAACTCTTCTGCCCTTTGACGTTTCACAGCTTCCATGAGGGCAAAATGGAGACTTACATGTAAAAACTGCTTTAGGTGACTTTTGAATTTTGGAAATACATTAAATGCTCCTCATGTTATTAGCTTGGTTTTGTCAGAGTCAATGCTGAGTCTTTACTGAAATGTGCACTCTTATTTCACTCTTGAAGTAGATGCCACACAACCCAGCGATCCCATCTTTCTCTTTGTTTGTCTACATAGTGCCCTAGCAGATTGGGTCAACTGCGACAACCTCCATGTTACTCTTTTTAAGCTGCTGCTAAGTACCACTCCGGTGCCTGTGCGTGATAAGCTATAGACATGGGATCAACAGAGGAGGAAAAAGCTCATAAAAGAGCATTATGTATTTCACCAGCATATCTGATACAGCAGCAAGATGCAAACAGACTCAGCAGGTCATTTCCACAGGCTGCTGCCGGTGGGAGTCAGCTCCCCTAGCTCTGAATGCACAGAATACTAACATGTATGTCCGAGATGGTTGTTGAGACTCATACCCTGAAAAATATCTAGGTGCCTCCAGAGAGGAACTCATCTGAACCAATTTACATGCTGGCCTTAGGATGAGATGAGTTGCTGCAGTTCGGCAAGATCAATCCCACTCCATATACCTGAAAACTTGCGCCCTTTTGCTTGCTGTACCCCGTGAGCTGGTAGAGGATCCCAGTGCTCTCAGCAACCCTTGAACCACCCTAGCCAGGACATCACTGTTTGAGACATAACCAGCATTTTGCACATCATGGACACCTTCTCCCAGTTTTCTCACTGTCAGACTCCAGCTAAGCTTGACTAATGCTAGGAGTAGGATCATCTCTAGCCATACCACCCCTGGCTATCAAAGGCATCCACCTCCCCTCTCCTGGGCAGCAAAGCCCTTCAAAATAAAGTCCCACTCACAGCAAACCCAGTAGGCAGCCTATTAAGTGGCAGGAATCATCAAAATCTCATATTTCCAGAGCTCATCTCTCTGTGCTAGCTCCTCACAGGGTTCGGTTCAAAGGCCCGTTCCTGACGGCGTCAGCCTCACAGACAGCTTTGGCAGCCCAACTGAGCACAGCTTCCCTGCCAGCCCCCGGAGCTGTCAGCCCTCGGGCACACGAGGGACGGAGAGAGGTTTGGCAGCACCGACGGGCGCAGGCTGCACGGGAGGAGCTCACTTCCAGACACACGCGGCCTCACGTCTCAGTGCCCTTGCAGCAGCACATCAATGTCTTGTTCCCGCTGTCAGAAATCCCCTGTAATTCTTCTCTAAATGCTCACATCTTCACGTCCAAGATTAAGAAACCACTAGTGCTTGGGAATCAGCAAAGTTGCAGACTGTTCCTTAGCTGATGGTTAAGCCTGTCCCAGCAAGACTCTTTCCCTTCCCCAGGCCTCCTGCCCTGCCACCAGCTCCACAGACACCACCTGCCCCTTCTCCTTCCTGAGGGAGGCAGGATCAGACCTCAAGGCCCCTCCACCCTTACATTCGGTCCCTGGCAGCACCCCCCACTGCTCAGGGAGCACAGCCCCAGCCTCCTCCCTTGTGTGGACGGAGCAATGACGCCGCAGAGGTACATAGACCTCACTAGTACCGGGGTCTATCCATACACCTTGCTAGCGGCCCATATGACTATCTAGCCCAACAGTATCTGATAGTGCTTTCCTTTCATTTTCAGGCATCGCTTCACCTTAATTACTATTCTCTTATTTCATTAACAGCAGTAAAACACTTTGATAAAGTCACTTCACACAGCGTCTGTTTTGGCAAAATCCTGAAGAAACAAAAGTCGTTAAAGGTGCACAAGCATTAGCAATTCACGCCAGGGGAAAATAATATTTCCTCGCCTCCCAGTGACTGCCTTTCCCCTTCTGCTGGTGTCTATCGCTGTTACGGCAGACCAGTATGGCATTACACCTTAAGGCAATGCTGTTCAGAGACCAGCCTGCCTCCAGTTCCAGTAAAAGCTAATAGCCCAGGCTGCAAACTGTACAAGTTGAGCAGCTGGCATGTAGGAGGATAGCTGCCTTGTCCTACTACAGAGGCAGTAGCTTCCAGCGGAGAGGCAGGGAAACAGTTAGGGAGCACAGCATTTTTAATCATCACAGCCAGATTTAGCACAACTGCCCTGGAAGCCAACAATGTAGGAAACTACAATGTCATTTTAGAAGATACTCTGGAACCACACACGTTATTGCAACTGCCTTTAGTCCTCCTTCTGAAAAAAACAACTAATTCAAAACTCCCCTCTAGCAAGCTAATTAAACAAGTGTTTTAATACTTTGCAGGATCTAGGTTACAATTCATGCGAGGCACCATTTAAGCTCACTGGTGGTACTTCTGTGAAGACAAGCAGCTCACGCAACTCAGGCTTTGTAGCAATGGGTCAGCTGAGAGCTATAGATCTACAGACAGTAACATACTAGTTTTGCATTATGGGAGAGGGTGAAAAAGCCCTGACATTTGCTACTACTACATCCAAACAAAAAAAAACGTAAACTGATAGAAAGCCAAAGGAAACACAGATGGCTTCTGTTTAATATGATGCCATATTGCAATTTAAAAAGGTCTTGTGCTGTGCTGTGTGACTTGCTTCACTTGGAGATGAAACCTTTTGGATTCCTCTAATTTCCTCTCCTCTAAAGTCATGGCAGCAAACATTTGAAAGAAATTGCTCCCACTAAGCTTCACTCACTATTAAATTACAGACAATTTGCAATGCAGGTCAGAGCCCTGGAAGGCTGTTTCCATGTAGACGTTAGATCTGGTACCCTGCTGAAGCTAACGTAGCAACAAAATTTTGTAAAATTTATTTCTATTAATTTATTTATGCATATTTTTAAGGGAAAAAAAAAGGCTAAGTCCCTGCAGACCCTTTTCAAGGGGGACTAAATCCTTGATAAAGGCATTCTGAACTCTGGGAAGAACAGAAGAACAAACCTTCTAACAGGCGTTTCAGAACTGGTGGAAATACAAGAGCATTTGCCGTGTTTGGAGATCTATGCTCCCATGCTCTCTGCGAAGTATGCATATTATTTCTCCTGATCTTAGGCAGGATCCACAAGCCAGATTAAAATCCTAATGATGTTTCAGTTGTCCATATCCAAGAATTCATAGGTATACTTAGCTACTGTCTAACCATTGAGATATTGAAACTGCCTTCTCAACACCTTCCCTTAAGTTTTGTTCATGGAGGATATACGCTTGACCCTAGCTGCTGCTGGTGTGTTTTGTACCTGACTCCCAGAAGGATTTTCAGCGTTCATGACCCCTCTTAGTCTCCCAGGGTCCAATCTGCAAGGCATTTTCAGAGTATGACCAGCTATTTGGGACATACCCACAACACACAGCAAGCGCTATTGACCATTCTTTCCACTGAGCAGTCCTGTCGATAAAGTACTGACACAAGTCAAATAAAACTCTGATGCCTCTTTTGCAGTAGGGTTTTTACTAAAAAAAACCTCTGTTTCCTTATGTTTATTCTTTCCAAACTAGCAGATTATTATCTGCTAGTTATCTACTAGTTGTTGATAGTGCTTCTCAGTCTTGCTTATTGAATATCCACTGGGCCACAAGCATGGAAATCTAGAGCTCAGTGGGGAATATGTTTATCAGAGTCTTGGCTTACATTTGATTCAGCAATGAACATTTTGTAAAGATGGAACATCCTCAGCTGAAGACAGTGCAGTAGGTCACCTTGGGATATGCAGCCAAACCCTGCTTAAGAAAGGCCTCATGTGAAGTAATGTATCCTGTTCCCAATCAGGCAGAGAAGGAACTTGAACTCATACAGTGTCATAGATGAGTTCTTTAATCCCAGAGGTAAAGGAGGAAGATTTTCTTAAAAGATCAAACAGTTCTGTAGGAGTCTATGATAGCATACCAAGAAGACATGCAAAGCTGTGCTCCAGTAATTTAAAGAGTAAAATCCATGTGATGTGTCCTTTGAAACTGAGCAAAACTCAAATAGTAATAGAATTGGGGATGACTTTAAAAGTTACAATGGAAGTTTTATTGTTGAGGCTTGGGAGGTTTGTGCTTGTAGCGCTAGTCAGGTTCTGGAGCACCATGTTCAGGGTTGCAGAGCTTCAGGCTGAGCACTGAGACCTAGAGCTGATCTGAGATCAGCCAGGCATTAAATCAGGGGATACAAATCAGATCTCCTGTAAAATAATTCACAGGAAAATGATCTCAGTTTATACGATGTCGCTACCGTTCCCATTCATCCTCTTTTGTAAGATTCCAGACAAGTTATCTTGGGCTGGGATAGCTCAGAGGTTTATCCCAACTCTTATTGCCAGGTAGTGACTTGCCTGCTAGGCTAACACTGACATTGACTGTCCAGACTTGCTGATAGCTGCAGCATTGAGATATGTACTGAATCAGCAAAGCTGACTTAAAATAAGAGGTTGCTTCCTAACAAATGTTATTAAGACTGAAATCTCTCTGAAGGGCAACAACATTTGTGAATTTGTGTAAGATTTGCAGGAAAAATGAGACGCTGGTGTACTGAGACATTTATAAAAGTCATTAGGAGTTTCAATTAGTGAGGAAATAATTTAATTTTAGAAGTTTGAGGGCATTTCATCAGAGGCAAATAAAGAAAGAAGATTCAATATCAGATTCAAATCAAATGAGCCTATTTTGCACTGCATGAGTGACATTTGACTGCGCTCCTAAAGCACTGCTGTGGGCAGTTCACCTGAGAGAATGGCCATAAACCATAATTCACTGAAAAAAACTCTACACCGCAAAAATAAAAGACTGGGTTGTCACCCAGAAATGGGAATCATTTGAGAGGCTCCTCATAATGAGGAAAAGATGGCCCAACGTGGAGGGAACAATATTATGAAAACAACACATTTGGAAAACATTTGCTGATTTGAGGCAGAGAAAGGAAGGGTTACAGTGGATTAATTATGATAAATCAGAACTAACTGAATGACCTGGTCTTCCATTAAATGAAAGAGAAAGCTGGTAGCAGATGGCTTTGGGAAGGGCAATTCATTTAATCCTTTTTTTTTTTTGCTTCAGTCTCTGCTTCCATCTTCATTAAGAAAGTAAACTGGGCTCAGATGGCTGACACAATTAACATCAGTGATAAAGTGGTAATGGCTCAGGCTAGAACAAAGACAAGTCAGAGATTACTTACCTATGGTACACAAACATCTGATCCCACTCCTACCATCTCCAGCATATTTAGGGACCTGAACGAACTAATCTTTACACCTTTCAAAATTCATGGAGAAAAAGAGAAGTTCCAGAACAGTGCAAAAGGCCCATTATAGTGCCCATCTTTGACAATGGGGGACGGACACCCCCCAAAAAAATGTAGAATAGCTAACTTAAATGCCAGCAAGAATAAATACTGGAAAATATAAACAATCTTTTTGAGGCGATAGAGGGATAACTATCAAGCTGATATAAATTTTTCAAGACCAAACTGTGAGAAGAAACAGAACATGAATTCTCAGTATGAGACTGGCAAAAAGGATGGATGTGATTCTTGCGATTCCTTTGTGTAAAGAAAGCAGTGAATAGTGTAGTAAGTGATTTTACATTTGCACACAGCATGTACAGAAATATTGCACAAAATGCTGGTACTCATATTTTACAAAGGACGGAGAAAAATGGGGAGGTCTAAAAATGAAAAACTAATAGAATAATCTAAGAACTAAAAAATTCTTTCTAGTAAGAAACCTAAGACATCGAATCTATGGAGATAACCAAATTGCACGAGAAGACTGAGCTGGTTTGATCACAGCAAGCACTTTCACGATGACAAACAGCATATTGATGGGCCTTATGAACCACCAGAAAGGAAGGAATGACAAAAATTAACAACTGGAAGTTAGATGATAAAATTTTCAGTCAGATACAAAATGTTTTTAGGAAAGATTCTCCATCTTTTCACGTCTTCAAATCAAGACTGTCTACCTTCTGGAACTGCCATAATTTGAAAAAATTTAAAAGTACTCTGAAGCTCAGTAACCAGTACAGGGAAAAGTATTTTCACTGTGGAATTTTCTTTTCCTTTTGACAGAGTCTCCAAATAGTCTAGAGCTATTTAGATAGGAACTTCATTCATATATGCAAACAAAAGCTTAATTAATTTAGCAAGCACTTCAGGTAACATTTACTTGGAGGTAGAGAATTCAACAATTAGAAAATTAAACAATACCATGCAGTTACCAAGGCATAAGCCAAAGCATCATTTGCTTGTAAAATAATGCCTCCATACATCTTTCTCCTGTTTCTCAAATGTTACACCAAATAGTCTTTTATGCCCCAAAAACAGTGTCATGCAAGCTTCATGAAAGATTATAGACATAAACTGACATAGTTATCCAGGTGATACAGATAATGCTGTACTTGATATGCAATACACTGGTACCAGCTGAAGGTTTGGTGAAGTACAGTATTGCACAGAGTCAGAGACACATTGTAATTCCACTACTGCTTAAGTGTACATGGATACACACCAAAAGATAAAACCATTATATAAACTAATCGGTGAACTTAAAATGATGCTGACGCAGAGCTGATGGGATGTAAGTCATGATGGCATGGTAACGTTTGGCTTCCCCTGGCAAAAGGCAACAGAGATGTTGTACCACTTGGTTGTACATGGACCTCACGCCTGATGAGCACACACCAGAAAGAATGACCCTCCCCATGACAATAAACTACCAGTATGAAAGGGGGGGCTGAGCATGAAACCTGTGCCTGCCGAAACAGAGGGCATTCTTCCGAGCCCAGCGGCACCAGCGATGCAGAAGCGTGCACCGTGCCAGGGTGCCCGTGCGAGTAGAGAAGAGGTTCTCCTCCCATCTGCAAACCCACACCATACTAGTGCTGCAGACTTTTAAAGCACTAGTTGTTAATGTGAAATAAAAAGTAGAGCAGGGATCTTGATAGAAACGAGGGAATTAATATTTATGCTTTGTCCACAGGACAAACACAGAAAGGACAATGCTCCTCTCACTGCCCTGCCTCCCTACCTTAGCAGAAAACTGAGGAACCATCAAAGTAGGTGGAAAATGTAGTCCAGCCTGCAGAGTCACACACATAAATCGCTCTACAAGTCGTATACAGACTGTCCAGCCATCGTCAGCCTGAGTTGGCGTTAGACTGATAAGCTGAATGTACAAGGCTTCATAGCTCATTAACAGTCTCCTGAGTGTTCATCACCTCTAAGAGAGATGTGTGGTCTGAGGGTCATAAAGACACCAAATACAACTGTGTGGAGCTTGTAGGTTTAGGAGGTCCATGTTCTATTCCTAGTTCAGATTTCGGCATGTACAGACAAGAAGAAAAACATGAAGAAAGAGAGTAGCAAATTCTGAATCATATTAGTGATTTCCACAGTGTTAATTAATGGTAATAAGTTAATTAAACACATTAGAATGAAATTATGCCATTTGCTTTAGAAATTATGTAATGTATAGTTTATTTTAAAGTCTGAAAAGTTACATGACTGATGTAAGATACAAAGTCAGCTAACCAATTGAAAGATTTCCATGTGGAATAGCAACTGGTTTGCACGTTGTTACTGGTTAGCCGTAGTAGCTACATGACCACTTATCCCTGGCATGCTAACACTTCAGCCTGGAGAAAGAGATTCTTTTCCTAAATTCAAATTCCAGTTAGAAACAGTGAGTGGTTTTATTCCCTCCCTCCCTTTTCACAAGAGTCCCATTTCTTGGTCCTTCGTACAGCTGGGACATGCGTGTGCAGGTCAGCAGGGGGAGTTCAGCCTCATAAATAACCCGCTCTGGGTCCACTGCCATTCCCAAAGCATGACAGTCAGGAAAAAGGCAGTGTTTTGTTGCACCATATAAAACAAATGAAAGATACTGTTAATTTATAGTACCTACTATAGGTATTTTAGTAACCAACTATATTTGTAGACCTCGGTGTCCTTCCTTCAGAGTTTGTGGAGGGCAAGTAACCCAATCCAGCTCGCAGGGCAATGCAGACAGAGCCTTTGCTCTGAACTAGAGCAGGAGAGGGGTATTGCACTGTGGGAGCACCTCGTGGGAGCACACGCCTGGCCATTCGTAGAGATTACCATGTGTCCAGATTTCCTTCAGCAAGGTCAGAGGAGATGCATGCCTGGGCCTGGAATTTCTTGACAACCTGCAGCTCCAGGCATGCGCAGCTTAGGCTGGGCAGTTGGTCATCCAGAAATATCAGGTGGCTTATGGTATGTGTATAGCGGCCACAAAGTACTGAATTTTCTGGATGGTGCGGCACCGTAGCTCCCAGAAAGCAGGTTGATGCACTTGTGTTGCACAACTTGTAACTCTCGCACTCTCTCAAAGTTTCGTGTTGACTGTACACGTGCCACACCACACAACCTTCTGCCTAGGAACACCCAGACAGAGGCAATTGTCGTCAAGCCCCTCTCCCCCCTGTAATGCTGTGCTTTGGTGTGAGTTACGCTGCAGATGGTAAATCACGCACATGCCGAATACCCTCCCTCATTCTGCCCAGAAGTGATGCTTCCAAGAAGCTGAGCATCTCTCCAGCTGCCAGTCTCTGGCTGGGTCTTTCACAGAGCTACACACTAGCTTATTTTCAGCAGGTCTTCCAGTCTGTGCAGTCTAACAGCTGCCTTCATGGCTCTTTCCAGCATGTTGCTGGACCTGTCGCTTTATTACATTATGAGCATATTTAGAGCCATACCCATTCCTAGCAAAAGGTTTCCACTGACTCTCCCAGGCAAAGTGATTCCTTTCCATATTAATACCATAGTAGTTATCTAGCCAAGAGAGAAGGATACATGAGAGACTTCAAATGTGAACTGGCGTGCAGACCCGTAACCTTGAACCAAGGAGAAGAGATGGTGACAGGGAGGCCCCAGCTGAGTATGGCTCTGGTTTGTTTCTCTCTCCCCTCATTCATCCCTTTCGTGAAACCAGTAACATGCTTTAGCCTGTCTTTTCAAAGCGTTTTTTCACACAGCTGAGAGGATGCTGTGGAAGCATTGCTAGTGGTATGGTTTGACTGAAAATGCCTACACAGATCATATGTCATTTGGGGTAGTCTCACATGAGCTAATACGGAAGACATGGATGATCCATTAAATTGTGGTGAGAGAGGAATGTATTAACCCTTTGACACACTCCAGCAAAGCTTCCTCAACAAGACTACTGCCTTTTGTTTAAAAAATAAAGCAGCAGGTGGGAGGGTGAGAGAGCAGGTGGGAGGGCAGGAGTTTGAGGCCAAATGTGACACAAGCAAAACCTCTGGAGGGTTTATTCTGACCTATGTGTCCAGCCCAGTACGAACGATGGGAAAGAAATACTGAAATCCAGTTGTACTAAGGAGAGCGCTGTTGAGTAGCAAAGGGCATAAATTCAGCATTATTTAAAAATATTAATAATAGGCATGCTACAGATATCTCATATGACAGAGCAGGAGAGACAAAACTGTATTCTTAACCTAACCGCCCTCACGTACACATTCCCCGTGTCCAAAGCTGCCCACCTCCTCTTCCAAGGAGAAGGTGTAGGCACAGAGCCCGTAGCACAGGCAGAAACACCAGCTCAGCCGGGAGAAATGGCAATCCATTATTCATTTGGTTGGGCTACTGAACAGAACAGAAAACAAGACAGAAAATAAAAAAGAAAAAAAAAATCCTTAACACAAATGAAACAAACAAAAGAAAATCCATAAATATCTAGCAGTTGTCAGTTGAAAGGCTTCACACTTACACACGCAGTTTAAGGAGCTTAAAGAAGCTACAGTGCAAATAAATTCTTGACAGGTCTATATCTGGGAGCTCTTAAATGAAAATTCAACCCTCGATAACATAGAAATTAAAACATGCCAGATGTTACAGGGATTTGACATAGTTCAACAAGGGTAAAGTTACAAGTTTATTAACTACACCAGCTGGTATTGGAGGATTTACGACTTTTACGTGACATATAATTGGGGCATGTAAGCACACAAGGGGCATGAAGAAATGTTGTGAAAGACCAACAAAATGAGAACTCATAAAAAGAGAACTTAGAGGAATGTAAAGCATAAGATGGTGTAATAAATTAAACGAACAGCAGAGGTCCTTGTTAAACTCCCTGCAGCCGCACAAAGATGAAGAAATGCAATAAAGGATCATTTATTTAGTTTGCCAGCAAGGATTTTTAAAAGTTTTTCTGAATTACAAAATCTTTTCAAATTATAGCACTTGTAATTAAATCCATCTCCTTCGAACCGAATAGAATACGGGCACTGTAAAGCTGTCCCCAGCCCACACATCTCTGCAGCAAAGGTCAGGCGGTGAGGCTGAGCCGGAGCTTGTGAAGCGTGCGGGGAAAGACTGCTCTTGGGAAAGTCACGCTCTTGGGTTCAGACTTAAACTTATTAAGAAAGCATTTATATGGATGCCTAACTTATATCTAAGCATTTTTATTAATTAACAGGGGCGTATGTAAAGAATTTGCAGCTTTAGAATTCACAACTATGCTTATCCAAAACAACACAAAAACACTTTATGATGCCTGTTAGTTTCTTTGTTTCCTCGGGCACTTGAAAAAAGGGTGGGTAAGTAGAATGGCTTTGCTTCAGAGTGGGCAGAGTTTTTCAGTTAATAGCTTTCAGGACCAGTGGGTTTTGCTGAGGCATGCTGCCGTGCAGATGGTGACATTCAAAAAGTACTTTAAGTTAAACATAAAGGGGAAAAAAGAGCATATCTTTGTTGGTACTACATAGACTAGAATATATTCCATCTGTCTGCCTTGCATGTATATGCAGACAGATCGCTTTTTCATGGAAAGGTATATATAGGTAAATACATTCCTGGCATAAAAGCGCATAAGCGTAGCAAAGTACAGCAAATATAAGAAAATAACTTAGTAGAAGTGTGTAATAAAATTATGTCAGCAGGTTGGAAGCCCAGCCTGCTGCCAGCCTACAGCACTTCACGTTCTGCAGCCTGCAGTTCACTTTATGGCTTTGCCAAACTGTCACTATTTGAGGTTCAAATTTTACATGCTGGGTGGTATCGTTTTAGGATTTTTCCCTCTCGGTCTTTACTGGACCAAGGAGAGAAACAAGTAACACTCAGTCCTCATAAATCCTGGCAACATTTTCTTCAAAATCCTGAACTTTAGATCACACACTTCATAGTTGGTACTGACAGCAGTTTGTCTGTCCAGAATTGTTTTTCCTACCCAGTGAAAATCTGAACAAATTCGGCCAAGTTACAGACCCTTCAAAAGTACAGTTCGTGCATGTTCAATAGAGACCATGTTGACTTTTGCAGCTAAAACATCTGAAGACACTGCACAATGAGGCACAAAACTGCAATTTTGAGCTGCTCTAGGTTTGGTCCAGGCACCTCATCTGAGAGCCAGATTTCTTTATATTTTTATTGGTCCCCTTGCTGGGTCTAAGTAGAGCAGAAGAAAATCCTTAACTCTATGATGCAAAGCCATCCTGAAGAAAAATATTTGCTGTAAAAGGGTCAGAGTGTAAATCCTACCAGCAAGGACACTGGAAAATCAAGCAGAGAGACTGGTACTATCCACCTCTGACTGGCCACTCAAAATAGCAGACATTTCCATCTCAGATTCTGTAGCTGTCTCCCATTTACAGATGATCTGGTTCATCTAGTCAGTTTGTTATAAAAATAAAGTCATTAACTCTGAAAAACCCAGCTTCTTGAGTGATGAGCACTACAGAAAGCCCCAGAGAAATGAAATGCTTAATAAACGTACAGCACGCATTTCAATGTCGTGGTTTTTGCGTCCAGTGATTTCTATTACGGCGATGCTCTGAAGAGCTAACTAGGAGCAGAGCGGCATTGTGCTGAGCGCTGTGGGTGGGATTCCTGCTCCCACCTGGAGTTATCTGTACCTCAGACACCCACCCCAAGCCAGGCTGGAATCCCTCTAGAGTCAAAGGAAAGAAATTGGCACCTCCAGAAGGTGACTCATCTGCTCTACCTCAGGCAGGAGGAATCACTCCCTGAAGGTGCCTGCCTCACTGTTGCCTACAGAAATAGACTCAGGGAACTATCTTAAATCAGACAACCATCTCTTTGACACTTAACACAGGTGAGCTGAATCCAGCTCTGGAGAAGCACTCTGACAAGTCTTTTGTGTACATTTTGTCACCTCACATAAGCAGCAGTCAAAAGTGAGGTACACAGATAAAACCAATCATCCCCTTTTCCCCATTGCAGTCAACAGAGTCACCCAGGGGCTGCTACCTCCCGCCTGAGACACTTGGTTTAAACTTCAGGCTCAGTGTCGTGATCCTCCCTTCACATTTTTCTAGAGAATACAAAAAAAATTACTATCATAACCATCTTTAAAAGTGGAAAACAGGTAACATATTTCCTACTACTACTATTGCAACTGCATCGCAGTGTAGAAAAGCGTAATGCAGATTCACATCACCCAGGCAGCTACAGCTGCTGTGTTAACCGGCAATTCAGCACACATGGCTGGACCCTACTAAGAACATGAATAAATGGTCCATGAGTGGCTATGGGCTGTGGGGACCTGCACACATTCACGGTATGCTAGAGAAAGGCAGCGGTCCTCACATGACCTGGAAAAGCAGCTACCTTGGCCGATGGTAATGGCACGTTGCAAGAAGATACAGCGTGCTCAGCCTTTCTTACTAAATCTGATCTTGGTGCTACAGCTGCATCAACCCCATTATCAAAGCTACATGCTTCCAAACCCAATTAATCTTTACAAGTTCGTCATCAGATATTCTTTATCACTGTAAACCACATGTTAATAGTCAACCAAAGGTCAGGCTGGCAATTTGGAGCAGAACTCTTCTGCATGCTGATATCCTCTTTTACAAGGCCACATCTCCTCTCAGATTCAACTGTGTTTCAGGCTAAGTTCAGCCACACAGATAATTCTAGGTGTTTTTAGCAGAGTGTCATTTCTTCTTCTGTCATTCTTGTGAGGGGCAAAATATTGGGCCACATCTGACAGCCTGAGAAAGGCCAGGCTGATGCACATCAATGCCCCCAGTTCCAACCAGTAGCGAGGCTGGAAATGTATTGCCAGTGGGTATGCGTACACAGAGCACACGTGTATACCACATATGTGCTTGTGTACACGGCTGGACACAGATCAGACAGACACACAGAACACTCGCGTGAACACAGACAAAACCAACAGCCTCACCCTGCTCCCCTGTCTGGCTGAGCAGGATGGAAGTCTGCAAGTGAGAAAATACACACACTCACACGCACACGCACAGATGGAGAGTCCCTTGCCCAGGAAAAGGTTAGAAAGGAATTTAGCAAGAAGCCAGGACAGGCTGCACTGATTTGGCACAGGGCATGACCAGACAAGTGTACTGACCAGCAAACTGTTTACACGGATGGGTCCTGTTTATCCTCTTGTCCCTCTTATTTTCCCACACTTTGCTTCTCCCCAGATCACTTAAATCCCTCCCTGGTTCCTCCCCTGAACACCCCATAGTAAGTCCTGTGTGATCCTGAAATGCTCTTCCCAGACATCCCCCAGTGTGTCCCATGCCCCAAGGCAGTAATCCCCCTCAGTCCTGAAAGTGCCCTGGCGTTGACTCATCCTGATGGGTGTCACACCTGGACATGAGGGCTGAGGCTCTCCTGGGACAGCCCGGGAAGGCACTGGACAGGGTGTCCCCTCCTCTGAGCCAGCAGCTTGGGTTCCCACCTCCCTTCGCCCCTGTGCTCCTCTGGGCGTAGAGCGGGGCTGGTGCTATCGGGGCTGATGGCTCCTGCCGTGGGCCTGGGAGGAGCCAGGGCAGGATGGTATTTGGGCTCCCCCTCCTGCCATTGCCTCTCTGTGCCCCTTCCTGGGTGCGCAGACGATCTTCTATCGCATGACCTAGCAATTCTCATTTCTGCTTCTAGGCCCCTTTCTCTCATGTTTTCACCACTCTCTAAAACACCATCCCAACAGCTGTAAATTTCATAAGGATGGTATTCACTGCTTTCCCGGTCAGAAAATTTAGAAGTGAGGAGAGAATCCTGACATCATCCAACTAGATATCTTTTTCCATATAACACATTGCTCTTTTTACAGCTTTTCCATTGCCAGCTAGCCAGATTTTGATCCACATGAGGTTTTCATACCACAGCTGGTTTGAACTGACATTGAAATATTATCTAATTTTTGCTAAAATCCAATAAGATTTCATCTCTTTCATTCACTCTATCTAATGATTTGATCATTCTGTCATTAAACACTACTGAGTTTACATGTTAAAGCATGTATTTATAATTTCTTACTACTTTAAGACCATTATCTGTTATCGTATTTAGCACAATATCTCACATAAAAGCATACACTTATGTTTTCTTTTTTTCCCATTCTCTATTGATACCATATTTGCACTTCTCATGTCTCATATCCTAGTCCTATGCTCATTTCAAGGTGTAGTATGGCTCTTTATAAACTGATCATCAGCTGATTCCCTAACAAAACGCTGTCCCAGCCCGTTCAGACACATTTATGCCTACCTTAGCAAAGTGCGCAGACCCAGTCCTGAAAAGTGCAGTTCCACACATGCAATTGAGCACCTGTGTTTCAGGTGCAGGATCCGTGATGAGGTGTTTCTGAACCACAGGCAATGATTATACCAAACTTTGCAGCAGCTTTTGATAGAGACAAACAAGCTGAGGAGACCACCTTTAGCCAGGATGCTTCTGCGTACTTGAACATGAAATAATTACAAATTCATTTCACTTTCTTTTTGTTTCATAGCACTGGTGAGAGAGAAAAGAATCATGTAAAGAGGTGGAGATATATTACACAGTTTTTAGAATATGTGTCGGTGGCATCCTCAACACTGACATTTATCATGCCTAAGTCAGGAGAGTAGTTTATATTCATCCACGCCATATAGTTTCCAGCATAGAAGTTATGGTGAACTGTCTTTCTGAAGTATCAGCCTCATTGATTACCCAGTCAAATGAGGTACGATTCAGCATGTCTCAAGTGTAACTGCATCTCTAGTAAGAAAAATGTGTAACAAAAGGGTGATGATGCTCCATCTTTCCTTTCTGTTTGCATATCCTAACCGCTGCCGTTGTTTCAGTCATTGGTGTTTTCTGTTTCCAAAAATTCTGTCACTCTGCTTTTATATTAAAACCTCACTCAGAAGATTTCTCGAGTTTCAGAGCCCTCCCTTGACAATATGCAGATACAGTATTACCACGTGAAAACGCTGCCAGTGAGTTTAGCCAGGACTGTGTCAAAATCAAACTGAACGCAGGGTAAATATGCGAAAACAATTTCCCATCTATCAATACTTTATCTAACCATTGATTGACTGATTTTCAGTCAAGAAACTAAAGACCAGTAAGTGAACTGATCATCTTTTTTCACATGCTGCACATTTAGTACTGATTTACCACCCCTATACCAATATATATCTGCTAACTAATCACATCGTGGTTTATGGTTGTTACGCTTAAACGTCAGAAACTTGCCACATATGGTATGTGACCTAGAAAATTACAGCTTCCCACATAGATTTGTGGCTATTCTTCCAAATAGTTTGGGATTCTTGAGTTTGAGGAAAGCTGAAAATTCCCTATTTATCCCACACACTAAGGTTTTGCAGAAGAACTTAATTAGTAACAAATAGCTTTTCTTTTGGATTTCGGTTTTGTCTTTCAGAGGTAGACCTCTTTTTATACGCAATACCATTTTCCATACCTTCATTTATCCCTGAATGTTGAACATCACTTTAGCACCTCCCGTATTTAATGCGACAAGGATGCGTGGTGTCACCTTTCCTGTTTTCAGGATGACTGCTGGAGTTTTCCCCCAGCTGGACCAACGGGAGGTGACGCATCCAGCCCTTCCAGGAATTGAATCCCATCCACTGAAACGTTCGCTGCTCTTTGCCCCATATGTATGGTATCCTCCAGCCAGAGATCTCCTCTGTTACTATAAATCTGTCTAATAAATCAAGGCAAGAAGGTTCCTCATACAAGAGACTGCATTTATTGCTAAGGAGAATCACTCACAAAGGCAGAAAATTTAATTTGGCTTGGTTGTTTCTTTTTTTTTTTTAACCAGGTTGCACTGCCACAAACATCAACAGCAAGAGCTGGATCTGAATTTCTCCTTACCGTGTCATTTTTTCTCCCTTAAAAAAATAATCATCTAACACATGATTTCAAAGAGAACAGAATTTGGTTATGCCACACTGCCAGAGAAATGATGACTACAATGTTAACTAGATAACAGATAATTAAGGGGGAAAACTTTATTTTAGCAAATGGCATCTCTCTCTTTCAAGCAACTACACATTTATTGGTATGACTGCTTTTTCTGAACTTAATTAAATCAACAAGTCCCCATATAAGCTTGCACAGCTGTATTGCCTTCCTGCGGTTTCAAATATTTTTATAATCTTGGGTGGAGCGTGGGATACCAGGTGCTTCAGCAACTAACTCTGGAAACAGCTGAATTTTTTAAAAAGTATGTTATACTCCCAAAGTGGAAATAAACATTTCTGCATTCCCATGACTAAAGAATCCCCTTTTATTCTTTACCAAGCAGCAATCAGAATAAGACTATTAACAAAATAACCAAAACAAAACACACTGCAGGGTAGGGTAGGGAATTTTTAATGTTTCCTGGAAAAAAATAAGCTAACATTTCTTCCTTTCTTTTCCCTATGTGAATAAAAAGAATGCTGAATTTGAAATTTTTACCATACATCAGCTTCTCCCTTGATGTTAAAAATTGACATGGGCATTTTAAAGCAAGTAAATACGCTTTCATTTTTAATTAGATCCCCCTTCGAAGTGCTCAGTATTTTGGGAGGAGAGAGGAGGAGAAACAAATGAAAGATGGGGAATTGTTAAATGATTTTCAAGCAGTTTAAATCTAAATGTTAATCACATATACCCAGATGGGCTGAAATACCAAGTAAAACACTGGTAAAGCACCTCTAGAACTTGCTTTTCATTCCTTGGTATTTTCTCAGGGATATCACATTTAATATAAATGAATAACCAAAAATGAATGAAAAAGAACGGCTAGATACCACATAGCCTTTTTCCACAGTGTGGAGCAGAAGCGATTACTGTGATGACGGACAAGAAGATGACACCTTTGGTAACTACAACAAATCGAAGAATTTGAGAAGCTCTGCAATTGTTGGGAGTCGGCTGCCTGTTTGCTGAAGGTTTGATTCCCCTCTCAGCAAGGTCTGCGACCACTGCCACTGACTCCCATGGTGCACCGTGTATGGTCCCTCCTGAGCAATTTTTACCAACTCAAATATGCCAAAAGCATGTCCATAATTTCTTTTGATATTATTCTTACCACCCATCCTTGACATTTTCTGTCTCGATGCCAAACGAGATCTCCCATTACAAGCACACCTCCCGCCCAAGTTACCATTTCACTCTGGGGCGGGTGGCAGGTGAAGAAGGAGGCATTTACTGCCCGTGCGGTAGCCGGCGAACGAACCATCCCTGCCAGATGACTTCGCTGGTCGGCAGCCAGCACTGGCTCCATGGCTTTGCTCTCGTACACCCACAGCAGAGAGCCAGACCGCTGGTGTGAATGATGGCTGTGCAGCCCCAGGCCAGCCCAGGAGGGGGTTTATAGCCTCATTTGGAGAAGCTGCCAGTCACTGGTGATTCCAAACTTCTGCAATTGCCATCAGCCCTCAGCCTTCCTCCACCTCCAGATACCCACAGCAAAATTAGTACTAACTTGCTGCCAAAACCAGAGCCTTACGGACTGTTGTCGTCAAAGCTGAGCAGTGGAAACTGCTGAGGGAGGCAACGTTTTACATGCTTTGGTGCCAAAGTTTGGGTGCCTAATATCTAGGAGTGGGAGCGTAGGCTCCATTTACTGCCACCTCGCAGAATTAGGCATCTCAGAGGGGCTACCCCAAAAACCTATGTGCTTCTGCCTGGAAAGGACGCTTACCTGAGGGCTATACACGTGGTTTGCATTCAGCCGTCTCAGGGTAAAAAAGCAAAGAGGCGAGGGGAAGCAGAGGCTACAGACCACAAAGCCACAACACAGCTGAGTCCCTTTCCCACTGGGCCCCCAAAGTCATACACTGTCAGCGATTTCTCCTTTTGGCTTCATGCATCCTCCCTTGCCTTCTGCATAGATCATACCGCACGTTAGGATGTCCAGCACAGACCTGCAATGCCATGCATCGGTAATGCCATGGCATGGATATATGACCTTACCGCTTACGCTGCACCTTGCTTCTGTCGCCCTCCTCACGTGCAGATTACACCTCCTGCAAGAAAGAAGTTACGGAGTAATGGTTGTTTGTATTAACAGCTAAAAAAACAAAGCTGTGAGACTTTGCTTTGGCTCACATCAGGATTTCCTCAACGTGTTCCCTTGTTGCAGAGAAGGTCAGCTTCTGTGACTAAGAAATTAGCTATACCACATCTTCAGCTCCAGGTTGTGGCCTAAGAGTAACCACTGTAATTACTTTGGCTGTGATGCAAATTTAATGTCAAAAAGCCACCTCCATCCCAATACCTCCTATTCTTTAATTCTACCATTCTAGACATACGGTTGGCACATCTTTCTACGCCTGTGCTGGGAAGTATGTCCAAAGACTGCTTTATATCCAGAAAACTTGAAACAATTGAATTGTGCATGGTTTATACTTACTTAAGTTTGCTTCACTCATTTACTTTTTATCTTTATATTCCCTTGTTTTTTAATTTGAAACTCAAAAGTGTTTATTTCCCATCTTTTTTCAGTGTGGTCACACCAGACCATGGTAGAATACTGCCCCAGTCAGTTGCCACAAGATATATGTTACAGAACATATAGGATTATTGAATTTTCACCTGCCTATGCATATAGCTTCCACCTTCACTAATACTAATTTCCACTGCTACTTCTCTTTTGCCAGGTCCTGTGGACCACTGACAGCTGTGGAACAGTAATACCTCACTTTACGCGCAGGAAAGCGAGATTTGGGGAGGAAACAGGCAAGCTTTCAAACATCACCAGGAAGCTTATGCCGGCTCTAACCCAGAGGTAAAACAACTGACAGAATCAGGAGAGTTTACTTTAGAAATCCACTTAGACCTCTTCTGGATCTGTTCACTCCTGGCTCTTTGCTAAGACAGCTGGACAGCTGGCATCGGTATTTGACCCTTTCCTCAATAGTGACAGAAGTATTTCTTGATTATAAATGTCATAGGACACTGCTTTCAGAGATTATTCTAAATCCATCCCTTTCAGAGATGATTCTAAATCCATCCCTTTTGTATTTACCAGCCTGGGACGTCTTGCAAACACCTCTCCCTGTACAAAACACAATTTAGTTATATATGGGAACTGCTAGCTATGAACAACTCTGTGTGACTGAAGAGTAGCTGATTTTCATTACCAACATAAGCCTGATGATAAACACTCCAGTTAACCCCAGCACATATGATCTATACAGGCCACAGTAGTTATCATCAGCAGTCTTTTTCATTTACAGAAATAATATTTGCACTGGCCTATCCACAATGCAATGGGTAGGATGTGAAATGAAATTCTCGGAAAAGCAGCTCAGCTGTTCTCAAAACTGAATCTCTTGTGTGTTTTAGAACTTAAAAAGAAAAAATACAATATCAATTTTTAATAAGCAGCTGTCTCACTTTAAGTGAAGGATGTTATCTCTGACATGGGAGATGCACATGCACAAGCTACACTAAAACAACTTTTCAGGGCTGCAAAGTGAGTCACCTGAATTTGGCGCATTTCTGCATATCTATTAGGACACTGCTTCTAATTACAGAAGTGGATAACAAGCTTGTCTATGCTTGTCCAGTACACTAGAGGATGGTGTTCACTTAATGAGCATCCCACTGATAATTTGTTTTCTCCTCATTATTCACTATCTGGGCCTCAGTTTCATGTACAGCATACTGTTCAGCTGTTCATTTTCCCGATGGCTTTTTCCACAGGCTTGGCACAGCATCTCAGTGATTTATCAGCGGCATCCTTACATGTTGTGGGAAAGTGGCTGTATTTTACAAAGAGGAAGCTGAAACAGAGAGATATCCACAGGAAAATTACCTGCCGATTTTGCAATACTCGTGATTGGAAGGTAGTTGCATAAGTAAATTTTTAATGAAGAAATACTCTAAGAATCAGGAGGCACCACATGTCACTGGCTGGTGGCAGCAGTCATTTGGCACAGGGCACTGTGGAAGCAAAAAAATAAAGATGAGTTCAAAATGTGACTAGAAAAGATCCAGGAAGAAAAATCCATTGAGGACCATTTGATACGAAGACGAGAATGTTGGCTCAGAAGATTGTTGAACACTAATTTTTGGAGGCTGGGAAAATACCACAGAGGAGTATTACTACGTGACAGTCTTGTTCCTATACGCTTTCCAACATGCCTGCTGTTGGCCACTGTCAGAGACAGGATACAGGCGGAGATGGATTACTGGTCCTGGTCTGGCACAGTCGTTCCTATCTCTGCTCTTAAATAAAACCTGGCTTAACAACAGTTCTGAGTTTGGCCTAAGACTCATCATGGCTCCAGTGAGCACTGGCAACCTTTAGGAGGTTTTTAGCATGCTCAGTAGCGATATGTTTGGCAGACGGTGGATGGTGTATTTTAAAAGGTCACTGGACTTCAAAGAGGCAGCCAAATACTTCTGGTTGTTACGGTCTTGGCCTAAATGATGTAGGTGATTAACTGACTTTGACTTCCAGAGTTGTTCGGTTTCCTCAGTGACACCTCTGCTTTTGAAAATATTAGCCTTTGGCTTCCTACATAATCCCATAAAAATGCTGTAGCTTTCAACCGCATAACTGGGAAATTAAACCAAAAATGGTATACATGAAAATGTCAGCAACTCTTTGTGCTCCCTGACACGGTACTCCTAAGAAAATAAAATTAAAGGATCTAACATATGTAGCTTCTTTTAGGTAGGTCATCCTTATCTCAGATTTTTCCTGTCAGAGAAGTCACTAGATTTTTTTTCTTGTTATTATTTTTTATTTCTTCCTTTGTATGCAGCAAAGACTTGATATCTAGCTATCAGCACGAATCACACAAGGAACTGAGAATCCATCACCACATACTGGCAGAGTGATCTGTTGCCATTCTCTTTGAATGTCAGTGTGTTTAGGGAGAGACGATTTTGATGCTAAATCTCTTAGTCCACTTTGAAGCATATATATTTAGGAAAAGCATCTGTGCGTTCCTTTGTCGTACATCCTTAGAGCCTTTGAAAAACAAGGACATCAGGAAAATTTTCCACAAATACCTCTCTACTCTCTGCAGATTTATAAGTACAATGCAATAAATGTCTGACTTGAAGTGAGAGGGGATTTTCTAATGACTCGATGCTGTTTCTGTCATTGCTGGAAAACGTCACTCTCAAAAGCATGTTGATGGAAGGATTTGCTGGCTTTGGAAAAAAGTTAGTTAGAAAAGGTTTATAAGATTCAGAATGGGATTTTGGGTCTGAGAAGTCTCCATCCCAGAATAACACTCTCCTGGGAGTGAGGAAAGGACAGTAACGAGACAGTAAAGACAGTAAGGAGTAAGAACAGGAAGGGTCCCATATCCTGGGTAAGACCTTGGATGTGGTTACTGCCTAATGGAGCCTTCTCTCCATACAGCAGCTCCATACTGTAAAAATCATTAAACAAGCATGGGGCTGAGGAGGTAGACAGACTTTACAGCTTGCCGGTTCCAACTTGGAGAATCCGTAGCAAGTCCCAGTTCCTGATCACAAAGGGGAAAGCTAGAACGAGGGCCTAAATCTGGCATTTGGGTGTCCCAGATGAGTGCCCTGACCAGCAACTTGTTGCTTGCTTGGGTTGATCTGAGTAAGGGAGAGAGGTTTTGTGGAAAGAGGTTTGAGAAGAGTTGATTTCTTTTAACTTTTGGAAGACTCTGAACTGTTTCTGTTTCATTTTCCCTCTGAATGGCAAACTTTTGGCAAACCCAGGAAGTCCTGCAAGATGAGAGAAGCACCCCCCTTTCTGCCGACTTCCCTTCTGCCAGATTTCCCCTTCCCTCCTGGGGTCCAGCAGGACATGGCAGCTCCGTGCAGGTTTATTCATACAGAAACCTCTTTTTCTTGCCTGGAGTTCTGGTGCATGGGTACACACACTCATTTCGGCTCAGGTTTTGAAGTAAATTATAACCCAGCCTAGTATCTTTCACATAATTTCCACTTGAAAGGACTGATCGAGACATGCCTTGCTCCACCAGTAGGAAGAGTCTCACCTTCTCACGTTATAGCCAGCGACTATTTCATGTAAGTGGTTTTGGGACAAAGGCAAGAAACCAGGTCTCCTCAGCTGGGCACACTAATCCCCAAGGACTCATCTGTACCAGTAAAGTGAACAGGGCATGGACCCAGCCTCTGGAGCATGATCATTCATGCTCTTGAATGATTATAATGGTTCCTGGTCCAATTTTGGCTCACTCGGCACATCTTGGAGGATAGCACAAGAGAAAGACTGTTTTCCATAAGCAGTTTTTATGCAGTCTCCTTATTGAAGGGGAAAAGACAAGTCTGTGAATGTAAACTCTTTATTGTGCTGCTTTGCTTTAGGGACAGGACTAAACCCAGGACTGTTCTTTTTTGTGTAGACATAGCCCGTGACCCATGTGATTTGGGCTGAGGGGAATGGTTGGCCTACAAAGTAGTAAAATCTCTGCACCATCTGATAGGTAAGGCATTCTTCTGCAAGGTGGGACCTTCGGATATGAGTCCCATCAGGCATAGGAGAAATTTAAGCTCGGATCTACTGTGAAGATAAATTCCCTGACCAAGCCAGGGAGCCTGTGCATATACAGCCCATGGCTTCATTTCAAATGTCCTGCAGTCACAACATTTGCATTGGATTGCACCATGGTGAGCCCAATGCAAGGAGGTGTGACGAGCGCTCCCTCCCAGAGCGGGCAGCATGGGACGAGTGCACACAGAGCTGACACAAAGACAAGCCTAAGTCAGAGCAATATAAATGTGTTAATCCCTCACTTTTACTGTCTACGACACTGAATCTTTATTGGTGCTGGAGCCCAATACTGTTACATTATCACTGGACACTGTCAGGCAATCATTTAATTTTCTGCCCACATTAGAGACCAGAGTGGATTGCTAAAATGGAATATGCTATGGCTCTGCTCATGAGCCCTATGGTCATTCCTCCTCAGCTTATCTTGACATTTGAATGTAGTCTGAATATCACTATACTTCTGAAATATGGCATTCATAAACTCTGAAGAGCTGAACTGTAGGCATAATTTCCCCCCCTACCACGCTCTCACACACGTGTTGGAGAAGAGCTTTCTTTGTGTTGGTACAATAATCCACTTTGCAATTACCAGCAGCACAGCAGGCTTGTCTAATTGAAGAGATAATGTCAGTGGAATAGCTTCCTGCTGTAAAATATTGTAAACAGAACTGTGTAGATAAAATAGTCATCCTGATATTTTTTTACTGACAGCATTTTATGGCAGTAACTCTGCCACTGTTGCATTAAAGTATCAGCATAAAGAAACAAAAAGTAGATGGTGCTGATTTGTTTTACAAATTGACAATTTACTGAAATACTGACTCTCTAATTAAAAAAAATAAAATTATTTGTGTCAATGGTACCCCTATCTCCAATAAATTTCATTTGGAGCAATAAGAAAATTCAGCAGAATAAGAACTTGATCCCGCAGAGCTTAAGTATATGTCCTTATCTTACTTCTTTATTATCAATAGTGCTATTGAAATCAATAGTAATCAAGCTGAGCCCAGGCAAAAGCTTTTGCAGGATTGAGAATAAGGTACAATCTAAGGTAGCTAGCAGTATCAGTCTAACTCTGAAAGAGCAGACGTCATCTGTTTTTATCAAGCTTTGGCAAATTGCCTCCCTTTCATTTTTGGAAGTTATTTTGCCAAGCTGACAATCTTCTCCTTAATTTCTGAGTTATGTCAAGCTTGTGGAAACACACAGTAATGTCGTCCCTTTATGAAATTTTGTCTTCCTGAAAGTCTCATGTAATCCCATTTTTACAAGATGTTACCCACCGCATTTCAAAAATAAATCAAGCTGGTTCTGCACCACAGAGGTGTAGATGCAAGCATCTGAGAAAGCTTGGTCTCGGTAATTATGTAAAAACACATTTATTTTATTGTTCACTAATTGTCCTTTTACCATCCACTTTCCCATCTATACATTTATCTCTCTTTGTCAAGCATCTCAATTGCAGGTTCTCTGGGGCGAGCTGCTACAGACATTGGCCTCACAGGAAAAACACCAGTTAATGATACACAAGCATAAATTTAAAAGCTGATCTCTATGGCTTTGTCCCTCTTCTTTTAGTATGGTAACCCATCAGTGACAGAGACTTTCGTTTATTGCAAAGTATGTACTTTGCAAATGTGCATGTACTGCAGCAGACGAAAAATAAGAACCCATTCATTATCTCTGAGTGGGCGATGTTCAGGATGAAGAGAGCTTTTCTGTTCAGAAGAGAGGAGGACTAGCTGTTGCCCAGCTACCTCTCTTCAAGAGGCACAGTGGAAGGAAATGTTTACTTAAGTGTCTGTAACTCTTTCTTGCTGTTCTGCACCTGTTGCAGTCCCTACCCTGCTGGGATTGTACTTAGAGTCCTATTACTATTTAAATTTCCTAAAATAAGGCCAGCTCCCGAATCTGAACATTGCAAGGACCGTCCCCATGCCCTTTTTCTGTGTGTGTATGTGTGTGTGTGCATGTGTGCATTCAGGTGCATACTTTCACAACAATACTGTATAATCACATAATCACAGAATAATTAGGTCTTGAAGGGACGTCTGTAGGCCATCTGGTCCAACCTCTGCTCAACGCTGGGTTACCTACAAAGTTAGATCAGATGGCTAAGGGCCATGCCCAGTTGAGTTTGTAATATCCCCAAGGGTGGAGATTCCACAGCCTATCCTGGCAATGCTTAACCACCCTCATGTTGAAAAACATTTTCCCTATGTATAATGGAATTTCCCTTGCTGCAGTCAGTGCCCACTGCCTCGCACTCCTGTCACTGTGCATCTTTAGGAAGAGTCAGGCTCTGCCATATCTATTACCCCATTTCAGCAGCTGAAGACAGCAGCTCGCTTCCCCTGGCAGAACAAAATCTGCTCCCTCAATCTCTCTACTCATGTCCCATACTCCTCCTAAACATCTTCCTCCAGTTAGGAGACTTGCTCCAGTTTGACAGTATCTTTCTTGTACTGGGAGCCCAAAACTGGACACAGCCTGTCATAACGTAGCCCAAAATGCAGACAGCCTTCATTGCCACAAAAGCTCACTCATGTTCAACTTCTTGTCCACCAGGACCCCAAGGTCTTTTGCTGCAAAGCTGCTTTCCAGCCAGTCAGCTGCAGTCCCATCTCCTTGCAGCTCCATGAAGAGCTCAGCATTTCTTGATGTCACCGGCGGTTTGAGTGACAAACCTGGGGAGCAGGGCCAAGCTGAAAGACGTGTTCCCCTTCTCCCTGCACCATAAACAATATCACGGGAGAAGCCGGGAAAAATGTCTCCTTCTGTAGAAGATCACAGTGCTTTACAGAGGAAGTTGGAAGACCATGGGAAGACTTGGTAAAAAGATTTTCTAGCACTGAGCTAGGAAGTCCTCGGATTCATGCAGGAGGGACCTGCTTCCCAGAATCCAGAGGTCTCGGGAGTGGGAGCTGACCAAATCCATACGAAGAAGCTGACACTTTTAAGCACTGATGTCTCCGGCACTTTTTAGGTGTTGAGGACGTCAGTAGATTATTTTGTAGCAGATGCATGCGTGTGTGACTGTCTTTGTATGCACACACATATTTTCAATGCAACACAGGTTTAAGAGAACAATATCAAATAAAACAAGAACAGCGTAGGTTACTATCAATATAATACTAGCAAGATGAGCATATTTAATTGTGATACACTGGAAAACAGAAAAAAGGTCATTGCCTGGTAGAGGACTTATAACTTACTCTGATACACCCTTTTCTGTGCTCAGCCCAAGTTGCCAAATGTCCAACTGTGCAAGCTTGTGCTACCCCACAGCGTAAACTTCCATTTCCAACGTGCAGTGCTGTTGGACTTGCTGCTAGTGTGTGCAATAGCCATGCGAAACACAGGAGGGAAATAAGACTGAGAAAGATTTTACTGAGAGTTATATGTTCTGCAAGGGAAGACCCTACTACCCCCAAGGTAAGAGCCATATAGGTTTCCCTGCCTAAAGCATAATTAGTTTCAATCTGCTTATACTTGCAATAATCAAAGAAATGCTATTGCACTAAAAGGGACAGAAGACACAGCTGAAATAATTCATCTGAAGCCACACAGGGCCAGAAAGGACAAAGAACTGAACCAGTGCAAGCCCATGCGCTAACCACTGCACCATCCTTCCTCCCAAATCCTTTTGCTTCCCTTCCACCAAGTTTCCTCTTCTGTGTTTTCATGACTTGTTTTGTTCCTCAGGAGAAACAGTTGTATATGCTGATAGAAAGGTCAAAGGAATGAGATTTTTTTCTTTTTTTTTTTTCTCACTGACATTCTTTGATTTTTTCTCCAGAAATAATAAAACTAAAAATCTTCTCTCATCTCTGCCTCCAAACTGGAGAAGGTGAACAGAAACGGCAGCTTGTGATGCTCATAGCTTAATGAAGATCTAATTTCCATTTCTCTTTTCCTGTCTCAGATCAATCTCTTTTATAGCTTCTGACTTCTGTGCAACTTGAATTATCAGCACTAACCAATCACTGAAAATATTCGAGTGGAAAGGCACACACGAGATGCTTCACAACATTCATTTCACTGCAGCTTTGATATTGTCTGGTCCATTGAGCACTCACCTTCCTCAACAGAATGTTAATATAGTAAGTCCCCCGAAGCCCCTTTCTAGACTTCATTAACAAACTACATAAAGAAGGGGGAAATTATGAAGAACAAACAAGTCAGCTATAGTATCTCTTAGAGCTTTTCTCTCTAAAGCTTGAACTCTACTAGCTGACCAGTAGACCAGGAATGTTGACCAGTTATGACAATAACGTCACCAGTTCAGTGTCAACCCCATTGCTTCAGGCCGCTGCATATACAGAGTAGGAGCTATTCCTGACTTTGAAAAACTCATTTGCTCATTAGGACCAAGAGGCAAGAGAAGGAAGAAGAAAGCAGTATCATCCTACTTTCCAGAGGCATACGGTTTGTACTCTATACAAGTACTAAATACGTAGAGTTTCTGAGACATTCAAGAACTGAATCCATTTGGTCCCACAGGTGTACGTACACCCCTTTGTGTCAGAGATCAGGGTGTCTAGCAGCTGGCACGGGTTTGCGTGCAGCCAGGGTGTAGGCTGCCACACAGCCAGGACTGAGCCACCGGTGCCGTGGCTGAAGGCCTCTCAGGATGTCTTCTGAGGTGGTAGGGTCAGCTTGTCTGCACACATCGAGCAGTAACATCGGGGAGGCATTTTGGTGATCATTCACAGAGCTATGTTTGTCACAGGGCACATATAGCTTGGTATTTCAGACGCAGCAGCTACACAGCTGCCTGCACAGTGGTGCGAACCGAGCAGCAGCATCCTTGGCCAGGCAGCCGCCGTGGCTGTTGCACTACGAATGGCCTTCACGGCACAAACACATCACATGGGCAGAGGCACCTCGGGGATCTCACAGCAGCTACCTGCAAGCACCGTTGTGAGGCCAGTGCAATCCCTTCTTACTATTATACATATACTGGTAGTCGAAACATGAGAGAAACCACAAAGTGGCAGCTTTCAGTTCGTCGGGAAGTATTTGCCCTTTGACTAGGAGCATATCACATCCCCAAAAGGAATGCACCCTTTGCCTGTTTGGGTCTGACTTCTGCCCGCTCCCTTCGTGGCTCTTGCCCAGGCCCCGCAGTTGCAGGCAGCCCTTCCTCCTGGAGCAGAAAGGCATCTCAGTGCTGAAGTCTCCTTTTCGTGTGAAGCTAATGGAGTCTTTGTGCACGTAATCCTTGCGGTCTGAATGTCGACCAATTGAGTAAGAAGCTTTCTACGAACATAGGAAAGAGAAGTGAAGAACCAACTCAAAGCCTACTAACCTAGAAAAGAGAGACATAAATTTAGTGTGAGAACACCTTTGTCACTACCTTTGGGTGAACAAGGGAAAGCGCAGATGCTCAGAGTTCGTCCACGTGTCTCTCTGCAATTGGGAAAGTGTTACAGAGGTGGCAGTATGCCGGTTAAGAGGGTGATTCACCCTCCAAACTTTTCATAGCCAGGCAGAAAAAAGACTTTAGCCAAAGATACTGAAGCGAGAGCACTTTACATAGAGCTTATTTGTGCCAGCAGAGCTTTTTCCAAAGGTAATGCTGTGCTTCTTTTGCCTACAAATAGAAGTCTTCTCTTGTTTTATACAGCCCATTTTTGTGTTTTAGGCAGACGCAGTGCACAAAATCAGGGAAACTTGCCTGTTAAAGGTGATCAGTAGCCTTGGGGCCATTCTGGGTAAAGTCTAAAATAGAAGTATTTTTTAATTTTAAGAGCAAACACAAGATATCTAAACCAAACTCCTGATGCTGCCAGCGCTTTCTACTGTCAGTTAGACAAAGCAATGAGATCTGCGTTACACAAGGACATAAACTAGCAAGTACGTGCTTTCTTTGTATGTGTGTGTGTTTCTTTCCTTCCCTGCTTGCCTACCTCAGGCATGAAATACAGTATTTTAGCAAACATTTAGTCAAATATGTCTACAGTCTGTATATTTGAGTCCAAAGATTCCAAAGTTGCCTTCTTACATGGCAAAAAAGAATTTTTGTATCCTTTAGTAGGATATCTAAACCAACGTATTAGAGCACACCCTATAAATTTTTATTGGTTTTCCTCTCCCTCACAATGCAAAGTCAATAATTAAGGAAATACTTGTAAACACATTCCTCATTTCGCTCTTCTTACTATAGACCATTTGAAATGGGGATCTTGTAAAGGATATTAAGAGACCTTTGCCAAGTAGAGACAAGAAAGAGTCAAACTACACTCAGCATCTAAAAGCCAGTCTGGAATTGCATCATCTTGGAGCTCAAAAATATTTACACTACATACAATACAATCACTTCCAGATTATTTTAGCATGCTGGTAGTCTCTGTGAATGGGTCAACATTTCCCTTCCACATCTCCGCTCAACCGCAGGGAATGAATACAGAAATATGCAGAAGGATGGTGGCTTGGGAGGAGTAACCTCTGTGTTTCCCATGGTCTAGGGAGTGTGATGGAATCACTTTTGCCTGAGAGATGTGGGAAAGATGTTTCCAGCCAGTTACTGTTGCTTGTTACTGGTATAAAGGACTGCAGTTCCGCTGACTGCAGCGAAGCCCAGCATCCCATATCCCAGCATCCCATGTACATTTAATGATGGCCGTTGAAGAGGAGACCTTCACTAAAAGGTGGTCAATTCCAGTTTCTTGCCAGATCTACTTTCTCTGGATTCATTAGGGACCAGAGAGGAGTAGCAGAAAAAGTCCTAACAATGAAGCTATCACTGCACTTGAAAATGAGTTCAAATTCCAAGCCATGACGTGATTCCTCTTAAAAAACTTTAGAGAATGTTTCAAAGGTCATCATATGGGGATAATTTGGGCTTTGAAAGAGCTATTGTGCTTCTAGACATGTGAAGTCTCTTTCTAGTCCAAATTAAATCCATAGCATTTTTATGTGTTGACTTGTTCCTCTTCTTCCTCCTCCTCCTTTTCTCTCCTCCCTTTTCTGAGGGAATTAAGTCAGAATACTGTTGAAAGCAAGTGAACACATTCACATGGAGGGGGGGGGAAGTTATAATCCCAGATCTCCATGTTTCTTTATATGGAGCCTACTGTACAAGAAAAACAGTTGCCAAATACTAAGCTTTTTAAAACTGCAGTGTTGCGTACTGGCACAGTCTCTGGAGCGGATTAATACAGGGTGGAGACCAGCAAGACACTCTGCTTAGTACAGCCAGTGTTAAACACCATCTTTCTCTTTTCTTTCTCTTGTTTTTGGGGGTTTTTTTTTAGTAGAATCACATGTATGCTGAGGCTCAGTTGTGCTCTGGCTTTCAGTCTTGACTGCCAAACATCTCGTAGCTCTGAATCTTCCTATTTTATTTTAGGTTACAGCTTTGACCTTTGAGACCTTTTCCAGGATGAAGTGTTGAGAAAATCACTCATATTCAAATTAACATAGTTAAGCTGAAAAGGTTGTTTTCCCTCTGCTCAAACAATCAATGCTATGTCAGAATAATAGCCTGGCCTTGACAACATCCCATCTGAGAAAGGGATCAGCCACAATATCCGTGCTGTTGTCTTGTAATCTCCTTACGTATTTTTGAATCTTTCAGTGATTTTTATGAACAAATAAATGTAAGACTACAGGAATACAACTTCTGGGCCTTCTCACCTGTGTTGTATTGTACCCCAGCAAATCTCCTGGTAAAGTCTTTCACTGAAACAGACAATTGATTTAGCAGCTAAATAACACTGGATGTTCCAAGGGGTCACAACTGCAGATATCCCACTACAACATATGGTATCAAGGCACTACACTGAAAAACTAAGCCTTATTAAATTAAATTTATTAAGATTTATTAAGATTAATTAAATGCTTGCTAAAGCATTCCTTTCCTCCTAATCATCAATTCTTTTCTTGGTCTTTATATTGCAATGATAAATATATATATGGACAGTTCAATAGTTTCTGATTTGATTCTAGAGGTTTATCCCCTCTTTTCCGTTTTAAATCCACATCGTGTTTCGGCATCTGTGAGCTCCCTTTGATACAAACAAATATATTTACATATTCAAAGAGAGTAAATTCTGATTTTCTACTTTCTGTTGTAACAGAAAAATCTTTGGGGTCAAATCCTGGTTCAAGTAAATCAAAAACATCCTATGGGTTCCAGAGGGGTCAAGACTTCACCTTATCTGCTTTTTTGGCAGAACTATGAAATGACGCAAATGGCCTGGTTAACAAATTCCAATCTTGTTATATTTTGAAATATTCTTCTTACATTTTCTTACTGGCATGTGGATAACTCCTAGATCCATTAAGTTAGTTCAGTTATTTGTTTTGCATTTTATTTCATCAAGGTGTGTCCTAATGAGTCACAACAAACTCTGTGCTTGGGAAACAGAGAAAAACAAGTTATCCTAGTAAGGAAGTTGATGAATCCTGATTTAAGTTAGCAAACTCCATTCAGAAGCCAGGGACTAGGTAAGATTTAGGATACCTGTCTCCTGAAGTACAGGTTTTTTCCTAGAGTATCATTAAACTTGCACTAGCACTGGCGCTTGCTGATCTCTTAGCAATCAAGTTCAGGGAGCCAAATTGACTGAAAACAACGGGCTTTGTTTTGTAAGATTAGTTTTCTGCTTCTTTAGCTTCCTGAACAGGCTCACCACAGGATCAGAAAAATGCCAGAGCTGGCATATGGACTTAGATCACCATAAATTGTCAGGGAGTTGGAAAATAAGGTTTAAAGGCAGTTAGGTAGAAGAGTGAGAGCAGCACAGTAAGAGTCTGACTAAATTCACATTTGATGACTGCGTTCAATGTTTCCTGCTTTACTTATCACATTCATCGTTTTGGACAGCACTATTGGAGTAAAACAGCATGAAATTGTCAATAGGCCTACATAAATATGTAGTAGGTTTGTCCGGAAATTACTCATTAAAAGATCTGCCAGAGCAATTTCCCTTTCTTCTTAACGGTTTTGGGGACTTTTACTATCCCATATAATTCTATAAATGAGATACAGTTCTATATGTCATTCTTTAAGGGGTTCTAAAGAAGCCTATGGAAAGATTCTTTTTTTCTTTCATGACACCATTTTCTATTCATGACGGTACCGTTAGAACTACATCACAAATTTGCAATGAAACTTTAAAAGCTTGTTGGTTTGAGTTTGCTCGCCTTTTTTCTGCTGCCTAGAGCAATAACTTCAGGCTCCCACAAACAAACCCAGGATAGCCTAAATTCACTGTCAACCAACAACAGGTGGGCGACAAGCAAGAGGTTCCAGAGCTGAGCTTCCAGCGCTAACCCACAAGTCCAAAACCTGTGAAATTTAGCCTAAAACATCTAGCCTAAAAAACTGGACAACTCATACCAGATAATGACAGTTCCAACTCCATAAGCTTAAAATCTTAAAATATTTAAACTTTCTGGTTTCGCTGCATCAAAGAAAGAGAGCTAAGGGAGCATCTTAGCACAGAATACTATCCTCAGATCAAAGCAGTCACCTGCTGATATGTGAGGAGGTGAGAGGGCAGGTACCAGGGGCATCACAAGAGGGCAAAAGAATCAGGAATGAAAGGATATCTTGTATGATTAACAATGTTAAAATCATCTGCTCAGAGAGAGAAGTCAGGCTGGAATGTGTCAGCCCTGGAATCTGGCAAGCAAAAGATTTTTAGATACCTTGATTTGACCCACAGGAAAAACCTGCTCTGGCCCAGCAAGCACCGAGGACTCACAGCATGAGGCCCACAGCAATTATTTTTGTCTTTCTGCAAACTCAACCAAAAAGGGAAATTTCCTTTGTTTAATTTGATGGTCTGTATGAACAATCGAGCCTTTCATGCAAATCCAGCATTCATCAGGGACTGTTTCCAAAGCAGTCAAGTGTGATGTTGGCTGCTATGGATACAATAAGCGCAGTCACTGCAGCAGCCATGAATTCTCCCATCACATAAATAAAATTTAAGAGACCACTGTGTCATCTGATTCAAGCGTTTGCCAACCGCGATAGGGACTGGAGCTAGGGAAAGAACATCATGAAAGATATTGTCATAACAGAAAGCAATCTAAACCTCTACCTGTGCTCGTCAACTAAGGAAAACAGAGAATAGAAAACAGGAGCTCAAAGACAGCTTTTGCAGCTGCAAGTAAGAATAAAACCTAACTGGGAAGTGAAGAAAACTTCCTGGCAGCAAGCAGTAATTTCTCAGCTATGGAAAGCAGTGATAGTCACTAAAGAAAGCGGTTGGTTTTCTTGGAAACCTCAATGGGAATGGTGTCAAAGTGTCAGTGGGTTTACTGTTGCCTCCATACCAGGAATTTTGACAGGGTGCATTTTTTACCATTGGACTAGTGGTAAGCAAAAATATATAAAGTGCTTTGTATCCTGCAGCTTTGGCAGGAGTTATCAGAATGATACTGGCTACACAAGCCTCATTTGGACTTCCCATCAATTACCAGGCCAATGGGTGATGCTATGGAGACACGATATATGTGCTAGAATGATATAGCAGACCCTCAGTCAGGAGGACTGGGATACACCCACTGGCGTTGCTTTTAAAAGAAATATAGATCCTGAAAAGTCTGAGTATAGTTCAGTGTAGAATTAAATGACTGGTGAAGTAACTGGTTTGCTATTTCCTTGACTCTGTATGGGTAAGTCAACCGGTCCTGACTGCATCTACGCTGCAGGTGGTAGCTCGACTGGTTTGCTCCATTCAGCGGCAACGAGCTCTGCGGGAACAGAGAGGGAGCACTGAAGCTGGAGTCCACATGGCATCCGTCCACGCTCATCAGCGGTTATAAGGTTGTTATCTCAGCTGGCCAGGTAGCCTGCAGTTACAGATCCACATGGCTAACACGTTTATTAGGGTGGTTAAACACTTTCAGCTCAGAAACCAAGTCTTGCCACGTCCTTCACCTTAATTATGAAGAGCAATTTCTCAAGGTAGTCTCAGTTTAGCCAAAAGAATCATCTGAGCTTAGTGCAAATCTTAGAGAAACCCAAGGAAACATTTCCAAAGGTATCTAAACAGGCCACTCTTTCTCCAAATGCCAGGTATCTAGCAGTGAGATCTTCACAGGAGGCCTGAACTTCAAACGCACAATTGAGGAGATGGTTCAGGGACAGTTTTGCCCCAAAGCAATAGCTTGTACCACCAACACAGCCTTCAGCAACGCGCAGCAGATCTGCTTTAAAACTCACCACATCATGTTTGTAATCATCCCATTTGAAGTTAATAACTTTCTACTACATAGAAAAAGCCACCAAGTTAAGCTTCTGATTCTTGTTAAAGGCAGACGGCTTTTCCCATTTCAGATAAAGTCTGCCTAAGACACCAGAGAAGAAACAGCTGCCTTTGGTCATCGACACAGCATGTGTACCTAAGGGCAGTTGCCTCAGAGCACTGATCTGTTTGGAGTTTTACACAATGCCTGTCCACACGCGTACACATTCAGATCTCCAATAGCTTAGTAAAAGTGGACGAAGCAACATGGATTGCCTCGCAGCTATGAAAGCAAGCGTCTAAAATTGAAGGGACTGGCTTAATCTGGAGCTGCCTGACTGCATAGCTAACAGCTTGGCAATTAGGGAGCTACCAGGATTCGTTTGTACGTGTGGGTAGGCAACTAAATCAGCCAATTTTCAACATGCATGCACACTGCTCTGTCTGTTGGCTCCGTCGTGGCTGGCTGCTGTCGTAGCAAAACATTTTGTGCCAGCTCAAAGACGCTGGTGTCACCTAAACTCTTTTAAATTCTGCTTCACCTGAAAATACAGCATCGTTTGGATGTGTTACCACACTGGAGAAAGTCACTGCGGACAGAGCGTGACCCACACATTTGTAATGAAACTTTCCGTGGTGCAGAGTCTCTCTCGATGCGGCTGACGTCCCAAAGCTGCTGTTCTTTTTCCCCAGATCTGGACAGATCTGAGCAGCACTTATGCAATTCATTAGCCGTCGGGATTCGCTATGGAGTCGGTTAGCAGCTGAAATGGTGTAGCTGTTGCTGTCAGCATTTCCTGGCAGTGGGACAGGGGCCAGCTGCTCAGCCAGCCCTGTCGCTAACAGACAAGCCGGGTTAGCTGGTATTGTGCCTCCTGTCAAAGGGAGTCGCTTTGTTATTCTACTGAATCCGTCAGTTGGCCTGAGTGAAAATCACAAAAAAATACAAAAACTGAAACAAAAAAATCTGAAAACCAGTGTTTACTACATGTGAAAGTAACGTTCAAACACCATTGCTGTTAAGATAGGACATGAAAATCCTGCAAAACTGTGTGAGAATTTATTTTTTCGCCTTATTACGGGTCTTAGTTTCATACAAATACTTTCAGCTTATTATGCAAATTGAAATTCTTTTTGATTGAAGTGAAATCAACAGTACAGTTATTTTCATTTGTGGTCGAGACTTAAATGTCAAGTACAAACGAGAAGTATAATAAACACAACAATTTCAAAAAAAATCTAATTAACTGTCTTAGTTCACTGCCTTTCTCATTTAGAGAGCTTCTATTATTCTGATGCCTTTGATTAAGCTCTTTCGGAGAGCTCCAGCTGTCCGTCATAATCGATGAGCTCAGCTAATTGCATCATAGTAGCCAGTGCCCTTCATCAGATAGTCAAGACTTTCATAAGCATTCGTTTAGTGCCTGCAGACTTGAGATTAAAAAATTAAGCTGTTCTGAATCTGCCTTGCCGAACTGTTTATCTTATAGGGCAACGTTTCTCTTTCCCATCACAGTAGAGAAGTTTTTGACTGCATTTTAGGCTTGCTCTGCAAGCCAGCTGAGGTGTTTTCAAGCACTGCTGGCACAGAGCAATTTTAAAACTGGTGCAGTGCTTAAAAAGGGAACGACTGAGCAGACAGAGCTGGCTGGTGCTGGGATGCCCTCCTTATGGGACATGCAGAGTTGGAAAAGATTGTTCTTGCAAGTCCAGGTTGCTCTCTCTCTACTACATCTAGCACAAGGGGACATGTCAGGGTAAGTTCAGAGCTCAGTGGAGGCTACAAAACCCACCCAACTTGCTGGAAAAGAAGCTGCACTGAGTGCTTTGCTGCCCTGGTTAGACTGCTAGGGTTTTCAGTATTACTTCAGTTAGCTCTGTTAGATTACATTTTTGCTGTTAACTGTAGGTGACATACTCCTTTCTGGCCATCAGCACGCCTTTGGGGTGCGTAGGATAAACATGACGGGATTTGAGATGATTTCATCTTTGTGCTGACTGCGCAGGATCCAGGGGAAGCGTTTTGGCAGTGTGCTGGACTATCTACTTCTGTGTGACCTTATATCCAAGGCTAAGTTAAGCACCGTTGGATTTGGGAGAGTCGTTAGATGGTTTTCCAGGGTCTGGGTTTTGGGTGGGGTTTTTTTTTCAGTTTTGGAAAGCTGTTTTATGGTGACTTCTAGAGGGAATGTAAAGTTCAGCGTGGATTTTTCTCGTTTTCTTTAGCCAATGTTCCATTATTATGATCAAACAACGACTGATGAGGAAGGGTGGAGAAGCTTCCCTGGAGAGAGAATGGAGAATTAAATAAAATAGAGATATGTAACTTGAATTAGACAAACAAGTTGGGAGAGACAGGGAAATGTCTGAAGACTCCAGACGGAGAGGAAAGCGGTCAGTGTAGGTCAAAGCATAATGCAACAGGAAATGCTGCACTGTGTAGGAATGCAATAGCTAAATATGCCAGTTCATCAGGGCGTGAGTACCAAAAACAGATTGAGGATTAGCGATTAGAAATAAAGCAATCAGGAATTTTTGCTTTAATCTTCTTTACTGTTATGGTTAGAGTAAAATCTTCCTGACTTGACTGGGAAGAGCAGCAGTGTTTCAGTGAAGGACCCAAGCTAAAGTCAAGGAGAAGAACCACTAGACTAGGAGGGCAGCCTCACGAAGGAATTGTTGTAGCTTTGAGGATTCTGCAATAAAGGAATTTTCAGAGGCAGTAAGGACATGAGTGAAATCATGAAGGATTAACAAATTAAAAAGTATCTTTCTCGAGATTTGGAGAAGATTTACAAGGAGAATAGCAAAAGGGAAAAACATAAGGAAATTTGAGTTTAGGACAGACCTCCACTTTAAGAGAAGGACTTACCTGAACTGGATCATTATTCACCTATCATCAGCCTAAACATGGTTAAAATGTGCAAAATTATTTATTTTTCCTTCATGTAATCTTTTTCAGGAGTAAATGAATACAAAATTCACAGTAGAAAAAAGTCCACCATCCACATCCTAGACTTGCTGCATTATGCTGGAGTGCCCAGTGACAATTTCTGTCTTCACTAATACCCAGTGCAACTTCACTAATTATAACAAGACATTTGTTTCCCTATAAGGTCAAAATATGTGTCTGTCTAACTATTAATCTCTACCCTATGAATCTGTTTTTGAAGCCTATTCCTATCGAATTCAGAAGAAGCTGTTGACACGTTGTTAGTCAGGGCCATCCACTCTCTTCTGTATTACGTGTTGCTGTTATCAATAAGATCTATTAATAACCACAATAAACACATACTTGCTATGCTACAATGCCACATCTTTCTCCATCAATGTATCTACTATTAAGCATCACCATCATCTGTGAGCAAAACATAGTTGTCCTGTTCCCTCGTAATCATACTCCTCCAGACTCACACAAACCTACAAATATATTTGATAAAATTAGGGACATTTCCACTATAGAAATAACATCTTAATTTTTTTGAATTTCTCACAACATTTTATTTTGTTCTAGCAGAAGGTATCACTTTCCTGGCTATAACAGACTGAATTGATTTGTCTTGGCTTATTTTATCTTAAAAGATAAGCAGACATGTCCAGGACTTCTATGGGAGACCATCTGGAAATATCAGGTGCTGGATGTGCAAGCCAAGGTGTCAGAGCCAAACATTGGGTCACAAGAAACTGAATGATTGGAATATTATATGGGTTCTCTTGCCAATGTAATGGCATGAGAATCATAATAGGAAATTAAAAGATTCAGCTGTTCATCCACAGAAGACAGGAAGAACAGTCTCCATCCCTGCAAGTACCTCTTCACCCTCATCTCTCCAGCCCCACCTCCTCTAGTTCACTCTAATTCACTTTTTAAGATCACTGAGTCTTTGCTACTTATGCAACACTACATGTGATGGTGTTTTGTTTTCTCATGCACCCTTCTACAACAGGAGTTGGACTAACACCTCTCACCCCTCTCTCAGTAATTTGTGTAGAGAAGCAGCCTCAGAAGCACACAGAACCTTAGGTTCTGTAAGGAATGAAGTAGGTAGTACCATTAACAGTAGTATAGCACCTCTATAGTTCAGGCTATTTAACAGGAATAACGATATATCAAGAGTACCAGGGGGTTCAGATATGGGCAACAAAAATGACCAGAAGTACTGAAAGACTTTCATATTAAAAAGGTATGAAAATGTTATTGCTTACGGGTTACCACTGGGGAGAGGATACTGGATTGGGAAAACTACTATTCTAAATCTGACTTACTTTTAGCAGCCAGTGTAGGTTGGATTTTTCAAGTAAATTATCCAGTATTACATGATGATGTGGTTCATTTCTAGTCTTACGAGGTCTATACAGTTCCCAAGGACAATGCTTTTAGCAGGACAGGCAGCTGTTTCCCTGTTGCGCTCTGGAGGTGAAAACCTTGAGAAATCTTTCTCAGTAAACAAGCTTGCCTGTAATAGCGTAGTACTAAAGAATAATGGCATTTTCATCAGACTTGCAAGATTTTGGCACGCTTAATTGAAGAGTTTTACAGAGGAAAAATTACGCAGTAACAAGTATCAAGGCAGAAAAGAAACATTACAAAGTTAGTTGAAAGCAGCTTGGAATCAGCCAGATCCCAGTGTCGCCAGTAACTAGTAACATGAAGGATGAGTGTTGTTGGCTTTAAAGCGCTGTCATGTGGGAAATTTGTTAGATGATGCCCTTAACTGGTACGGCAAAGAAGCAAAGAACATGCTTGTGCTTCCTCGCACCGGATCTACAACTTGAAGGTTTTGAAGGTATGCTCTCCTTGAACCCCACAGCATAAATTTGATCTTCTACCTGCAAACTTAGACTTTTCCTAGTACAGCGTAATCTGAAACACATGAAATAAGTTAACAAAAGTGCTGTTTTGCTTGCATAGCTGAGATTTTGTTAGCATCTCCTTCTGGCACAAACTATGACAGACAAATTGTTGCTGTTGCCCCTCAGTTGCCATAGGTTTCTAGTGCAGATTGTAGATTGCTAATTCATTTGATGATACATAGATATACTGCCAATGTCTTCTAACCTTTATAAAGGTACTTTGAACGCTGATTCCAAAACACTTTGGATCGCAAACATCAGTCATCTGTCAACATTTCCATTGGACCACCACGCAACATTATCAGATGTTTAACTGGTAACACTTGGCGCTACGGCTCGACAGACTGCTTGCAGATCTCCCACTGGGACCTGACAAACCACCAGTGGCCCACACACAACAGCTTGAGATTGGTTAATTTGGAATATGTTATTTGTAATAAGCCTTCCACTGGATTCTTCCTTTTGTCTTTCACTAATCCTACTGTCTATCGCAGTGAATCAAAACCAACTGTGAAAGAGGGTGGAAAGAACTCATAAAAACAACAGAAGATGGTACGGTGAAAACAGAAGGAGAAACTCCTGTTTCCATACCCTGCCATATTGAAGAAGTCCCGTTCCAAATCCGAGACTGCTCACGTAACATACCCACATCATCTCCGCCAACAATAAAGAAACTGGAAGTCCATCACAGCAAAAATTTACATTCAGAGCCTCATGTTTTTATAAGCAGCCTATGCACCATTTTTGTTTTTCTGAATTTCTACACAAATCTGCAGGTTTTGAAAAGGAGCACAATAAAAGTACAAAAGATTTAAAATTAAATGCAGGAAACAACTTTTGTAAGCAGTTGTTTGTATGCCATTGTTCAGCAAGCTATTCCACTGATGCAAAGTATAGCAATATTTAGGGATATTAATATATATAATATTTTCTGCTCAAAAGATATGGGTTATAATTTTACTGGTATGGGACTACAATATTTGTGGAGAGATTTAGATCTTATGAGCTGTGATGAACTGTGTCTTTCTTGATTTCTTGTATTTCATAAGAATAAATTATTTATTGTTTAATAATGTTACCATTTGAAGTTATCTGTATTTCCTTCCCTAGATAGATTAATAACATGAGATTTTCCAGATTTTTAATGCCTTGGGCCAGTCTGAGATTTTTTAAAAGATCTGATTTTCCAAAGATGTTAAGCAGACATCTTCCTCCTTTTAAGACTTTGATCTTGAGAATAATTACAATCTTACTTCTCTCAAAGTGTTGTAAATTAGCATTGTGAATTCTTTTACAAGGGATATGAATATCTTTATTCTGATTTTACATGAAGAGATATGACGGGTAACAATATTGTTTTCACTTGGTAACTTTTGGTCCTTTCAACAAGGGTATTTTCTGCTTTCGGTAAATGTGTCTTAGGATTTTTGCATTATTAATAACCTAATAACCTACTACATACATGCCATAAAAATAGAGCTTTACTTGAAGAACTTATAATCTAAGCATCCTTACTGATATTTCTAACACTCAGAGAAATACCTTTCTTCCCTCTCCCCAGGCTCAACTTCTGTCCAGCACCTTCCTAGCCCCTTCCTAATCTACACCCTCAGGGATGTCCCTGACCAGCATGGGTCGCACACAGGCTGCACTCCCTCAGGGTGTCCCTGCCCTGGTGGGTCACCCTCAGGTGGGCACTCTATCCAGCAACAAGTGTGTCCTTCCAAGACTGCATCACCAGCCATCTCCCCAGCAATGTCCCCTACCACATCTCCTCCATTTTGTTTCTCCCAATACATCTCTTCACATTTCTCCTCATGAGTCCACTTTCTGCATCCTCAGATCTTTCCTTTTGTGTGTCCTCAGTGCACCCTCATGTGTGTCCTCCAGCATCTCCTGCCTCAGCAGCTGCTCCCCTTTTTAGCATCTGTTTGAGTAGAGGAGCCACGTTTTGGAGCACTGTGGGCTGTTTCCATCTGTTGCCAAGCCAGCTGGATGGGCCCAGGGCACCCTGCAGCTGCTGCCCTCCAAACCCTGCTATTCTTTCCCAATACAACTACTTAGTTAAGCCCAATTGTGCAAACACATAAGCCCTGAACTCTTCAAAGCCATTATGTGACATATACACGATTGCAGGATCTTGACCTAAATAAAGTATGCATGAATACACTGTTCAACTTCCTTTCACCATCCCTGCAATAAAAAGACTTTTTAAAAAATCAATTAAAGTGTCAGGGTTTAATAATTCAATTAATTTTAATTCCTTGAATTAATTAAATTGTCAAAACTACAAATCACTCAACATAATGACTAGTACCTACCACTGCTCTCCAATACCTCTTACATACTGATACTTCTTGTGACATACTCCCAGTCCTAAACTGCACGCAAACCACATCACCAGGCAGATGAAAAGACACAAAGAAACTTTATATGCTCTGCAAATTACTTTTTTGAAAGGAGGTCTTTAAAAGAGTCTTCTATTCTGAAATTTTATTTACTGAAATTCTCCCAAAATGCTCTGGAAGGAACCTCTTTCTTCATTGTTGCAATGCAATCCAGAAAAAAAAATAAGGGCACAATCAATTGTAGAAAAACAGTGCTACACCTTATTTTTGCTCCACTACAATTAGAAGTCTTGTTCTCCAGAGCCAAAACCATAACAGCTACTGACTTCCTAGGAAAACTAGAGCTCATAGAGCTAGGAAAACCCTCAAGAAACCATTTAACAGAGTCTTCCACCTAAAATAATTTCACTTCTCAGATTTATCCTTTGATAACTTTCTCTCTTTGATGGATATTGAATTAAGGATCTCCCAAATCTTCCTCTCACACCTATTGTCTTTAAAATTACGTCTCATTTTCTGCCTTTACCTTTCAGCTTTCATCTCAATATGCTCTTCCTGTGCTCAGATGTAGTCTCAGTCTTCACTTCCCACAGGTTTCTTTCTTGAGCTTCAGTTCAGAAAGAGCTCACCATTTGGCCAAATCTTCTTGTCCTTCCTGTCTTTCTGGTTCATGTAATTTCTTTACAGACCACCTACTTTCTTCAATTCCTTTTTCTACTAGGCAAGAGAACTTTCCTCCCAAGTCTCTGAATTTGTTGAAGACTGACTGCCAGAAATACATAGATGTAATTTTCCTGTTCTTCCCATCCAAAGGTTTACAAACCTTAAGCAACTGTTCCCCAAGTTATCTTTCTCTGTTGTTTTGTCAACAGTTCCTCCCTAATGCCTAGGAACAGATGTAGAAGATTCTCTGGTGGCTGCTTTTTCAAAAAAAAAGTATAAAATCACACATATTCCAGTAATTTGCTGCACAATTCACCAGGTAGTTAAAAATCTCCATTGCCACCACAGGAATGGTGATTCTGTCACTTACTGTCAAGATGTTTTATTCTCTTTCTTGCCCCTGCTTTAATGTTATATTTCCACCTCAAGCTTGTCCCCATAGCAGGAGGCGTAATGGGAATCTTAGGGGGTCCCTGCCTGGGTCATCCCTGATCTTCTGCTCCCTGAGCCTTCGGACCTGCTCCAGGCCATTCCCAGGACTTCCATTAGCAGAAAGGGATGGAAAAATCCTGGCAGCCCTCAATAATGTCTCACCCTCAGGCTCCTTGGGAGGCAGCGTGCTTGCCCCTATATCAGGTCCAGATGACAGCGAGAGGTTTTCATTGCCCACAAGACAGAAATACCTGCAACCACCATTGCCATCTCTTATTTCCTCCTACAAACCTTGGTCCTGAACCTCACAGCCTTGGGTCGCACAGCTTTTTCTCCTCTGCTGGTGTAATACTTTGTCCCACAAGCTTGAGTGGCCTTGCCTGCTCAGCTACACCATTTATGAATCAGGCAGAGTTTCTTGGTGCTTAACTTCTTTATAGTCCCTATATGACATCTGTAGAGCATTTATGGGCCCAATGTTGTGCCTATGCATGTGTGGAAGTTAACAGAGAGCCAAAACACTTTATTTTACCCTTAATTCTCTATTGACTGCTTCCTTGGTTCGTAATATCTTAAATCAGATAGGAAAGGGGGGGAGGGAGGGAGAAAGAAGGAATCCGCTTCCAGAATGAAACCCGATAAGCCAAATTCTGTTAAGATTTAAGAATGAAGCTTGACAGGCCAATGGTGCGACAAACCCCTGCACACAGGACAGCTGAGGGACGGGATGCCGACCCCTTGGCTGGAATGGTGCACATTAGTATAATTATCCCCTGACTTTGTCCCAAAACCTAGCAAGGGTTACTGCGTTGTCTTTCTGAGATTGTAGTCATAAAATTAAGTCAGCTGCGGGCAATATATTCAGCTCGCTTTCAGACACACACTGCAAGCCTTGTTACCAGGGCCTCACAAAGCATCTCTTGAAAAAGGAGTACAAGATGCTCTTTGTAAATAAAAGTTCATGAGTCTGAGGAATGAAGTCATTTTCCAAAATCGCAGTGAACGATATTCTTTTTCACGAGCCGACAAGAAGTCGAGAGGTGGGCTTGAGGGAAAGGATCTGAATGAAGCATGTTAGAGAAACCACTTAGCCCTATTAGCCCATGGCACAGCCAGGCTGTGTCCCTCCTCCTCCTCCTCCTCCTCCTCCCGCCCACAGCCTCCCCTCCCCCATGCCAAAAGAAAAGGTTGGTCTAGCGGGTTTATTTAATAAATTTGGCACCTTTCTGCCTTCCGCTGAATAAACTGGAGATGTTAAAAAATAAACAGTCACAAGAATCAACGCTTCACGTGAAGCAGTCGGATGGAGTCGGGGGGGTGGGGTGACGTGGGGGGAGGAAAGGGTGACCTCACTTTCTGAACGGCAAAGTTTGAGTGGGAGGGTCTCGACACGAAAGGTAAAAAAGGGAATGATGTGAACATGTGAAGGAAGCCAGAGCACCGAGCAGAGCGTCAGTCTGTATCCTGACAGGGGGAGATAAGGTGGCTGGGGAGCCAGCGGTGCTTTCCTGGAATACAATCTCTGTTTGACACTCTCTGCTTAAGCACTGCCCATCTGTATGTTATTGAGCTGGAGCCTCTGGGGAAAAAGAGGAGCCACAGGCACAGAGAGTGAACGAGGGAGGCAGCAAAAGCGCTTTTCTTCCCTTCTTTTCCTTTTTTTTTCTTTTTTTTTTTTTTTTTTTACTCTTTTAAATAAGGATCTGGCTAGCCTGCCTTGAAGTGCCACATCTGGAAACTGAACGCTGAAAGAAAGTTAAAATAACTGAGGCACCACTAAGCCAAGGGGGGCTGATTGCAGAAGAGGGTAAACAATTACTGAGACGCTAGAAGACCACTGCTGGATGTAAGGGGAGGAAATGGCTTTGATCTCCGCCTGGCCCCTCGTTTCTCCTGTATTATTCTTTTTGAGATGCTTCTCCTCCAGCACAGCCTCGAGTGAGGGAGGTGTTTTTCAGTTTGACATTGAAGGTAGCTCAGCGGTCAGCGCGCAAGAAGCCACTGTTATCAGAGGGCAGCAGCAGGCAGTAGCTACTGGAAGTTGGGTGCCTTTTGCTGAGGTACGGTAACTCCCTTCTCTCTCTAGTGTCTGCGCTTTTCTGCTTTCATCTGTCTGTCTTGAAGCTCCCATCTGGTTAACGTTAGCTTAATCATTCGATCCTTAAAGCGATACCAGAGATTTTTTGCGGGGGGTCTGAGCCGTTGCATTTCGGGACTGGAGAGATACAGTTCAGGCTTCAAAACGTACACATGCCCTGCCTGCTGTGAGCAGACAGCTGCTGTGCTTTGCAGTGAGGCTGGCTTAGCACGTCTCTGACTTTCCTGTCAACATAACTAAACAGGCCTGTCCAAACAGAGCTATTTTACAAGGGTTAATTGTCAAAACACTTTTCTGCTTGCCTTGCTGTAGTCCCTGCAATTGTAATTCACTTACACTTCCAGAAAGAGTCTGTCTTTTGGTGGCAAACACTGTACTGTAGAAGTTTGTGCTTTTGTCGCTGAATGCCACAATCTGAAGTTCCTTTTTGCTATGAGAGCAGCGATAATAAAGCAAACGCGTGTAGGAAACTGCCTGCAGAGAACACACCTGCAGAGATTTTAAGACTTCCAAAAAGTATGAGGTTGGGATTAGTGACAAATGGAATTAGAGAGATCCGAGAAGCAATCTGGTGGTGGAAAATTTTCCTGCAACCCCTGTGTTTTGGGATTGGTTGATACTCCTTATTCTAGCAAGGCTGCGTCGGGAATGGACTACTCAAAATTACAGCTTGAGAAAACAATAAATTACTCCAGCATACACTGGGAGGGGGGGACAGTAATGTCTCATGCGTGGGAGATGCAAAGTAGGAGGCAAATTGAGTTACATAAGGTCATGGGAAGGGAAAGAGTGGTTCTTCTAGCATAACATCCAAAACCGAGGTGAGATTAGCACAGCCGTGTCACTGTGACAATATCAAGATCGCAGTCTCCGATATCACATGGCTAATTTTCCCCCTACACTCCAATTGCCAGAACTAACAGCCACAGAAATAAGTGCACAAGCCTTTCAGACAGCCGGGGTTACCGCGGGGCTGGGCAGAGCTCGTCCCCCCGCTGCAGCGGCTCCAAGCAGCTGGGCAGCCTCGGGAAACGCCTGCCCACCCTGCCAGGGACTCGGCGCGAAACATGACCTGTGTGAGAAAACTGGAGGCTAAACCCTGCTCTGCTCGGGATAGGGGCTCTCGGGAGCCGGCCCAGGCTTGGACGGGCTCCATGACGTGGGATGTACAGCTCTTCTCCTCTGGCCTGGGATCAGCCCCGGGAAGCTGCATGGCCACCTGTTGCTTACAACATGGAAAGTTCCTCAATGAAATGCCTGATTTAAGAGCTGGATGGGTTTTGTAGCTGCTTTTCACAGGATAATGGGCATAAGTTACTAGCCTTCCTCGATGTGATTGTGTAGTATGGTTTTCCCAAAGACACAGGTCACATATTGCTTCGCTTTAATATATTAGACTTTACCTTGGAAAAGTGCTGTGAGATATGTTGGACACTGCAGGGGAATGACACTTTAGTCTCCTTCAGCCATTTCAATCCTCCCTAAAGTTTCATTTGTGCAGTTCGATCTAATAGGCTCACTAACTGGTGTTTGCTCTGGCAGTTTACTTCAGTCCCTGCAATGGCAGCATTTAGACTCTGGATCCCATCTTATGAATGAATGATGCTGCCTGCTATCCTCACACCAAGGCCCTTGGCTGCAGGATGTTATGGTTTCATGAGGAAGGAGCCAGGATTTCAGGCCCCTTTGCTAGCTGCAGATTCACCTTACCATTGCATTTCAGGGCCCACCTCCATGGCCATTCCCAAGGAGGCCCAGTAGAATGCTCTTTTGGGATAGGGCTGATGGCTCTGTAACAGTGAGAACCTGCTTAGCCATTGATCCATGTACGTAGTTGGTAACAGGAGCTGGGGAACCAGCTCAAAGCCCAGAGGTTGATGTAGGGGCCAGAGAGTGATGGTCTGGTAGTCTCTCAGCCAAGGAAGGAACATTTCCTTTGGTTGCCAGAGAGCTTCCCCCTCCCACAGCCCATCTCCCCGCTCTCAGCCCTGGGAACACAGTTTATCTCAGCAGGTTTGAATTAGCCTCTTTCGAAGCCCGAGTTCTTAACCCGCAGCTCACAGTGAACCACAGAGTAAACTCCTTTACACAGCGCGGTTTGATTCAGCTCCTTCGTCTAAATATTGACTCAGGCCTATAGCTCTCCCGAGCAGACAGAGGCTGTCAGTCACATTGAATAGTGCCAAATCATACAAAGCGGGCAGATTTACAAGGCAGAGTTACAGAGCCATGGATGGTGCTTCATGGTGGACCGTGGTGCCAGTTAACCGCGACGTGAAACACGCCGCTGTAAAGCCGGAGCACAGATCAGGGCGACAGAAATCACAATGTTTCAGCGTGTGGGGCAGGTGCTGGTCAGCATTTGCCCCACGCATGATTCTGCTCTACACAACATCTCCAGAAATTTGCAAGGTCTGAAACAGTGCTGGTGGGAGTTTCCAAGCTGTAACTGGTGGGATTCTCTTAAACTCTCTTGGTAAGAGTTTGACATTATGAACCTGTAGAAGAACAGGAGACCCCAATTAATGTAAATACATATTAGTGAATATTTCTCAGTTCTCCACTCCTCTTCCTTTCCCATGTTTGGCAACCCTAAACTCAGAGGAACTGGGAGAAGTGGTTTAAAACTTCAGAATTATTGTTAATGTGGAGCTTTTTTGTGCCTTGGATGTTCTTGATGGCAGAGAGAAGACAACTAACTATATTTTCAATTCTATGCTAATATGCTGTACCCACTCACAGAGCAGACCATGGGTTTGAGTTGGACCTGAGTAGCTTGGTGCCCTGGTTGTTAATCAATATGTGATCCAGTACACCTAAATTAGGCACATAAACTATGCCTAAACCTTTTCAATCCAAATCAGGAACTGTCTTCAAGTATGAACCCAAATTTTCCATACAGTAATGGAGACACCGGGTTTTTTAAAACTCTAATTCCTACCTGTCTTCCCTGGACGCCCTCAAAGAAGCCTCTTCCTCTGTAAGGACTATGTTGGGTGCTCACTTCAGGACAGCTTTACTAATCAGCTAAAGGCTGGGGCACAAAATGTAGATGTTTAAATTAACTGGACTAGATTCCACCCAATGAAATGTCATGTTACCTGCATAATGAGCACTGGTAGTGACCATCATGGAGTAATGTCTCTAGCTCTCTGCCTCTGTTTCAAGAAGAATGCTTACAAATTGATGAAAATGATTCAGAAAAGTATCAGGAGAAGTATTACAGTGTTAGGAATTGGAAGATAGCTGAGAAACTCTACAATCCAATCCGCTTAGCTCAGAGGGAGGTTAAGAAAAAACTTTGAACTTGTTGTGTAAGCACATACACAGGGAAAAAACATTAATAGGCTCCCTTGTCTAACAAAAGAAGGTCTCATCATATGCAACAACTGGAAACTGAAGGTGACCCAGTTCAGACTACAAGTTAGTTACAAATTTTAATTTCAAAGGTAATGAAGCACAGGAGACTTTATCCGATTGTGTTGGATTGCCTGTCAAGAGGCAGATCAATATGAAAAGCACTCTCAGTACTCAGTTGCTTGTCTGCTATTTAGGATGATTAAGTTTCTTGGCTCACAAAGACAATAAGGGGACACAAGGGAGATGTTGTGGTGCCGAATCCTGATGTGTATGGGGAGACAGTGAGAAACAGAAAGAGAATGAGCACAAAGCGCTGGATCCAGCTCATCAGTATAACCCAACCACCGTTGGCAGCATTAAGTCAGAGACTGATTTTTCCAGATAAGGATAGATAAAAATATTTTACAAGGAAGATTGATCAGAGGTGGAAGCAAAGTACTTAAAACTGACAGCAAGATATCAAATGAAAGCAAACAAGCAAGTAGCAAACATCAGAAATCTTTGGTTTGGGGTTCCATGTGTTAGCTTGGACACAGCAGAAGGAAAGGGGGTGGTGAGACACTTCCAGTTTTGGTGAGGCACAGAGTCAAAACTGAAAATGAGAAGTAACTTCTGAGAACAGTTACATCCCACTGTCAAACACATGCCTTTAAAATAAGAGGCAGGTCACACATTATCATTTGGGTCTGAGGCCTGCCACTGTCAACATTTGCATTTGTAAATTCCACTGATTTTAATTATATAGATGTAGATTTTGTTCCCCAGTAGGAATAAAGTTCCTTGCAAACAGTGGAAGAGTACAGAGTCTAAGGTGAGCATGAACAATGGTACAAGACATCAAACACTAGAGAACAAGGCAAATGATTCCTTGTGATTCACGTTGTGCAATCACGTGCTTTAATGCAAAAATGAATGTAAGGTGATATCCAGAAGAAGATTCATTTCATTCTGATGTAAATGACTACATGAGGTCAAGAAAATAGCGAAGAGAGCCTGATATAGGAGATGAGTGTAGGAAGGATTAGTGGAAGAAAGGGAAAACAGACATTTTGTGGAGACACTAGCCAAGCAAGAAAAGAAGATTTCAAATGTCCTCTATAGAAAGAAGTGAAGCAAATAGTGGGAAAGGAAGCAAGCTAAAGCAGTAAGAAGACAAAGGGGAGGAAAACAATTAGAGCAAGAATGAGATAATCAAATGTTTTAAGAGTAAATTAAAAAATGTAGTTGGGACAGGGCAGGAAGCCAATTCCCAGAGTGAAGGAAGGCATGATATTGTTGGACGGATGGAAGAGGAAAACTGTTTCCAGCATCAGTGTTTTTGGCTCAGGGGAAAGGCAGAGAGGCAAAAGAAGTCCTTTAAAGGAAACAATTATCATAGTCTAGGCAAAAATAGCCATTTACTATAAGAGACCATAAGAGGCAGAAGTTATCTGATGGAGCTTGCATGTTAAAATTACATGTTTGACAACCATTTTTTCCCACCTGACTTCTACCAGCAGCTGCTGGTCAAAATTTTCAAAAGCCAGAGACAGTATTTGAGGTGCTTTCTTTCTGGTGCTCTAAAGCGATAAGCAATAATTAGCATGGGACCTGTGACAAACCCACCTCTCTAAAATGGCTCACGTAAAATATATAAAGGAGAGCAATTAAAAGTCTCAGCCACTTGTTAACCAAGACTCAAACTATCACCACATTGCCTTCACCCCTTCACACATAGAGGTTGGAACAGAAAGTCTTGCAGACTATTTAGAGAAACCACAATTTGATCCTTACTTGTGGCATTAATCTGTTGAAAACAAACTAGCACTGAAAGAAGCAGCAGAAGACCTAATCCTGAGGTGTGAGCCAAAAAGGGTTTTAGCTTGACAGAAATCTTTATATTCCTTTAAGCTGATGGGAACAGCATCTACCTTTAAAAAAGCAGATCTTTAAATGAATTCATTTCAGACCCTTGAGGTTATGTTAGGTTAACTCCCACAATGGGCAATTTGGATTTCTAGCTGCTGTTTTCTTCTGGTACAACAAGGTTATGTTCTGAGAAACGTCTATTAGTGGGGAGGAAGTTTTAGTGCAGATGTTTGTGATTCCAGCTTAAGTTTCTCATCAAAGCTTTAATGAAAATCAGCTGCTTGGAGTAGAGCCGCCAGACCCCAAACCTTTTAAATCATAGGAAGCTGAAGCAAATGGAAGCACAGGACAGAGCAGATGGATAGTGGGAAATGTTCTCCATGTCAAGAAGGTGCACAAAGCACCCACCAGAACAATGTAATTTAAACTTCACTGCAGCAAGTTCCCACAAAGTTTTGGGCAAGTACCAGCAAAGTGCCCCAAAGCTTATTCAGGGCTGTGAAAACCAATGAAAGGCGTTTCATGCCCACTCTTATTCACAGCATGGGAAGCAAGGAAGGAATTAAAAGTCCATTTTTTCCAGGGGGCATGAGAAGCAATAAAAGAATTGGTTTCTGAAGGAGAACTTGTCCTGATTTAAACTGATAACAATTACAGCTCCTAGTGCTCAAGAGCTGTGGAAAACAGATCTAGTTTCTGAGTAATATATAACTAGCCACTGATAGTTTACAATTTGCTTCTGGACTTAGATTTCAAACACCAAAATCTAGACACCCTTGGTTTTTATATTTTAATTGGTCCTCTTGAATGTTTGGATCTGATCCCAGTTCATTTTCAGACACCACCATGAGCTGGGGATGTTTGGGTTATGCATCCTAATGCAAGATTCAACAATTGCTGCTGAATAGTACTGTATACAAAGCTGTTAGAGCTCCACAGTTTTTGAAATCTAATTTTTTGTGGTTAAATGATCTCAAAGAGATTTTCCTAACTATCAGTCAGGATACATGCAGTGTGCATTTGTCAATGCAAACAGAGATTGACTAAAATGCAGTAAATACGATCTGGCTTTGTCGTTCCTGTTTAGCTATATTGTGCAATTCTTTAGATGGTTATTTTCTTAAAATAAATATTTCAGAAATACTAGAACTCCTTTTTTTCTTTTAAGACAAACCAGCAAGAAACAGTTCTAAAACCCCAGCATTCAAGAGTTACTAAAATACCTAATATGAGCCAAAGAATAATAGAGGGTTGTGAAAAATATTTTAGAAATTACTATCCCAAGTTTACAAGACTGTAAGAAGAACTAAAATGTTACTTTTTAAGTCATGGCATATGGAAGCCAGGGAGCATGTGAAGAACCGGCACACTTGAATGTTAATTTGAAACATAATTTAATAATTACTGAATAAAAAGCCTCTACCTGCATGAACAACTTCCAATATGATCTGTAAAAATAACCATTTTAGCTAAAACTGTAAGGCTTGTTTGACTCTGTCTTCCCAACAAAAAAGAATAAAAATGAACTCATTCAACCTTTCACCATTGGTGTCAGGTGGAAGAAAAAGCACATGGAACCAGCAACTAAACCAGATTATTTCTGGGCTGCTTTGTACCCTGTTACCACCCTATGATGCATCCTGTTACTGTTGTACGAAAGGCCTTCTGAGCGGCAAGAGACGAGCAGACTTCTTTTCTGCCAAGGCAAATGCAAGGCCAATATGTCCTAAACTTCCCACTGTGGTTTCCCACCTCTGAGGCTGGACGATAGCCCATGGAGAGCCACAGAGAGCCTGCCGTTCATGACTCCCTTATGCTGTGCTCCCCACTCCTGGCTCCAGCGACCCTTCCTCGAAAGCATTTCGTGGAAGAAAGCATTTGTCCAGAGAAAATCTGCTCCAGCATCCAAAAAAAGAAAAAAAAAAATGAATAGAAGAGCTGGCAGGGCAAAACACGGCACAGCCCTCCCTACCCCAGCTATTAAAGTCTGACATACCAAGGTGCCCCAGAAAAGGTAACACAGCCTGGCCCATTGAGGGTTGCCAAGGCCTCTGGAGCACCAGTACCTGGCACAGATCCATTTGGGGGGAGGTGGGCAGGTGTTGAAGGTCTAGACATGGTGTAAGGTTAGAGGGAGATTTGTGTGTCGTACTCTTTTTTTTGCAGGTTTGTGGTTTTCTGGGGCTCCCTACTTCCTGTCAATGGCGAGGCCTGTCTGCAGGGGCTCAACAGAGCCTCTACGGCACCAGCTAATTACTTTTAAGCCAGAAGGAAACAGGGATTTGGGTGAGGGATTTGTGTGAGGGATGAGGAAAGATTGGGGGTTTTTTTCTCTTGATGCATCTATTCTTCCAGCTTTTTGAGCCAACAAGAAACGAATTTCTTCATTATCAGACCATGCCTGTGATGAAACAAGCCATGGACCAAGGGTCAGTGAGAGACTGGGGCAGGTTATCCCTTCTCCCAAGCCCTGGCCTTTCCTCTCTCCTTTCAGAGCAGTGGGCCTTTGCCCACCTCCATGCTGGATGTAAGGCTTGTAGCACACATTTAACCGTGCCGAGCTGTGTCCCTTCCTTCCCTCACATTTGCAAAGCACTGGCACCATCAAGGGGGAAACTGTTCTGGGAGAGCAGCCCAAAAATATGGCACCTTCCTGCCAGCCATCCCCAGCAGCTGCCTGTTTTGTCCACAGTTGGGCCACCCTTGGGAGGGAGAGATGGATGAAAGCTCTTTCTCTTGATCTTTCAAGTTTTTCACACTGTGGCTTGTGTTTCGTGCGAAGAGGCTTTTAAACTGATGCCTTGGCTATTGGTCAACCAGACCACTGTACGTCTCTGCTGCAATGCCAACATTTCAAAGAGCTGCAAAATCAAACCAGGAAATACTGGAAATCTCGGGTGGGGGAAACTGCTGCAAAAGGGAAATCAAAGGAAGCTTCAGATTTACCCTCTCAGGTTTAACCGTGTCCCACGAGCACAGTCGTACCTCCTTTAAAGGCCACTTTTCTTTTTTATCCCTTGAAAATTTTTGTCTCTATCTGGAAATCTCTCAAGGAGTGCTGTAGTTTGTCAACTGATTATGTCTCACTTATCTGGGGGACTCAAGAGGAGAAAGTATGACTCAGAACGCACATTTCATGCGAGTGTTTTGTGGGGACTGGGTGGAGGGTAGTTAATGAGGAAGCAACACAGAATTATTTATCCCTTTTCCTGTAAATTGTTCTACTTGAATAAACTTGGCATTTTGTTTGAAAGAGGAAGATCAAATAGCTACCTTTCCAACTGCTATTTCCAACAGTGAGCATATGTAAGAGTAAGTTTTTTACTTAGTGGCTGTAGTAATAAGTACATTAGAGCAGAGGCTGGTATTAATCTCTAATCCTTAGCCAGCTTGCAGACAGCTAAAACAGTTTAGCCCTCCCCCTTTTGGAGAAGAATGCCTTTTAAGCAGAGGCTTTGTGTTTCCCACTGTATATGGAAAAAATGACTATACGCTTCTATGGAGAATGCCTAGCTGAGAAATGTTTATATTGGATCCAACCCCATCTCTGTTGCTGAATGGCATTTTGTTTTCCACTTGGGCTGGGGAAGGGGTAAGAGTCTGGAAACATTTTCAACATAGGAATTTTTTTAAAAATTAAATACAATTAGTCAAGGTAACAGATAATGTTGCTCTGCATAAAGCCATCTGGCTTTCAGCTATTGCTTGGTTTTGTGGGAGTCACCGTTACTCTGTCACTGCTATGATGGAGGCATGCACAAGTCCACTCAAGGAACAAGAATACAGAGTGACCGTGGGCTGAGGAAGGGGGGGGTCCCTGTCGATTTTGCCTGTTGCCCGTGCTCTGCTTTGCTTATTGGTTTGGGGATTATCCATGTGCAATTACCCATACTCACTCGCCCTCTGTCTCCTAGCTCTACTATGCAACAGGGAGAAATAGAGGTAATTTTTGTTCTGTATCTCCCCCACCAGCAGGATTTTACCTAGAATTGGAATAACTAGTTTCAGTCTTGCTAGTTTTCGTTTTAGCAATCTCTGAGCTCTTTGTCTAAAACATCAGGAATACGGTTTCCATCAGCACCATTATCTGTTCTTTATTATCATCAAAAATAAACTTCTGGTTTGGAAGCTGATGATTTGGTAGCTCCTCAGGTGATACATAAATATTCCCCGTTGTCAGGGATAAGTCAGCAAGTGAAGTTTTCAAATTAGGCTGTTATTAAGTCCTGTCTCCCTTAAGGCAATCACAATTTTTTCAGTACATGCTGAGGAGAGCTCAACCCCTTTGTATATATAAATGACAGAGATCTTATAGTGTCAAGTTGTTGCTTAACGCAGCAACAGTTGGAAAACCAGGCTAAATCCAGTCATCAGGTATGTTCTTTAGCAGCCGCAGACTGGCCAGACAGGGCGTGCGTGGCTCCAGACCAGCCATCGCCCTGTGCCCTCAGGTGGGAGCATCACTGGGGATGCAGACGAAAAGGGACAATATTGAGCTCCACGCACAGGGGATGACAGAAAGGACACTAGTAACAGAAGATAAGGCTTCATTTGTTTCATCACTCATTGAACAGTTCAGTTACTGAAAAAGATTACAGATTCAAAACCAGTGTCACTGCTTTATTTCTTTCTTTTACCTTTGAAGATTCACATTACCGAGCTTCATAAAAACACACCACCGCAGCTTTAATGAGCATTTCATATCACTTACCTAGAAAACCCCATTATTATATTAATTTGCCCAGATCTATGGCAAATGCACCCAGTGAGGCTTTAATTGTCATTGAACCTATCTCAGCTTAGAATTTAATTTAAAAAATAAGAATATGCAACAATATTGGAGGTTTTCACTGAATGAGTATTTCAGCAAGAAAGAATTTGCTTTTACATTTGAAAGCTAAATAACGAAACAGAAAGCTTGTTATTGTGTAATTCACATGATTGCTTCAGTTTGTAATCTCATTAAATGCAATTAGAACTGAGATACCTGTCAAAATAAGTGGATAAAGAAAGATTAACAGCATTGTGCCCAAAACTCTTCACCAATTTCTGGTTAATTCCTAATTTACAACGTCAGTGGAGCACTGGAAGTAATAAATATTTCACAGTTAACAATGTCAGAAATTTAAGAGAACAATACAGGAATTTAATGTACTACACCAGGGTGCTTATTCTAAAACTATCATGAATATTGATTTGGACACTAAGCTAAAAAATGTGTTCCTCTCAGAAATGTTTACAATTTTAAAAATAAATTTGAAATTGCAAATGGCTAATTTGCATGAGGTTTCTGCCCTTGAAATGGTAAATACTATAGAGTGGTTTTTTGCTTGCAGGCAGTTCTCTAACAGCTGTAGTGTCCTATTAAATGGGGTAATTAACTGTTTGGTTATGATGTCACACACTGAATTAATTTCTCCAGTAATAATAGTTAGAATGTGACCTTTCTAGTTCAGAAGAATTTGATACTGTAGACCAGAGGTAATGAAGGCTTATAGAAATTATAAATAGAGCTTAGAGGCCTAAGGGGAAGCTGGTGAGCAAGCTTGCTTGTTTTTAATTCTCTAGGTTTGTGAAGCTTCAAAGCTCAGATAAATTCAACAAAAATCAACGGAGAAGAAATAAAATTCCAGAGCCGATGTCTGTTTTTGTCTGCATGTTGTGGAGTACCTCACGGTGTAGAGCAGGACTTCTGTCCCGCTTTCTTTATCATGACTTGGATAGGAGAGCATGTCTGGCCAACAGGTCAGTTACTAACCTCTGAGAGCCTCATTCTCCAGAGAAAGACAAAAAGATCCCTCTGAAATGTCACTTCATAGGGATTTATAGGTTCAAGTACAAAGACAGTCCTGAATTTGCTGTTACTCAAGGTCTGGGAATTTGAAATCCTTTTATTTCTTCAAATGATAACTTAAGCTAGAGTGAGGTATGACAGCTCTTAGAAAGGGCATCACCAGGGCATTTTATTTTTAAAATTATAGTTTAATTCAGTGGTTGGAAGAACTCACAGCAACTTCCTCCGTAGCCAAGACCTGGTCTAGGAAGATGCATGTAGCAAACTAAGAGAAATGAAGAGGGCAGGTTAGAAGGGGAAGTTAGCAGCAGAACTGTTATTTGTACCTTCAGTAAGAGCTCCAGCTCTTCATTTGTTTTTTCAAGAAGAGGAAAATATCTTAATCATTGTATCTAACAAAAACAAATGCCCTGAAAGATATTTTAACAAAACCAACTTCTGTATCAAATAGATTTTTCCATATTCATATTTCCTTCCTCTTATGAATTGAAGAAAACAGATTTTCCTTAAATATCTTAAAAGCTCTCCTACAAAGGCAGCTTCAACTTTTCATGTGAAATTTTAACACTGAAATGTAATTTTTTCTCTTTCTCCTTACCCTCTTTGACTAATCCCTTTCATATATCTGGTATGCTTTGGCAGTGAATCCTCGCAGGTCACTCATAAAAGTTGCCCTCAAATACCAGAGTGTGCTCTATGCCTTAGAAAGGATGGAGGAAAAAAATGGGAAAGACGGCACAATGCCAAGTAGCGCTGTGTAAATATGCAAATGGCTTTAAAGCATGGCTGTTTAGTTGGAGGCCAAAAAAGTTCCTTCAGCACTGGATTAAAAAGACTGGAAGTCTTGGGTCCAGTAACAGCTTTATATTCGCTGCAGGCATCTGCAACAAGCAAATCATGACTGCCAGAAATGTCTGCCCATGTGGGGATATTCATTTTTCCTGGTGGTTCTGACTAGTTCTATTAAAAGACATGAAAAGTTGTTGACTTGTGTCACTGCTGTGGATTACATTGGGTACATCTGGGACACTGTAATCTGGGATTACATTGGGTACACTGCTGTGGATTACATGCGATACATCTGGACACAGTCCCAGGTAACCAGCTCTAGGTCGCCCTGCTTGAGCGGGGGGGTTGGACCAGATGACCTCCAGAGGTCCCTTCTGACCTCAACCATTCTGTGATTCTGTGTGTCTATGGTCATTATTCCATTTTGCAGATGATGATTGATAGAGAAACTGAGTGAAAGAGTAATGTTCATGGCCATGTAAGAGATGAGCAGAAGAATGTGTTTTCTGGAGTCCCGATATCCTTATGAATGTAGTTAGGGACAGAGGAGCTCATGCACAGAAACAAGGTGATGAGTTTCTCATCTGTTCAGTGAGAAGGAATATTTTTCCTTGTGTTAATTTCAAACAACATAATGAAACTATTGCTGTGAAGATGCTAGTAGATAAGAGGTGAAGGGTATGTCATGAAGGGGGTGAGTGACTAGAACCAGGTGCAGGGAAAGGCAAAGTGGACAAGAGTAGTAGGAGGACAAATGGAAAGCAGGACAGGGAGGACACTGAGTAGAGAACAAGGCAACAGCAGAAGGGCTGTGGGAGCCAGTGGGGGCAGGTGGAGATCCACAACCCATTAGCGTAATGTTCAGATGCTCCATTAATAGAAACAGCCCAAGAGAAGTACAGAGGCCTCCCCCAAGAAGGGCCAATGAACGACCATCTCATCTAGTTGGCATTTACTGTAAGACTGTTTAAATGACATTCAAGCCTCGTTGCCAACAAGAGAGACATATAATATAGACATGACTAAAAGGTAACCTATAAATAAAAACTAGAGTGAATGTGTGCTACAAATATAAACTGAGGAGCCATGGATTTAATCAATGCTGCACTATATATAAACGGACCTATTGGAACATGGTGTCTGCAGCAAACCCCTCATTGCCACAAGTACTCACTACGCTTTTGAGGAAATTGTAACTATACAAGTCTCCATCCATATGATTATTCTTTCTCCTTTGGCAAATTCAAATCCATCCAAATTTGGGGGACATGAGAGCTAGAAGAAATTGATAAACAAATTATTTGCAACTACATAGTTATGATTGTAAAAAAGTGGCAGGGATATGAATGACAGTTAGGACAATACCACAGCTGCCATCAAATACTTGTATATAAAGAGCCCAAGGACACCTTATAGAAATACTTTCTCTCTCCTGCCTCAAAAAATCAGAACAAAACAAAGCAGAGAGAATTTAATTAGACAAATTTTACCCCAGGTCATACACTTCACGTAGGATCCATCAGACCATCAGATCCTTTGTCCACATGGCCTACCATAGTTAGATCAAACGTAGTTGTAGAGATGGATCCTTTTGGCAGGTTGGAGGAGTAATAAAAATCAAAGTATTTAAATACCGCCATCTGCTATCTCAACCATTTCAGCTGTTGAGAGATGGAGACCACCCTCTCAAGCTTCTCCCACAGTAGGTATTATGGGAAAAAATGCAGACTTTTGCTCTGCATTTCTTGATTACACATGGCTGGCGATCTTGTGAACAGCCTAGTGTTCATGTGTGGAACAGATGAGGATAAAAGCTGTGAAGAAGAGGAGCAAAGCCGAATAATATTCAAAGCAGCAAATAAAATTACAAGCACTGTTTTCATGCAGTTATCACTGATGGCCCTACCCTTTTGGAAAAGAGGAATCCGGAGTCTGATCATACAGAGGCATCTGGCAGCATCTGATGCTGGGTTCAGTGATTTGTTATCTCCTAGTTATGAAGTGTGGCAAGACAGTCTTTCATGGTTAGCTAGGCCAAGGAGGAAAGGCAGATTACCTGCTAGTGCACACTGCTCAGATATCTTACGTGAGCTACTGTAGCTGTAAAATATGTACTGTCTCCTGGGGACAGATAAGAACAGCATAGTTCTAACCTTTATCAGTTAAATTCATCCCCAAACTTACTTAACAGTGTTTCTCAGCTGTAGTCAATATTTGGTACAAAAGTGTTTCCAGCAAGAGCTGGTGAGCTAGCGCCAGTGAGTTCCTCACCCACAAAAGTGGAAAAGTCCAGATGTGAAGTACACCAAAGCATCACACACTGCCTGGATGAGCAGAACATTGGCTGGATAAGACATGAGACAGGGATAAAAGCTTTTGGCAGTTCATCCCCTGCCAGAAATACGTCTACATCTCCGTAACCTAAAGGCATGTCCATGTAGACCATTCAAACCAGAGCATTAATTAATAAACACCCTATCAGTCTGGTAAACTCAGTCTCTGATGGGCGCAGTGCCGCTGCCTATGCATTCAGAAAAGTGGGAAATGTGTGCAGGTTTCCCTATCTGCTGACCCTACACAGCAAGTGCAGTTCATAGGTTTTCTAGTGAATATGCGAGCCCATCCAGTCCTCTGGGACCAAGGCAGCAACCAGCACGGCTGAATCACCGTCAGGGTCCTGCAGAGCAAATATAGCTATATCCTTTCCCCTCACGTAACCCTTGTCCATCCCCATGTACACGCACACTTTTGAGACCCCTTATAGTCACAAGATACTCCTAAATACTACACATGCTGAACGCTTGAGCCAAAATGTAACCTCCAGCAGTTAAGCACCTTTTCCGTGGTCAGTAAAATGCACGGTGGCTGTGTAAGAGGGCAAAGAGCCCAGGGCTCCTGAGTGTGCCGCTCACCAGTAGCACGTGTCAGCACCGAGCTGCAGTTGCACATAGTGAGTGCACGCTACATATCTGCTGGATTTTATGTTTTGGCAACAAATGGAGAGGGGTTTCTCCTGCAGGTCACCAAAGGCAGGAAGGTCAGGACAGTGGGGTGCAGTGTTACCACAGCTCTTTTTGTTTGCATAAAGTTTCCCAGCAGACTGAAGAAGAACTAAATCTTTGTGTCTATGCTTATGAATAACACATCTTTGACCTGAGGAATTTGAAATGTCTGTTACTTTGCTCCCAGGGAGCAAGAAATGGTCCAGCAGTCTACAACTGGCAGTCTGGATTTTAAAAGTCCATGTTTGAACGTACTGGAAGTCAATTATGTCCTGAGCTGAAAAGCAGATGTAGAAGTCATGCTGGTGCCTTCAGTACTTTCTTGCTGAAGGAAACACCAGAAGTAGACCCATTTATCTGCCCGAGGTACAGAAGATTGCTTTTTAGTTAATGCTTTCCAAGCATGATAAGCCGTACAATTTGTGTCTACCCAGAGTGGTTTTAAGCTAGGATGTCCATGGAGTCAAACACTTCATTTATTTACATACCAGTTTGGCAAAGCAAAATGTATGCCTTTTGGAGGGAACCAGAATGTGTCCTTAAAATGGGGTTGCGTTCCTTTCTGTGCTAGAGCTTAGCTGCGTAGTTATTCGGGGAGTTTTACTCAAGTCACCAGCTCTGCAGTTTGTCAAAGTCACTCACAGCATCAGAGCTCTTCTTCCCAGCTCTATCTACAGTGCTTAATTGCAACTTGAGCCAGGAACGAATATGACAGCACTAACATGATGGCAGGATCAGTTTTGCTCTCTGTAAAATGGGATAATCTTGTATCTCACAGGCATGTGTAAGAACCGAAGTCACTGTTTGCAGTGAACACCGAGTATTTTGGATGACAATACAAAGTCTTAATAATAATTTCTTACAGATTTCTTTTCTAAATATGTTCTATGCTGCCCAAAGCCACCAAGCTGAAGCAGGACTGAGCTACTAGCAGTAATAAAATCAACTTCCAGATAGTAAATGTCCAGTGGTATTTTAAAAGTCTTCCTAAGAATTATAGCTTTACTAAAGGTGCTAGCATATATGTATGCTTTCTGCCTCACAAAGAAGAAAAACTTATCTCAGACATGGGCTGAAAAGATTTTGTTTACAGATTTTTGAATGCACAAGTACTTGGTAGGGAAGGTGGCACCAGTGCAGGGTGACGTAATACAGCTCCCTTGGAGAGCTACCTGTAAATATCAGAGGAGACACTATCTGGACAGAGGGAAACATCCCATGAGCACGCTCTGAACTGGCCAGAATCAACCTGACTCAAATGTAGAAAGAGCATCACTTGGGCCTGTCAAACAACAAGGTTTCCTTTAGGTGCATCCACTTTATTTCCCTGAACACACTGACTGGTGGAACAGACTGTCAGGACCCTTTGCACTTCTCCAAAGGTACAGGGTGACCAGCGGTTTGGACAGTTCTATGGCATAGCAGCTGTAACCTGGACACTTCTACACAGCACAGCCCACCTGACATGTGCAATAGGTTTCACCTCCTCAGACTCTGTATGCAGTACAGACACCTACACGTGAGCTAGCCCTCCAAGCCCCTCTTCGCAGTCAGTAGAGAGCAACAGGCACGGCTGAACTGCTTTAGATGCATTTTAGTGTAGAAGGAATTAAACCGTACAAAGGGTGTCTAGCCGGCTTCTTCCCATGCAGATGTCTCCACGTTGATGACTCCCAGCCTGCTGTGGTTTGGGCTTCCTACACAGGCAGTCCCGCCGCCCAGCTGCGGAGGCTGCTGGCCAGGATGCCCCCGCACTAGCCCGGCCACAGCTGTGTTAGTGCAGCGCTGCACCCGGGGCACGGAGGTCCGCTGGGCTTCAGCCTGGGACTGTCTTCATGGCTGACGCAGACATGCCAGGTGGGACCTGCTGAATGCTGGAAATCTGGCATGCTTTCTGTGAGCGCTCGGGTGGAGATTGAGTGTTTCCGAAAGTGAAGACCTTATTGTAGGTGATAGAGACCAAGAATCTCTTTGGAAAAGAGTCCTACCTATTCTGAGGAAACCAGAGAAACTGAAATAGCTTCAAATGTAGAGTAGAGGACTATTTTCTCAGACTTGTTTCTCTAATGTTCTTATTTCTAATAAATAATTACATAAATGACAGTACTGGGAGATATTCAAGCAGGAAAACATCTTTATTTTTAGGAAAGGCAGTAGGCTATTTATCTCACGTTGGCCTAAGCAAGCAATCTTCAAAAAGGCCTCAGAACTGTGGTTGCCAATTCCAAATACTGCTCATAAAAAAAAATAAACAAAAGCAAGCATGTTTGGGTTGGGTTTGGAAACGTCCCCAAGGAGCAGAGGGCTGTTGTTTCCATGGCAATGCCACGCACTTCCAGCAGACTGGTCTCTCTTTTAGACACACAGATTTTAAAATGGGTGGAGGATGTTTAGAGTATTCAGTCACCTCTGTATAGCAAAAGACGGAGAGTTTCAGGGATTTAGTATTATGTTGAGTCCTAAACTTCTGTTTGGCTAAACCATTCCTTCCAGAAAAACATTATGCCTTGATGTGAAGCTGTCAAGAAGGGACATTGCTCCACTTGATTTGTCTGATTGTTTTCATCAACGCATTCAAAACTTGGGCTTTATTTACTCATGTGTCCTACTTTGACAGGTATCCATGGCTGGTATGATGCCTGTTGTACCACAGGAGCAACATTTTTCTATTTTCTTTAAGCTTGATAATGTTCAAGTAGAGTTTGTTTTCTTTTCTTCTTCTTTTCCATTACTCCATAAGAGACTGGGGGGACTTCTGAGGGTCCCACAGTTCTGAAACTATTGATCAATCTATGTCAAGTGATAAATATTATTATGCAAATAATTCACAATATGTGTCACAGTTCTCCATAGATGTTTCAACCGAGAGAGAGCCTGTCACACCAGACTTCACAGTTCTCAGACTAAGACTTTCTTAAGTATATGTCTTCTGACAATATTTTCACCACCTTTACAGAACAGGTCAGACTGCAGAAAAATGGAAACTCGAATGCACAAAAATCTTTTCAAAATCAAACTATATGTCCAATGAACTTGCTACACCATCAAGATAAAGCAGGTGAACAAGCTGTGGTATGTCAGCTTAGCCAGAGGTAACTATGTATGTTCTTGACCATCACCATGTGACAACTAATGAGATTTAATTTAATTCTCTTCCACTGAAGGCTAAAAGAGCACGATGAAGAACAGTTACTATGACTTGGGTAGTATACCATAAATTATGGTACAGTCATTTATCTGGCCTCTTGGCATATGAAGAAGTAATGTGTGGGGGCTCCCAGAAACTAAAAAAATGTGCACTTTTGCCTCTTGGCATCTAAAATCACCCTTCTACACAAAATACAGGTGTTTATGACACAGGATAGAACTTCTTTGTATTTTTGCAGGTAGATTTGGGATATTAGGTTCATTAAGTTCATTTTCATTTCATCACAAGCCCATGAGTTTATAGGATTCAACCGTGCCCAGGCTGCGCTCACTTTTACTATCTTGAACAGACCTTTGAAGTGAGAATCTACTAAGCAATGGCGTAATGCTTGATCTTTGCCCTCATGTCTGATCAGGCCACTGAGGATCCTTCCCAGACCTGGAAGGAAGCCCACCTTTTGACTCTATCTCTAGCAGCAAAGAGCGCAACACTGCTGACCAGCTACAACCAGGTCTCAGCTGACACTAAGCTGAGCAGTGACTTGGCAGCAGATGTGCCGTGACTGCTACTTTGAGTGCTGTTCTTCAGTTTCTGTTCCCCAAGTGCACCAGCTGTTTCCTCTTTTACAATGGTCCTGGAGGCAAGCACCATCTTTTTCTTCTGGGTTTGTTTTGGATCAAATGTAATGAGATTTCTGGCCCAAGACTGGTAGGCATGAGTATAATGAATATAACAAAGGCTAAAATGTCTTAATGTAGACCATTTAACCCTGAATCACATCCCTTCATGTACCCCAGCACTCAAGAGAAAACTCTGCAAATACCAAACACTGGTGTGGATCCAAGGGAGCCTTTTATTGTGGAAGAAAGGGACCTTTTGTGCTTTTATATACTCACAGGGAAGTTACAAGTTCCAGTACTAACTAAAGAAACATGACATGTTTTCTTACCATTAGATGAGAGAGTCAATGGCTGCATCTGAATTACCGAATAAAGCAGTGTGGGGACCTCCTAGTCAAGTAGCATAACACAGCCCATGTCCACATGCTGAAGCTCTCTCCATGTTTGCCCAGAAAAGAGCAGTCCCGTACAGACTGCCTTGTGGGAACACGTCCTAACAGATGCCATGCTCTGAGCTGTGCCTGGACATTGCCGGGAAAATCACAATCTGTCAAAGAGCAAAATCAAGGCAGAAAATGAACTGTCAGTCAGTATGGATGATCGTAAGCCAGTGCCTGAAACCCTGCCTTGCCCTTCTTCAGTTGGCTGCTGCAGATGTAACCACAGAGAACATTCTGTGAGCGTTACCAGCACAGCAGTCTTCTTTTGGGAAAAGCAAGCCAGAAGAGGCAGGGTCACAGCAAACATACCTACCCCGGCACGGCTGCGCCACTGCTGCTAGCTGGCAGCAGGGAAGGAACGGGGCCCTAATTCTGCCCTCAGTTATGCAGGCGCGGATCAGGAGCAGCTGCAATGAAATTGGTGGAACTGCTTGAATATAATATGGGAGTAAACTCGTACCCTGTGTATGTGGATTGTCTTCCATCTTCAGTTCCGTCTTGCACCCGTACCAGCAGAAGGGTCTGAAGAAACAGAATATGACTACAGGCTCCGCAGCGCTTTCAGCACTGCAGCTGGTTCTTGTTTTTAAGAAATGTAATAATTAAATCCAGATGCAAGGGGGGGAAAAATAAATGCACCATGGGTGTAAAAGATTTTCAAGAGCTCAGCAAGATCCACATTAGATTGGACTTTTCAGCTTGAACTGGAACAAACATTGTCCCTTGGGCAAAAAAACCTCTAATAATTGTGAAGACATAATTGCTAATGCAGACCTAGCATTTTGGCCTACTAATTGTCTTTACCATTCAGAAACAGACAGTGGACGGAAATGTTCCTCACTCAATTGCCTACATAACAATTTTTTCAGGGAGGGTATTTCCATTTTGTTCCAGACCTGTTTGTGCTTTGTGTGCAATTATTTTGTGCTCCCAGAACATTCGGCCATTTGAATCCTTCAATTAGCTCAACACTCTGACACTTCTTTTTATAAATATGACGTTGGCTCACTCCCTGGAACAACTAACCGATCACTCCATTATCACTAGTAGGGCAAGGAGCAACAAGAATATATCAGAATAATTGAGAATGCCTGAGAAAACTTCTGAACCCAAAGGAAACAATCTGGATCTCATTTTCCCCTCATTCCCACTTCCTTTATAGCATTGATTGTCAATACCTCATTTCTGGTTTAAATTGATGCAACCCATGGTTTAAAATACTGTATTAAAATAGGGAGCATCAGCACCTTCCAAGTTTTTGTGATGAATTGAATAATGTGGTGAAAAAATGTAGCCAAAAAATACCCAGATGACTTAGGACCCTGCATCTCATTTCCAAGAGGGGCTCTGACAGTGAGAATAGCAGAGGCACCCAAAACTGAGGCAGATGTCTTGAGGAACTGAGAAGCGTGTCTGCTCATAACAGGGATTAAACTGGTTCCCAGTGGACTTCAGCAAAGCCTGTACAACCCTGCCCATACAGTTGGAAGCAGTGACATTGCACTGAACTGCACCTAACTTGTTACCACTGGGCGAGCAGACTAGATGAAAGCTCACTCACAGCTGCGATGCAGGCACGCCCTTAGTTGAAGTATAAAGATGGTCTTTATGGCTGACTGAAGGAGTTGCATAGACGCTTTTACACACACTCATACATTTCCATTGTCCATATTCACCTTTGTAAGTAAAAAGTGATTCTGCTTAGACCTGCAAAACCAAGAGAGCTTTTGAGCAGACACTAATGGACCAGCTAGGACCACCCACCAGTTAAGGGGCATCAGAGAATGTAACATGCCTTAGATCTGTATGGGTGGAGAGAAATATTGCCAAGACAGACACTGGGATAAGTATCTGTTTTCAATTTAGAAACTAACTGTCTCCTTTCCACAGTGTGTGGCGTAATCATTCAGCTGAAATCCTTAGTCTGGTGGGAGCCAGTCCTACAGCCCTGCGTTAAGACTAAACAACTGAAAGAAACAAGCAGTACAAATAGATAGTATTTCTGCTGTCCCGAAGTGGCTATGGTATGAAGGCTTTTCCTCTTAGGAGCTATTATCTAAGAAAGTGTTTCCAAAGCAAACCAGATAAAATATTGTGTGTAAGAATGGTAAGGGCAACTGAGTTTTCCATTTATGTTCATCTCAGCTTCTCAGAGCTCTCTGGGATAAGATTGGATTAATGATTCATTTGTAAACCTCATTTTTAAAGCTTGTTGTTAGCCATCTCGTAAGATACATTCTTTTCTAAACAAGCAGCTTATCTGGCCGGATAGAAGTATCTACCCACCCTTGAGAATGAAAGCTAACATGCAAATGAATTTCGGGGATTGCTGACTCTTGCTACCCAGTGCTCCCGAGCTATATCTACAGCACCGTGCAGACCTGCAGGTTCAGGTCCCAGAAGCAATACGGCCATAGCACTATGCCAGGGTTCATTAGCCACAGCCACCCGCAGGGCTAGTTAGCAATACTACTCACAGGCTAGTTTTTGCAGCTAGCGGAGGTATCACTGCACGATGCTGCATTCGATATCGTAGACCTGCTGTTCATGCCGTAGCTTACAGTGGGCATGAGAAGCAGTGGTTAGGCCAGTGCAGAAAAGAAACCATCCTTTATTTCAGGGCAACCCAGAAAAATGAGGAAGAGGGAGATACAAAGGAAATCAAATCCTAATTAGATCAGTACAATATAATAAGAAGCCTCATACAAATGCAAACTATGTAAGCTCATTCCCTTCTGATTCACTTGAAACTCCCACTTTTCCCACTTTTTGCACGAGTAAGTGACCTCAAGAGCCACAGAATACACAAAGTGCTGTAGAGGCAGCCACAAAAAATATTCCAGGAGAGCCTGGCATATCTCAGGCTCTGACAGCCACCTCAGGGATAGTGTTTGTAAGTGCTAGCAGAAATAGGGTGTGGTAAATAATTTCTGGAGACCTAAATGACATGCTAGGGCCTTCACATCAGCTCTGCAACAACATTGCAAGACTTAGGCAAGGGTAAGAGATGTAGGATCCAAAAATTCGCGACTCTGCATGGATCTAACACAATACTTGTGACACAGGGAGACTGCACAGGGTGAGCAGGTGCTGCCCGAGTAACAGGTTGCTCCTGAGGTCACCTTGTGCGTGTCTCACCAGCTTTGCATCATGAGGTAGAAGTTCCTCAGTGGAGAACAAGAATTTACACATAACATATCAAACAAAAGCTATCCTCTTTCATTTTCTTTTTATTTTCCAGTCTTAGAGGGGCATCTTAATAGCTTTGCTTATGTTTCTGATTCCTTATATTATTGCTTTAATTAGTATTGAAAAGAAGGTGATTTAGATATTTACAATCTTCTGTGTAATTATGGTAAGCTTTGGTAAGTTATCAAAAGTACTAAACTATATACACCAGGCACAGCCACAAATTTAAGGAATAACAAGAAAATTTTACCTTTCATGCAATCTCCCCCCATGTATTTATTACGTCACACGAAGAATGACTGAAGAACTGTTGTATCTCCCGGGGACTGCTTACTGCCTGGAATGACAACAGGTTATCGCTGGCACATCGCACCAGCCTCACAGACAGACAGACAGCTCTGCTTTGGTAGCCTCTCACAGCAGCCAGCCAGCTTTCATTCAGAAGGGCATTGATCTTTGTAGATATGTTTCTATGTCCTCTAGGCTCTTCCTCCAAGGGTCATCAAAGTCAGTACAAAGTCTGCTTTAGTAAACCCCCTAAAGCTTTTCTTTTTTAAGTAAAAGCTATTTCTTTCCTATAAATACGCCTTCTTTGCTGAATAAGGATCATCATTTCTAGCTAACCTGTCCTCCACAAAATGCAGTAAGAACCTGCCGGCTCCTCACCCGCAGGCAGGCACCCACTGCCGGCGCGGGGCAGGCCGCGGGCGGGAATGCTGACAGCTAAATACTGCCAGGTAAAAAAAGCAGCACCAGGGCAGAGAGCGAAAGAACAGACCCGAGCTCAACAGCGTGTGTGTGGTCTGCTGTGATGGGGTTGTGCAGTGTGCTCTGGGGAGACCTGACGGTCGTAATTCTTACTTTCCCCTGCCTCTCAGCCAAACCTAACTCTCCGAATATGTAGGCATAGGAAATACCTTATTTTTATTTTTTCATTGCAGGGATGCCAAGAAGGATTTTACCGTACCAGCTCAGGAAAATGCTCCCCTTGCAACTGTAATGGTAATGCTAACAGATGCCTTGATGGATCTGGAATCTGTGTGGTAAGGAATTCCTGTCTTCTCTGCTGGTCCCTCGCTGAACAACAGTACCTTTTTTTTTTTTTTTTTAATGATAACATGAACCCTTTCGCCTTCTTTCACTCCTGCGTGAGGCTTCACATGAAGGAAATATTTCCCAGGCAAACCCAAGAAACTGTGGGCCATGGTCTGACTCCTCTATTAACACCAACGCTCAATTTCAATACACAGCAAAAGCGGTGTCTGTACCACAGGAGCTTTTTGCTGAAGGGCAATCCTAAGTAGGGCCAAGATCAATACATTAATAAGATTATCCTGGCCAAATTTCATTCTCACTTACTTAAATTATCTCTGTAGATTCAAAACACTTCCTGCATGCAGTATTTGTGAGAGTCAGTATGCTGGGGAAAATTTTTAGACCATCAAAATACGGAAAGAGTTTTGTATACCCCTGGAGAAAAATGTATAAATTCAAACACATTTCATTCTCCCCTTTATGAATACAGTGCTGTATATCATACAAACAATTTACAATGTGGAGTGACCCCTGTGAGTGTATATACATGTGTTATCCATAGTAATTCTGCTGCATGGCAGCCTCCTGCTGTGAAGGAACAACACGAGGAGGTTGAAATAATACACCAAGGGAAGAGCGTGTTGAACTCCGAGGTAGTATTACATTTCCCATATGTTCGGTCTCACTCAGTATCAGCTCATACAGAAAGCTGTGAGTTAGTATTAGTAGCTGATCACTTGTAGCTCCAGAGCAAAAATCAGTCCAGTAAAACTTAACCCAATTACTAGTGCGCAATCAGAGCAGTAATACACTAAAAAAAGGATGGAAGTTAATAGTGTATTGTATCTGAACCACATAGCAAGAGCTAGGCACTAGTGTACTCTTTACAGGCTTGTAAAGCAGGAGTAGAGCCCAGAGCTCCTTGCTCTGCTATGTGTTACTTTTAACAAGTCATAAACCTTTGCCCTCAGTTTGTCTCTTGATAAAATGGCCTGATAATATTCACATACTTTGCATTGTTGCACCCTCTATCAAGTTTTCAATTATACAAATACATAGAGCCATGCTCCATGGCATATTCCCTACCATTTTTATTCCCGTGGGAGGAAGACAGCGCAGCTGACAATTATTATGGCTTGGCCACGGCAGTGTGCTTAGGATTGGCTGGTTTCTGCAGAAAACATATTGGCTTAGTGTTTTAATATTACATTTTTAAAAGTGGTTTTACACTGCCAGGCATTCCCAACTATTCTCTTTCACATGCACATGGCTTTTGCTCATGGCATGATTGTTCCTTTAGTGTCGCATGACAATGATGACAAGAGGAAACTTCCGATGGAAGCCTTGAGAACAAGGGAGAGAGCTTGACAAATGTCTGCTTCTGATGACTCTGAGAGTTTCTGGAGTAGAATATATGAGGTAGGGAAGTGATTAGATCCTCAGTTTACAAACACAACAGAAGATTTGTTTCCTATCATCTGCTACAAAAATAAGGCCGATGTCAGGGGTTGGGGAAAAAAACCAAACAAAACCAAAGTTACTGAATCAGCAGGAAATAATCTGAAAGTATATGTGCATTCCTGACTGGCGCTTCTCCAGGATACTAAACCCTCAGAACCGATCAGGTAGTAAAGAACAAAACTAAAAGAGCTAAACTCCAGTTTACTGCTTGAGTTCAAATAAACCATTTGATGTCTTATCTGAATGATTTAATAGGCCATTAAGCTCAGACCATTTACTGCTGAATAAAGAGGAACAGCAAAAAGGCTTAAGTGAAATAAGAATGAAAGGGAGAAGGAAAGACCGTGGTGCAAGGAAAGAGCAGAATGAAAAGGGGTTTTGAAAGTTTGATAGCATAAAACAGAACCAGAGATGCCCATGGGGACTGCAATAACAGGACTTTCCTGAGGATTTGGAAATTTCCAGGGAAGATCAGAAGACTGATGAAATTGGTAAACTGCAAAATGTGACTGAGAAAGCCTGGGAGAAGAACAGCTTAGATATAAAGAAAGATGTAACTTGAATTACAGCAGGAAGAAGCATGTTAGATGAATGAACACAAGTAATTGGGGAAAAGGAGACTTGATGGTTGATAATGTGATTTGTATTAGAATGAGGGGACGAAGCAGCCTTCCCTAAGGACCACTCTGGAGAAGCACAGGAATGGATCTGGCCAAAGCCTGCTGGGGGCTGAGGCTGGGGCAGAAAGCAGTAGGTACCTATATGGCTGGGAGTTTCTGCAAAGAGATAGGACCACGTGGTATTGAAAGCTCACTATTTTCTCTGTCCTCAAATTTTTAGGCAAATTACTCCAATAATTCTTGCAGTGGTAACCACCACACCTGATAGTAAGACATAAGTCTTTCTGCATTCAGTTAGTTTTTAATAGGCTGTTAAAAAAGAGAGAGAGAGAGAGAGATATTTTGTATTTATCCCACATTATTATGGTTGTCATCCTCCGTTTCTATCAGTATAAACCTGCTATCTCCCTGCTTCTAAATTTCATCACTTACGGACTCCCCACTGGCACCACACGTTACCCCAACCACGAGTTATAGATGTTACAGAATGTCCTTAGCAGAAGATCTTTAGACGAACTGATGGTCCCCAAAGTTAAAAGTTTCTATGTCTACATGTTTATTCATGCAATGGAATGATTTAAACATGAAAAAAAAAAAAAAATCATTTTTTAAAGTTAACTCTGCTAACAATGACAGAAGACAACATGAAAGTAATAACACTGTGTTCAGTTGGTAGATAATTATTCTTGTAGTTTAAGTAAGTAAGGCAGTATGAAAATGAAAAAGTACTGTACTTCAAAAGGGATGAAATATAAGGGTCAGACTCCATACAATGCTCTAAGACCATCATATTATGCAAATCCTCCAAATCAATTTGGCAAATGTAGTTCCCACAGCAGACAAATTAATGAAATTTTCATTGGCCTCTGCCCTGAATTTGAAATCAAATAAAATTAAACCCCTATTAACGATGCCTTAGGGTAAAGCACTCACATCTTTAATTTCTGCTGACATAAGTATCTGTTTTAGGGTTCTGTTTCAAGACTTCTCTCAGCTTATTCATAGAGTGTAAATCAAATCCATGAGTCCTTAAAAGCTTATAGAATGACACAATCAATGAATCAACAATCTCATTAGGTAACCAGACAGAAGAAATTATTGCAGACAGAGCCTTTCTTGCATAGATGTCCACATAAAACTGGTATAGAAATCAATCACATCATTGTTCTGTGATTAAAACTGAAGAGCCACTCAGTCCATTTTTTTAGTATAGAAAATCATGTTGGAAGAAGAGCAATCAGCACAGTGTAAGCTCCATTTATGATATAATACAATATAGATGTCAAATAATGCTTCACTTGAAAGACATTATCTGGTGACACATGTAAGGCTAGTAGAAGAAGAAACACCAATTCTTTGTACTGATTTCAGACTTTGGACTTTTAACGCAACCTTCTCAAACCTAGCTAAGAGAAGAAGATGAAGTTATTTGTAGGACCCTCTAGCTTTTGATTTTGGAAACGTGCATATATGTGATGTTAACTGGGTAAAACCGTAACAGTTGCAAGTGTCAGTCTGCAGACAGTGATGTGCATTTCTCTTGCATAAAGCCCAAGCAATTGGGTTTTGCTGCTAATAAGATATGAAGATATGAAGGGAATGTTTTGCATCCTTTACCATCCTCAGACCTTACCCCACCAGCAACCCACAGCTGAGCTATTTCTTTAGAGTGCCTCCATTGAGGGTTCAACATCTGAAAATTCGGACACAGGAGTGGGCTTCAAATGGCTTGACAGCTGAGCAGAACGTCACAGCGGCTGTGATGGTCGAATCTGAAATGAGTGGCATATGGAGGTGAAACAGCTTGTCTAAAGCAATAAGCTCTCATACCATATGCAAGTATTATAATGGGCAGGGCTTTACCATACTAAAAAATGTGATTGCATACACTAGGGAAGGAAGTCGCTTGAGGTAACTGCAACGTACTACAGCAATGACTCCACATGAACACAGTAAAATGAATTTTTTGTTGGACTGAGTTATCGGTGTCCTTTCTGAGGTTTCTATTATTAATGGAGGTTAGATCTTCATCAATGCATGAAAATGCATAGAACAGAGGAGTAAGTCTGGAGAGAGCACTATAGCAGAAGGTAAGGGGTAAATTTGTTAGTGTCTACCTAAAAATCTTTAAGTGCTTTGTTATCGTCTCAGTCCCGTGTATTTGATCAGTATGTATATAATATGGTTTTAAACTAAAGGAGGGGAGATTTAGACTAGATATAAGGAAGAAGTTTTTCACAATGAGGGTGGTGAAACACTGGAACAGGTTGCCCAGAGAGGTGGTAGATGCCCCATCCCTGGAAACATTCAAGGTCAGGCTGGACGGGGCTCTGGGCAACCTGATCTAGTTGAGGACGTTCCTGCTCATTGCAGGGGGGGTGGACTAGATGACCTTTAAAGGTCCCTTCCAACCCAAACTATTCTATGATTCTATAAGGCATCCAAAGATTACTCATAAATAAATAAATAAATAAATATGACCTTTTTGGAATAAGAAAGACCAAAGGATCATAATGGTGGAGAGGATAAATTCGCTGGTATCCTTTCCAGCCTTTTATGGAATTTTTTACAATAGAGCGTATTGTCGTGTAAGTGATTTGTGTTTAAGCGTTTGGGTTTACAGCTGAGTGGAAAGGTTGGAACGGATTTGGCAGTTCTGCCCGAGAGGATAATATGTTCCACATGATTGCCAAGGCAGGTCTGGAGAATCGCCAGCGGATCTACAACCATCCATCAAGCACGAGCAAAAAGCAGCAGGGAGCTAGCAAAACTCTCCAGCTTATTAGGTACTTTGGGCTTCACGAAGAGCCTTGCAGCTTACAGCTCACTGTTTCTTTCTATAAAGATGGACTGCATCTATCTTGGTGATACACGTTTGGAAAGCCAACCAGAACTACAACAGCAACCTGAAATGCAGCCCTTCTCATCTCCAGAGTGTTTGGTATGCAGTAGTTGCCAAAAGCATCAGCATTAATAATCTCACTGCCTCAGATGGAGATATTTCCCTCCCTTTCAGCTATGTTTTACCTTAGTAGTTGTTGTCCTAACTGTTCTACTATCGAAAACATGCAACAGTGACCCCAACACGCCCCATTCCATTCCCTGTGCAGCCTGTACAAGAGGCACGTAGGAAGTCGGGCCAGGGCTGCGAGGAAGGGCTGCCGTTGCTCTCACGCCTGCTCAGCCGCATTTCCCACGGTAAGCTAAGACAAGTAGTGGACTGAGAAAGTAGAGGGCCAGCTGGTTTTGGCAAGACATCAACTCCCACTTATTAATACAAGACAAGTTCTACAAACCAAAACTTTGACATAGAGGGCGCACGTCGACCCAAAATGGATCAGGAACTGAGTTTTGTTGCTATTCTCATTATTTGAGGTTGACAGTTGTCTTTACTTTAGTAAAAGTTGCACAATACTTAGTGTTTCTTTTTAGTGCCTCATCTTCTTCCATAAGAAATTCTGAAAACTAACACTGCATCTCATCCACAGTGGCTGGAAAGAGAAGGATTGGAATCATAAACATCAAGGAAGAAAAAGTTAAAACACGTAAATCTCCTGGCTTCAAGTCATTATGCTGAAGTACTTTTTTTACTACTACTATCTGGGGACAGCAATAAGTTCCGGCATGCTGGCATGGGCAATGCTACGCAGTTCTGTAACCCCAGATATGCGGGCATCTCCCAGGTTTGAGGAATTCTAAATCTACATCCAGATATTATACCTCAGGCCAATCTCTACTGGCCCAGCAATAAATACAGACAGACTGCACGGCATTGTAAACCACTTGCACATTTTTACCTATATAATTTATTTATTCTAGTGCAATCTTTCTGCGTTAACAATTGTTACAAGACCATCTCTCAGAAGAGCAAGAAGTAAGGGGCAAAAAACACAGTTCCTACTCTATTGTAAGAAAGGCTGGTTTCAGCTGCAAAGTAATATTCAGAATTCCTAACCAGGGTCTGAGGACACTTCCAGATTTCACAAACAATATTTCAGACCCTAGGACTTCTGGGGTTTTTTTGTTGTACTAACTTCACTAGAAGCAGGGCTGGGTATTATTTTTTTTTGCCCTGGAGAATCCCCACACCATCCAGCATTAGGTGCCTAGCACAGGTGCTCTGTGGCATGTCCTGTCTTTCTCCGTTAACTCCAGAGGGTAGACTGAAAACCAGTCAGCTATCTTAGTTTCCTGAAGAGAAGGTTCAGCCTGCCTACACTGCACTAAGTGACAGCCATCCAGTGAAATAACCTCCCTAAAATAACTGCCTAAATGGCACATTTAATGAAGCTGGTGCCTTTGAAGACCATTAGAAGGAGCTCTTCTCTCTTAAGTTCAGGTTCCTAAATTAAGGCGGGGCAGATTCTCCCCTCTTAGGTTTTCAGTTATATTCATTTACAGAAAAGCATGTTTGGTTTTTTTGCTGGGAAACTTGTCCTGGTACCACTGCCTGAAGAGAATCAACAAACTTTTCATTACTACTTGTGCACAAGCGTATTTACTGAGCAGAATTGATTCACACAAAGTGCTCTGTGGTCTCAGAGCAGTGGTTCCAGCTTTACTTTCCAAGCAGATGAGTGCAAGGAGCTCAGTGCTGACAACCATTCCCACGTATCCCCCCATAGCACCTTTTCATATACTTGTCATGTGTGTAAAGTATAGATAGTTATGGTGAGGGCCAGGTAGAGATGCTCACCCTGATTGATGGTACTGAGTGAGAGCAGAGTAGCAGGACCAGCTAAGGCTAATATTGGAAAACACACTCCAGCCACTCTTGTCATTTGACAAGGTGCTGCTGGTGTCCCGACGGATGAACAATTATATGCTGTATCCTCGTATAGAAGCTTTTAGAAGCCAGGCTGCCATTGCATTGGATTACTTCCTCTGAAGCCAAAGTGTCCATGAAGCAGGGACACCTCTGCCTTCACTTTTGCTTTATGAAAATAAAGGTTGTACTGACATGGGCATATGGAAATAATTTAGCTTAGAATTTTCACTTACTGTAATTTAAAACATAGTTTACCAAAAGTAGAGTGTTGTAACACCTAGTTGCAATACTTTTAACTGCATGGTTGTATCTGTTTTCGTGACTTTTACCATGTCTCACTCTGTTCTGTAGAAAGACAGGCAGCAATTTTCTGCTAGCTTCAGTGTTTGATGTCCTAAGATACATATTACTGCATATTTTCTGGAGATTTTTACTTGTCTTCCTTGTTTTTCAAAGGAAACCAAAACAAAAACTATATACTGAGTTTCCTTATTTGAAAAAGTAGACACCAATATCAGTAAACATATTTTTACAATTTTGTGAGTATATTTGAATGAACCACCGAGACAGGGAAGGCAGTGAGCAATCCCATGCATAGTCCGATTTATAGCATCAACCATAAATAATGCCTTTCGTTCTAAAGCATGTATGAATACCAAGACCAAGAGTAGCCCTTGCAACTCTTACAGCAAAGCACTTCTTTAAAATCCAATTTCTCAAAAATCGCCAAAGATGGAATTCCATTTTTTTCCTCATCATTATTTCTTTGTCAAAAGTGATCTGTATAGAAGCAAAATGCTTTTCTCAAACTAACAAGCCAGTGCCACCCAGCGCTGAGCATCACCCATGAGCTGCAGGGAGGGTGTCCTCCCTGCCTTCAGAGATGTCTCATAGGTTTCTTGCAGTCAGCAGTTTTGTTGGAGATGCAAGCTAATGGAACATAAAATATAAGGACACATTTTTTATCACTGTAAAAATATGGTTCTAAATACCCAGAGGAGTTCTGACTTGTTAAATAAGATAAAGCCACTTTTACATAATCACTAACCAGAGAAAAACTACAAAGGTGCCTCAAGCACTCAGCTAACAGGGTCTTTGGAGTACAAGGACCTTTTAGCACTTGCCTTCGATTTAGAAGATGAAAAACACTGCAGATTTAAGGAGCAACATCAGCTCCCCTGCTGCCCTGCTCGGTTCATCACAATAGTATCTGAGCCTTGGAAACCAATAATGGATTTATTCTGATAATACCCATGTGGTGTCTGGAGGGCTGAGGCCAAGAGAGGTGAAGTGAATTGCTCAGAGCAAAACCGAAGAGCGTGGTGAAGGTTGCAACCGAACGGAGCCCGCCTGAGGCCTCCGCCAGGGCTTCAGATACAGGATTGCTCCTTCTCTTTGAGCGCTCAGTGCCCACGCCCTCGTCTCTCTCTTGTGGTACATTAAAATCACCTTTTCATTGAATAATGACAAATGCAAACTATTTTTAGAACCGTATTAGCCTTCCAGTGCCTTCTGGCTCCCACCGCGTGCCCCGCGGTTGGTGCACTCTCGCAAGAGGGGAGTGCGGGATCCGGACATGGCCCCAGCAGCTGCCTGCCACTATGCACATCTGCTCTCAGCTTCTCTGCTCTCACCAAGTTTCTTTCCTCCTCCTCTTCCTCCTAGTCGAGCTTTCTGTACTTTAGAGCCTTTTAGTCAAAATAATCTTCTGGGTTTCTGCATACTAAATACTCTTTTCTTTACAGCAAACATTACTATGAAAAACCACCTTTAGCTCTACAACTATTAGTGTTTAATGATTTAAAGATCCATGGAAAAAGAAATTGACTTTTTTCCTTTCCTTATCATATTCTACCTGCTCTAGATTCCTCTGGCCAAATCACCGCTTTGTAGAAATAAGTAATTCCTGTGCAATAGGTTCTGTATGACTATAAAAATGCAGCAACATAAGCAAAGTCTTCCAGAATCAAAAAGGATCTGAACTAAATTAATGAGTCCTAACTGGGGGTTTTAATGGGATTCAAATGAGGAATATTGGCTAAAAAAACATCAGATGTGTTTTCACAAGGGTGAGTGTTCTTTACTGAAATGGCACTTTTCAATGCAGATTGATGCTATCTGGACACAGAGTCAGGAAAAAAAAAAAAAAACAAAAAACAAAACCAAAAACAAACCCAAAACATCAATGTTGCCAGGACAAAATTCTGCCACTAAATCAAAGTTACAATACTCGGATACAAAACTCATTTAGCAGTGCCTGTGCAAGTGAAACTTGATTATTTGTTTTCATTAAACATCTTCCCTAATCGCATTCCTCTCTCCTCATACTCTTTCCTTCAAAGAACACACCCTGGTTGGAGTAGAAAGTGAGTTTCAAATCTGTAGGGTATGGCCCCAAACCCGTTAAGCTGAGCTCGCCCACCCCCAGGCTGGCGCTGCCGAAGGAGCTCCGACCACAGAGAGCCCACGGTGCCCCTCGCCCCGTGCTGGGGAGCTCCCTCCCGCTGCGAGCGCCCCTGAAATCCCACACCCAGCTTCCCTGTTATTCCAGGGACTGCCAGCCGCTGACAGCACAGCGACTCCTGTGATGGGATTAAATGACTACTGGAGAATAAACTGGGGCAGCGCGGTCATTTCCTAGCACCTGCGCCAAGTCTGAACGTAGCACGAGAGGTTCCCCGCAGGGCCCGGCCAAAGGTCTCTGCAGCCCATTTCGGGTCTCCAGCGGTGGCAATAGGAGATGATGTTTGGGGAGGGCACCTAGCCTGGCCCACTTCTGAAGTCTCTGCTTCGTACTCCACCAGCATCCATCTCCTGAATCCTTTTTGAATTCATTTATGAATCTGTGACCCATTAATTTCTCTAGGAAACGCCCTTTTGCCCCTGCAAATACTGTCGCCTCCTGGCAGCAGGTTACAGAAGCTTCTCTACACCTTCTGTGTAGAGAAGTACCTTTTCCAGTCAGTGCCCCTCAGCTCTTGTATTGTAGGATTCGGGTGAACTATTGTCCTGCGTTCAGCTCATTTACCAACTTTGTGATTTTACATAACCCAAACACACCCTCCTGTCAGCCTTCCTCTCCCAGCTGAGCAGCCCTAGCATTTTTGGTCTCTGTAAGACACTGGTGAATACTGAACAAAACTGGTGTGAGTACCAAGGCCTAGGTGATCTGGAGGGCTGAGGTGAGTAGTGACTCTTCCCCACTCTGAAAAGCGACCTTTACATCCTACCCCTTGTTTCCTAGCCTTTATCAGCTTTCAGGTCGTAAAAGAAACTTTCTTCAAGTCCCCTAACAACTTAGTTGGCTTTTTTGAAAGTCCAGATATGTTATGTCCTCTGATTCCCCTTCATGTACTTGCTATTTGCACCATTATACAGCAGGTTAGTGAAGCAGGAGTTCCTGACTCAGACGATGCTTAGTCATGTACTCGGAGATCTTCTTTATTATAGACACTGTCGTCTTACCAGGGATGGAAATCATACCCATCAGTCTGCAGTTCCCGTGATCCACTGTTTGTAGGTCAGAAGAGGAAAGAATCAAGCACGCTAACCCAAAACCACAGCAAATCTGCACTGACAGAGTAGTTCTCCACATATTTCTGCCATGGAGCTGACTCCTTGCTGCTTCAAGCTTTGCTTAGCTGTTTGCATCTGTACTGTATCAGTATGAAGTGGTGTAATTGGAGCATTCTGATTCAGGGACATCGCAAAATTCATTGCACAATTGCAAGAAGGAAAAGCACTTCTGCACCCTTCCTACTCTTTTAAAGTAATTCGGCAAGACAGCTAGAATTTGGAGGGCTGTGGTTTTTTGATGGCAACTTCTGGGTATTTTGCTGAAGCGGAAAGGGGCACAGGAGTCTGCAGGAGTCCTGCAGCGTGCAGGAGCACTGTTCATGCACTCGTCACCCACCGCCTTGCCATGTGCCGTGGGGAAAGCCCACATAACCTGTGGCATCTAAGTGTGTCCATTTGTAAACCAAAAGATATAACAATGCTTACTTAAGCTTGCAGGACTTACAAATTCTATTTAGAATTATTTACAGCAAACCTTGACATTTTTTTCTGATTGAAAATATTATCTGAGAGGCACAATTTTGTACCTAGCATCATGAAATATTTTGGAACAAATATTCTGTATGAATTACCACAGCTTGATTTACTTCCATGGAGCCCCAACAATATTAGCTGGTGGCCAATTTGCCTCTGCATGAGGAAGCATATTTCCTCACAAACATTAAACCGTGGAGATGAAACTTGCTTATAAAGTGAGTGACATTTTGCACACTTGCTCTGTATTTTATAGAAAGGCCACTTATAGAAGACTCCTGCTTCTTCCCTCCATTAAGTGGACCTCCTTTAATGCTGAGAACAAGGCGTGGTGATAACACATCCCTTCCTGCTGCAACACTTTTCATCTCAGGAGCAAAGTATCAGAGCCACTGGTGTATTAGCCACAATTTACCTGTGGATTCCCCCGATGATCTTTTCCAGTCATCAAGTCCAAGAAGCAGCATCGCTGAAACCTGTATCTAGACTGAAATCTGTTGATAGTATTTACCAGCAGATATTTTTCTTTTTGTTTCGGTGTCAGTAAAGGGGATTTTTTCTTACTGGCACATGCAACTCAAAACAGGGCTGCCAGCTACACCTCAGTACCCCTGACATCTCTGGCGACAGGCAGGGCTGCTTCTGCTCCAGCACCTGGCAGGCACATATCTCTGTTTTGTCCTGTACCGCACCTTGCCAACTCTTGCTGGCTGGCCCGTGTAATCATTTATAGCATTTTTATTTGTAGCAGTGCTAGCTGGCTTGGCTTCCTCTGTCAATGCCTTGAAGGGTCAGGGTCAGCCCCTATTCTGCTCGGCCGGGTCTTCAGCTAAATGATTTCTTTCTGAATTAAGCCGCACCTCTGTTTAACTTTCACCACTCTCTCTCTTTCCACTGAAGGACTGCCAGAGAAACACAACAGGACAGCACTGCGAGCAATGTCCGGACGGCTTCATTGGCGATGTTGTCAGAGGAGTGCCCACGTTCTGCCAGCCCTGCCCCTGCCCCCTGCCAGCACTTGCCAAGTACGTAAAGAGTCTCTGCTTCTCTGCGATTTGGGCTGGCTTTGGTCCTTTCCAAGGTGGGGTCAGCATCCCTTCCTGCATGCAGGAGACAAAGGCTGCTGCCCTTGCCAGTTGCGTGAAAATAAGAGGACTTCCAGCTGCTTACATTTATAACCACAGGAAACAACATTTCATTTAGAAGGTGTAAAATATCCTTAAGTGTTCATATCGGTTCTTACCAAGAGGGAGGAGAAAATATTTGAGCAAATTTAAGTTCTCCCTCTTTTATGTAGGAGAGACTATTCAGCTGTCTGGTTACTTCTAAGAATCCCTCAAAGACAAATTCCCTAGGAATTTGGGGCATGAGGGATGTACATGGCTGAGACAGACAGACAGACAGACAGAAATGTCAATCCATGACCTCTGGATGGTAAAACCAACCAGGCAGACTCCTGAGCAAACAGTGGCTGGATCTGGTTAGTACAGGAACAATTAAAAGGAAAGAACTGAAGGACCCTGTGACAGGTACGGTGCCCTTCAGCTGATGCCCAGCTACCTTTGGGTAAGAAACTCTGAAGCCTGATAGAAAACCAAGATCAGGCCAAAGAGCTCCAGCTGTTAGCCACTTTGTGCCTTCAGAAGAAAGAAATAACTACAAACCATGACCAGCTAATAGAAACTGTTAGTGGCACATCAGTAACGCAGATGAAAGAAATTATCAGCTTCCTCCTGCTTGAGGTCTGTGCTCTGAGAGGGATCTATGCAAATCCCACTATAGTGCACAGAGATGCCAGCAAATACTTGCCAACGGGTTAAAGCTATTTTTTAGCAAGATACCTACTCTGCCTGTGTTGTTTCCCATTTCGCTTTCAGCCAGGCTTCTCAGCAAAGGGGAATTTCCTCACTGTATTTGTTTGCGGTTGCTATAGGATTACTCATACAGCCTTAAGGTGGGATGAGCTGCATTTTGCTCAGCTGCTCAGTGGCACAGGCTCAAAATGGCAATGGAGCAAAATCGCTCCGGCCAAACTCCCGCAGATCACCTCTTGGCTTTCGCAGTGAGCTGCAGACATGTGCAGAAGGCCGTGGGGTGGAGAACAGCTATTGTTGAAAAACTGCAGCTTTGCCTGGATTAGAGAGAAAATCCTCCAGAGACAAGGGAAGAACCTGGCTTTGCTCACATTTAAAAAGCCTTAGGAGTGCGCGAGCTCGCAGACGAAGCAGACCGCTTCCTCCAGTTTCAGTAGCGGCTGCAATGCCAGAAATAGTAGAAATACAACAGTCGGAAGCCGTGCTTTTTCCTTAGCAAAGGAAAGTGATTTTTTTTTTAACCCATTGGGCACAGAGGAGCCACTTTGGTGTAAGGAGCAGCTCTCTCAACCACAACCTGGGCTGCACGTGCCTGAGGCACTACCGCATGACGAGACCTGGTCTCTGCCGAGCACAGCCCGTCAAACATCTAGGCTGTCCTCCCTACGCTGCGATTTGACACAGCATGGCCAGGCCTACACTTACCGAGTCCTACAGCCCACCGGGCTCTGCAGCAGTGCCCCCCGACCACAGGGAGCCAGCCGGCCCACCAGCCCAGCAGGGCTTGGTGCAGTGGGACCAGCAGGGACCTGAGCTACGGGCTGTCTCTGCCAGTGCCGTGGGAGGTGGGCACAGAGGCCAAGGAGCGTTCCCTCCTTCAACAGGCTCCTTAGCCCTTCTGCTAGGGACAGACACGTCTCCTATGCCTCTTATATGAGCCGGCTGAATATGAGCCAGCAGTGTGCCCAGCTGGCCAAGAAGGCCAACGGCATCCTGGCCTGTATCAGAAATAGTGTGGCCAGCAGGAGTAGGGAAGTGATCGTCCCCCTGTACTCAGCACTGGTGAGGCCACACCTCGAGTACTGGGTTCAGTTTTGGGCCCCTCACTCCAAGAAAGACATTGAGGTGCTGGAGCGTGTCCAGAGAAGGGCAACGAAGCTGGTGAAGGGTCTGGAACACAAGTCCTATGAGGAGCGGCTGAGGGAACTGGGGATGCTTAGCCTGGAGAAAAGGAGGCTGAGGGGAGACCTTATCGCTCTCTACAACTACCTGAAAGGAGGATGTAGAGAGATGGGGGTCGGACTCTTCTCCCTAGTAACAGACAACAGAACAAGAGGAAATGGCCTCAAGTTGCGCCAGGGGAGGTTCAGACTGGATATTCGTAAAAATTTCTTCACCGAAAGGGTTGTCAGGCATTGGAACAGGCTGCCCAGGGAGGTGGTGGAGTCACCATCCCTGGAGGTATTCAAAAGACTTGTAGATGTGGTGCTAAGGGATATGATTTAGTGGTGGACTTGGTAGTGCTAGGTTAATGGTTGGACCCGATGATCTTGGAGGTCTCTTCCAACCAGAACAATTCTATGATTCTATGATTCCATGCCAGACCACTAGAGATAAAGAAGCCCTGAACCCAAAAGGACAGCAGCTTGGGATTGGGAAGGGAGAACAAAAGTTGCAAGGAGCCTGAATGCAGATGCTTCAACATTAGCAGCAATATAGAAGTTAGACTCGGTGATCCTCATGGGTCCCTGCCATCTCAGCATATTCTATGTTCTATGGTATGTCACCCCTTTGAAACTACCTCAGTAAGAATCCACTTCAATTTTTCAGGCTTTTCCCTCGGAAAAGTCGTAAAGGCAATAGTTAAAGGAATATCTGATCCCAATTTGCCTCATACCCCTATTTAAATAACATGCAGAAATTGCCTGTTCAGCTTCTTGCATGAGAGAGATCTGACCACAGCAATAGCCTTCAGCTGGAGCTGGAACAGGCAAATAATAATGATTGAGCAACATTCAGCCTTGCATAACTAAATTCAAAGAACAAGCGTTCTTTCTTTTTTTTAATTTTCCCTCCATTAATCCTACTCCATTTATATTAAGGCAAAACAGTAACTACCAGAAAGCAGAGAAGCATTAAATACCTTAAATAAAAACTTCCAAAGGATGTTGTTTTATACTCTGTTTTACTTTGGAAATAGCCAGCAAATTCATAATAGTTAGACAAAGTGACCAAATCTGTAAAGTGACAGACTCATCAGATGATATGTATTTTTTCTTGGGATACATCTGTGTGTCTCTGGATTTTCTGGCCAGACTGTCTTCATATCTGCTATCCTGGGAACTTTTGGAATAACTTTTGGACATTACACATGAAGTGTAATGTCATCTCTTTGGAATAAAAGAAAGGAGGAGGGAGTTTGCTTCACAGTCCAGCAGATGTTACTTGTTTCAAACCTGAGGGGATTTTATGCACTTTTTTTTCCTAAAAGATCACAAAAAATATAAAACCTCAGGAAGGCTTCAGTCTTATTTCATAACTTAAATCCACAATGTGTTTTTTTCAACTACATGAAGGAGTTAGCCTCTGTAAAAGAAGAGGAAGGCTGCCACACTGTTATGATTTTCTCGATATGTTCTCAAAAAAGCTTTACTGAAGTTATTTGTGAATTCTGTGAGAAGAATCTCATTTTATGTTCTCTCTGGTTACATGAAATGTTTTGAGACAGCACAGATCCAGACACAGATTTATTTGACCCTGGTTGTTCCACCAGCTGAGAAATGCTGGTGGGAACTGAAATTATGCAGGAGTTCTTGTCACCTTTCAATGCTGTTCATTCCTGGAACAAGCAGTGCATGGATAATGCTCTTTCCCATTGCTCCGAGTCTTTCGTCCTTCTGTGCGAAAGGGATGCAACCTGGCCACAGCTGCCCAGCACCGTACGACTCAGGACCTGCGTTTTAGCAGCCATGGGCCTGCAGCTGGCAACTGCTGCCACTCACTACTCTGGTCGCGCTCCAGTGCTGGCAGGCATTTACTCACACGTATTGCAAACTAACTGGAAACATCTTTAGGACTATATGTCTTTTCTTTTTTCTGCAAATGTATTTAAGCCATGTCCATCACTGTGTTCGAAGTGTATACAATTTGTACTTGCCACATCTGGCTGCTGCTGTTCCTTGGGTCTCATATTTAGTTATACATTTGTTAAATCCTGAAAACATAAGAAAGCAAAGGAATCCATGATTTAGAATCACAGCAGTGAAAATTACTGCAATCTGTATCACTACTTGGTATGTTGGTCTCAGAAGGGGCCCCAGACTCTTTCCAGATTATTCAGAGAGATGGTGGAGCAGCCTCGATTACTGTAAATGAGGATGGCATCACTGAGGTCAGTTTTCACCACTCGGTACTTCCAGATTGGATTTGAGGAAAAACCGTAGGATTTGCATAGGAAACTGCTGCACCCATTTCAGAGACTACATTCCTGAAGTGCTCACTGCATTGTCTTTCATAAGCGATATTTCACCTCTTAGAATAAGAGACAGGAAGCAATTAGGTTTGTGTGACAAACACATTTATCCCAAAAGTCCTTTATCTAAAATGTATGTATCAAAACCTGCAGGTGTATTTGATCTACACTGCAAGACAGGAACTTATATGTACCTGTATTTATATAGCTCCATAGTGCTATACACTAATTAGTGCTTTCTACACTAATTAAAAAGATTAAACAAGAGGTATAATGTGAATAACATACAGAGCTTAAGAATACCTATTCAGCCATAAGTAACCAAGAGCCAGAGCTCACACTGACAGCAAATGTTCATAATGTAATAAAGAAATACTCCCAAGTGTTTGCCGTTGCCTGCTATTCTAACTATTCATTCTAACGAAATTCCAGCTTTGCAGTCTCCTGTTACAGAAAAAGTGGAAGTGTGCGCTGTGTCTGTAAGGAAAACTACGCAGGACCCAACTGTGAAAGGTAAGAAGCTAATAGGATGACTTACAAGTCAACAATACTGAAGTCCAGAAGTCTTTGAGGGAATCTTCCCACACAGGGAAGAAATCTTGTGCATGTGTTTCCATCAGGTTGAATCATGTCTGTTAAAGGATCGCATTCAGCTTCTACTAAAACCCATAAGAACTTGCTGTGGAGACATGTCAGGATAAGACAGACATGTACATCTGATGTATTTTGATCGAGTTCTTGCACTTTGTGTACCTTCATGTGGTGATCTTCCTAAAAGGAATACAATATACGAATCAAAATACAAAATACAAATCAGAAACAGGAGCTGAAGTGACAAATAACCACGACATAGATGCCTCTTGCAATTCACCACTCTAAAACATATACCAGGCTTCTACCAAATAAATTTTTCAAAAGCAAAGGAGAAAATGCATTATCTAGTCAAATTCTTAATGAGCAGATGCAGCTTTTTTAGTTAAATTTAAATGTACTTCACAGACATAATTCAATAAAGTCCAGCAAACAACCATAGGCCAGTGTTGCTTTTCAACTTTCCCTTATGCCCATAAACAATTCCCAGTAAATAACCTCTAAATAACAAAGTACACAAATAAATGGAGCTATACAGCAGAAATATGACTTACTCTCCTATCTTGTAAAGGGCCATCTTACTCACTATGAACACACATGATGTTTCAATGAATGTCAGAGGCCTGATTATAATTCAGAAATTCTCCAGCAGCCAATAAACTAAAACAGCTCTAACACAAAGACTGAGGGGTATAAGATGGCTCAGACACTGGTTTCTGAACACCTCATTTTGTTTTTCCTTAAAGCCCCTGAAGTATTTAAGACTTCAGTCCACTGTCATTAATGGGTAAGTCTTGAATTCAAATGATACTTAACATAACTATCAGAGAAGGGAGAAAGGGGATGCTTAAGATGCAAAGAAAAATCAATATGAAAAAAGTAAGATAAAAAAAGAGTGAAGGCCTTTGCCCTTACAGATGATGCATATGCACATCAGCATATTACCTCCGCATCACTAACATGGTGACAGCAATCGTGAGAGCCCTTTAGACAGATGGCACAAAAATAAAAAACATCACTCTTGTTTCCAGGCCTATGGCTGTACTCTTTTGTTCTTCCAAAATGTCAGATTTATTCACAAAGGATAATGCAGACAATTAAAAGGTCAGTGAGGTTTCTTAATGGTTATTAAAATGTCAACCTAGACTACAAGCAATTCAAATCCTGTGAAATGAGTAGCAGATGCATAGTAACAGCAGAAAATAGCATCAGCTTTGTTTTCTAATAGCCACTACTCAGTCTGACACACTGCGTCTGTCTCAAGGAAGGCAAAGCTGCATAGATGGGTTAGAAAAAGCTACAGAAAGAAATCACCCTGTCCTGGTCACCGTCTTAAGTCCTTGACTAACTGCTGGGGTAAGTGGCAAGCAGTGTCAAATGGGACTTTCCTTCTGGTAGGCTCCTGATCCTACTCCCATTTGTGTCAGAAATGACAAAAAGCATTTCAAAGACTAATGAGAAATGCGTTGCTTGTAACCTGTCCACTTGCTAAAGAGCAAGTCCCTGCCTCACACGCTGCTGCTGGGCACTGCCACCACTCCCTGCTCCCACTGGCAGCTATTGCACCGTCAGCATCCTGGCAGGAGGACTGGGGGATCCTGAGCAAGAAGGGGCATTGCCCCTGTCCCTCCCTGCAGCCCAAAGAGCAGCTCATGTCCCCAGGGAGAGGAAGGCTACACCTCCTGCTCACCGCCCTCCCTCCCAGCTCTCCGCAGCAGTGCGTGACGGGCGCCACGGAGCAGCGAGCTGCAGGACACCCCTCCACGGGCAGCGCGTGGGATCTCCAGAGCAGCACACCGGGAGGCAATATCTGCTCCGTTTCCTCTGGCATTCGTGTAGGAGGCCTTCTTGTGCTGCCCCGGGGGCTTGGCACAAACTTATCCAGTTTATGTTTGCCAGCAAATGGTGTTGTGAGATCGTGGAAGCCTTTGCTAGGAACTGAGAAAACCAGCTTCCCGATTCAAAATTTAGGAATGAAACATTTTGCTCCTGGACTCCAGCAATAAGGCATTAAGGTGGTGACGGATGAAATCCAGGTTTTGTTAATGCCCAAATGCTAAAAAAGATAACTGAAGAAACAGTACTTTAGTGTCCAAAGTGAATAGAGGAAAAAAGTTCTTTTGGCATTGCCAGGGAAGAGGAAGTTAATTTCTTACTCACCGATAATTACAGGAAGCAAACATGGCTGTAAAATGAAACAAAGATAACTTAGCAGCTTTATTATGGGAGAGGAAATATTCTTTGCTAGCAACAAAGAGTCATTTATTGATACAACAGAGGAAAAGACATTTACCGCAGGCCTCTATTTTTTCAGACCATAAAGTGCAGAGATGGAGCAGTACATTTCCATCCAGCTGTCTCTGCTCCTTTCACATGCTACCAACTATTCAAAAGAGGCCAAGCACAGTCCAGCCCTATGAGATGCACTGAGTGGCAAAGGGAAGGGGAAAGTGAAGGTGACACGTTTATCTTTAGCTGTAAAAGTTTCTATTTGTTTTAGACAGCTACTCCAGATGAGGAGATATAGCTAATAAAAGTGAGTCAGACGGTCATAAAAGCAGCACTTACTTACAAAATATATGTGTGAGGATGTGAGGAATTGTCCACTACGTTTCTGGCAAGTGAACTGAATGGTATATATCAGAAAAGAAAAAAAAAAAATCACCTTGCCCTGAAGAGAGGGCAGATATCATGGGCCTGATGGGAACAGCATCCAGTCTTTGGTAGATGTTGGCTGAAAGCCAGAGCTGGATAGTGGTAAGCAAAACACTGGTCTGGTCCCAGCTCAATGACTTCTGCAACTCGGTAGCCACATTAGACAGACAATCATTTGGAAAATACTGAACTACAGTAATTAAAAAAATTACAAAGCAACTCTGCAAGATTTTGAGAGTTCAGAATAAATCAAGAGTTCAACAGATTTAAAAAAAAGACAGAGTTTTTTTTCTTGTGCAAGCATCATAAACATACTGAAATTCTGAAATTTGGGAAAATACTACAATCTCACACTGGATGAAATATTAGAAAATTATAGCAAGACTTTTGGCATGACTAAATAGTAGCATTACCCATCACTGCCTGCTCTAACTCCCATGGGAATGGGGAGCGACTCCACCAAAGTCAGCTAGATCACACTCATTATGCTCCATGTCGCATTCACAGTTCTTCAAGGGGTGCACAGAACTCCAGGTCACACTTTTATTCTTTACATCTGGGTCACCCAAATGATAAGATCTGCACCGAAGATTTTGGCAGTGCTGCAGAGAGACAAACAGAGTCTTTGCCATTGGCAAAGGCAGTATTTAATGCAGACAAATGGTTTATATTAAGATGCTTAAAATTTTATGTGTTTTTACTGTGGGGGTTCAGGACTGGAACACGAACAAAGCAACACTGAGGAAATTACTTTCTTTATTAAAAAAAAACCCTCAGCAAATGTAGGAACAGATCAAAACTGGAAGCTCTTATCAGATCTCCCACATTTTCATCGTTCAGACATAGCAGAACCTGGATTTGACTATGTTCAGGTTTTAGGAGACAACAGACAACGGCTCAGGTCTCCAGCCAGAAACCTGCAAAAATTAAACTAAACTGCCTGAGAGCTCACTCTACCCACCCACAAACAGCAGAGGAAACAGCATCTTAAAACAGGACATTATGGATGGGAGAAAAGACAAGGACAACAGGGTGATGAAACAGGATGAAATACAACAACTACTCCTTACCTAAATCACTGCAATGACTATTCAACCCTCCAGTTTCTTCAGTGAGCAATTGCTACGCCAGCTAGTTATCCCCCTCCCCACAGTAGTTCTTCATTCCCAGTTTACGGGTATGAGTCCTGATCTTTGTGCCCCAGGCTGTTGGGGCGTGGACCCTCCTGCCACCCCGCAGTGACACCACGAAAGGCGTGGGTTGCCCCTGTCCTGCCAGCTGTCCCCTCCAGTCCATCAGCCGCTGCTCTGCGCTGCTCCAGTCGCCAGCTCCCCCAGTGATGCCCTTGCTCAAGGATTTGCTCCCACGAGCTGCTCCATACCAACGCCGGTGCCAGCTCTGTTTGCCTCACTGGTTGTTTTGCAAAAGGTCCTCTAGCTCGTAGGGTTAAGAACACTCCCTGTGACCAGCAGGAACTCCTTTAACTGAAACCCTCTCCTTTCTTTCCAAATGATGACACCAAATCTATTACCTCTTGTCTTAGCTGAGGGTCACTGGTCACCCAGGAGTCTTAGGTATTGCTGGTTTGTCTAGACTTTCAAAACCCACTACAGTTTCAACATCTCTTCCATTTTAAGATGTAGCAAGTTTTCAACTGAAAAGCTTCCCAAACATGACAAGACACGAAAAGCAATTTGGACCCATTTCAGGCCTCCCCTGGAGTGCTTGTTACCCACCTCCCTCTCACCCTCTGCCAACCAACAGAGGAATCCTTCCCGCCTGGGCTGGTGGCTGCTCTCAGGCTTTTGCCCTCAGCCAGCAGGCTAACATCAAACAAATCTAAAAAATGGAGGCTGGTTCAGTGCTTGTTCTGTTTTGCAAAAACCAGAAACCATCCCAATGCCTCACCATAGAAGTATTTACATAAACCTTTTCTGGTCAGTACTTTGTTATATGCGTTATAATGGAAATAAGGTCTGAACTTCCTCTGAGTTTCAGTATCGTGAAATGCCGCCTCTTACCCCAGTTTCCTATATAATACAATATAGTTGGTGAGATCCAAAGCTGAAGGAGACCAAAATAAACACTAGAGCTGCCTCTCTGCCAAGGTCATTCTGTCATAGATTTTGAAACAATGGGGAACAAATCATTTTACTGCTAAAGACACACCAAAATAAAATAATGCAGGCTGATGTGATTGAGATACCAGAGTGTTCAAGAAGGGAAAAATATATAACTGTACAGACTGAGATTAGAGCACAAAACAGCCTCTGCAGGAATACAGCTCCTAATTTGCCTTCTGTCCCTTAGTAGCTGCAGACCGTCATCAATTCCTGGTGACATAAATAAGGTCAGAGAAAAAGCGGTACCGCAGACGGGAATGCCATTGCTCATCATCGCTGGGCTTGCTCTTCCTTTCAGGTGTGCCCCCGGTTACTATGGGAACCCTTTGCTAATTGGAAGCACTTGTAAAAAATGCGACTGCAGTGGCAACTCGGACCCAAACCTGATTTTTGAAGACTGTGATGAAGTGACCGGCCAGTGCCGCAACTGCCTGCGCAACACCACCGGGTTCAAGTGCGAACGCTGTGCTCCGGGTTACTATGGGGATGCCAGATTCGCCAAAAACTGTACAGGTATTGTCTATAGTTTAGTATAGCAGAGTTGAGCAAAACGCAGCACAGCATGCTCTGCAGATAACCTCCCAGAGATCAGAGATGCCTGGATCAGTCACCAGACACCTGTGGCCCTGGGGGTGCTCCCGGCTGCCTACCTGGCAGGATAATTTGGATGCCTGTTCGGTTGAATCATCCCAGGCACTAGCATTCTTTCCAGTGCCCATGAGGAAGTCTCAGACCCCAGACTCCAACATCCCAAATGCCTTGGCAAGATGAATGTAGGCACTGTTGTCTCCTGCATCTTGTTTTAAATTAGGGTCTCACTTCACCTTTGTGTTTGCTCACACCACATGCTGCCCAACATGACCACTCAGACTGAGGGCACTTAAAGACCTGAAAGCAGTTTTTATGGGAACAGCATCGTCCTTCCTGTCCTGACCCAATCCCTGCTCATTTTCTGCTAGTTTTCATACTGATAATGTATTCTGCATTTCCCACATGTCTGTGTATTTCCACACGAGAGGTGACTGTACTTCCAGGGTCTGGTAAAGTGCTACCCAGGGAATCTTACCAAAATGTACCTACACAGAGGGGTCACAGAGGTTTATGTCCTCTAATATAATTATCCTCTTAATTTACATGGAGTTAGATCCAAATAGGACTTTGGGCTCACAACTTTTGTCCCTGCTTTGGACCTGGGAGGAGAGATTACAACCTCTTTCAAATCACTGAGGAATAGCCACAGCCAAAGGCAAAATGCAGGTGCTCAGAGCAAGGACCTTGGGGCTCCCTCCCAACCCCTTTGCCAGGGTCCCTCCCTCAAGGACCAGAATGCAAATGAGGTAGAAGGATCACCCCTAGCTCTTAGCCAACTTGAAGGTAAGACACAGCCAAACCACACATTCAACCCAGACCTTTTAAGTGCTCCTGGCTCTCCAGGTACAGGGCTACAGGCCTCGGGGCCTTAGTGATGTCTTGGTCCACCTACGCCCTTCTTGCAACTCACTGTACGCTTGGACTTTGCTTTTTACTAGCTTCCTGTAAAGTGCTAAGGAGTGTTTTGAGACCCATAGGATGGACGTTGTGAGGATGCTCTGTACTCAAGTGCCCTTTGCGCTGCTGTCTTTATTTGTAGGGGACCACATATGATGCCACTAGCGGTCCCTTCTGGTTTTATGTTCCAGTGACAGCTAGACATTGAGTGTCCGTCTCCAGGATGAAATTCACATTACTAAGTCATGTGCTTAAATTCCATTTATGCTGAATGGGGAGAGACGGTGCCCACACACAGTAATCCCAAAAGCCAGTCCCAGGTACCCAAATCATCCAACAAGACAGCAGCTGTAGGGAACAGCGTGCCCCAAAACTCAGCTCCTGCCCGGATTTGAGCACCCAAGATGTGCCTGAAATTCAACATCTCTGTGATTTTGAGGTTGCAAAAGCAAACCTTGTTTATGCCCTTCACTGCCTAATTCAGTTCACCAGAGATGATTTAACTGCAGTTCTTCCATAAAGAATGACAGGATCTAGTTTGTGGGTCCTGAATGCCGTGAGGCAGGAGGAACGCACCCAGCACTTCGACTCAGCAAACCGCAGCAATCGTGCCTTGGCCATGTGCAAAAGCAGAGCTTCAAGCAGCTAAAAGTAGTTTTGCCAGAAGTCTGAGGATTACAGGGCATTCCAAGTGTCTAAGCAGATTATGCAAGACACAATTTTGAAAGGCATCTCTGAACACAGAGTTTCTAAACTGTAGTTACTCTTCACTCTTTCATCACCTTAGAATAGTTTTGGTTTGCACCCTTAAGGAGTTGCAGAAATTAGAGGCAGAATGCCTCGGTATTATTTACGTTTCTGAGGTACAGTTTAAGTGGGATTTCATGGTACCACAGGACTTCTCTATACAGGTTTTTCATGCAGACTGTAAATCAGCTTGGTAATTCTCTTCGTTAGCAGATCTCCTTGTAGTGTTTGATCTTTGCTAAACATAAAAAGTGCCTGGGCACTTTAATATGTTGTGAGAGGTACAGCTTTTCTCTATTTAGGAGTGAATTTAATCTTGTAGTTGACTCTAGCAAATCCTGATTTTGAAGTATTATGTTTCAGAGAATTACACACTTCTCGTTTCATCTTCATTTCTGCCAAACACCACAACATGCTGTACTTGACAGTACTGCGTAGATTGCCTGCACCACTCAATACCTCCATGACAACCAAACTATTTGGGTAGTTTACAAGGCAAACTTATACTTTGTTTGGCATTTTGGAGCAATTAGGAACTCTTATTTAGAAAAATATTGATTCTGAAACAAGACAAATACCTTCTTTAGAACACAAAAATACAGAAATGAAACTAGTGTAAGAAACAAGAGAGTCTGTGTACATGGTTTTCACAGAGCATCTCAAAGGGTATATAGAACAAAAAAATGCAAGAGAACTAAATGAGCAAACAGCTCTATCCAGGTAGAATCATCTTTTTTTCTTTCGAGCAAAAGACATAATCTGTGTAGCTGTGGATAGTAGTTTTCAGCTTCTTTTCACTATTGTTTTTAATCATGTGTCCTTTAGCCACACTTCAAAGCTTTCCACAAATGTCCCTCAGAAATAAAGGTAAATTTAGCAACTTTCTCCACCAGTAAGCCACAGCAGCATTCAAAGTTTTAATTCCCTACTAAAAATGTGGTACCTCCTAAACAAGTGGATGAAAAATTGTCCAGACTGCTGTTGAAATTAATTTACTATAAGTATTTGTGTAGTAAATTAAGAGTTATCTATTTAAATAAGAAGACACCATTTGATTTTCTTGAGCACCAATCTCATCCAAATTTTAGTCTTGTAACTGAAATCTCGCCACCTGTTTGGGGGATAGCCTAGATCCTGTGATATAGGTAAAGAGAAATCTCCGCTTTCAACTAAGACTTTTATTTCACTTCTTAACAAAAGAAATAACAAATTAAAAATTGTGGATCCAGGAGCTAGGAGACATCCAGTTCATACAGATTGTGGTGAGGTCAAAATAAAACTGCCCCACAAAATTCATAACCAAATTCTGTTCTGACAATGGTACAAAAACTGAGCAGTTCTACTAACACTGGTTCAGTTACACAGAATTATTCCAATGTTATTGCGTCACGTTGACTTTGAAGCTGTATTACACATTTTTCTTGATAATTCCTCGAATGTGTAATGTGGAATGTAAATACAAGGGTAATTCATAGAGAACAATGAATGGGCTGCAATAAAACAGCAGTAAACAATTTTGTTATATGAGATTCTGCTGAAACCATGAATCAAAAGAGGAAAACGAATTCCAGATAAGTCGCTGCTGTTCTTATGTTCTGCTTGAGTTTTTGTTATTCTATCAAAGTGTTCCAAGAATATTTTAATCTTTAAAGTAATGTATTTTAAAAGGCCAATTAAACTTTGAAAGTGACACTTTAGATTAAAAATTATACTTTATTAAAAGCCACTTGTGCTGGAAATAAATATGTTGCTTGGTCACATTTAACAAAATGTAAAACCTCATTTATTCTTCACTGTAAGTGGTAGGAGATATTTACTTTTTGATATGCTCAAGCTGATGATGGAATTGGAGTCCCCTATCAATCCCTGATAGCTAGAAAGTTTATTTAGTGGCAGCCTGACACAGTGTTGATAAATTCCACAGGTCTATGGAGAGATTTGTAACTAATAATTCACTTTAGTTGTACTGCTTTCCTTAGCCCATCTCCTAAATGTCACCCTCTCTAGACGGTGATGCACAATGGCCCAGCTGGGCAACTCTGGCCTCTCTGCCTCTGCTTGTGACCAGCTGGGAAGCTTTGAACAAGTCGCTTGAGCACAGGCTTTCTGGTTCTGTTTCCTGTCTCATATTTTACCTGGTCCAATTCGATCGCAGTGCAAACTTTTTTCTACATACTGGAGGAAAAATCAGTCCAAGAAGCCCTTAATTTTGGTTTGACTATCCATGCACAATCCTATGTACAATCATTTCACTAGTCTTGGGAGGCGAAAGGTGGATTCTACATTTTGAAGATTCTTCTTTCAAAAATCCTTTCTTTTTCCCCCAGAATGTAACTGTGGAGGGAGAATGTGTGACAGCCAGACCGGAGAATGCCTCGCAGACAGTCCTGAAGTTTCTACTGGCACAGACTGCCCAACCATCAGTAAGAAGATTATCATGAGAACATCGAAAATTAATATCGCTCTTGTATTTAGATGCTTACAAATACTAACTTAAGAGCTCGGTTCTCCAGTGGGCTCAGCACTTTGACCTTGGTCCCACAGGGCACTTAAACATGTGAATATGCACAATGTCCCGCTGACTGAGTATTTAAACATGTTCTCAGTTGCTTGACTGAATACATGCATACGTCCAACTCTGTGATACAGACTAAATGTTTAGGTACAAATTGCGGAGCAGCAGGGAAGTATCACCAAAGCCACTTCTATACCTTTGAGACACAGTGCCTGTAAAATAATATTCTGGCCCTAAAAACTGCCATCACAACTTTATCTGTGCCATCTTGCATATAATTTCTGGTTTTCTAGTTGTACACCTAATATATATTGTTGCTGTTGACAATTTGACATATACCCACCAGTCAGTTGTTTTTCCACTACCATCTCCCCTGTTCTAATGATAGGAAGCCTGGGGAGTTTCCAGAAGCACTATGTTGTAACTATTGGTAACCACTGATATTTTTTTAAATGTTAGTATAATTATGCCTGTGGTGTAATGCAGACCATGTAGCACACATGGGTTCCTAAACCAACTCCCAAGAAGAGGGGTCGTGTGTCTTGAAGTGCAGCCAGAAGGAAAAAATTTAGGAGCTGCTGCCATCAAGAATACAGACTATACAATACCAAGCAAAAGTTTCTGTAGGAATCTGTGTTTCACATTCACCTAAGTCTCCTGCATTTAGTGGTGGCACCAATGTCGTTAAAAACAAGGTGGTATTGCAAGCACTCAGCAGGGACAAGGATATAGCTCTGCACAAGTGTATTCCAAACATGTTATAACTGTGGTTTTAGAAGCTGCCCTCCTAATCAAATAGGCAGCCAAGAGCCCATCTGCTGGACATCCTTACTTCTCATACCACCAAATTTTAATTACAGACAAAATGGGTTCTGACAAAATGAAGTTGTTTTTTTGACCCCCATCTGTTGTTCTTCGGGCCACAAACATGCAGAGCCTCTCGGGAATAGCCAGGAAATACCTCCTCTCTCTCTCTCTCCCTACTGATTACGGAGCTGCTGCGGCAGCCTCTCGGAGTAGTCCCATCTGGTGCTGCTCAGCTGGAAGCGTCATTACTGTACTGTTGGACCTTGGAAGCGGGCGGATGAAAGTGAAAGAAAAATGGGTATCCATCAGGATCCATCAATGACAAAGAGAGGGAACACCATGGGGCAAGAGAACTATAAAGTGTGAATTTAAGGTATTTGCTGTTAACTGACACAAACACTAAAGAAAAATTACACTCTTTTATTTTCTTATCAGGCTGCGATAAATGTATTTGGGATTTGACAGATGACATCCGATTAGCAGTTCTGGCTATCGATGAAAGCAAATCGACTTTACTGAGCATTTCTACAGGTGTTGCAGCTCAAAAGCGTTTGAATGACCTGAACCTCACTGCCACCCATCTCCAGGTACAAACACTGATGACATTTTATTTTTTAATGTAATTTTAATGTATGAATTTCCACTCCATTCCTGTAGATTTCAATCCCTGCCCTCACTAGAGAAATTATTTGTTTTCAAATGCACTGAGTTTTTTTCCTACATACACAGGCAGCAATGTCCAAAAAAAAGAACCATGCTGTGCTTTGGACCATCCAGGTCGATGATGCTGCAGACGAAATGAATGATCTCCTGAGAGAAGCAGCAACACTTGATGAACAGGTTTGTTTATAGCCCCCTGCCAGAGCTCTGAGGGTTTGCAGTTTGTCATATTCACATGCTAGCGTAAGAGGTTAGTATAGAATAGTTCCAGTTGGAAGGGACCTACAATGATCATCTAATCCAACTGCCTGACCACTTCAGGGCTAAACAAAAGCTAAAGCATATTATTAAGGACATTGTCCAAATGCCTCTTAAACACTGACAGACATGGGGCATCAACCACCTCTCTGTGAAGCCCGTTCCAGTGTTTGACCACCCTCTCGGTAAAGAAACGTTTCCTAACATCTAGTCTGAACCTCTAGGTTCACCAAACAAGAGTGGGAGTGCCCTGAAAGATAGTTGGGAGAATTTTCTATTTCTATTTTCTATTATTTCTAAACTTTCTACTTTAGTTTAGCTCTGAATTAAAAGTATAAATGACCTATCAAGTCTTCTACCCAAAAAAGGAAGGATGTAGGGCCAAAGTCTGTTGAATGTGGTTGGAGGTTTGTCACCGACCCCAAAAAGCCTCCCCTCAAGATCTGAGTTCCCACCTACCCCCCTACACAACATGTTTGATCTGAGACAGACACACTGCCTTTCTATTTCACATTTTGATTTCTAATGAAGTGAAGTAACCAACACTAAGCTAACTCAGATTAACTTTGGGAGTGTTTGTACTGGATCTATTTTACATGCATGCTCTCATAAAATTAAATTAGCCTCGATTAGATACTTCAAAATACATTACAAAACTGCCAGTTTAAATGGTTTTTCACATACCCACTGAGATGGGTGCCTGATCAGCACTCAAGATATGTTTTAACACAATTGTAATCATAAATGTTGCATCCACATTGAATTGCTAGGCTATAAAATTAACGTTATCTGCTCTCAGTTCACATAACAATTTCATTGCACCCTAGAAGAATACTGATATGATATATGTTAAGAGAAGAAATAGGGTTCAAAATTGCTTCTCCTCTCTTTTAAAGAGATATTATTAAACATCTTTCTGTTGCTAAGATATATATATATTAGTGAGATACATCACTCTATGTTATTCCCAGAGATAACCACAGCTGTAGTATGACGAGTATATTTCATGCTTATTGCAAAATGCCAGACCTTGTATTCACTTACTAATTCCTTCACAAAACAAATTAAAATTATACCTTAGACTAAAACTCAAATACAGGAGCAAGCAGGAGGGGAAAAAAAAAAACAAAACACAAAGAAAGAGGAGAAAGGACTGTATAGAGAGGTGGAAAAGAAAATTTGGGTTTGGGTGTTTTTAATCAGCACTTACTTAGCAGAAAGGGCACTGCAGAATTATATGGACTATGTGTTCAAGAGAGGTTTGATTAAATCAGCTCCCCCCCCACACACACCTCTGTACCTGTGAAAATCCGGCAGACCTCACACGCCTCAGTGTCCCTCTATGTAGTCTGTAGGCAGGATGATTAAGGCATTAGGTTTTCTAGGAATATTTAGTGAATTTGGATAGTAACATTTTTGTCATCTTCAGTACTACCTGGGGATTTCTTAGCTCATTCCTCAGTTTGACTGTCCCTGAACCAATAAATTCAGTGTTTCCCATGGTCTTTTCTACCTGGTTATTTCTAACGCTTGTTCCACATGAATACTTGTGATTGCTTGTAAAGGCAGGGAAACAATGAACCCAGACTCTCACAGTGGAAGGAAGATCACAGTAATAACTCTGAATATATTGAACCTTTTGCTCTTTCAAGGCATTTTTATGGAAAATATGTGCGAGGGCCTTGAGCAGGTTTTGCAGAGATGTGCCACATCTTCTATTTAGAGCATTTCATGTGCGCGTCCCCCTGTCTGAGGGGTCGCTGCAGATTCTGATCTAAACCCCGAAGGCAGGATGAATGCATCAACTGTAGGCAAGTCATCCTGCTATAAACGAGAAGAGTAAATGTGACCTATAACTCCCTGAGTCTGCTTGGGACAAGCTTAGAGTAAAACAGCATGTAGCTTGATCCTGCCTGTTTGGCAGAGACTTGGGGGAACCAAGCACCTTTCCTTCCTGGGCTCTTGGCAAATTTCAGGATGAGCCTCCGTACATTAGCAGGAATTTGAGGGTCCCTAAGAGCATACCTCCCTCATGCTGCTGTGTTTCCCATCAATCTCACGGCAATCAGCAAACCTATCTCAGCAGTTCCCCATGTGTTCAATAGTTAAAGAAAAATCTGGCAAGGAAATTATGTAAAGGCAAATGTGTGTAAAAACAGTAACAAGTTGCTTAAAAGAAGCATGAAGTGGCAATGCTGAGCATCCGCAAAAACCCTGGTGGCAATAAAGGAATACAAATAAAAAACATAGTGCTTGCCCTTCGAAGACTAAAACAATCCAAGCAAATAGAAATAAAACTAAAACCCTTCTATAAGCCCTTACATTTATTCTATTCGGGTGCACATCCATTTCTGCGGCGCTGCCTTCAAGCGCCACCTGGTGCCTCTGCAAATCCCGGGAAAAAGCCATGTCCGTGGGTCACAGCCACTGCTGTCAGGTGTCAGGGCACCCCAAACCCAGAATCTAATTTTGCAGTGGGAATTTTTGCTGCTGCAGCCCCAATAGGGGCCGTGAATCAAACACCTTACCACTGGCAAGCGTGTGGTGCAGACTTATACATGCACAAACACAGCAGGGCCAGGAAACGCCGACAGCACCAGCAGTCATATTTTTTTCTCCTTCCTGGAAAATACCAGCAAAAATTAAATCTAAGGACTCTCAAAGTCAGTGGCCTTCTAGGAAAGATGGTTACTATGACATGGTAAATGTTCATTTCTCTTACATCCTCAACTGGTGCCTCGCCATACAGCCTCTTTGGGGACCAAATAACCTTGTGTCCGCATGGGGGAACACAATGCAGAGTACAGCCTCTGATACAATAGGAGTGTGGCTATGCTATTCAGGGCATTTTGAATCCTGATGCTTTTTCTTAGCAAGTTGCGGAGCTGGGGACCTCACATGAGGGAGACACTGATCTAAAAATGGTTGTGAGCTTGACACCTTATTCTTCAGTCTATATGCTTACTCAGGAAACGCCATACCAGCAAAATGAGCCAGCCCTGCTGAATGCCTAGGAGACTCAGCAGATGGGGGTTTTACAACTGTACATAATTTATGGCAATTTGATTGCAGCAAATGATGGATAAATATGGGACAGATTTTAATCTCTCACTCTGCAATTCTGAAAATACCGACAAGACAGCCCTTCACTTCAAACACCTCTGTAAATACCACTTTATATGATAAATGGACTTTCACATACTCATCAGGAGAAAGCAAAATGTGTGTTTACACTGCTCATCCTCACACATGCATATGGATCTGAAAAGAAATCTAATGTCTAGCTCACATGGTTTATTCATAGGGAAATGAAGCATCTAGGAAAGGCCTACTGGTACAGAAGGAAACCATGGAGACCAACAACCGTGCTACTCAGCTTGTGCAGCAGCTCAGTAATATGAGGGATAACATTCAAGGTAAATAGATTTCTTTCTGGTTCAGCTCAATGTCAAGCATGTATTAATGAAACCTCCAGCAAAAAAATGTCATAGCACCTGGGCAGTATCACAAAGCAACCCACACATAAGGCTTTTACAGCCTGCAATGCCATGATGAAAAGTTATCTCTCTCAAAAGACATCTGACACCATGGGCTGACTTGGTCTGACACCCAGAACAAGAGCGTCTCTTCCTTTTTTCTCTCTTTGTCCAAGCAAAACAATAATAAATAGTTTTACATAAAATACTTCAAGATAATGCAGCTTGTAGCCTTTGTTTGTTTGAACAGCTGCTCAAGGTATTTATATACACTCGTGGTTAAAAAAAAGAGTCAGTATCGCATTGGGGCTGGATGAAGCCACAAACACAAGGATAGGGTGGGAGATGAGAGTGCTCCATGTCTTACTTGTCAGCAGATTCATGCAAGTGCACTTTTCCCGTCCTGCTGATAAGTAATAGAGGCCATGTGAATAGCTAGACAGATTTTTTAAAAAAATGTGCTTTCTCTTTTGAACCCATGGCAGTCAGTTAGGTCTGACTAATTCTGGTGATCCCACTGGTGAGTGTTACTTTAAATCCAGTTTTTGCCTTTTAGCAAACTGTTGCTGTATAGGATCATGCTGGTTCATATAACTTCATGTAGATGTTTCTAAAAAGAAAAGGATGATGAATAGTAAAAAATTTGGTGAACTTACTGCTTCCCCAAGCTCAGCGTGGGAGATGGTGGTGATTTTCTTCTCAAGCTGCTTATTGCCTCATCTGACCAGAATTTCCAATTGAGTTTGGGTCCAGACACATCTCCAGAGCATTACAGACTAGCTGTTGTCTTCTTGTTCTTTTTTTTTCTGAAATACAGAAGAAGAATTGGAAAACTGCATTCTCATTGCCTCTTTTTCCACAACAAAAGTGTTGCCTCTAGTAAAAGTGAAAGGCAGAATTGTAAACTGTGTGGCTAGTGCAGACCATCAGAAATGGTTGTAGTGACGCTTTTCCACAGTAGGAGAGGTAAACATGATGATGAAGATGTCCCAAAATTAGAAAAAGAGTGAAACCAAGAGTTTTTTCATGTTAAAATCTTGGGACAAACTGTTACCTATTGTCTCAGTGTCCTGCTCATCTGTCCCTATGATATGAGGGGATGCAGATAAAACTTATAAAGTCCATCTTTGGGCAACATGCTAGAGCAATAGAAATATCTCCGGAACTAGCAAAAATTTCAAAACACAGCTTCTCTTCTGACTGTAAATGTATGTATTTTACACCTTCCCAGATGAAGATTTTTTTTTTAATTAGAGCCTGCAAAACCTTTTGCATCTTCACAAATTTTTACTGTACTATATATCAAAGGATAAATGACAACAGTGAACACCTTTCCAAGCTCAACTGCACTTAAAAAAGGTTTCCTAGTCAGAGATGATAATCTTCATCTGGAATATCTATGACATATCATTATCATGCTGATATATAAAACTGAGATTAAACCAATTGCAGCCTCTTCTTCTGTACCTACAGCAATAAAACCCCAACTGAATGTACTCAGAAGCATCCCTGTCCCCTGTACACCTGCATCATGAAAGCCTCCATCCTGCCATAGATCACTCTGATTTCTCCCAGTCTTTGGCAAAGCCAACAGTATACAAAAGCTGTATGTGGCACCAGAATAGAAAGGCTGACTGACAGTTGAGGTTAAACAGCCTGTTTTTTAATAGAAATCCTTGATTAACAGACCTGAGCCGTTCTGTCTTAGAGCAACTACTGCAAGCTCTGTGGCAAGTTGTGTAAGGAAGAGCGGTTACATATCCACTGTTATCCTTGCTTATCCTTATCTCCATGGGTGCTTCAACTATTACTTTATTTCAACATACTTAAGTTAACATATCCCATCATACAGAAGAGGCAGGCTGAGACCACGTTCATAGGATGTTACATTTGTACTACCTTCTTACACCTGTGATGCTACATCACCTTTGACTGTCTGGCCATCTGTCACATTTTATTTCTACAATTATTGAGCAAAAGTGTCAGCATGAGCCTCGTATGTCATCAACAATCACCAGCTGACCTCTGTGGACAGGCCTTTTGTCTTACTGGTTTTGGGCAGGAAAGGAGCCACAGAAGGCAGAAATGTATCTAGTTTGGTGCACAAATAGCACAGTCGGGTTGAGCTGTCATAGAAGAAGCAACACTCATGGCTGTGAATAAAAAGAGCGTGCTTGTTGATCCGGAAAGGAGTTGGAGACAAGTGGGTGAAAATTATTTCCACCATGCTCAAAACTATTCTTCTACAGGGGCATCCCCCCTGTAGAAGGCAAGTCACTCTCTACTGAAGGGAAGGCGTATGTGTGGACACACACACACATGCATGTGCCTGCATGAGAAGGAAAAAGAAATCCATGGAGCTGCTGGTTGTGATCAGTTACTGCTCAGTATGAGACTTTAAAGCTTCACTAATGAGCTCAGGAGCCAGCAAGGAACTGCATACAAAGACACTCTGCCAAAGAATCAGCTGTGCCACAATTACATATCTATTTTTTATAAAAATCTTACAGATGCATAGTGCTGCCTTTGCCAGCTCTGGTTATCCACAAAAGTAGTGATGAATGCAAGCCAAAGGTACTCACATCGTAGGGCATAAAAGAGGCGGCAGTTGGTATTCGAGGACAGGGATTGAGAAGTGGGTAAACTTTGTAATGCCCGCACTGGGGATGGGTAAACTCAATTTCAGCTGCAGGGGTCCAACAGTGTTTCTTGGACTGAGACCAATACCTTGAAATAGTATCTATCTCCAAACCAGCTAGGCAGGATAAGGCCAGAAGCCATATGTTACCTCTTTAGGGTGCCTCAAACTTCTTCAGATAGAAAAAAAGCTTACTTCAGTCTCCTTGACGTTGTTGTTATTTAATAAACAAAACATTTTTGCAGCAGCACTTAAAAACCGCGATCCTGGATGAAAGCCCTAGCCTGCTACATGCCACAGAACACAGAATAAAATGATCATCCCAGCCTGTAAGAACTGCCAAGCCAAATAATGCACACAACCCATGCCTGCTTAATCTCATCCTCTTCTGATGAGACCCTCACATATGCCAGAAAGTGTGATTTATTTACAGGTTTAATTTTAAGACTGGATTAAACATAATAATTATCTTCTATAGAATTGGAAGTTAATTAAAACTTTCTTTTGCCATCAGCATGATCTGGATTCACAAAAGTAAAAGTACTCCACAGTATTTACTTCTCTGTAGCCAGGCTGGATTGACCATCTGTTCCTTTCTCCCACAGAAATCAGCAGCAAGATGAAATACTATGCAATTCAACAAGAGTTGAGCCCTGAAGAAATTGCCCAGAAGCTGAGTGTGGCTGAGGAGATGCTGAAGGAGATCAAACGCCGTAAGCCTTTCACTAATCAGAGGCAACTTGCAGATGAGGAGGAAAACGCAGCGGATGAGTGTGAGTTTTAAATCTGTTCTCCGTTCACCCACATGTTGATGCGCAGCTGGCGCAGGCTGGGCAGCTCTGGACGAACTGCTGAGCCCCTGGGGAGGACCAGCAGGCGCGTGGCAAGCACTGACTGGTGCGCCGAAGATGCTGCTGCTTCCAAATGCCTGCCCAAGTCTCTGCTGGCGCTTGCTGCCCCTGTGGCAGAATGGCCAGAAAAATATGTGTATGTCTGTGTGTCTGTGTGTGCCTGTGCGCTGCAGCACTTCAGCGACAGCTGCTTAGGAAGGTTCGTGCCAGGGCTGGAATTGCTCTTGTGAACGTCTTCCTTCCCCGCTGCCAGCTCTGCCATGGAGACAGTAAACTCCAGCAGAGAGAAAAACTGCTGGTATGGGAAAGAGTGGCAGCTTCATTCTCACAGCTCGGTGAATATGAGTCAGAGCCCCAGGACAATAAGGACTGTCTTCTCCAGAGCAGCCTGGTTAGCAGTGACAATGAAAAACAAACGAAGAGCAAGGAAAGCCAAACCTAGTTTCTTTTAGGAAAAGCTACTTGGGATGGGGAATTCATGGGATTAAAATGAGACACTACAATGAGAGGCATCTTTCCTTTTCAAAAGAGAAGGGAAAATTAAAATCTAGGTACATGATCTATCAAGTGAGCTTTTAACAAATGTGTTTTACTGTCCCCTGAGTAACAGCAACAGAAATTGTTGCATAGGTAATTTTTGTCAGAAATACAAGCTTTGGATTAGTCAGTGGCCTCTGATTTTTCTCCCAGTGCTACAGCAAGTTGAAGAATTTCACGAGAGGTACAATGACACCAGATCTCTCGTATCTGATGTGCTGGAGCAGCTCAGCGAACAGGATGTGAAGCTGTCAGACCTGAAGGAGGCATTAGACCAGGCGCTTGACTATGTTATACAAACGGAGGATATAAATAAGGAAAACACAGCCAATCTTCAAAGGCGTGAGGTACTATGCAGTACATTTATCATAACCGTTGTCTGTGAACGTTCCATCTCTGCTGGTGCTTAAAATAGTAGATTGCAAACAATTTAGATTCAGGAATCACCACACCAAAAAAGAATTTCTTGGACCACTCAGCAGGATGAATTTGACTCTCCAGTTCTAAGAAACAAGTTGTGGAAGTGCAAGGTTCTATTATTTATTCATGGAGTGACAATAAATGACAAGCTTTGGCATGGCATGTCTCAGCAGGCCAAGGAAGAGATGGATACTAATGCCTAAACTAGGAAGACATATTACAACAAAACCTAAGAAGCTTAAAATTCCATGTAGCATGGCTGCTCTAAATATTGCGGTGGGATTGTTTCACCTGTTATGTACTGATTTATAATGTGGAAGGACTTCATGCTCACAAAAGTAATTATATTCTATTAAAACAATTACTTATAAAGACCCTGCACTGCATTCATGCCCCGGGCTGTGAGTGCATTCATACCATCTTGCCCAAATGTTCTCTCTGGTCCTCCTTAAACAAAATGCATCCTCATTTTTTGCACAAATCCATTCTCTAACTGCTCCACAACAGATAGATACCTTGAAACTGGGTTTCCTACTCGCTGGGTGAACAACCTAGCAATAAGGTTACAGCAGTTTCCCCTTATGCTCTGTTCAAATGAATAGTTTCAGTATTTTGAACAAAGTAATCACTCCCAAGGAGAGCTCAGAGGAGACCTGTCCCCTACAGCACGGAAGTGGGGGAGGCATGTTTGCCTGTAAGTGGTGGTATTAAGTTCAAATCCCATCTGGCTGACGAGGAAATTGAATTTTCAGGTCTCTTATCCCAGAAAAGTACCCAATCCATCAGCCATACAAAAAGACTATTTTTTCTCCTCCCAGCAGTTTTGTGTCTCTTTCTCTGATTTCTTTAGTTTCCTTTAAGGGATGCAAAACCAGAATGTCCCACCTAAAACTTTTCATTTATTTTTTCAGCAAGGAAGAAAATGGCAAAGAGAACAATTTGGGACCATTTGAAGCGAGCTGTTTTCACTTCAATGGCTGAAATTGTTTGGATTCTGGAGGAGAGGGTTTGGGGAGCAATTTTTTGATTTGAAGAACGATCTTGCAAATTCAGGCCAACCTCTGTGTTTCATAGCCTCAGTGGCTGAGTTTTGAGCTCTTGAAATTTGCAGCGATAGAAGTTCATGCTGATGTGGAAGGTCTAATAATTCAATAGAGAAATCAGGCGTGCTGTTCTTGTGAATTCTTCTACAAACAGCTTGGGATCCTTATGTACAAAGCCTCTTCTGTTGTTCCATTGTTTCATAATTACAGTGCCAAGCTGCAGCTCGTCTCACATTCATGAAGCAAAGCTTGAAGGGTGTACTCACATTTGTTCACTGTTTTTAACCAGTTGGATCTTCATTATTCCTCACAATGAAGGCAGATGCTGTACAAAAGAGATTGTTCACATTAGCTTTACTATCAACAGGGAAAAGAGATCTCTGTACTGTAGATTTAAAAAACCTCCAGAAAAAAAACTAGTCTCCAGACCACTATGAAAAATCCATGTTTAATTTGTCTCTGCTGGCAGTGCACAGAATAATGCTTCATTCCAATAATTGCTCATGCTGTAATAGAAAATGAAATTAATAAATTTTAAAAAAACCCAACATTTCTTTCACAAAGACACGAAAATGGAAAGAGTCACATTATAATATGCAGATATTAGAGATGTCTGGGAAAAACTTAGACTTCAAATTTGTCTAAAATCTATTTAGTTCATCACTTCATCGTTTGAATTAACTTTAATAAATTTAACAAAAATGGTAACACTGTATTTTAGCAATGCACAGATGGTTTTGGATGTGATTTAATTTTATTTTATTTTTTGTAGAAACAACATGAGAAAATAAAAGAGCAAATAGATGAAGTGAACAGTATTCTGCTAAGTGCCACAACTATTTTGGCAGGACCACAAAACATCAACTCTGAGTTAAGTGAGGTAATAAAGGTAGGTGCCTCAGTGACTTGTTTAAATCATATGTCCTGATTTTTTTAACTTTTAAGTCATGTCTTTAGACCACAAAGTAAAAACTTCTCCTTTTTTACACTGCTTCAATGAAATACTGATAAATATTCCCCCCCAAAAAAGTATAAATATTCCTGGATGAAAAGCACTGTAATTACATTTTACTGCCTCGGGAAAATAATTATAAGGACACCTTACTGTAGGCAGAGCTGAATGAAGGATTTTGCTGTAGAGTTCTTAATCATTTCATCACAAGCAGCTGCCAAAAGACGCTCTGGTAAAAGACGGCACTATATGCTAAATTCTTTTCTCGTGCCTGCAAGTGAACATAGAAGAAGGCTAAAGATCCCAGGTATCAGTGTTAAAACCAGCCACTGTCAGAGTGAAAAAACATATATAAATAGATTGTCTTATAGAAATCCTCTTCTGGAACTGCAGACTACTATCCAGTGTTTTGAATGAGACAAGGTGTTGCAGTCAATTTTTAGAAATTGTAGGAGTTTGGACATTCTATGAAAAAATGAAGAAAATAAAACTGGGATTCTGCTAACTAAAATATTTACCAAAGTTGGGGGTTTTTTTCATGTTCTATTTTAAAATTTTGAGATAATTTAAGACAAATGAATATTCTCCACCAACATTCATTTTGGTCATAGTTGCCCACTTCTTTTTTTAACACAAAAGCAAATATCAAAAGTCATTAATTTTTCTTTGAAAAAGTAATTTGAGAAAACAGAAAGAAGACAGCTTGCTTTACAACCATCACTGGGTGATCAAGCAGTATGATTTTTTTTTTCCTCCTGTGTTTTGTGCAAAACAAATTGCTGCAGTTTATCATTTCGAGTTCCCCATTCCTGTGGATAAGTTTACACATAGGGGATGTTCACACTGCAGGGAAGGAAGTAGTATGCGAATATCATACATCTTCCGTCCCCATCAGCAATAAGTATTTTCAGGCTTCACTCATTCATCCTTTTTCTCTCCCTCCATTTCATCCTTTTTTCGTGTATTTTGAGGCCATATTTATAATACTCAAACATATCAGCAAGCTTGTGTATTGGAGAGACGGTGAATGCAGCCCCATTTGGTCTTCCCCACAAGTATTTTATATAAGGGAGAAGTATGGCGAAGGCAAAGGGCTACTACTTCTTCTTGCCTATACATACATATAGGTAGTATTTAGGTGGACTGATTTACAAATTAGACTAACCCAAGATGTCTTAGCATGATGGAAGTCTCTGTCCAAGAAGACGGAAAGGGGACAGAGCCCGTTTTCCACGATGTGGCACTGCTCACAGCTGTACAGCTAAACTCTCTGTCCCTCTCCAGCAATTGCCAAATTGTCCCCAGGGCACAGGCACTGCCGCATGCTGTTCCCCAAGGAGGCAGGTTTGGGAGAGTGGCAGCTGGCCAGGGCCAAAACAGTGCCGGGCCATGCAATAATGCCCACCCACCCCAGCACTATTTAGTTTACTTGCATAGATATCATTTAAAAGTCCCAAAAACTAATTTCTGGCCTGCAGTCTTCACAGAGAAGAGGTAAAAAAAAAAAAAAAAAATTACGGGTTCCATCTCCCAATTGAAGAAGAACCACAATGAGGGGATTTTTGCAAAGGTCTGGTTTAATTACTTCACCTATTAGCACTTCACTCTGAAAGACTTGTCATTGGCACTGTTCCAGAGCAAACATAAAGGGGAGTAAGACATTTCTCAACTGTTGGTCTTTGGTATTTTACACATATCTCTCTCATATCTTTTTAAGGAATTCCTGGAATTTTGGTTGATTTTTATATTCCTGCTTTTGTCTTGCCATACTGACATTCATGGGACAGACTCTTTTTGATCTTTCCTCTTTTTATCCATTAAAAATATAACATCAAGCAAATATAACATAAAAAATAACATTATAATAATATAAAAGGTAAAATAAAACATAATAATCAAAATACAGACTTGATTTTTTACAATTTTCATCTTCTTTTCTTCCTTCCATATTTTGTTCAGAATGTGTCAGGGTTCTACGCAGAAATAGATGGAGCGAAAAAGGAATTGCAAGAAAAACTAGCCAATCTGTCTCTGTTTGATGATGATTTGGTAGAAAAGGCTATGCATCATGCACACAACCTAAGAAGACTTGCTGATGAGCTGGACCGGTAAAATTTAACTTCAGCAGACTCTGTTCATACAAGTGCTACTGATTGAACAGCTGAATGAACTAAAAGACAAGCAGGAACACGGTGACATTAGATATGCTGTCTGTAAACAGGCACTGAACAAATCACTGTTATGTCATGTATGGAAGGACTTGTCAAGGTCCAGAGGGAACAGCTGAAGTTGAGCTAAGCAAAATCTATCAGTCTTTTCAAAGAATAAACAAACATGTATCTTGTGTGACATTCTCCCCTTTCTAATATGGCATGTTCTTCTCTTCCCGTAGCAAGAGAATAGGAAAGGTAGATTACTGAAAAGTAAAATAATACAGGCACATTAAATGGGGTTTGCAGAAACAGCTCATGTCAGTAAATTCATTCGCATTAAAAAATGTTTAGCATTATGGGCCAAAAAAATGGGCTTTGGATAATTTTTGTTCAAGAACTGGTTTACAGATGGAGTAATTCTGATACTCAATAGGTTGTGTTCCAGTGAAACTGGCCCACTGTAACACCAAAAACTTACTGTAAGTCTTCCCAGTTTGCTGGAAGATACTAAATGCATCAACTTTCCCCCAATTTACTAAAAAGCCACTTTTAGACAGATTTAAAATACGACTTTATTTGCAATTGGGACTACCTACAGAAAAATCACTGCCACTAATGAATTCTTAAATAAAATATTTCACCAAATTCTACCTTAAGTAACATCATGGACATATGCTTTTGGAAGATAAACTTAAAACTACTCTTCAAGTATATTATCTAAATACCAGTTGTTTCTTAATATTAGTCTGCCCTAGATAGGAGATTAAAACAGAGAAAAAAATAACAGATGGTTTTCTTTTATACAGCTGTATAAAGCTGACATCTGAAACTCTGTTCTATAATGCCACACGAACTACAGACAGCCTAAAAAACAAACAGTATGTTCAGTCTGAGATCAGCTAAGTGGGGGCAGCAGAATCACTTGAAAGAAAATATCCCATATGGCTCGCCTTCATCCCTTACCAAAATAATTTAAACACGACTACCAAGTCCAACACATTAGGAATTTAATAGAAAGCAAATAGAAAAAAATTATGAAATATCCAGATGGAAATGTGCTGACTCTTTTATTTGTTGAGAAGATTGTCCTGCAGTGAAACTTTAATGCTTTAAAAAATTTAGCCTGTCTTCAAATAATTTTGGTTTTTATGGGTTTCCTTTATAAGCCTGTTAGGCTTTTATGTGGTAGAGTTTCTTCTTTTGTCTTGGGGGAAATATAGCAGGAAATTCTTGCAACAGCACTGAATCTGGAAACTTAATAAGCCCTGAGAATGCAAACTCTTTGAAGTGAATACACACGCAGGTATATATATATATATTTAGAGTCTATATCTAATGTATATTCTGAATTCTGTTTATCAAAAAAATAATATTTATTCAAAGTTGCCAACAGCTGAAGGTTGAATCCTAAACCAACTGCTGTTTGGAATCTCCCCTGAAGACCAGTTATCAGCTGATACGCAAACGAAGCTCTACCATGCCAGCAAAGCTGTCATGTATTTTTGAAATCTGACTTTTTGCAAAATTTCATGATCATGGGCAGTTCTTCATCTGATCCTCCCCCTTTTCCCAACTACTTTCAGAAAGCATAAACAACCCAGTGATACAGCTGTACTGATCACTGGCACACACAGGTCTTTCCATTCACGGCCAGGAGTTATCCCTAAAGATGGACAACTGATAGATGTTATTCTGTTAATTTATGGAATATCTAATCTAGATTAAAAAAAGATAAAAGCGCAGTAGTCACTTGTTGCTGCTCACATAGAAGTTAAGGGCAAAATTCCTAGAGTTAAATCACTGGGAAGTACCTTCTATCCACATAGTTTTCACCTGCTTCAGACTGACATAAATGGTCACACACAAGGAAGAGAATACTACTTAGGCCAAGTATATTTATGTGCATGATTATGTAGTCAGAATTCACAGAATGTTAAGAAAATTAATCCATTTGAAACTACTTTGATTCGGTTTGGTTTCTTCCTCCTTTTACTCTCTTTTTAACAGGAATTTGTATGGTGTTGATACAAATGGTTTGGTACAAAGGGCAATAAATGCTTCAAATGTGTATGAAAACATTGCCGGTTATATCGAAGAAGCTAATAAAGCTGCATTGCTGGCACTGAACACAACAAACCGGGTCAATGATGTAAGTAATTTTCATAATATCAGCTTTTACTTTACAATGCTTCAAGGACTTTGGACACCTCAGTATAAAGAAGAAACAAGATTTAGCTTAACTGTCAGCATGGAATTTCTCACGGAAAATTTTGCTTCATCTACTATTTCCTTTATTAAATCCTAGGTGGCTAATTATTCTGCCAGCCTAAAGTCCCTTGGTATTTGAAAAGATGCAACACGTTCTTCTCTCCCTAAGTACAGGGTGATGCTGCTCTGTGTTGTCACTCAAACTGAGGCATTTCTGTGAAAGTCCAGACAACTCCCTGGCCCTGTAGGAACTTGATCTGGCATTTAGCGCTTGAATCCTTCTACTCCACACCACGTGGCAGAAAAGGTGGTCAAGACATCTAACAGAAGCATCACTGTTTCTCATAGAAATTCAAGTTAAAATGGGGCAAATAGCCCACTCACACACTCAGTGCAGGGATGAGGATGCTAATTTTGTCTCTGGCCTTGCTGTTCTAAAATATTTTATATGTATTTTTGTATGTATATAGTTTCCAACCTATATACATGCTATTTAACGGCAATTTATTAGTGGGCTAGCAAGAGGATTTGGTTAGATTATGGGGGCCTGAACCCCAGGGAGCTGTGGGATCTCGAGTCCAGCCCTCTGCTTCCAGCACGCTACTGGGGACTGCAAGGCAGCTCCCCACGCAGTACAAGTGTTCATCACCCATCTGAGATGACAGCAGAAATGAACAATCACAGTGCCTAACTAACATGTAGCCATGAGTATCACGTTGACCATACTGGAGTTGATAAATTCAGAGGACTTCTGCGCTTTCTGCATCTTTGTTATTCAGTGTTGTTGTGTGGAAAATCATACATTTCTCTAAACTTCAATTGCAATCTACAGAAAATTTTGCTTTTTGGACCTTTTTTTTCTAATCCAGCTGCCAATCTTAAATGTTAACAAAGCAAACGAAACTGCAGTGACTTTGTAGTTACATTTATATGAAGTAGTATGTTGTCCACAATTAAACACAATAAAAAGGAATGTTTGCTAAGCATTATTCTGACTTTCTTTTTTGGAACATACTTGTAGGCTGCAGTTGGAATTGATACTCAGATTATTTACCATAAAGGTAAAAGCGAAGAACTTCTCAACCAAGCCACGGAGCTACAACGGACAGCAGATGACAGTAAATAGACATCCTTTCTACTTTCCCAGCCAGTTTATAAGCATACACGTTAAAATAAATTTCAAAAGCACATCACTAAGGCAGAACTACTGCCGTAACAGAATAGTGTATTGATCGAAGTTACCACACAAAGCACTTGAAATGGCCACAGGCACAGTACGAGTAGTTCATGTGTTGTCCTCCTGCCAGATGCTGAAAGTTTATTTCATTTACAAAAGGGCCATTTCAGATACAACCACTGTTTAAATATGTGATCCTGCAAACAGTTGTTCACAGGTAAATGTACTCAATCAAGTAGTTCAACTGAAATCAATTCAAAACAGTTTAAGTGTTCAGAAAGATGGATTTCACCAGTGAAAGACAATAATAAACGTTAAAGGATTTTGGCCTTTTTTCACTGAAAATGAAAGCAAGCTCTAAAATTACAGAAATTACCTCTTCAGTTTTTCAGGACCTTTTGAGTTCCTTAGAACTTTTCCTCTATACTTGTTGCAGCTATTCTCAGCAGTTCTGGTAAAGCAAAGAGAGATAGTAGTGACTGAGATACAGGTCTCTAGATTTTTCTAAGAAGTCTTGTGGCAAGCAAATAATGGCTGGGAGCTGCAAGGTTGCTTTCTCCTTTACATTAGGTGAAGTCCAGAGTGCTAGTAAGACCTATACTAAAAGAGGCTATAGTATACTGCCTATGGTGTATTAAATGCTTAATAACATACCTCCACAGGATAAAATTTACCTTTTTAAATGCCACTTCGATGACACTCAACTATACCTCCTATTTTCTCCCCACAGGTAACGATTTAACCATTGCAGACACTAGCCGGCATGTTAATGGCACTCTTGCCAGAATGAATGCTCTGCGAAGCCAACTGATGAAAGCCATCACAAAAATGCAATCAACAGAGCCAGGTTGTAAAAGGAACTTCATCTTTATGATGCTTTATCTTCGCACATTTAAAAGCATATTTTATCTTTGCATATGGCCTATGAAGCTGATATTAAGATTTCAGTCCCAGGGAGGCCTAAAGGAATTTGACTGAAACTGCAAGACCTAGACAGCAAACATCCAGCTTTAACACATTCATAATGAAATTATATGTTTTGCCACCTGATATTATTAACATTCTTCTTGATCTTCCTTACTACAATAGTCCTCTCCCATGTTACTCTTGATCTTTTCAGGGCCTGGAGAATCTACAAGTCTGTGAATTTATTGTATTGATAGTCAAAATCTAATTCACATATACATTACACCTGGCAAGTAGAGTATTTGGGAGGTTATTACTGACAGTCTTGATCAACAAAATTTCACCTTAGTTTTTCAGAAAAGAGACATCATAGAGCATCCAGCAAGTGTATCTGAAGGTGTTCAAAGTTGATATGGTCAAGATTTCTTCATTAACTTCAACTAAAAATGGCTGGGTTTTACTGCCAAGACATTATCATATGCAAAATGCCACAGGTTTTACAAATACAGTAGTTGGTAACTCAAAAAAAATAAAAACCCCAAAATGCCAGGTATGAAAAACCAAAACCACTTCTGTGTCTTGGGTTTCTCTCCTTCAAAAATAATTTTCATGAAAAATATCCAACAAATACATGCATTTTCTTTTAAAAACTTGATGCAAAACAATGTAGTATTTTTTCATCTCTGTTCCAACTTCCTTGGCTATATAGCACCCAGCAAAATCCAAGGACATTGAAAATTTCTAACAATCTAGAATGGAAACAAGAATTTGTTAAATTTTAAGAATTGATATAACTATAGACCAGCCACAGGAAGTTTTGATTATTCCCTGTGGAAATAAAGAGAAAACCAACCAAGCAAGGCTGGGTCCCCACTCTGCAGAAGGTAGAATCCCCTTAGCCTCACCACTTTCTAAGTACTGGTTATAGCTCGCTTGAATCTTTGAAAGAGTTCATTTCTTCTAATTCCCTATTTATTTTGTAGTGGAGGCCAGAGAGCGTTTGGAGCAAGCTAAACTGAAGACTGCAGAGGCTGTAAGCGCTACCACGACAGTAACACAGGCTACGACCCCCATGGATGAGAACGTGAGGTTGTGGTCTCAGAACCTGCAAGACTTCCAGCACAATTCAGCGGCATACGACACTGCTGTGCATTCAGCTGGGGATGCAGGTACGGTGACCTGAATTTTGCCATTGCTTAGCATTAAAAGGTCAGGGAATCATCGCAACATCATGTTGTATGAATTGTTTACATTGCATATTCATTGCATATAATCTTCTAGCATTTTACCTCCATGAAAACATTTCAAAAATTAGCAGTTGTCTAGAGATTTGACTGTACTTTAAAACTTTTGGATACTTGGGCATTTCCAAAAATGACTTAAACACTTAAGGGCTGAAGTCTTTTTGGCTTTTAAGTCATTTTCTCAGGGTATCAAGGTCACACTGAACAGTAAACAGTTTGTTTAAATACTTCTTGCTATTATGATTGGCGGTTCAGTTGTTATTTTTTTAACATTGGGAGGCATTTTAAAACAGGGCCCTTTTGTCCTCAGTAGTCCAAACAGGGAGGAGAAATGGTCCCTGACTTGATGAGCTTGTAGTCTAAACAAAGGGGGCAAAGAGGATTAGGGAGGAAATATAATATTTAAGCAGGGAGATTGCTGGAAAAGCTTGTAAACAACACATTAATTCCACTTTTATTATCGGAGGGAGGCAGAAGAGTAGAGTAAAAATTGGAAGATTTGTTATGAAAAATTTAAGGTAAATAAAAAGACAAAAGAAAAACTGAGGAAGGCGACAAAACTGAAATGAAGATGATAGGAAAGAGTGGAAAAAGAGGCAGGGAGAGTGAAGCTGAAATGAAGTGACTGGTGAAAGAAGGAAAAGAACTATTAGGAAAGAAAAGAATCAACCTAGAAGTGAAAATATCCAGAATAAAAAAATGCTGACAAGCACCACTATTTATTGCTCAAGGTATTCCTGGCTCTGCTCAGGAGGCTCACTAGTCCCAAGTTATTCACAGCTAGGGAAGCTGGAAATCCAGAACAAGAAATTTCCTGCATACGTTTGATGATATGTACCATCACCTGCAGCACTGCTCAGTGATGTCTTTCCTCCTGAAACCGCGTCAAAGAAGGTCCATAACTCCATTGACTCTACCTCCAGAAAGTCTGAATCTCAGATCTACTGTCCCAAATCCCTTCTTCTTCTGTCAGGAGCTTTGCAACTTGAGTGTCATTTTACTGGAAATGGTGTTATGAGTACCAAACTCAACATTGCTTCTAGTGCCCCAAAGCCACGCTCTTCCATCTAGACCAGGGAAACCCAAGGGTCGTGTTATTTCCAGAATTCAGTAATGGATAAGACCCCCGCACTAATATTTTTGGTTAAGTGAGTGCTTCCAAGAACTGGTATAAAAGTGGTTCCCTCCACAAGAAGAAATTCAGTACTATTCAATATCCTGAATTCTGGCTCCAGAACTGGAGGCAACTCACATTTCTCTGAGCTTTTCATCCAAAGGAAACACTGGGCCACTCCCTCTGGGAATGGGTAAACTCACTGCTAGTCACTGCACATAGCTCCATAAGGATGTAGTTAATATAACAGTAGTTGTATTGCATTGCTGTAAAATGTTTTTGATCACCACAGAGCACCGTCTAGGCTGTGGGCTATGGGCTCCAATTCACATTTAAGATAATGTAAATGTGGATATGATTGGCATCCAGGGAGGGAATGGTATGAGGAAAAACATCTAAGAGAAACAGTCTGCTATAGCTTACACATGAAGGTTATTGTTTTTATTCACCTTTACACTTGATTTACATTTAACATTTACGAGTGCCAGCTTAGTAGATAGAGCAGCAACACAAACTGCATTTGGCTCTTCATGCTCAAAATGTCAGCAGACATTGAGGATTCAAAGAATCTGCTCATACTAGCTGTTATACTGGAAGAAATATTTCCAGTAGCATTTGAGAGGCTCCATAAGAGTGGATAGACCTAAGATGGCCCAGCTCTCCTAGCTGGTTACGTTCCCCAAAAGGCACACATGGTACATGCACCACGAGCTGTAAAGAACAGTTTAGCTCCTGTGTGATGGGCCTGGCAAAAATGTCTTCTCTGTGATAGTGGGTTTGCAGGTAGGGAGTTACCTTGAAAGTATTCTGATCATATCAGAGTGCCTGGAGGGCCTGCTGACCACAAGCTCACTCTTTGAGAGATGCTAATAAGCAAACTACAGCCATGTGTGGCCTACGACATCTGTGGAGGCAGCTTTTCCACGGCATTTTTGGTCTGAAGGCATTTATTTTTTTGTTTTAAGGCATGATGATTTTTTTGCCAGACAGATCATGTGGAAATAGCTGAGAAGACAGATCAGTGCTACAAAGGAGGCTGACATGGGTAGTGCTTCCTAGACTGTGATTCACAGCCTGGGAGGACAGATGTAGACATGCCAGGGCATGGTGGAGTGCTCTCAGATCAGCTGTGTATGGTGCCAGGAGAGGTTGATCTGGCAGGAGGAATGTCCATCAAAGTCCAAAAGAAAGTCACAACAAATGTTCAGACAGGTGCCTGAAACACCAAAATACCTGATCATTATGCCAATAACACGACCATAGCAGCTGAGGCCTCTAAGCTGGCATGTCTGGATTGCCTTTGAATAAAGCTTGCACTTGATTTTTGAAAGGGTGAGAGCATGTCTTGGCTGTGCAGTTTGTCTGAGAATACTCCCTGCATCGCCATTGTGCAGGGAACTGGTAGGCTTCACCAGAGAGGATGAAGGACAGTTTGGAAAGGAAAACACGAAAGGAGAAAGTGTCTGGAAGGTTATAGTCAAGGTATTTCCTCCTTGACAGTTTCCCTTGTATTCTTTTTTGTATTTTATCACTCGGTAAGACTAGTTTTCCTTTTTCACCCTCACCTTCATCCCAAAGACTAAAATCAAAAATCAATAATGTTCTGTGTTGAAGAATGCCATTATACAGGACAAGAGGAAGAGATTTATGGTGAGATTTTATAATAGTACTAGTAGTAATAGATGTTAGCTTTGTGTTTTCATGTTGCAGTTGTGTTTCAAGTTCAATACCTCAAATTTCAAACAGATGAAAAGCCAGTTTTTCAAGATATCAGATCAGACACAATTCCAATTCAGTTGCTGATTATTAAAAAAAAGATGGTTGAAATTTGCTAAATCACTTTCTGAGCTTGCAACTTTTTTACTTTAAGAATAATGTGGGCTTTTTTCCAATGACATGGAACATTCATTTCAAAAGGCAGAGAAAACTTTCTGTAAAAGTTGATTATTATACTGGGGGGGGGGGGTTAAGTAGAAATTTTAAAGCATTCTGGAATTAATGTATTACCCAGAATTCATTGTAGTTGTTTGAAGATTTGCTAAAATAATGGCATTTTAATGTACAGTAAGCTTTACATAGCATATCTGATTACTGACCCCCAGCACATAAGGTCTTTCAGGACTTAATGGGAACAACTGGAGAGTCTAAAGGTCTATATGGCACACTCCCACACTGGACTTGGAAAGTAACACACAAGTGAAAAGAGCCAAGCAGAGAGAGGGCAGGACTGTGGCAAATACAGCTTTTCACTCTATCCACAGAGAAGCAGGACTTGTAGGACTCTATGGGATCTTCTCATACGCTGAGTTGCTCTGAGTGAGGCTGAGAGCTGCTTCAGCCTTTAGCCAACACAGAACTGGAAGCACAGAAAGGTGATTGGAGGCTACTCTTCCTTCCTTCTTTCCCTTCTATACAGTCTCAGTACATCTGAGGATTAGGTCCTCTACCTGTCTCTCTGCTATCTTCTCAGACAAGAGTAAAAATATGAGGGGAGGAAAACAAGAGCAGGCGGATGCAGGTTGACAACCCCTAAAATATAACTGCAAACCCTACAAATCTAGTCTTAACCTTTATAGTGAATCCATGTCATTAAAAATTAACTATGAATACTGGATCGTTCTTATATGCATGTGGCTTATGGCTAAAATCGCATTTTATTATACTCAGCTACTTATATCTACATCTAAGTAAAGATGAAAAATGATGTGATGTGTAAATGTCCTTCAAAGGGCAGCATGGCGTTGGAATCTGATGTAATGAAATTGGATTATAATTAGGGGTAGTTATTTTTCTTTCTCGGTAATTCTTCTGTCTGCTTATCTTTCTGGGAAAGGACGTCTCTCCCTTTGAACACAACAAAGCACCTGCATCTCCCTTTGATAACAATCCTACTTGCACATGTACCAGAAAACACAGCAGTGAAAGACTGAAGGTCCAGGAGTCTGATTCATGACCCCTGGCAGATGTAGGCAGGAAAACTAAGAGGTTACCACTCACAAGGGCTGGGGCAGGTAGTAAGCACAGTTTAGGTGCACATGCAACATCAGCTAAGGCTTTCTACTGTTGTACAGTATAGGCCTGTTACCACAGTCTGAAAGCAGCGATGTTTCTGTTAGCAGAGTGGGCTGTGAACCACACGCAGACACATCACCTGTGCAGCCGTTGCTGCTATCTGGGTGATAACCTTTGGGAGAGATGCACAGCTGAGCGCTAAGGGAAGCAAGGTACTCATCTCCCCTACAATGAATTTGAAGAGCTCATGAACCATAACTCCTAGATGCAGTGCCCAGGTCAGCCACAGATATCCAGTGAGATGCTGAACAAATAATCCTTCTGCTCCAGTTGCCATATCTGTAAAATTGGATTTAATGTTTATCTGCCTTGAAGGAAGATGAAAAGGTTAAAATGATCAACATTTGCAAAGCTCCTTGAGGAAAGTATTACAGAGGTACAACACCATGGTAGTACCTAGAAGCCCCATGAAAATGTAGTCTCCTTTGTGCAAACTTCTTTCCAAAAACTTTTGCAATACTAGATCCTGATAAATCACTATGCTTTCTGAAATCACTGCCTCTCACACACCATAGTTAGGACTTGTTCTTAAAGCAGAAGGAGATAGGTGAGTTAACCTAAGAGGCTAAAGAGGAATTTTCCTGGTGCAAAACCAGCATTACAAAGAGGAAAAACCCAAGCTGTCACTTCTTTTCTAACTGCAGTGAAGAAACTTACAGAAGTCTTCCCTCAACTCCTGGACAAACTGCGCAGAGTAGAACAGAAGGCACCAGCAAACAATATTTCTTCCAGCATTCAGCGGATCAGAGAGTTAATTGCTCAAACCAGGAGTGTAGCAAGCAAGGTAAATCTTTTGGATGGGACTTTTGGTTTCTAGTGCTAATAATCAAATGCATCTTACTAAGAGCTCCAATTTCTTGGTCTATGTTAGAAGCCCAGACCTTGACATTATCTCCTCCCAACAACTGGATAAACAAAGTACCATGGAAGTCATCAAAATCTTTACTATTGCTATTTGCAAGCATTTAACATTACCATGGTCTTCATGGTAGACTACTGCTACTGCAGTAGCAACTTTAATTAAGTAATTGGCACAGTGTTAAAGATGGCCACAATAACAAAACCATTTAAAGCTAAAACTAATAAGTCATTACTCAGCTGGCAACATTAGTTACAAGCAGTAGTAATTATGGCAATTTAATGCAAACTTTTCTGAGATGACAGTATTTCTTTTTTTTCTTTCGAATTAATTTTCTGCAGGGTAAGAGAATCTTTGGCTCATACATATTTAATAGAGAAAATCACTTTCATTATCATACATAAATTATGAGGGATTTTTCTGTAACAAGAACACTGAGGTCAAAAATTAAAACAGTATATTTGAATTCATTCAGAGAAATCAAAAATTCAGTGCATTATTGTATGTGCACAATGCTGGAATATGCTGTCCACATACATTACTTCAAAAAAGAAAAGCAAAATTCAGTTAGTATGTGTGCAGTGCTTGACTATTCTTTAAATGGATTTCGTCATTCAGGCATATTGTGCTTAAACTTGAAAACATTATTTCAGTTATGTTGAAGGCATTTAGAACTAAAATGAACATGTTTTAAAATTTTATTAGCATCTCATACGTATCACTGTAACTTCAGTAATATAACAGGATTATTCGTGAACAGAAAACTGGTCATACTACTCCCAAAGCAAAGAAATAAATTATGGGTAGAAGTTTTATAGCTATGAAAGAATTTCATTATGTGCCATACATAATGATGTAGCCCTGATTCAACTAAGCACACATCTATGTCCCACTGAAATTTAATTTACTTTATGAATATGCTTCAGCACAGTTAATGAGGAGCCTTAATTAATTTTAAAATTAATTCCCTTCATCTTCTTCACAGTGTCTTCCAGAAGTGATTGTTATAAACATACAATTTTGCATGGCCAATATATAGGTGCCAACTCCGCTCTTGCAGTAAGCAAGGCTGCTAGCTAAGTATTCTTGCACATTTACCTTAAGTAATGTCCCCAGGCAGCAATAATGTGTCTCACGTAGCACACTTGCAACTGCAGGTCCAAGTTTCTATGATGTTTGGAGGCCAATCAGCTGTTGAAGTCAATCCAAAGATCAACGTGGAGGAACTGAAATCTTTCACTTCCATGAGCTTGTACATAAAGCTTCAGAACGACAACCCACAACTGGCAGCACCTCCAGACAGATTTATTTTGTACCTCGGAAACAAAAATGTAAGAGAATAACCCAGTTAATTTTTATATATTAAAAAAAAAAAAAAAAGAAAGAAAATTGAAATAGGTTTGAAGTTTATTTGACCTTGGTTTTTCCTCTCACTATTTCTCCATGTTTCAAAATAAGAGATGTCTGCTATATGACTGTCATTGATTTTGTGACAAGCAAAGAGCAAGGGTTCCTGAGACCCCTGTCCTTGAAACTTCTCACCCCAAACAATGAAAGATTCTCTCTAAGAAGCAAATTAGACTGTGTATGCAGCATGCTGCTGTGATTGTCACTGCTGCAAGCCGCACTTGCTATCTCCACTGCTGGTACTGAGGTGCTCTGAAGCAGTTAATATGTCACCCGCCTGACATTTTAATCAGGTTTATGCTGCTGACAGTGTCAATTCCAAATCTCTGAGGTCATAGGCCCACAAGATAAGCGGGTTTCCTTGCCTGTGGCTTGTGCTGCTGTTGTACACTCTGTACATCACTACTTTGAAACACCTAGAAAGGGCATATATATTGTCACCACCTGTAAGTGTTGTGAAATCATTGTTCTTTAAATTGTGGTTTCTAAAAGAAAAAAAATGACACCTCACAAGCCAGGTATAATCCTGGCAAGCTGTTACTTGGGAAGGGTAAAGAGGCAGGCTTTTCTTTTTAAGCTTTTCTAAAAAGAATGTCTACTGAGTATAAATCAAGTGAAACCCCTCTTGGCAGAATATTTGATTGCAGCATAATACCTAGGCTTTAGACAAATGTTTCTTCCTATTTCCTGCATATGACATTGCACATTAAATACTGATGAACAGCTTCCCATTGAACATGACCAATTTACGGTCAGAAGACATCTCATGACCTTGTATTTACCTCAGTCAAAATAGATATGAAGGAAAATATCAGACACTTCTTCTGTACAGTTCTATCTGGTGAAAGAAAATTAGAGAATGGAGCCTTTGTTTATTAGTTATATTTAAAGGTGTCATTTAGTCTATCAAAGCCTTTCCTTTACTAATGTTCTGCATTAAATCTCTTTCGATGTTGTAGCTCTGACATCCTTCTCCATTGGTGTTTTAGGCAAAAAATTACATTGGACTTGCAATTAAAAATGACAACCTCGTGTATATTTATAACCTGGGGAGCCAAGACGTGGAGATACCTCTGGATGCAAAGCCAGTCAGCACCTGGCCTTCTTACTTCAGCTTCATCAAAATTGAGAGGTAAAAAGTGATTATGTACATTTCCCCAAAATCAAACAGTTAATGGTAAAAAAAAATGAAACAGAAAAGGCTGGGCCAGAACTGCTCATCAGTAGTCTTCAGTGCCTGGTTCTACTCCTGCTGAAATAAATGGAAATTCTCTTTGCTTTTAGAGAGCCAGGACCCAAGGGGCCACAGGGGGGAAGAGAAAGTGTCTGTAGTTTCTCGCCTTCTTTTCCCCCAGAGTACCAGTCTTCTAGTGAGGAAATAAAAACCCTTCCTGAAGCTGGAGGCTTGCTTGTTCTGTTTAAAGTCTAGCCAACACGAAACTCCCTTCTCTTTCTTACAATTCCCTCCTACAGGATTGGAAGACACGGCAAAATGTTTTTAACTGTGCCCAGTCTTAGCAGCACAGCTGAAGAAAAATTCATCAAAAAGGGAGAGGTTCTTGGTCCTGGCTCTCTCCTGAATTTAGAACCTGAAAATGCTGTTTTCTACGTTGGCGGAGTGCCTCCAGACTTCAAGGTTGGTCAGATAAATACACTATATTCAAAATTAAATAATGCAAACTTATCTTGCTGCGCTTCCCTTTAAACACAGAAATGGTTAATAAATAAAATGTCCTTATTTAGTCATTTATCATCTTAGAACTCCATCTTCTAGCCATGGTGAAAACTACTGTTTTCTCAACCATATCATGTCATACAGTAAGACGACCAGATTCCTGTTAGCTGTCATTCAAGTTTTCTGAAATGTAGTAAGAAGAAAAAAGCTTACTAGCTGTCAAGTAGTATGCATAAATTAAGGCCTATTAGCCCAGCTTAACAAAGTTTGTAAGCTACCGGGTTTTTTCAATGCTAATGAGTTCTTGGTGCTTACAGTTTCTCTTTTACAACCGTCACAAAAATGAAAAGTAATGTATTGTTAATATTAGGACAGTGTGGGAAACTAGCAATATAGTGATTTGTTTGAGTTTGAATTATCACTGGTTTAAATCCAGCCTTACAACACATGAAGACTTGCCTGTGCAAAACATGTCTGAAGACCCGTGTGAGACAGTTGCTTCAGTCTAGTTCCTAGTAGTCAGTATGAATTAGCACCTCACTTACCTGCTTCTGTGAACACACCAAGTCCTCTTTTTGGATTTAGAAATTGTTACAAATGATCTGGGCTATGAAAATTGCATGGCTGAATGAAAGACTTTAGAGAATGCTAAATAAGTTAAATGCTTTAAACTAACCATAGTAGGTGCTAAAAACATCCACCTACTGCTCCACAAGCAGCCCTCAAACAATATAAAAACAAAGATTACCTCAATACACTTACGTATTCCTGAGCTTTTGCATTGCTGTGATTACCAAACATATGCCATGGTTTGAATTTTAGATTACTGAGCCCTGGGTGCAAATTGCCTGGGAATAGGACAGAGGACTGAATAGTTGCACACACACACACGCACACACACAAAAAGTAATCCAGCAACCCTCCAGGTCTGTGCCAGAGCAGGGCAGAGGAAAAAGAAAAGTGAAGGAAAATGGGAAAGGGAATGAGAAGAAAAGGATTCATGGAATTATTTGATAAGCATACGGGTCTCTTCTCCCTTAGGAATGGACACCTCACATTTTCATTTATTAACATACAGTCTTATTTGCTAAAAGCTTTTGCCTTTGCTTCCCTGTTACATACTTTGTAAATATGAAATGTACCACTTAACCATTAGAAGTCTCATACTTAACATAATTTAACAGAATAATAAACAAAGGGAAAAAAAGAAACATGATCATTTACCGAATGTATCTGTGCTGCAGATAAGAATCTCATTTTCTCTTACAGCCACACATATTCTGCATTGCTGTATTACCATAATTATTATATTGTAAGCAAAATGGAAATAATGAGAAGCCAAAGAAAAGTTACTGGCAGTGATCGGACTGAAGTACAAGAGGTGTTATTAATATCACACCTGTTCCACAGGGCAGAGTATTTTAATATTAAAAGAATGATTCACTAGCTCTGTCAGCTTTATTCTTTTGTATTTTTCCCCTTACCAATGTGGCTATTTAAATTCCATTTGCAGTGACCTTTGATAAAAGAAGGAGTTTCTATATCCTACTAACTATTCAAAACAAAACCTAGTGAGGATTAGCCACTGGTACAGACTTTGAATCCAAGTCTCCTGGGTTTAAAGAGCTCTCTCATTTCTCTCTCTTTTGTCATGGTATTAAGTTATTTTTCTGGCAGTGAAGAATGTCTATACATTAGATATGAAATATCTACTGAGAGATTCAAATACACTGAGTAAGATCTGTGATTAGTCAAATCTTAACTCTTTTCCCCTTTTCCAAGTGCACTCCCTTCAAAACTACAAATGAAGTTTTTGTTTGCAGTTCCCTTACCTGGCCTATTGTTCTCACTGTGAGACCATTTATGTGCTCCATTTTAACTTACAGCACATCAGGGCCATATCACAATAAGGACTGTAAAGACTATTCCAAAGTATCATCATCCCATTTGTTTCAAAATATGAAGAGCACAGAGGCAAAACTGACCCCCGGCACAAATGCTTTCACGATACCCAGATAAAGAGTGTGACCTTTCTCCTTTTACTTTCCCTTGCCCTCTGCACAGCTCCCTCCCAGCTTAAACCTACCTGGCTTCATCGGCTGCCTGGAACTGGCTACCCTGAACGATGCTGTGATCAGCCTATACAACTTCAAGCACGTCTATAACATCGACACCACCACATCGCCACCTTGTGCCAGGTAGGGGACAGTCCCACCGTCACTCTGCTGCTCGGGTTTGGTCCAAGTGCCAGTCCTGGTGCTTCATTCCTGTTTTAGATTACAAACGTGAAGGTGATATTGAGTTGTCCAGAAGAAACTTGGCCACTTTCAACTCCTAGTTGCGTCAACAAGTTGAATTTATATGTATACGGGAGTTGGACTCGATGATCCTTGTGGGTTCCTTCCAACTCGAGATATTCTATGATTTGCTGCTGTCTCCATTAACTCCCTCACAACCTTGCTCATGCCTTCGAAAGGGAAACTGCCGTGATAGCTGGGGTACGGTCCAGGCTCCCTCCTTATCCTCACTGCTTGCCTAGGACAGGACTGCTCCTGACTCAAATCCTGTCGCTGCAAGCGACACAGCCAGAGCCAGTTAGCTCCAGTGGGCCTCGTGAACTTGAGTGCAGTCCCACCCCCACCCAGCAAAGCCAGTATGGAAGTTATCTTTCTGCCATACACTCTTAAACCCACAACACAAATTCTTCAGATAAGCTATTCACAAACTGGGAAATGCAGCCCCTAAAGTAGAAGTGAACATCAACCGCAGCGTTCGTTTTGCACAGACATTAGCAGGCATTTTGTTCATACAACAGGCAGCAACAGTCGAATCTCTCTATACAAAGAACAGGAGAGAAACTTTCAGCTCTCACTGAGAAGAAATGCAGGAGGTGCTGGGACAGAGCATATGATTGCTTCCCACACCGTTCCCACAGGGAGCACAAGCTGCTGCTCCCCAGGACAGGGCATGCGGGCCACTCCTGGGCTCCCCAGCAGAGCCCATGCTCAGCTAAAGGCCTCAGAGAATTCAAATGAGTTTCTGCACAAACCGGGCAAGCTCTTAATAGAAATATATGTGTATCCTTATAACGGGGAGGTGTTGTGGGCCTGCCACTTTACAAGGATGAGCAAAAAATTTTCCTGTCCTCTACATACAACACAGGATAAAAGCACAATGTAATGATGAAGGAGTTAGATACACCTTCAAAGCTACACATTATTTTTCAGAAAAATTTCCCAGAAAGAATTTGAAAGAAAAAGTCATCAGTCTCAGCACTGCCAGGAAGAAGCAGCAGTTTAGAACAATTATTTCAAGAAAGTATTTTAATTGTAAAGGCTTTTAAATTTCCCCGAATTAAAATGGGGATATACCAAATATTGCTTCCCTGCTTGTTTTTTCATAGAAATAAGTTGGCTTTCACTCAGAGCCGGGCTGTAAGCTATTTCTTTGATGGCTCTGGCTATGCCTTGGCAAGAAACATCGAGAGAAGGGGAAGATTCAGCCAGGTGACTCGGTTTGACATCGAAGTTCGAACACCTACAGACAACGGGTTGATCCTGCTGATGATTAACGGGGTGAGTACCAAATCCTGCTGGTACCCTTTATCCATGAGCACCACAAGTTCTACAGCAGTTACAATATCATGAAAAATCCAAAATGTTTATATCCTTACATTTAACTTCTGGAAAGAGAAATACTTTGTGTTCATCTGGTACATGAGGAGAGAACTGGAACATGCTCTGCAAAGGTCCCAGGAAGCTGAGGCCTTGAGTTGGACTCTGCTCTCATCCGGAGACAGTCAGGGCTGCAGACTGGTCATATCCCTGTGATCACACTTTGAGAGAGACTCCAGTTCAGCCCAGTAGTTGCACCTTTATTTAAATGTGAATGCACAATCAAAGCAATAGGAAATGTCTGTGAAGTAACTCCCATAAAGCAGCCACTCCATGGTAGCTGCCACTTTGTAACTGTGGCTCAGGGTGTACTAGAGTTAAATATTTATTTAAGTTACTGCAAATAGAAAGTAGCCCAAATAAAAAGGCTTGATCCAAATATTACCAGCTTTTCAGAAGTTTGAGGGTGATGCAAACTCTGTAAGGGTTTGAAGAAAGTAGACTCCACTTGCAAATATCCTCTGAAGACAAACTCAGATATTTTTTGTCTTTGGGTGTCTCCACATCAAGCTCCCAAGTCCTGTGTGGATTACAATTTGATAAAGCCAGAGAAAATATTTTACTATGTAGATGCAGTCCACAGACATACACCTGTCCAGACACCTACATGTACCATCACATTAAGCATTTAGAAGAGAAAAAAATCAACTCTCATTAGAAGAGCTACTCTCTAGTGTTTACCTTTAGGATAACTTCCAGAGGAGAACTGTGGGGAGCAATTTGCTCTGCAGCATAGCATGCCACCACTAACTGTTGCTCTTAGGAGGTTTTGGACTAAGCAACTGCTGTTAAAAGTTTAACAGCCTCTATTGTAGAACAGTCATTTTTCTTCCAAGCAAAAGTTCCCAGAGGCTTGTTGGAGGTGTACGTACTTTGTATGTTACGGTGTAAACTGCAATCAGGTTGGATGTTAGCTGTGGAAGACCATGCCCGCTCATGGGCACTTTTAGAAAGACTGTGTAAGACGGACCATTATTCAGTTCTGCAAAGACAGCTCATAAATATTCTGAATGTAATCGCTGTTTTATTTTCAAATTTAAGCTGTTCAAGACAAACCCAAGCTGCAGTTTCATTTAAAAGCACTAGATTAAAACCTGCTTTTACTACTTTAAGTAATGACTTCTGAGAGTCGACTCATTTGTGGCAGAGACAGCAGTTCTTGGCCTGCAGTAGTTTTTTGAGAATTATTGCTCCCATGTTTCCATTAGGCATGGGAACAACAGCATGAACACTAGGAGAGAAGACAAACATTAGCATTAAAAGCATTAACCCAGATGCACAGTTGCTGTAAACTGTCCTTTCTGCTTCTTTATGTTCAGATTTGGAACAAGACTAATTCTATGGTACAGATCTTCATTTCAAGCACTCCCTAAAGATTTTCTAAAGTAGAGCTCCTGTTTATAAAGTTTAGGTCACCCAGCCACAGAACAGAAGCCAAACCATGGAGCAGGAATAGTCAGGAAATCCGGAAAACAAATACACAGTAAATACACTCTAGCTATTGCTCAGCCTTCAGCAAACACATCAGTGCTGATCAGGGCTGTGAAGAGATATAATCCTGAGCTATTACAGGCTTCCTGACAGAAGCTGATAATGCAGATATAGCCATTCTAGCACAACATTGCTTTTACCAGTATAACATCTTTCATTTGGGGCATGTGGTATTACTTTGACAGTAAAGAGAGAGATGTGTTTGCATCAGGAATACTTTGCCGGTAAAGAACATTGACATCACTGTGCTATCAAATACTATTCCTACAGGGAAACAGTTCACCAAGTCTTCATATAAGTGCTGTTTATCAAACAATTATGTGTGCATGTGTATACATAGACATATATTATATAGATATAAAAATAATCCAGAAATTGTTATAGTTTTGCAAATAAAGAGATCTTTTCCCAGCACATTTTTCACAATGTCAGACACTCTCATAACACCGTTCACTATTTTTTTAAATTGCTGCCACAATCATAGTGCTTTTCTGACTGCTGTTTTGTTTTATACAGAGTATGTTCTTCAGTCTAGAGATGCACAATGGCTTCTTGTACCTCCGCTATGACTTTGGCTTCAGCACCGGCCCTATGCTGCTAGAGGACTCCATGAAGAAGGCTCAGATTAACGATGCTAAATTTCATGAGGTAGAGAGGCGGTTACAATCACAGCCATTTCACCAACTATCCCAGCAGCTCCAAAGCAGCAATAATTTGCTCCAACACCAATGAGAGGAGCCAAAGGATGAGGGGCCAGGTGGTGATGCAGTAGAGCAGGCAGAAACGTAGAGCATGTTTCTGCCTTGCATGTGAAAGTGCACATGCCAGTCCCACCACCAGAGTGGTGGAAAGGGAAGGCTCTCCCCACCTCCTGGTAAATCAGTGCGTGTGCACAGATCCTGCATATGACTAGCCAAGGACAGGACAGTTCGCATGGGAGAAAAAATGTTACTAATTCAAAATGTAATTATATACAGGACAACTATATCCTTCAAATATACAATTCTCCTCAATTAAAAACATGTCATTATGTTAACTTGACCACCTTAGTTGTTATCCATTGTATTACAAAAATCATTGCATTTCCCATTTCATTTGAAGGAAGAATTAACCAGGTAGCCGTCTTTTATATATGCATAGTATTTTAGGGACTTTGGCAGATCAAAAATATCTGCTTGTATTTGTTTTAAGAGAATTTGCTTTACGTCAGTGTAACTGTGAGAGTGACAGTAGCAAATCCCCCTTACTGGTTTGCTTCTCCTGCCATTTACTTGATGTAAATTCAAAGTCTGACTCCTGATCCACAACTACAGCTCTGTTTAAACAGAGCACAGTTAAGCCTTTTATGCTGTCCTGGTTGTGGCTGGGATAGGGTTAATTTTCACCAGAAGCTGGCCAGGGTCTATTCTATACCATATGACCTTCACGATCACTATATAGAGGGGAATGGCGAGAGGGGGGGATCCTGCTGGGAGCAGGCTGGGGGTCAGCACCGCTAAGTACACTCTGTTGTTGGTATTGTTGGGGTTTCTTGTTCTGTTCTTTTCTTTTCTTTTCTTTTCTTTTCTTTTCTTTTCTTTTCTTTTCTTTTCTTTCCCTTCCCTTCCCTTCCCTTTCTTCTTTTCTCTTTTCTTTTCTTTTCTTCTTTTCTTTTCTTTTCCTTTTTTCTTTTCTTCTCTTCTCTTCTCTTCTCTTTTCTTTTCTTTTCTTTTCTTTTCTTTTCTTTTCTTTTCTTTTCTTTTCTTTTCCTTTTTTCTTTTCTTCTCTTCTCTTCTCTTTTCTTTTCTTTTCTTTTCTTTTCTTTTCTTTTCTTTTCTTTTTTCTTTTCTTTTCTTTTTTCTTTTCTTGTTAAACTGTTGTTGTTCTTAACCCACAAGTTTTGCCTTTCTTTGTCCCGATTCTCTCCCCCATCCCACCGGGGCGGGGGGCGAGTGAGCAACCACGTGGTGCTCAGATTCCGGATGGGGCTAAACCACAACATATGATTTGACAATAAAATAAGTTTTTTAAGAAGTATGCCCTAACTTCTTGGATAAATCAAGAAAGTGCTCTGAAGTTAATGGAGCTTATCTGTTTGCCGCAGTGTACAATTTGGCATGGGGTACTTTCATGTGGATTTATTCATAAGTGAAATATCCTGGGTTTTCAGCCATGGGAGAAATTGTGACATCAAAATAAGCTCCCTACTAGTAATTGTTGTCAGCTTCTCGCAATTTACAAACAACTTTTTTGATAAATGGGAGGAACTTTTTCAAACAAAAAGATATAAAGATGCAATCAATTTTGCAAATCACCACGACAACTTACAAAAGATGACATTTTGGACACTGTTAAGCACATGTTTTTCTTTTCAGATTTCTATTATATATCACAATTCTAAGAAGATGATCTTGGTAGTAGACAGGCGACATATAAAAAGTGTGGAAAATGAAAGAACAACAATGCCATTCACAGACATCTACATTGGAGGAGCACCTGCTGAGATCTTGCACTCCAGGTTGGTTTACAACTGGGATTCAATCATTATCTTCAAGTAATCACCATATTTACATTATGTTGTATGACCTGTGCTGAAGGGCTTAAACCAAAACATTTTTCCCAGCCTCAACACCTTATGTAAAACAACCCCTCAGACACTCTTCTAAGTGTCTCTCAGAGCTCTGAAGTACCAAGGATTAGGCTTGATCCAGCACAGGTAAATTCTGCTGAAACTGGTCTAGTTTTAGTAAGGGTAACAGAAACAGAAACTGTTGTCTTCTTAAAACAAAAAGGCATTTTCATAGAGCATATGAATATATAGAATCTCTATTCCTCTTTGCTCTGCAAAAACTGGTCTTTGTAAAATAGCAATGCACTAGCTGAAGGATCAAAACCCTCTACCAACTGCATTTTCAAATCTAAAGATGATATTTTTCCTACTACGCACTTCAGTTCTGATCCGTCTCAGGTTCTCTCTAGACCCAAGTCAGCTGGCTCTGTGTAGGCGTGGGAAGAAAAGAAGAAGTCTCATTTTCCCATTGTACCATTTGACGGAAGCCAAATTTAATCTCAGTAGACTGTATAGCTCTCATCTCCCGCAGTGGGAATCTGCTGGACCAGGGTCATGCTCTGGGAGAGCAGGCTGGCTGCTTGAAGAAGGATATGCTCTTCTGACAGGCAATATTCATTCCCGGGGTCAGGCAGCAAGGCCAGCGTTTTCAGAAGGGCTCCAGCTGCTGTTTTAAGTGTCACAACTGCTAACAGAAATACCATCTCCTTTAAAATACCCTCTATGTTAAAAAAAAAAAAAAAAAAAAAGGAATATAGCAAATATTGCACAGTAGTTTCTAGGAGTTAGTGGTAAATCTCCTGACACCTTATTTTGTTGTCAGGAGAGCCTGTTGAATCGATAAATAATGTCTGAGATATAAATACTTACAGAGTAAGCTTTTAAGATAGGAACAAACTTCATGTAAGGAAAAATTATGCCTTTCAATCCCATGTTACCACCATTTTGTTTCCATGTTCAAATGGTGGGCAAGGGAGAAACAGAGTACATAATTTACCTGGCCTTTCAAACAGTTCTTTACAAAGGTCTGTCATAAGGGGCTATTAAGAAAACTAGTGGGGTGGAGGGGGGAAAAGCTGCAGTGGATTAGAAGGCAGCTGGGAAAGTGAAAATATGACATATTTTCACAGTATAAAAAGTCTACCAGCACATGCCCAAAGGATCTCTCTTAGGGCTGGTATTAAATACATTAATGATCTAGAAAGAAAGGACAAAAGGATGGTGAAAATTACTTTGGTTAATCAAGCCTAGAGAACACTGAAAAAGCCCAGAAGGACCTAGAAATCTAGGCAATTGAGCAGCTCAATGGCAGATGAGACTTGTTCACAAATGTACGATACAAGACGCATCGCATGAATTATGCCTGCAGTTTTCTGAGTGAATTGTGGTTATGCTGCAAAACACCTGTAAGGTACTGTCAAAGTAGGAAAAATAGCACCTCTATAAACAAGTTATATCAGAAAAAATCCATAGGCATTGTAAAAATATGATCAATTAGAATATTGAAAAATGTATACGGAAATGATTTAAGTGGAGCTACACCTTTGCCTTTGATATTGTACTCAGCTTTCATTCTTATGACAAGAGTAGACAGTAAAAAGTACAGTCCAAATGTGGTGACATCATTCCTTTTTCATAAGTCAAGCATAAGTTAGTATTAGAATTACATCATCTACTGATGATCTACTACTATCTCTCTACTACTACTACTGTCTACTACTGATATTTATGCTTCCTTTTTCTAGACAGGTTTACATTTAACTGACATTGGGGGCAGCAGCACGGGGGGAAACTAGCTCTAGTCTTAGAGGAGGAGTTTAATATTCTTTCAAAGCAGTATATTTTCATTCATTTCAACAGCACTTTCCTCTGTCAATTGCCTTTTTTCCCAAATAAATTAATCTGGAAGTACCACTTCCACATATGTTCTTTTCCTCCTGCCTCAGTCATAGCATAAAGCAGAGAGCTAAGGGGAGGCAGGAGCACTGGGTACTGGGAACTGTTAAGAAACAAACTCCTCAGAAGGCCTTCTTTAGGTTAAAACCTATCTTCTAGACGTGGTGCTTAGGGACATAGTTTAGTGGTGGACTTGGCAGTGCTAGGTTAACAGTTGGACTTGATGATCTTAAAGGTCTTTTCCAACCTAAACGGTTCTATGATTCTATGATTCTATAGTTCCTGTTGCTGCTAGAAAATGCTGTTAAATTAATAGCATTTAACAGGAAGGTGTATTTGTGGCATCCAGCCAGTCACATTGTCAATCAGAGTAGAGGTTAAACTGGTTGACTGATACCCAACTCTTTGATCCAAATCCCAGTGAGGATGGCAGAAGCCTCCCTGTTGATTTCGCCTTCCTGTTGATTTCACTGAGGAGCAGACTAAGCCTCTACAGTGCTCCTCCTCTCACCTTATTTCAGACATATACATGTATATCTGCGCTACTACACCTGATGGTCCATTTTAGCCAATGTAGAAAAATAAGCATTTCAAGAGCCTGATTCATTTGTCATGTTTCCAATGTCTACCTTACAATGAGGTAAGTCATCGACAACTAGCAAGAAGCAGATGTCAGCACTGTCAGTATCATTTCATGTGAGGTGAGAAGAAACCTACTGCTAAGGTCCATCCTGTAGAAAAAACAAAGACTGTTTACAGGTAGCTAGGTCAAAACTCCAGATTTCACATTCACTCCTTCAGTTTATTTGTTCCCTAGTTATCTCCTGGACTGGTACCCAGTAGATCCCATGTCATTTCCTTGTCTTGTCATAGACCTTCTGTGATTTTAGGCAAATTTCTTCTTCTTCATGCAGCAAGAGTATTGTGAGGATAAATTCAATTATATTTGCCCTGTGCTTTAATGCTGTGATATCTTGGTGAAGGGCGGAGTTGAAAAACTTAGAGCAGTGAGCAGGAGGAGTTGGGATACACTGCTGTGCTATCCACCTCAAATCTGACATAAAAAGGATCCTGGAAGCCTGCCTGCTACTCTCATTTAGAACTATGTAAACCCACTTATCAGCAAGCAGAATTTACTGTTACTTCCCTGACCTCTGTTACTATTATTTGTTAAGAAATAGAGATCCATTTGCTTCCCAAGACAAGAATGGAGCTTGCTAGTAAAAGCAAGATAGGAAAACTACAACAGAACTTTTCTAAAATGATAAAAAATGGAGACAGAAATCCATTGGTTTTCACTGTTAAGTGGGTAGAAATATGTTTTAAAATGTCTTTTCAATTCAGCAGCTATTTTTATCTTTTTAAAGTTTCTCTATATGGATCTCCTCTCTGAACTCTCATATTTTCTCCCCCATAACATTTATTACAACTGGTGCATCTTGACTTTTCAAAACACATAATATGGTTAATTAGTTCTTTTACATAAAGATGTAGGAATTGGGCACCAGTGAGGCAAATGATTGAGGCTCTTCCAAGATTTTTAGTACACCTTGGAGATAAGTCTGTTCAGAAAGGCAAGGGCTATCTAACTGCAGCTTGCTTGGCATTGTTTTCCAACAGCATTAGTTCACATCTGGCAGGAATTATTGGCTTTAAAGGCTGCATGAAGGGTTTCCAGTTCCAAAAGAAGGATTTCAACTTGTTAGAAGAACCAGGAACCCTGGGAATCAGCTATGGGTGCCCAGAGGATTCACTGGTAAGCATAACATCATTTGTGAAATAACAACAAAATTTTGGCAATGGATACAGATGTGAGCTTGAATTTTACTCCAAACAATGGAAATAAAGTCTTGAACTAAGGAAATGACAATGCACTCATTGACTGGCAGGGGGGTGGGAGTGGGGGGTGTTAAGACTGCTGACATACTACCCAATTTTCACCCTGAATTACAGCACAAGGTGTTTTACTTGATCATATGTGAGATTGCAATGTGAAAGCTGGATCTGAAATAAATTGTGTGCTGTATTCTGAAATATTCCAATGTAATTAATTTTTTCTTAAAGAAACAAGGAGAACTGTCCCCACAAGCATCCTAATACAGATGTATGAAATGAAAGAGACAGCAAGATATTCACCCTTCAAATGAGTTCTCCCCTTAAGTCAGGCCAGCTCTTCCTCTGTGATACACAAACCAACCGCACCAGCATTAACACTATGAAAACTGCCATTTTGTTTCTGATCCCTTCCGTCATTCATCATTTGTTCATTACAATGTAAATGTAAATCTAAAGAGTGTTTGTGGTCTTTATCCTATGGCCATGTCTATCCAAAGCCATGCTGCAACCCTGTGAAGATGAAGGAGCCCACCACTTGTAGAACTCATCACACAATCTCACCTTCTGTCAACAAAGAAGCTAGCTGCAATTTGTCCTACCTCGGACCCAGCTTTCCTTCTGAGACTCAGAGGGTTATAGACCACCATGTCCAACACCACCCACCCCTCCCTGCTCCAGCACTCAGTGCAGCACGCAAACTAACACATCACATGTTGGGATGGTGACTCGGTGCCTCACAGCTCAGACAGGGGCGTGAGCCCCCTCTGCTTCTAGTCTTCATGCTCACTAACATCAGCAGGCTTAGGATGAGGCCAAGAATCCCAGGAAACTGAGAACAATTTGTCTTACACTGTCTAAAATGGCTATACTTTCTTAAGATTTTCACAGCATGTGAGGGAAAGCCTATATAAATTAGGTTAAGACATGCAGGAAAAATTGAAGGTTTTATAGAACTGAACTGGCTGCAGCTTAAAAAAAAAAAAAAAAAGAAATAGCCTCATTCTTTTTATGATTTGAATGTTTTCTGAGGTTTACTTGTAATTTTGTTTTATTTAATACACAGATGTCCCGCAAAGCATATTTCAATGGAGAGAGCTTCATTGCATCAAGCCAAAAAGTGTCCTTCTTTAGTGAATTTGAAGGAGGCTTTGACTTCCGGACATTGCAGCCCAACGGGCTGCTGTTTTACTATTCTGAAGGAGTGAGTATCTATTTCTTTACAGTTTGTTTTATTTTATCCTCGCATTTTTTCCCATGAGAATACTAAGGGAATAATACAATTTCTCACTTCATGGTTTCATAATAGAGTAAGCAGTCTGCAATATAGAAGCATTCATTGATGACCTCATTTTCACAGTTCACATCTGATCTACAGACGAAAACCAGCAAAGCTTAGACATTATTTTGATGTTGAGAAGAGGATTTGATCATATGTCTAGAATTAACATGCATCCATTTGCGCTCAATAAAGTCCTTAGGGCAAAAATGAACAGTGGATCTTGCTGTGCTCAGCAGCACTGCAATCCCTATTTGGACCTGTAGGTGCTACCAAAGAACAAATAATATTAAGGGCCTGACATTTTCCATCCAGAGACAACCCCCTAGAAGCAAAGACAAGTTTGTTTGAATTAGCGGGGTGGTATTTTGAGCATTGCTGAGTTGATAGAATTCAGTCAGAAAGCTGCCTGTATTCCCAGATGGTACTTAGACCTCCATGTGTGACTGGGAAAAGCTGCACTTGAGAATGGCTCCTCACAGCTGTGGGAAGCCAGGCTGCTCTAAATGCCCCCTCAGAGGTGTGACACGGGCAGAAATACGAACTTGCACTCCCAAAATATTGTGTGAGCCAGAGCAATTCCAAGATCCTGCAGGCTCAGACTGACATCTGCAGCAAGCATGAGCTCAGATGACAGAACGTTTGCAGCCACCCCCAAATGTCTGTTCTGCCATACTTGCAGAAGATCATCAGCAGTGCAGCAGGGAAGGCTGTATGACACCGATAACCACTCCTGAACTTTTACATTTTACAGCCCAGAGTACTACCTTAAATTGAAATCAGTAACCATGTCAGTTATCCGCATCATTTGCATAAATGAGGCCTTACACACACCACTTCTGGTTTTAACTCAAAAGCTCTACTCCTACGAGGTGCCAAGTGCCCTACTTAACAAACGGAGGTTCACTTGACAGAATGAGACAGGATGATTCCTAGGAGTGCACAGTGGCGCTGCTTGCTCTAATGGAACAGACAATATTCCAGCTATGTGGTGCAGTGATCCCGTATGCCTGACCCAGACAGCAGATCCTATCTCTGCGATAATTTTGAGTGATTGAACAGGTCTAATCAGAGGGGATTAGGAAAAGAAAAAAACGTATTGGTCTTATGACAGCAGGAATCTTGCAGTAACTGCTACTCTATACAGTACGAGTGGTACCAGAAACATAAATGAAATGTAAACATCATACATCCATGCTAGATGGAAGCAGCTCATGTGACAGATACACGAGACATAATCAGCAGCAGAATTCCCAGAATTCAGGCTTAAAAACCAGCAGGAATATCAACTGTAATGAGATCATCTCCTGTTTTGTTTCTCAGTATACCTTTCTGCAAATAAAACACAAATGGGGAAAACAGCAGGAGGGAAAATAAATACAACAGGAAAATGCACAGAACTGTTAAATTTTCTGTGTTACAGTTGCTATGAAGATGTTTTGTCTGTATTTCAGTCAGATGTATTATCCATCTCTATGGACAGAGGTGCTGTGTTTTAAATGCAAGTGGAACCAAAATTCAATCACCAGATCGAATTACAATGATGGAAAACCCACTTCATCATACTTCTGTCACCCCAGAAAGGTAAAGCTGTCCAGCATCTTTTATTCTCTACCTTTGGAATATAAATATTTCTTGTAAAGCATGTTATCATTTAATATTCACTTTCACAGTGATGTTTAAGTGGGGTCTTTTTAAGTGATATTTTTAACTGATCAACTCAGTTAAAAAAATACAAAGCCAAAAAATCTATGTGATTGAAAAGTGGCCGGCTTGGCCTGAGCACAAGATGCTGGGAATTTTTAGTAAAACTAAAATAATAGTTTTTCTAAAAGCTTAGTCCTTTTTTTGTTCTCAGGTATGAAAGTAGTTTAACATAATTTAAGACTAGCACAAGATTAATTTTCAGCAGGATTGATTGTTCTGATTTGTTAAAGCAATCCCAAATTGACCCTGAATCAATTGAGGTATCTTCATAAAAAGCATTCATTTGGGATATATACAGTGGAACACGTTCAAAATATTTTTAGCACTGACAGACCCAAATGTAAGACTAAATACAACAGTAAGTAATGTCTCTCTATGTGCTTCTTAAAAAACTTGAAAGCATTGTTTTATTGGTATGTTTTACTGTTGTTTTCTATGTTTAAAATTGTCTTAGAAGGTCAAATAATCAAAGCATCTTTCTTCAAGAATTTTGCCTGTGCAGATACAACCAGGTCATTCTCAGTTTTCCAAAAGAGATGGAGGTTTGTACCTATGACTTCTGACATCCAAGAAACATAGTTTGAAAAGCTGAAGGTGCGAAAAGGTGCCTCGGAATAGTGTTGGGGACTGTCATGTTTCCCTGAGTGTTTTGAATTCTGAACTTGCCAAACAAAATCAATGTCTGATTGCTTTAGTTATACTTAGTTTCTTATTAAAGCAACAGAATCCTTCCTGACTTCTGCAGCAATTAATGTGTTGCAAAATGAGATTAGGTAAAGAACATCATTGTATAAACTCAAACATCCACGTACTGTGATGAAAGAGAAGGAAAAAGGGGTAGGGGCATAAAGAAGAAGGATTAGCATGTGCTTAGATCTTATTTTACCCAAATGGTGGCTCTGTCCATTTATTAGCAATCCCTTGGTTTATCTGTTCTTCACTGAGTGGACTGTATTTTTTTGGACTTCACAATTAACTCCAGGATATGAAGAAATCCATGGGCCTCTGGGCTCAACTTTGCCAGTGGGTTAATTGCACTGCTGATTGTTGCACAGCTGGAAGCAAGAAGCTTTTCTCATGACTTTGAGCACTACCATTCAGTGATGTATACACTGAGCCGAGCATTTTGGGTGCATGTAATATGCTGTCTAACCACTGGCATTGACGTTTCTGAAACCAGACTACAAAATGGATGCTTTGCCTTTGTAGATATGAGCTGACTGTTGACGACAAGAAACAAAGTAAGAAGAACCCAGCGAAGGACAGAGCAGGGAAAAGCCCAGACAGCACTGAGAAGTTTTACTTTGGTGGCTCTCCCCTCAGAACGCAGCAAGCCAACTTCACCGGCTGCATAAGCAACGCTTACTTCACTAGGTGCGTAGCATCCTCCCAAACACATTACCAGGCAGTCGCTGCCTCAGAGCTCGAATAGTAGCTTAAGAGAACTGATTTACTGTCACAATAAAAATCCCTCTCTCACTTTGTGAGGCTAGACAGTATGTGTGAATAAGTTTCTTACCTTATTTGCCATGGAATCTGTTGGCACAGACCTGCTAGGCTAAGATACTGTTAAAGTGGGAATAACTTGATGTAAATCAGATTTCAGTACTGCACCTGCTAATGCTGCTGGTGCAATGTATAATTTGCATAGCTGTAATTTACATTTATATTATGTAGCTTTCAGCTCTGCCTTTGAAACAAAATGATATTAAAGCATCTCACAGAAGCCGGGAAAGTTAGGAGTTTGGTCATGTGAAAATGATCAGACTTTGTTGATCTTAATCGCTTTATGAAATGTTCTTATATAGAAGATTTTAAAGTGAATTTGATGCTGCAGATTGATACTCTCTGTTTATGCAAGCATAAATGGATACAACAGGCAGAGGTAGTATAGGCTGCCCACATTACTCAAACATTGACTGATAAATCTGTACTTTTATCCATGATCCAAGAATGAAAAAAGTCAATCCAAACATCATTTAAACTATAAATGTAAAATTCTGTGATTTGTATGAAGACAATTCCAATACTTGGAAAAAAAGCTGTTCTTGTCATACCCTCTTTGAAACACAGGTTGGATCGAGAGGTTGAAGTGGAAGATTTCCAGCAGTACTCTGAGAAAGTTCAGACTTCTTTGTATGGATGCCCTGTTGAATCTCCTCCAGTTGCTCTTCTCCATAAGAAAGGAAAAAACTCATCAAAAGCCAAAGGAAACCGTAATAAAAAGGTTTGCTACAAATTGCCCCAGTGCCACCCTAGAATTTTCCACAGTTGATACATACTGTGCCATGATTGGGAAGACTATTTCAGATATATGAAGGAAAGGATCCTGTTCCTTTAGATATTCCATCACTGCAAATGACTGCCCTGACCCAATCTATCTGGCTTACTCTTGCATCATTCTCTCTTGCTAGAACTGTAAAACAAAATTTATGACATCCTCAAAAATGTACTGCAGAAACAAGCTTTCTTGATTTCTTCTATATCCTAAAGGCAATAAGCTTTCTTCTGTTCTCAGCTAATTCTGTGTGGCTCTCTCTACTGGGTACAATTAGCAGACATTAATATAAATGTGAAAAAAAACTTCTTCCAGCATGCAGAACTTCTAGTCCAAGCATGTCTTCTTATGCCTATAGTATAGCTGACATCGTCAAAAGCAGAGAGGAAAAGATTCAATTAGGAAAACTGCAGAAGAATTGAATTGTAATTATGTTCGCCACACAAGTATTCTGTTTATCCCTTCTTCTACCCTAAATCAGCATCTATAGTAGATCTGTTCAAGTAAAATTTTACTTGGAAACATTCCTGGTATTTTTGTAAGGAAAAAATATATTACTAACTTAGATATAGATGATACCGTTATTTTATTATGTCCAATCTTAGTTAAAATTTCTGGTTAATGGTTCTCTTTGTTTGAAGGTGGGAAGAGATAAAGACAAGATTTCACAGCCTTCAACTGACCTCAAAAAACTGTATCAAGAAGTGAATATGCAAAGAGACCCTCAGTGCAACTTGCCCATGAATCCCAAGGCAACTGAACATGCATATCAGTTTGGAGGAACAGCAAACAGTCGGCAAGAATTTGATCACATACCAAAGGATTTCAGTGAAAGGTAAAGGGACCTTAAAAATAAAAATTAAATATACTGGGGAGGACAAAGATGGATTTCAAAATTAAAAAAAAAAAAAAAAAAATGATATATTTCTGCTGTTAGCCTAGCTTTTTCCTTTATATCTTAGGCCTATTGTTGTATAGAGCATGTTGTTAGTATATATTAAAAGGTGTTTCAGTTGAGTAAGAGCAATAAATAGAATGTGTTTCCAGTTACATCCCTCTTGTGAAGTCTTCATCTGCATTGTATATTAACAAAATGTGTCTCCTTGCCTATTTGTACGAAGACTTTGAGGATGTTAGTTCTATACAAGAAATGCACCTTCAGTCTCTTTTTGCAAGAAGTAATGGCATTAGAGCAGAGCTGGAAAAGAACGCGACAGTTCACCAAGAAATGAAGCAGTTACGTGTTGAGTGGACCTGGTCAGCTGTTTAATGGTTAGGAATCTACACAGTGCACTAGGACATAAAACTATGAAAACCATGTCCAATTCAAGCCATAATGGAAATTCAAGTAATTAATAATGAGTCCAGATACTGTGGACATTTAATTCTCAGGCTCCCACAGAATATGCCATATGGCATGTTATGACCAACAAAGGATTTTGGTTAATACTTTCCGTGAAAGACTATAATTCAACAACACAGCACTTCCTGGAAGCATACCAGACCACTAACTCAGAAAAGAAGAGGGCTATTTCCTGACTTAAATAAAAAAAGCATTACGTTCATTTTAATTCAATAGCGTTTTACTTAAAGCAGTCCTGATGGTGCACATATGATGAAGAAAAACCCAAACTCTAATATCTTTCTTCATCCCTACAAGACATATTTGTTTTACAACTGTTATTACAGCTTCATCATTGTAATGTGCATTTTAAAAAAACAATGACTTGTGATGTTTTAAAACAACTGATATTGGCAAGGGCCTCAGTGTATGGAACGTACGCACACATGCAATGGGGAACGCATAGATACTTCAGCAATACGAAGAACGGAAGCTAGGCTAGTCACCTGACATGAGAAGCAGGAGTAATCAGTTCTGGCACTGTCTTACACCGGTACAGCTTTTCCATTTTTAGACCCAAAGTAATAATAACAATCACTTAAGAAATCTTCACTGTTCACAGTGTCAAACCAAGTCGGTATAACTTGACATGTTGTCTTGGACTTCACAAGAAACTACAAGGAAGGAGAAGCTTAGCCAGGAGTCTGGAGTAACATTAAAGATTTGTGAACTATCAGGCCTCCATGCCATCACAGTTAAAAAGTCCCCCACTGTTGCTGTTCAACAGGAATGGAAATGTAGCGTATATAGCGTTACTGGTGGTCTGTATTGATTTTATTCACTCCAGAGATGTTAATTTTTGAAAACAAGTTCCTTGCAAGGCAGCTTCTTCTCCAATTTTGACTTCTACTCCAAAAACCAGTATGGAATGTTTCTCAGAAACACCGCTTCCATAAAGGAGATGTCTATTCCTTGGATGAGAGGAAAATCCCAGTCTCCTCTGCCTGCAGTGTGATTTAAGTCATTTATATCTGCTCTAATTTTAATATTGTGTTTTTATGTGCTAGAGCTCAGTTCTCTATCAGTCTGAAAACTCACTCATCTCATGGAATGATTTTCTACGTCTCGGATGAAAGAGAGACCAACTTCATGGCCCTTTTCGTTGCTCATGGCCGACTCATTTTTATGTTTAATGCTGGTCACCAGAAGATAAGGATTAAGAGCCAAGAGAAATACAATGATGGCCTTTGGCACAATGTAAGTAAAAGAAAGCAATCATTATGATGGCACATGCTATCAAGGCTGCAGTAAAGACACTGCTGATGTGACAGCTCAGGGAGTTTTCATTCATGTGTTCATAACCACACCTACATGTTGAGAAACTTCTGCCAATATTTTTAAATCTTCCATGCGGCATTGTATCAAGTCATTAACAGGAAAGTGAGCCAGTTATAAAAATCCAGCAATTCCCAACACTAACAGCTGAACAGAAGTGACGGAAACAAGCAGAACAGTGAGGCAATTAAGAGTTAGGTTAGATAGGAAAGGAAGAACTAGGATAATTTTGTTCAGCAAATTTCTTTGAAGTGTCTAAGCAAGGAACACAGCTGTCTTAGGCCCTCTCTGTAGTCTATGAAAATAAAAAGACAATTTTAGGGGTCAAGGTGAATTTCCCTCTGTAGGTACCTCTCTCTCCTCACTGACTATAGACGAAGTCTACAGTTACTAAGCTCCTAACTTGGGCACTTAAGTGTTTAAAGCAGGCTGGATGAATCCAGACCATAAAACTGGCAAAGACCGTGAAAATGCTAACAGTGATAGCACTGTAGCAATGAATCATATATGCGAATATAAGATGGGCAGATCTGAGTAGACCTTGTGACACCTCGATTACCTCTGCCTTGTACACCAAAATGTAAGAAAGACAACAGTTTTATTATCTAGCCTTTACATGAATGTGAAAAGAGAGGGTTATCCAGCAAAGAATATTGGTAGTTAATAAAACAGGCTTGTAGAGTATCACTCACAAGCTATTCTTCTCAAACTTATCTTCTTCCACTGCACAGGAGTGTTCCCTCAACAGGTGAAAGTAATCTTCCAATTTTTTTCCTCCCTTTCTAGGTGATATTTACTAGAGGCAAAAATATTGGTCGCTTGATAATTGATGGTCTCCGAGTACTGGAAGAACCTTTCAGCGGTAATGCCAATACCTGGCAAGTCACTGAACCACTCTATATTGGGGGTGTAGCCTCCAGGAAAGCTGTAAAAATATCCAGGTAAAGCAGACCCCCGTTACATCATCCCATACCTCTATGTACAGCTAATGCAAAAGCTGACTGTAGGGATGAGTTCAGGCAAAAAGCATATTATGATCTGAATCCTCAGAACGCTGAGGAGGACACAGCTCAGTTCAAGTAGATAGCAAAGCTCCCAGAGTGCTGGGTTGGCGCTAGCTGGGCTAGACTTCCATAGACTTGCAGCAGCAACTGGAAAGCCAGTGGTCCCTGCGAACAGAGAAGTCCTAGTGACATCCAAGCTTAGATGAGACAGGTCAAGTTAGGTGAGATCAGTTTCACCCTAAGGTCTGAGATATAGATGAGTTTCAGAGAGACTTTAGCATTGTCTTAGTATCTCTGTTTTAAGACAGTACTTTCAAGTCAGGATTCTGCTCTACATCTTGGCACTGAAGTATATTGAAAGGAGTGTTAAAGCAAAAATGAACATAACCAAGTCTCCTTCAAGGTAATCTTCAGTGTTATGTGCCTAACAAGATAGATACACTATTCAGAAAGAGTAGACCCCTGTCTTGCCTTGAGGGTATGAGGTATGCATAACACTGCCTTGCTCTAGTTGCACTTTGTTTCTCACAGTTCAGTAAGGATTGTTTGAGAAACAACGCAAGCTGGAGTTACCTTGAAGTCATCAGAGAGACATGAGAGGCTACAAAAAAGCATCTGTCCTGCTTCTCGTCTCTGGAAACTGTTTTTTAATTCAAAACTGATGCACCAGATAATCACAGCCTTACAGCTCATAAACAAGTACAAATAAGGTCAGAAGATTTTATTTCCTTCCACAAGCAGTTTATCTACTAACCATGCTTTTTTTCCCCCCTCAGATTAACTCTGTCTACAGTTTTAATGGTTGTCTCAGCAATTTACAGCTCAACGGAAGATCAATTACTTCAGCTTCGCAGACATTTAGTGTAACGCCTTGCTTTGAAGGCCCATCAGAAGCAGGAACATACTTCTCATCAGAAGGAGGATATGTCGTCCTTGGTAATATACTACTAAACAAATGTATCCCATAATAAGACTATAGTATTCACTGCACTTCAGAATGGCATATTTCAGTAAAGGGTGTGGTAATTTCTGAGGCTGCGAGCTGTAAGGATTATTAGATACAGATGATTACTGTGGTAAGCAGCTGACGTTGACAGGTCACAATGTCACCATGAAACTTAACAAGTTCTTACATAAATACATCTGTATGTACATATTTCAAATAATTAGAATAATTTCACAAGGGAACAGATTATAATATGGTAAAAATTATCATAGACATATATAAGTCAATGTGGCTAAGGCAAAGTATGCCAGCAAATGGTCATCCCTTAGTTTTTTAATTAACAAAACAACATGTAATTCAAAAATACTAAGGAAAGGCTTTCTGCATGTCTTGATAACAAACAGATGACAGAACACATCTTTTCTGTCATTTAGGCCTGCTGTGTTCCAGGAAGTGTTTTATGAGGGGTTTTTGGTCACATAGGCTCTGATCTGAACAGGAAAGGAAACTGGCCAACCCTATTCATTGGCAACACCAAGAAGAATTAGGCAGTGTTTCTAATTTGCTCCCTGGCCTGCCACCAGATTGAAAAAGGGAGTTTCTTCTACTGAATCATCAAAGCTCAAGTGAACTCACACTCACTGTATAAAGACTGCTGAATGTCTAGTAAATTTCACAATAATAAACTGCCAAAAAATACAGATAATTTAATTTCTGCTGTCCATTTCATTACTAAGAAATATTTTTAAACAAAATACATTTTTTAAATAATGAGAAAAATAAAGAAACCTTTATTAGTAATCCAAGCAAACAATCAAAACAAAAGTTGAAATGGGTTATTGATGGCACACCATGCCATCTCTTCCAGTATGTATACTGGCACATGTTTCAATAGTTTTAAAGACAGGACAAATAAGTTCCACGCTGGGCTTTGAATTTCCATTTTGACTTTGAATATATGTCCAATTTCATCACTAACTCAGTACAAAAAGAATGTTATTCTTTTTACCTCACAGATGAATCCTTCAGTTTAGGCCTGAAATTTGAAGTTGTTTTTGAAATACGTCCCCGGAGCAGCTCAGGAATTCTACTGCATGGTCACAGCGTGAATGGAGAGTACTTGAATATGCACATGAGAAATGGACAGGTATAATGAAGCTCACATTTCCTCCGCTGCTTTGACAGGTTCCTCTCCTACCTACTTGGGCTTTGCTATATGCAGCTTTTGTCTTACAAATTTGCCATTAATTGATTCTTCTTTCTCTCCTAAATATCTTAACTGCTTAGACGAGGCAACTCAGGTATTTCTTTTAGAATCCAAAAAATAACACCTAAGACAAAATCAGATCACTTTACTGATACCAACTATAAATATTTAATGAGCAGTTGAAAAGAAGCATAAGCACTGACTCTTTGGTGCTGCTCTTTCATCCGCACATTAAAAAATTATAACAGTTACAAGTAAGATAACTGTTGATGAATTTTTATTTCTTGTTTGTTAAAAGAGAAGTCTGAGTTGCTCTCAGTCTCTTCTTCCTTTAACATGTATCTGTGTGATGGGGAGAGTGAGGGAAAGGGAAAGTTCTGATTGTCTGTTATCTGGTTTCTAGAGCCTCTGGATTTTTGTAAGGCTGTCAATTGAGAGAAAGAAGTTTGAAATGAACTTACCAGATAACTGTTGCTGTTGCTGTTTTTTTTATTATGTTCATCGCTAAAATCTGGATCCCTTCATGCTATGCATTGCACACATAGAGTAATAAATTGCAGTCTAAGTGGACAAAACAAGCAAAGGTTTAGAGCAAGACTAAGCAGAGTGGATATTCTTTAACCACTGCAATGCACTGCCCAGTATCTAACTGTCAACCAAAGTGGAAGGGAATTTAAGTGAGGCTGGCTGTACCTCAGTTAGAAATGCAATGCCTGAAGAAACATGCTGTCACTTCTCTTACAAGAACAGGAACCTCCAGTAGAGTGACTGAGTGGACAGTTTAACACAGTGATTCATCCTATCCTAAAGCAGGTGCCTAATATAGGTGACTAAATGAGCTGTCATTCAGAGAATCTATTTTTCTATATTGACTATAGAGAGGACAACAGGTGCTTCAGTTAGGCACCTAACTTTTGACAGCTGATTTGGTAAGATAAAGCCCATTCTTACAGCTGCAGCTAGTCCTTGGTGAATTAACAAAGAACTTCTTAAAGTTCTTCAACTTCTTAAAGCACATTGCATTGCTATGTATTATGCCATGCTTAAAGATTGCATCTGAATACAACTGGTCCAGCCTAGTACTTCTTATGTAAAGATCTGATGGAAGGTTTGCACATCCAGAAACTTGTCTAGTTTTTCCAACTGTATCAGTTGGTCTAACAAAAGATATTGCCTCATTTATTGCTTCAAATCTCACTTCCTGTATAATGTATATGCAATTCATAAACAAAATTCACCCTCAAAAAGCAGCTCTTCCCTGCTTGTTGCTGCAACAAGTATGCCAGTTTCCTTCTTAATATGCATCTGTGGTTTTTACCATTAACTGTCTGCTCTCTTTGAATGCATTACCAAAGACCTGTTTTGTAAAAATATTTTTGCTGGACAAACAAGAACAATCAGCACCTTTAATTCATTTTTTAAATGTACACATCTCTCTCTATCAGTACAGCTTGTCTGTGTGATTTATTAAGGAGCCACTTTCTCTCATGATTCTGCATTTGCTTTAATTGTTCTTACATATTTTGTCCAAGGGTGGACGAAAGAGAACTTGAGGATCATTTCATTTTTGTTTGCTGGTGCCCTTGTGGAAAAAAAGTTTTAAAATTTCTTAGTTATAACTATATTCAAACAGAGATCCTCTAAAATTAAATACAAGTTGTTTCCCTGCAACATTTTCAGTCAACAAGGTGTCAGCGTTATCAGGGACAACTTAGACATTTGAAAAGCCTGAGTGGCTGGGCTCAGTGTTTGGAATTCTCTGGCAATCACCACCACTGGGAATCTTGTGCCCCACAACAGGGACACGATGCTGCTCTGCCACTGCTGTAGCATTTCCATGCAGAAAGGTATTAATCCACGTAACTAAAGCAGAGGTGCGAAATTCAGAATTAGGTTCACTTTCTAGCTCTGCCAGAGATTTGCTGGCAAGCTTGTACAAGTAACTTAAAAGTCATTCTTAAGTTCCCTATCTATTCCTTTCTCACATCTTGTCTGTTTGTTTATACTTGGGTTTTTCATGACTATTTTCCTTATTAAGTGGCTAGCAAGATGCCAAAACATCATCTGATGCCTCTAAACACTAATTTACCACACAGGAAATTATAGAGTAGCAGTACTAGAAAATTTGAGCGAAATTGGCTGTTATTTTTTAATCTTTTTTTGAACTCTTCCTTGAGTTCAGATCAGAAATGTTGCAGAACTATTGAATCTAAAAAAAACCTAAATCCGTGAATTAGAAAGGTGCCTTATTTTAAAGAATTTCATGAAATAATGTTTTTCTTTCACTTATACACTAGACATGTTTTGAGTGGGGAATACAGCATTATTACAACAGAAATAAAAAAGAAAACAGAAGGGGGTTTACAGTGACAGCTACATTATTTTCCTCCAGGTTACTGTGAAACTGAATAATGGAATCAGGGATTTTTCAACTTCAGTGACACTGAAACAGAGTCTCTGCGATGGCAGGTGGCACCGAATTGCAGGTCAGTAAAACATGATCATCCCCTAAGTCAGGTGAGAGAGCCCAGTTCTCCCTCCCCAGATATCCATTTCCATGGGCTAGTGCCCTGGGAATAGGGTCATATTTTCAGTTCTTCCCTCTCACTTGTCAAGACACAAGTCTGTGTGAAAGAGACAGTCGTATTCCTCCCTCAGATATAGCAACTGTTGAGCTTCCTGGGAGGACAAGCACAAGTTCCTACAAAGAACAAGCAGAGATGGAAGCTCCTTGTTCAAAGAACACAAGACAGCCGAGCTGAAATGCTGGCAACCTTTCCTCGGTTGTATAGCAGATGATTTTCTTCTTTTCCACATTAGAGGTTAAATAAGTTGGTAGAATGTAGTAGGCAGAAGTATGCTGCCCTTAAAGGTCAAATAACAGGACAGACCTGGAGAGCCCCTGCCTTACACAGAGAGATGTCTACTGTCAGGATTTTGCCCCTGTGCCAGCCAGTCATCCTTCTTTCCTGGATTTGAAAGTCAAAAAGTACTTCTAAACCTCAGGTACTTTGAACTCCCTTGCCTTCCTTTCTAGATGCTGACTTGGGATGTGTCTCAGTGTCACATCCAGAAGAGATCCGAGTGTGCACCCTTTCCCCATGCATTCTGGTTTCCTTTTGCAGGAAACCCATGCACACAAGCAAGGAGGAAACCTCACTGCATTCTAGTACATCCCATATTGGGAATGATTTGGCATACAGTTTTACTAAGCCACACGCCATTGTATGCTCATACCCTGCAGCCTAGACACAGCTGCCAGCAATCAAGAGCCCCCCTCAGAAGCACCCTTGCTCCCACATGGTCTTCCACTGGCCCAGCTCAATGCCAGCATCTGCCCACATACTGTCACTGATGGCTCACACCCAATCTAGCGAACACTAAGGCAAACTACTCGGATCAAACAGATAACTCCTGTCTGTCATAGAAAACTCACGTGCTACTTTTTATGATCTTTTTGATCCCTGTTCCTTCTCTTTTCAGTTATTAGAGATGCTAATGTGGTGCAGCTGGATGTAGACTCTGAAGTCAACCATGTGGTAGGGCCACTAAATCCAAAGGCAATTGACCACAGGGAGCCAGTGTTTATTGGGGGTGTACCAGGTAAGTTTTGGTAGCTTTGTGGTACATTGTTCTCAAATTTAAACACGGTTTCCAGAGAAATCATAGAGGCTTAGTTTTCATTTCAAAAAAGAACAAAACATACCTCATGTGAACAAATGGTAAAATTCAAAGGCTCAAGAGCTGACCAGGAATGTTCTGCTTTAAGCTTTCAAAGAAAAAAAGTGCCGCTTCATTGAAATTAAAACATTCACAGTTGCTGGAGGGTCAGGTATGGACTCAGTAGAGAAGTCAGCCAACTAGAAAAAAAATAGCTTTTTTTTTCCCATTTTACCTACTTACCAGTAGGGCCTTACTGTTTTTTAAGAAGTTATTTATTTATTTATGGAATTGGAAACTCACTGTCACTGCAACTGGAGCCTCAAGGTTTTTTTGTTGCTGGTAGGCTTCTTTCCTTTTCTTCAAGAAATGGCATCTTTGAACACAAGACAAAACATGAAGATTCTTTTTCTGACTAGTGATTTCTATTGCACAGATGTCTGCTAATGTGAATTTGTGACTCACAGACCATCTGTGTAGCGTGGGCCAAGATTACTACATTTACTTCCCTTATTCAACAGACAGAGCTACTCTGTTGGGGTTCATATGCAAACTGTAATCAACACTACGTGATTCAATTTTTAAGTCATCTCCTGTACATTCTCACTGAAAACATGCAGCATTATTTCTCTGTGCCTTGCATGTCAATCATGAACAGCTCTAACTACAAAATTTATTATATTGCTTATCTTGGATTAGTGGCTTGAGTGCGTGATGTTCTCATCCATCCCACACTACCAGGAGGAAAAATGAGCCTAAAGGGAATAATAAAATCTATGTGCAGATGCCTGTTCACTCTTTAGATCCAAACTGGAATTTTATTAGGACAGAACTCTTCCCAGAGAGGTAATATAAAGTGGTAATTGCAAATGTTGTTCTGCTTCATAATAGAGCCTTCTATTTCTCCATTAATTATAGAATACTGAAGCAATGCCATACATCGGCTCTATAATGCTGTTATCACCCTGGCACAGAAAAATCGTACAATGAACTTCACAACAACAAACAAGATATAATAATAACTAATACCATGTAAATATAGTAAACTAAATGCAAACTAACAAATCAGACGCAGATGACAATATATGTAATGTTAAAAGAAATTATAAACACGCACCCTGGGATTCATCTACTCTGTTACTTAAAAGAAAATGCAATTGTCAAAAAAATGCAAGATTGGCCTTCTATTGACTATGTAGTATCAAGAGTTCTACATAAATGTAGATAACTCCCCATACTTTCTCTAATGGCCTCTAGAACACTGGCAGTAGGCCAGACATTTTAAAAGACCCACAGAAAATTCAGCAGAGCTGCAGTTAGCAGCAAATTGAAAAGATTCTGCCACCAAACTGATTATTTTGGTCATCATGAGCTCTAATTTTTTTTTTTTTTAAATCTGCTTCTTCTAGAGTCTCTGCTAACATCCAGCCTGACTACACGCAACTCCTTCATTGGCTGCATTCGTAACTTCATGATTGATGAAAAACCAGTGAGTTTTAGTAAAGCGGCTTTGGTTAGTGGTGCTGTAAGCATCAATACCTGTCCAGCAGCCTGATAGTGCATGGCATCAATCCTGTAAAGTTCCTCAGACCACAGAAAGAAAAATAGAAGAAAAGAAGCCATGTTCATTGTGAGAAGAATAATGAAAATATCAAGGATCCTTCTACAGAAAACAGTATGTTTAAGGGTCACTTCTAATGTTTATGTGCAAACAAAAATCACTGAAGAATAAAGGGCTGTTGCTTCTGCACTTCTCATACTATACCACAAGAGTGAGCTTTACCATTTCTTATAGTGTATGTGTGCCAGTCTGTTACATGAAAATGTGGGATTATAAAAGAAATGAAAATTATATTAAATATGTTACTTTCAAGATAGATTCTCTACATCATTTCATTCCATACCTCAGGTCACCCTTTCTTTCACAGGAAAAGATCTGCTAATGCACATTAAAGAATAAAGCTAGATAATAGACTTACATTACAAACAACTGTGTTCAAAGATTTTTTTTTTAATTTTCCATTCAACTCATTTATATATTCCTCAATTAAAATGGAGGGCAGAGAGCATACCAATTATGTAAGCTTACAAACAATGAAAAACTAAAATTTTTATTCCACTTCTAGACTTCACGGATATATTCTAGCACAATATGAAGATAGGACGTATATCTTTTAAGACAGACATTTGATATAACTGATCATTTACCTAAACTAGGTAATTTTAGAGCAATACTTGCCTTACATTGGAAGGGAGAGGAGAGAGAAAATTCAAAATTTCAAGTTTTTTCTCTAAATTTTAAATGCACAAACACAGCACTAAATCCACAATCTGATTGTGATCTCATTTGCGCTAATATAACACAAGTAAACATGAAGCATAGAAAACAGAATCACAGTCACAGTTTCAGGCAAATCCCTTATCACATCACATCATCACTTCCTTGTGAGACTGCTGCAGGACTTCAGTTTACAGCAGTAATCCTCAAACTAGGAACATGTTCCTGTGGAATGTATCCCGGAAGGTATGCTGCTGCAGAGGAACTGAGGGTGAAACAGGAAGATGTAAACAGAAGGCAAAGGGCTGCAAATCTGAGCTATATTAAAACCATAAGAGGTAGCTGGAAGTTAATACTAGGCTGTAGCTCACAGTAGGCTTGAACATCAAACAGACACACGTCACTTGCAAAATTTAGTTTCTTCAGTGATAACCTACAAGGCATCAAAGCCATTTAGGTTTCTTCTCTTTAAAGAATAAAATCCTGTTGACAGAAAGTTTTATGATCGCTGGCCAAATTATTGTTGGAACCAACTCAAAATATGACCAGCTGAAAAGCAGGAAAGTATGAAAGACGAAAATAAAGGACAACACCCTACAGACTAAAAATTAACAAGAGCTCATCTGGAAAACAAACAAGTGACAACTGGAATCCAAAGATGTTGACTCTATGGACAGCTGGAGGAACCACCAGAATAAGATACATCTGTCAGCACTAATCAGTAGCTTCCCTACTACTCTCTCAGTAGGAAAAGGGTTTTGACAGCTTGAAGTGGTCTTGGCTCACTCTGGATAAAGAACTGCAAGCTCTGGACAGTCTGGCACAGGGACTCTCCGGCAGCTTGGGACCCCCTCACTGCCTCTCCACTTGTCTCTGTGAGTCCCGTGTTGGGTGGTGAGTGGACAAGAGAAGATAGCATGGCTCCAGCAGTCACTGCCTCTCCTTCCACCAGCCTTGTCAGCTCTGCTCATGCTTTCAGCCCCGTGCCTGTTCTAGCTGCCTTCTCCTGGACACGTCTCCCATTCTGTTCCCTGCAACTCTCAGGCAGTACGCTCCCAGGACTGATTCCCTTCCCAACCCTGCAGGGAGGCCCCTCTTTCTGCGAGTGGTATATAGCCCCCTCTTTTCGTCACTCCATAGCCCACTGTTCATACTTCAGAAGCAAGCAGTAAGAGTACGTCTCTCCGAATCAGGCACATCATGGGTCCCCAAATCCAGTTGCCTTCAAATGCCATCTTCGTCTTGGACACCAAAACCAGTATGCCTGCTCAACTCTTTCCTGCTCCCGGCTGCTACCCAGACTCTGAAAAGATCTAGGGCTTTTGGTTTGGGAATTTTTTATTATTGGGGGTGAGGGGAATGTCCTCAGATTGGTGAGCTGGGTTCCCAGTGGGTACCAGAGGCCATGCATGGTGTCAGGGCTGTGCAGCTGGGAGCAGGGGTAAAAGTCACTCTCCTTCCAGTGGCAACAAGTTGTTAAATTGGCTCAGTCCACCTCATGACACCACAACCCAAGCCAAGCTTCCTCAGGGCCTGGGCTCCAGGACCCTATTCCTGGAGAGAAAAGAACGGCAGATTCCCTGCTTAGACAGGTTCATCACAAGGATTACTGAAATTCCTACTGAAATTCAAGGTTGTCTGCAGCTGCTAAGCAGAGAGTGCCAGGAATAGCATATGCTTGTGCCCCCTAAGAGCATCACAGTTTAGTGAATTCTGGTATTAAGTGGAGCATTGTCTGTTAACTGGTACACACATACTCAGAATGTTTTTCCGTCTTACACCTACTTCAAACTAAAGTATATTTTCTCATATCCACATTCAAGCTCTGTGAATAAACAATATTTTTCTTAGACATATTTGCTGCAATGAGATTTGGTTTTGTTCAGTGGATTTACATTTAAGAATGACTTTTCTGATTAATCAGTCCTTTGCATACTTTATATATGGAAAACTAAAAATACAGTAAAATAGTACGTGAATAAAAAACACATTAAAATTCATAAACTGCTACCACTCAATTTACTTCTCTTTACTATATCACCAGCTAATCAAACACAGTAGTATTTGTGGAGGATATCTTCCTCAATTTCCCTTTCTAGGCCTCAGAGATGCAGGTTTTCCCTCTGCAGAACAGGGTTTCCAAAGAAAAATATTACAAACCAGAGGATACTTGCACACTTGAGAGAGAGCAGAGAATAATGCAAATTTCCCTGCCCCCAACATCCACATTGACCCTGAAATTACCATTCCATATGCACCGAAGAAAGTCTGTATGCGATGCATTACATTACACACACCTCCGCATTCATTTCAAAGCTCCTGGTGTTTAAGAGAAGGCAACTGCCTAAGTAGAAATCTTCCCAGGATTCAATTTGTCTTCTGTATCTGTCTTAAAACTTATAGGTCCAAAGCACACAACTCTTTATCTACAAAGATTTGGGAAAAAACTCCAAGTTCTGAGGTACATTGTCAGACTGTCCATTTGCATTTTCAATATGAATATAACCATCTCAGTTCTGCAGAAAGCCTACAAAAAATGAGCACTGACTCCAAGCAGATTATACCTTTTCTCTGCCACCTTCAAGGTTTTAATAAGCATTGTTATAGCCATTATCTAAATCAGGGCTACAACTACACTGTTATCATATCGTGGAATATTCTGAAATTTGACATCCGCATGGCTATGTAAGAAAGAAATAATTTCAAGTTGAAATACTCAACAAACTGCTTCAAAATAGAGTATGTAATTAGGATCTCTGGCCCCTCTATCTCTTATTTCTGAAGATCTGTAGAGATCTCCCATAGTTAAAGGTTCTTATTAACCTTTCCTTCTCCTCAGGGATCAAGAGTATGGACAGTAGCCTGAAAAGGAAAATGAAAAATGAAGGGTTACAGATCTGACAGTAATTCCTCAAAAGCTAGCCATTCTAAGTAAACAAAAAACCCACCCAGACTTTCATATGTGAACTAAGCCCTGATATAAATCAAAGAATAACATTCGTTCAAATTCCAGTGTATTCTCCCTACAGCAGCATGTGGCCTAAATAGTCAAATGACTGTCATTAAAAAGATGCTGAAAGCATAGCACATATATTTAAGTTGTGATGTACATTTGGCTCTTGTTATGGTTGGGATTTAAGGGTTATTCACAGATTCGCAGTGGCCCATGTAAACTCATTTCCTCTCAATAACACAGTAAGTTATTCCTACAATTCAATTATTCAATTCGTGTTCCAAAGCTGTGGAATGCTATTACTATATAACATCAACAACAAAAAGTTACTGAGAAAATAAGGGTAAGAAACACACATTAGCGTCAGACCGTTGATTAAACGATTAACATAGACAAAAAGTCTCTGAGGGGACCTGACTAGATTCATGCATTTATACTATGGTAGATGAAGTACAGCTTCATCTACAACAAAACAGAAAATCAGTGTGTGATTCTTTCTTTCACATAGTTGAGCTGCCTGTGTCATTAAACCTCTGAGCACATGCATCAAGCCAAACTGGTCATTATGCATCCACTTCCTGCCCTTGGACCTCCTTTGGAAGCTAAAAAATATTCCCACATGAATATGAATCTCAATTGCATCTCTGATTCACAGTGTTTCCAAGCTCAGTGAGAATAATCAGTTTACATTTGCTGTCACAGACCTCTTAATAGCACATTGGAAGCCAAAGCACAGGGTTTCTTGCTGCAATCTCATGTTCAATGGAGCAAATCCCATTAAGCTGAATCTTGATGGGACATAGAGCACAAAAACTACAGCTAGCTGAAAGAACAAGTAGAAAGTGTAGCTAACTACACTTAGTGTAGCTAACCACACAAGAAGAAAGCAAGCCAGATACAGTAATATTAAGAGATTTCTGTAGACTTTAAATTAAGCTTTAGAATGTGTACAAGCAATGTTGTACTGCTTTTAGCCTAAGGCCAAAAAGACATGTGAAGGGAAGACTTTAAGGACATGACGGTAGGCAAGAAGTATAGAAAGAGTTTCACATCTAGCAGCTAGAACAGACCATAACCTATAGGTTCAGACCAGTTCAGGTAACCACAGGGAACAAAATTAAGCTATAGGTTACATCTAGTCCATCCAGAGAGAGATGAGAGCTTCCTATCTGCTTTCCCGATTCATATTCATGTAGTTTTACACTGGTGATTAGTTTATAAGTGTTTGAGGCAGTATTACTCTATTCATGCTAAACTTTCCACCTGCCTGTAACACTGAAGCCATTGGTCCTTTGCAACTTCAAACGTGAAGCTTGAGTAGCTTGGGCCACTCAGGAACAATACGAATTTCCAGTAGATGGATTCTTCTCTTTCAACTACGTTTTTAAAAATTAGTGATGATACATATTTCTTATATACAATGTTGTTATTGTATTTGCTGCAATACATAGTTAATCTTTCCAGGAAAGTTTTTTAAAATAGTCACTTGGTATCACTTTCTTTTCCTGGGGACTTATAATTGATCTCTACAAGATCCTAGGTCATGTCCAGGAGTCAGCACCACGGTATCTCCAGAGCAATTAAAGGACTAAGATACACTGAACTTCAGATTTCTATTAAGAATTTCATTTAGCAAATTTTGTTTGCACATCGGCACTAGAAATAATATATTTGGAAAAAGCATATTTTATTGGATAGTTTTAGCCATAAAACCTAATGAACTGGGTTGCATGGAAGTACTTTGTTCTCCCACAGGATGCAGAAATGCCATCTGTGTCACAAGAGAGCTTTCTGCAAGCGACTGCTTTGCATATCACACGTTCTTTACATCATTTTGCAGCATAGCTATGCTGTGGACCAGTCTTACCATGCTGAGACAATAGCATCTCTACGTTTCTCATCTCTCATTTTTAGTCCCAAAGTTGCTATGTTCAACACACAGGCAAAAGCACCTCCTAATTGCACTGTGGACAATTATTTGCACAAGAAATATGAAACTGAGCTTAAAGAACGTAATTTGCAGGCCTGATGGGAGGGTACGTCATTAGAGCATTTCCATATGACCATTTTTTCATTTTTAATTTGTATTTTCATATCATTTGGCACATTTCAGACCATCACTCTGAATAACGTATTTGGGGAAAACAAAACATATCTCACCACACATTTTTAGCCATAAAAGGTAATGAACTGAATTGTGTGGAAATATTTCTGTTCGCCCATAGAAAGACTTCATTTTAGGTGTTTGCCTTGTCTCCTGTATTTGGGCTTTAGCAGAGACCCTGTAGCTGCTGACAGGTTCACCCTCAAGCCTACACCGAGTTTCTGAGTACCTCACCACGTACCGCCAAAGAGGCGAACAGACACGTTGCTACTCCCTCACTGCTCTCAGTGCACGCTTATTCTTACACCAAACCTCGAATCTTACAGAAGCAGTCGTGGCCATCAGGATCAACACCCAAACGCCGCTCCCTCGACCCGCCGGCCTCAGGCGAGCCCACACACCCACCACGATGCATGCGAGGCCCAATCGTGTCCTTCCCCCCCCCCCCCCCCCCCCCATGGAATGTTCCACTCCCGACGGGTAGGCGGCGAGCGCCCGCAGCTACACCAGCGGATGGGACGTTCCACCGTGGGAGGAAGGAGCGGGGGGAGGCGGGCGCGCCGTTGGAAGCGCCCGCCCGCGGCAACGTCTCCCCCTCCGCCGCGGCCGTTAAGGGGGCGTGGCTTCCGGGCGCCGAGTTCGAAAGAGGCGGCCGCCGCGGCCCGCCCCGCCATGACCCAGTCGGTGGTGGTGCAGGGTAAGGGGTCGTGGCGCCCGGAGCCCTCCCCGCCGCCCGCTCCCCGTGCTGACCCGTGTCTCTTCCCTCCGCAGTGGGCCAGTGCGGGAACCAGGTGGGCTGCCGCTTCTGGGACCTGGCGCTGCGGGAGCACGCCGCCGTCAACAAGGTAACGGCGCCGCCTCCCCCCTCGCCTCGGGCCGTCGCTGGCCTGAGGGGAGCGGCGCGGCGGTTGGGGCGAGCCGCCTTCCGCACTCGCCGCGGGGAGGCCACGGTGGCCCTCGCGTGCCCTCGCTTCGTTCTGTGTTCTTTCCCGTGACTGCAAAGCACTGTGTTTATTTGATTACATTAAGGCCCCTTCATTACAAACAAAAGTGTCCCCAGGGAGAGGGTTGTTCAATGCAGGTTCTTTGCCACTGGCAGTAAAGCAAAAAAGCGGCCCCACCGAAGCCCCCCTTTGTTGTCTGTGCTAGCACGTGCTGTGCAGTGACTTACTGTACCGCTGCGCTGGCCAAAATAGCAGCGTAAAGAAGGCATAGCTTTGTGCGAAGTACCCTGAACAAAAAATGCACTCTGCTTGCTGTGACTATGAAGATGCTATTATTATTTAACAGGTAATGATGAGCAGTCCTTCTCAATGCCTTCTGCTGAAGCAGCTGTAAAAAGGCAATGGGTTTCTTGGTTTTAGTGTTGTAGGGAGCAGTGACTTCCAAAGTCTACGTCGTTGGGTATTTGGGACTATGGTAAGCAGTCTGTAAAATTCTAATAATATTAAAATATATAAACTTACCAGGTCTCTTTAGCTTTATGGTGCAATGAGTAATTTCCACGTCATCCCTCAGCAGAGAGTTTAGGATTCACAGGTACTGCATGACGTGCTTTTCTTTCCCCAAAACTTCATGGACATAGGTATCATTGGCACGGAGCTGTCCCAATGTTGTATCAGTGATGAAACAGCAGTTATTCAATTTAATAATTGCATTGGGATCTTCAGAAAGATCCTAAATCTTTAGAAAGGAAGGAAAAGTATTTGTTTAATCTTGTGCTGAAAAATTAATTTCCAATTTACATCCTGCTGTCCGTTTTTGATATCAAGCTGATGCTTCAATGAAATGTTCTTTTTAGTGCTGACTAGAGCTAGTTGAATACAATATAGATATTCACCCTGGCTTGAATGGAGAGGTTTGACAGGTGACCTGCAGAGGTCCCTTACAGCCTAAATTATTCTGTGAAAAAGTAATGAGAATTTCTGATGTTACACATCATCTTATGTCATGTTGTTTACTTTTAGAAAGGAATTTATGATGAAGCATTAAGCAGTTTCTTTAGGAACGTAGATACAAGGTAAGTCCTCTTATTAAACAGCTCATGAGTTTAACACAGTAGATGAACAATTCTTGTATCTCCTCTTAACCTAAATTGCAGTTTTCTTTGTTTCAGGTTGTATTTAGTTTGTGCTACAAAAAGATTTTGCTTTTTTGTATTCTCCTCAAAACACTATCTTTACCTTTCCATTTTTACTATACTTACTTCAGTAGTTAAATGTGTTGAAAGTGTTTGGTTTTGTTTTAGTTTCCTCCTGTCCAAAAAATGGACAATCAAGATTTGATAGCTTTTGCCATTGTCAATCATGATCAGATTTCAAGCTCTCTGAATACCAACTTAGCACTGAAGTGTTAGAGGAATTGTATACAAGGTGGTCAGAAAATGTAGTGTCAATTTTTAAAACCCTTCTATCTGACTAGTTTGTTACACAGAGAGTGGTGGGTATGACTTTAAGTTACCCAATTCATACCTTAAGAGCATTCAGTCATCTCTTATCCTTGCAGTTTGTTTTAAAGAATAACAGTTGTGCACTTGGATATTGCTCTTGCATTTTAATTCATTAAAAAGCATTTGACCAGCCTCTAGTTGGTCAGTTTCTTTTGATGATATGGCAAGGCTGCAGTACAGCGTGCAATTTTAACCAAAATGGCATTGAAATACTGTTTGTTTTTTCTCACATTTTACCTCTTTGAAAGAACATGCAAGTGCGTTGTAATTTGTCATTGCCATTCTTTGTGGACAATTTCTAGAATATCTTTTTAATCAAGAAAATCTGGTTGTAAACAATGTCTATGTTTCTGTATGTGCCAGATGAAACCCCCAAATTTATAATTGACAGGTTGACTGCAATATAAACCTCTCTTCTCTTCTGTAAAATGGAAGGACTTCTCTTACTGGATACAGTAGAAGTTTCAAGGAAGATTCCCCTACCTGTGAAACAGAAGACCGATTATTCAAATCTCATCTTTTCCAGGAGCTGTTCATTTTTCTGTTGAAACAATTCCAACTTTTGACTGTAGCCTTGAACCTTAATTTAGTTAGGGAGAGTCATTTCAAACTCTGTTTGGCCTTCTGTTATTGTTGTGGGGTTTGTTTTAGTTTTATCAGAAAGAACTAGTTCACCTCCCAGGTCATTGCAGGCATAAAACCCTATGTCATAAAACTGACAAACTTCAGTCTTCTATGCTATGCCATACCACTTTTCAAAATAATTAATCCAAGTGGATTATCCTGTCAGATACAGCTATGAATGACACTCTTGCACAACCAGACAGACTTTTTGCTGTTACAGTGATTATTAAACTGTGTGATATTGGCACTGTGCTTATGCTCATTCTCTCTTTCCATACCTATCTATGGAAGAATTCACAGTCTTATCACTAAAATAATGAGGGATCTGAACATTCGCGCTCTTAACTCTGCTGCTGATCTCAGTAGGGAGACACTTTGGTTGCAAGTGAACTGCATAATGGAAAGACAGGGGTTTTTTTCCAGGTAAAATGCATTTATATCTGTAATCTTGGTCAGAATTGGCACTTAACTGATGGTTGAAATGACTTCTTTTCACACTTCAGTCACTGCATTATGCATTCTTCTCTCATTCCTTTTCCTTTCCCATCAGGGAATATAAATCACTGACTCTTAGCTGGCAACCTGAGTTATTGGCACACATTGTAAAGGGTTGTGGTTTCTGATCTTAAAAGCTTATTGGTTCAGTCTGCAAGAGTTCATCAGCACGGTGATCATCACTCTTAGATGTGCTCCACATGGACCTGTTTGAAGATTGAAAGTTATACTTGCTATTTGTAACCAGCACTTGCTTTTGTGCTGCAAGAACACGCACCTTCTATGGTAGAGGCTGCTGCTAGCAGCAGTTTTCCAGAAACTAGAGATTAGAGCATTCAAGAAGGAGAACACCTGAAACCCTTCTCTAATTAGGTCAGCAATGGCCAGAAGGCCTCCTTGTTCTGACAGATTGAAAAGCAAAATACTTTACCCAATCTTAATCAAGCTGGTTGTATAATGATAAGTATTAAAAGCATCTTAAATCAGGCAAAATAATTACCCAAATGAATAGTGAATATGTGTGTGTGACAATCAAGTGTGCTGATGACCATGTCTCTGTTAGAATTGTATAACACAGTTTTCATATATGAGCTTTTTTGTGGTTTACCCAAAGCATCTAAAACAATCTATTAAATATAGAAGATTGCTATACCCAAAGTTCTTGCATATTGCATTCAAACAACAAGAATTGGTCATCATAGGATGAAATTAATGAAGAAATGTATGCTTTAATATGCAGAAATGCATGTCTTAAGCCTAGGGGATTCTAGAAAACGCAATTGAATCAAAGTGATTGAAAGTATGGGCTGGCATGAAAGTCCACAAACACAATAGTAAGAGAAAGAAGTGTTGATGTGGACTTTTTTTTCCTCTTTAAGTTTTGTTAGTCCCTGAAGAGAAATAGAACTTCTCTAGCTGGATTTACTGGTGCCGTAGTGGACTCATATAGGGAGTTGTGTAGGCTAGAGTAATCATGTGAGTGTTGGAGGCTGCTGCGAGTGGCTCAGCTAATGAGAAGTGTCTGGAAAGCTGCTTTCAGTGAGAGGGTGGAACATCCTTGAGGAATCCAGTGCAGCCCCATATTCCCTTTCTTCCCCTCATTCTTGATGGGACTGAGCATGGTCAGAACATTTAGTGCTGTAGGGAATTTCAGCTGATGTTTATTGTGGTTGAATGTAGAATAGTTTAAGAGAGACTTTAAATTTAGGCTTGACCAGCCCCAAATTAGGTAAATAATTGAGGGGAAAACTAGATCCATCTTCCAGTATCCCTGCCTTTTTTCACCTGTGTTGAATATAGTTTGGCCAGACTGGAGTATCTCATCCTTTGAGTGCAGAAGCACCAGCATTCATGGTGGAAAAAACGTGACTGTACACAATGCATAGTCCCCTAGGTTGGCTCAGTACAACCAATCCTGGAAAAAAGGAAAATCAAGTTACGTCAGCCCAGCGTGATTTCTGAACTGGTAAATCTTAATGGCAAAATAAGGCAAGCACAGTGCTGTGCTAGCGCAGTTACACAGCTTTCACCCCTTGAGCAGTAGTACAGTGCTGTACTACCCCCACTGAAAAAGTAGCGGTGCTATTTGGCACGCTGTGTTCCCTTACACGATGCAGACGTGCCACATGCTGGATAAAAGATAATCCTTTCAAGTTTGGGCAACGCTTGTAGAATTACCACGGAGCAGAGGCTGTATCAGAGAGTAAACTTTCAATGCTTATCTTTTCAGCTTCCTGAGTACTGCTTAGGATATTTCTGATTGAGATAGTGTCCTGTGATGGCATTCCTTTAGGGAATTATGAGGTCTTTCTTAGCAGCGCATTCAGGGTGTTTCTGTTTGTTTACATTGTAACAGTCCTCTGAACACAAAAGATTAAGGAGAGAATTTTATTCAAATACATATTGCCTTATTTTCTATTATGATTCCGAGCTTGGATTTTTTTTTTCTTTCAGAAGTGGTGGTGATGGTCCTGATATTTACAAAGGAAAAATCTGCTCTTTAAAAGCACGAGTAAGGCAATCTATAAAGGTCATTCTTTTTACATTGCATATTTGTGTCCAACAGTGTGGGAATTTTCATAAGGTCCTTATAATTGCATATGGTTTTAAATACTACGTTGAATAGTAAAATTTCTAATAGTAACTTTTATGGTTCAGTGGAGTAATGCAGTTTGCTGCTGGTCTTGTTGAGTAATTTAAATTATAATTTTAATAAAATGATTGCAGATATTACCAACCAAGTTTTTATTTGAATTTTCTAAGGAGTGAGGTTTTTTGAGGCACTTCAAGTGATTAAGAAGCAAGAAAACTTGAAATATAAAAATGCTTTCATTTCTTTACTCCTAAGTATTGGGGCAAAATATAATGCAATTTTGTTGAAATTTTATAATCTGAAATGCTGTCCTATTGAATGACTTCTGGCAAATCACCCAAGGTGAATCTAGTTGGTCTCCTAGTTAGCAGCTGAAAAAAAGTTTCTCTGGAGCACAGTAGAAACAACATACCTTTTATATTGTAAATAATTTTATATTTCTTTGTGTGATTATTTCAGAGTGGCTTGCTTACTGACTGAATTTTAATTCTTTCCTTTCTCAAAGGCACTGTTGATTGACATGGAGGAGGGTGTGGTAAATGAAATTCTGCAGGGACCATTGAGGGATGTGTTTGATAGCAAGCAGCTTATCACAGATGTTTCTGGTTCAGGAAACAACTGGTGAGAACATCTTCAGAAAGCATTTCTTAGCAACTAATTAGACAGCATTTGAAAAGGGAAATGATAACAGTAGCTTTCTGGTTCATTCTACTGCACCTGGGGAGCTGCAGCACATTATCAGTAAACTTTGGAGTCACTGTTGCCTGGAGGAGGGCTTTGAAAAGCCTTTTACGGAAGGATAATTCTGCTGATATATCATTTTGTCTATTTTTTCTTCTTTTTTGATTTTCTTTTCCAAAGAACATGCTTTTTATTTTTGTTTCTTTGGTATTCAGCTGCTTCCATTGCTCAGTCAAAGCCATAATCTAGTTTGAGACTGTGCAACTGGTGTGGAAATGAGATATATGAACAAATGCACTTCTGATTTCTAAGCACCACAGAGTCTGGCTTTGTGTATATAAACTACCAAAAAGAGAAGTTCAGAAAAAGATTGATTAACGTAATGAATTCCAAATTCTCACCAAGACCGTAATATGCCTCTAATAATATTCAGTGCACTACAGACTGGAAAGCAAATCATCAGCAAATATACTGAAAGAGAGTGCAATACAGAGAATAAAGCATCCTGTAGCTTTACCATCTAGCAGGCAAGTGTGTGGAAAATGAGCTGTTTGGGTTTTTTTATTACTGGCAGCAACTGACTCGCACAGTACTCAAATGAAGATCAGTACACATTACATGGGGATATCCTTATTGTTAAGGAGTGTATCATTTTCATTTCATAATTATGATTTGATCATCCAACATGGGAGTTTATTTTCTTATCGGTACAAAATAACACTGCACACTCCAAAGCTGTGAACTTAGTGCTGCTTGCATCCTCAAAATTAAAACCATATCCCAACTCCCATATTCACATGATGTAGTCACAGCTTAGCAGCTCGCACAAATTAGGTGTTGCATCCAGCTCTGGGCTCTGCACTCTAAAATGTCAAACAGAAGGAGTTAAAATAAAAAACTGAAAGACTGATTGTTGGATTTCTTTTTTTTTTTAAAGTACTTTTCATATCTTCAGGGCTGTAGGTCATAAACTATACGGCTGTCAGTACCGGGAAAACATTGTGGAAAAGCTGAGGAAAACTGCAGAACATTGTGACTGCCTACAGTGTTTTTTTATAATTCATTCTATGGGAGGTGGTAAGTAATTTTTTTATGGTTAGTATGATTGCACCAGCCACAGATGAAAAAGAAAAACCCGGATCTTGAAAAGTTGATCAATGGAATAATCTACATCATTTAGAACGCAGAATAAAAAACTTAACACAGTCCAATTAAGTGGACCTGTAATGATTTATTAGTTGTTTTGTTAGAGCACTGAGGAGCCCTAATCATGAATTAAGGTAAGTGCTACCCAGAACAAAAATACAGCTAAAATTTTAAATGCGAGGCAGTGGGTGGATCAAGACAGGTACCAAATAGAAGGAAACAGAGGTATTAATGATCAGAAGGGACAGTGGCCTCAGAACACTGACATCATTGTTGTAATCAGGTTATTTTTAATTGTGGGGAAAGAGTTTTCCAAAAGGCTTTGAAGGAGATTTCTAATGTTGCTTAACTTCAGAAAAACTTTTTTGTTTTCCTTCCTTATAATTCTCTTGAATCCAGTCTAGCTGTTTGATTAATAAATTAGAAGGCAGAATCCCTTACAGTGACAATTTTGTCATTACTGTATTGCCACTAAGCCTTCCTCCCCCAGAAACATGGGCAGAGCATGTATTATAACGGGTTATGATGTGGAAAAAGACACAGAAAAAAGCTCTAAATATGAAGCAAGAGTTTTGTCAAGGGCCTTTTTTATGGCCATTTGCTTAATTTAAGAGAGACTGCAGATATTGTTTCCGTTATTGCAGAAAGTTGCTGTCTTGTTCATAGATGAAATTGCTGCTGAGAATGTGAGCTGTCCAAGACAGAAAAAACATAGTTCAGTTCTCTGATTTGAACTCGGTGCTGTGTGCTTAGTGCTAATGGAGGTGGTGAGGCACTGGAAGAGGTTGCCCAGAGAAGCTGTGGATGCCCCATCCCTGGAAGTGTTTGAGGTTGGATGGGGCTCTGAGCAACCTGGTCTAGCGGAAGGTGTCCCTGCCCAGGGCAGGGGGTTTGGAACTAGATGATCTTTAAGGTCCCTTCCAACCCAAACCATTCTATGATTCTATGAAAAAAGTGTGTGTGCTGGGGGAAAGGGGTTATTCTGTTTTGACTGGAAAATGAGAAAACTTTATAGAGAAACCCCAAAAGGAAAGTAAATAATTGTCTGGGCAGTTCCGTGGTTTTAAATGTATGTTTTTGTTCAGAATTCAAATTAAAGATTTTAAAATAAGAAATAAAAATACTAGGTCAGAAAAATGCTGGTTACGTAATAGGACTTTTTAGTTTGCAGAAATTTTTGAGATTGTATACTTCATCCTGTCTGGTATACTATGGGAAATACTTCTATCACTTGATTATTTTCCTGTCTGGGAAAAACCTTCCTGCCTTAGTTTACATCTGAGTAGCCTCCACTGTCAGCCAAATGCTTCAGAAAATATTCATTAATACATATAATTGAAAAGCTGTATGTTTCCAACATATGACGCTTAAGGCTTAAGATAACGGGGAATGTTTTATCTTCTCTCATTCTGTCTTCATTCATAATTAGGGACAGGATCTGGTCTTGGAACTTTTGTGCTAAATTTGCTTGAGGATGAATTTCCAGAAGTATATAGATTTGTTACTTCAGTTTATCCCTCTGGTGAAGATGATGTTATTACTTCTCCATATAACAGTGTTCTGGCTATGAAGGAGCTTAATGAACATGCAGACTGTGTGCTACCAATAGAGAACGAAGTAAGAAATAATACTCTTTCTGTCAATTTCTCTTTTATTAGACTGCACATAGGAAGTGTTTCTTCCTTCTGTGTGTTGATTCAAGTACCAAGTCTTAAAAAGCATAATTTCATTTTTTAAAGTAATAATTGAACTCCTAAGTCACTTGCAGGCTTTTGAAATTAATATGGGTATCAATAAGAAGTTGCTCTGCACCTTCAAAGTAGTCTAGAGTGAATTTTTTCATGTCTATTTCAAGGTAAACAGTGAAAAGCTTCTGTTTACTGAGGCTGAGAGTCTTATATTCTTCTGGCAATCAATTTGTGCATAGTATTAGTAGAGTCCTGCAGGGGAAATGACTAACCACTCCAAATTCCAACAGACTTGACTTCAGTGATGAGTGATATAGGCATCATAGGCATACCTGACCAGGCAAACCACTAGACTCATTTGAATTTAACTTTGATGACTCTCTTGCTGTTTGCTTATGAAGAAAGCAAGAGAAAGTGAAATATATTTGGAGAATATATTTTTGCTTTCACAGGAATTAAGAGAATTTACAGTGTAATTTTAGAAGATGGGTATTTTGAATAGTTGAATAAAATTCAGACTTCTGAGTCAAGCTGTGTACATGTTTGTGACATGTAAGGAACAGACTTTTAGAAACACTTCAGTCAATTGGAATTGGTCAAAAGTTGGACTTGTGTGTCAAAGGTATAATCTTTGAACTGACAGGATGATGTCTTAGCTTTTTCTTTAAGATTAATTGGAAGGAAAAATTGGGGTACTGAATTTGAAAGCTCTGTGCTCAAGACTACTTATATGCTTTTTTCTTCTCTCAAAGTCCCTGTTTGACATAGTTAATAAAATTCATCAGATGATCAATTCTGGGAAGCTAGGGTCAACCGTGAAGCAAAACAGCTTGGTAACATCGAGTGCAGGCAGTGCAAAAACCACACAAGAGAAGCCATTTGACGCAATGAATAATATCGTAGCCAACTTGCTGCTGAACCTCACAAGGTAAAGTTACGGGTTATTCCTCTGTAAAAGTGGTATTGCTGGAGGCGGTATGTGCTGCAGATATGCAAGCCTGCATCAACTCAAAGAATATTAATTGTTTTCCATTTGATATGAGTCTCCTCTTTTTAAGAATTAGTTACGAGATGTTAAAGTATTTGGAAGTATTCAGATTGTAGTGGTGTTGCTCTAGCCATGATAGTCTTAAAACTGAAGTAAAAGGTTTATAGGCAGAAGGATAGTCTTCCATTAATGCTTAATGAAGCCCAGGGAGATTTGCCTTTCTAGGGTGGTTGTATTATTTTATAAATACCATCAGATCATTGTTACTCCTAAACTGTCTGTTGCTGCAAGAAACTCCTGGTGAAATATACTTCTGCAGTATTGGCCTGCTTTTCTTTTAAACAGCTTGTCAGAAATGCTAAGTCATGCATGTTTTATTATAGCCTATTTATTAAAACTGGTATTCAGCAGCTATGTCCACATACTGAAAAACAGTGCTAAAGACTACAATCGGGAAACAAGGTCGCATTCTTCATGATTTATTGTTCTATAATGAGAAGTGTAAGTAAATAAGATATAGCACTGTTACTGCCAAATGTGAAAGTTTAGTAATTATACATGAACAGTTTCTTGAACACTGTGTTGTTTTACTGTTTTATTGTACAGAACAGTTGAAAAATAGATTTAATGAATGTTTACATTATAAAAGTAATTTATAACAGTTTGTTAATTTTTCAGCTCTGCTAGGTTTGAAGGTTCCCTTAACATGGATCTTAATGAAATCAGTATGAATTTGGTTCCATTTCCTCGACTTCATTACTTGGTGTCGAGCTTGACTCCTCTGTATACATTGGCTGATGTTAATGTACCTTCTAGAAGGTAAGAAAAAAATATTATGGAAGCTTTACATTTGAAGCTTAATTTCTGATTCTTCCATAGTTTTCATTAAAAAAAAAATTCCATTCTATACCAAAACTAAGGGTATAAGTTCTAAAGGTTTTAAGTCTGCCACATTTTCAAATTCTTCCTGCTGTTTTTAGGAACATCCTTTGTCCCTTTTCTCTGTGATGGTTGAGCCAGTAAACTTGAGCTGTATTTTTGTTATCTCTTCTGGGAAATGTTTCTGTTGGAAAAATGTATTAATTAGATAGAACCCATACCACAAGTTCTTTTGAGTAACAGTTTGCACTTGACTCACAAAATACTGGAAAGACAAACAAGGTATTAAACTAAACTCCTTGGGAAGTAATGGCATCTTACTTCAGTCTGGAGATGCAGTGAGCCTGTTAAACAGCTTATTGTAACAATAAGCTGACACTTGTCAAATTTTCTGAGATTATTTATCCCACTGACATGGCAGAAAAATAACCAGTTAAAATAGATTTCACTGGTTTTGGTGAATTTAAGTTCAGTCAGCAAAAGGTCTAAATAGTGATAGAAGCAGCTAAGGGTAAGTGATGGAAGTATGCAAAGTGGAGAAGGCAGGACCACCCCTTTTCTGTGATAGCAAGTTGTGACAATCAGTTCAATCTCTTGAAACCATACCCTGAGGAGACAATACAGTGCTGGAGGGAAGGTAGCAGACTGTGGGGAGATGCTCAGTCAATCGTGTGTCAGAATGAGTTGGGAACAATAGTATTTTTGTTTCCTTTATTTAGTTATTTTTTTAATAGGCAAATTGTGGTAGAGGGGATATAAAAAAATAGAGATGATAGATGCAGAGAGTTGGAATAGCTTAGATGTTATGGGTCCATAGAAACCTCCTCAAGACACCATCTTTGATATCCCACAGTACAGTGGAACTTGCTTAAGGAGGTGGAGAGAAAGAATGTGATCTGCAGTGTCATCTTTTAAAGCAGTCATACGTGATAAAAATAGAATAAGTAGGCAAATAGTATAGTCTGTCTTTTCCTAAATCATTAATCAAAATTAATACAGTTCTATGATTCATTGATCCTTTTAAATAATGAAATGTAACAGGCAGATCAGTTCTGTAAGGGTCAGCAGCACTTTGATATTTCTTGTCAGATCCTTCACAAGCGGTGAGATTGTCCACTCAAGTTGTCATATAACCAGAACCTCAAGTAGTTAAATCCTTTACGTATTTTTAATACTTTGTAACCATTGACTTAAAACTGCCATAATAAAGGTCTCTTAGTCTGTCCACTTCTCTGACTTTGAGACTCAACAGTGGCTTGTAACATGAGGGAGAAGAGAGGGAAAAATGGATCTAGTGTGTTTTTAAAAACTTCTAATGCCAACATATGTACATATAAAGGTTTGAATCTTTTTCCTGTCATTCATGGTCCCAGGTTAAATGTGCCTTTATCTCCAGAATTTTATGAACTCTTAAACCCTGAAGGTGGGCATTCTGAAGAACTTTTGTAGCCTGCTTTAAGAGTAGATAACTGTTTTCTTTTCACCTAGATTGGATCAGATGTTTTCAGATGCTTTTAGTAGAGATCATCAACTAATTCAAGCAGATCCAAAGCATAGCCTCTACCTTGCCTGTGCACTTCTCGTTCGAGGAAACGTGCAGGTTTCAGACCTTCGCAGAAATATTGAAAGGTTTGTAATGTCACACAAAGTGGGCATGGTATTTGTTATTGAAACTGTTGTCAGTTGTCCAGAGCACTCTCACTTTTCATTTGAGGAATTTCGGTACCAAATCAGTTTACTCAGAAGTATTTTTCTTAATTTCAGAAGGGAAGAAAATGTAATTAATTTGTGTAATGAATTAGAATAAGTCACAGCATTCTTGGATTTCCAAATAAAGGGAGCTGACTAGATGTCCCTGTGCTGCTCCTCTCATTCTCAAAAATGCAAAAGAAAGCAAAGCCTGACCTTCCAGAGGTCTCCTGCCAGTAGTAGAAGTTTGTTTTTACTGAACAGAAGGCCTCTTTCTTTCATGGTTACTTTCATGCAGATAGGGAATCATCCTTATTTTAACAACTCTGTATTGTTAGCACTCTGTTTCTACCTTTTACACTATTCATCTACATAGTTATAACAGGAAAGGCAGGCAAGCTTTGCATACAGAATGGAGTTTACAGGCAGACAGGGGTGTGTGGGGAAAATTTCTGAGAACCTAAAGCATTTTACTTACTTCTAACCTACAGATGGACTGATTGTCCCCACACAGTGTTAATCTGCTCCTCTCCTAAATCTCAAAGTGCTTGCAGTCCCTTTTATAGAAATAGGTGCTTGTAACTTTACTTTTCAAACCCTGATACATTAACAAAACAAAATTGGTGTTTGCAATTTGAATTTAAAATAGACACTGTTTTAGTCTTAAGTTTAAAATGTCTTATTCAAAATGATAGTTAGAACCAGCTTGGTTAGTTCTGAAAGCTTAAATGTTAACCTTTTCAGACTGTTTGTTAGCAAAGGAAACTTAAGCTTTGTGTTCTTTACATTCCTTAGGTAACTGAATTTTTGTATCACAGGTTGAAGCCTTCCCTGCATTTTGTCTCCTGGAATCAAGAGGGCTGGAAAACTGGTTTGTGTTCAGTACCTCCCGTGGGCCACTCCCATTCCCTTCTGGCTTTAGCAAACAACACCTGTGTAAAACCAACTTTCATTGAACTCAAAGACAGATTTATGAAGCTCTACAAGAAAAAGGTACAACTCTTATCATTATAACATCCGTAGCCACTAATCATGAGCATCTTGCGTTATTGGGAAGCAAATCTTAGTATCACAAAGGGACTGCTTAAAAGTAACAGCCCAAGATTTTTATTTGTTACCTATCAAGGAACCATTCCAACAGCTGCTGCTTAAAAAGCATAAACCCCTTATTAATCTGTACCTACCAGGCAATATACTTACTTTTCTTCAGCAATGAGGCAGTGTCTGACAGATCTGCCTACCAGTTTGTGGTGGGTTCACCTTGGCTGGCCGCCAGGTGCCCACCAAGCCATTCTCTCCCTTCCCTTCCTCAGCAGGACAGGGGGAGAAAGTACGATGAAAAGCTCATGGGTCAAGATAAGGACAGGGAGATCACTCACCAGTTACTGTCATGGGCAAAACAGACTTGACTTGGGGAATATTAATTTAATTTATTACCAATTAATAACAGAGTAGGATAGCAAGAAATAAAACCAAAACTGAAAACACCCTCACCCCACCCCACACCCTTCTTCCCAGGCTCAATTTCACTCCTGCTCCTTCACTGATCTTGGTGTCTACAGGGCTGTTTCTCTCACGTTTTTCTCACTCCTCTCTCTCTCTCTCTCTCTCTCCCCCACACACAGTTGTGCAGCATTTTTTACCCCTCCTTAAATATATTATCATAGAGGCACTACCAGCATCGCTGATGGGCTCAGCTTTGGCCAGCAGCAGGTCCATATTGCAGCTGGCTGGAACTGGCTCTGTCCGACATGGGGGCAGCTCCTGGTATCTTCTCAAAAAAGCCACCTCTGCAGCCCTGCGCTCCTCCCCTCTACCAAAACCTTGCCACGTAAACCCAATACACAGTCTGGTCAGGTATATCCAAGAAAACAGAATACGAAAAGATGGATATGTAAGAAATCAGGAATATTGACTGTGATTCCATAGGGGATTGTTACTGAAGTTGCCAAGTGTTTAAACAAGGGATGTCATGATATATGTCTTTAAATCTACTTTCTACAGTGCTTGCACTCTGCTCTTCAGTGCAGGCTAAATGGTACTTATTGAGCCAAAAGAATTAGGTGCCAAGAAAAAGGGTAACACGGATTTTTTTTTTATTCTCATAGGCTCACCTTCACCATTATCTGCATATAGATGGGATGGAGCAAAGCTGTTTTTCTGAAGCCATATTGTCTTTGTCTGACCTAATAGAAGAGTACAGTGAACTGGATGCCACAAAAGGTGGGCCTAGAACAGATCCGTCAAGACTGAAGATAGCTGTTTAAAGAAGGAAGAACTGATTTAAAAAAAAAAATTCCCCCAAGCATCCAACCACTTCAGTTAGCCAGAATGAATTGCAGCATGCCTAGCTATTGTAATTCCAAAGTCAGACTGGGACAACGGCTTCCTCGGCTCTGAGAGGGGTCATAGCCCAGTCCGTAAGAAAGATTTGAAGGCACCTAGTTATGGCAGATATCAGTAAGAGCAGTCTTCCTAACTGTAGAGTAAATTGACATACCATATGCTGTAAAGAGAAGAAAGAGAGGTTGTAGCAGCCAAAAATGTGGTTCTTTTCTCAGACTTTCAGCTTGTGGTGAACTAAAGGCAGGCCTTGCTTCAAAGAAGGATCACCGTTGCTCAATTTGTTTTTAACAAGCAGCTACGAAGAGAAGAAAAGCCTGCATAGTCTTTTCAAAGATGAAAGCAGGTCTCTAATGAAACTGGTTTCTTAAACTTTGCAGGACAGTAATCATTTCAGAATGCTCTAAGCTACGTTCATAGTTTTAATGTTTTTGCTTCCATGTTGTACTTAGCTGTGTTAGAGCATTCTGAGTTGATATCAAAATTGGCAATATTGGAAAATTCAACAAAATACATTTTGTTTCAAGTATTATACTTGGAGTATTAATATATTATTTTAATGATTCATATTCGTGAATGCTGAATTGCACTTGATAATGAGATAATGCAATATACCTCTGAGCAAAACATGCACTTATAATGAAGTTATAATGACTGTTTGGAGAACAAAGTTTATATGCTTAAAAGAATGCAAGTAAAATAAATGTTTTAATATTTATAATTATCAGGGTAAGTAGATTTTTATATTACAATAAGAACTTTTACAAAATAGAATGTACAGCTATTTCTAGTTGCTTGCCATCCTTGGCTGTCTTGGAACAGCAAGACTAGTGAACTGTCACAGATCAGAATGGATAAATACAATGATTTCTTAAAGCTTGAAGTCCTTCTAGCAGAGTCGGAGTGGGTGTATAAGTAAGCACAATTTTTGATGTTTAAATCCAGAAGTATTCAATAAAACATTGTGATAACATTTGTTGAGAGCATTTCTTTTTAAGAAAACATTCTAAAAAATACTCATTTCCTTGAAATTTTGCAGTTCTATTATCTGCAGATGCCCACTTATTTGTTCCTTTACAAGTGCATTGTTTATATTCACAGCACTAGAGGAAGATTATCTGCTGCAAAAAGCAATCTGAGCTTGAAATTGACTTCTCCTGTTTGAAACAGCATTGAGGTGTTTTGTCCTTGCAGATACATAGTAGAAAATCTTAATTTGAGATTCAAGAATGATAGATGAAGTATTACAGGGTAATTTTTTTTTTTTGCTAATAGGTTAGTCAGAGCATCTATGAATTTACATGTATTTGTCTTTGTGGGCAACAACTTGTTACAGTGGGGCACGAAGCTGTCTTGCTGTGCCTTTTTTAATTACCAAAAGTTCTTGTTTTGACAATGCTAGTGTTATATACATCCTTCTCAAGAATGTATTTCCACATATGAAAACAATTACATTTTAAAAGATGTACTCTTACTTGCATTTTCCATGTGCTATTTAAAAAATGAATATTCACGTATGTAGTTTCACTCTAAGTATTGCTGTGGCAGGGGGTGATGCTAACTCTTCAGGGTGTGAACGTGCTGTTGCACTCGCAGTATGTTACAGTCAGTGGTGTAACTTGTCATAAAACTTTGAGTTCGGAAAATATATCTCCTGGAGCACTGCAGATCCTCTGACATACGCACGACGTTATCCACATCATCTTCCACTTAAAGAAGCCTTCATTGGGACACTCAAACTGTACAGTGATCATTTTGGACTTATTAGGTATGCAGCACCTCTTGTCCAAGCACACCCCGCAGAAAGTTAGTTTGTAGCTTTGTGTAGTTGAGCATCCGGAAAAAACTAGTTTCTCTGCTGTAGGAAGCTGGAAGGTCGGTTGGCATGTTTTTCCTTTTGGAATCTTTAATATAAAAACAAAGAAAAGCCTGGAAAATGCAACATGTAAGAAAAAATTGCAACGTTTACATAGAAATATCTTGAAAATTACTCCTTGCAAAAGCTGACTTGTTTTTGTCAGTCAACAAGTAGAAAATACTTTGAGGGACTGAGCAGGAGGACAGGGCTAGCAGCACTCATATTTCAGGACATTATATTGGTTCTTTTGAAATTACACATCTGTAGTTTACTATTGAAACCTCAAGATTAAAGGTAGCAAACAGAAGAGTTATTTTAAAACCCTTAAAAAAAGGAAGGAATCATTTTAGATTAATAGTTGCTAATACATCCGTGTTTTCCATTAATTACGATATTTCTATTTTTTATTAGGAAATCATTTTCTATTAGAGAGTACCTTTATTGTCTTCAGTATATTGGTCAGGCAGGGCTGGATGAAGCATAACCTCTTTTCTTTTTTCATTTCACATTTCCTGTTTTCGTTGGTCACTCTGCTGGATATGCCTATGCCACAGGTCCTGGAGCAGGGTGTCCAGGGAGTCGCCTGCACTAGGCACTTTTTCTTCAAAACTAGCGGTAAGCTTCTGTAAGCTAAGACAGCAATATATTATTTCTGCAGCAGAATAGCCCCAAAATGACTAACTGAAAAACAAAAGGATAAACAGTTGATTTCTGCTCATGAAAGTGCTTTTGTAGTTAAATCTAAAAATGAGGCACAAAGTCATACAAAAGCCTTAGGGCTGAGCTGCCAGTAAAGTTTACTGACACTGGATACTCGGATCCTAGCAAGGCCTATGAAATTGCATGTCTTGTATGACCCTCCAGTTTAATGGGATGAAAATGTTACGTGAGAGTTATTTGTGGCATTTTTATGAAATGTCCAGAATGGAAGAGACATTGAAAATTATTTAAGGCCAAGCATAGCTTTAAAAAGGGTGCTGAAAACATTAATATCGGTTTCTTTGTGAAGGCTTTAGGTTTTGTTTTGAGGAGTGAAATTCTCCAGTCACTTCTAGATATCACCAAAAAGACTATTTTCTGATGGATTAGGGCTGGATTAGGTCGTGTTCACTTAAAAAAAAACAAAAACAAAAAAAAAAAAACCAACCACACAAAACCTGCAGTGCAAAAGTTCATGGTGAAACTCCACAAAAAAACCCTCTGTGGAATCTGTGCATCTAGGTAAGAGCAGGGGCAGAATTACAAGGATACCTGGAAAGTAGACAGCAATTTAAAGATGTCATTGCAGCAAGCAGATTAAAAGCCTGTCACAGATCTGCAACAAATAAAAGCAAGTTAAATGGTTGTTTATACGTGGGATGTTTTTAAAGTATAACCTATGTACATCCCTATGTATCCAAATCGGGAAAACAGAATTAACAAGGAAAGCCAGAAAACAAAGCAAGAGCAGCGAAGTGAAATTTAGCACTTGTTACCCTCACTAACAGAAAAAAGAGTTTTCAAAACAGGTATTGGCCCTTTGAGCCATTCGTGCAATGCAGGCACAAGTTGACATGATGCTTCTGCTGCACTGGGAGAGGGAAGGGGGAAGATCGCACTCTCAAACAAAATTTCAGGGTGCTTTTCTTCAGAGGGAGATGGGGTTCTTCTGGGGGTTTTGCACGTTTGTAGCTCCTCATTTTCTATGTTGTCTGCTGTTTTTTAAATACTCGCTTTGGCCCAGAGCTTCAGTTTTGGTGTCTTTATATAGCTCAGTTGATGGCAGGTCAGGGACGCTGGCTGGAATAGCCATGCCTGTGGTGTGTCTGGGAGCACTGTGCTAGCTGGTTGTCCTTCTCCTCCACCAGCTGCGTCTTGGGGAAGGAACAATTACGTGGGTTTGTATGACCTGAAGAACAGCATCCTTCAGCACGTACAGCCACCACAGGGACAGGCTGTTGGATCCCTGAACCGAGTCAAATGGGAAGCGTGCTTTGCGAGCTGGATATCTTTTCTCAGGGTTATGTTGTGCAGTTGATCCAAATTCCTGAATAAACACTGTGAGGTGCAGGGTTGCAGTCTGCTCACTGAAGGAGTTACTGAAAGTTGGACTTCAGCTTTTGGATCCGTTGAAGTACTACAAAGTAAATGGCTTAATGCTGTTCTCCGGGTCCCTAAACCCAATTAATGTATTTCATGGGGTCAAATGGTTTGGTTGTCATTGTTTTCAATGTGTTCTGTTCTCTCTTTGATCAGATTAGCAGCGTTCTCTAGAAATGAAATATCTCTTCATTTTGAAGTTGGTTGCCTTACCGAGTGTGGTTTTATACACAGCATTAAGAATATTTCCATAAGAAGGCTTGGACATTAGTTTATAGGTATTGTATCATAATTTTGAAGTAAAGATAAGCTGGGTTTTTTTTATTTTTGCTAACTTGCGTGACGACTGCTAACGTGTTAGGAGTTGTCCAAACTGAACTTCAGATTTTGTAAGCGAGTATTTATCTGGAGATTGACTTATGTGCGTCTACCTATTTACTCAGCAGTCTTTTATGAAGGTTTTCTAATAGCTTTGCGATCCTTTTACTTTTATTTTATTGATCCATGATGATGATTCAGACCATAATTTTCCCCATAATTCAAGCTGCCACCAAATAAATGGCTCAGCTTTCTGGTACCCACATTAGTTGTAATGAAGATGAGTTTCACCATGGAAACTTGCACGTGCACGGGGAAGGAGACAGCACAAGCGCAGGCAGCTGTGGCCAGGGGAGGGCCAGGGTAGCTTCTTCTGGCAATGGTGCTTCCTTAAAGTGGAAAAGAGAGCTACGGTGTTAGCAGCAGAGCAAGAACGAGGTTAAAGGGAATATCAACTGAGCCTGGCAGAACTGCCTGGATAACTGTTGCATGATTCTGATCAGACTGAATAGAGAAGAAACTGGGGAGAGGGTTGTCCTTGCGGTGACCCGAGATTTTGTGAATTGATTAAAGCTGCAAGGCAGTCTTTGTAATTTTCTGCTTTCTATTGAAAGAAGAGGGCTGCAATGTGTTTATGTATGTGAAAACCAAGACTTCCCTACCACCACAAAGCAGAAGAAAGTGAGACGGCTCCCAGGCTGCAAAATGGCTGTCCACCAGCAACCCTAATTGGTCTGATCTGATGAGTAGTAAACCTTTGCAGAAAGATGGGTTGAAGGTAGCTTTGGCCAATTCCCCGGTGACAGAAGCCAAAAGGCTTTTTGCTTTTCATTTTCATCAGGTTTAGAGAAAAGAGTCTGTGACCTAAGAGTAAGAGGGGTAATTGGGACAGACCAGTCACCCTGGCAATGGCCTTGAGCAAGAACTGAGAAATTGCCAGTGCGCTGCCTGCCTGGCTGCTGGAGCCAGGGACACAAAATGCAGCAAGGCTCGTGTACAGAAAAGTTTACCAGTGTTGCACACCTGACATCAGTCTGTAGTTTGTTGATTGAAGCTGCTTGTGCTGTCCAGGGCCACAGATGGATTGTCCAGGCTTCTTTCTGCCCATGACCCTGGTGCAGGGACTTGCTGCTAGTTTTGGTATGAATACAGGTGTACATCCGATTGCACCACTGATGCACAGGCACTTATAAAGTGGGTTAGGTTGGAAGGTCTGCCCGTTAAGATAATAAACTCCATTGAGCTCACATCCTACAGCTATCAGATCTGCAAATGGTAAACAACAGTTACTGACACAGGAGGAGCACGTGGTTCCCGCTCACAGAGCACTAAAATGCGATCAGCCTTTACTGCATCCACAACTTTGGGTTCTCCCCAGCCCAAGCACATCTTTTTTTATTTACGCCCAATGATAACTACAGCCACCCAACTTTAAATCAGTCATCAACACGCCTGCAAATAACAGACTTGTGCGCTATGAACAAGTTTCACTAATGCATTCGCGGGTAAGTTTAAAGACAGTCCCTGCCCTGCTCTCAGATTCTCTGACTGAGCAGTCGAAGTCCGAATTGGTATAATTGCCTAGCACAGAGCTGTGCAGCACCGGCAAGCTGAGTTTTCCTTCAAAACCATTCACCTGCGTGGCCCCACCCTCCCGGGCTGCAAGAAGGGAAGGTGAAAGAACAACTTACATGCACACACGCCTGTTTCATACCTAGGCTCGTCTTCCGAGTAGTCGCAGTAGAGGCCTTTGTGGGGATCGCAGATGTCTGCTTCATTGCAGGTCTCTCCTGACTGCTTGGCGCAGACCTTACAGCAGCCGCAACCGTCCTTCACCAAGCTTACCCCGGGGGTGCAGGTTGGCACAGGCGGGCATCTGCACGGCCAGTGACAAAGCTCCTTGCGCTGATGGACCTCACCGGTTTCCGAAGGTTTTTCTCCAGGCTTCACTGGTGGGCTGTGGAAAAACTTAGACACAGCGGGGTATTTTGAGAGCTGAATGCATTATGCGTAGCTGGGATAGCATAAAATGAAGTTGGGATGGAAAAAACTGTGAAGTTGCGTGAAGACAGTTAACATTTCTCATCTCACAGGATCCAAAAAGTATGATGCTGTGAGATTTAGGTAGGATACAGAGGACCAATTTCATCAGTCACTGTCATGCACCGAGGTGTCGTTCCACCAGGGAGCATGGCCTACAGCTTGTTTGAAACACAATTCATTGGTCTTTCCTTCGCCTTCAATAGAACGAAACCTGTAGTAGAGCTCAAGTAGGAAAAAAGTGTTTTAAAGTAGACGGTGGATTGATTTTAAATATTCCTTCCCACAAAACTCCTATCAAATTAATTAAGTCTTGATTCCTCCCACTTATAGCCAGCCACTGCCCTGGGTGCCGCTTCTGATGGCAAACACCTTTTAAAATAGTAAATTTCTTGGAGCGTTACTTTGGCTCAAAAATGTAAGTAGCTGTTTGGGAAGGAGTATTATCCTATTTACAAATTCTCTTCTGCTAGATGTAAAAATTGAATCCTGTGAGTAATAAAGGAGGGTAGTAGTTGCACTGAGCTTAATAGGTCATTTTCTAAGAGTGTATCTATTTGCATGAGTGTTCATTGAATCCAGGGCTTACAGGGCAAAGACCTACCTCTAAAAGAGATTTGCATCAGCAGTAGGAAGACCTAGCCAGAATTTACTGTTTTCACGTTCCATCTCAGAATTCATGTCTTTTTTTTTTTCTTTTAAGAAAAGGAAGTCCTAAGTAATTCTTGCTGGGTTTATTTTTCTGAGGCATGGGGGAAGATTAAGTCAGCACAGAGTGAGAAAGGATTTATTTGAGATAGCTATAGTCTGTCTGCTTTTCTGAAGAATTACATCTAAAACGTAACAGTTTGGATCTTGGCATTAAATCTTTTCATGCTGCTGATTTCAGCAGAAATGCAGATCGTGATATGGTTATTCATCGCGGATGGCTGGATCTATAGTTAAGCAGGGGCACACGCAGTGCTTGGCCACTAGTACAATGTAAAGCTTGGGAGCTGCTCTCATCGAGAAGCTCCCACTGCCCAAAAACCAAGAGGGAAATACAGGATCCAGTCCCTCATCAGGTGTCAGTATCACCACCTAGTATGCACGGGAAAAAAAAATACATATATATATAGCCTAGATTTTCTCTGGGCACCTGAAGCCCCACCTATCAGTTTCTGTTCCTCCAAACTGCAGGGCTCTACTGATGGGGAAACAACCTCCGGCAGAGACGCTAAGGGAAAGCTGGCGAAGGGGTCGTTCTGCTGGGTTTCCTTCCAGTTCAACTTTCAAACTGGAAGTATCTGCAGAATTCAGCATTTCATACGTCTTATCTCACGAAAGCTCTTGCAGCATCCCAAATACTGCATGCAGCAGTAAATGACCTTTTAAAAGGCTTTTTTCTACCACTAATTTCCATTTTTCATGGTCATTTACAACTATACTTACGATATCTTAATCCACAGCTACTAATGACACTCCAAAGTAGTAGCTTTCAAGTTCCTTTGGCTGAATGATTTTTAAGATACATATTAATTCACAGAGGCAATTCATATAATAAATGAATATTAAACAATGTCATGTGGTAGTCCACGCAGCATCCTGAAGATAGTTTCATAAATGTGTTAATTTGTTAATAATTTCCTAATAAAGGATTTCTTCTAATCCTTTTTACCTAAATGCAGCAATAATATAGAAACAACTAACTTAAGTCCACCTTTTTTGGGGGGCAGCTAAGCCTCTCCATAAACCATACTGTTAATTTGATGAACATGTGCATTGGAGTGTAAAGCTTCTTAAAGGCTTGCTCTGGAAACAAGACACACAGGTGTTCCTATACCTTTAGCAGTGTTCAGGATTGTAGGGTTGCTTTAGGAAACTCACTTCATTGCTGCTTTTTTTCTTTTTAAGCAGAGTACTATTATTAGGAATTCAGCCATGTGCCAGCTAGATGAGGTTATGGGGCTTAAATCAGATAACGCGTTTCAAAATGGGTATGTGTAGCAGGAAATAATCTGTGTGCTTTGACCAGTATGTTTAATTTGTATTACAAATTAAAATGTGCTTTAAACCTACAGAATTCTATCTAAGCAGGTGATTTTTCTCTCCTTTTTTTAGGGAAAGATGTCAACTGAGAGATGTGAGACTACAAAGTTTCCCAGTAAGAAAAACACCATCAGGCAAATATCTCGACAGTTTTAACTGTGGAATTACTGAGCAGATCACTCTACCTGAAAAAAAATCTTCAAAAATCTATTAAGTTACAATGGAAATTTAAAGTTTGCTTGTAAAGCTTACAGGCCAAATATTTTCTAATCCTTGCTTCCCAAAGTTTCTATACGAAAGCCATCCACACCACACAAGCCCACTGCATATTTTTGCTGATCCTATGGGCAGATCAGAAAATGAGACCATTGTGTAGCAGCCCTTCATGTGTTGTTGTTTGTTTTCTTATGTTTTAAAGATTGAACAAGGTCTGTATGGCATAAATAAGCAAATAGCGAACGTAGGCAATGTGTTACTGCTAACGTTCGGTTATCTCAGTCTGGCTTTAAATACGCAGAAAGCTAGCAGAGGAAGACAGTCATTTGAAAAGTCTCCATTTGGCATTCATCTTGATCGTAAAAGAAAAATACACTGTGTACACGTAAAGTGTATTTTCAAAATTAAGCAAATAAATAATGAAATTGTCCTTTGACACAAATCCTTTCAGCAAAAGCTATCGCTTAACATTTTCTCATAAGAGACAAAGCATAACACAGCCCAGGTGCCTTTCTCATTTGTAAAACTAGCCTGAAGTCAGATCACTGTGTATATATATATCTGGAATATAAGCATGGACAAGATGTTTACTTTCTTACTGCATCAGATAACCATTTGTGCTTATATTTAAAAAAAAAAAAAAAGGCACAAGGTCACTGACAATTTAAGCTTCCCTCACACTTTTTTTTCCACCGAATCGTATTAACGTACAGATTAGAGACAAAAAAATACCAAAATCAGGACTGATGCGGTAAATAAGCTGCAAATGAAATTTACTCAGGAGTAGGGAATGGCTCCTTATTCTTTATAAGGAATTTGCTTCTCTGAAATTTATTTTGTCATTAAGCAAATAAAAACTTTAAACCGGGACAGGGTGAGGAAGGGAGAAATCTTTTTCTTCTTTTTAATGAACTTACCTGTTGCGTACAAGGGATGATGAAGATGGTGGGAAAAAGGAGCCACCGCATGTTCCTGCACATTCAGAAGTGAAACTGGGAGATAGGGAACAGGCTGAGCTGTGTCAGAGGAAGCACTGAACACAAAGCTCTCCTCTGTCTCCCTTGCCAACCCGACTTTCCCCAGCACATGCACGAACACATACGCGCATTCACACTTGAAATTCTCCACTTCATACAGAACCACCTTCACACTGAAATTTCCAACTGATCTTCTTTTCTCTGCCCAGCGCTAGAATACGGATTTTTCACACCCTGCTTGATCCCCTCCAGCTGCTTCAGCAGATTCTGCCTGACTTAACGGAGGTCGGGTGGGGTGACATCTGATTCTTAAAATCTTGCTGCTGGAAATGTAGTGTTATTTTTAATTTGTCTTTAAGCCCATATTACAGGAATTTCTGAAATCTGAAGGGCAGAGCCCCAAATACATGTATTTTTTGAGGCAGAGAAAGCAGCGTTTCTCAAAATTTCTAATGTATTGTGCCTAGCAGAATCATAGCGTAAAAATTAACACCGTCAGTACATGCTCTCTAAATAGGGAAAGAGAGACGCTATAGTGTGTTGTAACACTAGTATATATTCTGCACTGCTTCTTTCCATGGAATCCTAATGGGGAAACCCAAACTATAATGTACTTTTCCACATAGTATGCACCTTGCCTTACTGCCATGCCACCCCGCTTAAACACACGACCATTCAAATCTCCAAATTTCCTCCTCCCTAATACTATCAAGGTGACGTGCCTGATTTAGGCTGACAAGTGAGGATCTCCGGGATCAGATAAAAGCTCCACCCCTGCAACGGTGGTGTCGGTGGTGCCCTGGTGAATGCCCCTCCCTTGCGTTCGTCCTCGCTCGGTCACCTCCTGTGAAGTCCCCGAGTTACTAGGGGAGGCTGCCAAAGCCCACGCTCCCGCGGCAGCTGTGTGTGAACGGAGGCAGTGCTGGGAGTATCAAACCAAATGCAGCCCGAGCAGTTCTGGTTTGCTCCCCGACCCGGAGCACCGCGTGCCCTCTGCAGTTACAAACGAATCCTGAACTGCCCCTCACACTCTTGAGCAGTCAGCTGTAAATCACGGAAAAACTGCTCTTCTTTAGCTCACGCACTTTGTCTCATCTTCAGCATCGAGTCCAAATACCACCAAGGTACCAAGTGGATGCTTCAGATGATCGGTTCATTTCAGTGATGTTACTCTGAGTATGCGACAGCCAGAGCAGGTCTGACTCAAGCCTTGTGTTTCCCATTAAAAGCTTACGAACATAGCACCTAGGTTTCTCAGGCATCTCCTCTGTATACTTTCAAAACACAGCTTGTTTCATAGGATCAGAGGGTAGCTGAGGTTGGAAGAGGCCCAGAGGAGGTCTCTAGTCCAACCCCTGCTCGAGCAGGGTCAGCTCTGAGATCAGACCAGGTTACTCAGGGCTCTGTCTATTTGGGTCTGGAAAACCTCCAAGGGTGGAGACTGCCAAACCTCTCCTGGCAGCCTTTTGCACTGATAATAATGAGCAATGCAGGCTGTCTGAGGAGATCCCAGGTTCAGCTCTTTCTCCTGCAGACCCAAAGACATCCCTTTTGCTCTCCAGCCTGGAAGAAGTGAGGAAGGTCAGAGAACTAGGACATCCATTCTCCTTCTCCTTGGGCTGCAGGGGAGCACACAGCGTTCATTTGAAATGTGTTGTTCCTCTTTGCGTCGCAGAAATAAAGCATGTGGCCAGAGCAGGGCTGGGAATGCTCTGTGTGAGCTGGCAGAGACTGGTCTGCTGGGGATAACGGTCCCCGTTCTCGGGAAACAGGAGAGAGATGTTCCTGTAGGATTATCCTTTTGTTTTATATGGTGCATTTTGTTGGAATTTATCTGGAGATCATGGTATCTTCAGGATCAGAGAGTGAGACTGAATCTGGGGTTTGAGATTCATCTTTTGCTTAATGAGTGTAATTAAGCTGATAGAAAATGCTGGGTTTGGAAGGGATGGGAGGAAGGTTCCTCCCTGAGGAAGACATTCTGGTGGTATAATACATTAAAATGTGATTTTAAGTGGCTGGATGGTTGCCCATGTGTGCAAAGCAACCAGCGTGCTTCTTCAGCCCATGAAGGGCTTGCTGCCAGGAGCAGCACTCCTGCTAGCAGGACTCAGGTCTCCAAAGCAGTAATGGGCCTTCGTTGCCTCTCCCTAAAAAATGCATTAAGTGAGGCTGTCCGGAGCCTGCAGTGCCTGCAGTACTGAACCCTGAGTGTCTTTAATAAGGAGCCGTAAGTCCACGAAGACAGCAACACTAAGACCTTTGCATAAATAATGCACCAATGCTTTGACTTAGTACTAGAGTCTGTGTATCTGCTAGTATTGGCTCTGATTGAAATAAATGGAGGCTCTGTGCCCTTTTCCTCTCCTGGGGATCTTTAGTGATCCCTCACAACTTAAAAATTGATGTTCTTAATGCCATGTCCAGACTCAGCAATAGTTTGTCTGTATGCATCCTTCTTGCCAAATCTCCCTTGCAGGTTTGATTACATAAAGCATCATTCATTTCCTGAACTAAACCTGCTCTGTTATCTGGTGCCTTTCTAATACTACCCTGAAGGGAAATGTAATTTGGTTGTATATTCAGTGATCTCTACGTACTGCACACATTTCTTTGGTGCCAAAAATCATATTCCTGTCTGTGAAATATGCCATGTAAATCCATTGTCTTAAGAGATGGAAAAGTATGGGATATAAAACCATAAGTGAACATAACCATTCATTCTAACAGAATATCCTGTCTTAGACAAAATGTCAGAAGTATTCATTACTGATATTTGTTATGGGCCAGGATTTTCAATACTCCTGCTGGGCTTGGTGGAGTTATTGTGACAAAATCCAGCAAAGCCAGGGCTGGACTTGGTCATTCCTAATAACGGGGTGTCAGTCCCAGACACACACCAGAGCTGGGGTCTCACCTTTTGGCAGGAAGTTTTTAACATGTTATCCTGTTTTGTCGCTCTTTGTGCATGGATGTTACAAAAAGAGTCCTCTATTTCAATCAGTCAGACCTACTGTCTGTGGCTCTTTGCTCAAAAAAATAATAAACAGATGAGTAAAAAGAAACAGGCACGTTGTATGACGACGTATTGCCCTTGGCTCACCCGGTCTCACATGCTGTTTGCTCACTCGGGCTTTGCAAAGACACTGTCTTCTTCAAAACAACCGAGCTCCAAAAACACCAATGAACTTCACCAAGAGGTATGCTTGCTAGTGACGACAGCTTGGCCACACCGAGACACACACGGCTCCCTGCTGGGAGCGGCAGAGTTTGCTCCCGGGCAGCGTGGCGTGCCCCAGGTCCTGGGCTTACCCATCCTCAGACGTGCGGTGAAGTTCCCAGCTGGGTCACTGAGGCGGGTGCTGCGACGGTCTCTGCATAGGAGCTACCTGTCCACCACCGATGAGCTCTTGTGAGGTGCCTCCCTTCTCATCTGGTCAGCTGCTCAACTTTTGTAAATTCGGGCCACTTTTGCTTCTCTTCAGATTGAGTTTCAGACATGAGTTGTGCTCAAAAAGGCTCCGTACCTCTCCTCCTGGAGCATCACCAGTAACTGCACGTTCCTCAACGCAGCTGGGTAAGGAACTTCTCCCGAGATGATGGGGATATTGCCAATGGGACAGAAGTTCATCTTGTCCTTTGTACCCACTTCAGCAAGGCCACGTGCGACACTGAGATCACTGTCAGAGGGGTAGAAATGCTTTGTACAAGGGCAGTGATAATATGTTCCCCGCAGTGTGCTGCTGTTTCTGTTTCAGCTGTTGTCTACTTCCACAGTAATTTATAAAGCTTCTCAGAGCCATAACATGCCACCTGATTTATGAAGATATTTACACCCTGATTTAAGATGTCTAGGTCCCATTTTCAAAACTGAGTTATGCAGGTACTTGTCTATATCCTATTTTCTTCTAACAGGCCTTAAACACAGAAAAGATGCCATGAAGTGCCTGTATTCCTAAGGACACATCTCTGAAATGTTTCATCTTTCCATGAGCATCAACCGTGTGAAACAAGAAACTCTCAGAATTGTTTAAGTTAAATCTTTGTCAGCAAAGAGAGGCTGAGCTTCCATTTTTCTTGTTAGCAGATCATTTAAAAATATCTGTACATGCTGAACAGGATCAGCCTGCGCTCTGCCCAGCTCTGGGGGGCAGACTCTGTGCAACGAATCCAGAGAGGCACAGGCTATAAAATACAGGCCAGGAAGAGTGAAGGCAGAGACAGGAATAAAAATGAAGACAAATTGGGGACCAACCAAGCAAGGCAAAGAAGTGTAACTGTGTTGAGCTAACCTATTACACGCTGGAATTGGCCAATTCTGCGTACAGTGCAGCGACTCTGCTTTCTCTTTTTAATTTGGTACTGAATTCACTGTGACAGAATAAACTTGGATCAGCCCAAATCATATTCGCAAAGCAGGTTTTATCCTCATAGCCCGGCCCGACGCCGGCAGCTCCAGCCTCGGCTACCTTTCTGCCCGCGCAGCTGGCCGGCGCTTTGCAGAGCGCGCAGGCAGCTGCTCCTCGGCGGGAAGCGCCGTCAGGATAAATATTTGAGCACAGCGGCTAATCCCGGTGTCAGGAGACATGCGAACTTCCACTGAGGCTCGGATGATCCTCAAAGGGTTTCCATTGTTAATTATAGGAGGAAATAGTAAAGCAGCTTCCCAAACTCCTGGGCTGTTTACACATGTAGTTTGTGTGCCAACTAAAAAACATTCCCGATGGAAATGAAAATAAAGTCCTGGCCAACGTCCTGCCCAAACCTTCCTTGAGGGGACAGCATGGGAGAGACACAGAAAAAGAGTTGTATTTTTTCCCAAATCACCGATTGGAGATTTTTTTTTTATTTTATTCCCAGTACATACTTTATTAACCTTTTAAAAAAAATCCCACCTAAATATTGGTGTTTTCCCACTGCTATCTCCAGATTTATTTTGGCACAAAGTCATCCAAAAGACAAACTCAGCTCTTCGGTCTACAGGGAAAGTATATCGTGCTCTCTACAGACCCAGAGACACCCATAAACTGTAGGGCACTGGCTGGATCTGGTGCCCATTTTGCATGGCAAGCGTCCCAGGGGGGGAGAAACCCCCGGCGAGGGCAAGGGAGGCTGCGCCCACCCGTCTCCTTCTCGCTAGCACGGTCACCTCCACCTCTCTCCCCTCATGTACGAAGAAGGTCACCTCCACCTCCCTCCTCCCGTGTACAAGGAAGCTGCTCCGAGTTTCAGGGCTGAAAGGATTTGCTCCTTCATTGGATGGGTGCATTAAAAATAGCGGAAGCTGGGGAACTGGTGGTGGAGAGCCCAAAGAGCAAACGCTGGGTGGGCACATCACATCTGGGCAAGGTCCAGGGTCCACAAAGATGGTGACAGCCTGTCTTCAGGCTCTTGTAAGGGAAGATTTCGCAAAGGGCATTAAAGAGGTCTTGCCCCAGCCCTCAGGCTATGTCTTTCAGGCTCTAAAATGTAACAAAGTATCCAAAAGAAAAAATCCGTACCTCTTTATTGCAAGGGTATGGAGAATAGTGTGAAAGTTCTTTATTTTTCTACTTAAGAATCTCACCTCAGCATATGTGTATGAAAGAGTGCAAAACCCATGGGAAACTCATTTTAAACAGCCACGTTTGGTTTCTTTTCAGTTTCCTCTATAGAAAAAGCATCAAAATCTACAAAACGTCCAAGCAAAACCCCACATCAACCCAAACTCTCCAGAGGGCTTGCAAGCCTGCCTAGCTTGCAAGAAAATGTTGCCGAGTTGTGTTGGGTTGACCACCCCAGCAATTCAGTTGCATAGTTACCCTTCCTTTTTCATGCCTACAGCAGAATTCCTTCTAAATCATCAGGGGAAAAGAAAACAACCACCTCCGTTGCACAGCTGCGTCCATTTACTTCATCCCAACACTTCGGTCCAAGTAACGTGCCCACCGCCAGCAGGCTGAAGTAAGGAGAAGAGACGGCAGGCAGGGGTCGGCTGGTGGGTTGCCCAAACCTCGTTTGCCACGTGGGTGGAGGGGGGAAAGAAAAAAAGCAGGAAGGGGTTAAGGCAGAAGTCTCCTAGTGAACGCCTGCGCCTGGCTCGGTCATCTCCGATCCGGAAAAGCCCACGGGAGAGCTCAAACATAAACAAGTGAATAATGTGTCCGAGATCCAAGGCTCTCGGTCCCATTTTGCAGAAAGGATTATTTCATTTGCATTTTCTATAAATGAGTCACTACCTATTGATAGCTACAAAAGTCTCTGTATTGCTCCTGCGAAAACCGGGCCTGGGAGATGTTGCCTTACTTTTTTTTTGCCACGTTAAAATTCTGGCTCCCCATGCGGTGGGAGCCGCGTTGCTGACTGCTGGTGGGACGATGCAGTGGCAGAAAGCAAAACCAGGGAAATTTAAACAGGAAAAAGGGGAGAGAAACAGGTTTAGTGCTGCTGGAGCCAGACCGTTCCCAGAGCCAGCTTTGGAGCTGGTGTCCCCTCATCGCTGCCCCGGTCTCCTGCCCCAGCTAGGGCTGAGGGGCGCAGGCACAGCACCTAACGCCTTGCCTCGCCTCGCCTGCCGACCGGTCGCCAGAGGAAGGATACCCTGGAGGCACCTGGATATACCAGGCATGGCCCCACACTGCAAAGCTAAGAAGAAATCAGGAAAAAAGAAGAAAACTTTTCCAATGAAATTAAAAGCAAGAAAGTTATTAGGGTTTTCTTTTATATAACCTCAATAATGCATGGATCCTTCAATTCCTGTCTTTTAAAATCTCTTGCAGACCACCTTAAATTCGCTGGAGAAGTGCTCGGTCTTGCATTAGGTACAGCCCTGCCATCTGTCGGATTTTGTTTTAAATTAAACGCTTGTTTAATATTAAAAAAAAAAACAAAACTGACAGCAGTTGCTTGTTTTTTTTATTTCAGTCAAATATATGTTTGCTTTCCTAAAGAGGTTCAGAAACCAGCAACAACCCTGACATGTTCTGGGGAGTCCAGTTAATCTGGGCCCCCATCCAGAGAGCCTGCGCCCAGGGCTGCGCTCCTGCTTCAGAGTCCATCTTGCCAAAGGTGTAACCGGCTTCAGCGATGGCAACATCCCACTCTGTGGGCATCTTCCCGTATGAAAAGGAAAAGATTCCTTTTAAGGGAAAAACATTGGTTTTTTCACCTAAGACTAACGGATCATTTGTCATATATGTTTGTCTAGGCTCCAGAGAGACTTTGCAGGGGAAGAAGACCGGGTACTAAAAGACCTCTTAACCTAACAAAGCCAGGGATAAGAAGACTCAGCGATGGGCATCTCAAGCCAGACAAATTGTTATTAGACACAAATATTTAACAGAGGATGAACTATAACACAATATATGCAGGGAAGTGGCAGGCCTCTGCCTTCTTGGGGCGAGATTCCCCTAGATGTCCACCGATGGGGACAGCTACATGTCAGCTAGGGACCCCTTCTGACTCTGGAGAGCAACAGGCACTTCCATGGTGCAGCTGATTTCTTCAGATGGACACTTCATCCTCAGGAGGAGATGACTGCATCCTTGAAGTACTTCTGCATCTTTTACTCTCTGGTGACCATACAGGGAGCTTGGGATGACATCTGGTCAGAGAAGTGTGCCTTTTGTGTCTAGGCATCTCTCTGGCAGAACCACTTGAATGAAACACAAATAATGATGGCCAAAGCTCAGGAGATCGGGTGCAGTATAAAACTTCATGCTTAGATGTCCTCAGGTGATTTCATAGTCCCTTCTGGACTTGCTCTCTCTGTTTCTGGGGCTGGCACCACAGCAGAGCCATAGGCATTGTGCAGCCTGCCACGGGGCTGGCATAGGCGGTCAGGGCCAGCCCATGGTCTTGATGACCTTGAAAAGTGCTTTTGGTTCCTTGCTCTATGCGAGGGGCAACGGGAGAGGATGCCCCTCGGCAGTGCTCGGTGTCGAGTCACAGGAGAAATCAGCCACAGCTACCCAGCGAGCACTCGCACCGCAACTGTGCCCAGCACAACACCCGCCACCAGCTCCTTCTTTTCGACATGAAGAGGGCTTCAATAAAAAAATGAAAAGAGACTTACCAGAGACCCTCTGAGCATGGAGGATATGTTCATTACCGTCACTCTGATTCAAGCCTCTGATGATTTTGAATATGCTCACATTACTCATTCGCTCTGAACAGAAGAAACAAGCACTCTGACTTCTGTTTTCATATACTTAAGTTACATTCAGCAGAGAAGAAGCCCCAAGTGGCTTTTGTTGAGGGACCCAGGTAAGGCTAGTTAGACTGGCAATTGGATCTTTTTTCTGATGAAAATATGAAAGGCAGGGTTTAGAAACTGCTTATTCAAGATGCTGTTGCAACTGCAGACAATGGCAGAAGATGCTCGCTGAAGTACGCTGTTGGAAGTAGGATTTTTAGAACGGTTGGTGTATTCACAGCAGGGAGCTTGCACTGTTCTTCCAATAGTCTTGTCCAGTTTCACACCACAACTCTTATTGCTGTGTCAAAACAGGCAAATTTCCTCTCTGAAAGCCAGCAGGCAGCTAAAGGAAGCCACTGCAGATAGTGCCGTGGCTTTTCTATATTATAACCAAAACAAGAGGGAAAAGCTCATATCTAGTCTGCACTTGAGAGTTTTTCCCACCCCCCAGAAATTCTAACCCACAACGGACTCATTCAAAACCTCTCAGGGAACTTGGTGCTGCCCCAACTGCAGCTGGAGCCTGACAAAAATAATGGAGAACCCAGGGAAAAATGCTTCCCTGAGTCATGTATCTGATTCAAGGCCAGGTCACAGAGTGCTGGGAGACAGCCTGGGGCGACCATGCATGGATGAGTGACGTTGCCTGATGCCCAGCCTGAGTTATGACAGTAGCGCGAAGGTGACACTAAATGAACCGCAGGACAGGCACTCCAGCCCTTCGCCATGGGCAAATGCACTCTCACAGACATAGCCCAGAGGATGAAACTACACTGGTATGGAGGGGTAAAGCTCAACTGTCAATTAAAATCTCAGCAAAGTCTCACTGAGCATCCACGTCATTGCTCATACACGTGCATGGGCAGCCTGAACTTTGCCCAGCCACGGCGCGGGCTGGAGGGGAGGACGAAAAGACGCACCGGTGCAGGCAGGGTGGCCGCACCATCTAAATGAAGCAGGTCACACACGGGTCGTAACACCTCAGCTCCATGCACAACCCACACAGTCTCCAGGCGTCTTCAAAGCATCGGACCAGCCTGAACCTTCCCTCAGCGACGCTGGACCTCCGGCCACTCGCACTCTCCCAGACGCAGTTCAGGGTCAGCACGGGTCTGGCACCCTTCACAGTAGTTAGGGTGGAGACACTGATCCAGTTTTGGGGTTAAGTGAATTTAGTAGTAGAGATACGAGCTGTGCTGCGCCTGCCGGCCTCGGGGCCAGGTAATGGTCTCTGGTCTGTTTTATTATAGAGGAGAGACAGTCTCTGGGTCTAAAACGTCCCTGATCATTTTTCCATGTACCTTCTGCTAACAGGATCTACAGAATCTCCTACTATGCATTAAGTCAGGAAATTACTATCATTAAAAATCACTTTATTCAATGCGGTTTATAGTCGCCTGGCAGTTACCAACTTTTGTCTTCAAGTGCACACTGAAAGTGTATCTACGTGACTGTCAGCCCTTTGTGGGTCTCACGGAAATACCAAGTACACCTTTAAAATGTCTAGCTGGGGTCCTGCAAACAGAGTTGCCATGGCAGCGCGGAGATCTGGCCCGGCAGGACATCTTTGCTTGCCTTTCCAAAGGTGACAAACCATTCAGAGCATCTAATGGACACTTCTTTAAAACAAACTGGGCTTAAAGAAAACCTAGCTTGCACCACTCTCTTAAAGCATCAATGTGAGACCTAAAATCACTAGTCGCGTAAGAGAAGGGGCAGGCCCGTGGTGTGAGAGGCCCGTTGGGGTCAGAGACCCGTGTGAGCCTGATGTGAGATCAGAGCAAGGCCCCAGCAATGAGGACGCAGCCGTGTCGCCGCCGGTGGCTGGAGCAGCTCTCGGCACAGCGGTGCTGCAGTTCTCCCCTTGCCTGCTGCAGATGGCTGTCACGCTAGCCATTGCTGCTATTGAAACTACCCGGTTTTATTCTCCTTCATTACTTTCCTTCTGACAGGAGAAATTACTGCACTTGGGAAGTAAACAGCTTTTGTTGCAGTTCTCCTGAATAGCAGTGCTGCTCTAAAATGACTAGAAAAAACACACACAATGCAGGAAAATAAACAATACTGAACACCAGTTGTTAGTATTTTCATCATGCCGTAGGAGTGCCTAATGTTTGACTGGAATTACAACGACAGGTGAGAGCGTCTGCCCTCCAGGACCTCTGGCCTCAGTTCTTCAAAGACTTCAGGATGTGCTTTCATCTGCACAGAGCAGTTGTGCAGCGGGGCTGTTTGATGTGCATAAAGGTTTGTGCCTAACTATTTGCAGGGCTGGAGCTTGACCTGACAAGCACAGAAAATTGGAGAAAACTAGTAAGAGTAGCAGAGGAGTTCTATCTTGACTGGACTAAATCAAAGCTGAGGCACTCAGCAGTATCAAAAGCCATTTATGACCGGTAACTTCTTTCCCTATGAGAGAGAAATGCAGGAGCTCTTCTTAAATGCTCAGACTAATCGAGTCCCATCACGACCTGACGATCCAGAGGGATGCAAACATCCCCAGCTCTGTCAAGTTGCTTACACTATACATCTCCAGCTATATAATGAACACAGGGAAGGAACAAGGGAATCCATCCTAATTTATGCTCTGAAGCTTGACCCATAATTTAAAATCTCTGAGACTCTTACATCCTCATATCCAACTTTACCTAGAGCTTTATTTTGAGCCAGATAGCTCCAGAGCTGAGTGCAGAAGCTTCCTGTTGACCTACAGTGTTTCTGTCTGCAGAGTACTCAGCGTGGATTTGAGGAATCCTCTTCCCCTGCGTAAACAAGCCCAAAGCATATCCCCAGCCTGCCTGAATCTGAAGGTCAACCACTTGACTATCTTGCTCCTGCTTAATATTGACATACTGATTCCTCTCTGAATGTATCCCAGGCATTTATTTATAGGCCATAAGGAATTCTCCCATTCATCTTCTCTTTCGCAGGCTACAAGACTTGTTGCATCTTCTTCTGTATTTTCTTTCTCATTTTGTCATGGTGAGTGTTACTCCATCAGCCTTTTTATCTTCTCGTTGTGCTTCAGCTCACACCTCGTCTCTGATGGAGCAAGCTCCCACCAGGGCGAGTCCCAGGGAACAACGCTGCGCTGAGCGAGGGACTCCCTCTGGCCCAGGCTCCCCCAGCCACCAAGTCCCGCGAGTGACTCCTTGTTCCCAGCAGGGACCATGCACATCAACTGCACAATAAAATGGGAGGCCACGTAAGCTGCATTGTTTTTTTCCATGTGCTGTGTTTTTTTTCCTTTAAGAAATGCTCTCTTTCCTTAAAAGGGAGGGGGAAGGAATAGAAAGATGTCTGGGTCTTATTTTCTTTGTTCTTGGTCTTTTCCCCCTCCTTTTAATTGGGACACATCAGTAATTTTGAAGCTGTCAGTGAAATGGTCCTGGTAACAGCCTGTGTGCTTGCATCAAGGAAACTCACTGCCAATGATTTGGACAACCATCGCTTAAGGAGTCAAAGCAACATGGCATTTAGTGGAAAGACAACAACATAACAAAAAGCTCCTACAGGCTTTCTACAGACTCAACCGCTGCCCCAGCCAAGGCTAGCTGCTTCCCAGCAGCCCAGAGCAGAAGTGCCCTGTGGGATGGCCCGACTGCCTCTGCCCCATCGCTACTCCAGCCGGCCTCAGCCCTGCTGGCCATGGCCAGAGGCAGCACTTGCCAAGGAGCCGGTCACTGCTTCCCAGATCAGGATTTTCCAGAATTACTCTGTTACTGTTTCTCAGGTAAACCAGTCTTCCTTGAAACTGAGAGAGGGAAGAAAAAATGAAGGGAGTTTTCTCTGGTTGTTGGGGGTTTTTTTTTGGCGGGCTGGGAAATGACTGAAATGCAGAGTTAGTAAAAGAAAAAGAAGGAGAGGCAACGAACCAGCCCAGCACGGGTGCCTGCGTGCCCAGCAGCAGCCAGGGAGGCTGTGCAGTGGTGGGTCTCCACTGGCCGTGGCCACTTGGAGATCAGGGCTTTGACTCGGCTGCCATTACCACTGTCTCCTGGTTTTGTCCAGGCTCTCGTAGGCAGCTGCCTTGGCAAGCTGGCAGGAGACTCTAAAAGCCCATGTTCCTGAGGCTGCCTATTTTATCTGGTTAAAGTGTGGGTGGCAGCACTGTGAGCACTTCACAGGGGAGCAGGAGGCGAGTTTGGGCTCAATTTAGTATTAGGGGGAAGAGGGCATGTTTCACAGTTCCCTTTGTGTTCTGCCAAGATCTTACACATTGCAGAAATTGTTATTTCTGCAGAAGGTGGGATGTCTGGTGCGAGACAGGAGAGAGTCATTGCCACTCACTGGAGCAGCAAGTCCAGCAGCTCCATTTCTGGCTGCTTGGGTTATTGTCATTTTGGAAATGCCAGACAGAGCACTGTGGAGGAGACTAAGTTCTGATAATCAGGAAAAAAAACCACAGCAAATGTGAAAGTGGCTTTGTTGTGATATTCTTGGACAGCTACAGCTCTGAGAGGCTACCACTGAAGATTTCTTTTTATAGCAACAACAGCTCCAGTGTCACCTAATGGGGACTGGGAATTTAGGTCATGATAAAGGGGAGCTCTTGCAAAGAGACTTTTCTAGACACAACTCTGCTCTGCACGGTACCACACATCGAGCATCAGCAGGTAGGAGAGGAAAAGACAGCACTGGTCCTCGCGGGTAAACATTGCCTTTCCCACCCTGAAGCATCACGACTCAGTAGTCAAAACTCCCAGAGGGACATTTTTCCCATTGCACCATGAGGCCTGGTCGTGTATCACACAGGCAGCATCGACATGGCTTGGCCGGGAAAGTTTGCAGTAGGATTTGCAGGCAGACCGCTGCTTGCCTCGCCTAACGAAGAAGGACAGGAGAGCTGACGTGGATGGTGCGCTCCTGTGCCCCCTGCGGCAGAGGAAACCTTCTGAACTCTCTGTTCCTAGGGAAAAGCTATTTAGCTACTGTCTAAGCAACTGTCAGTTCACACTGTCAAGCATGGAGGGTGAAAATGTGCTTTTTACAAGGGTAATGGGGTGGGAGCTTGCCAGCTCAGAGACTGTTACCATCGGGTGATGGGTTGCCCTTTCTCTGCCGGTCTCCGGCCAGCCTATAGCTGTGCTATACGCACCTCACGCTAGGAAAAGGCATAGAGCCACAGTGCCAGAGGAGAGCCCAGGCAGGCCTGGGACGAGCGGGAGGCAGTGGGTGGTGACACGGAGGGTGCCCGTGGTGCACACCAGGGCTTCGGGCAGCTGCCAGCGGGAAGCAGGCAACCGAGGCAATTTACAGAAGAAGAGTACATGCTGCCTTTGATTTAGCAGCTTACTTTGTACTGTCAGGGGGAGGCAGGAAATTACGATGATATTTTCCCCAGAGGCATTTTCAGAAGCTGAGTAGGTAAAGAAGGTGTAAGCTCCAAATTTGTTGGGAGACAAGAAATACTAATAATGAATGGATGCTTTTCAGAGTGGAAATAGGTTAGTAAAACAGGCTGTGCATCTGGCCAGTGGCAATCTGGGAAAAGATCTAGACAACAATGTGTTAATTTGGCTAAGAATAGAAATACATATAATTTAAATGCAGCTGTAACGTGCCACTGAAGGTACAGAGGTGTCTCTACTGTGACCATTGCTGTGGTTACAGAAGAAAAAAAAGGTCTGACTCTTAGGACTCAATACCACTTTTGTGGTATAACACCTATCCATGTTTTCTGCCTTTTCTCCCTCAGGCGTTACTCTTATATCAGATCCTATAAATACTGAAGAGCCCCATAAATACAATTTCTTTTATCTAGTATACGCTCAAACTTGGCAGTGCAGATAAAGACCACGCTCTGGCTTTATCAGACCTGTAGAGCCGGCGGCATTACCCCATCCTGCGCCAGGCAGAGACAACGGGGCTCTCCTCCGCACGTGCCCCCGGGGCAGTGCCCAGCGTAGTCCCAGGAAAATCCAGACCCCCAGATTTCTCTCAGACCTGAGGTGGCTCCAGCATTCGCTCCTGGTTATCCCTGCAGGTGTTTTGGGGAGGGCCCCCAAACGCCACTTGTGCCCTTCTGTCATCCCCATCCCCAAGGGCCGGATGGGAAAGGTGTCTGTACGTCGGGAATCACACCAAACAGCAAAATGTTGCAGGAAAATACACAGTAAAAAAGTCAAATTACTACTTTTAGTCTTTCATTTGAAAAACTGGCGAAAATTCACCCTGTGACAGCGCTGGGCCAAGGGGGCACCTGTCTTCAAAGTGAAGGGGCAGCAGCTGGGTTAGACGCCCCAACCCACCTTTTCATCCAGGGTAGCAGGACACCAGCTCTGCGTCACGAAACGACAACAAAACACCACAATTTGCGTGGCAAAGCTACAGGTTGGGCCACAGGGCTGCGGCTCCTTGGAGCATCACCTGAGTCCTCATAATTCATCCCCAGAAGAAGGAGTGGTCCCACATCAGCATGCAGGGGAGGAAAAGCAGCGTCCTCCCGAACATGGATCGATACTGCCAAATTAACACGTTCACCAATCATGCCACAAACCTCAAAACTCATAAAGTTGTTTTGAAAAGCACATGATTAAAAAAAATGAACATTTTTATATTATTTTTCTGTTTACTCAGTCTCTAGACTTCTGGTCCCTGAGTCGGCTCTGCAGCCAAAGGGCTACAATTTTTTTCCAAAAATGAAAGCCAAGCTTGTCAAGGAATTGCTTAGTCACACAAACTGAGACTTTAAGAAAAAAACACCAAAGATCACAAGACTCCTGATAATTTTCTGGACTTGGCATCACACATGATTTGTCATGTAAGCCTGAAGAGAAAGATGGTTTCAAAATCCTCAGAAATGCTCTCTGGTTTTATGGAAACTCCTGAAGAACTGAGAACTGGATTTTCCTTTTTAACTTTTTCTTTTCTTTCTTTTTTTTTTTTTTTTTTTGTGGATTAGTGTGGTACCTGAAGTACTTGGAGTATTTATATACTTAGCATTTCAGAATTTGACTATGTCAGGGAGCATTCAGAAAGAGGCAGTTTTCTGTCTATCCAGCTGGATTCAGCTGGGAAACTTTGACTCCTGTCTTCAGTATATTCCCTAGTTCAGATCCTCAAATAACATGAGAGTGGAGTAAATACTAAATTGGCTTTTCTCATTGTACAACTGGACAGACAGAAGATGGAAATAAATGCATAGTACAGGAAAAATGAGTTTGTAAAATAGGTAAAAAGAGTTTTGTCACATTGTCTCATTTGCAATCCCACTCACAGTTCTGTTAACCTGCTTAAAGAAATAATAAAATTACATAGCTTACCACCAGCAGGTTAACAGTTGCCTTGATAAGAAATGGGAGGCAGCAAAAATTTTTATTATTTCGCCTTTTGTCTGTTTGCACTGTCACTGAGACAGTGGAGAGAAGCAGCTGGAAATCAGAATGAAATAATCTCTTCTCCAAAGTCTGAGCATGTACAAATATATGGTACCAGGCACTAAAAGTGACCCAACATAGGCATTTTTAAAGCTGTGGAGTTTATGTGTCTGCCATCACGAAGCCTTTCACGCCGCTGAGCACTGGGAAGGAGGCAAAAGGCACAACCATCCCAATGCCCTTATGTGCCCTGACTGACAACTACATCTGGAACTGGTGCCGTTGCCCTGTAACTTCAATAAAGTCACGATCACACGAGGTCTCTCCCCTCCTGCTTCCCCTCGGTTTAATAAACAAACTTCTTGCGGCATTTGCTAAGCTACAGACGAATATGCTTTTCAAAAACATGACTGTGAAAGCTGCAGTTCCGCTTCCACTCGCCAGTATGTGTGTAAGGACACTCGATTAATTTGCCTAGCCTTAGCAATAAAATGAAACTCTGATTTTATCATAGTACTCTAGCTTGCCAATCTCTTTCGCTAAAAGAAATGAAAAACTCCACAATACCTGTCCTCCCAACAGCACATGCCACTTCCTCAAGGTTAAATAGCTCACATTGCACTGCTGTCTCCGCTACTTGCATGTAATTATATTTTCTGTGTAAGTCTGTGTGTTCCTTATCTCACAGTAATTCATAGGGACATACTCTGGTGGCATACTCTTGTGCCAGCCTTTGGAAATTGTCTGTTTTCTGTGAGATTAAGTTCTTCCCTCCTAATTAAAAGAATTGCTCAAATTTGGCAAAATTAATTGAATATATTATTAGCTAATTTATTTTTAGTTAGACCTAAGGGAAAATCCAATTTTAGAAGATGAAGTTCTATAGCACGTCTCCATCTTCTCTCTTCCCCTCAAGAAACTATTTCTGATGAGCTGAATCCTCCCAACATTTATTACCTCCAGTACACCACCACCACGGCAGCCTGACTGGAAAGCTGCATACGACCAGTCTACAAACCAAGCTGACCCCGAGGACCTGAAGTCTGGGTGATGGTGACCCTGGGCGACCGCAGCTCCCTCCGCTAGCTTGCATTTTGTAGAAATCCAAGCAGTACTCCTTTACTGTAGTTGCAGCGTCTGCCCCCACTGATGCCCATATATGAATTGAAAAGAATTCCCTGATGGTTTAATTGAATATTTGCTTAGAAAAATGTCTTTGAGGGTAAACATTTCCTCGGAGACTGGAGGATATTGCATTTCTCCAGACTGATGGTTGGTAGCTATCCACTTTAATGGCGTTTAGATGCCCAGTTTCTCAGTTGAAGCTCTCCTGATGGTGCGCTGACAGTTTCCCCAGTCAGAACTTTTGTCTTTGTAGAAAACGAGCAGTATTGCAGCGCTATCTGCAAGGCTCTGCTGGGAGAGTCGTAAGGAGCACTGTGCATGGACTGCATGCACACGTACCGAAATTGCCCCAGAAATGAACCCTGCTGTTACAGACCAAAACAGCTCCATTTCACCAGCCAGCAGCTGATGAACAGGGACATGATTCTCCCCTCATAAAGATGAAGGTGAAATAAATAAAGACTGCTGTAATAGCACTCACCTGAGAGGCATCTGGCACTCAGGGCCACGGCAGTACATGCACACTGGCTTTAGTACGACCCTGGCAGGAGCACGCTCCTTCCCAAATGCAGGACGTTTTATACAGCAGCAGCCAAAAGGGCAATGCTTCCCTCCTGAACGTGAGTGATTTAAGACACTCAGGCATTATGGAAACCTGAATCACAGGGATGTGGAGATAAGGAATACACTTCAACTTGAGAGGCTCCTTCTCCTGCCTGAATTTACCTTGGAATCAGCAATGCGGCTGCTTCTGCTGTTCGTCCTCTTGTTGAATTCAGTGCGTGCAGAGGGAAGGAAGGAGGTTTCAGTGTCATGGTTTTCATGCATAGCTAAAAACTAGCTGTTAGCAGTAAAAGATGCATTTCAAAAGGAGGTTAACCATACCAGAGATAGAAGATTGCTATGTGTATACATATACACAGCACTACTATGGATGTGTTGCACAATATATCTAACCTGTTAGTAGCTATCATTCAGGTGAACAAAGAGGATAAAGGGAGGGGGAAAAAAAAAAAAAAAGAGAAGAAAAGGAAAGGAAAAGAAGAAATGAGGAAGAAATGAGGATGCTATCACAAATGTACACAGTAATTACACTGGCTGATTGCTGGGTCCCCTTCTACAGCCTCAAGGCCAAATTCACTGCCTGTCCAGAGGTAGAAAGTGCCGATGGCTAGCAGGAGGGTTGCCCTTCTGCTATGTGAAGTTTCTCTGTCCAGACTCAAAACCTTGTATTCAGTAGCCTGTGTGAAAACTGGATGCTGCTGCTCTTATCTGGCCATCCTCAGCGCTCAGCTTTCAGACCATGTTTGCGTTTCTTTCACTGTAGGGCAAACCAGACCCTCCCGTCACCCTCAGCATAAAAGCAAGTGACCTCAGGGCTGTCACACCCCCCCCCCCCCCCCAGCCCCACCTCCGGGGCCGGTGAGAGCAACCCAGGTCCCCCAAGGGTGGCACCAGCAGCCACCTCCACCTGCAGCCAGTCCCTCTACATGCTGAGGCTGTGCAGAGGGAAGCCAGAGCCTGGCCCCAGGGATGTCACCATCTGCCCTTGACATCCCTACAAGGAGACTGCTTAGAGAAGCTCTTGAAAATGTTCCTTCAAGAGGCTAGGCTCCTCTCAGAGAGGCAGCAGCAGTGCTGGGCGCCCATCACCTGGGCGCAGGTACCTACAGTGCCAGCAGCAGAGTCACTTGTGCTGGGCAGAAAGAGGGCTCGAGGGCCATGCTTCAGTGGAAATGCCCCCCTGAAGCACCACAGGGTGAGGTTTGCTGCATTTTGGAGGGTCACCTGCCAACTGGGAGCAGCATGGACTGTTGCAGGCACAGCCTTTGCCAACCAGCTCCCCACAGCCGGCTCACTGGCACGCAGCCGAGCGCGGCCGGCCACTGCCCTGAGGCCTGAGAACAAAATTCCTCAAAGACTTAGCGATGCTCTCAGCAAGGCTGCACAGCTGTTAAGTGTCTGGTAATCGGGGAGAGATGGTTTGCAGCTAAATGCTCCACTGGTGTCTGCGGGGCAGCGGTGACCCACAGGAGCTGCTGCTGAACCATTTCCTCTGTCCCTGCCATGGGGTTTTATCGGTGTGTACCGCAGTGACCACCAGTTCCTGCCTGCTGGGGCTTGGCTCCTCCACCAGGAAGGCTCAGGGCTGTAATTTGTCAGACCAGATGCAGCTGTCTGTAGGTCTTTTTTTTTTTTTTCTTTTTTGCAGATCTTCATTTGCAAACGAGGCAGATGTCCACTCCAAATGCACATCTAGGATATCCACCCTCCCTTTGTCCTCAGTGGAAAATAAGTACTTTTTGGGTGCAATTTGTCTCCTCAGAAAGCAGGGGTCTAAGCAGGTCAGATGACTCACGTGCAAGAAGCGCCTACTTCTGTCCTTCAGCTGCAAGCAGCACAGGCGCTCCCCAATACCCCTCCCGGCTCCCAGGGACCCCAACCCTGGAACTGCACAGAGATCTGCTTTTAGCACGGTGCACCTTTCCCTCCTGTGAGCACCCTCATGAAGGCCAGGTCAGAATAGCCACTTGAAATGTCATGGTTTTGAGTGTGCAAATCCTATGCCGTCCTCTGGCTTTTTCCCAAATGCTGGGATATTTGGGCTGTGGTCCTAGTGGAGCGCTAGAAGTTAAACACACCAAAGCAGTAACGCCTCATCCAAAGACAAAGCCTAACAAGAGGATAATTTATTTCCTTTGTTTTATATCTCCTTAGTCATAAATTTGCTTTTTGCTGCTGTTTCTCATTTTGTTGCAGTATCTTAGTCTAGCAGTGACCACTAAGATTTTAGATTGCAAGGGGCCAAACTATGTTAATAAGTAAATTAGTCAACCGGCCACTTGCAACTTCATGAAACTTGCTGATAACCCTTTGTTACAGAGAATTACAGATTTTCCTAGAGGACTGAGATCATACTCCGAGAAAGTGACATCCAGGGCATTGCCTGTTTTATAGCATAAGAAAAACGCAGAAGAAAGTTTAATTGCTGCATTAGAGACCAGCAAATCTTGTCTATCAGCTTCTCATTGATTTCTGGTAAGTGAAAATGTCTGTCAAATTGTCCACCAAATACAGCCACACACACTCCTCCCCTTTTATTTTGAGACAACCACCTATTTTAACTCTTACTGATAGATGGCTAATTAGATATATTAGCATAAAGATTTTTTTTCCAAGCCATACACAAAATTATTTCCTTTCAGTCAACTCTATAGGCTTCTTAATTTATACTCTCCAAGAAAGACCACAGAATGGAAAGCAGCGGCTCTGCACAGATACTGCTACTTATGCAACTTAAATTTCATTAAATAAAAGGTGGTAAAATGCATTTGTTTAGATTACTTATGCAAAGGTCGGTAGTAGGAGCAGGGAAAGACATATAGCTAAACGTGATCAAGACTTGGTGTAAAGATGAGCCCGACAGTCTGGAGTCCTTCCTCTTTAGCTGGCTGTAGGACAAGCTCTCTCCACATCAGGGAGGTTGAACAAGTGAGGTATTTCAAGAGAAAGTTTAGCTTCCTAGTGATGAAGCAGAGGGCCAGTAGGCATAGCGGTATCATTGCTCTCTGTGTTTATGTTTTCTGGCTACTATGGTACAAGTTTCGCTCAACTCCTGCCCAACTCCTCTCCCAGGCCTATAATGCTCAACAGTAAGCAGGCTTTCTGGTTTGTTCTATTTTTCAGAGTGAACAACTCGATCTAAAACACAAGCACAGAGAACCCTGGCTGTAGAAACAAAAATTTATATTTTTGTGATAAACTCAGTGGATACAGTAATCACATGCATCACCTCTTTATGCATCTCTCTCCTGGCAGTTCTTCATCAAATACGATGTCTGCCTGGGTGAGATGCTGTCTCTTCTCTACTGCAAAGGGATGCATCTCTCACCATCTGAGCTCTCGTTTTCCCTGCATGCCCAGAAGATCTTGCATGGCATGGAGAATAGCCAGACATCTGTGCTATGATGTGCAGGGTAGCAAGTGTCCTCTGTTTTCTCCCATAAGAATGATAAGGCTTTCTCTGGAGGTACTCAGAAAGAACAAACCTCTTGCTCTGCTATCAGATGTTCTCCCTTATGGAAAATGCAAGCCCCAGGAAATAGTTATGGCTCTAAATCATTTCAGACAGGGCCTGGCCACAGCCAGATTTTCAAAGCCCTGTTAAAAATAGGTTTTCACTCCCCAATTTCAGTTTCTATCCAATTTTCTTTCAGTACTGCACCACACCCACACTATTTCTCCTTAAACTGAAATGCTTCCCACCACTGCTTCCTTTCAACACCCCTTGCGAGGCTTGTCATTTACTGTACATCTGCATTTTGCAAGCCACAGCCAGCAACCAAAAGGACTGAGCCCTTCATGTTTTGCTTAGCACAGGAGGGGAAAAAAGCAACATGTTAAAAGGAGGCCTCAGCAGCTGACAAGCCACCCCAAAATGAGCGCAAGGCTGAAGGAGGGGTGTGGGAATACTCTAGTGGCTCTGTAGTAAGTAGTTAAGCACAGAAGACACTGGGGCAGTCTGACACATGAAGGCTATTTAGGGCTAAGAACCTTTCTTGAGGTAAACATTCCTCTGCAGTCACCAAACAGAGAGGACAACTGTGCTGGTTTTGGCTGGGATAGAGTTAATTTTCTTCATAGTAGCTAGTATGGGGCTGTGTTTTGGATTTGTGCTGGAAACACCGTTGATAACACAGGGATGTTTTAGTTACTGCTGAGCAGTGCTTACACAGAGTCAAGGCCTTTTCTGCTTCTCACACCACCCCACCAGTGAGTAGGCTGGGGGTGCACAAGAATTTGGGAGGGGACACAGCTGGGACAGCTGACCCCAACTGACCAAAGGGATGTTCCATGCCATATGATGTCATGCTCAGCATAGAAAGCTGGGGGAAGAAGGAAGGGGAGGACGTTCGGAGTGATGGTGTTTTGTCTTCCCAAGTAACCATTACGCATGATGGAGCCCTGCTGCCCTGGAGATGGCTGAACCCCTGCCTGCCGATGGGAAGTAGTGAATGGATTCCTTGTTTTGCTTTGCGTGTGCACACGGCTTTTGCTTTACCTCTTAAACTGTCTTTATCTCAACCCACGAGTTTTCTCACTTTTACTCTTCTGATTCTCTCCCTCTTCCCACTGAGAAGGGAGTGAGCAAGCGGCTGTGTGGTGCTTAGCTGCCAGCTGGGGTTAAACCACGACAACAACTTTCATAGTCAAGTCAGTATTGCAATGAGTAAAGATGATGAGATGGGCCTCGATAGATCTTATAAAAGCCTCAAGTTCATCTCTACTCGATACTTTCATACGGTATGAAAGTACCGTGTGAAAATGTACACAGTAGAGTTTGTGGATGATAGAAAATTGAGGAGTGGTTTGGAGGAGAGACTTAAAATATAGCATGAGCTAGATAAATTGCAGAAATAGAGTGCAACTAAACTGAGATTTAAAAAGACAAATGTGAAATGCTTCCTATCTAAGAGAAGCATCAGATGCATAAACACAGAAAGTAGAGATGTTGCTTTTGCACAGCACAGCCCAGCCTAGAAGGAGAGTGGATCCTGGGCCGTACAGGAGGCGCTGGCACAAAGGCAAGTGCATCCCAAGCAGGAACACTGCTCAAGCATAAAAATAGTAGGGGCTTTTCCTGAGATAGACTGCCACAGGTAGTCTTGGTGTGAAAACAGCATTCATCTGGGGGCAAGACTGACAAGAAAAATGTTAGAGGAAATTTAAAGAGAGAAATTTTAAAAAGACAAAAAGTTTTAAAAAACCTGACAATTGAAGAAGGTGAAACTGAGCATGTTCAAGAGGGGTAGGAAGATGTCCAAAGAGGTCAGTGAGGTGTAGAAGAGTATTTCTACAATTGCACAGACCACTGCCCTATCCATTTATTGAGGACAAAATAACAAGCGGGGGACAAGAAGAGAAAACAAGGATAAAATTACATGTGTTTTTAAGAAAATGTGCAGAATTGCCATAATTGGTGGAAATAGATGGGACATGCTGTGTAGTCCAGGCAGGTCTGTGCTCCTGGCTGAAGCTAGCGTGGGCAGACCACAGCCACGCCGGTTACGTACAGCAGTGCAGCCCCGCCAGCTCCTGCAGCCACAGGGTGCCGGTGCCCCGGCTGGTGCTAGCCAGGCACTCAAATCCCCCTTCTTCTTCTACCCACTGGAGCCTTGCCCCATTGCCCCTCTGATAACACTTCCCACATATCATTCAGTGTAATTATTTTAACAAGGATTTTCAACTCAGCTATCCCCAGCAGGATTTACTTATAACTATAGGCACTTGCTTACTCATCTTGCTTACAGAGGCTTTAGTTTTTCCTTGGTTTATATCACAGGTATTATGCTGAAAATAGTGTGAATTTCTTTTGAGTGGAGAACCAAAGCAACACATCAGCCAGTACAGAGAGGTGCAGAGAGACCTTCCCACAACATGCCGCCTTCAGTGGGCCCCTCTGCCCTGCATCGAAGCTGAACACTGTCTCTTGCAGAAATGGTGGGCTGCTGTTTCAAAATGCTGAGGAGACATTTGTAACCCTTTTCGTAACTTCAGGGCTTAATTTTTTCCCCAATGTTGTAATGTCGATTTTCTGAAAGGTTTTTTTTTAATTATTCAGGGGGAAAGCTATGCTATGCAGTAGCCTCCTCCCACAGCTCCCTTCTGCAGAGGCGAGGGAGCGGGAAGCCCCTTGGAGCCCCCCGATGCTCTGCAGCTCCCCGAAGCTGCTCGGCTTGCGTGACAAAAGCAGACGGGTTCATTCATTGGAAAGCAAGAGGAAACATCTTACGGGCTCAGTGAGCAAGGACACAGGAGGACTAGATTGTATATGGCTTCGGCTGCCAAATTTTATGTCTGCTTCTGTGTAGTGAGGGTCATGCTGCTCTTGTCTTTCATCAGGCCCTTTGCTGTTTAGTTTTTATATTTAGACAGCACCTTCCATATTAGAAACCACATGTGCATGTGTGCATGTGTAGGTTTTCTCACTTGGAGGCAGAGGATATTGCGGCAAGGCATGACAGATGCCTGTCAGATTTTAAATGTCTGGCTATACCAATGCACAAAAGACCCTGCCTCTGTACAGCGATAATGAGAGGACCGCACGTACAGTGTGGCAGCAGGAGGTGCCCCAGAATCCCAATAGATTCACTGCAACATCTGCACAATGATAGATTTTTCTTTTCCTTTATAAAAAAATTTGTTCGATTTGAAAAGAAGAAAACAAGCAAAACCACAGGGCACAGTAAACTCCGTAGAAGGGCAATGATCTGAAGTTGTAGAAATCATCACAGCGCTGTGTTAGGATGCTGGGGATTCAAAATGTTCAACAATAAAAAGAGAGCTGGCATTCAAAGGTGACATTCAAAGCAATTCAAACAGCATAATAAAGCAGTATGTAATTAGGTACACAGTTCATAGCAAAGGTCCTCTTATTAAAGAGCTGCTGAGTGTGCTATGCAAAAGGATTTAAAATAGACATTTCTGGTTAAACAAGGTCTCGTTTCTAACATATCTTCCTTTTCGACTTGTTCCTGCAGCCAGGGAGGTCATATCATAAGGCTAAATTTATGATGACATAACTGTTTCCATGGTAGCAAACTATTGTCATAAACACTGAGCTTTATGATTTCACAGCTGGATTAAGAAAAAAAGAGAATCAGGCTGGAGAGGGAGGAAGTTTTTTATTCCAATGAGAGTTAGGGAAATACAGAAGATTGCAGGCAAAGAAAATTGCTTTTTGCGTAAATGTTCTTTTTTAAGTTTACCCCAGTGTGAAAGTCCCTTTTAAGGGATATAATTTGGGTAACGATCCCTCTCCTATTTAAATGCTCATAAGGCTAATGAGCAAGCTTGTCTATTTTTGGAACACTTCAGCAGTAAGGCTGGATGTTTTGCAGCAGGGAGCCAACTGTATTGAAATGTGTTTTCTTCACTTTTCTGCAAGCTCCTGACCCTTTCCTCTATGAATTTCTGTAACTTCACAGACTAGAAAGCAATTTACAGGGGAGGTTAGCATATTTATAACAGTGCATAGGCTGTGCCAGCCCCCATTCACCTCCTCATCACTTAGACTACGGTTTCTTTTTATCAATTATGTTGAAACATTTGTGACTACTGAATGGAAATACCTGTCGAGATGGACAGATTGAAATACAATCGTGTTTTTAGGAAGAGTTGTTTTCCTGACATGGTCATTTACGTCCTTAAGCTAAATTAGTATTGATAATTATCAGCAGCTGTTGACTATGAAAATGCAATCAGGGAAATCTGGTTGTGGGAGGTCAGAGGTGTCCTGTGCTGCCGTATCATCAGAAGATGTGATATACCATTACACCTTGGATGATGGGACTCACTCTGTCAGGGGCAAATCCTGGGCTGGCTTTGTGGGTGTGAAAGCCCCATGGCCACATGCCCATTCCTGTGGCCCCAGCCCTGTATCCCAGCCCCTCTATGGCTAAGACAGAAGCCTGGAGAGATCCCTGGTGCCCATCACTTGCCACTGGCAAACTCCTCTCCAAGCACCATCCAGTTCTGCTTGCAGAGGAGATAAGGATGGGGTGGCTGTAGGACTTCTGGGTGATCCAGGGAGAGGGGTAAAAGTCCAGTTCTCTGGGAGCCCTCAGTGATCCATGGAGGGCTGCCTCAGGGCCACCTCTCTGAGCTCCCCAAGTCACCCTACCCCTCTGCACTGGCAGGTAACTAGCCTGTGTGAGAGGCCTCCCTTCAGGCAGCTACAGCGGGACAGGACAACCTCCATCCTCACTGACTGGGAAGGTGGTGTCAAGAAGAAGCATCACACGACGAAACACACAATATTCCTATAGGAATACAAGTGGTGAAATGTCCTGTGTTGGCCTCCATCAAAGACAGAGCTCAGAGCTCCTCCATCAAAGACCGAGCTCAGAGCTAGAGAAGGATTATTACTGTGTCTCCTAGTGATTCCCCTGGAATTTCTACAGCAGAAACAAATTAAACATAACTCATCTTACAAGTAATTAGCACATTTCATTTCAAGAAATCCCAGCTGACTTTACCTACTAGGCAATAGATTAGTATGTCCTGCACTAAAATGCACCTGAGATTTAGCTTTCTAACAAAGATTTATTCATGTGCAAGTAGTCTACCTTGTCAAAATATAAAATAACAGTGCAAGCAGTGCTACAGGCTGCAAAATTTCTCCCTGAGCCACATCAAAATGAAAATGCTTTAGAGCACGAAGGCTGGGCAGCCACAGATCCAACATGCTGCTGTTGCTCTCCTATCAACTATCGAAGTCTCAAGGGAGGATTTTTTATTTTCTTTGTAAGGAATCCAAAATAAACAGAAAGGTCACTTTGTAAGGCTACTTCCTTCCCATGAGATGGAAAATGGCCTTGCTCTGTAAACTGGAAGTGCCAGGTCTGGATACTGAGAGCTGTACACTAGAGGTCACTGCTATAATAAAGGAAAGAGCTAGCTAGCAGGTAAGGCAGGGTTTGTTTGCCACCTTATTATAAGGTGACTCATAATGAAAAGCAACAGCTAACTGAATTATACTGTATTTCATCAAATGTAAAGAATCACTGAATAAGGACTATTCAGCTATAGATGAAAATGGAGAGATCTTCAGATGTTTGGAGAAAGGGATAAAGACGGAGGTGTGGGACCCTTTATTTTGAAACACCAGTTCACTTTCAGCAGTTTCAGTTAGTTTAATTGAAACTGGAAAATTATGTCAGCCTATGGGATTTCTGTCACACTGGTCCTCTTGCCTTCCGCCCCGCCCCCCCCTCCTTTTTTTTTCTGCAGGGGGTACTACTGGGTTGGCTCATCTTGACCAAAAGTCCAATGCTGCCTTCATCTCCCACACCTGAGTTCTGCTAAACAGTGCTGGTAATAAATGGACACAGGGCACTTTAATACAAATCAGAGATGCAAACCAGTGGGTAATTAGTTGGGGATTACAGGTGGGATGATGATGAAATAGCTGCTTGTAGAAAGACTGTCACTGCTAACCATGTGCCAGTCAACTTATCCCAGGGCTTCCTAAGCCTCCAATCATGCTCGCCTTTTTGTATCTGTTTCTGTGTACTCTTAATTAGTGTCTGGGACTGTTTATTTAATGAGGCATCCCACACTCTGGCAGCACTAACTTCTCTCTCTCACATGTTGTTGCTGAGCAGACGTGATCAGCCTGAATTTTCAGTCTGTCTTTTCTAAGCTTGTGTCATAATGTTATGATGCTATTTAAATATCTTCTTCCCACCCCCGGTAAATTATTAATTTCATTCAGGATCAAGCCATGTAACCTGTCCAGGGCCTGCTTGCTGATGATTCATGACATGTTTCCTGTTTTGTTTCCTCTATAGGAACCACGGTTCCTGATGATTTTGCACATCTTCATGTGGCACATCCTGTCCAGGGAATTTCTTATCACAGTGGTCAACAATATATTTTGTCAGCTGTTTCTCCTTATTCAGTCTTAGTTCCAGTATTTCACATCCTTCTGGCATTATTTTACTCCATTTACTTCATTTTCATCATTTTGTTCTTTTCTGGTGTCAAATGGCACATCAAGCAGGAACATGACAGGGGAAGGTATTTGCGTGGTGGGCAGCCACGATACCAGGTCCCCACAGTCCTAGCCCATCTCCATGCTCACTTCTTGTATGTCCTCTCATGTTTCATCTTGGTCAGATGTCACACACCAAGAGACGAACCCATCACCACTACAGAAGCCACCTAAGGTCTAATCAGTTTCTGCACAGACCACCCCATCCCTGTACAGCTTTCTGCCAAAACGTTCTCCATGACACCCAGCTTTATATATTTCTTTTGTAGCTACCATCTTTCTTACCCCTAAGTAGTCTTCATTTTTTGTCTCTTTTCCCCAGCTAGGGGTAGCCAAAGAATTTCTCTTCATCTCTAGTGGCAACACTGTTCAAATATCTGCAAATTATTTTTTTCCTTCTGACATTTGATATGCTTTTATGCCTTTTAGGCTTTACATCTGCAACTGAAACTTATGGTCAGCTTTTTAAAGCTACTTCATATTACAGTTTCAGGCCCAGTTCATCTTTTGTCTGAGTCTGTTATTTCTTCTTTGCCTTTTTCAGCATGATCATTTCCCAGGTTTCCCACCTCTACTTGAGTATCCATTTCCAATTCGTATATGCCAGAAGCTATAAGGCCAGGCTGTTTTCAACATCAATGTCATTGCTATGTGTCTCTCCCTGCCCAAGAAAAATTCATTTGAAAAAAATTATCATGTTTTATTTCGGTCTAATAATTTTCATTTAAAGTAGCATTTGTTATATAAACCATGCAGTGTGCTAGAGCAAATTTTGTGAAAAGCAATCTGGAAATACGAGTACTGGGAGTGTTTTCTGTGTAGTATAAGATTGCTTACTACCAAAATGCCTCTGGTCATGTCCATTGCCTTCCTGACACTTCTTTGTAACTGAAAATAACCTTGCTGTGATACACTTGAAATGCAGAAAGGCTAGAAAGAAAAGTAGAAGACCAATTCTTTTCCAGACCTTGCACAGAATAAGCAGACTGTAATATGTTGGTCATTTGGAGGAATTCCTGTTATAGCATAGTTCCCCCAGTATTGCACAATAATTGCAAAGATTTTCTAGCAAAAACATAAATGCTTCCTGCCCTGCCATATATCTTCTGTGAAAGGAAGTCCCCACAACCACCCCCTCAGGAGCCCAGCGTTGCCCTCTCTGATGTTCCCTCAAACACCCCCCTGCCGCACTGCCTACGCCAAGTCTCATGATGGTGAGCCAACTGGTCTGCTGCGGCCAGCATGCCGCATCCTCCCCTCCTTGTCATCAACTGCCAGGCGCCCTGCTGGGACCTAACCCTGCAGCATCTCTCTAGGCCTCCCTGCAATACAAATAAATAATAAGGAAGGGGTTTGCCTCAGAGGTGCTGGCCAGACGGTGTTTCTAGGTCAACAGTTCCCTCTCTTGGAGCTGTGAGCTTGGAAGCACTCATGCCAGTGACACTGCCACTTGAGGCCACGGAAGAACAAGGTCATGAGGAAAAAAGTTTGAAAATCAGTGCTTCAGACTGTAAATTTTTCTCAAAAGGGACTTTCTTTCAAATGCTTTTATAAATTTTTGCTCACACTGACCTTTCCAATGTGTCATAAGAAATAGTGGAGACAGCATTACGGTTGGGTGTATTTTGATGCTGTCACATGCCATAAATCCAGAAGCTGACTCCATTTCTAAGCTGGGCTGCTGTACGTGCTCCGAATCTACACACACTCTTCATTCTTCCTCCTGGGGTCTAAACTTGTGTGCACACACGTTTTGTTCAGCTTATGCCCCTACTCCTGTTCTTTATTTGAAGGTACTTAGGACCTTGAGATCTGAAGCAGGTTTTGCACATGAGCATCATCATACTGTTCTCTGGAAAGCTTTTTGGTAATGTGCATGTGACACCTGGGGAGGACAGAGCATTTGTCAGAAGACCACAATAGGAAGGTTTCTAAAGTTTAATCATAAAACAAAAGCAGGCTAAGTAGTGTGGTACCTTCATTCATTTTTCTAATTCATACAAATTCATCCTGCAAAGGAATAGTTTGGAAGACTCTGGCAAGCCTAGAAGCCAGGTACATTATATTTCCACATTTTATATAATACTTTTGTTGGGCACCTATCTCCCATTTACATTTACAGAAAATTTAAGCTTGTGCATAAAGAGAAGAATAAATGAGTCATAACATGTGTTGCTTCATCATTAATTTACCCAGATTGCATGAAGATACTTGGGTACAAATATAAGCAATAATTTTAATGTCAGATTAAAAAGTTTCCAAAACAGGAGTGGAGGAAGGGCAAACGCCCTAGTTAGCTTTAAGAGGGAGCTGGGATGGGATTCATGGCACAGCTTCCTGGAAGCACAGGGGCCTGACCTTAGTGACCCCTGAGGTCCTTTCCAGGCTGGGATTTCCACATCTGCTTTATCCAAGTTCCCCAGCGGATAAGTCTGATCGTGCTGCACTTCTCCCCAAGCGAGGTCATGCTCTCAAATGGTATTTGTATGGATGAAGGTTTTCGTTGTTTTCAAGTGATGTCAAGGAGCAGGATCGCAACTATACAGGCAAAATTTCATCATGTCACTTGGCTGAATGCTCCTTCGGGCTGGGATGGAGGCGTATGATGAATTTTTGGATGCTAAACAAATCACTATTAACATTTAGCGTGATGTACTGCTGCATTGTGGAGATTTGTGTGCAGGACTGCATTGTTTGAATGGTTTTGGCTTTATTTTTTTCCCGGGTGGACTTTTCGGAATGTTCAATGCCTGGCACCAGCCTCCTTATAACCCTCTCCTTGTTGTTTTCCAAGGGTGATTTCGGAAAGTTCTTGGAGACTAATACCAGACTGTACAGACAGACCCACAAACCACAGAGCTAATTTTCAGTCATTTGGCACATTCTCAGGCTTTTGGGACAGGAAGTTCTAAACCACTTTTGCATCCCCCATAATCTGGGGCTGTTTAGGGGACCAATCTGTCTCCATGGTATAAAAATAGCCAAGAGGCTCATGTGGTCCCGGAGTGCTGCCCCTTTGAGCAGTATGTGCTGGCCACCATCCTAGCAAGACATTTTCACTGGAAACAGCAAGCATGGCTAGCTTGGAGCCCTTGGAAAGATCTGAGATGACTAGAGAGGTCCTTTTAGCAGTAAGTTTTCTCAGAGGGCTTTTTACAAACCATTTTCAAATCTCTTTATATTCACTGACTGGTAGTTAGCACAGGCTTAGGCTGTGGAGGCTCCCGAGCCTCTGAGACTGCAAAGGGAAGGTTCCCCCACCGTTTGCAAAGGAACGGAGGTATGCAGGCTGCCGTTCAGCCAAGCCATGCAGGAGCCCCACGTTACAAAGGAAACAGCATGTATCCTCATAAAGACTTTAGTTTGGTTCTCACCTGCTATTCCTCCTTTCCCATCCCATTTTTCCCTGACTAAAATAAGTGTATTGATTGTAAGCATATTGCTGTCCTTCGCGTGTGGAAAACATGTCAAAACAACAGCAAGCTATCTGCGAAGGGTAATATTAACAAAGCCTCTCTGCCTCAGAGGATCGTGGAGAAGTTTGTTAATTTATTTGCGAGACGTTCTGACTGGAGTAAGGATCCTGTAATTAGCTTCTAATTCTGCATTGCCAATGCCTTTATGTGCTCTTAGTAGAAAACAAAGGAAAACATAAATATGCAAAGGTAATCAATTTAGAATAAGACATGCAAGGGACTCTTCTTCTCACAGGTGATGTGATGCAAACAGAGATTATTTTTTTTCTAAGGCTTTCGGTGCTCAGGTCACTTTCCACAGACATGAGGCATTTCATAAACTGCAGCTCCACAGCCCCAGGGATGTAGGATTTCTGGAGACAGCACAAGGCGACCCATGCCATCTTATCCCCCATGCCCATCCGCAAAACAGAACCATCAACTCCTTCTCAGTGGACGACTACTCTTGACCTACCACCATGTCATGCTGGCAAGACATTGCCTCACCCCTAGGCTGCGGCCAGACACCCATGGCACAGAGCAGCTCCACTGTGCCCCATCTTGCTTCAGCAGACCCTTAGCCCCCTGGCACACATGTGTCTCCCCCCATCCTATGCTGCCTGCTTTTGTGGGCTCTGTCATGGCACCGTGACACCGCTGGCACCAATAATTGGAGTTAATCTTTAAAAAAGGTGGTGAGGGGAAGACTTGGTAATCAAATCTTTGTTCTATTATAAAATGCATAAGATTGTAAATGTATTTTGAAGATGTCCAGCTGGTCCTAAAGTCTGGTGTCACACATCAGATATAAAAAGTCACCTCTTGTAAGAAGGGCTCTGATAATTTATAATCAGAGTATCACCAAGAAGTTTGCACAGGCACAGGCAGGGTGAGCACAGCCCCATCTCAAGGCTGCGAATAAGCATGACATGAGCAAGGGAAACGACATAACATGGCCAGAGTGAGCCCTCTGCCCTGCCAGGCAGTATGGACAGGGAAGGAGAGACTGATGGCATGGTCCCAGGACTCCCTGCCTGCAGCAGGCTGCATGCACTGGCAGGGCATGTGTTCCCTGCCTGCAAGTATGTATTACCAGTACGAGGGGCAACAAGGGAGTAACAAGTGCCCTAACAAGTACAGAGGAAAAAGAAAAGCAAAAGTTAATGGGTCACCCAACTTTCCCAATAGGATGGTAGTAGCTAACCCAGCATCTCCAAAGCCTGTGTCTAATCTAACAATATCACCATTCTCTCTGTATGTGATTTACATACAACTGGATGACTGGTTAATCAAGTCATTTAAGAGACACACAGGGTAGATGATATGACATCTTGGTCATTAATCTGAGGTACTTCTATTTTAGCTGAGCTGTTGAGGGCAAAGCCGTGAGAAATTCGTTAATGAAAACCATTACCCATCACCATTGACCCCTGTGTGAATCTGCATTTCTATGAAGTCTGAATCAAGACAATTTTTTGTATCAGAAGAAAGAAATTTATTTACTACTGCTTTCACGCAGAACAGTGCAAGAAATGTTACCTACCAACTTTAAATGGGAAGCACTGTAGAGAAATGAGCTCAATGGAGGGAGCTAATGGGGCTGATCTTTACAGCATCTGAAGGAGATAAACAGTCTGCAATCTAAAACCAAGCCCATTTTCTAAAGTGTTTTTGGTAAAAAGGCGAAGAAATCCACCAAAAAGCACAGGTCTCTCATGGCAAGTCCAGAGAAGCACAGAGCTTGAGCTACTTTGATTCATTTGTTTCTAAGAAAAACACCTCTGCACAAAAGCTTTTCCTCAGCAGCTGCATACTACATATTACTGTACCCACTGCTGCTATTCAGACTGGAAAACGAGTTGCCAGATGACCATTTTCCAGTTCAGTTTGAAAGATGTCATCTCAAAAGAATATTCTTTGTCCTAACAGCTGTGCAAGAAAAATGTATATGCCAAAATAGAGGAACAGAGGGGAGTCAGATCATCAGCCCTGGTAAAATTAGAAAGAAGGACAAGGAAAACTGTATCAATGCTACTCACAAGCAATAGGGAGTGTAACGTAAAACTGGGGCACAACAAACTGCACAAGTACAGATGCAGCATAGGGACATCTATGGGAGAAGGAGGCATCAGACACAATCCAGATAAAACAAAGTACTTAAAAACATCATTTCCCTCTCCACAAAGTATTAGAACCATAATAAGGTTGGTCATCTGTCCTGGTTTAGGCCAGGACGGAGCTAGTTTTGTTTTCAGCAGCTCCTGTGTTTTGGCTTTAGTGTGAGAAGAATGGTGATAGCACACTGATGTTGCTGGTTGCTGCTGAACCACCAAGGACATTTTGCTGTTTTCCAGGTTCTGCTAACGTGCAAGGGCAAAATCTCGGGAGGGGTGTAGACAGGATAGTTGATCCAAACTGGCCAAAGAGAGTATTCCATACCATAGACGTCATGCCTGATATAAGTGAGGGTCAGTCGGTGGACCACGAGGCTTTTAGACCTTTAACTTGCCTTAATCCTTAAGCTTCCCTTCGGGTTGCTTTTTGTTTCCCTATTTTTACCTTTTTGTTTTTCGTTCGTTCGGCTGTTTGTTCCCTGGCCTGCTGTCTCTGGAACTTGCTGTTCTGGGATAGCTGGGAGGGGATACCCCTGCTCCCTGCCTGCTGCTCGGGACGGGCTGTATCGGTCGTCGGGTGGTGAGAAATTGTGTATCGTTTGTTTTATACATTCTATTATCCTTGTATATATTATCATTATTATCATTATTAATATATTTTTATATTTTTCCTTTGCTGTCCTGGTGAATTGTTTTTATCTCAACCCGCAAGTTTTCCTTTCTCTCCAATTCTCCTCCCCACCCCAACAGGGAGGGGGGGACTGAGCGAGCGGCTGTGTGGTATTGGGTTACAATTTGGGGTTAAACCACGACATCACCTATAAAGATTGTAACACGTTAATCAGAAATAACCATGGCTCAGGAGAGAGGAGAAGGGAATGAGGACTGGCTCTAGGGTGGACACCGGGGCAACAGCTTGCAATACATAAAGGGCACCATCACTTTCAAAGAAAAAATGAAATATTGCCATGCAACTCTATTCCCAGAAGAGGTTGCTCAAGTGGCAATCGGAGCACCAATATTATTAGAGAGCACTCAAGTTGGACAAGGATCAAAAGAGACAAAACTGTGCTCCGACAAGAAAAAAAAGAAAGATTTGCCACTGCTGCAGGTTATCAGTGTGTTTTGCTGAAGCACACTGCACACCTACCAACAATGTTGCATCTCTCTAATCTATGTGCAATCAAGACCAAAGTGAAAATTTTCAAGGTACAAGTGCAGGATCTTAAAGATCAATTTGAAAATGAAGCATATGCCCAGACAACAAATTTCTATAGCAAATATTATTTTGAGGTGGACAAAGTGCAAAAGAGGAATATAATCTGAAGAACTTGATGCAGTTGATACTAACATGTTCACCAGTGGCTACAGTATTTGCTCAGAAAATGCTTGTATTTCTATATTCTTTCCCCTTCTTAGCCCACAAGTAGCCCTTACCTAACCAGCAGCATCTATTCTGAAACTACAAGTAGTGCATCATTTACTACCAGTCAAGAAACATGACCTTTAGGAAATCAAATATAGCAATAAGAGAAGCAAATTAATCTTTTTAGAGATGCAGTAAAGTCAGGATACCATGCCTTTGCTATCAGAATCTTTAACTACAAATAAACAATTAGACTCCAAAGAGTAGTAATAATAGTATAAAAGAGAAATGATTGCTCCAAAGAAAATGGGTCCAAACATTTCCAATAAAGACTTGTAAAACACAGACAAGTGCACTTCCATGCCAGAACTCCCCTGGTCTCACAGTCATGCACAAACGGAGGAAATAGCAGTAGTAGCTGTGCGCAGACAGACTTGCTATGAATCGAAGATGATTCATGATGTCCCATAAAGGGTCTAACAGCAATAGACATGAGATCTGCTTGAAAGCAGTGAGAATCACCTACCTTCTGACACAGAGTATCCACTAAGTTAATGCAAATAAGCAGCAGGAGACTTACCAGCGCAAGACCATGCTTTATTGACTATCATACTTACGATGAACGTCTTCTGGACAATAGACTGCAACATGAGGCTGAGGAATTTTGAAGGTTAGAGGGCAGCCTTCTTGTTTAGTTTTGGTTCAGAAGGAAAGGTAACAGAAAAGCTCAAGGGATACCCCCAGAGCTGTGCAAGTCGGGTGCCCGTGGAGAATACCCACCTACAAGCTAAATTGTAGGGCCTGAGGATTGCTCATACTAGTGCAGGGTAACACTGAAGGCACTGCCTGAGATACTGTCTTTGACAGAAGACACCACTAAATGTTCTTCTAATGGGCCTCACGTCCCTGGAGAAAACCAGACACGGAGCTACAGCCAAGAAGCACAGTCAGCAGGAGATACTACTTGCAAGGACGACAGTAGTACTTTGACCAAACACAGGAAAGGATTCAAGCTCAGAGGGTCATCTGGCCTAGTGGTCTTGCTTGACAAGGATGTCAGTGATTGCATTCCCAACCTACTGCTTTGTAAAGGAAGGAAGAAGTCATGTGTGCTTTAAAAAAAAGGATTTGGTCATTTGTTCTCCCTTCAGAACTGCACAAACTTACAACCTCATGGCTGCTCTGCATATGTGTGTGTGCTGGGCCGTGGAGAGCAAAGTGAGTTAGGAAACCAGATGAATAAAATTTTATTTAATTTACCCTACCCAATGTGGAAGAGAGACCTAGCTGGTTCCTTACTGCTTATGCAATCCTCCCCACTGCACACTACCTCACAGGTCATACCCCTCCTTTCCAAACATAATATTGCCTCATAATAAAACTTAGGAAAACATGTTGAAAGGTCAAAATAACAGTAACAAGTTATAAAACTCTTTTACTTATTCAAGGTCTCTATTTCCAATAATCTTTCTTTAATCTTCCACTTTCAATATTTGCATAAACTTTTGCAGACTTTATTAGGCTGACATTTTGAGTTTGGGTGGACAGTGTTAAAGTGTTAATCCCTGCATGCACTTAAACACCCAAACCAGACTGTGTAACTAAAATATTTAATGTCTCTCAGTCTCTCTGTCCAATTTCTTACGAGCAGTTTCCTTTAACTGCTGAGTTAACGGAATATACTGAGTGCCCTAGCAGAAGCTCACTTTATGGTCGAGCTGTTCCATCAGCATCAGTAGGTATTTTAGCTTCATCACAGCGAGGCTAAGCTGGGGTTGGTCCAGATGATGGAGAGCTGAGTGGAGCAAGCTGTCTCTCCCTCCCAACATGAAGGATTCCTTCTGATGGAAACCAGATCGTGGAGAGCTAAAAGGGAATTACCAGTGTCCAGGCATTGTCCTGACTGGGTTGGGAAGGTCGCTCATGTCCCGCCATCAAACACAAGTTAAAACACCCTCTCACAGAACATCTTCTAGGAGTTAATTCACAGATACTCATGGAAGCTGTATCAAAGGAAGTTTCTGATGCATTATTCTGAAAAATGTGCTTTTAAGTAATTTTCCCAAAAGCATACAAGAGGCCAGAGGAGGGCCACAGAAATGATCAGAGGGATGGAGCACCTCTCCTATGAAGACAGGCTGAGAGAGTTGGGCTTCTTCAGCCTGGAGAAGAGAAGGCTCCAGGGAGACCTTATTGCAGCCTTTCAGTACTTAAAGGGGGCTTACAGGAAAGATGGGGAAAAACTTTTTAGCAGGGCCTGCTGTGATAGGACAAGGGGTAATGGTTTTAAACTAAAAGAGGGGAGATTTAGACTAGATATAAGGAAGTAGTTTTTCACAATGAGTGCGGTGAAACACTGGAACAGGTTGCCCAGAGAGGTGGTAGAAGCCCCATCCCTGGAAACATTCAAGGTCAGGCTGGACAGGGCTCTGGGCAGCCTGATCTAGTTGAAGATGTCCCTGCTCATTGCAGGGGGGTTGGACTAGATGACCTTTAAAAGGTCCCTTCCAACCTGAACTATTCTATGATTCTATGATCTAGAAATCATAGAATCATAGAATCATAGAATCATAGAATTGTTCTGGTTGGAAGAGACCTCCAAGATCATCGGGTCCAACCATTAACCTATCACTACCAAGTCCCCCACTAAATCATATCCCTTAGGGCCTCATCTAAACGCCTTTTGAATACCCCCAGAGATGGGGACTCCACCACCTCCCTGGGCAGCCTGTTCCAATGCCTGACAACCCTTTCAGTAAAGAAGTTTTTACGAATGTCCAATGTAAACCTCCCCTGGCGCAACTTGAGGCCATTTCCTCTTGTTTTGTTGTCTGTTACTAGGGAGAAGAGACCAACCCCCATCTCTCTACAACCTCCTTTCAGGTAGTTGTAGAGAGCAATAAGGTCTCCCCTCAGCCTCCTTTTCTCCAGGCTAAACATCCCCAGTTCCCTCAGCCGCTCCTCATAGGACTTGTGTTCCAGACCCTTCACCAGCCTCGTTGCCCGTCTCTGGACACGCTCCAGCACCTCAATGTCTTTCTTGTAGTGAGGGGCCCAAAACTGAACACAGTACTCGAGGTGCGGCCTCACCAGGGCCGAGTACAGGGGGACAATCACCTCCCTACTCCTGCTGGCCACACTATTTCTGATACAGGCCAGGATGCCGTTGGCCTTCTTGGCCACCTGGGCACACTGCTGGCTCATATTCAGCCGGCCGTCAACCAACACCCCCAGGTCCTTTTCCGCCGGGCAGCTTTCCAGCCACTCCCCCCCAAGCCTGTAGCGTTGCCTGGGGTTGTTGTGACCCAAGTGCAGGACCCGGCACTTGGCCTTGTTGAACCTCATACAATTGGCCTCGGCCCATCGATCCAGCCTGTCCAGGTCCCGCTGTAGCGCCTGCCTGCCCTCCAGCAGATCAACACTCCCTCCCAACTTGGTGTCATCTGCAAACTTACTGAGGGTGCACTCGATCCCCTCGTCCAGATCATTGATAAAGATATTGAACAGAACTGGCCCCAGTACTGAGCCCTGGGGAACACCACTTGTGACCGGCCTCCAACCGGATTTAACTCCATTCACCACAACTCTTTGGGCCCGGCCATCCAGCCAGTTTCCTACCCAGCGCAGAGTATGCCCATCCAAGCCATGGGTAGCCAGCTTCTCCAAGAGAATGCTGTGGGAGACGGTGTCAAAGGCTTTACTAAAGTCCAGGTACACAACGTCCACAGCCTTTCCCTCATCCACTAAGTGGGTCACCATGTCGTAGAAGGAGATCAGGTTGGTCAGACAGGACCTTCCTTTCATAAACCCGTGCTGACTGGGCCCGATCACCCGGTTGTCCCGTATGTGCCGCGTGATGGCACTCAAGATGATCTGCTCCATAACCTTCCCGGGCACCGAGGTCAGGCTGACAGGCCTGTAGTTGCCCGGATCCTCCTTCCGGCCCTTCTTGTAGATGGGCGTCACATTTGCCAGCTTCCAGTCAACTGGGACCTCCCCGGTTAGCCAGGACTGCTGGTAAATGATGGAGAGTGGCTTGATGAGCACTTCTGCCAGCTCTTTCAGCACCCTTGGGTGGATCCCATCCGGCCCCATAGACTTGTGCGTGTCTAGGTGGCGTAGCAGGTCACTGACCATTTCCCCTTGGACTTCGGGGTTTACATTCTGCTCCCCATCCCTGTCTTCCTGCTCAGGGGGCTGGGTGCCCAGAGAGCAACTTCCCTTGCTGTTGAAGACTGAGGCAAAGAAGGTATTTAGCACCTCAGCCTTTTCCTCATCCCTTGACACTAAGTTTCCCTCTGCATCCAATAGAGGAGGGAGATTCTCCTTAGTCCCCTTTTTATTGTTAATGTATTTATAGAAGGACTTTTTGTTGTCTTTTATGGCAGTAGCCAGACTAAGTTCTAATTGGGCTTTGGCCCTTCTAATTTTCTCCCTGAAATGGGAGTTTGGTCTTCTAAAGACAGACATACAAACCACCAGACTTCAGTTCTTCAGCATCACTCACTTTTCTGGGACTCAGGGCATGGACAAATAGTTGAGTGTGAATCCAGAAGCAGTGGCTTTAGGAGTTGCTGCCGATCTGCTGGGATGCTGCACTTGTGTGCAATATTCACAGAGCACATGCACTTCTCAAACTGTTTATCATCTGTTTCCACACTGTTTATCACCACCTCTCTGTCCCTGGCTACCACCCGCATTGCAACGCAAGCAGAGTAGGACATACACAGGCACACATCTCTCAGTGCCCAGCCCCCTGGATTAGCTCACGCCATCCCCTGCACCAGTTCAGGCTTCGTCACTGGACATTGCACTGAGAGAGGTCAGGATTGCCCCAAAGGTCCCGGCCTTGATCCAGTCGTGGGGCTAATTGCTCCCAACAAAGGGGTGATAGCACATGGCTTGGGTGAGAATGTAGGAGGGAAATGGCAGTATTATATTTCCGTATGTTTTTGCTATGCAAATATTTGAGGTGAGGGGGCAGGTTAAGCCCTCAGACTTGCCCAAAGGCAGAATAAACCTGCCTTAGGTTAATCCACTCTCACTGAAGCTTAGTACAGCAATGTTACCTTGTGCCGGGGAAGGCTATGAACGGCACATCAACAGCTCAGCTGACAGGCAGGTATAAAATTAATTTGCCCTAATATGATTACGTGCTGTCTGTTCCTTCACACCCGAACAATGAGCTACTTATTTCTTATGGTATCACGTGAAATGATAGTGTTTTAATTGAAACCTAAAAGCTCTGAGTCCTTGATGGATCTTGAGGCTTCTATGACAACAAAATCAGGTAATGAATCAGATATGAATGAAAATTTTCAAATATTAAAGCTTCTACTACAATTTCTCAGCTTTTAGCTGGCACTGTTATGCCAATTAAAACTCTCTCTAACTCCTGCGAGGAATACAAAGCCCTATAGCATCATGTGGCTATTGTAAATCAAAAGTGCTGGTGGATAAGAAGTAAGAACTGTTCATTTGCCCAGTGCTAAACCAGCTGATGTATATGGCTATACCTGAGCTACAAGTGGAGTTATGCAGATGCTTTGGACGTGGCTTCTGCATCTTCAACAAAATAATTAATACTTTCAATTGCGCACATTCAGGAAGCAAACTAAGTAACTTCAGCATTCTCCTTTTGAATACAGGCTTAACCACAACGATGTTACTACAGGAAACCTTCGCACCTTTGCAAACGGGACGTTACTTTTATCTACACAAATAAAGCAAGTCATCGTTTCCCTTGCACATCCGCTACGCTTTATCTGCTCTCAATAGCACTTCGATACACGAAACACAATACCTTATTTTCGTCAAAAAGAGAAGCAGCAAGTCTGGGTTTAGACGTTACCGTAGGCCTCCGTGTTGCACCACAGCCCTGGAAGAAAATGGCAGGCGAAGGCGAGAGGCGGAGGCAGACGCCGGGGGTTTCCTGGGGCCCTGGGGAGGCCGGCGGGCACCAGGGGGAGCTCACACAGCACGACCGGCCGCCTCACCCACACCAGCAGCGCCCCTCGCTGTCCCCTCAGCTCCTCAAAACGTGTTCCCCCCACCCCGTGTCGTATTAGCACGTTCAGGATCCTGTCATCCGTGTTTAGAAAGAAGGGAAGACATGTCGGGAGGAGACGGAGCCTAACGGAGAGCTCCCCAGGGACGCCGCAGGGCCTGCGGCCGTCGCCTCGCCTCAGCCGCTGCAGGGGCAGCGCGGTTGCGGACAGCAAGCTGCACGTTTCAGGCCTGATGAATGGAGGAACCGGTGCTCTGGAGACCGGATGAATCACATTTTCCATGTTCAGCTGTAATCTGTGTAATTTCTTTATCACAGGGCAAAACGCATTCAAGCCCAAGCTGCCGCGAGGTAGCAGCAGTCTGTGGGCTGCCTTCTGGTTTTCCTCCGCCATCAGGAAAAGGTGCCAGCCGGGCTGCCCCTCCTTGTGCATCTCACGCAGTCCTCGGGGCGCTCACGTCTTGGCAGCTACCTTTCTCCTCTCCCTTTGGTGCATCTACCCTCCTACAGCAGGGCTCAAGGGCACTGAGAGATGAAAACTCCTGCTCAGTTCCTCACCTTTGTGCCCCGGGAACATTGACCCACCTGGAAAAGAGCACGGGGAGCATTCAGAAAGTGCTTCTCACATCTGCAGCCCCTCAGGGTGTTTGACTCCTCCTCACCTTGCCTTTCCTTTGGGGGATTTTGGTTCTTCCTCCTGAACGTTGCTCCAGAAGAAGGACCATGCAGATGGGGAGCTGCGTTGTGTGACATTCCCTGCTCGGCTGCTCCTACCTGTGTTGGCTATGGAGGCATGAAGTGGCTGTACATCTAAACTGAACATCAAGCCACCGCTTCTGAGCATATTACCAGAAAACACGGGGTCTGGCTGTTCGCCTCACCAGGCCTAGAACAGCTGTGCTCTGTGTGCGCCCCAGTTCTTCACCACCCATGTGGATTTTCCTTTTTAATTCTGTCACAGCCCTTGCTTGTGCTGCCCAAGTTACAGCAAATTTCTTAGTCATTTCCTTATCTACCAGACATAATGTCACACCAGTCACTGTGCCTTTCTGTGTAATGGAGTCCTGTTTTCCATGCTCAGCCTACACCTCCACTAGTAAACTAAGCAATGCTGTGTCGTGGCTCCTCTCCTGGGTTATTTTCACACTGTTAAACTGTCAATGGGGTTAAGTAGCACGATTCAGACCCGTGCCCCACAGCACTCGCCCGGACAGTGCCCAGGACTGGTCTAGGGTTACCACTGGGCAGGGGCCATCTCTAATAGACAGAGTGGGTGCAGTTACACTGATCTGGAGGGTGAAATGTGTAACTATACAAACACAGCCCATGCTGTGCCTCAGGGACAGCAAATGGATCCTAGCCCTTTTTGTGGATGGGGCTAAGGACTAGAGAGCCAAACTTCTCCTTTCTCTGTAGAGTTATCACCTCCTGACCTTCACTGGATGTACATCTCAGGCTGGGCTTCACCTCACCAGCCTTTGGCTGTTTAAACCTAAACTGCAATCATTAGTCTCCCTCCTTAGTAAAGGGACAGAAACAGGAACCTCTAATGGGCAACCTAAAATAGATGGGGTGAGTCACCAACAGGAGACATCTGTTACTATCCACTAATTAAAGACGGAGCCAAGAGGACTAACTCAGACAACTATCTTCACCCAGCTAAACTTGGGTGATGTGAATCTTGCTTTATGTGTTTTTGCCTCTAACTAGCTTACTGAGTCCTGGGACAAGATAGTGCAATATGCATGCTGTCAGTCAAACTAGTATACTACTGGTGCAAACGTACTAATGCAGAGTTTCCTATGCATTTCTGACCTGACAGTTCCTGACTTCTGAATGATTATTTGTGCAGAATTAATGTTGTGAACATTTGCTTTCCAGAGGGATATATGTCATGCCATGCAATCTGCGATGTGCTAGATTCTGGATTCATGTCATAAATGAATTTCAGATATGTTTTTAAACAGCATGTTTGTTCCCTGAGTTATACCACATGGCTGAAAGAGAATATACACTTCTGTCCAGTTCATTGGATCCCTTAAAGCTAGTCCTTCCAACAGCTCCAGCAGAAATGGATCAGTAGCAGTGACTCTGTCCAGCATATATAAGAATAAGTTAGCAGCAACATCATTTTATACCCATTGATGGTGGCATTTGTGACAGCATGGAATAAATGAGAAGCTGGAAAGTGGCTCTGCCTGAGTCCTGTTCCGTTCCACAGTTTGATGTCTTCCATTGTTGCAGCAGCAATGAGGAAGGAGGGTCGGAAGAATGCATGTTTCCGTCTCCACAGGCCATAAAATATTGGTATGACAATTCTCTTTGAAATAGCCAATAAAAACTCATTTTCCTCTTGCCTCCATGTGCTCATGAGGGTGTGAATAAATATAAGCTGACACAGGATTTGTATGTGTGCAATAGTGTGAGGTACCATTTTACTTTGCACCGCCAAGGTTTGGCATGACCGCATGCCTCATGAGGAAAGGAATGGTTCGCAAGCCATGCAAGTCTTCCTAAAACACATATCATAAAACCTGTGGTGTGCTCCAAGCCACCGAGCACGCTGTTTGTTCCACTTTCTCTTTTCCAGTATTAGTCTTCGCCTTTCAAATTCCTCTGATTTTCCCCCTCTCATTGAAGCACATTAGTTACTATGGAAACTGATCTGTGGGTACCAAACTTGGTGATATCCACATAGAAGGGATGCTTCCCAGGAACCTAAATATCGACTGGATGGTTATACATCAACACAGCATATGGCTTAGATTTTGTAAAAACCCGCAGGAGGCCACTGAGGGAGAAGAGGTAACAGCTGAGGTTATGATGAAAGAAACCCCAAATCCAGCCACTGGTATGTTCTGCAGTCCCATGACCTTCCCAGTGACACAGTCCTGTGACTCAGAGGGAGAGAAACCAGAGACAGGCTGTGCTGAACCACAGGACTGTGTATCCCTCCCAGGAGCAACTCCATACCGAGACAATCACACAAGGTTACTATAGCTTTTGTGGTGAGCTTTAATGATGCTTACCAGAGAACTATTAGCAAAAGTTAAAACTAGTTAAAGCAAAAAAATACCACACACGGCACACCGAAAATGACCATGAATTAGCTACTTCACAGAGGGCCTTTCTCATAAGATAGAAATTCATCTATTGCAGAAAATCTTTTGTGGAGATGCACTTGGCTGGGTGGTACTTTGCTGTGTCATTGTGAGGAGAAAAACCTCTTAGAGGGGGTCCACCTGAAAACAACCACGGCAAAGGCAGCCCTGCTCCCGAGTAGACAGCACCCAGCAGAGGGGTAAGACCAGGTATCAGCAGAAACCAGCCCCTTTGCTGGTGTCAGCCCGCACAGCTCCCTGCCGTCACTGGAAGTCACCAGCCCCACCTGGCCACGTGGGGATGCCTCTTGGTCTCATTGCTCATTATATGTTGTTTTCCATTCTCATTAAATAAACTTAATAGATACCAGCTCCCTTGGCACAGGCGGGAGGCTCGGCAGAGGGGTGCAGGGCAGACAACCCCCCTCCACCCCGAGCAGAGGGGCACCTGGGGGGCAGGCGGGAGGGAGGCGGCACCACAGGCAGCAGAGCAGAAAGCGGGGACAGGAGGACCAGACGCAGTATGGTCTCAGCCTAGATTTATGGATTCCCAGCCCTTGTTTTTGATGAAAGTGTGAATCACTTTCCGGAATAGAGGCACACATGCTGAGTTGGGGCGTCAGGGTGCAACCAAAGGTGCATGTATTGGAGCAGCAGTTGTTCATATAGGGTTTTTTCCAACCATGTTTCCAGGGGAGTAGGAAGCGTCTCTGAGCATCACGGAAGAGAGCTTTGCATCATTTAACAGACCTCACAAAAAGAGGCAGGGAGGCACCAGGGGAGGCAGGCAGGCAGGCAGGCAGAGCCAGAGCCACTGGCGGGGCAGAGGTGGGAGCCCAGGGTTCAACCATGCAGCAGTGCCTGACAAGCAAAAACCAGAAGCTTGTTTCACAAGATCCGGGGGGCGTTTTTCATCATTAAAAAGCCTGTGTCCAGAAACCCATCCTGTTTCTGGCCCAGCACCACGATGTTAAAGAGTGTCTCCCAGTGTGTACCAGCACAAGTCGCTGCCAGGGCAAATACTGTCAAATGAGTTTCCTATTGGAGAGGGCTAAAATCCTCAGATTCGAAGGGTTGTTTGACTTGTTTTGGGTTGGATTGAGTTGGGTTTTTTCTTTAATACCAAAGGCCTGTGGTACTTCGGTTCACCTACAAACCATGCCAGTTGGCTGCCTTAGGGTACCAACAATCCCACTTCTTTACCTGGATGCGTAAGGATTGGATGGGGGGTGCAGACTCCCTCCTTGCCCTTTGCCGGCTCACCCCACAGCCCCAACTGGGGACTGCTCAGGCTGTCCTTCCTTCCCTTGAGTAGCCCAAGTGGAAAAAGGCTGTAGAAGATTTAGACACCAATAGCTGAGAATGATATCTGATCCAATTGCAAGCTCCTCTTGAAAGGTTTTTTTAAAAAAAAAAAAAGTTCAGTCCTGTTTGTTTGTAGGTTGGTCCCATTGCAGCAGTAGCAGATGTAGTATGGGCAGTAAGGTAAAGAGGTACAGATTGCATTTTTTTAAGACAGTAAGTGGGACTATCCTCAAAGACAACCGAGTAATTTAACACCTTGCACTGTGCTGTCACATTTTCATTTAGCAACTACGTGAAAAGTCATCATGTCCCATTTTTAGATGGCCACCTCCCTGTTCACACTGATCTTTATAACAAGCATGCAA